>CP129446.1:29811477-32288977 GCA_030445155.1 Quercus variabilis | reverse complement strand
AAGGTGAGTCAATTGGTTGTAGCGATCCATATGCGACGGTTAATTCTACGTTTGACCGTTTCTTGGAGGCTGAGTAGTCCATAGGGTGTAGCAATGAGATTAACAAATATTTGGCTGAAAATTGTGAAAATAGAAGGGGGAATGTTAAATTTGAGATATTGGGGTGGTGGAAGGCCAATTCAAATAGGTATCAAGTGCTGTCCAAATTAGTTAGGGATGTGCTGGTTGTACCTGTTTCTACTGTTGCTTTTGAGTTAGCCTTCAGTACCGGAGGACGCATACTTGATCCATTTTGGAGTTCACTCTCTCCACTCATGGTTCAAAATCTTGTTTGTGCACAAGATTGGCTTCAAGCCTTGGTTCCAATTTCTTTTCGCAAATCAAAGGATGAGGTAGAGGCCTTGGAAGATGAATTTCATGATTTAGGTAATATGTTAACTTCCAAACTTTTTGTCTATTAAGTGCTATTAAATGTGTCTTATGCAAATGAAATTTAATCTAATAGCCTTCATTTCTTTCTCTTTTCTAGTTACATGTCAAGCAGCAGCAGGTGGTAGAAGTTCAAGTTCAAACAAAGGTATCTCAATTAATGTTGATGACTAATCACAAATTGGGTAAGTTTCTACCCTTACTGTTATTTCTATTGAATTTGGTTTTGTCCTTACTTTTTGGTTATTACTATTCTGTATTTTTTGGTCTTGTCCTTATATTTTCTATTGATAAATATCTTTTTGCCCATTTTCTTGTAGGAGGGACACATTTTGTATAGGAGGCAGATTTTTGGATACAGATTGGAAGTTCTTTTGGACATAGTGCTTTTCTAGCATAATTTATAAATCAACTCTTGCTTATAGGAAAGAAAACTTATTAGGTTTATATGCTTTCTTTCCTATTAGTCATGGACTAAACTATAGAGTAGTTGCTCTTTAATGCTTTAGAAAAGCTATTTTTTGGAAATACTTAGCTATTTCATAATATTGTAACTAATTATAACTAGCTACTGCCTTGGTAGTTTATTGCCTTACACAGTTGCAGTAAGTACCTTTCTGCCTTCTCTGATTCTATGGAAATATTGCAAGATGCTCTTATTGCCATACTTGTGGTGTGGCTGTGATTGAATTATTTGTTAGAATTTGTTTTGCTGGCTTGTGTAAAAGTTGTGTTACATGTATGGAATGGTTGGCACAACTTGATAGGTTTAATAGGTTGAGATGTGCTTTTGTGCTTATTAGACTTTTTTGATTTGTTTTTGGATTTTTAAGGTACTGCCTAGGTCTTAATTCCTAGGCATTTCGAAAAAAAATTCTTTCTTGTATTGTGTGGTTTTAATAGGTGGTTAGAAAGTGATATTATGTGTGTTTTTATGTACTGCCCAGTGCCCAAGTCTTAAGGCTGTGGCATTTTGAAAAATGTTTTTTTTTTTTTTTTTTTTTTTTTTGTTGTATTGTGTGGTTTTAACCAGTGGTTAGAATGTGATATTAGGTGTTTTTATGTGCTTGCTAATTACCCAGGTTGTGTTACGTGTTATTTATTGTTTTTATGTGCTTGCTAATGTTTTTATGTGAAACATTAAATTTGTACTGATAAAAATTTGTACTTAAAGGCCTGTAGGCCCAAAAGATTTAAAGTTGTGGAATGGAATACAGGCTGAGCTTGAAGGCCCAATTTGAAATGAAAAATGTGAAGGTCCGTACCATATATTTACATGGTTCAAAAATATCTAAATCTTTGTTAAAACCCATTAATTTGGGCCCAAAAGGCTTGTCAAAAATTGAGTTAATAAAATTTATGCAAATTCACAAGTTCGGGCCAATTCGAAGCCTAAACCCACCTAACCGACGAATCCGACCCGTTAAACCATTGACCCAAACCACCAGGTCTGACCTATGTATTGGGTCAGTTGCGGGTCACAATTTTGGTAACTTGATCCAGTCGGGTCAAGTCCGAGTTAGGCCCAAACCCCACCTGACCTGACCTGTGGACAGCCCTAGTACTTGTACCTATAATTCTTCTGTGAAAGAAAATTCCAAACTTGTTGTTTCCAAGTTTATATCTATATTTGCCACCTCCACATTCCCAACGTGGTGAATGACTGAATGTCGATGATAAACATTCGTAGAGAAATTTTTTTATTTTTTTTTATTTTGTTTGAATCCACTTAGTTTATTGAAAGTAAAACTTTTTTTCCTAAAAGTATCGTGAATAAAGATAAAAATTAAATGAAATAATACAAAAAACTCATAAATGTACTAAAAAGTACTGTGAAGTCATAAATAATAGCAAAAATATGTTAAATAATAAAATAAACTGATTTTAAACGGGAGCCAAATGGACACTAAATCTACCATTGTTATTTTTTTATTTTTTATTTTTTATTAAGAACAATTGTAGATATAGAAAAACTTTATATATATATATATATATATATATATATATATTATTGACTAAAGCCATGTAATTAATTTTATTATTGTGTTCAAGGATTTGCTTTAATCTGTCCAAACTTTTTTTTTCCTATTTTAATATAAAAATCTACCTTTTATATTATATACAAATAATTTATAAAAATAACTATATTAGATTATCTATTATATACTTTGATTTTTTTTAATAATCATTTATTATTACTATTTTTTTCACCTATCCAAAACCCACCACATACATTTTTTCTCTTGTATTTTTTCATTTTTTTTTCTAACAATAGTCTCTCTCTCTCTCTCTCTCTCTCTCTCTCTCTCTCTCTCTCTCTCTCTCTCTCTCTCAACCATCTCCTCTCTATCTCTAAAACTCTCTATCCCTCGCAATCCTCCATAGCCAGAACTTGCCTTGAGCTCTGTCCAAGGCCGAGAGCCTTGAAGCCTTTTGCCACCACCAGTGGCAATGAAGATCAGTGGCACCACCACCACAAACAACGGTCCAAACCCGATCCTTGAACAATCACAAACCTAATTCAGGTCGGTAAGGTCCGAATCTTCACTTCTTTCTCATGGCAATGACGAGTACTTCACCCAAGCTTCCATGATAGTAGCAATAGCAACTTTGGTGTGGGTTTTAGATTGATTTGGTTTTTTAATGGGTTTTTCATTGGATTTATTTTGGGTTGATTTTGTGTTGGATTTGTGATGAGTTTTCAGATTTGTTTGAGTTGATTTCTTTTTCTTCCTCTCTCTTTTTTTTTTTTTTTTTGGATTGAAGAGAATCAGGGAAGAGAGAGAACGAAGGTGAGAAAGGAGAGAGAAAAATTTGATTTAATAATCAAATACAAAGCTATAGTAACCGTGCAAATATAATCAGTTATTTAGCATTTTTGCATATGTACAGTGTTATAAACCCACTGTGGGTAGTTTTTGAGCAAAAATGTGTAAAATTCAACACTTTTTCTATTTTCCATGGACAGGTGCGATTGCTCTTAGATATCTTATTCTTTTAGGATAAATTACAAATTACACCCCTAATTTTGAGAGAGTTTGAATTTTACATCTTGAAATTTTAGAATTTGAATTTTACCCTCTAAAGTTTGGGGATGTTTGGAATTTACACCCTAACATTTTCAAATTTGGATTTTACCCTCTAAACTTTAGGGGTATTTGAATTTTACACCCTTAAATTTTGAAACTTTAAGGTATAAAATCCAAACATCCCAAAATTTTACGGAGTAAAGTGTTTCGTACCATTTGTGATGAATTAATTAATTGGCCGCATGGTGTAAATTTAAGTAAGGAACTTAAATATCAGCAATTAAGATACTGTACCTAAGTTTTGCCATTTCCGTAAGTACTACATTTTTTTTTTAACAATTAAACTCAACAATGTAATTCATTGATTAATAAAGATACAATTAAATGTAATTGGAGAATTTAAAGTACAACTTCTTAGAAATTATACTTAAGTTTTATCATATTGATTTACACAATAAATACATTGTGAGTATATATATGTTCTTTTTTAAATATTTATGCATATTTTAATTAAATTTTTTTATACATATAAAAAAAAGTTAATTATTTTTTCACACTCGTGGATATTTTACTATTTTACTATTTTACATACACATTTACAACTAATATGAAAATGTCCTTATTTTAACACATTAAAAGTAATTGTGAAGAAAGAGATGTGAAATAATAAAGGTGTGAGAATCAAAACTCATATAAAAATATTAATAGTTAACTAAATATTAGATACATCTTATTTCTCAACCTCCCTTTTAGATGATGCACAACAGACAATGGTTTTATTTTTTAGTGCAATCTTTCACAATGTTGACCATAAAGTCTCGATCAAATCTTTTCACACTTGTCGGTATGCCATGCGTTCCGCAAATCGCCAAAAGTGGCACTATCTGCCTATAGGCTATGTTCAACTTCGACGAGAAGAGGTAAATGAAAGGCAGGAGACCGAGGTTTTGTTATTGTTTATAGTCTAAAAAGAAGTGACTAAAGTAAATATATCATTTCTATTACAGAGTTTTAACATAGTTTAATCATAAATTATTGTGAAAATAACAATTTAGAGCAAGGTACTTAATGTTAGACTCGAAGTATAGTGATAAACGTGAAATTGTGTCTCTGTGATCTGTTTAGATATTGGTCATGAACAAAAATCAAATTAAAATCATTATAAAAGAGTAAAGGTAATCTTGTAATGAACTTGCACGTCAAATTCACATGAACTCAAGGAATCTCTTAGCAAAGCAAGAACTATTCTATATTCATAAATCATATTCACCGAAATTGGAATTTTTCAAACCAGAATAAGGGGTAGGTCAGTTGTGACAATTCTATTTTAGTGCAATGAAGGTTTTAATCTTATGACTAAGTGGCACTGTAAAGTAGGTTGAGCTATAACTTAACTTCTGTCCTGTTCAGTGTCATAATTTCAGATGACAAGAAACCTTAAATAATATAGTTGTTGCCTCTCAAAATTCAAAGTTTGGAAATCAAGACCCACCAAATTTAGCAGACAACTGCTTCACATGCAAATTGACCGAAATAAATAAATTTAGGGCATACCTTACCCCAAATTTAAAATATATTGATGTGATCTATTGTATATAAGCCTAACATTATTATTATTATTATTATTTTTTGGTTCCCCATTGCGTTTTTTAAAAATTTTCAACTAGAGACTAATCATTGTTCACGATGGGTGGGCCTACAGCGGAATAAATTGCTGGCCTAGAGAATTTTTTTGAAAGTGCTGGTGATCGGACTTGAACTATGGTGCTCCTAGTCAAACTTAAGACAGCTACTTTGAGACTGAGTGCCCAACTTCATTGAGTTATTATTTTTCTACCACTTATAATTGAAGACTTCAAAAAGTTGTGAAATTGGGCATGAAATTGACACATGAAATACATGTTGCACTAAGATAGTAGGATTTAAAAAGTAAAAAAAAAAAATCTAGCATCATACCATTTTGTGTTACAACTTTGTTACAATTTTGACGTGACATTTTGTGAGTGGTAAAAAAAAAAAAAGTAAGTGTATATAAAAATAATAAAGGATTCGATTAATATATGTCTTTAGATCATACATTAATAATCCATTTAAAAAAATTTTTTCGAAAATTGAAAAAACTATAAAAATATTTGACAACTCTTTTAATTCTCAATAAAAATTTCTTAAAATGTTTTACTAACATATGTCTAAGGATATACATTAATAAAACTCAAATGATAAATAGATAGTCGCAGTTTACAATATAAAATAGTGGTGAAAAAAGTGTTTCTAAGTGGTCCAAACTTATTATTATTATTATTTTTTTAAATTAGGATTCATTATTTTGGGCTAAGAATTGTAGTAAATAATTATTATCCCACACGTGAGTGAGGATGGGAATGTGGTCCAGGCTTGTGTCTGACAGTGTGATGGAAGACGTTGAATATTACACAAAATTCCAGCTTATCAAAGATTTTTTCCTTTTTCCAAGGGGTCAATAGTAAATACAAAATACAGTGATTCTCATTCTCTCAACCTTTTCACTACATTACAGCCACGTATTTGGCGGGTTACCTAAGTAAATGCACGACAGGTCATCCAACCAAAAATTCTGATCATGAAACCTCTTTGGCCATGGAGATCAAAACCTGAACTTGGAGCAAAAGGAACAAAGAAAAACACAAAACAAAAAAACAGAACCCAATACTACACGCTCAAAAACCATACCAACCAAACTATCAAAAATCCCAAAAAACCAAAAAAAAAAAAAAAAAAAAGAAAGAAGAAAAAGTTAAAGAATGAGAGAGAGTGAAGAAGAACCCTTTAAAGTGTAGAGAGAGAGAGAGAGAGAGAGAGAGAGAGAGAGAGAATAAAAAAAAATGAAAAGGGAAGGGAAAAGTGGGGAAGGGGAAGCAGAAAAGGAGGAAAATTTGGGAGAAAAGTTGAGGAGAGGGGCATTATTGGTAGGGAAAAGAGGGGGCCCAAGTACTCCAGTGCACTCTTGGAGACTTTGGGCTCCTCTTCCTCCTTCAACCCTTGCTGCCCATGATACCATAATTAATAATAATAAGGATTACTTTCCTTTCTCTCACTCTCTTCCTTCTCCTTCTGCTAGAAAACTTGCTGCAGCACTTTGGGAGTTTCAGCACTACTTTCCACTCTCTAAAATGCACCGAGGTGTTAGTAATGGTGGTGGAGGTGGTGCCGACTCTAGGCTGCGCCGCCACCCACATCACCATTATAAGCTCAGCAAGGACAAGGGTCTTGACCTTTCTCACTTTTTGGCTGATAATTCTCCTAGTTCTCCTGAGCAGGTACTCTCTCTCTCTCTCTCTCTCTACTTCTTTTATTTATTAGATTTGAGGTTTTTTTTATGTGGGTTTTGATTGTTTTTCATGTTTCACTTTCTGGGTATGTCCAATTTTGGCTTGTGATGCTAGTTGTTTTGAAAATACTTTCTTAAAAAAAAAAACCTTCCTTTTATAGTTTTTATTTTTACCTTTTAATTTTTTTCCTGATAGCTTCATTTGGTAAGATCATGTGTGGATGAGTGATGTTCTGTTTGTTTTGAGGTAATGTTGATGGGTGTTTTGTTTTTTTGCTTTGCTTTGAATGTATCGAGTTATTGATGGTTAGTGGGATTCGTGGATTTTTAGAGTAGAAGGAGCTTACAGTGTTGGGCAAAATCGTTTGATGAGATGTCACGTGTTGTTATACTTGTTATTTTTATTTCAAGCATGTTTCACTTGTGCAATGCTTGCTCTTTCATTTATTACTACTTATTTGTTTGTTCATCCAGTTGGTCTGGAAACCTGTTAGGGTTTTGTTGAAAGAATTTTTTTTTTTTTTTTTTTTTTTTTTTGTCCCCTGGGTTATAGGGTTGATTCTAATAGCATTGCCATTGAGGGTTTATGACTGTTTTTTTTTCCTAATCCCTTTTTGTTAAGCAATTGTTAAAGATTTTCTGATAGCATTGTTTTGAATCTGTTCCTCTTCTTCTTCTTTTTTTTTTTTCCCCCTATACTTAATGATTAAACCTTTTAATTTTAATTTTCGGTATGGTGAGGAACTTCTACTTTAATTAGATGTTTCTTGTTGGTACTGCTATGCCATATATTTGCTGGCTGGTTTACTTTATTGATTAAAATCTGTATTAATACTTTCAAATCTGAATTGTTTGGAAGTGCTAGTTAATTCTTCAAGCCTGATTGCTTCGCCTTTTCTTTCTTTAACTCCATAGATGATTAACTAACAATAACCTTGATGGTTCAATGAGGAAGTATTATATGGGTAAATTATACTTTTCCACCCTTTTTACAATGTCCCCTCCAAACAATCAATTTGCTTGATTGACACCCCTATTCTAGAGAATTGTAATCAATATACCCCCCTAAATGTGTAAGTTCATACTTCAATTAGAGGAAATGGTGTTTTTCATTGCAACCCATGAGGTTAATTTTGTAATTACACCCAATTTCTGTCTCATTTAACGCCCAAATTAGATGGCATGGGACACATTGATACAATTCTTTCAAATTGGTGTCAATCGAGCAAACTAATAGTTTGGAGGGACATTGTAAATGGAGTGAAAGTTTTGAGTGGAAAACTATAATTTCGCAAGTATACATATGATTGGAATTGCCCAAATTGAGCAGTGAGAGTTTTTTTTTTATTTTTTTTGGTTGTATTACATCCATCTCAAACCCCTGCCAATTCTCAAGCATATCCAATTAACTTTGCATGTCATGGAGGTTGCAAATTTTCCCCCCCAGACATCCTTAGAAAGGATGGGCATCTGAAACCCAAGTAGGGTGTTTATCTCTTCTGCAACTGATTTCATCTGATTGTCCATGCCAGCCAGGGAGTGCAAGCAGTTTGAGGAGGCATGTTGCTGCATCATTGATGCAACATCACCGATTAATTGAAAGGAATAATCATGCCCTGCAGCCCGTATCTCCTGCAAGTTATGGTAGTTCCATGGAGGTAAGCCATAAGCATCATGTTATTTTTTTACGTATAATTTGTCAGGTGGATACTCTTTCTGCTTCAATTTTAAGGAGAAGAGAGATACTGCATTAAAAGTTTTTTTTTTTTTTTTTTTTTTTTTTTTTTTTTTTTTTGTTGTACTTTGAGTATTGGTCTTGCTTCTGGAGATGTTACTATAAAGAATACGGAATATGAAAGATTCGAGAACTCAATCTTTGAATACAATGTGAAAGACTATGGAGCAATTAAATTGTCCTTGAAATATTAAACCAATTTTTAATTATAATTTTGGAGTATTCTAAATTTATTATGAAGATCCGTCAATTTTCTCTGCTTAAAGTTGACTTCGAAGACATATAAACTAATTATAGTGTGCACAGCATGTGCTCTCTCATTGAGCTTCAGTCTTGGTATCATTAAATTTATCCTTTAGTGCACCATCATACCTTAACCTTCCAAATCAGTCCTCTTCTTCATTTTCTTTTGTGTATGTTCTCTCATGCCTTTCTTTTGCAGGTGGCACATTATAATCCTGCAGTCACTCCTACTAGTTCTTTGGATTTTAAGGGAAGGATAGGTGGATCAAATTATAATCTTAAAACATCTACAGAACTGCTCAAAGTATTAAATCGGATATGGAGCCTGGAAGAACAACATGCCTCCAATATATCAATGATAAAAGCATTGAAAATGGAGCTAGACCAATCCCGGCTCAAGATCAAAGAGTTGCTACGAGATAGGCAAGCTGGTCGACATGAGATGGATGATTTGATGAAGCAAATGGCAGAAGAAAAACTTGTTCGGAAGAGTAAGGAACAGGAACGGATCCATGCTGCTGTTCAATCTGTGAGAGATGAGCTAGAAGATGAGAGGAAGTTAAGGAAAAGATCAGAGAGCCTACACAGAAAGTTAGCTCGAGATTTTTCTGAGGTGAAATCTTCTCTTTCTAATGCTCTGAAAGAGCTGGAAAGTGAGAGAAAATCAAGGATATTGTTAGAAGACCTCTGTGATGAGTTTGCTGGGGGAATTAAAGACTATGAACAAGAGGTACATGCTTTGAAACAGAAATCTGACAAGGATTGGGCTGGAGGGGCTGACCGTGATCGTTTGATTCTCCATATATCTGAATCATGGCTTGATGAACGGATGCAGATGCAGTTAGAAGAAGCTCAGTGTGGTTTTGCAGGAAAGAACTCAATGGTGGACAAGTTAAGCCTTGAAATAGAAACCTTCCTTCAAACTAAACGCATGGATAACTCTAAGAATACAGATAATCAATTGCTGAGGGATCGGCGCAAGTCACTTGAATCTGTCCCTTTGAATGAGGCTCTGAGTGCACCTCAGGACATGGGGGATGAAGAAGATTCTGTAGGCAGTGATTCACATTGTTTTGAGCTGAAAAAACCCAGCAACAATGACTTCAAATCACACGTGGATGAAGCTCTGGACAATCATATTGATGAAGCAGTGAAATCAAATGACATGAAAAAAAAACTTGTCTCTCAAGAACGAGTAAAAAGTCGTACTCCCTCAAACTTGCAAGTTAAGTTTGAAGAACAGATGTCTCGGGCTATGTCATGTAATGGAAATAAGAAGTCCCAGGTAGTGGAAACTGAACAGGGTAAAACTACAGAGGGGAAGCCCATTGATATAAGCACATTCCAAATGTCTGGACAATGTGAAGCCAATGAAGACAGCAGTTACCAAAACAGGAGTAAACATAATGAAATCCATGGGTCGAATTCAAGCTACATGGTCGATAGCCTAATAAGGAGTCAATTCTCATTGTCAGATGGTGTGAACATAAATCCTGATAGTAATTTTGGTGAGGCATGCTGCAGTAACTCTGGATGGAGGAACCAGGCAAGTCCAGTGCGACAATGGATGTCAAAAGTAATATCCCCAGATCTTGATGTCTCCGAGTCGTCTTCAAAATTGCCTCCAGGCTTAAAGGAGAATACTTTGAAGGCAAAGCTTCTTGAAGCAAGGACTAAAGGACCACGCTCACGTTTAAAAGCTTCCAAACGCAACTCTTAGCTTCTCGGGATTCACTGGCTTAAAAGATTTGAGGACTAAATATGCCTCACCGGGTAGGAATTTGCATTCTGTGAATATTGGCCACGGTTCTTTTTCTGATTTTAAATATCACTTTGTTTCTTTCACATAGGTCTATCTTGTCTATTGAAATTTTGTAATTCAAGTCTGTATATGAGTGTAAACTGTAATGTCACTATATAGCTACACGGATAAGAAGGATTTTCCAGACCAACTACAATTTTGAGTAATTAATTTCAGCCTGTGCACTAAAATGAGGTAGCTATCACTATTTAGAATCTACATATATTCGAAGTTTGGATTAGCTTGATAGCTTGAAATGGAAAGTTTCATGATGGGGTGCATTTTGGTAGAGAGGGGGAGCCTTAAAAGATGAAAATGCTTTCCAGCTACATTTGCTTTTGTTGTTTAGATATTCGAGCTTGTGCCTTTGTGGACCATAGACTTAATTATTGCTGCATACAAAATTCTGCACTGATATTTTGCGTTTATTACGGTGGCACAAATGTCCAAATTGTCAATCCGACCAGCAGACTTGAATGACCAAATTTACACGGTTCCATGTTCAGAACGTGTGATTCTGGAGAAAGGTTGATGTTAAGTACAAATATATCAGTATGCTGCTGGATGATCTATTCTATACTCAATTATGGGTCTGACAAATCTATCCAATTGGCCCTAGTGAAACTAGATTTGGGCGAAAATACATAGGTAACCCCGGAGCAGCACCATGGGGCCAACCTTTTGTGAGTCCAAAACACTACTTCGGGTCTACCTAAGAATTGATCGGATTTGTGGGCAAGGAATGCGAAGGATTTCCTGTAACACATCAGCTCCTCTGGGCGGATTTACCGCTGAGCCATTAGCCCATGTGGTGGAACTATGCATAACAAAAATGTGTCCACAACAACTTCATGGTAATTGAAGTTGGCAAGTTATTATTGATTTTAATTTGGTTTCACTTCTGATATTTATACTATTATTTAAGGGGCTTTTTCTGTTTGGATTCCTCATTTTTTAGTTCAAAAATACCCCCACACTCCTATGTTTAAGTAGAGACAAAACTAAAGGACAATCCGATAAAAATACAACTCTAACTTCTACTAAACCATTGCCTAAAAAAATAGGACAACTCTTATATTAATTTTCAAATTGATTTATTCACTTATAAATTAAATTTTCAAAATAATATATATATATATATATATAATAAAATAAAAAACACGATTTTTTTCCTACAAAATAGGACTACTAAAAAAAAAAAAAAAGCCTCATCGCACGCGTGTAGCGCGTGTGATGAGGCTAGTTAATTTTTTACTTATCTGCCAATAACAGTTTGTTATGTAGAATTTATTGTGAAAATATTGTGGATATAAAATTTCTTGTATTTTAAGCAATAAGTTTAAAGATAGGATTGTTCTCATGATTAGAGTTTACAGATTATATGATTCTTGTTCTTGTTCTTCTCTATTTATTTTTATTAATTATAGTGAAAACTGATCACATAATGACAAGTACATAAGTGAAACCTGGATTGGGCTATCCAACCCGATTAATTGTGATAAGTACAATTTTCTTTTTAGAAACAATTGTGATAAGAAAATCTATTAACAATATAAAAAGAGATGCCACTTTGGTTTATTGAGCCACTTTTTTTTTTCTTCATTCTTCCGTTTGTACCTTTTTTTTTTTCCTTTTTTTTTTTAATTTTTTTTATTATATATATTGCTAAATTTCACAATATTTTTACAATTATTGAGGTGTCAATTTCTTATAAGTCAAAATAAAATAATAAAATATGAAACTATGACCAACCACAACTGAAAATAAATGTTTTGTGAAAATATTGTGACACTTGTTAGGTGAATATGTAAAAGCTACAGTATTTCTAGTTTGTTCAATTTTTTTTTTCCAAGTCATCGATTTGTGCTCTTTTTTCTACTACTATATAAAAAGAGGCAATGCCTCTACAATGCCCCTTTTAGTGCAGTGAGCCATTTTTTTTTTCCTAATTTTTGAACAGTTGCTATAGTGCCACTTTGGTTTGTTCAAGTGGCACTGTAGCTACAGTAGCTACAGCTTTTTTTTTTTAGTCTTTCGTTTATACTTTTTTTTTTTCTTTTAAATATTTATAAGAACCCGCATATATATTATTATACTGTCACAACAAATTTCACAATATTTTCACAATTATTGAGGTGTCAATTTTTTATAAGTCAAAATAAAATAATAAAATATGAAACTGTGATCAACCACAACTGAAAGTAAATGTTTTGCGAAAATGTTGTAACATTTGTTGGGTGAATTTGTAAAAGTTACAGTACTTTTCGTTTGTTCAATATGTACTGTTCATCGCTTTTATTTATTTATTTTTTTCAGTCATCGATTTGTGCACTTTTTATTTTTTATATATAAAAAGAGCGAATATGTTCATGAATAGTGTTATGAACAGTATTTTTGGTTTAGTGAATTGCCTTTTCCCTCATTTTTTTTTCCTTCAAGTTTTCCAACTTTTTTTTTTTTTTTTTCCTTTTAAAGGATCTTTATATGTTTACTTTCTACTTGTAATGTAAGTTTACATTGTATACACACAAAAAGTAGCAAATATTATATACATTTGCAAAAAAAAAAAAAAATGTACAAATTTTGCAAATGTGCACAACATTTACCAATTTTTATGTATTTACAATATAAATTTACATTGTAAGTGGAATGTATATTTCTATATATATATATATATATATATATATTGTAGGGTCAAGATTTGTAACCCAAGCCCAAAAGATCTGGAGTCTGAGCCCAATGAACCCAACATAATGAATTTGTAGAGAGTGGGTGAAAGAGCTGGGCTGAATAGGAATTAAACAACGGCTAGCATGAGATTCAAAAATAAATAAACATAAAAACACTCATAAAGCCTGATTGAATAGACATCCGAGGAGATAATTTATAAATTAGAATCTTGTTTTTGAACTCTAACAATCTTTTATACTACAATTTCTCTTCTTTTCCCCCTCTCTCTTTTTTTTTTTTTTTCCTTCTTATGGGGGATCTTTTACATTATATAGTGTCTTTCGGGTTATCTTGATTGTACACTTGTTAGTCATCTGAGCATCTACTTGAGTATATATCCCATCAGGCCTCTTTTTTGATTCTCTGTGAGTGGTGGTGGTTAAGAGTGCACTGTTCAGGGGTTTTCTCCACATTAATGTGGCCAGAAAGGTTGCTGTAGTGCATTTAATGTGGTGGTCGCAGCTTTTCCCCTAGATATTTATCCGTTCTTATCATCTCCATACATGCCTGAAGTTTATCCTTATTATTGGAACTATCAGGAAGGCCACTTGAACCTCCCAGGTGCTTGCTTGACCGAGACTCTCCATATCCGAGGAGATCACACTTTTCAGACTACTGACGCTCTCTTCGGACTGTACTCTTCGTTCATTTCCAGGTATATTTTTCCCACCTGGGTTCCTTCTCAATCATTTTCTCCTCTTCGGACATGCTCTAGTCCTCCAATAGGGCCTTAGACCCAATACATAATTCTGGGCTTTTACCCCCACAATAGCCCCTCAAAATTTTAGTTTTTCCCTCGCATCCGAGGAGAAAAAATAAAATTTTGATTTGTTACAAAAAATAAAAGATAAAAACACGAAGAATACCTGAGTTTGCACGTGTGTGAGCATAAACCTAGGTGCTTCATTATTGCCACTGCTGTTGTGGTATTTACGAAGTGGTATTAATTACTCTAGGCGGCGTTCTGTCTCTTGCATCCAACGGTGGATCATCGATCCTATGGATGATGTTTTTCCTTAGAATCTGGGCGGGATAACTCCCACCCACTTTTTGGCCCTTATATAAAGCCTCAAAGAAGACTCTCTCTCTTTTACTTTGCGATTTCTTACTCTCCAGTGAACCTAAACGTTCAAGCTCGTCTTCTTCGAATCACACATCTCATTTTTGTAAAAATTCGCGTAAATCCTTCCAAGGATTTAGGGATCACTCCACAATCCTATTCGTGTTAGTTTTAATCTCCTCAAACCCTTCATTTTCTCTTCGGCTAGCTTCTTCGCCTTCGAATATTCACTCCCTAGTCACCGCATTTAGTGTTTCTCCTTTTTTATTTAACTGAGATGGGTAGATTCAAGTATATGGTGGATAGCCTCGCCCAGATGGAGGAATTTATGGCAACATATCACATACCTCAAGATGTGGGTTTGAAATATTGTCCTCCAGAAGGACTATTAACAGATCGAAGGGTGGGCAAAGTTATAATCCCCATCATCACCTTCCTAGAAGGGGGAATAACTATGCCTATGGATCCCATTACCAGAGACTATCTCTGAAACCATAGGCTTAGTCCTGACCAGTGTGCGCCCAACGTCTTTAGGATCTTAGGAGCAATTGAGGATTTGAACCGTCACTTAGGCTTGGGACTCACCTGGCTTGACGTGGTACACATGTACGAGTATCATAACCAGAAGGGAACGAGATATTATCTTAAATCCCGATCCGACATTGTTAGGCTCCTCTCCTGCCTTCCCAAATCTAACAAAGGGATAAAAAATAATTATCTAATCGTCTCGGGCGTGTGGCATGACAGTCTTCATTGCCCAACCCAACCAGGAGAGCCAGGTGGGACATCTTAGATTTAGGTCTCCTAACAACAGATTTAGGATCTTAGTTTTTTTTTTTTTAACAATTTTTATTTTCTTTGTATCAATATTTTCAAGTTTCTGAATATACTTAATTCTGTTGTGATGTAACAGATAGAGAACACGTTACTCCTCGGCTTAGCCTCATAAATGTTGCCATGCTCAACTCCCTATTAAGGTCAGAAATTTTTGTAAGTGAGGACGAACAACTCCAAGCTGTTCCTCTTATTCTCGGCTATGATCCGAAGTCGAAAGATTTTCAGCCGGTCGGTAACGCTATAAGGCAGGGAGATTATCGGTTAAATCGGATAGACGTCTCTCAGCCAAATTTTTTATCACCATTCGATCTTCCTCCCATACCACATCCAAACCCACAGGGTATACCACAGCTCATTCAACCGGTTCAACAGGTTCCTTTGGAAGCAACTGCAGAAAGAGAAAGAGTTGCTTCTTCGACCTCTTCGCTTGAGGAACATATTAATCAGTTCAAGTTTGAAGAAGAAGCTTCAGGAGGGGCTCAAGTCGTTCAGGTTTTGGACACTGAGGAGGAGATTGACAGGCAATCCAATGCTCTCCCTCCTGTTCTGATAACTGCTCTTCCAGACGATTCTTCAGAAGAGGAAGACATGGCAAGTCTCAAGGACTTGATAAAGAATAGAAATAAAAAAGCTGGGGCTAAAGAGACTAGTACGTCTCGACCAGTTGTTAGTCTTCCTCCACCACCCCCTCAGGTTCCTTCTGATCTCGGTTTAAAACAACTACCAAATCTAAAGAAGAAAAGGCCCCTCGCAGATAATGAAGAAAGGGAGGTGGCGCCTCAAAAAGGAGCCAAACAACAGAAAGTAATAAAGGACCAACGAAGTAAGAGGGCTTCGTCTACCGATAGCCGAGATGACCCTCTTGCTGCTGAGGTACGCCGAGGACCGCGCACTTGGTCCCCTAAGCTGGAACTGGACAATGCCCCTATCCCCTGGGATACATCCCTCAGAAATTATCACGGGAGGAGGGCAAGTTTAGTTGCTGAAACCCTAGAGCAACCACTTCTCCTTCTGAAGAACATGGAGTCTTACAGGCGCTTCAGCCAATATGAACTCTTCTTATCCCTCAAAAGGGATTTAGTCATGGTAAGTGAATCAATTCACTTCTTCAGTTAAAATATTAATCTTTTTTATTTGTTTCATTTTTCTTTGTTTTATATTGAAATTCTTCATTATACTATGTAGATTACCCAGCAAGTTTATGTGGCTGAAGAGTAGAATAAGAGGACTTACAATGAAGCCCAGGCTGAGGCCCACACTCGGTTTGAGGTTGAAAAGTCTCTGGGTAATCTGAAGGAAGATTACTCTCAGTTGTCTGAGCAGCTAAAACAGGTGACAAAGGACAGGAATAGCTTTAATGCTGGCTTGAAGAATGTTACAAAGCAAGCCGAAGACTAGCGCAGCCAGATACGCATGCTTGAGACCAATCTGGAGACAGAGAGGAAGCTGGTGCAAGTTCTTCGAGCTGAGCTTCAGAAGGCCAAGGAAACTGCTCAATTGGCCGACAAGAATGCCCTGTTGGCCAAGGAAGCAGTGGAGGCTAAGAGACAGGCAGCATATAAGCTTGGGGTGGAGGAGACCCAGATCAGACTTATTGAGGAGTTCGCTAAGGTCTGTAGAGAGTACTGTGAAGTAACTTGGGATGAAGCCCTCAATGTTGATGGGGTCCCTCCAGAGTCCAACTTGAGGCTGCCTGGGGGTGTTTACTATCACCCTGACATTTGCGAACTCCCAGAAGATTCGGAGCAGCCTATAGTCGACTAGACCCTTCCTGATCCTATTAAAGCACGCAAGGAGTTTGGTTAGGCTAGTGGGATGGGTAAGCAATCCGAGGAGGTTCAAGAAGAAAGTAAAGATCAAGCCCCAGATGCTGCCGCTGCTCAGCCTAACCAGACAGTTGACTCTTTGGCTACTCAGACGAAGACTTAGATGTCTAAAAAAAAATTATTTTGTACTTGAATTAGTGTTTTTTTATTTTATTTTTTATGTAAGGGATTGTAATGTATTTTCATTTTAATCAATGGAATTGTTCTTTCATTTTCTGTATTCGTTGTACATGTTATGGAATTCACTATTATTGCAAATGACTGACTTGTAGTTAATATAACTTATGCAAACTTAACAATGATATCATATTAATGACGCAGACAATTTACTCAAATACTAGAAGAAATTGATTGTATAAGAACTATTAACAAACACTAAAGGCAAAGAATGCTATGAAGATCTCATAGTTTTACATGATGAGATTTATCATAAGCTAGCATTTATTCAGATACTTAAGTTTAAATACTTAGGAGAATTGTAATGGAGTATTAACTATCCCAAATCATCTGGTCCGAGGACTTCAGGCATGATTGGATTTAAGTTTAAACACTTAGGATAATTGTAATGGAGTGTTAACTAACCCAAATCATCTGGTCCGAGGACTTCAGGTATGATTGGATTTAAGTTTAAACACTTAGGAGAATTGTAATGGAGTGTTAACTAACCCAAAACATCTGGTCCGAGGACTTCAGGCATGATTGGATTTAAGTTTAAACACTTAGGAGAACTGTAATGGAGTGTTAACTAACCTAAATCATCTAGTTCGAGGACTTCAAGCATAATTGGATTTAAGTTTAAACACTTAGGAGAATTGTAATAGAGTGTTAACTAACCCAAGACATCTGGTCCAAGGACTTCAGGCATGATTGTATTTAAGTTTAAACACTTATCCAAAAACTTTATATAATAAATTGGCATATTGATCAAAGAAAAGATTCGATTAATAATAGTACTTTTTAAGGTTGTTTACATTCCAGGGACATGGTATTACATGACTATCTAAATCTTCTAAGAAATACGCTCCAATGCTAGCCCCTGAGCTAATACGATATGACCCTTCCTAATTGGGTCCTAACTTTCCCCAAGCTGAGGTTTTTGTAGTGCCCACAACTTTCTTGAGCACCAAATTACCAAGTTCTAGAGGCCTTAGCTTAACGTTGGCATTATAGCCCTGCCTGAGCTTTTGTTGGTAATGCGCTAATTAGACCATTGTATTTTTTCTCCTTTCCTCAATTAGATCCAAACCCTTCTCTAGCTGCTCATTGTTGCTGGTCAAACTGAATGAACTGGTTTTCAATGTTAGGAACCCAGTCTCCAGAGGTATGACAGCTTCAGCCCCATAGGTCATTGAAAAGGGGGTCTCTCCAGTAGATCTACGAGGCGTAGTTCTATATGTTCAAAGTACATGTGGTAGCTCTTCTACCTATCTGCCCTTTGCGTCATCTAGTATCTTGTTTAGTCCATTTACTATGACTTTGTTAACAGCTTCTGCTTGCCCATTCCCTTGGGGATAAGTAGGGGTGGAGTATCTATTCGTGATCCCCAACTCGCCACAATAATTCTTGAATGCTTTACTATTAAACTGAAGGCCATTGTCCGAGATGAGGGTATGGGGAATCCCAAACCGAGTGACAATATTTTTTTAGATAAATTTCTTTGCATCTACGTCCCTAATGTTGGCTAAAGGCTCAGCTTCAACCCATTTGGTGAAATAGTCTGTGCCGACCAGAAGGTACTTCTTATTTCCTGTGGCCTTAGGGAATGGACCTACAATATCTAAGCCCCATTGAGCAAATGGCCATGGGCTAGACAGTGGATTAAGGACTCCTCTTGGTTGATGTATGTTCGGCGCAAACCGTTGACACTGATCGCATTTCTTAACATATTCATGGCCTCCTTCTGCATGTTTGGCCACCAATAGCCTTGAGTAATGGCTCTATGAGCCAAGGATCGACCTCTAGTATGGCTTCCACATATTCCTTCAAGCAACTGTTCGAGGAGTGACTCAGCTGCTTTAGGATGCATGCACAGCAAGTACGGTCCTGAATAGGAGCGTTTGTACAATTTATAGTCCTCGGATAACTAGAATCTAGTTGCCTTCCTTCGAACTTTGTCGGCTTCCAACTTCTCTTCAGGCAAAATATCATCCTTTAGGAACTTAACTATAGGATCTATCCAACTGAACTCGGCTTTGATTTGATGAAATTGAACAACCTAACTCCTTGTTCCCGTAGGCTTATGCAGGTCTTCAACGAGGATAACCCTAGGCAAATCTTGCATCGAGGACGTGGCGAGCATGGCCAAAGAATCAGCATGTGCATTTCCATTTCTAGGGATGTGTAGTAAATTAAAAGATTCAAACTCTGACTACAAGCATTTAACTTGGCTTAAGTACTCCTGCATTTGCTTATCTTTCGCCTCAAATTCCCCTTGTACTTGTCCGACGACTAGCCTTGAGTCCGAGAACACTTCCACTATCTTTCCTCCCATCCTGTGAACCATAGCCATTCCCATCAGTAGGGCTTCGTACTTAGCCTCATTATTTGTGGTCGTGAAGCTTAATCTTAGTGACCTTTCAATAGCAATCATTTTTGGAGATACCAACACTATCCCCACTCCAGATCCTTTCTGGTTCACTGCACCATCCACATATACGACAAAGGGACTTTTTGGGAGATTACGCCAATCGATTTTCCATCCATGTCCTGTGTTGGTATCATTTCTTCTAACGAGGGCTCAGTAAACTCAGCTACTAAATCTGTGAGGACCTGCCCCTTCATAGAGGTGTGGGGCATATACTTGATGTCAAAAGCCCCTAGGATAATGCCCCATTTGGCTATTTTCCCTGTGTAGTTAGCACTTTTGAGTATGGTTTTGAGTGGAAGTTGGGTAAGAACAACCACCGTATGTGTTTGGAAATAATGAGGCAGCTTCCAAGTACCGAGCACTACTGCCAAGATGGCTTTCTCTTGTGGCAAGTATCGAATCTTGGCCTCATGCAATGATTTACTCATGTAGTAAACTAGCCTTTGTACACCTTGGTCCACTCGTATCAACACTAAACTCACAGCGTAAGGAGCCATGACAATGTAGGCAAACAAGACTTCATCTGGCTCAAGACTGGACATAATTGGTGGCCGAGCTAAATAGTCTTTAAGTTGTTGGAAAGCCAGAGCACACTCTTCAGTTCACTCAAATCATTTCCACTTATTGATCAGTGAGAAAAAAAGGCCTACACTTGTTTGCCGATCACAAAATAAACCGATTCAAAGCTGCAACCATTCCAGTCAATTTCTGGACCTCTCTGGGATTCCGAGGAGGTTACAAATTGTTGATGGCCTTTATCTGGTCTGGGTTGACCTCAATCCCTCTATGGGTTACCATGTAACCTAGGAATTTGCCTGATCCAACACTGAATGAGCACTTGGAAGCATTTAAACACAATTTGTATTTTCTGAGAACTTCGAAAATGTTTTTGAGATCTTTTACGTGCTCTAAAACAATTTTGCTCTTCACCACCATGTCATCTATGTAAATCTCAATACTCTTACCTAACTGTGGCTCAAACATCCTTGTCATTATTCTTTGGTAGTGGATCCTGCGTTTTTCAAACCAAATGACATCACTTTGTAGTGTTAGTTCCTAATAGGGGTGACAAAAGCAGTCTTCTCTTGATTGTCCAAGGCCAATGGTATCTGGTGATAACCTTGGAAGGCATCCAGGAAACTCATCCGAGGATGGCCGACAGTAGCATCTACTAGCTGATCAATTTTAGGCATAGAAAAAGGATCTTTGGGGCAAGACTTATTTAAGTCAGTGAAGTCTACACATACTCGCCATTTCCCATTCTTATTCTTCACCACCACAGTGTTTGCTAGCCATTCAGGATAAAAAACTTCTTTAATAGCTCCAGCTTGTTTGAGCTTTGTTACCTCCTCTCATACTACATCAGCATGTTCCCTAGATGGGCACCGAGGAGGCTGTTTCTTAAGGTTGACTAAAGGGTTGACATTTAGGTAATGACATATGAATTTTGGATCTCCCCCGGGGCTTCATAAGCATTTCAAGCAAATACATCGATATTTCTCATAAGGAATTCTACAAGCTCATCCTTCTCCTGGAGAGGTAATTGAGACCCGACTTGAAAGAACTTCTCTAGATCATCTCCAATGGCAACCTTTGTCAACTCTTCACATCTCACACCCTCGGCTGAGTCATTGGTGTGTGGTGCAGGATGTTTTGATTGCTATAAATCCCCTCCAGTATGGGCCGAGGACTCAATCTCGGGTTTATGCTGGATGGCAGCCACCAAGCATTGTCTCGCCATAGATTGATCTCCCAGGATTTCGTTAATTTGACCCTCGGATGGATACTTAACTTTCTGATGGAGAGTAGAGGAAATAGCCCTTAGGGTATGAAGCCAAGGTCTAGCCACAATTGCAATATAGGGCAAATATAACATCTACAACGATGAAATCCACCTCTACTACCTCTACACCAGTCTGCACAGGCAATTGTATTTGGCCCTTCGGGGTAACAACTCTTCCTTTAAAACTCACTAGGAGAGAATTGTATGGTTCTGAGTCATCGGGTTTTAAGTTCAGCCCCTTGTAGAGATCAGGATACATTATCTCTACCGCGCTACCCTGGTCTACCATTACCCTCTTCACGTCATACTCTCCAATTCTGAGGGTGATTACTAAAGCATCGTCGTGGGGTTGGATGGTTCCAACCTTGTCTTCGTTTGAGAACCCTAACACCAGTTTAGTATTTGATTTAGCTCCCTTTGGACCATGACTAAGGTCTCCTGCGGGTAACCGGGCTGCCGATATAACTTTGGATGGCCAGGATCCTGTTCTTCCCGGTGCTGCGAAGGTGACATTGATAGTTCCTAAAGGAGGCTTTGAAGAATCATCCCTTCGGGGCTCTGAGTTCGCCTGACTTCCTCGGCCACTTGAATGGTGTAAGAATTGTCTCAACTTACCCTCGTAGACCAGTTGGTCCAAATGATCCCACAAGCTCCTGCAATCCTTTGTGGTATGCCTATGGTCTTGATGGTACTGGCAATAGAGATTATGATTACGCCTCTCAGGGTTTCCCACCATCTTATTCGACCACTTGAAGAATGATTCATTTTTAATCTTTTCCAAGACTTGGTGCACTGGCTCTTTGAATACAGCGCTGACTGCTTGAGGATTTGATGATCCTAATTGTCCAGCAAAATCTCTCTGCGATTTACTATTGTTGTAATGGTCCGACTTGAAATCCCTCATCTCCTAGGGGATAACCTTGTCCTTTCCTTTTTCTTGTTGTTGATCTTCCTCAACTCTTTTATACTTATCAATACGGTCCATGAGCTGACGCACGTTAGTAACTGGCTTACTAGTTAAGGACTTCCTTAAACTATGGTCAATGGGGAGGCCAAGCTTAAACGTATTAAGGGCCACTCCATCACAGTCGTCTTCCATCTCATTGAAAATCTCCCAGTACCTATCCGAGTATGTTTTCAAGGATAACAATGAAGCTAAGGGCCTGGCCACTTTTTAGCAGGTGACAAAATGAGAACCAAATGTTTAAGTGAGTTCTCTGAAGGAGTTAATGGAATCTACTTTCAGGTTGTCAAACCATCTCATCGCAACTGGTTCGAGACTAAAGGGGAAGACTTTGCACATCAAAGCTTCATCTTTAGAATGGATTGCCATCCTCTGGTTGAAGTGGCTTACATGTTCTATAGGGTCTGTCTTCCCGTTGTATATAGTGAATGTTGGCTGATGAAAATGGCGAGGAAGTTTTACGTGTTCGATCCTGTGCGTGAAAGGCGATTTGGAGATTTGGTTCAAAGCTTTGCTCATAGCATCATTTCCTATACCCCCATGTGATGGACTTGGAGGTTGGCGCTTGTGATGGTGCTCTTCTTTGTAAGAGAAAGACTCACTAATTGGTGTTCTGGTCCTACGTCTGTAAGAGACATCCTGCTTATCGTCAGAGTCATCCTCGAAGTAAGAAGATGCTCGCCTTCTCTTTGCATGGTGCAACTCTCTTTTTAGCTTGTCAATCTCTAGTTGCATGTTCTTGTTCTTCTCTGCATGAGACATGTGACTTCCATTATGCGACTGGCTTCGATCAGTATGTGTAGTGTGTACACTACCTTCATGATCCTGTCTCTGCTCCAAGTTAAGTAAAGGATCAACGTGTTGGGATGCTCTAGATTCTGCTGGTTGTTGCCCTGGTTCCGCTGGTTGTTGCTCTAGTTCCGCCATCATTAATCATTGCTTCCACTCTTGCTCAAACTCTTCCCACAGACGGCGCCAATTGTAGGGTCAAGATTTGTAGTCCAAGCCCAAAAGATCTAAAGTCTGAGCCCAATGAATCCAAGACAATGAATTTGTAGAGAGTGGGTGAAAGAGCTGGGCTGAATAGGAATTAAACAACGGCTAGCATGAGATTCAAAAATAAATAAACATAAAAACACTTATAAAGCCTGATTGAATAGACATCCGAGGAGATAATTTATAAATTAGAATCCTGTTTTTGAACTCTAACAATCTTTTATACTACAGTTTTTCTTCTTCTCCCCCTCTCTATTTCTTTTTTTTTTTCCCTTCTTATGGGGGATCTTTTACATTATATAGTGTCTTTCGGGTCATCTTGATTGTACACTTGTTAGTCATCTGAGCATCTACTTGAGTATATATCCCATTAGGCCTCTTTTTTGGTTCTCTGTGAGTGGTGGTGGTTGAGAGTGTACTGTTCAAGGTTTTTTTCCACATTAATGCGGCCAGAAAGGTTGTTGCAGTGCATTTAATGTGATGGTAGCAACTTTTCTCCTAGATATTTATCCGTTCTTATCATCTCCATACATACCTGAAGTTTATCCTTATTATTGGAACCATCAGGAAGGGCACTTGAACCTCCCAGGTGCTTGCTTGACCGAGACTCTCCATATCCTAGGAGATCACACTCTTCAGACTACTGACACTCTCTTTAGACTGTACTCTTCGTTCATTTTCAGGTATATGTTTCCCACCTAGGTTCCTTCTCAATTATTTTCTCCTCTTCGGACATGCACTAGTCCTCTAATAGGGCCTTAGGCCTAGTACGTAATTCTGGGCTTTTACCCCCCCCCCCCCCCCCACACACACACACACACACACACATATAAAGTGAATGGAAAAGGTTACAGTAATTTTGCTACAGTAGTTTTGGTTTGTTTAACTTTCACTATTTTGCTGGCCATTTTTTTTTTTTTTTTGGTGAATGCATAAAATTGTAGTATATTTGCTATATTATTTTTGGTTTGTCCACAATAAATTTCACAAGACTTTCATAACAAATCAAATATGGTAAATTATTATTGGTTCTAATTTAAACTTACCAATGAAACTACTTTTTTGTCTACCAATAACAACTTATAGTAATCTACTACTTATGATTTGTTGTGAAAATATCATGGACATAATATTTTTTGTGTAAAAAATGTTAAGACATCTTGATGTTGTCACAATATTTTCAAAACAAGTAAGCTGTCAATTATTTACAAGTTAAAATAAAATATAACAAAACTATAAAGGTATTATGAAAATGTTGCGTCATTTTGTTATGTTTTCAGAAATTTTTTGTTGGTTTAATTAACTTTGTTGAGCCAAAATTCATTACTCCACATACAATTTTCTTGGGTTGACTTTTTGTATATTTTTTCTTTACACACTATTTTAAGTAAAAACATATAGTTTTGCACACAAAAGCAAAAACAAAAACAAAAACTTAGGACAAAAACATTTTTCATCCTTTATGTTTGGGGTAGTTTGCAATTCTTCCTTAAACTTTAAAATCAAGCAATTTTTTCCTTAATATTTTGGAAAAGAGCAAATATGTCATATTGTTATTCTCTCAATTAAACCCCAATGAAAGCTTATAATTCTTAAAATATTTTATTGTGTAATGTCTAAATTACTCCTACTAAATTTTAACATCCTAAAAATTTTCTTTATGTATTTTGAGTTTTAAATGATAAAAATTCTTAGAAAATTAGAATGGTGATATTTGATGACACAAGTCTTTTGTTATCTTTATTTATTTATTTATTTTTATTTTAAATTTCTTAGCAAAACTCAGTTGTTTATTGTTGGAAGATGATGATATTCGTTATCATTCTTAAAAGTTTTTAGAGAATAGATATATTGTCTTTAGCAAATAGGTATTAAAAAACTATTATAGTTAAATAAATATTTATATGTTAAATAGCTACCCTGACTTTGTGGTTGATCAAAATTCTTAAACGAATGAAATTAACTTTTTACGACATAATTATCAAAATTTTTAAAATTAATTTCTTTTTTGGTTAATGTAAATCTCTATATACTTTAAATATCAAATGATTCATATCTTTGTTTATGTTTCTAGTTGGTTACTTGTTTATAAATGGTCATGTTAACTTGTGCCCTTAAGACAATTGTTAATAAATTATATTAGAAAAGTTTTATTTTTATTTTTATAAGGAATATAAAAAACTTTTGGAAAAATTAATTACTTTATTATTTCTCTATAAAATATTTCTAAAAGTAGTTCTTTTTTTTTTTTTTTTTTGATACAAGATAGAATTCTACTCTAGCCTAATCTAAGTGTATATGTGTGTGAAGCTCCCTCCTGGAGACTTGAACCCCGGCCCTTGCCCCCCCCCCCCCACACCCCACAAGTATTTATACTTGTGGAGTGACCATCGCACCAAGGGTGTGCGGTGGTTAAAAGTAGTTCTTAAACCAATGCTTTTAGGGAATTCGTTAACATTTCTCATCTATAAATACTGTATGACAGAAACATTTGACTTTTTGTTCTGCCAACTAAGCTTTGGAAGAATAACAATTTTCCACATAGTACCAATTTTTTAATGCTTATTATTAGTAGTCAATTACTCGATACTTTTGTTCTCTGTTCTTTCTTCTCATCTTTGAACTGCCTATGGTCTATGCCCCTTATTTCTCTTCTCATTGTCGAAGCTTTCCCCCTATCACTCTTCTCTTTCTTCCCTTCTTATGCTTATTTTCTACTTATCAATGTGAAACTCAAATTTGGACTTCGAAGTTTGATTGCTTTGAGTTGCTTTTTTGGGGGGGGAGGGGGGACTATAGCTTTTGGTTTGCTATTTTTGAGATTCAACTATGTCCATCTATAAAGATCATAACTTTTGAGTTTTGCTTTGTATCTATTCTTTGGTTTGCAATATCCCCACCAAATGTCAGCAGTGTTTCTCTGCATCACATCCACTGAGATCAAAACCCATGACTGGCCTCCAAATCTATGCCCAATCCTTTCAATTACTCTTCTCAAAAGGTAAAAATCTTGTGCACAAATGGTGGTAGATCAAGGACTTACAACAAAGCTAGCAGTAAACAAGGGATGGATGATATGAAAACACCAATTTGCTGCTGGGTAAGAAGTCAACATGAATGGTGGAAAACCTTTTTTCAGAATTTAGGAAGAATGAAAGGAAATTAGTACCCTTTGGTAGTTCTTCATCGCACATCATTTGCGTGTAAAGAGAGGCCAATTTTATCACCCTCAAAATGTTTGATAAAATGCCTGAGCCAAATTGAAAAAGAGGCTTGGACTAAGACTAGGGGATTTGAGACAAGTGTATATCACGTACCATTAAATTTAAGAAACCGTACTTTTCCTCTTTTCTGAGTAAAGATATACATGAAAATAAAACTTTTTTGTTTTTGTTTTGTTTTTTGTTTTGTTTTGTCTTTTTTTTTGTTTTGTTTTGTTGTTGTTGTTGTTGCACTAAACAAAAACTTTCAGGGATAAATAGTTAAATATACACATTTACTCTACTAGTCCTTAAATAGACATATTGGTTGTAGTTTTGGCAGAGAGGCCAAGTGGCATCACTCTAAGAGGCTTCCTCCAAAGTCCTACATAAAGAGACTTTCTATGCCTGATCTTGATTCTTTTTGTACCTTTCTAAATGAGGCATGTATTAGTACTCAAACTTCAAAGATGCCAGGAAGGACTATTAGTGGATTGTAGTATAATGGCTAAAAGTGAATATTATAGTTAACCAAAGTTAATTAGCACACTCCACTAGAAGCACAAACATCTGGTAGGCCAGTTTATGTGAAAGATTCCAATAATTGGCTAGGGAAGTCCTTAAAAGAAAAGCACTATGATTTTATGCTGGTGGAGTTGAGGACCAATACATATTAAAAGAGAATATGGAAGTATTTCATAGAATCATGTTCTAAACCTTCAAATCTTAATAATAGAGCAAATTAGGTGTGGCATTTTACCTATAAGTTTTTATGGGTTTCACAGGATTCAACCTAGATTACTTGTCGTTGTAAGCAGAACAGATATGTAGATCTCATAATCGACTATGATTGCTCTAATTGTTTTGCATAAGTTGGAAAATCTTCTAGGAAGAGTTCTCATTTAGGATTTCCTTCCCTCTATCAAATGCTTATGTTAGCTGCTATTTTTAAAGGATATGTTGCTACATCTTGAGCAGCTACTACATGTAAAACCATAATGGTATTGAAAGTTTGAAATAATGAATTTGAGTTCATAATTACACAGGATGCTGCACACTGAATTATCTCATATTATAGGTTCTATCATTCACATCTTCTTGCACTTTAGAGGAGGTTGGTGTGTAGGTTCAAAGAAAATAAAAGGAATTATAGGAAGATGATCCTTGCATCAAGACCGTTAGGCATAATGCAACATCTCATATTCAATAGATTTCCCATGCATCATATGAGTTAGCGACTAGTTTAGGCTAAAGCTAAAGCCATTTTGGTTGCACACATAATTTTCCTTGATGCACACACAATTTCACATTTCATCTTTTTCTTATTTTTGACCCTATTTTTGAGCTATTGGTTGTTGGCATTCCAGAGCTTGGATTTCTTCAAACTTGGTGTCCCTGAAAAGGTCTAGATATCTAGGTTCCATAGGTCCTAACTTCGCATGATTTGGAGCTATTTTTGTCGAGATATCGCGTTTGGAAGAGAGGTGATGCGGTGTAAAAAATTTAATAGCACTATTCTTGGAAAATTTAATTTTCCCAATCCAAAGTAGATATTGCAGAGGCCTTGTTATGAAAAGTAAATGACTTATCATATTTCAATTTGGTTTAGGTGGATTGCACTAGTTGTGATTTTTGCCCATGAACTTTTGTTTTGAACATAATTTCATATTATTTAAGATAGTTTAAAATTTACCTTGATCAAATGGTCGGATCAAAAGACCAATGTTTTGACCACTCCTAGTTAGGGTTTGGTTAGCGTTGGTCAAACTTTGCCAGAAATGGCATTTTTGGGATTTTGAAATCTTGGATGGTTTGTTCCGATTCCTGATTAGGGTAAATAGGATTTTTTTTTTTTTTTTTTTTTTTTTTTTTTTTTTTCATGCAGTCTTGCTTTTTATGGCTTAGACTGGCATTTTGGCACGCTTACCGAGCCTAAATAAAATACAATATCAACACATAAAACTGCATCGCTGTAGGTCGAAAAACTGACCCTTGGCGGTGTGCATCAGTTCTAGTTATGGGGAAACCGATACCTATCGCTTCCGTTAGAAATTTGGAAAAAAAAAAAAAATTTAACCAAACTGCACACAACCCCCTTTAACCAATAGAAATAAAATAAATAAAATATTATTATAAATTGGCAATTTAAATAATTATTTTGTATTATACATGTCATTTATAAAAAAAAAAAATGTTATACTATAGTTTTATTGAATTTCATGATTTATAGTTTATATTTTGTTTCTCATAATTTAATTGGAGGAGGATTAAAAAGAAAAAAGAATTGATGTTGTACTTAGGAATCAAATGGCATTATAGGAAAAAACAAATAATTCTTATAATATTTTTAGATAATAAACATACTATAAGCATCTCATATTCTTATATGATTCTTATTAAATTTCAAATCAAACCAAGCATATAATAGTTAAAACTAGGAGAATGTTAGATTATTTGCTAAAATGCCTAGACAAAAAGCAAAAAGCAAATTTTTTTAAACAAATCCAAATTCACACTAAAGTTATTATATTAACCCTAAAAACACAAGAGTCTATGGTATTTACAAAACTACAGTAGCCAATAGTATATATTCTTAAAAGGGAAAAACTTAAGTACAGTACCTTAGGTTCCTTAAAATTTTGACATCTGTCTAATTTAATAACCCAAACAAATGACGTTAAAACTTTTTTTTTTTTCCTTCTTCTTTCTTTTTCCTGTACTACAACTGCAAGAGAACCCACTGGCTGAAAATTTGCAGAAAAGAAGAAAGAATCATAGATTAAAAACGAAGAAAGAATCATATATTAGAAAAGAAGAAAGGAAACAAATACACATACATACACACACACACACACCGAGAGAGAGAAAGAATCATAGATTAGAAATGAAGAAAGACTCATAGATTAGAAAAGAAGAAGGAAACAGATACACATACAGACATACACACCGAGAGAGAGAGAGAGAGAGAGAGAGAATCATAGATCAGAAAAGAAGAAAGGAAGCAAATACACACTAAGAGAGAGATATGAGATTTTTTTTTTTTTTTTTTTTTTTTTTTTTTTTTTTTTTTTTTTTTTTTAACGTCGTTTGCTTGAGGTGTTAAATTGGACAGGCATCAAAATTTTAAGTAGGGAAAGGTACTGTACCTAAGTTTTGCCATTTTTAAAAAACTATTTTTTACATTGTTTATGATATTAACCCAATATGTTTAAATAAAAGTCTGATAAAAGTTTATCCTATAGTTGAAAAGCTAAATTAAAATTACTAGTTTAACCAAAATTAAACTAGGAGAATGTTGGGTTAAAGTGATAGAAAAAATTAAAAGGAAAAATGTAACGTTCAAATAACTTTAGAGAATGAAAAAAAGATGGTGAGATTGTTGGACCTCCATTGGTATACACTATACCGTATATGGTATAGAATTTGTATTTAAAAAAAATAAAGAAACTCAATTGTCATCCCCAAGCCCAAACCCTAACCCTAACCCAGCCTCCTAGTCCTCAATCCTCATGGATTTTCCCAATCAAGCTCTTTCGCCCCACGAACCGCCATTTCTAGGCCGGTTTGGCCATTCATTGAATTATCCCTTGGGTTTCTGCCCACATCTTCCCTACCATGATAGGGCTTTTTGGTTCATAATGAAAACCTAGATTTACATTTTTGGTTCTTCAATCAATTCCATATCAACGCCCACCGATATCTTTTATGATGTCAGGCAGTGGACATACACTACAAGACAAAAAAAGCTATTTTGCAACAAAGGGACATTATAGGGGCAATAAACATAAATATGAGCGTATATTACTTTTTGTTGCAATAATGACTTAAAAATATTAATATATTGAAATAAATTATAACAACAATATTATTTATTGCAATAAAGTATTTTAAATAATAATAAATTTTTTTATTACAACAAATTTATTGCAACAAATTTTTTTTTGTGATTCTGTTTGTTCTTTTTGGAAGATATGATTCTGTTTGTTCCTTTTGGAAGATATATGTATGTATGCTTATAACGAATTATGCTTGATTATGCTATAATGCAAACAGCAAGGGTTTTCCATTCTCAATTCTGCTTCTTGGCTTCTCAAAAAAAAAAAATTCTGCTTCTTGATTTGATAATTTAGTTTTTCATTAAAAATAATTAAGTCATTTATTGTTTTATTTGTGGAGGGTGGATTATCTTGTGCTTTTGGTTATTATACTTTTATCCTTACAAACACACAAAATTAAAGAAACACACGCAAAATTAAGTCATTTATTATTTTATTAAAAATAATGGTTATTGATTTGCAAAGTATAGAGAAAGACACACAAAATCAATACTTAAAAAAAAAAAAAAAAGAAGTAGAAGAAGAAGAAGAGGACGAGGCAAGTGTCATATGGGCAATCCATGCAAATGAGTAGTATACGCAATGCACAAAATTGATGGTGAATTGCATTGTGATTGCAATCCACGCATCAATGGCATATGGGCAGTGTCATAGCACATGAGTAGTTTCAATCTCACAACTATAGAAATAAAAAATATGGCAAACCTGAAATTGTTATGGGTAACAAAAACAATAAATACCAATAAGAGAGAGGGGATATTCCTGTAGAAATTGCAAAGCTAAGGGCAGAATAAAAAATTATTGAGAAGAGAGAGCAGGGGTAAGAAAAAGGCAGTACCCATAGAAATAGATACCTATAGCAGAAAAGAGAGAGAGAGAGAGAGAGAGAGAGAGAGAGAGAGAGAGAGAGAGAGAGAGAGAGAGAGCAGTACTTGTGGTAATCGCAGACCTAAAGGGGAGGGAAAAAAATTCATTGAGAAGAGAGAGCAGCACTCAACTAAGGGTGAGAGAAATACTGTATCCATATAAATAGATCTCTAATAGTGGGAATATTTTTGGGAGAAGGGAGATAAAAATTTTCAAAGAGGAAGGATATGAAATTTTGGAGAAGAAGTGGGTAGGGGGCAGGGGCTTTGGGAATTTTTTTAATATTGGAGAAGAAGAGCATGTTACGCTAAGCAAAGGAATACATATTCAATGCTTTTAATAAGGAATGCCTATTCCTCATTTTATGGAATAGATATTCATAAGGAATGATTATTTTTTGTAATAAAAATATAACCAAACAATCGTATAGCTAAACCATAGAAATAACTATTACAATATGATGTCTATTACAATTTACCAAACATACCTTAAAACTGGGAAATTTGCTTTTCCTTTGATTCCCAAACTGTTATCTCGGCCTTTGAGAGGCATGCTTCATAAGACATACACATAAAATAAAATTTCCTCATACACATAGACCTTTGGATTTTCTGGCCCACAATCTTGTTGTTTGGGCCCTATTAGATCTGGCTCTCAGCCCCATGTCATCTCTTCTATTCCTAATTGGTGTTTTAAATTTTAGAAGGAGATGGACTAGATTGGACAGCCTAAAATCTTCTCATTATCTTAAGAAAACATATTATTGAAAAAAAAAAAACCACATCCATAATTATTGTTTTTTATCATCCGACTAATACATCAGCAAATTTTTTGTGCAAGGGGGTGCTATATATGAACCCAAAAAAGCCTTGTATATATATTTGCTGAATGAAAAAAGGGGGTCTCCAATGTGGGCTCATCGATCTCATGCCACGTGACGGCAATGGTTAATACCACATGTACCACACGGGCTTTGCTAGGGCTATCACTCCAACCACTCCTCTCTTGATGCTGGGACAAGGACTCATACCATCGAGTCACACGCCGTGTGGTATACCCTGTATAGTTTAAGAGTATTATCAAATGAACTATGTCTCTATATATAAAAGCGTGAATGTGCATAGCTACAGTAGCTATAGTGTTTTTTGGTTTGTTCAATTGACATTGTAGCTAAAGTAGCTATAGTGTTTTTTTTTTTTTTAGTCATTGGTTTGTGTTTTTTTTTTTTCCTTTTAAATATTTATATGAGTTGGCATATATATTGTTATATTGACACAAAAAATTTCTCAATATATAAAAAACACGAATGTGCATAGCTATAGTAACTACAGTGTTTTTTGGTTTGTTCAATTGGCATTGTAGCTACAATAGCTATAATGCTTTTTTTTTTTTTTCAATCATCGATTTGTGTTTTTTTTTTAATATTTATATGAGCTAGCATATATATATTTTTATACTGAGACAACAACTTTCACAATATTTTCACAATTATTGAGGTGTTAATTTCTTATAGGTCAAAATAAAATAATAAAATATGAGATTGTGACTAACCACGACTGAAAATAAATATTTTGTGAAAAAGTTGTAACACTTGTTGTGTGAATGTGTAAAAGCTACAATATTTTTTGGTTTGTTCAATATATGTTGTTCATCAATTTTTTTTCCCAGTAATCAGTTTAGCTACAGTAGTTACAGTGTTTTTTGATTTGTTTAATTGACACTGTAGCTACAGTTGATATAGTGCTTTTTTTTTTTCTCAGTCATTGGTTTGTGCTTTTTTTTTTCCTTTTAAATATTTATATGAGTTGGCATATATATATTGTTATATTGACACAACAAATTTCACAATTATTGAGGTGTCAATTTCTTATAGGTTGAAATAAAATAATAAAATGTGAGACTGTGACCAACCATAACTGAATTTAAATGTTTTGTGAAAATGTTGTAACACTTGTTGTTATCACAATATTTTCACAATTGTTGAGATCTCAATTTCTTATAGATCAAATAAAAAAAATGCTAAGGTTGCATTTGGTTGAATGTAAAATATTTTCCTAGTGTAAAATATTTTCAGGTGAAAATATTTTCGGGAAAGGAAAATATTTTCAAGTGTTTTGTTGTACTATGAAAATTGTTTTAGAAAATGTTTTCATGTGTTTGTTTGCGTTCTGAAAATGCTATTTTTCTACTAGTTTCTCACATTTTCTCAAGTATTTTCTTAGCTTCCAAACAAATTTTATAATAGAAAATTTCAATATATAAACTTAAAAAAAAAAAAATCAAAACAAAACCATTCCTTAAACTCAAACAATTCGATCAAACTGAGAGAGTGACGAAGAGAGAGAGTGATCAAAAATTGGGGAAAAGGGATAGGTAGATCGAGAAAGAGAGAGATCGGTCATGTGTGGGTCATGGGTGATGATCTTGGCAGCGCGATCTCAGCATTGCTGGGGTGCGATCTTGGCGGCGTGATCTCAGAGGTGAGGTTGAGTGCGAGAAGAGAAGAAAAGGGAGATGGGTTTGAAGGGATGTGGATCAGGTATTGTAAAGGGTGGGTTTGAGAGAAGCGTTTCGCTGGTGATGTGGGAGCGACAGATCGGAGATGTTGGAGGTGAGATGGGCTTCATTGGCGTGAGGGAGAGTTTTGCCTTGGTGGATCGGGTACATTTGGAGCTCGAAGTGGGCGGAGGTGAGGTTGAGTGAGAGAAGAGAAGAAAAGGGAGAAAAATCACCGGCACAGAGGGGAAAATGGTGGTGCTGCTCATTGGAGTATGGGTGGACCTCGGACCGGTGTCGATGTGTGGGGTGGAGTTTTGTCTCCCTCTCGTTGGTGTGTGGGGTGGAGCTGAAGAGCTTGGCAAGTCGGACCATGTGGAGTGAAAAATTCCGAAAATGCTTTAAAGGTAAAATAACTCCTGCAATTGTTTTCTGGGTTTGAGGGGTTTATTTTATGGTCAATGCAAATGTTTTCCGTTTGACCAAATTTTCCATGTGCAAAATATTTTCCCGAATCCATTTCTAGCCGAAACAAATGCAGCCTAAATTCACAACATTTTCACATTAATTTCACAACAAATTATAGATAAGCTACTAGCCTACTATTGATGGATAAAAAAGTGATATCAGTCGCGGGTCCATTTTAAAATCAATAACAACTTGCCATCTAGAAAATATTATGGAGATAACATTTTTATAAAATATATAATAATATATTAGATTGAAACTTACCATGGTTGAAAATAAAGGTATTGGGAAAATACAGTGACATTTTGTTGTGTTCCTAGACTTCTTTTTTGGTTTAGTCAAATTTGGTAAGCAAAAATTCACTGTTTCATGCACAATTTTCTTCTATTGGTTTTTTGTTTGTTGTTTCTTTTAATGCATAGTTTAAAGTGGTTGTCCAAACTAATAATAATTTACCACCTAAGATTTGTTGAAATTCATAGTTTTACGAACAGTTTTTTTGGGCTGACCTTTTTTTTTTTTTTTTTTTTTAACACGTTTAAAGTAAAAAAACACATAGTCTTACTAACAAAAAAAAAAAAAAAAAAAAAACTTTCCCCCTTTATGTTTGGGGTAGTTTCATCCCCCAACTTTAAAGTTAAATAATTTCCTCTTTTATATTTTGTAGATAAGTATATAGTCATTATTGTTACTATTTTAGTTAAACCTTAACAAAATCTATGATTCCTAGAATATTTCATTGTGCAATATCTAAAATGCCTCACTAAATTTCAATGTCCCAAAAATTTTCTTTGTGTAGTTTGAGTTTTATGTGTTAGTCACACTTAAAAAATAAAAATGGTGATCTATGATATTCTATTTGTTATATAGAGAACACTAATTTATTAATGGTTTAAATCATCTAGATATATAATTTTATCTAATAGAAACTTCAATGGCATGTGTTTTTTTTTTTTTTTTTTTTTTTTTGTTATTTTGTTATTTTTTTTCTTTCTTAAAAAGGTGTTCATTAAAAATTAAGTAAGCTTTAGGCTCATAAAATAAAATGATAGAGAAGGAAGTATGAATAACAAAATATTCATTGCAAATGGTTGTATGTATTTAATTTGATGAAGAGTTTCAATTGTAGTATATGTTATCATTTATTGCGAAAATTTAAATATTGTGACAATATTTGATCAAACCTTAGTTTTTTATTGTTGGAAGATGACAACGTTTGTTATCATTCTTAGCAGAATTTTTTTGTAAGTAGATATATACTATTTTTAGTAAATAGATTCTACAAAATGAAAAAAGTATTTTATATCAAATGATAACATGTCATCTATATCAAAATCCAATAAACGAGAGACATGTATACAAAAATAACTACCTACTAACACGTGTCTTTTAATTGTTAGTGGGTTAGTTATTTTTTGCTGACATGTCTCATACTTATTAGATTTTGATACCGTTGATATGGTATCATTTCATACCAAATACTTTCTCCTAAAAAATTATCATACTAAATTGATAACCATATGTTAAATAACTATTCTAAATTTAAATATATGGTTTGATATTACTTCAAAAAAAAAAATTATATCTTAAATTTTCTCACTCAAGGGGCAACATGTATCTATATATCGATTTCTATATATGAAAAGAGCCAATAGGCTCAGGAACAGTAATTTTGGTTTAGTGAGCTGCTTTTCTTCCCTTTTTTTTCTTCAAGTTCACCAATTTGGTTTGAGCTTATTTTTTGTTTTTTTAAGGATCTTTACATACCTTGTAATATAAGCTTATATTGTATACACACAAAAAGTGTCAAATATTATATACATTTGCCAAAAAAAAAAAAAATGATATATTTTACAAATTTTGCAATTGTGTACAACATTTTCTAATTTTTATGTGTTTACAATATAAATTTACATTGTAAGTACAATGTATATTTCTATATATAAAAAGAGTAAATGGGAAAAGTTACAGTAGATTCGCTATAGTAGTTTTAATTTGTTCAATTTTCATTGTTTCACTGGCTTTTTTTTTTTTTTTTTTTTTTGGTGTGTGAATGCGTAAAGCTACAATAGATGTGCTACATTATTTTTGATTTGTCCAATTTGCATTTTTTCACATTATAATAAAATATTAACACAAAAAATTGGCACAATTCACAATTTTTGAGGTATTAATTCCTTATAAATCAAAATAAAAAATAAAATAAAATATCATACTAGAACCTACTACAACTAAAAATAAAAGCATTGTGAAAAAAGAAGTACTGCATTAACAATATTTTTCACAACACTTTCATAACAAATCATAGGTGGTAAATTGTTATTGATTCTAATTTAAACTTACCAATGAAACTATTTTTTTGCCTACCAATAACAACTTGTAACAACCTACTACTTATGATTTATTGTGAGAATGTCGTGGACATAACATTATTTTGTAAAAATGTTAAGACATCTTGTTGTCGTTACAATATTCTCAAAACTACTAAGCTATCAATTCTTTACAAGTCAAAATAAAATATAACAAAATTATAAAGTTATTATGAAAATGTTGAGCCATTCTGTTGTATTTTTATAAATTTTTTGTTGATTTAATAAGCTTTTTTGCAAAATTCACTGTTTCACATACAACTTTTTTGAGTTGACTTTTTGTATTTTTTTTTCTTTGCACACCATTTTAAGTAAAAACACAAAGTTTAACACACAAAAACAAAATAAAAAACTTAGGAAAAAAACACTTTTCATCATTTATGTTTGGGGTAGTTTAAAATTCCTCCTTAAACTAAATTAAGCAATTTTTCCCTTAATATTTTGGAAAATAGTAAATATGTCATATTTTTATTCTCTCAGTTAAACCCCAATGAAAAATTATGATTCTTAAAATATTTTATTGTGTAATATCTAAATTACTCCTACTAAATTTTAACATCTCAAAAATTTTATTCATGTATTTTGAGTTTTAGATGGTAGTAATTCTTGGAAAGTTGGAATGATGATATAATTTATTTTATTTGCTATCCAAAAAATATTGATTTTCTAGGTTTAAATTTTCGAAACACATAATTTATTTTAATGAAAAATTCGATGTACATGCCTTTTGTTATTTTTTTTTTTAAATAATTTTTTTAGCAAAACTCAGTTGTTTATTGTTGAAAGATGATGATATTTTTTTATCATTCTTAATAGTTTTTTTAGTGAATGGATATATTTCCATTAGCAAATAGGTACTAAAAGCTATTATAGTAAAATAGATATTTATATGTTAAATAGCTACCCTAACTTTGTGCTTGATCAAATTTCTTATACGAATGAAATTAACTTTTTATGATATAATTATCAAAATTCTTAATATTAAGTCTTTTTTTATTAATGTAAATCTCTTCGTATTTTAAAAATCAAATGATTTATATATTTGTTTTGTGATACAAATAACATTTAAAATTGACCTTAATATCGCTACTCTTTTTCCACAACAAGCATGTGCCTTGCATATGCTGCGCTAACTAGTTATATTTAAAAAGTGCGAATGCGCTAAAGCTATAGTAAAAAACTACAATAATTTGGTTTATTCAATACTTTGCACTATTTCACTGCCTTTTAAAAAAAAAAAAAAATTATATAGAGCTGTTAGTTAACACAATGAATTGTCACAATATTTTGATTATTTTCACAATTGTTGAGGTGTAAATTCCTTATAGGTTAAAATAAAATATCATATTAGAGCCAACTATAACTAAAAATAAAGTTATTGTAAAAAAAGAAGTGCTACATCCATAACTATTCACAGGCCTTCTTTTTTTTTTAGTAATATCAACCGGTCAACTGTTTTTTATTTATTTATTTATTTATATATAGCTGTTAGTTAACACAACAAATTATCATAATATTTTCACAAATTTTGAGTTGTTAATCCTTATATATCAAAATAAAATATCATACTAGGACTAACTACAACTAAAAATAAAGGTATTGCTATGCGGACACAACAAATTTAAAAATATTTTCATAATTATTGAGGTGTCGATTTCTTTATAAGTCGAAATAAAATACTATAATATGAGATTGTAACCAACCATAACTAAAAATAAATGTTTTGTGAAAATGTTGTAACACTTGTGGTGTGAATGTGAAAAAGCTACTATAGTAGCTATAGTATATTTATTCAATATGTACTGTTTGTCACTTCATTAGCCTTTTTTTTTTTTTTTTTTTTTTTTCAATAATCGGTTTGTGCTCTTTTTTTTTTTTTTTTTTTCTTTTCTTAAAAATATTTATATGGGCTGACATATATATTGTTATACTGACACAACAAATTTCACAATACACAATTATTGAGGTGTCAAATTTTTATAGGTCGAAATAAAATAATAAAATATGATATTGTGATAAACCATAATTGAAAATAAATATTTTGTGAAAATGTTGTAACATTTGTTTTATCACAATATTTTCACAATTGTTGAGATCTCAATTTCTTATAGATCAAATAAAAACTTGCTCAGTCCACAACATTTTCACATTAATTTCACAACAAATCATAGGTGGTAAGCTATTATTGATGGATGAAAAAGTGATATCAAACCGAAACTTACCACGGCTGAAAATAAAGGTATTGTGAAAATATTGTGACATTTTGTTGTGTTTCTAGACTTCTTTTTTGGTTTAGTTAATTTGGTGAGCAAAAATTCACTGTTTTATGCACAATTTTATTCTTTTTTTTTAATGCATGATTTAAAGTGGTTGTCCTAATTAAAAATCAATAACAATTTATCATTTAGAATTTATTGTGAAAATATTGTGGATGTGCATTACTCTAAAATAAAATTATAAAATATCATACCAGAGCCCACCATAGCTAAAATAAAGGTATTGAGAAAATATTGTGACATTGATTGTGTTATTGGCATTTTTTTTTTTTTTTTTGTTTAGCCAATTTGTTGAGTCAAAATTCATAGTTTTACGGACAATTTTCTTAGTCTTTTTTAACACATTGTTTAAAGTAGAAAACATATAGTTTTACCAAAAAAAAAAAATTAAAAAAAATTATATAAAAAGGTACTTTCCCCCTTTATGTTTGGGGTAGTTTCATCCCTCCAATTTTAAAGTTGAATAATTTCCTCTTTTATATTTTGTACACAAACATATAGTTCCTTCTATTATTCTCTTAGTTAAATCTTAATGAAATCTTATGATTCCTAGAATATTTCATTGTGCAATATCTAAAATGCCTCACTAAATTTTAATGTCCTAAAAATTTTCTGTGTAGTTTGAGTTTTATGTGTTAGTCATACTTAAAAAATAAAAATGGTGATCTATGGTATTCTATTTGTTACCTAGAGAACACTAATTTATTAGAGGTTTAAATCTTCTAGATTTATAATTTTATTTAATAGAAACTTCAATGACATATGTCTTTTGTTTTTTGTTATTTATTTTCTTTCTTAAAAATGTGTTTATTAAAAATTAAGTAAGCTAAGCATAGTAGTTAGGCTCATAAAATAAAATGAAAAAGAAGTATGAATAACAAAATATTCATTGCAAATGGTTGTAGGTATTTAATTTGATGAAGAATTTCAATTGTAGCATATGTCACAATTTATTGTGAAAATTTAAATAATGTGGCAATGTTTTATCAAACTAAGTTGTTTATTATTAGAAGTTAACGACATTTGTTATCATTCTTAGTAGATTTTTTTTTTTTTTGGTGTGAGTAGATACTAGCTTTATTAAGTAGGTTCTAAGAAATTATCATACTAGATAGATAGTCATATGTTAAATAACTATTCTAAATTTAAATACATGATTTGATATTGCTTCAAAAAAAAAAAAATTCCATCTAAAATTTTTTTCACTCAAGGGGAAGCACGTGCCTTGCACATGCAACCCTTACTAGTATATTCAAAATATGGGAAGAATGATAATATGTAGAATTAGACTTAATGGACTGAAGTAGACCTAAATGGACCAAAGTGGACTGCAATAGACCGAAGTGGACCAAATAGATTGAATTGGACAGAAATGCACTGAAAGGGACCTAATTGGACTAAAGTGGACCTAAGTGCACTGAATTGGACCGGAGTGAACTGAACTGGACTAAAGTAGACTGAAACTCTACTTTAGAAGCAAGGACCAACTTACTTAAATGATAAGATGGTTTTCTAATTGTATACATTTGTGCTCTGTACTTAAATATGATGTTTTCCTCATCCCATAGGCAACAACTCTAGCATCTTTTCATGAATTTTAATGAGTTCTCTGGAGGCCACCTAGGAATTGACTAGAGCTTTTTTTTTTTCTTTTTCTTTTTAAATTATTTTATTTTATTTTTTATTTAAGTGGGAAGCTCAGGTGTTAGCTTGTTTGAGATTGCTTAAAGAAAGGTCTTATATCAAAGTGTGTGTGTCTATATATATATATATATATATATATATATAATTCTACCATTTTTTCAACAGGTTATGATTGGTATACAATGAAAGTGATGTTAGTGGGGATTTCATGTAAAGGTAATGTTGCAACAATCACAATCCACCAACTTAGATATTGTGGAAAAAATTATGTTTGTAGCATTTCTTATTTAATATGTGACTTTTGTGTGTATCTAAAATGTCACACATTGCTTAAGAGAGTGTATTGTGTGTAGTATAACTTGCCTCACCCTCCTTTAAAAGTTACCATAGCTTTTGAGTGGAGTTGTGATGTGCCTTTGTGTTAGAACCCCTTTCCCTTTCCCTTGTGTGTGTGTGTTTGTTTTTCAAAAAAAAAAAAAAAGTATTCTATATGGTTACATGATTTCCTTAAAATGTGGAGATAAAAGAGGAAAATTCATAGGATCATATTATATCATGAATTGCTCTACATTTGCAAGTAGCAAGTTACTCTTGTGTAGGGCAGCTGTGAAAGAATGTTGGGTAATTTGAAACAATCTAAAGAAACATATGGCAAAAGATAAATAGAGAGAAGTCTAATTGTTTTTCAATTAAAAACACAAGAAGTGATACAGAAGGAGTAAATCAGAAGCAAACTATAGGTCCAAGAAGTGAAAAAAATGAAAAATATTTAAGATTCCTTTCATAATAGGAAGATCAAAGAAGAAAACATTTATGGAGATCAAAGAAAGGTTACGCTAATCAAATCAACAAAGTGGAATGGGGTTTTGGAATGTCCAAAAAAAAAAAAAAATTGTTAGTCAAACAAGATTGAAGACTAATGCATAATATGTACTTTTTACTATATAGTATATACGTGACGATGCTTCATACAGACATTCACATGGAAAAGCAGCTTGATGCAAGTTGGGTGATAAAAGTAGATGGAGAATAAGAAAAGGGTGTAGTGTGAAAAATATCAGGCAATACATGGATGTTGAAGCCTTCTATCTTTTGAGGTAATATCTCCAACTATTAACCTTCCACAAGATGCAAAGCAAGTGCTCTGATAGATGTGAAAAAGAAATCCTTGAATGAGGAGTTGCTAATCAAAGGATAAAGCTTATAGTGGAGATAAACTACAGAATTGTGATTTTGGGATTTGTCCAAGTACTATTTTTGTTCCATGAAATTCGCAGTGGGCTTCAAACTCACAAGAAGAATGGAAGATCTTTAGGGGTTGTTTTGGCCCATTTGTATCTAGCCTAGCTAGTGCATTGATGGACTAAGCAATCATTGGAAATGGCCCGTTGGAAGTCAGCAAGTGCTTGAGATGCTGTTGGAGCTACCTACGACAGTGGGTAGTCCTTGGGAGATGTCCGGACTTGGTTTCTGCGATGCCAGAGGGACCACATAACAGATGCCAACAGCTCCGTTTTTTTCGTTCTTTGTGTGTGTAAGTGAGCACTTCCTTGATGGAGGAAAATGCTTGTGTCTGCCTGAACAAAAAAGAAGGAATTGAGCCCCAAACTTGCGTAAGCTGTGTGCATCCCCAGAGAGCGTGAAAAACTGATTCGGTCTCGAGCTTGCAAAGTTCGCATACATCTTCATTCAGGATATGCCGTCGTTTCAAGTTTTGTTTCACCGGTATGGCATTGTGGCAGGACCTTCATAGAAAATTTTGGACTTTGTTTTGCACATTAAGATTCCAAATTAATTTCCGCACATCATTCTCAGGCTGGGCAGTCACTACAGGTTGATATGGAGCTTGGTCAGAGGTGAGGAACCGACTACCAGATTTCACCGTGTAAGTACCTGATGGGGGTAAAGGGCCAAACAACAACATCCTCCACTGCATTGGGACACAAATGAATGCTTAAGATCAACTCTATCTCTTTGGTAGTGAAGAGTCCATTCAGCATGTTTAGGTCCCACTTCCTCGTGGCTGGGTCAATGAGAGCAGAGACTTTCATATCTTCGAAACCTAGTACCACTTGAGCTTCAATCCTCGGATGAGCTGTGGATGGCAACCAAGCATTGTTCCAAACACTTATGTCATCATCACTTCCCACTCTCCACCGTGCACCCTTCAACAATAAGTCTTGCCCTTTCAATATGCTACGCCATGCTTATGAACCCGAGTTAGTATAAGGGGCTTCTAGGATAGAACAATGTGGAAAAAACCACGCCTTAAAAACCCTATAAAATAGAGAATTTTTTTGGTGAAGTAATCACTATGCTTGTTTGGCTAAAGGAGCATCATTGAAATTTGCCAAGTCTTTAAACCCCATGCCCCCTTCCGATTTGGTTTTACAAAGTGTGTCCCACTTGACCCAATGTACCTTCCTTTGGTCATCTTTTTGGCCCCACCAAAATTTCCTTATAAGACTTTCGCTATCTCCACAAAGACCTAAGAGGAGCTTAAAGCAACTCATCATGTAAGTTGGGATTGCTTGAAAGAAATCAATTTTACATATCTTCTACGTATACTCAAGAAAGAACAAATTTCAAATTTAAGAGAATTTCCAAATTTTAATCATAATTATAGTCCTAACTAATTTTAGTAGGTTATCTTAGCAATATCTCTGTGGTATAATCCGAAATGCCTTATCTAGAAAGGAATCAAGATTACTTTCCTTTTACGTATGCTCAAGTAAAAACATTTGTGAGCATTTGGAAAATTTAATGGTAATAATTATGTTTATTAGTTAATTTTAGCAAGTTATCTTAGCGACATCCTTATCAAATATCAAGAATTAATGCAAATACATATGTTTATTAATTGTTGCATAGTTGGTTGGGCTTGCTTACCCAAAAAAAAAAGTTACAAAATATGGGTAGAATGATAATATTTAGAATTGAGCATATCTTGTATTAATTAATAATGATGAAGAAGATATTTCTTAATATTTACAAATCAATACCGTGTAGAAAGCATTTATATCTTTGTTATGCCTATATAAACTCAAGTCCAAGGGTTCCAAGTCAGGTTTCAATATAAGAATAACAATTTTGTGAGTTCAAAAGAAATAGTGATGGAGTACCTCTTTTTTGAAAATGTTCATATTTTTTATGAGCTATCCAATTATAAGAGAAATTTTTGCACGCAAGTATTTTTGTGTTAACGATGCTAATGGTCCAAAGAAAAGATCATTGTTTATGATAGAATATCATGAGTGTATTGTATAATATGGTTTTCGTAGGATCAACAGGTAGGTTATTATTTTTTAAAATTTATGTCCTACCTTTTTTTCGTGTGAATATTACTGATTTTTTTTTTTTAATTTAAAAGTTATGCATATTTGTTTCTTACTCAATCCATATTTTTCTGAATGATATCTGATTATAATTGATTGTTTCTTGAAGGTTGGAGGAGCACATATGTATTGCAAGTTCAGATGGTTTGGAGAAGAAACCAATCCAAGAATCGTGTCCTCAATAAAATTATAACTAATTGTATCTCCCCTGCCCCATAAAAGTGAAAGAAAAAAAGAAAATAAAGAAAATAAAGAACAAGTTATCTCAAGTTTCTTAAGTGATTACTTTTAGTGGAGTTTGTGATGTGTCTTTATATTAGAACCCCATTTTCCCATCTTTTGTGTGCGTGAGAGTGTTTGTTCCTCAAAAAAAAAAAAAAAAAAAAAAAAAAAAAGTTCAAAAGTGAAACATCGAAGCTTCATGTCCAATAGCACTTCTCGGTGTTTGATTTTATTTTCTTTATTTTTATAGGAATTCTTGCTGATTGAAAAATTATCCTTTAAGCATCTCACAATTGAATGACACACAAACAGGGATGACAATAGGATAGGGTGGGGCCGAAGGATGGGCTCTTTGTCCCTGCCTCGCATGGTTTTGTCTTGCCCCATCCCTGCCCCACCCTGCATGATGGGAAAAACTTTCTCATCCTATCCCCACTCCTCGGGGCCTCACCCAACCCATAAAACTTCACTTTTTGTTAATTTGCCCTACAACTGGTACAATTTTTTTAATGAAACCTATTTCATTAACAAAAATATACTTGAAATTACAACTAAATTTATCCCATCAAATTAAATCAATTTTTAGAAAAAATTGAATAATATATCCAAGTATTTAACAAAAAAATCACAACAACAACAAAAAAAAAAAAAAAAAAAAAAAAAAAAAAAATCTCATAGTATAATGCATAATAAAATAAAGGGCAGAGAACCACATTGAGTATAATAAAATAAATTAATATTGATATGTTTGTTTAAATAGTAAGGTTTTAGGATATGAAAAATTTACAATTATAACCCTTAGCAACGCGGAGCGGGGTGGAGATGGGAAGGGGCGGGGCGGAGTGGGTCTAAAAAGTTTAAACCCATCCCCACCCCGCCCTATGGTGCGAGGCTAAAATTTTGCCACATCCCCGTCCCATCACTTTTGCAGGGCGGGAAAAACCCACGCGGGGTGAAGCAGGGAGAGGTGGGTTAAGTGGGGCGGGGAAAAATTTCCATCCCTACACACAAAATATGAATAATTATCGTTTTTGCTTGCAAAGTGGCTTATTTCTTGGTTCCAATTAATAGGGCATAGACTATGTGCATTACGACAGTGGCTAGATCAATCACCAATTCCATTAATCTTCTCATCTTCCTGGGGATGGAGGTCAGGAATCAAGAGTCAATTATCTATATGGCTTATTTTGCTTAGTTTCTCTCTCTTCTCCTAATGTGTTATATCACAAAACAAAACAAAGTCTTTCTCTAATATATCTCTGCAAAATTAATATTTAATATGTTCAATTCCACTATAACATTTTGCTTAAATTTTTTTTTCCCTGTATTTCATGTTTGAAATGAAAGATTATTTGACTTATTACGTCAAAGAAGTAGCATAAGTTATTCCAACCCATGCTATGTGTTGCTTCAAGTTGTTGGCAACCTTGAATGAGGAGATTAATTTAATGATCAATGAATTTTGGAGGGGCCAAAAGAAAGATGAGAGAAAGATAAACATGATGAAATGGGAAAGGCTTCATGAATCAAAGCAACAAAGAGGAATGGGGTTTCGGTGTATCAAAATAATTTTGTTAACTAGCCAGGAGCAAAACTAAAACACAATACAAATTTTGTACTATATAGAGGTCTAAAACCAAAGTATTTTCCATCTTGTACAGTCCTCGAGGCTAAACTAAAGTGGCAATGCTTCTTATGTATGGAAAAACACCCTCGATGCGAGCTGGTTGATTGAAAAAGGGAGTATATAGATTAGAGAATAGGCAATGGGTGTAAATGTAAAAAATTTGGGGTGCGAGATAGATGCTGGAATATGCCGTAGACTAATTATTTTAGGACAGACTCATTATTATGGGATCTATCCTAGGGCCATTTTGTGTTTTCATGAAACTCCCGGTGGGCTTCAAACCCACTTACAAAAGATGTTGAGTCAATTACCTTGCATAGAGTTAGAGTATTCACAGCAGTGGTGCTATTTTTTTAGCTATTTAACACACAAAAAAAAGTTGCTTTATCTATTTTACTTACTCACTTTACAAAACATCCAGCAGCAATGGATCTATTTTAGCTTTCAATACAATAAAATAATCTTCCTCAAAAAAAAAAAAAACACAATAAAATAATATAAACATTACAATAAAATAATATATTTACTACAATAAAATAATATATCCATTACAACAAACAATAATCAAAACCACCACAACCGCTACCACTGCCACTACAGCCGCCACTACCGCCACCAACTCTTCCACCGCTGCCGCCACCACTGCCCCCACCACCACTGTCTTAACCACAAATCATATCGCAAAAATCATTATAAAAAAAATAAAAAAATAAAAAATAAAAAATAAAAGGAAGAGAGAAAGAATAGAGTGATACTTGAGATCGGCGAAAAACCAAAGCAATGGGTTGAGGAAGGCAGTGACGGCTTCGATAGAGATGAGCTGGGCTTCGAAGTGGGTGAGAAAGATGATGAATCAGGTCGGCAACGGGTGAGAAAGATGATAAAGATAAGTTTCACAATAAAATACCATTAGTAACAAAGATGAAGAAAAGTTTCACAATGATATCCTGCTAGGAAGTAGGAACCAGCTAGCCTAACAGTAGAATATAACACTCTTGACATTCTCTCCATGAGTACTCACACAATCGGAAACAGATATCTTGATCATTGTGGTTTCTTCCAATGTGGCTCTCCGTAAAGATATGAGTAATTCCTTGATCATTCCACCGTAAACAGATATCTTAAATAGTGTATCAACAAGAACAGTATTTCTACCTTGACATTTATCTTCAGTGCAATATTTGCCAAATATTGTTTACTCATTCTAAATTACATGCTTTTTCAAACAGCATTTGGAAACAAGTCCAAAGATCTGTCTCAGAAATCCGTTTCAACTTTCAAATCACCATAAAGAGAGACAATATTATCTGGCTAAATAGGCATATATTTGACCACTGCGTTTGTTGAATTAATGACATACATAGATTTCATTGTACCTCTTTCATCAACTGCAATGACCTCGTGTTGCCTACCTATATATAGATAGGATACTTCCTGCGCATGTTTCCATGCACGGTGGTGCGGCTATTGTGGCATTGTTGTATGGTGGCTTGGTGTTGTGAATGAATTTGTGATGGGATTGAATCTGATCTGAATGTGGCTGTTTCTCCGATGGTTTTCAAGGTGAAGAACAAGTGAACAACAGTGAACTTGGTTACGGAGGTTGTGAAAGGTTTTGTGGGGCTGTGATTCATGGCCATGGCCAAAATCTGAATGTCAGCCTAAACCTCGACAGGAAACTCTTGATAGCTACGTATTAATATTAAGCTCTTGTGATACAATGAACCAATGTAGAGTTTATATACTAGAAAATCCTAAACTAACCATAATTTATCCTAAGGTTAATTTGTTTGTTCTACAAGTAAATAAGCCTACAATTGATTTGAGTTTTTTTGACAGAAAAGCGGTACAGTTGATTTGAGCTACTTGGATCATAATATGTTACACTGTTTGTGCCTATCTCAGTAGATAAATATATATTTTTATTTTTTATTATTATAAAAATGATCAAAAACCTATTTAATTTGCTTGTTCTAAAAAGCTATTATGTCTTTTTTTTTTTTTGAGAAAGAAAACACATTCATTTAATCAAAATAATAAGGAATCCTGATACAAAGCTTCCAATGCAGGTGGGGGAGAATCCTCCAACCAGAACAAATCAAAATCTAACTCTCTAGCATACTGCGCAAGAGCATGCGCTACCCTATTACCTCCCCTCCTAATCTTACTAATTTTAACCCACAGTAAACCAGCCATTAAATGGCGAATGTCATCAACCACATTACCAAAAAAATGAATAGTTAGCCACATTTGAAGAAATAGCTTGCATCACATTTATATTATCTCCCTCAATTATTATTCTAGTGAAACCAGCATCCACAGCAAATTCAAGGGATCTTCTACATGCCCAAAGTTCAGCTTCCTCACTTGTTTCAATCCTCGGCCCAATAGCAGACATACCAGCCATAACTTCACCCCTTTCATTTCGAATTATCGCTCCAATACCAGATTTCTCCACACCTGAAAAAATTGCTGCATCAAAATTCAGCTTATATACCATTGATGGAGGTGGCTGCCATACTTCACCAATTGGTTGCTCCATTGGACCAACTGTTAACTGCCTTTGAGCTTGCTTAAATTCCTGCAGAAACTTCTCAGCTCTCTTGTTCAGGTTGGTTGGATGCTTCAGCTGTCCCCCATACAATACACAGTTACGTTGGTTCCATATGATCCAACTTTGCACCCAAAACAACTCCAGGTCTTCAGTTGATAGCCGATCCACTAGATACTCCATCAGCTGAAGAATATCATGGAAAACTGAATTTCCCTTCTGCAGTTTCGGTACACTCCCAGCCCACACATCAGTAGCAGCAGCACAGCCCCATAGTGCGTGAATATCTGTCTCCACCTCCCTTGTACAGATAGGACATTTGTCTTCGGTGATGATCCTTCTCTTCACTAGATTGACTCGTGTAGGTAAGATACCACTGCATGCTCTCCAACAGAAAATTTTGATTTTATTTGGAATATTCAGTTTCCACAGGACCGGCCAAATAATTCTTCCAACACAGCCCCCTGAAGATTCAGCCCGATTTGCATTACCTCTCATTCTTCGTGCTACCTTGTATGCAGACTTTACAGTGAATTTCCCATTTTTATTGTGCAGCCAACTGATTAAATCAGGAACAACCCTTCTGCTCAGCGGAATTTTGGTAATTGCATCAGCATCTTCTCTATGGAACAAATCCATGATCACATCCCTTCTCCATTCATGTGAATCCGAATCAATTAATTCTGATACAGCCATCTCTTCAACCGATTCATTAGTGGGGTGAAGAACTTTGTTTGTGGGGTAGTTGGGAATCCATTTATCCCCTAACACACTTATTGAAGACCCATTACCCACCCTCCAACAATAACCCGATCTAACAATGGGAATTGCAGCCACCAAACTCCTCCATACATAAGAACATCCTGGGGAAACTTTAGCTTCAAGAAAAGAGGACCGAGGAAAATATCTTGCTTTAAAGCACTTGTATAGTAAAGAATCATTGCCTTGGATCATTCTCCACCCTTGTTTAGCCAACATTGCTAAATTAAAATCTCTCAAATCTCTAAACCCCATTCCTCCCTCCCTCTTTGAAGTTGAGAGCTTATCCCAATTCGTCCAATGAATCTTTCTTTCATTACCGACTTGACCCCACCAAAATTTAGCACATAAGCTGTCTAGTTCATCACATAATTTCATAGGAAGTTGGAAGACGCTCATAGTATACGTCGGTATAGATTGAGCAACTGCTTTAATAAGAATTTCTTTCCCCGCTCTAGATAAAAGCATTCCTTTCCAACCCTGCAGCTTCTTCCAGATTCTGTCTTTCAAATAAGAAAAGGTATGGTACTTGGCCCTACCAATCAAAGTTGGCAGCCCTAAATAAGACTCAAATTTCATCACCTCCTTAACACCCAAAATCTGCAACATCTGCTGCTTCTGGACTTCAGTTGTGTTTGTGCTAAAATAAACAGAGGACTTCTCCAAATTTATGCTTTGACCTGAAGCGTTTGCATATGTTTGGAGAATCTCCACAATAGCCTCCCCTTCAGTCTTAACAGCCTGGCAAAACAACAAAGAATCATCTGCAAACAATAAGTTAGTAACTCTGGGTGCTCCTCTGCAAATAGAGACTCCTTTGATCCTCCCTTCCAGTTCTGCTTTTGCCAGTAAGGCTGTAAAGCCTTCTGCACATAACAGAAACAGGTATGGTGACAGTGGGTCTCCTTGTCTTATTCCCCGTGAGGGGTGTACCATACCATAGGGTTTGCCATTCACCAAAATAGAGAAGGATGTTATGGTGATACAACTCATCACCCTCTCTATCCATTGTGTTGGAAAACCCATTTTCTCCATTATCCCCTGAAGAAATTGCCATTCCACCCGGTCATAAGCCTTGCTGATATCTAGTTTCAATGCCATGGATCCTTTCTTGCCCTTCTTCCTAGCATGCATTGTATGTAGTGTTTCATAGGCCACTAACACATTGTCTGTGATCAATCTTCCTGGTACAAAAGCACTTTGTGTGGGCGAGATAATCTGTGGGAGTACCTGTTTCAATCTGTTTGCCAAGACTTTGGAAATAATCTTATAAATCACATTACATAAACTTATAGGCCTAAAGTCAGACATTTTTTCTGGGTCTTTTACTTTAGGAATAAGAACAATATTTGTGTGATTTATTTCAGGTAACATATTTCCATTATTCAAAAAATCCAAAACAGCACTAATAACATCAGTACCAACTATATGCCAGAATTTTTGATAGAAAAGGGCATTCATACCGTCGGGTCCTGGGGCCTTGGTAGGTCCCATTTGAAATAAGGCCATTCTGACTTCATCAGCAGTAAACTCACTAGATAAGACCTCTTTCATATCTTCAGTCACCCTTGTATGGACAGCATTCAAGCACTCCTCCATCTGATCACTAGCCCCAGCATGAAATAAACTGTGGAAATAATCTGAAGCTACCCCCACTACATCTTCAATTTCCTCAACCCACTGCCCTTGATCATTTTTGATTCCCCTAATGTGATTCTTCCTTCTTCTTTGAGTAGCTTTGGAGTGAAAAAACTTAGTATTTTTATCCCCATGCTTCAACCAAGAAACTCTAGACCGTTGGGCCCAAAAAATTTCTTGTTTTTGGAGAAGCTCGTCCATCCTTTTGCTTAAATCCAAAAATTCAGCCCTGCTGGTTTCAGTAATTTCTCCCTCATTCAATCGGTCCAGCCTTGTTTGAGTCTCTTTGATAGCTTCAATTTCCGGATTGGTCCAAGCTGAACCCCAACTTAATAATTCTGCTCCACATCTCTGAATTTTCTGCTTGATGGACTCAAGACCATGGGAATCACTATTGTCTCTACCCCAAGCTTCTTTAACCGTGTCTTCACAGTCCGCTTTTAGCAGCCAAGCCTCCTCAAACTTGAAACTCTTCACCCTTCGCTGCCTTTGATGATTGAAAGATTCTACTTGTAGCAATAGTGGAAGGTGATCTGATGCATGGGTTGATAAGTGTATAACTCTGCTCACTGGGAACTTCCTTAGCCAATCTTCATTGGCCACACCTCTATCCAACCTGATTTTTGTATTTGCATCTCCCGGTCTCTTGTTATTCCATGTGAATGGATACCCCTTGAACCCAAGATCTTGCAACTGGCACGACTCCAAAGCTTCTCGGAATGCATCAAGCTGTGAAGTTTGTGGTGGCCGTCTACTTTTCTTCTCTGAAGCATGTAGAAAAGCATTAAAGTCCCCAATAATCATCCAAGGTCCCTCTACAAAAGTCTTCAAATGTTCCAACAATCTCCAAGATTTCTCTTTTTGTTGTGCCTCCGGCCATCCATAAAACCCAGTCAAGAACCATCTAAACCCATCTCCTTCAGTTACCACTGCTAAAACATGGTTTGCAGTATAATTAATAATCTCCAAATTAATAGTATTCTTCCATAAGAAAGCTAATCCTCCCCCAGCATCAGGGTGCTTAACAAAAAGCTTATTATTAAAAGGCAAATCACTGTACAAATTCTCAAATCCATCCTTGTCCAGTCTAGTTTCCATGAGAAAACAGACTGTGGGAGCTTGTTCCCTCACAATTTTGCGAAGGCTTCTACCTGTCCTCCCAAGCCCTTGACAGTTCCAACTTATCAGCCTCATTGCTCCCGGCAAGGGTGTCTGTCCACCCCCGCTGATATATGAACAAGATTATCTTCCTCATCTAGTACTCTTCCTCTCTTAGCTTCCTGTTCCTCAGCCTGTCCACTGTTGGTCTCCCTTACATCCCTCTTCCCAAGTGATGACAATGTGATTGCTCTAGTTAAGCCCCCAAGCCCAAAATCCATCCTATTAATACGGGTCCAAGTAGTTTTGGGCTTAGTAGTTGATAGCCCAAGTTCATCCGTGGGTTTGTCAACATCATTGAAGGATTTATTGTGAATCCTAGCCTCCCTAAAATCTGTCTGCCCTACCCCCACGTTGGACCCCATTAATTTCTCCACACAATCCGTATGAAAATCAACACTACTCTTCAAACTTGGCATTAAATTCGGAGTAGGGCACACACTCTCAAACTCCATTTGATTCACGTTTGCATGGTTAGATGACTCAGCTCCCTCTGCATGCTGAATTTCCGCCTCTACTTCCGCTTCAGCTCCCACTTTCACGGAATTAGCCTCAACGTTTGCACTAGGGTTTCCAGGATTTTCTGCTGCCGCCGTCACCTTCAAGCTAGGACTCTTCTGAACAGGTTGCTTCATAGAATCACCGCCTCCACCGTCCTCTGAACTGGGTTTAGTACCGGAATATGGCCTGGCTGAATCCCTTGCTCGTCCCCCTCCTGCCTTAAGGAACTCTCCATACTGATACTTTATACTTCCATCATTCTTCTCTGCTGCATAATGTGCTGCACAATGCTTCAAATCATGCCCCAATATCCCACAGTAATGGCAGAAAATAGGAAGTCGCTCATACTTAAAATCCACCCAATACCTCTCCCCATCCGTCCCAGCAATAAATCCACCTCTCCTAAGGGGTTTCATAATTGGTAAGGCCACTCTAACCCGCATAAAAAAATTGACATCATCCTTCCTTTTTTTCCGTTCAACTTCTTCCACTACCCCTAGACGCCCACCAACTTCCTTAGCAACCTGAGGAGAAATCATGTCGAACGGCGCACCCCATATTTGGACCCACAGGGATGCCGTCACCATTCTAATGTTTCCTACAGTCATTCCCTTCTGCCATCGTTGCAACATGAGAAGCTGATTGTCAAAAGACCATGGTCCACCTCTCATAATCCTGTCCAACTCAAATTCGGATTGGAATTTAAATTGGAACAAATTCGGCCCTACTTCTGAAATTTCCAAAGAATCCTCAACTCCCCAAGCCCTCCGTATCGTATTCTTTGCTGCCACCTTGTTGAAGGGCTTGCATGTTAAAAACTTCCCTATTAGACTCAGATTGCAACTCTCAAGTAGTTCTAATCTTCCTTCATCAGGTATCTCAATAACTTCTTCCTCTTCCGAGGTTAGCTTCATCTTTTCCATGCTGTCTGCCATCGCGTCCGCCATATTGGTAGAAAAAAGCAAAAGCAATACCCTTTGCACAGGCCAAGGGAGGGAGAAACTCGTGGGTACACGAGAGAGAGAGCTCCACGCACGGGAGAGAAAACTTGTGAGATTGCTATTATGTCTTTTTATGTTGGCACTAAAAGTCTTTGCAATACTTACAAACTAAAACCCCTAGAACCCCAACATTTTTCTCTTCTATCTCTTAAAATTTTTACAGTTTCAAAATTTAAGTATTTATTTATTTATTTATAAAACCCAAATTTTAACCAGTAATATAAAAAGTAAGAGATTAAAGACGGACTGCACCAACAAAGCTACTGGGTTTGTCACTGTCTGACTGAATATATATGGCCCGTACTCCCGTGGCATAAAACAACTCTTCCAACTTCCAATTGACTCCCACGCCTTTCACTCATTAACATTCAAAAAGAGAGGCGAGGGAGAGAGAGAGAGAGAGCGAGATAGAGATGGCGGCAGCGTCGTTTAGATGGATACTACAGCTACACAAGGACGTGCCCAAAGCAGCTCGGTTCTACTCAGAGGGGTTGGACTTAACCGTCAACGTTTGCACTCTCCGTTGGGCCGAACTCCAATCTGGCCCTCTCAAACTCGCCCTCATGCAATCTCCCAAGTAGATCTCTCTCTCTCTCTCTCCCCTTTTCCCGAATGCACTTCTAGTGTTTGACAAATTGCCTAAGAGAACCTAGAATACATGATAACTATATTCAGACATTTTCATTTTATTCCTTTGACTAGTGCAGCAATTGGGTTATATTGTTAATGAAACGTCTTTGCTGGGTTTTTAACCCACATTTGCCTAGACGAGTTGCATTTTTCTTAGAAAATATTTGTTTCATGTATTGGCAATTATGCATGCCCATATGGTAGATTTTTAATTTTTTTTTTTTTTAGCACTTATTAAAACTTTTTCTTTGGTGGTGTTAATACTTAATACACTGGGTTTAATGCCTGTGTTTTCTCATAAGTTTGCGGTGATATACGTTATCAGTTAACTTAGAAATGATTTTACCTTGGACTCTTTATATATTTGATATAAATTTGACCGGGTTTAATTAAATAGGTTAGAGGGCAACTTGGGTTTGAGCTTTTGGTTATCATTCATTTCTTTGGCTGACTTGAAAGAATTTCTTAGTCAGTGGACTATAGTGGATGGGAACATAATCTAGAGGAGTTTAAACAGCTAATTTAATATGCATATGAGTAAAAGAAGATAAGAGAAGTCAGAGGAAGGTAATGAGTAAAAGAAGAGGAACTATAAGAGAAGTCGGTGGAAGGTTCTGCACAAAACATAAAATTGGAATTTGGCGTTCTTTGCGCTGCTCTCAAAATAATGTCTTCTAGGTACCTATTAAAAGATATGACAGGAGTTTTGTTTTTGGGGTCTCTGTTTCTGAAGAAGGATACATCTGTTCTAGTGGGTAGTGTGGTCTCCAAAGGATGCATATTCTCTAGTTTGAAAGGGCTTCCAAGATATGCTTCATCTGGTGATGTATTGGTATTCAGCCATGTTTACCATACACCTTATGTAAAAAATAGCGTGTCCGCTAATGAGGTTGAGTTCAAATGATATCCCCTCTCCTTGTAAGAACAAGGTCGAAAATGAGGCCGTAAGATCAAGACCCATAAAATTTGTGTAATTACCAATTAATAAAAAAGAAAAACTACACTGTCAACTTTCAAACTAATTTGAATGTCTATACCCTGTAATCATTACATTCCATTCAAGTTCACTGGTAATTTGGTTTTTCATTATTCTGTTTGTTTTTTTGGGAGCCAATGTTTTTCATTACTGGTGATTTGCCAATTAGGTACCAAATAGTTTTGGCATTCTTGCCTGGTGTCACAAAATTTTGAAGTTCTGATTGACTACTTGAGCTAAGGGACAGTGGGAAAAACAAGTTTCTAAGATAATAATTTTCCTAGAAATGCTTTGACTTCCACTATGGTTGAACATGCCAGCTGCTAATCCAGTTTTACAGTGACCATGTTGTGCAGAACGGATACTCTTCACTTTTATCATTCACAGTGACTGATATTAACAGTACAGTGACAAAATTGATGACATTGGGAGCTGAACTAGATGGTCCCATCAAATATGAAATTCATGGAAAGGTAATGCCCTTAAATCTCTATAGACATCTTCAACTTCATTTTTAGTCTCTTTATTCAAGATATGAAGGTCTTTTATAATTTGCATGGGATCAGGTTGCAGCCCTGCGATGTATTGATGGCCACATGCTAGGCCTCTATGAACCACATTAAGGGCCTCAAGAAATGAGTTCCTCCAATTATGGAAAATGAAGCAGGCAGCTAACAGCTTTTATTATGGCATCTTGGACTCTTTTGATGACATAGTGAAGACGTGAGAAGCTTCTCCTTTCTTTGGATTCCCTTCAAGAATAGAGAATGTTTGTTCATCCAGATCTATTACAGCTGTACATAGTGTGTAAAGTATTGGACCTGAGAATATGGCATGAAGGGTCATTTTAGGAGAGTAATTATTCAACAGAAGGTAGTCAAATACGCTCCAAATTACCTGTCATGTAGATCGGGTATTTTGCGTCAGCCATATCTCCAAGAAGTGACAAGAATTCGTTTTTTGATGTTTTTGGTAGCACAAGTGCTCTTCTTTGCCTGCTTATAGAGTTGTCATCTTGTACCTTCAAACAAAATCGATGATTTTATTTTTCCATTGGAGTGGATAATTTGATCAATTAAAACTTTCTGTTTAGTTGTATCTGCTAAAACTGCATCTGTCATAGAAGCTGCCATGCCACCACTCCAAGTGAGCAAGGAGGTTCACCACATCAGAAAAATTTTCAGACCCAGCATTGGATTGCTGATGTGGATTTGAGAAATATTTGTGAAGTGATGAACATATGGTTGGCTTGTTTGGTGTGGAGGCGTGGTGCTTCAGCATAAAGTGTAGCCACATATCCAGATGTCCCTCATTGCATACCTGCTGGACAGGAAGATGGAGATACATGTTTGCACGGAAAAATGGTGTTGCTCCAACCTCTCTAAGTGAAATCCGGTTCATTGATGCAGTTTCAACATTGAGAATTTTACGTGTTCTTATGTCAATCAGATTGTAACTATGTCCCACTGAAGCCTCTGATGAACGAATTCTCTGAAGAGACAAGCCATGATATAACCTTCCATAATCAACATGACTTTAAATATATGAGAAGGGCTATAAAACATCTTACAGTTACTGCATCGTCAATGCCTGACGCTTCAAGGAGATCCCTAGAGATGAAGTTACATCCAATTCCACCAGCCACAATCTCGTCTTCAATTGGGGGTACTGAATTTAGTGTGAATGCCTGAAGTATACACGTTAAAGAAATTATTCTTATGTCTATCATCTTTTTTTGATAAACACATATCTATCATATAAGTAATATGAAAACTAGTCAAATTTAATTCAGTTAAAGTTAGAACATTTTGGCCTAGTCCACACCGAGGCATCCATAACCAAAACTATGAATGTATGTTTGATACTTACATGGTAGATTTTCTGTTCTTTTCTTCATTTCTCTTTTTTGTTGAAAATTTTAGGGGGTGGGGTCACAAGCAGAATATGATTCAAATTTCGTTGCTCATATTGTTTCAAGCATTAGTTTGGGTTTCACATATCAGTCTCATACAGATTCTTGGTGAGTGAGAGTTTTTACCAATCCATGACTGTTGAATCCAAATGCACAGCTTGGGAGCTCTCCTGCATACGTGTATGCAATGAAGGATAGTTCATTTGACAGCATTCCTTCTATCAAATAGCTGCAAAACCAAAAAAGAATGTTACAAGCTATAAAAACCAAACAAATTTGATTGACTTGACAAGGGTTTTGTGAAACTTTAAAATAGGATGGAATGCAGTAAACCATACGTGTGGCCAACCAGAGCAACATTTGCATCCTCATTATGTGCCACCATGGCCATGGAATCACTAACGATGAGAACATCAGAACAGTCATCTGGGCTTTCAGCATTCGAAATTAACTTGTTCTTTGGAAGAAAAGGAACAATCTCTTTCCTGAAGTTGATTAGTATTATCTGCACATGAACAACTAGAAAGTAACCGACACTGTACTAGGACAAATAAAACGAAAGTATTTTGTTGGTTTTCAAATGGAAAATTACATTAAGAACAGGAACTCCACTTCCCTCAGCTGTTCCTATCAGTTCATCCCAATAACTTGGAAACTTCTTTTTGTTATTATCAGCGAGTGCTTTGAGAAGTGGCTGTGCTTGTGGGGTTTGGGCAAAAGGAAGTAGCTGGTCTTGAAGAATGAGGTCTCTGGCCAGCCTGCTTCTTATAAGATTGGAGAACCTCTGGCCTATTAAGAAACCCATCTGGTAAGCACTTTCACAGGGCCCAACTTCAAACATTTCCAGCACTTTCCCTTCCAAACCTGAGCTCTCCATTTCGACTCCTTTCTCCGGGGATTTCAATAAAGGACTGCCTTATCTTCGTTTCTGTGTGCACTAATAAAAGTATTTGGTTTGGTACGGAATTGGGAGTAGGGGTAATTTTTATTTTATTATTATTTTTATTAGAGAAAACATTAATAACATTAAGCCACGTGGACTTTTTATTAAACCCCTCTCCAAACAGCCAAAACTCACGCCATTCACCTCAGACAGAACAGAAGAAAACAGAGAAACCCTTAAGCTCTAAGCTCTGCTTCCTGTTCCTCTGCTTCCTTCACGCCGAACCTCCACCACCGCCACAGCCTAATCGCCATTCACCTCAGGCAAAAATTTCTGGTTTCCTCTGCTTCCTCCCACTTCCATCCTCTACTTCCTCTTGCCCAAATCTCCACCACACCGCACACCAAAGCATACTGCCTCACAAGTCACCGGATTTGTTGCTAGAGCTTGTAAACATGCCGGAGCCACCGTGAGCATGGTGTTGCAATGCAAAGGTTTGTTTTTCATGATTTTCCCTTTTCCCCAATTTGGATTTCGAATTATTGATAGGTTTGTTTATGAGTTTATGGGTTTTTTTTTGGAGCCTCATGAAATATTTGTGGGTTTTTTTTTTTCTCTGTATTTTGGTATCTTTATGGGTTTTGATTAGATTCCTAAGTGTTAGGGTTCAACCCATATCTTCATGGGTTTTGATTAGATTCCTAAGTGTTAAGATCAGTTTTTGCTTAGTTTTTGTTATTTTCGTTTGTTATTCCTAAGTGTATGGGTTACTTTTGTTTGCTTTTGAAATTGTAAAAATTAGTGATTTTTCACAAAGCTCAATGATAAACATCACTGAATTTGGATGTGTTTATAAAATTTTGCCTAATTCTAATATAATAATACTGTTGTCGTTGTTGTTTTAGTGTTGGGAATACTCATTTGTTGTTCCAATTCATTGTAATGAATAGGTGTAACATAGGTTCTAATTTTTAATTTTGTGGTTTTGTTATGCATTTTCTTTAGTGTTACTCTATATGGTTGTATATTTAGTATTGTCTAAGATAACCATTTCTTTAGGCATTGAATAAGAATTGCAGTCTATTTATTTGTTTAGTCATTGAACAATTTGTCAACTGAATTAGATGTAAACAATGGGTACCATTCTATAGGCCTAAAATTAAATTGGAAATCAATTACTACATGTTAGATTGGAAGTAATATATAGAATGAAGCTGTTTAAGCATTGTATCTACTAGGTTGTTTATGCTGTCCTGTTTGTTGTGTATGGCTCTTCTATGGCAGCTTAATGCTCAAGTCCATGGCATAAGGCGTAGGAGATGACTGTCATTGAACATAGATTATGCACAATTTTGCTTGTCTAAATTGAATCTGATTTTTTTTTTTTTTTGGGTTGGTAGTTACCTAACCCAGTTTTAGAAGATTCAAAAGAATGTTACTTATTGTATGATAGGATTGCTGAATCTTCTTTCTTATTTGGCTACCATATAGGGTTGGTGCTCTTATTTGAACTCAATCTTTTCTTCCTTTGCTTTTCTCTTTCTGAGTGTTATTCAAGTGTGAAGCAACTAATTGAAATATCTACTTTTGCCCTTTTTTGTTTGGTACCTGTTCTATTCAGAGTAGTTAATGAACCACTTGAAAGCATTTCTGTAGATCTTCGTTTCAGTGGGAATACTTTGGCAGAAGGTGACATTGAGTTGATCTTTTTACTTAATCGCTCTAATGTGATGTCTGATTTCTGTCTAGCTCCCTTATCTAAAAGGTTGTCATTTATTTTAATGAAGGTTTGGTTGTGAGTACATGTCTGGGTGGTGACCTAGTTGGAGCGCTACTCAGTGGTTGGATTGCTGATGGGGTTGGTTGACGTAGAGCTTTTCAGTTGTGTGCTTTGCTTATGATTTGTTGGTGCTTCTATGGGGTATGCTTGCACCATAAATATCATTGCAGTTGAGTGCTTATTGGGTCTTTGTGTTGCAATTGGTTTGGTCTCTTTTATTTTATATACTTTTCGGTTATATCTAATTTTAGTTTATAATAGACTAATAGTTGTCTCAGATTCCTGGTATTTTCTGATGTTCTAAGGGTATTTTTTTTAACTGTGTTCATTCAAATTTTATTTTTTGTATTTTGTTGTACATTCTTTTACGTAGGATCCATTACAACAATTCCAAGAAAGTTGATGTACAGACCTTGTTTGTGTCCAAGAGAATGGATTGGGAAGCAAATATTTTTTGGTTGTATAAAGTTTAAATTGTGGTGGATAGACATAGAACCATCTTCTTTTTTGTAGTCCCAACGTAGGGTCCTCTTTTTTGTATATTGAACTATGACAGGTTTTATTCTAGATGAATGTATTCTCAATTAGAAACTCTTATAGAAAAAATTGTGACAGGTTTTATTTCAGGTGAATGTATTCTCAATTAGAAACTCTTACAGAAAAAATTGTGACAGGTTTTATTTTAGATGTATTTTAGTTTGTATGATATAGGAGCATTAGTTGGCTTGAATTATTTGAAAATTCATGACCTGTTTGTAGAGCCTAAGATGTTATTTTTACTCTTTTAAGTTTATAAGCCTTGCAATAAGCTAATTAGGGGAAAAAACTAGTATAGTATCTCAAGACTACTGAAACACGGCATAAAGCCAATGGTCACGTTCATGACTCACATTATAAGGATGATTATTTCTGTTACCATCTTTTGCTTGTTATGAACCAAGAACCATATGTATTTACCAAATATTTTGGTGCTAACCATTTATCAAATTTTGCTCATTATAGATCTTACTAAAAATCATAATATTAATCATAATTAGTTTTTTTTTCCAATTTTTTTTGAGTTCAAAACAATAGTAATCTTTCATTAATGTAGAAACAGTATACAAACAAAGTCCAATCCAAGTCAGGGCTCAAGTATATGGTAGTACAAAAAGACAAGAAAGAGTGCATCAGCTCAAGAAGATGGTACATCAAGTCACTCAGTGCCTACCCATAAGACGTTGGTATTCTTCACACAAGCCATTCGCCAAGTAGAAATATAAAATTTATTCCTCACATTCCATATTGCCCACGCTGTAACGACCCACTTCTCTAATTCCTGCTAGCTGCATTTTTGCGTCCAACCTTTGAATAAAGCCCACACGTTTTGTGCAAATGGGCACTCCCACCAGATATGGCTTACAGTTTCAGATTGGTGACTACAAATCTCACAGCTCGTCTCCACCCTTCCTCGATACCGATGAAGATTTTCCAAAGAGAGAACTATTTAATAGATGTAGACACCAAGATCTCTAGTCCTTTGCCAAACATTTGCCAGCTGCTTTTGGTCTTCCACATCCTGAGAAATTGAAATGAGAACTTTTAGCCAATTCATTAAATACAAATTTACGTAAAGTTCTTTTAAAGACACCAATGAACCATATAGCAAATTTAGCATTAGATGTACTAAAATAGCCATTCATGCATCTAAACAAATTTGCTAAAACATATTTTATCTTCTATTGAGTTCATGATCTTTATCGGAATCTTTTATGGATCAAACACACAATTTTAAAAGAAATCTACCTTACGCAAAGAGCACAAAGAGCACAAGAGACATACACAACAAACAGGACAACATAAACAAACAGGACATCATATATATAATTAGCAAGAAAGATGTATATATAAAAATCTACCTTATGCAAAGAGCACAAAGCAGTCCAAAAAATTAAAAAGAAAGCAAAAAAGAAGAAAGAAGAAATTAATTACAAATAGGGAGAGAACTAAGGAACAAGGGGAGGGAACCATTAGATGCCATGGACTTGAGCATTAAGCTGCCATAGAAGAGCCATACACAACAAATAGGATAGCATAAACAACCTAGTGGTACAATGCTTAAACAACTTCATTCAATATATTGCTTCCAATCCAACATTTAGTAACTGATTTCCTATTCAATTTTAGGCTTTTAGAGTGGTACCCATTGTTTACATCTAATTTAGTTGACAAACTGACAAGGCTATGACTAAACAAATAAATAGCCAGCAAGATTCTCAATCAATTAATTTCATTTCGTGGTTGAACTAATATAGAGACTAAAAATATATAACTTTTCAGTGTTGGATTACTAATTGAACAAGATTACAAGAAAAGCAAATCCAAAACTTAAAGTGAATGTTAAAAAAAAAAAAAAGGAAACACAAACTGAAAACTGAAAGAAACATGAAAAATTGAAAGAAATATATATAGGAAACATTTTACTTACATTCCCTTTCTCTAATATAAATTAGAAGCATTTTTTTTTCTTTTTATAAAAGAAATCAAACAATTCAGAAATCCTATCATGCAAGAAGTAACACTCTTTTGAATCTTCAACAAATGGGTTAGACAACTACCAACCCAAAAAAAAAAAAAAATTCAGATTCAATGACAGTCATCTCCTACGCCTTATGCCATGGACTTGAGCATTAAGCTGCCATAGAAGAGCCATACACAACAAACAGGACAGCATAAACAACCTAGTAGATACAATGCTTAAACAACTTCATTCTATATATTACTTCCAATCCAACATGTAGTAATTGATTTCCAATTTAATTTTAGGCCTATAGAATGGTACCCATTGTTTACATCTAATTCAGTTGACAAATTGTTCAATGACTAAACAAATAAATAGACTGCAATTCTTATTCAATGCCTAAAGAAATGGTTATCTTAGACAATACTAAATATACAACCATATAAAGTAACACTAAAGAAAATGCATAACAAAACCACAAAATTAAAAATTAGAACCTATGTTACATCTATTCATTACAATGAATTGGAACAACAAATGAGTATTCCCAACACCAAAACAACAACGACAACAGTATTATTATATTAGAATTAGGCAAAAATTTATAAACACATCCAAATCCAGTGATGTTTATCATTGAGCTTTGTGAAAAATCACTAATTTTTACAATTTCAAAAGCAAACAAAAGTAACCCATACACTTAGGAATAACAAACGAAAATAACAAAAACTAAGCAAAAACTGATCTTAACACTTAGGAATCTAATCAAAACCCATGAAGATATGGGTTGAACCCTAACACTTAGGAATCTAATCAAAACCCATAAAGATACCAAAATACAGAGAGAAAAAAAACCCACAAATATTTCATGAGGCTCCAGAAAAAACCCATAAACCCATAAACAAAGCCATCAATAATTCAAAATCCAAATTGGGGAAAAGGGAAAATCATGAAAAACAAACCTTTGCATCGCAACACCATGCTCACGGTGGCTCCGGCATGTTTACAAGCTCTAGCAACGAATCCGGTGACTTGTGAGGCAGTATGCTTCGGTGTGCGGTGTGGTGGAGATTTGGGCAAGAGGAAGTAGAGGATGGAAGAGGGAGGAAGCAGAGGAAACCAGAAATTTTTGCCTGAGGTGAATGGCGATTAGGCTGTGGCAGTGGTGGAGGTTCGGCGTGAAGGAAGCAGAGGAACAGGAAGCAGAGCTTAGAGCTTAAGGGTTTCTCTGTTTTCTTCTGCTTCGTCTAAGGTAAATGGCGTGAGTTTTGGCTGTTTGGAGAGGGTTTAATTAAAAAGTCCACGTGGCCTAATATTATTGGCTGGCGTAAAACACTGGTTTTACGCCAGCTCCTGACCTAATGTTTTCTCTTTTTATTAAGGTTATGAGGTGAGATGGATAAGTGGGTAAGGTTACAGCGTCCAAAACCAACTCAGTTGATTATGGCGTTTCTTTTTCTATTTCTTTTTGGGCATATTTATTCCTAAAGAAGGGTACATCTGTTCTGGTGGGTAATATTGGGCCTATTTGGTCTGATCTATTCATTACTTACCTTGGGTGCGTCCCATGTTAGTCGCATACTTTTGGCCAAGTTTTCATTTCCAATTCTATAACTCATAACTAACTCATAACTCAAAAAAATGAGTTATCGTGCGTTTGGATTGTAATTAAAAATATAAATTATTTCGCTATTCAACTTATTTTTGGTACTATTCATGATCTCATTGTATCATTTCAACTAACTTTTATTTTTATCTACAGTACTTTCAGTAATAAGTTTTCAATTTTAACAAAATAAGCAGTATCTAAACAAACCCTTAGAGTTGTAAAAAATGAAAACAAATTTTTTTTTTTGTTTCCAAGGTATCAAAATTGAGTTATCATGGCATTATTGTAATTTCACTCATCTTAGTGTGACCCACTTCTATGTCTTGTCTAATCATGCCAACTCATTCACTCACTCCAGACCAACGACTCTATCCCAACTGTAGTTACCATCCTTTTACTTTTTTTTTTTATTTTTTTTTTATTTTTTTTATTTCTCATCTCTTCCCAAAATCGAGGGCTCTCGTTTCTTCCTCCCTCTCTCTTGTATTCCAAGAATTGAAGAATGAGCACCTTTCCCATATCGGTCTCGGTGTTAATGATTTGAAAGCATACCTGGTCTCCCTATAGGTATCAATCTCGATCTCGATATTCAAGAAGCAATGGGTCTCTAATTTCTAAACCGAAAAATAGAACCCATTAGATTGGACATGCAAGGAATCAATGAGGAAACTAAAATCAGCTAACACATAAACAGGAAACCCATTATCAAAGAACAAAACATAATCCATATACCCACAAAACTCCTAACTCAAAATGGAGAGAGAGAGAGAGAGAGAGAGAGAGAGACTTGGAGGCTGGGTTATGTTCTAAGTTGGCTTCTCCAATCTTAGGGGTTGTTTGGTAATGTTGTTCTAGAAATGTTATTTGTATTTTTTGAAAATACGTTTGGGTGAAAAAGTACGTGGAAATACATATAATGTTGTTTAAAAATTGAAAAATGTAATCACGTACCAAACAGTCCCTAGCCTTCGAAGTCTTGACTTTGAATTAGGAAGAAGGATCAATTGAAGACATCGATCTATCTGAGATGCAGAAAAATGAAGAACAAAACTTTGTAGGAATCAATTTCGTCAATGGCAAAGTGAGTGGAAGAGAGAAGAGGGGCGGAGAAAGAGGAAAGAAATTTTTAGAGAAAAAAATTGAAGTGGAGAAAGAACTTACCGTGGGGAGTAAAAGAGTTGTTCTGGGTTGTTTAAGTGAGTCAGTAGAGTAGGTCCCACATAAAGTTACAAAATTTGAGTTTTTCAAATGAAAACTCCATCGAGAATGTAATCCAAAAGGAAGGTGCGTTGAGTCATGGGAAAATTCCAAGTTACAAACTTAGGGCAACTGCATCAATTGATGCATAGTTTTGCAAAATAGAAAAAGCTGCACATTTTACACATTTTAAGTAAAAAAACACCCACATCAGTGGACGCAAAGTTATGCATTTATGCATAATTGCTACAGTAACCGTGCATATATGCATAGTTACTGTAGCTTGTGCATTTTATATTTTATTTTATTTTCTCTCTCTTCTTTACCTTTGACTCTTATCTCAACTCTCTCTTTCTCATTTCATCACAGCTTTCTCTTTCTCTCATCTTAACTCTCTCAGCCTCTACAATCCAACAATCTGATGAGTATTCGTTCTGAGTTGGACAAGTCACCTTGGATAACTCACTGTTGAACTTGTCAGAGGCATAGTGAGCACATGAAAACTTAGATCGGCTTACTCAGCGGACCATGATCTGGCAATCCAAGGCCTTGACTCAGTAATCAGAAGCTCCAAGAAAGTGATATTGGTTCTAGATCTAGCGAGTTCTAGCCAGAGCTCCATTACCTTCTTGCCGGTTAGATTTATGGCTTTTGGGTTTTGATCCATTTTTTATTATTTGTTTGATTAGTGGGTTTTGGGATTTCATATGGCTGGGTGGAATGGGTTGATGATAGTGGTTGCTTGATGATGGTGGCTGTGTGGGTTGTGTTGGGTCTATGAGGAAGATGACAGTGTTAAAGAAATGAATATTCTATTTGAATAAATATGTATAATAGGCATACTGATGTGGGTGTTTTGTAAGAATAGGAGTGTAAAATAGAAAAAGTAGGTTTTAGTTGTGCAAAATGGAAAAATTTATGCATCAACTGATGCAGTTGCTCTTATAATTAGGAGAATCAAGTAATGGTCGGTTAGAGTAATGACATTCGAGTGTTGAGATATGGAAATTAAAATACCTCCAAACCAAACATGCTAGTCTCTAGAGGATGCATATTCACTAGTTTGAAAGGGTATGGAAAGATTCCAAGGTATGCTGTGTGGTAGCATTGGTATGTTTCCAATACACCTCTCTCTCTCTCTCTCTCTCTCTCTCTCTCTCTCTCTCTCTCTCTCTCTCTCGTAGTTAGAAATGTTATATACAGACTCTCCTCCTTAACCTTGCACCCTAAAACCACACACTTAGTGCATGCAGAGGTATCCACTTGAACTAACAAGTCCAATCATGTACACCTTATATAAACATTAGCGTGTCAACCAATGAACTCGAGCTCAATTGGCATCTCGTGTAAAAATAAAGTAAAAAGTGAGGTCATGGATGATAGATTCAACCCATTGAATGTGTATAATTGTCGATTTAGGAAAGAATTTTAAGGGTCATATTTTTATGTAATGGCATATCCTAAGTCAAAACACACTTTAGATTTATTGGAGTTAGTTTTTAGTGTTTCAAAAAATACTTCTTTCGTAATCAAGTGGTATGAATTGAAGATACAAGACTGCTCAAGAAAAGCTGAAATTGCAGGTCTTGATACCTATTGACCTATCAAGAATAAATGAAGCTCAATACCAGTATTGATACCTTTTAATCTATTGAGTTACGAGAATTCTGTTTTAGCCAACAACATTTTATTTTAAGAGATTATTATTTGTGGGTTTGTGTAACCTAGTTGGAAAGCCTGATTAAAAGGTCCATTAAGCCCCACTTATATATAATTAAGGTGGTAGAGACAGAAAACCTAAGGCTTTCATATTGAAACCCTAGCCTTCACCTATTGAATCAATAAGTCCTGAAAACAAAATGACATATTCTTGTGACTCTTGTGCACCTTTGGGTTCTGTACGAAGCAAAGTCTCTATCATCAACAATTGAAGATCTGATTGGTATTTTGTGTAAAGCTACAGCAAAAATCAACTACAACAGTAAAGGGTTGCAATGGTGTTAGTCACAAATAGGAAATTTGTGCAAAGGAGAAATCTTTTACATGAAGTAGTCCATCTATAACCTAACAAGAATAAAGCAAAAAAAAAAAAAAAAAAAAAAAAACTAATGTGTCAACTTTCAAAGACATTTGAATGCCTTCACTATTTTTGTTGATTCATTTCATTCAAGGCAAAACGCTGGAAAATACCTATTTGTAAGCAAACTAGAACAAGAAACCCCCATATTCCACCTCATAGAAAAAATTCTTGTACATTTGGGTTCATTTCAGTTAATTTAATTGGTATTTAAATTTTAGCCAATGCTGTTAAGTTTTAGACCCTTAGAAAACACAATATGTTCAACCTAATTTATTAGCCAAGGTATTACTTAGGTTAATTATTCTTATCTAGGTTAAAAATTCATTACACATAACATGCGTAGCAGAAAACTAAATAACACAAGATGTGATGACCTAGGAAAACCAATGAAACAACTTGTTTTTCAAGGTAAAAAACCTGGGGGGAACGATCTCAAGAGAACAATACACTATATCAAATTGAGATTTACAATCAATAATACCAATTCGTAGTAAATCTAACTACAATTACCAAACTGGGCTCTAAACCCCTTAGACTTCTTTGATGTAGATTTGCTCTCACATGAACTTCCAGTTTACGCTTTAGATCTCCCAAATAGACCTCCAGCCTATGACTCCAAGACCAACCTTGAAGGTTTAGATCTCTAGAACCTTTGATGACTAGTGATGCTGTAACTTCAAATCTACTGATTCTAATGGTATGCAGATTGATTTCCGATAGTAACTTTGAATGAAGAAGGCACAGAACATTTTAGATCTCAAAAGAGAAGCTCTAAAGTCATAACAAAACATGTCTTAGAGTTTCCTTTAAATATTATGTGAATTAGATATGAAACCCTAATCACTTGATGGACATAATAGGCTATTGGGCCTTAATTAAATTCTGCAAATTCGTATCTTGATCGGTTGAGCATTTCTCTTGATTAGTAGAGCTTGGCATATTTCTAATTCTTTGAACCTATAGCTTCCTTGTTCTTGTATTCAAACTCGTAACACTTTGAGCATTGTCTAATATACCTTATAGACTCTATGATTTATACCTAAACAAGTTCTTGTTCATGGTTTGCCAATTGTTCTAAACTTTTAGAACCTAACAAATGTGAATATACTCATTATTAAAAAAAAAAAAAAAAAAAACTATTTTGTTATTTGATCCTTATTGTTTTATGGTGGGCATACATAAAACATCTATTTTTGGAAATTGTTTTATGGGAATTTTTTTGAAAAAGTTGTTAAAAAGTTAATCACTTTTTCATTTTTCCATAAAATGTTTCCTTAAATGGTTTCCTAATGTATGCCCTAAGGGTATACGTTAGTAAAACCCATGTTTTATTAATGATAAGTAATGTTATGTAATAAGACTTTTTTTTTTTGATGATAAGTAATGTTGCTAATAAGATATATATATATATATATGCATAAATATATATATATATATATATATATTTTTTTTTTCTTTTCTTTTCTTTTTTCGTGTGTGGGTTTTAATACACTGGGTTTAATGCCTATGTTTTCTCATAAGTTTTAAATGATATACTTTATCAGTTAACTTAGAAATGATTTTACCTAGGATTCTTTATATATTTGATATAATTTAGCAGGGTGTAATTAAATAGGTTAGCGGGCAACTTGGGCTTGATTTCTTGGTTATCATACATTTCTTTTTCTAACTTGGAAGAATTTCTTAGTCAGTGGACTATAGTGGACTGGAACATATTCTAGAGGAGTTAAACTTAAAAAGTTAAAACAGCTAATTTAATACGCATATGAGCAAAAAAAGAGGAACTATAAGACAAGTCCGTGACGTTCTGTATAGTGAGGAAAGAGGGTATTGCACAAATCTTAAAATTGGATTTGCCGTATTCATGTTGGACACTTTTGCATGTGTGTCTTAGCTGTATTAGTTTTTAAAAATAAGACATGCAGGACATATATAGCTGGGACACGAGAACAAGAGAAATTGAATACCCTTTCACAAAACAAAGAAAACATTCATGTAGTAGTAATGAATTAGCTATATTATCCATTATTACTCTTAATTTGAAAAAAAATTGATTAATAATATATAGACATAAAATATTCATTATTTCTTTTTTTGTTTTCTTTTTTTAGAGTTTCAACCTATGACATCCGCTCTTGATAATAGTTTTTATTATCAGACCAAGACACCAATCGGTTTTTGGTGTAGGCGGAGATTGAACTCCAGATCTTTTATTCTACCATCAGAGACTTTATCAATTAAGCTAACCAGAACCCACTTATTATTTCTCATAAATTGATATATGTTTAATATCATATGAAAAATAAATGCTTAACCATATATAAAAATATATTTAATAATTAATTAATATACGTATCCCATTGTATCGGTCTCCTTCTTTTTAAAAAACTAGTAAATTACTCGTGCAATTCATGAATAATTTTGTAATATTTATATAAGACGGTTTTGGATAATGTTGTACATATATTATAAAGAAAAATTAAACTAAATTAGAGTAAAGAAACATATACATTTTGAGATATTAAAAATTAGTTTAGTAACTTCACTGCATACTTGTAGCATTCTAAAGGTAAGATTATTATTTTTTTTTAAATCAAGAAACCAAAAATAAATGCAAAAGAGTAACAGGACCATGAAAATTAACTAATTTGTGTTGTGTTCACATATTTCATGCCATGAAATGAAAGAATGCCCAACTCTTTGACCGTCTTCCGCTCATTGATAGTGCAACATTAGAACATGGTCTGGCAAGTGTAATTGCATGTGTTTTATAAATGATTTTAAAATTAAATTATGGTAGAATATGGCTTGACATTACGCACCAAATATTATCTCTACTTATATACTCAAAACTAAAACTATCCAATCAAATTACCTAAACCTAAATCATATTTAAGCCCCCTAACAAAAAAAAAAAAAATTACTTGTAGGGGTTTCAGTGTCTTGATAGTGGTGAGAGGTTAGTATAACGGAGGTGGTAACCTCTCATATTCCTCTTTTTCCCTCTTTCAAATGTTTTGTTAGTCTTAAATATTTTATTTTGGTAATATATAATGAAATAGTATGTTTTATTTATCAATCCATAATATTTTTGTGTCTCTCTATCTATCTTCAGGGCATTATTTGGTTAGTTATTATTATTAGTCCTTACTTTTTTTTTTTTTTTTTTCAAAATACTAGAATAGTGGATATGCTAAAAGATATGAATAATAGAGAAATTTGTAGTGTAAGTTTGGGCAATTAATTAGATAATAGTAAAGTAAATTAATGTGAACTTTTGGGTAATAGTAAAAAATACTTAATGAAAGAGGTAAAAAAAAGGTTAAATACAAAATTAAAGTGCCACTTGGCAAGACATACACTTACGGATGAGGTCTTTGCTTTTGTATATAATATTGATATTGATTGATTGTTGTGTTACCATACTGTATTTGTACCTGTATCCGTGCCTGTATCTATGAGGTGCTTCCGAGGATACATACGTTCTAGTGGGTAGTATGGTCTCCAAAGGATGCATATTCACCAGTTTGAAATGGCTTCCAAGATATGCTTCATTTGGTGGCGTAAAAAATGATATCTCCTCTCCTTGTAAGGACAAGGTCAAGAATGAGGCTGTAAGATCAAGAGTTTGCGTAATTACCAATTAATTAAAAAGAAAAAGAAAAAACTACACTGTCAATTTTCAAACTACTTTGAATGTCTATACCCTGTAATCATTATATTCCATTCAAGTTCACTGATAATTTGGTTTTTCATTATATATATATATATATATATTGGGAGCCATTGTTTTTCATTATTGGTGATTTTCCTATTAGGTACCAAATGGTTTTGTCATTCCTGTCTGGTGTCACAATTTTTTGAAGTTCTGATTGACTATTTGAGCTATGGGGCAGTGGGAAAAACGATTTTATAAGATAATAATTTTCGTAAAAATGCTTCGGTTTCCACTATGGTTGAACATGCCAGTTGCTAATCCAGTTTTACAGTGACCATGTTGTGCAGAATGTATACTCTTCACTTTTATCATTCACAGGGACTGATATTAACAGTACATTGACTAAATTGAAGACATTGGGAGCCAGGGGCGGAGCTACATGTTAGGGGGCCAAAATTTTTGAAAATATTTTTATACTATATAGAAATATTTAATATTTTAAAAATTAGCCCCAAAAATAGGACTTAATTGGCTCCCCAAATATTTGAGTTAGTTCAATAATTTTCTTAAGGAAAATTGTCCAATTGGTCAGAGTAGTTATAGAGAATGTATTGTTTCTCAAATTCATTTTTTGTTATAAAATGTGTTTTCGTATCTCTTAAAGTTTTGGGTCATTCATGTCTGAACACTTCATTAGTTCATTTGAAATTTTTTTTACTTGCAATACTAAACAATTTGGTAACTTATATTGAAAATGAAAATATAAGGATTTCACTATAAGAGATGGTGAAAGATGAATTCAACTCTATAAAACATTTAATTTTAAGGATTTCACTATGAAAGATACTAAATCATGTGTGTGTGTGTGTGTGTATGGAAGTTTGTATAAACAACAAATTAGTAACACAAATCGGCCCCCCAAACAAAAATTTCTAGCTCAGTCCCTGCGAGCTGAGCTAGCTAGATGGTCCCATCAAATATGAAATTCACGGAAAGGTAATTCCCTTAAATCTCTATAGACATAATCAATTCCAATTTTAGTCTCTTTATTCAAGATATAAAAGGTCTATTATAATATGCATGGGATCAGGTTGCAGCCATGCGATGTATAGATGGCCATATGCTAGGCCTCTATGAACCACTTTAAGGGGCTCAAGAAATAAGTTCCTTCAATTGTGGAATCTTGAACTCTTTTGATGACATAGTGAAGACGTGAGAAGCTTCTCCTTTCTTTGGATTCCCTTCAATAATAGAGAATGTTTGTTCATCCAGATCTATTACAGCCGTACATAGTGTGTATAGTATTGGACCTGAGAATATGGCATAAAGGGTCATTTTAGGAGAGGAATTATTCTACAGAAGGTAGTCAAATACCCTTCAAATTACCTGTCATGTAGATTGGGTATTTTGCGTTAGCCATATCTCCAAGAAGTGATAGGAATTCGTTTTTTGATGTTTTTGGTAGCACAAGTGCTCTTCTTTGCCTGCTTATGGAGTTGTCATCTTGTACCTTCAAACAAAATCCATGATTTTATTTTTCCATTGGAGTAAATAATTTGATCAATTAAAACTTCTTGTTTAGTTATATCTGCTAAAACTGCTTCTGTCAGCTGCCATGCCACCACTCCAAGTGAGCAAGGAGGTTCACCACATCAGCAAAATTGTCAGAGCCAGCATTGGATTGATGATGTGGATTTGAGAAACATTTGTAAAGCGGTGAACATATGGTTGGCTTGTTTGGTGTGGAGGCGTGGAGGCGTGGTGCTTCAGCATAAATTGATGTAGCCACATATCCAGATATGCCTCATTGCATACCTGCTGGACACTAACTGAAATCCGGTTCCTTGATGCAGTTTCAACGTTGAGAATTTTACGTGTTCTTATTTCAATCAGATTGTAACTATGTCCCACAGAAACTTCTGATGAATGAATTCTCTGAAGTAACAAGGCATGATATAACCTTCCATAATCAACGTGAAAACTATAGTTATATGAGAAGGGCTATAAAACATCTTACATTTACTGCATCGTGAATGCCTGATGCTTCAAGGAGATCCCTAGAGATGAAGTTATATCCAATGCCACCGGCCACAATCTCGTCTTTAATTGGGGGTGCTGAATTTAGTGTGAATGCCTGAAGTATACACAATAACGAAATTACTGACATATATATCATTTTTTTTTATAAACACATATCTGTCATCTAAGTATTATAAAAACTAGTTAAATTCAATTCAGTTGAAGTGAGAACGTTGTAGCCTAGTCGACACTATAGCATCCATAACCGAAACTGTGAATGTATGTTTGTTACTTATATGGTAGATTTTCTGAATTTTTTTTTTTTTTTTTTTTTTGGATGAGTTCTGTTCTTTTCTTCATTTCTCTTTTTTGTTGAAAATTTTAGGGGGTGGGGTCACAGGCAGAATATGATTTGAATTTCTTTGGTCAGATTGTTTCCAGTATTAGTCTGGGTATAACACACAAGTCTCATACAGATCCTTGGTGAGTGAGAATTTTTACCAATCCATGACTGTTGAATCCAAATGCACAGCTTGGGAGCTCTCCAGCATACGTGTAAGCAATGAAGGATAGTTCTTTTGGCAGCATTCCCTTTATTAAATAGCTGCAAACACACATAAGCATTTGCAGCAGTGCATCTATAATTTTAGCTATTTAGCACCAATAAAAGTTACTTTATCTATTTTACCTACATACGTGCTGCAGCATTGAATCTATTTTAACTTTCAACACAATAAAATAATATAAACATCACAATAAAATAATATATCTACTACAATAAAATAATATCTCAATATAATAAAATAATATATTCACTACACCCATACATCACAGCCACACACAACCACAACCACAACCACCACCACCACCACCACAACAAAAGAAAAAAAAATCAACCAAGTCCACACATCACAGCCACACACGCAACCACAACCACCACCACCACCACCACCACCCACAACAAAAGAAAAAAAAAATCAACCAACCACCTACCACACCACCACCACACCACATTTCACAGCAGGAAAAAAAAAACAAAAAAACAAAAACAAAAAACAAAAAGTTCTGATCAGCGTGGGACGGCAACGGCAACGGCGTGGACGGCGACGGCGTGGGACGGGATGGCGTGGGACGGCGTGGGCTGGAAGGGCGACGGTGTGGGCTGGGATGGTGTGGGTTGGGATGGCGTGAGATGGCGACGGTGTGGATGGCAACGGTGTGGGATGGCGACGGTGTGGACTAGGAGATGAGAGCTTGAAGAGAGAGATGGAGATGAGAGAGCACAGTGAGATTATTTTAATAGAAAGTTGAATAAATTTTTTTTTTTTTTTTTTAGATGTCTGCTACAGTGCACATTTATAAATAGATGTGCACTATAGCAAATCAGCAAAAAATTTTAAGTTTGCCTCCACTGCTACAAGGCTTTTTTGGTATATTTGTGGAGCTAAAATAGCATTATAGCTTTTTAGCTCCATTGCTACGAATGCTCTAAGATGATCAAGCTATAAAAGATACACTTTTACTAATCACAACTCGTCATGTGGCGAGTTGTGATACAAAGTTGTGCCAAAGTTACTGTCCCCAACATTAGTGCTATAAAAACCAATAAAATTTGAATGACTTGACAAGGTTTTTTTGTGCTACTTTAAAATAGGATGGAATATAACAAACTACGTGTGGCCAAACAAAGCAACGTATGCATCCTCATTATGTGCCACCGTGGCCATGGAATCACTAACGATGAGAACATCAGAACAGTCATCTGGGCTATCAGCATTGGAAATTAACTTGTTCTTTGGAAGAAAAGGAACAATCTCTTTCCTGAAGTTGATTAGGATTATCTGCACATGAACAACTAGAAAGTAACTGATACTGTACTAGGATAAATAAAACGAAAGTATTTTGTTGGTTTTCAAATGAAAAATTACATGAAGAACAGGAACTCCACTTCCCTCAGCTGTTCCTATCAGTTCATCCCAATAACTTGGAAACTTCTTTTTGAAGTGGCTGTGCTTGTGGGGTTTGGGCAAAAGGTAGTAGCTGGTCTTGAAGAATGAGGTCTCTGGCCAGCCTGCTTCTTATAGGATTAGGGAACCTCTGGCCTATTAAGAAACCCATCTGGTAAGCACTTTCACAGGGCCCAACTTTAAACATTTCCAGCACTTTCCCTTCCACACCTGAACTCTACATTTCGACTTCTTTCTCGGGGGATGAAAGTCAATATCAATAAAGGATTTCCTTATCTTCGCTTTTGTGTGCATTAATAAAAGTATTTTGGTTAGGTAAATTGGAGAGTAGGGGTAATTTATTTTTTAGTTTTTGTTTTTTTTTAAGTAAGGTTATACCGTCTAAACCACCTCAGTTGATTATGGCGTTTCTTTTTCTTTTTTCCTTTTTTTTTTTTTTTTTTTTTTTTTTTTTTTTGTGTGGGGGTGGGGGGTGCGCGGCGCCCTAAAGAAGGATACATCTGCGTTCCTAAAATAAATAAATAAAAAAAGAAAAGAAAAAAAAGATACATCTGCTCCAGTGGTAGTCTCCAAAGGATGCATATTCAGTAGTTTTAAGGAGTATGGAAAGATTCCAAGGTATGCTGTGGGGGTAACATTTGTATGTTTGTTACATATGTATATAGTAGACTCAGTCATTAGGCTCCTCTCATTTCTCTTCCAAACCCTAATTCCGCCGAACAAAAATTAGTTTTTCCCTCTCAATCTCAAAATCTCAGGCTCTCACCTAACCATTTTTCTCTTCTTTTTTGCTCTCAGCCACATAATGTTTCTTCTAAACCCTAATCCCGCTGAACAATTAGTACTGTTTTCCTCTCAATCTCCGATTTTCAGGCTCCCACCAACCATTTTTCTATTCTCTTTTGCACTCAACCACATAATTTTTTTTTTTCCATACCCTAATCCCGTCGAACAAACAGTAGTTTTTCCCTCTCAAATTCTCAATCTTAGGCTCTGACCTAACCTCCCATTATTTAAGAACACAAGCTCTCAGTCTCACTCTCAAGACTCATCTCTGATTCTCAATCTCACTCTTTCACAAAGAAAGACTTTCCTCTCAAGGTCTCACAAAATTCCTAATACCTAAGTTAGTCAATCTCATTTTCATCTCCGTTTGCCACCGTGGCTCTGCCACTATGTAATTCTATCTTTGGTAACCCTAACCCCTACTATGTTTTAATTTTATTTTATAGTCACTAAATGTTTGTTGTTGATTCTTTTTTGTTGTTGTTGTTGTTGTTGTTGTTGTTGTTGTTGTTGTTATTTTCTTGTAATTTTGGGGGTAATTTAAGACATTCAGCTTCAGCCTAGTAAAGGAATAAATCTCAAAGACTTAAATAGTTCCTAGGTATTTTATCATACTATTTATCTTTGTTTTAAGTTCAATATTTTTTATTTTTCTTTTTCTTTTTTGTTTGATTTTGTTTTAAGGATGATTTTTAATTTTGTTTTCAGTTCACCATGTTGTGTCGAACTTTCATGTTTGTGTTTGATTTTGCTTTTAGTTTTAGTGTTTTTTCTTTGTTTTTTATTTTATTTTATTTTTTTTAAGGTTCACTCATGTTGTTTGCTTTTTGGTTTTGTTTCTAGGGTTCAAAGACTATAAATTTATTTTTTGATCATCCTATTGATTAATCATACTGTTGTGATTTTAGTTTTTATATATATATATATATATATAATATTTCTTTTTAAGGTTCACTCATGTTGTTTGTTGTTTGATTTTGTTTCTAGGGTTCAAAGATTGTAAATTTATTTGTTGATCATCCTATTGATTGATTATACTATTGTGATTTTAGTTTATTATATCATGCTAATATGTTGTGATTTTAGTTTATTATCTTGTTGTTGTGTTTTTAGCACTGAGAAAGCTGTTTGTATAGTTTTTGTTTACTAATATTTTATTGAAATTAGTGTGTGATTGCGTGTTTAAGTTAAAGGTTACTTACATAATTTATTTGTTGTTGATTCCTTAATTAATATGTATATGTGATTGTTATTTATATTGATGTAATTAGATCATGGCTGCTTGTGCTACTTCTTCCACCCCCCCTATTGAGCCTACTCCTAGTTCATGTGCTGAGGCTAATCAACCAAATACACAATCTCTCATTCCACCATTAGGTGCTGCACCCCTTCAAACACAAACAAAAACTCAACAAGCTACTATTAATGGTGGTAAAGAGCCTTCTAAGATATGGGACCATTTTTCTAAAATAGAGGGATGTGACCCCCTTTACCTAAGTCATAGTGCAACTATTGTCCAAAGAGTTATAATTGTCACCCAAAAAGAAATGGAACCTCTGCCATGTGGTCCCATATAAAATTTGGTTGTAAGAAGTACCCCTATAGGCGTGATAAAGGCCAAACCACATTGAGTTACCAAAGTAAAAAAAAAAAAAAGGGAGGGAGAGGGTGGTAATGAGCTGGTGTTGAGGAAATTTAGTGTGGAAAGACTAAGGATGGCCTTAGCTAGGATGATAATTGTTGATGAACTATCTTTTAGGTTTGTTGAGCATGGCGGGTTCATTGATTTTATGGCAAAGGTAAAGCTTAGGATTGAAGTTCCCTCTCGGGTTACTGTTGCAAGAGATTGTCTTAGACTTTACATTAGGGAGAAGGAGAGTTTGAGAAAGGTTTTAATGGCTGGTTAAAGAGTGTGTTTGACAACTGATACTTGGACTTCAATCCAAAACCTTAATTACCTTTGTTTGACTGTACATTATTTTGATGTTGATTGGGTTTATCATAAAAAGATTTTGAATTTCTGCCTAGTACCTGATTATAAGGGTGAAACTATTAGTAGGGTGGTTGAGTCTTGTTTGCTTTAATGGAGGATTGATCATATTTTTACAATTACTGTTGATAATGTAAGTTCAAATGATGTGGCCATAGAATATCTTAGGAGGAAAACAAAGGATAGGGTGGGTAGCCTCTTGGGTTGTGAGTTCTTTCATATGCGTTGTTGTGCCCATATTTTGAATTTAATTAAGCAAGATGGGCTAAAGGACCTTAATGAGTCAATTGTTAAGGTTCGTAATGTAGTGAGGTATGTGAAATCCTCTCCTAATAGATTTGAGAAGTTTAAGGCATGTGTTGAAAAAGAAAAAATTCAAAGCAAAAGTTTGTTATGCCTTGATGTGTCTACTAGGTGGAATTCAACTTACTTGATGTTAGAAAGTGCACTAAAGTTTGTGGCTGCATTTGAAAGGATGGAGGAAGATAATGGGTATTTCTTTCGTTATTTTAAGGATCCATTGAGTGGTCCCCCTCGGTTTTTAGATCGGGAAAATGTAAGACTTTTTACAAAGTTTTTTGGTATGTTCTATGAGGAAACATTAAGATTTTCTAGTTCCTTGTTTGTGACTACTAATGTGTATTTCTATGAGCTTGTTAGTCTTCAAGACCAGTTAAATCAATTGTGTAATGGTAGGGGTGATCCTTTGTTAAAGGGTATGGCACAAAGAATGAAATTGAAGTACGATAAGTATTGGGGAAGTGTTGATAGGATAAATCTGATGTTGTTTGTGACTGTTGTGGTTAATCCTAGATAGAAATTGAAATATGTGAAGTTTTGGTTTAAGCAATGGTATGACAAGGAAAAGGCTGATGAGTTAGGATTGAGAGTTAGGGAAACTTTGAATAGATTGTATAAGCACTATAGTGGAGCAATGGGGACCCCATGTGAAGCTAGTGCTAGTGGGACTAGTGAGTTTAGTAGTAGTGATGTTGCTGTCATGTCCTCCATGCTAAGTGGCTTTGGTAGTGCAGAAGAGAGAATGAAGAGGTAAAATAACATATACAAATAGCACTTAGCAGATGAGGATAGTGAATAATGCAAATATGAATTGGACCAATACTTGTTAAAAGCTAGTGTAGATCTGGAGACGAAAGGCTTTGATATTCTTGATTGGTGGAGAGTGAATTCTTCAAGATATAGGATCCTTTCTCAAGCTGCCCATGATGTTTTGGCAATTCCTGTCTCTACTATTGCATTAGAATCTGCATTTAGCACAGGGGGTCGTGTCTTGGATCCTTTTCGTAACTCATTGTCTCCCAATACGTTAAAGCTTTGATTTGTACACAAAATTGGTTGAGGTCCAAGGATTCAACTGAACCAATTACCTATGAGAGGCAATAGATGAAGTGGAAAACTATGAACTTGAATCGGGTAATGTGTTTATGTTCTTTGCTAATTTTTTTTTTCTGCTTTTGCTATTTATAAGTTCTCTTTTTTTTTTTTTTTTTTGGTTATTTATTTATTTGTGAGTTATTACTTATATACAATTTGTTTTGTTTTTTTTTTTTTTTTTTTTTTTTTTTTCCTTTTAGAGCTGGCACCAACACCCACTGTGGGTACAAATTATGTTCTAGACTAATTTGGAAGGTAGGGCTATTTTTTGGACTTAGCTACCTAAGGTGACTTAACAAATTTTATGTGATTTTCTTATGTTTGTTGGTTGCTGTTTGTAATGGTGTTAATTGTCATGTATTGCTTTCTACTTTCTACTTATCATTATTTTTTGGGAATTAACATTCTAGGATGGAGTTTTTTTGTATATGATGACTTGGAGTTGGATTTTTTGGTTGGCTGGTTGCAGAAATTATTTGTGGTTGAATTGCTAACTTAATCATGGAAAGGAGTGTTTGGGTGCTTGGGCTGCTACTAGTTGCTGGCTTGATGCTTTTTTGCTGCTTTCTCCTTTTATTTTTGTTTACTAGATGCACACATGACAACACACGCATTAAACACACTTGAAAATTATTAGACTATTAGTCTTAGTAGACTGGACTGCCTTCATTTTTTGTGAAAAATATTTAGTTGTGTAGTGCACCAATTGTATATTTTGGTCCGACATCCATTATGTATATTTGTATAATGCTGCTCAAGCACTACTTGACTATTTTGTAGTGTTGCACTATTACTCCTCCTTGGGGCTGTGCAACTGCTTATATTTTATGTGATTACTTTAATAAAAATATTAATGTTAATGTTGCTGCCATGCTAGAATTCTCTTGTTTTGGTTGAGCCTTGATACTTTATAATTGTGTGTTTGATTTAGAATGTTGTGACAAGTTTAGATTTATTAGTAAGTATGTGTTAATGTGTTTAATAAACACATGTTTAATTTGACAGGTTGAATTTAAGTTATATTATAGTTAAGACTTGATACTTTATAAATGTGTATTTGATTTGGAATGTTAGGAGTCTAGTGACAGGTTTGGAGTTGTCTTCTTGTGGTTGAAACTTGATAAAGAAAGGCTTAGTTAAAAAGTAGTCAAAATGGGCTCAAAATGCTATTTTTTAAAGGCCTAAAAGCTTAAAGCTTAGAATAGTAATTTTTAAAATTTTGGCCCATATAACCAAACAAACTGCACCGACCCACTAAAATTAACTGCACCTTGTTTAGATCGGGTTTTATCTTCCAAAAGTGAGGTACGGTTAAGCATAGTGTGAAATCGCACCCTATAGGTGTGGTGCGAAAAACCTCTCCAAACCCGACCAAACCGAACCGTGTACACCCCTAATAGTAGTTAGAAATATTATAATATAATGCAAGCCCTCCTCCTTGACCTAGCTCCCTGGGCCCCTACAAAGTTAGTGTATGGAGAGGTACTCACTTGAACTCAAGCTCAATTGGCATCTCTTTACCATGTAAGAATAAAGTAAAAAGTGAGTTTGTGGATGATGGATTCAAGACCTATTGAATGTGTATAATTACCAAATATTTTTTAAAAAATTGTGTTATATTTTTATGCATTGGCATATCCGAGATTAAAACACACTTTAGATCTTCGTTTTTAGTACTTCAAGAAATACAACTTTCGTAATCAAGTGGTATGAATTGAAAATACAAGATTACTCAAGAAAGTTGAAACTATAGGTCTCGATACCTGTTAATCTATCAAGAATAAATGAAGCTTGATACCTCTTGATCTATTTAGCCAAGAGATTTCTAGTTTAGCCAGCTTCGTTTTATTTTAAGTGGCTATTATTTGTTGGTTTGTGTAACCTAGTTAAAAAGCCTATTTAAAAGGTCCATTGAGCTCCACTTATAAATAAGGTGGTAGAGATAGAGAACCTAAGGCTTTCATATTAAAACCCTAGCCTCCACCTATTGAACTGGTGAGTTCAAAAAACAGAAGGAGATATTGTTGCGACTCTTGTGTGCCTCTAGATTTTGTAGCAAGCAAAGTCTTTGGCACCAATAGTTGAAGATCTTATTGATGTTTTGTGTGAAGTTACTGCAAAAAAAAAAAAAAACAAAAAAAACTACAACAATCAAGAGATTTGTGCAAAGGGAATATGTTAAATGAAGTAGTCTAATTGGGGATTGGAGTTGTGCTTTTTATCGATTAATAAATTCTACTGTAGGTAGGTACTTCTAGATAGGGTAAGATTCTTTGTACTTGTAACTTCTATTCTTATTAGAGGATTCTTTGAGACTTGAAATTCACTAGATAGGGTTTTGCTTGTGAGGGTTTTTCCTATCGTGATTAAATCATCATGCCAAACTTATTTTCCGCTTTGGTGATTTGATTGTGTCTCAATTGGTTTTCCATGTAATTTGGACTAATAATCAACTTGGGTAATTAGTTAATTTAAATGTAGTCATTCTATAACCTAACAAGAATTAAAAAAATAATAATAAAAATAAAATAAAAATAAAAACTAATGTGTCAACTTTCAAAGAAATTTGAATGTTTATACTATTGTTGCTAATTCCATTTTGTTCAAGGCATAACGGCTGGAAAATACCATATTGGTGAGCAAACTAGAATGAGAAACCTCCACATTCCACCTCAGAAATTTTTTTGATACATTCTAGGTTGTGGATATTTAATTACGCTATTTCCATCATTTTAATTTTATATTCCATTATTTTAAGACCTTGGTATGGATTTGGGGCGTGACAGTAATGGTATCAGAGCCAATCTAGTATCCCTATATGGGCTTAGAGATACTACTCCACAAAGTGGGCTCTAAGAAGAACATTAGGGATTTAAGTGGGGGAGATTGTGATGCCTTAATTTGATTGATTGTGTGTTATGTGTGGGTGTATGATGAGTCCCACATTAAGCATATATTAGGTTGAATTGGGCTTTATTAACAACTACAAGGAGCCTCAATTATGACTAGTCATTTTAAGGTATAGCGCAGATGTGGCTAGCATTTTTTTTTAGGTCATTACATCATTTCTGCCAATTCAATTGGTATTCAAATTTTGGCCCATACAAATATGCTCCTTCTTTTAAAAAAAAAAAAAAAAAAAAAAGGAAACAATGTTGATATTTGATCCTTATTGTTTTATTAATGATAAGTAATGTTATGTAAAAATATTTTATATTTTAATCATAGACCTTGTTAGCTTGTAATGTAATGAGATATTACTTAGATGGTTAGACTTAGTAGGTTCCAGTTAGTTCAACCGGAAAAGTATCTAATGGTTGAATAAGATATTTAGGGTTCAATCTCCGTCTACACCAAAAATTGAATGATATCTTGGCCTAATAATAAAGAGCTATTATCAGGAGTGAACGCTATAGATTAAAACTCTCTTAAAATAAATACATAAATAAATATTAAAAAAAAAAACTATTGTTATATAGTGAGATATTATAAATGTTCCTGTTAAGCAATGTGATGATGATGTTATAACTTAAAATTTTGTGTTATTTTAATTTGATTATTTTGAATCGATAATTTTATTTGATTGTTTAAATTGTGTTTATATATATATATATATATGTAGGGTTTGGGTTTGAGCACTTTTATTACTGAGTAAGTGGACTCAAGCCCAACTAGCCCTATACAATGAATTTGTAGAGAGCAGGTTCAAGAACTAGGCCCTAGCACGCGGACAATAAGCAACAACCGCATTTTCCACTGTCGAACGCCAGTGAATTGAAACCGTCCTTAAGAGTCTATCCTCGGCCCGGTCAGAGGAGCTCGTCAGTCGTCCTGTTTCAGTGGGGATTCATCCCCCCTTCTTAATGTGTTTCTCCCCCTTTATATAGTCCTCTTCCAACGATCCCTTTCCTTCACTTGTTGATCATCCATACCTTCCCCTAACAACCCATCCCATCAGCCACTTTAGCAGCACTCTTATGAGTTGCTGCAACCAAGGTAGCCCTGTTTAGAGGTCATATCTCTATTAATGCGGCCAGGGGGTTAGGTGAGCGCACTTAATGTAGAGGTGACAGTTCATCCTGAACTTGCTCTTCCACCGAGCTGCCATGGCTAACGTGTTGGGCTCAGTTGGCCGAGGACAGGGTCGTCCTCGGTAGGGTTCCTGGCAATTTAGGCTTTCACACTTCATCCTCGAGCATTTCTTCCTCCTCGGCATAGGCCTTGGGCCTGATATAAAGTGGATCGGGGTTGCCGAGTTCTCAGGCCCCACAATAACCCCTCGAAATCCTGCTATCTGTATCCTTAGATGGGGAGGAGGACTTCAATATCCTCGGGCTTTCGTCATGGCTCGCCCAACCTTGGCCTACGTCAGTATTGAAGCCTTTACATTTTCCCAATGCATGTTTCTGGGATCTTGATATGCAGCGCACATTCACATTAAATTCTAGCGGCTCCATACTCCCCACGTTTAACGGTGTAATGGTAATCAGTTGGTGGGGATTTTCTACCTTTATGGGTGGGAAACTCGATTTGGTTGTCTTTAATTGAGGATATAAATACTCATTTGAATCGATTTGCCTCTTTACTTTTGCATTCAAGAACTCTGGCGCACATACTCTGAATCCGGTTAAACCTTTAGCCCAATCAGCGTCCCTTCCCTATACAAAAAGCCTGTCCGAAGAGCTTTTCCTCACTTTTGTAAGTCTTCTTCTCTCTCTTCCTAGCTCAAATTTTCTCTTTGAGTCTTCTTTTTACTTCGCCCTTTCTTGAATCTTTTAGCCGTTGTTAGGGATGGGTAGATTTAATAAGTTAGTTGAGTCTGAAGAGGCAATGGCGAAATTCATCGCTGATTATAGGATACCTAGTAATGTGGGCCTGAGGTACTGTGAGGAAGGGGATTGGTATATTGGGAGGAAAGAGGGTGAAGTCGTGATTCCAATGATCGCCTTTTTAGAGGGGGGGATGAGAATCCCTATGGGATTGGTGACACACGACTACCTCAGGCATTTTTGGTTAACTCCCACCCAGTACACCGTCAATGTGTTTAGGATACTAGGGTGCGTAAATGCCTTGAATGAGAAGATGGGGTTGAGGTTAACCCACCATGACGTAAACTGGTGCTATAACCTCCAACACCTGAAGAGTAAGTCTTACTACATGAAGACGAGGGACAATAGGATTCGGCTCATCTAGTGCCTCCCCGAGTCTAGTAAGGGGTTAAATATGGACTTTCTTATTGTGTCCGGAGAGTGGCATGACGGCCTCCATTGCCCAACAGTAAAGGGAGAGCTAGGTAGGATACTCAAAGTAGAGGAGGGTTGATAAGTTATGTCTTCATAGTTTGCATCGTTTGGTTGCTGATCAACATATACTTTTTCTTTTGCAGATCCTCACGCCTTTGAACGGCATTTCCACTTGGTCAACAAGGAAGATTTACAATCCGTTCTCAGCGCAGAGATCTTCGTAAACGAGGCCGACAATCAAGTTAGGGCTGCTCACAAGATCCTTGGGTACGATCTGACCCAGAAGTCCTTCCCGGCCCCGAAGCACGTGATCAAGGCTCGTGATTCTCAGCTTCGCCAAATTACAGTGGTAGAGCACAATTTTTCGTTCTAAAGGATCTTCCATCCCGAAGGGCATTCCATTGGCAAGTTCTTCCTCGTCCCATCAGGCTGCGGAAGTCGTGGGAGAAAGTTTGGAAAAGGAGGGAGAAGTAGTTGATCTTGGCTCGTCTGAGGACGAATTTGGTGTATTTGATGAACCCTATCTGTCCAAGGATCCCTCCGATGACTTGGGCGATCTCCACTTATCTAAAGCAGATCTTCTATCTCCAAAGGTTGGTACTCAGGCCGAGATGGGTTTCAAGAGACAACCCCAAACCAGCCTGTTTGATTTGCTTGAGGGTCAGCCGGGGAAGGACATGCCGAAGGAGTTACAACCCAAGCTTCCTTGACCTCCAACCAAGCTTCCTCCTCCCCCATCTAAGCCTTTGCCTACACAGACCAGGTCGTCCTCCATTCTGTCAATCTCGGAACCTCGGCCCGAGTCCACCGATCCGAAGAGGAAGAGGCCTTCCAAGGGCAAAGACCCAGTGGATTAGGGGAGATCTTGTTCCTCCCAAGAGGAAGATGAAGCCCACCGACCTTCCAAGCAGTTGAGGATTGGTGGTCAAGGTAAAGGGAAAGAGGTCATTCAGCGGTCCGAGCCCCAGGCTTGGCTACCTACCGCCATGCTCCATGGAAAGCCTTTGATGGACGACGTCACCTTTAGGGACTTCCAAGGGGGCGAAGGGGCTCACGTAGCCGATGCCCTAGAGAGGTCCCTACTTCTCCCTACCGACATGGCTAAGCTGGGGGGCATGAGGAGGTAGGAAGTTGCCTGTAACCTTAAGAGGTACTTAGGCATGGTAAGACTTTTTACACTTGCTCTTTCGTTTGAATTTTATTGCTTAGCACTCAACTTACGGTGTATTTGTTTTGGTTGGTAGGTTATCCAGGCCACTTTTAGGCTGGAAGAGGAGGCCAACAGCCAAAGTAGAGCCTTGGACCAAGAGCGCGACAAGTATCTGGAAGCTGCGAATACTCTTAAGAAGTCTGAGGCTGATCTTAGGAAGGTGAGGGAGGACCTGGTGGAGATGATGAAGGCTATGGACAGCGCAACATCTAACCTAGCCGAGGCTAAAAAATAGGCTGAGGACTAGGCAGGACGCTTGCAGGAGGTCAAGGGTCAGCTGTAGGTTTCCAAGGAGCACAACGTCGATCTGAAGAAGAAACTGGCAGAGGTAGAGTGGGCCAGAGGTGTTGCCGAGTATGCAAGGGACGAGGCCTTGAGGGCCAAAGACCTGGCCAAATTTGCAAGGACAGATGCTAAGAGCTCTAAAGAGTAAACGGAGGAGGGGGCCTTTACTGAAGGAGTGGCTAAGACCGAGACGAGTCTCAAGGCTCAACCAGGCTGGAATAAGGCCCTCAACCAGGCTGGGGTTGAGGCCTCGTTTGAGCTTAAGAAGGTCGAGAGGGTGTATTATCCCCCTGCCATTCGTGAGGTTGCCTCCACTGACCCTGAAGTTGGTGCGGCCTCTAAGCGACGGACGAAGGCCCGTTAGTGCCGCCGATGATCTAGTGCCAACTAACGAGCCTGCTAAGGAGACTGGGCACCAAAGGGTGTTAGGGAACATGGAAACTGGTAACCCAGCGGTGCCCTAGGATGTGGTGGAGCCTCCCGTTGACCCTGAGGCCACCCCTGCCGACCAAGAGCCTTCCGAAGTTAAGCCTCAGAGCTAGGATCTCGTCGGCAGCCCCTTGGCCTTGATTTATCAATGTATATTTTGTTTTAGTTTAAAACATTGTAATGCTACTTTTAAGCTGAATGTATGGGTCTTTTTTTTTTTTTCCTTTCTGCTTAGTGTTTATTGTTATTGTGATGAGTTTGGCTTCCTATATGATCTATGCTCCAATCACAACCTTTACAGTCTCAGAAACTCAGCAGGCTTTTCATTCTAAACAGGCAACCGAAAAACGTAAAGCCCCTAGCAATAATTCCCACTTGGGCCTTGATCGATAATTGAACCACCTTAACACCACGGCCTATTTTTGCCAGATTGAATGCTGAGGGAACAACTCCACAATATTGGTTCCATGTCACATGAGTTAGTCACTATAAATAGTAGAAAGTGCCTAGGAAAGCTATTAGTTGCTGACTGTGCTAAGGGTTTAGGTTCAATGTGCCCCGGAATGCTTTAAGTGATGCTCATGAGCTGATGTTTGTTTGTTCCTTTGCTGAACATAACCAGTCCCTCCAAGGACCTAAGTTCGAGGACCATGCGAAACTTTGGCTCCGTCTAACACTTATGCTCTTCTGTAAGTAGCTAGTTTTCCCATAGGCTTGAGTTCGAGGACCATGTAATACCTTGGTTCAATCTAGTACCCAAGTTCTCCTTGAGACTAGTTTCTCCATAAGTTTGAGTCTGAGGACCATGCAAGACCTTGGGTCAGTCTAACACTTTTGTTCTTTTGTAAGTAGCTAGTTTCCCCATAAGTTTGAGTCCGAGGACCATGCAATACCTTAGTTCAGTCTAGTACCCAGGTATTTCTGGAGTGGTTAGTTTTCCCATAGGCTTGAGTCCAAGAACCATGCAAGGCCTTGGTTCAGTCTAATGCTTATGTTCTTCTGTAAGTAACTAGTTTCTCCATAGGTTTGAGTCCGAGGACCATACAATACCTTGGTTCAATCTAGTACCCAGGTTTTCCTTGAGGTTAGTTTCCCAATATGTTTGAGTCTGAGGACCATGCAAGACCTTGGGTCAATCTAACACTTTTGTTCTTTTGCCTAGAGGGAAGGAATTCATCCTCAGTGCTGGGAAGTTTAGCTTTTGCGTGACGACGGCCTTGGCCTCGCGTTGCCCTGGACAGGGGCAGCTCGGATTTCTATCCTCAGGTGTGGTAGCCGCCCTTCCTTCGCTCCAATTTTCCGCCATCTTTGATTACGAGGCGTTTCTTGACTGTTCGAGTTGTGCACCTGATGCTTCGGTGTGCGAGGTGCGCCCTCATTAATATCCTCATAGATTAATGCAAATCCAACGGCTGAGGGCCTCTTTGGAATTTGGTCAGGATTAATGTCGCTGATAATTCTTCCTTCGAATTCTGTGTAGACCAATTCCCACCAACCTTCACCCTCTATATAAGATATTACTGGGGGAATCGTCCTTTCACACTTCACAAACCCCTTAGTTGAACGAGAAACATGAACCTTGAACCCTCTAATCCCCTTCGATAACCCTGCTAGGATTGTGATCAGAGCTTGGAGAAGTGGGACGGCTTTGGATGAGGGCGAGGGCAAGCAAACCAAAGGTCCTCCTCCCTCGATCGAGGGCCGTAGCGGTTGTGGTTTGCGTCGTATTTCCAACCCGGCAAGGCTTGGGCGTCATCCTAATGGTATCAGGTCCGGCAGTTAAGGGGGAGGTCCATGAAGTATATAACATTTTTCTCCGGTATGCGTCCATGCCCGCCCTTCAAGCGGGTAGGAACCTGCGCCCAACTCATCCATCAATGGAGGTTTGCAAGATTACGTCACGTCCGGTGCCCAGGTGTTGCTGCCTCCAATGCCTAACTACCATGAGGCTGGGGGAGTATCAAGGGAACATCATGGGGAGGGGCCATCAAGCGCTTTTGCCCTCTCTTTGCGTTGGCACCACCCACACCGACCCGGGGGTTGTTGGTAGCCTTAAAACAAGCCTGCCTAAGCCTTCCTTTCTAGGGTTAGCTTTCGAACGGGCCCGTCTAGGCCTCTGTTTGTAGAGTTAGCTTTAAAACAAGCCTGTCTGAGCCTTTGTTTGTATAATGTATACATATTTTTTTTTTATTTAATAAAAAGGTTGCAATGTTTATTCACTTTTCCTTTTCTCCGAATCTTTTATTTTTCTGCAATAATCGTTTCTTGAGCAAATGCATCGTTGTTTGTTGTGTTTTTTATTTTTTTTTTTTTTTTTTTTTTTTTTTTTTTTTTTTGATGGGATCCAGAATCGATGCTGTTGGTGGCGACGAAAAACTGCCTAACTTTGCGTAAGTTAGCATCGTAGGAACGATTGCCCTCTGCACCTGCTAGCGCACAAGTTCTTCCCACAAACGGCGCCAATTGTAGGATCTGGGTTTAAGCACTTCTACTGTTGAGCAAGTGGACTCAAGTCTAACTAGCCCCATACAATGAATTTGTAGAGAGCAGGTTCAAGAACTAAGCCCTAGCACACGGACAATGAGCAACCGCCACGTTTTCCACCGTCGAACGCTGGCGAACTGAAACCATCCTTAAGAGTCTGTCCTCGACTCAGTCCGAGGAGCTTGTTAGTCATCCTGTTTCAGTGGGGATTCATCCCCCCTTCTCAATGTGTTTCTCCCCCTTTATATTGTCCTCTTCCAACAATCTCTTTCCTCCACTTGTTGATCATCCATGCCTTCCCCTAACAACCCGTCCCATCACTCACTTTACCAGCACTCCTATAAGTTATAGCAACCAAGGCAGCCCTGTTCAGAGGTCATATCTCCATTAATGCGGCTAGGGGGTTAGGTGAGCGCACTTAATGTAGAGGTGACAGTTCATCCTGAACTTGCTCTTCCACCGAGCTGCCATGGCTGACGTGTTGGGCTCGGTTGACTGAGGATAGGGTCCTCCTCGGCAGGGTTCCTAGCAATTTAGGCTTTCACACTTCATCCTCGAGCATGTCTTCCTCCTTGGCATGGATCTTGGGCTGGATATAAAGTGGACTGGGGTTGCCGAGTTCTCAAACCCCACAATATATATATATATATATATATATATATATTATGTTGAAAACTTGTAATTAATCGGTTTTGAAATATTTCATTTATATGGACAAATTAGAACCAACATCGAAACAAAATTGATAACATTGGTCTATACCGTGTGATCAAAACATTTCATTCAAGTTCAACGATAATTTTGATTTTGTATTATTTGGTGATTCCCTTATTAGGTACCAAATAATTTTGGCATTCTCTTCTGGTCTTGCAAAATTTTGAAGTTCAAGTTGAGATACGGGGCAAAAGGGAAAACTATATTATATGATTACAATTTTCTTACAAATGCTTGGGCTTCTACCATGGTTGAACATGCCAAGTACTAATCCAGTTTTACAACATGCGAAATGGATATTAACAGTACGATGGCAAAATTGATGAAATTTGGGAGCTGAACAAAATGGTTCCATCAAACATGAGATCCATGTAAAGGTAAATTCTGTTTTTCTACTTTTTTTCATCTAAAAAGCTGAGGAACAACTTTTTCAAGAATCATTTTTATTTTTATTTTTATTTTTATTTTTTAAGGATACAATTGTACATTTATACAATACTCAAAATAAACAAATTAAGAGCATCTACACCAGCTCGTGGAAACTCTTTTAAAATACAAAAAGTGCTCCAATTTACATATTTTATCTCAAAAACCTTCCACATCAGTTTTTGTAAAAATGTCTAAATTTACATGATGGTCTTGCAAATGAACAGTAACCGTGGAAATATACACAGTTACTGCTCATCGTGTAAACGATTTTTTATTTCTTTTTTCTCTCTCCTCTATCAAACTCCAACCAACTAGCGCGGCAGAATAACAAAAGGAAGAAGAAATCTCATACCAAACCCAAAATCAACAACAACAATCTATTCAAAAATCAACAACAACAATCTATTCCAAAAACAACGGAAAATTAACCCAAAATCATACTCAACGGAAAACTCACCTGAAATGCTCAACGGAACCAGATCTGTTGCCCGATCTGCTGCCGCCCGATTTGCTGCCGTCGGGTCTTCTATTGCTACCACCGAATCTTCCATTGCTATCATCAATTGGGGGTGGGAGGCGAAGGATCGGTGATGGAGGAGAGAGGGAGGGCGAATGCACACCAACAACCGAATCGCTAATGGCTGAGGCGGCGGTGAGCTGGATCAGCGAGCTGGGAGTGTGCTGGATCGACGAGTTGGATCGGTGATGGAGGAGAAAGGGAGGGGAGAAGGAGAGAGGGAGGGCGAAAGCAGAAAGAAAGGCCGAATCAGTTGATGGCTGAGGCAGCTGCGATGACGAGCTGGATCGGCGAGGGCGAGCTGGGAGTGAGTGAGGGAAAGAGAGAAACAGAGTGAGTAAGTTGAAAAAGGAAAGGGAAGGAGAAAATAGATTTGAGGGAAGAGATAATGGGTGAGGTAAAGAGAGAAAACGGTTATTAATAAATAATAATAAAAATAATAATAAATAATATTATTTAATTAGAATCGATGTGTAAAATAGAAGAACTCATGTGAGTGTTTTGGAAATGTAGTAGTGTAAAATAGAAAAAGTAGATTTTTTGTGTAAAATAGATGGAATTTTTTAGAAAAGCTGATGTGAATGCTCAAACGGTTGAAGAAAATAAACCCATTCCAAACACACTAAAATTTCAACTTTATTTTTAAGTCTCTTTATTCAAGTTTTTAAGGTCTTGTATGTAGTGATGCCCACATGCTAGGCCTTTATGAACCGCTTTGAGGTTAGCAAAAGAGTTCCTCCAATTCTAGCAAAGGAAGTAGGAAGTTAAGAGCCTTTATCGTGGCATCTTGAACTCTTTTGATGACATAGTGAAGACGTGAGAAACTTCTCCTTCCTTTGGATCCCCTTCAATAATCGATAATATTTGTTCATCCAGATTTATTACTGCCGTACATAGTGTGTGAACTATTGGACCTGAAAATATGGCATAAAGGGTCTTCAGGAGGACAGTATTCAAGAGAAAGGATTTGGACTTGGTTATTGCACCATACAATTATCACATCATACGAGATGTAAAAGTTTATAGGGTAAATTATTTATTATTATTAATTTTTTTTCATGGTGCTACATGGTGCAATAGCCCAAAAGAAGGTTTCCGAATACCTTTCAAATTACTTATACTGTAGATGGGGTATTTTGCATCAGCCGTATCTCCAATAAATGATGTTTTTGGTAGCACATCTGCTAGCTCTTTGTTGTCTGCTTATGGAGTGGTCATTTTTTACCTTTATACAAAACCCATGATTTAATTTAATTTTTAAAATTGAAATTGATAATTTGATCAATTTAAACTTTTTGTTTAGCTCTATCGGATTGCTTAAGTGGATTTAAGAATTGTTTGTAAAATGGTGAACATATAGTTGCCTTTTTTGGTGTGGAGACATGGTGCTTCAGCCTAGAATGATGCAGCCACTTATCTGGATGTGCCTTAGCATGTGGAAAAAACTTAGGTACAATACTTTAAGTGCTGTCCCTTAGGCTCTCCTCTTAAGATTCAGTCATATATATACTTAACTAAAAAATACACTTCCATCCCATGAGAAAAAATTCATGTGGTAAAATCTTAAAAGAGGAACCTAAGAAACAATATCTAAATACTGTACCTAAGTCATACTCATTGCCTGCATATCTACTAGACAGGAAGATGGAGATACATGTTTGCATGAAAAAACATGGGGTTACTCCAACCTCTCTAACTGAAATCCTGTTCCTTGATGCAGTTTCAATGTTGAGAATTTAAGTGTTCTTAAATCACTCAGATTGTAACTATGTCCCAAAGAAACTTCAGACGAATGAATTCGTTGGAGAGACAAGAGCCCTGATATAAGTATAAACTTCCATAATTAACATGAACTATAATTTTATGAGAAGGGAAAGGCTGATGCTTTTCATAATTAACATTAACATAATGCATCTTCAATGCCTGATGCTTCAAGGAGAGCTTTGGTAATGAAGTTCCGCCCAATCCCACCGGCTACAATCTCCTCTTGAATTTTTTTTTTTTTTGATATAAAATTGCATTGCAATTAACAAAGAAGTACAATAGAGCAATATGCAGAGCAGGTTAGTGCAGCATATCAGCTTGTACAAATGGAACTAAAAAAGAAGGGGTAACCCCTTTCCACAAGTGGACAGATCTATTCCTACGGGCAAATTGTGCAAGCTCATGGGCTGCTAAGTTAAAATCCCGATTAAGGTGCTTGAAGGAGCAGAAACTAAAAGATGTTTGAGCATGAGAGATGTCCTGGATGATGTGTCCGTGAGGAGCTCCAAAGGCCGAGTCATTGACGACATTGATCACTGTGAGAGCATCACTTTCAAATATGACCCGAGAGAGTTGTAGCTCCTGAGCTAGCTATACCTTGCTCCAATGCAAACACTTCCACCAGTTCAGCCGTGTAATGGGACTGAAGGGGCTTGCAAAAGGCAGCAACTGTTTGGCCTTTGCAGTCCCTAATAATGACACCAATGCTGGAGGACTTCTCAATATCAGATGAAGACCCATCAACATTGATTTTGAAGACTCCCGGTGGAGGAGGAGACCAGCAGTGAGTGTGAGAGGTTCTAGGGTGGAATAAGTCTAAAGTTGCCGCATCATTGAATTCCTCAAATGAGTTTTTAGCCATCTGCCATACCTGGGAAGGAGAAGAGTACTTTTTATCATGGATGACTTTATTTCTATTGAACCAAATAGTCCATGCAATCATGAGGAACAGCTCCAAATCATAGGGAGGCTTGTAGGCAAGGATGTACATGGCTGAATCATTGAATGTGCATTTGTTGCAATGGATCATTTATGGCATATCCGACCAGTAACTCCAAACCAGATTAGCAAATTCACAATGGAGCAAAGCATGATGGGTAGATTCTAGTTCTTTACCACAAATAGGACATTCATAACTGGTAGAGATGCCACGGGTACAAACCTTTTCCATAGTTGGCAGCCCGTTGACACAAGCCCTCCAAGCAAAAATTTTAATTTTGGCAGGAAGATTGAGGCGCCACAAGTTCTTTGACAGAGGCTTGAAAGGGTCCCCCCCGGAGCTTTCCACTTCTTCCTTTGCTTCTACCAAGCAGTGAGCAAAATGGTACACACTTTTTACAGTGAACTCACCCCGGTTGTTACCCATCCAAATTAGTTTGTCATCAGGTAGACTATGGCTGAGAGGTATTTTTAGAATTACATCAGCTTCAAAGGGGAGAAAGGCGACTCTAATCAAATCTGCTCCCCACCATTTTGTGTCCGAATCAATGAGAGAGGATACCATTGGGTAGATTGGGAGGTTAATGGGAGGGGAGATAACTTTGTGTGTGGATGGGGTAGGAAGCCATTTGTCGTCCCATATGTGAATTTGTTTTCCATTGCCCACACGCCACCGGGTACCCTTTCTAATAACCCCAAGGCTATTGAATATGCTCCTCCAAGAGTAGGATGGGGAGGAGCCAAGCGTTGCACTAAGGATGTCACTAGTGGGGAAATATCTTGCCTTGAGGACACGGGCAAGGAGGGAGTTGGGATTTGTGATTATTCTCCATGCTTGCTTTGCCAACATAGCAAGATTAAAGGCCTGCATGTTCCAGAAGCCCAAGCCCCACCTTGACTTTGGGAAGCACATTTGTTTCCATCCAACCCAAGCCATCTTTGCTTCTTGATGCTTTTGGCCCCACCAAAAGCTTCTCATCATACTCTCAAAATCTTCACATAGGCCTTGTGGGAGCTGAAAACAGCTCATGGTGTAGGCGGGAATTGCTTGGGCAACCGCCTTAATAAGAATTTCCTTGCCCCCTATAGATAAAAGCTTGCCCTTCCAACCCGCAAGTTTTTGACCCACCCTCTCTTTAAGAGTAGAGAAGACCTGCTTTTTTGATCTCCCAATGAAGGATGGAAGCCCTAGATACTTGGAGTTTCTTGAGTCATTCATCGGCCCCAAAATGGAAAAGATTGCCTCCTTTGTATTCTGGTCAGTGTTTGGGCTAAAGAATATCGAGGATTTATCAGTGTTTATTTTCTGGCCAGAGGCGTCTTCATACTTCTAAAGAATTTGTTTGAGTTCTTGGCACTCTTCAGGCTTTGCCTTATAGAAGAGAATGCTGTCATCAGCAAAGAAAAGATGGGTGACACTTGGACTACTTCTGTAAATGGAGATGCCTGTGAGAAGATGGTTCCTAACTGCCTCATGAATAATGGCCGAGAGGCCCTCCGCATAAAGGAGGAAGAGACTGGGAGAGAGGGGGTCTCCCTGTCGAAGACCTCTAGACGGAGTGATATTTCCAATGGCAGCCCCATTAATGAGGACTGAATAGGAGATTGAAGTGATGCATTGCATTATGAGATTCACCCATCTAGAGCAGAAACCCAATTTTTCCATGACTCTCTTAATGAAACACCATTCAACCCTATCGAAAGCCTTGCTCATATCGAGTTTGGCTGCCATAAAGCCCTCCTTGCCATTCGTTTTGTGATTTAGGAAGTGCATAAGTTCAAAGGCCACCAAAACATTGTCTGTGATAAGGCGGTCCAAGGTGAATGCACTTTGGTTCTCTGAGTTAATGAGGGGGAGGTGGGCTTTGAGTCTATTGGCAAGGGTTTTGGAAATGAGCTTGTATATTACGTTGCATAAGCTTATAGGCCGGAATTCAGTCATTTTAGTGGGGTTGTTCTTTTTTGGGATTAGGGAGATGTTGGTTTTGTTGATTTCGGTTATAGGCAGATTGTTGTTGAGAACATTTAGCACCATCTTAGTTACACTATTTCCTACAATATTCCAATATTTTTGATAAAAAATAGCGGACATACCGTCAAGTCCAGGTGCTTTGGTTGGGTGCATTTGCTTGAGGGCAGTGGCTACTTCTTCTCTGGTGAAAACACGGGTTAAGCTTTCATTCATATCCTCGGACACCTTGGTGGGAATGGCTGCCACAACATCTTCAACCCGAGTGGGGCAGGCTGTAGTGTAAATTTTTTCAAAGTAAGCAACGGCGGCTTGAGCCATACTATCCTTCTCCTCACACCATCTACCATGTTCATCCCAAATCCCCAAGATTGTGTTTTGCTTTCGCCTTTCTGAGGCATGTGCATGGAAAAAATGTGTGTTTCTATCACCTTCTTTGAGCCAATGTGCTTTAGCTCTTTGACCCCAATACAGCTCCTCCTCATCCAGAAGCTCATTTAGCTCCCTTCATAAAATTCTGATTTCAGAACCCAGCTCTCCATTTTTATCATATTGCATGAGGGTGCTCAGTGCATTTCGTTTTGACTGAATTTTCTTAGGAATGTGGCCATACACAGAGGAGCTCCAGCTAGATAATTCTGAGGCACAGAGTTTTAAATTCTCCATAATGCCCTCTGGTGTGCTCAAATCAATCCCCATCCCCCAGGAAGATTCAATGACTTCTCTGCAATCCTCATTTTTTGTCCATAGAGCTTCGAAATGGAACCGTTTGACATGATATGATTACTGAGGCGGAGAGGCAGTGAGAAGCAATACACAGTGATCAGAGGTGGAGTCCACAAGATGATAGACTCTCATCCCATCAAATTTCTCAGACCACTCGGGAGTGGCAAAAGCTCTGTCAAGTCTCAGCTGGATTCTATTTTCGCCCTCTTGCATGTTGCACTAAGTAAAATCGGTGCCACAATAGCCTAAGTCTGAGAAACCACAAAAATCCACAACATTTCTAAATCCATCCATTTGCTGCTGTGAACGGACAGAACCTCCTGCCTTTTCATTCATTGATAGAATCTCATTAAAGTCTCCCAGGCATAGCCATGGGAGTTGAAATTGACTATGTAAGAAAGCGAGAAGGTGCCAAGATTCATACCTTCGGTGTGTCTCCGGATGGCCATAAAAGCCAGTGATCCTCCAAATGGAGTTGTTATCAGCCTCCCCAACAATGGCATCAATGTGGTTTGCTGAGAAGCTTTTAATTTCCAGATTAATTTCACGTGTCCAGAGTAAAGCAACACCACCACTTCGGCCCTAGCAAGGAACAATGAGTCCATTTGCAAAACCGATTCTATTTTTTATTTTCTCCATACGCTTAACTTTTGATTTTGTCTCCATGAGGAAGACAATCTTGGGCTTCCAACGTTGCACCATGTCGTGCAGCGCTCTAACTGATCGAGGGTTCCCAAGCCCCCGGCAGTTCCAGCTAAGGGGATTCATTGCTCCCGGTAGTGCTGCATAGCAACCACTGCCGATCTCTCATTAAGAAATGGTTGGGAAATACTTGATTCAGTGCATCTTTTCTTTGTTCTGAGATCCTCCTCCTCTTCCTCAAAAATAAGTTTTCCTGTCCGTTTAGAACCCACTGATGGGAACTGAGTTTCAGAGGTTGGGCCTTTAGCATTCCCTTTCTCTCTGGCCATTTTTTTTATTTGGACTTTTGCCTTTGGTTTTTTTCCGGGTAATGGGCCTGTGCTTTCTGTTTTGATTTCTGGTTCTTCCCTTCTTGCGTTTATTGGCAAAGAAGTGGGCTTAAGAGGGCTAGAGACATCCATAAGCTCCTTTTCATCTTAGGCTTTCAGGCCCACTAGTGATAGAGCATCAGTTGCTTGCTCTGTAGAACATGAGTCTCGTGGGAGCACTGTGGGAGGAGCGCAAGTCTCAGTATGTGCCATTGCCGTTTTCGAAGCATGCTTGCTCTTACGTGTGAGTTGATCGCATCCCTTTAGGGTTTTTTCGCACTTCTTCTCCGATCCAGCGACGCTAAGCTTCTCCGATTCATTCCTATTCTTTTCTCCATTTTTTTCTGGGTCCATCATTGCTGCCACACCCATCATTCATCACAGAGGCAGAGGAATTTCTTTCTACATTGTGAGTGTGAGTATCTCTTCATTCATCATACCCACCTTCTCTGCCGCCATCGCTACTAGTGGACTTAGATCTATCTCCCATAGCCCTTGTGTGTTCCATATGCTCTGAGCCATTCACCATATTGCCGAGGAGTGTTTTGGTGGTCAGTGCACTCCTGGCAATGCTTGTCATCATGCCCCAAACGACCATAGAGATAACAAAAAGTGGGTAGCCTCTCATATTTGAAACTGACCCAAAATTTTTCTCCATCAACATTTGCTACTTTTCCCCTCCTTCTCAGTGGTTTATCTAGTTGAAGATTCACTCTAATCCTCATAAATTTTGCTTGGTCTGACTGCCCTGTTCTTCGATCTGATTCAATAAAATTTCCCAAGCTATTGCCTAGTTCTCTACCCACCTCCATAGACATGTGCTCGAAGGGTAAATCCCAGATTTGAACCCAAAAGGGGGAGTGAGTGAAAGTGATATTCGAAGCTGACAAACCTTTCCTCCATCTGCACAGCAATAATAGATTGTTGTCGAAATTCCAAGGCCCATTTCGTTCGACCCATTGCAGCTGGTACTCCAAACTGAACTTAAACTGTAAAACATTATTTCCAACCTCCACAATCTGCAGATCGGAACCCATTTTCCAAGCTGATTTCAGTGTGCTTTTTAGTGCTCTCAGATTCTGATGTCTATCAGTGAGTAATCGACTAAAGATGCTTAGCGTACACTCTTCAAGCAAATCTGCTCTACTCTTAGTTGTGATGGTTATTTCCTCCTCTTCCTCTTTGGTGAGGCAGAGGTTGAGAAGGCCCTCTACAACTGAATGGTCCATATCAGTACCGAGGGAGAGGATTTAGGCATAAGCCTGAGAGAGATCCCTGTAAGGAGATCAGGGAGAAAGTGCTCGACAGAGGTTAGCCGAGAAGAGAGAACTCCTCTTGAATTGGGGGTAGTGGGGTACTGAATTTAATGTGAACTAATCGCAAAGTATAATCTCCTCTTAATTAGGGAAAAATATAATTTAAAATTTGTAAGTTAAATAGTGCATGTGTTATTTTTAAGTATTTTATATGTTTTATTTAATGAAACATATAATGTATTTTATAATCAATAACAATACATAGTGATATAATAATTTAATATAATAAGAAGATTTAAATAACATTATTATAATAATATTGTTTTATACAAATGGAGCACATGTTATTAAAATGATTTTTTTTTTTTTAAATATACTATTATCAGTTGACTAATTTTAACATATCCAATTTTTTTTTTTTTAATGTACACTCTTATTCAATGGAACACATTAGAACACATGTAACATGTTATGTTTAAATTATTATATAATTTTGGAATTGTAGCATTTTATTTTCTTTCCAAATATAAATATAATGCCTATATTATTGAAACTTGAATTTTAATTAAGGTAGTCTTCTCATGGAAAAAAGAAAAGAAAAGAAAAAAAAAAGAGATAATATTGTGAATATTTATCATTTTTATTGCCTTTTTTAGGGGTTCATATATCTAATTTGTAATGTCTATTTTTTTTTTTTTAAACCCAAAACTAAAGAGTTTGGCCCAAATAGATGAAATTTTATACTTTTCAGCCCACAAATTAAGAAAAATAATTTCAAATACAATCAATTTTAGAAAATTCTTAAGTACTCCCGGAGCACGGAGAAATGGTGCTCCCTCCTCTCACATTCATGGTGGACTCTACTATAAATTTAATGAGCAGACCCTACCATGAATGTAAGAGGAAGGAGCATCATTCTCTATACTCCGGAAGTACCTAAGAATTACTCATCAATTTTATGCCCAATTAGTTAAAAATGGACTAAATGAACCGAAATAGACCAAAGTTGATCAAAATGAATTGAATTGACTGAAATGGACTAAATGAAGCGAAGTGGACCGAAATGGATCCAAATGTTAAGCTGATGCATGTCGAGCATAACAATAATAAATGTTATGTTTTAGCTTTTGAATTTATATAGACATATACTTATAAATTACATACATTAAAGAAATTAAAGAAATTATTACATGTATATGACAAAGTATTATGAAACTAGCAAGGGGGAAAAAGTACTTTGACAACTAGTCAAGTTCAACTAAATTGAAATTAAAGCATTTAGGCTTAGTCCACGTTAAGCCATCTAGAACCAAAACAAGGATTGTGTGTTTGATGGGTGAAGTTTTTTTCTCTCCTTTTCTTCAATTTTTTTAAAAAATTTAGTGGGTGAGGTGTCAGGTAGAGAATATGACTTAAATTTCGTTTCTCGGATTGTTTCGAGTATCAGATTAGGTATAAGCTAGCCATCAGTCTCATTGAGATTCTTGTTGAATGAGAAAACTTTTACCAATCCATGACTGTTGAATCCAAAGGAACAGCATGGGGGCTCCCCTGCATACGTGTAAGCAATGAAGGATAGTTCATTTGACAGCATTTCCTTTATCAAATAGCTGCAAAACCCACATTAAGGAAGGGCAACTTATAAATCAATCAAAATTCAAAAAATTAATAATAATAATAATAATAACAAAATTTGATTGACTTGACTTGGTTAAATAGGATGGAAATACAGTAAACCATACGTATGGCCAACCAGAGCAACATTTGCATCCTCATCATAATGTGCAGTCATGGCCATGGAATCACTAACGATGAGAACATCAGAACATTCATCTGGGCTATCAACGTCGGAAATTATTGCAGTCTTTGGAAGCAATGGAGGGAACAATCTCTTTCCTGAAGTTGATTAGTAATATCTGCACATGAACGACTAGAATGTAACTGACACAATACTAACATAACTTGGAAACTGATTTGTTGGTTTTGAAAGTCAAATGATGTTAAATTACAGGAAGAAAAGGCACTTCACTTCCCTCAACTGTTCCTAGGATCAGTTCATCCCAATAACTTGGAAACTTCTTTTGGTTGTTATCAGTGAATGTTTTGAGAAGTGGCTGTGGTTTTGGGGTTTGGCCAATTGGAGAACCTATGGCCTATTAAGAAACCCATCTGGTAAGAACTTTCATAGGGCCCAACTTCAAACATATCCAGAACTTTCCTTTCCAAACCTGAGCCCCCCATTTCAACTCCCCTCTCTGACATAAAAGAAAAAGCTATTCTAGAAAACATCCCAGCACATTTGCCCATTCACTTTTCACTTTTCAATGTAAACCCAATAATATCTAGCAGCTAACAGTGTGCCATGAAACCAATCCAGTTTATAGCAGGGATTCTGGCTACACTTTCTTATGTAGCGCATAGTACAACATTTGGAAATAGTTTGGCAGGAACCCACTTTAGCCGAAAACGTTGAACTCGATCACTTTCTAAACAGCACCTAGTTTCTTTCTTGTTTCCTTGTCACACAATAGGTAGCAATATAATGGCTGCACTATATACTGAATACTATTTTGGCAAGAACCCACCTTAGCGAAAAACGCAGAATCATGGGAACTGCAAATGTCCTATTTACAAACGACAGCGCAACATAATAACTCCTTTAGCCATAACTTGGTTTGTGATTCTGTAGTTTTTTTTTATGGAATTGAAGGGTTGCTTCTTTTTGAAAGGCAAGGGAAAAAAAAGGCAAAGCCTGAGTCCATGCATTGAACATAAAACGAGACCAATATGTAATCATTTTATGTCTAGTGCATTGGAGTGCTAGGATATGAGTAATTCAATTTTAATTTGATTCCGTACTCAACTTTTACTCTAACCAACTAGGTCAAGCCAATAATTAACCTAATCTGTCTGAAATGTTTGCTAAGTATCTATCATAAAATTTAAAACTTAATTTTTTTATAAACTTAATTTCAATATATATTGTATACTAAAGTTATATTAGATTTTCTATATTGTAAATGAAAATACTAATGAAATGACTCATCAGTTTAGTGTGTAATTCTTAAATACAAATAATTTTATAATCAAATCTACTTCTTAAGTTTATTATATATATATATATATATATATATATATTTCCAAATTATTTACCTTTCTTTTTCTTTACATAACATGATATATTTTATTTTTAAGCTCAATATAGTTATTTTCATAGGTGATTTAATTTTATTTAATAATTCATGTATGATAAGTGTACCTGTTTCTTTTTCATTTTGTGTGCAATTATTGGATTAATATACTATTAGAATAAATTACTACACTATAAACTTAAAGATTTATATATTATTTAAATTCTTTTCAACCTTCTTTCTCTTTTATTTGTATGAAAGAAATATGGGCTCACTAAGTTGACTCCACCCATCAAAGGCTAGGTAAGGGTCATAGAAATGACTACCCATTTTAGTCTAATATCTTTTTGATCTGTATGGTACCTATTGTCATCTCTTTTGGTAGGGGTGGCAAAATATGACATAACCTACGAACCTGATATGGCTAAACCGTTTATAAACAAGTCATGGGTTGAGACTAAACAAATTCAAGTCATATGCTGACTCGTTTAATAAACAAGTTGTGTTCATGTTCAACATGTGAACCAGCATATTTGACTCATTTAACTTATAAAGGTATTAGTTTTTGTTATCATTGCTTAATTTATAGTTGTAATAATTGTATTTTAATTTTAGATATATAGGAATTGATAACAGGTTATTCAGATATGTGTTATTAATCAAACAGATTATTAAACAGTTCATTTGTATTGACTTTTACAAGATTTGTTAATTACATGGGTTAAACGTATCATGTTGGGCCAACTTGTTTAATAAACAGGACGTGTTAGGGTTGATGATTCTTAACATGTTTACTAAATAGGTTAGGTTCGAGTCAACCCATATAACTGAATACTTATGGTTCGACACAATACGAACTCGACCTGTGAACATGAGTGGCCACCCCTACCTTTCGGTATCCATTCGACCCAATCCATGCATTGTCATGTTTACTTTTTGGAAATGCAAAATTATGAGGTGACCCAAAGATAATGGCTAAGAGTTTTGAACCCAAATATTTATAACATCTTATAAATTCCTATAGTCTCCTAGAAAATTTCAGAATTTTCCTTGAAAGTTCCAATTGGTTGCACAGTGGTGCTTTTAACAAAGGGAATAATACATGATGTTTGAAAGCACTTATTTTGGTAATCACAGGAATGTGTTGGTCTTCGTCAACAATGATCAATATTAATATTTTAGGCAACCTATACTTAAAAACCCAAAAAAGGAGGTAGGAGGGCTTTACCGCAACCTTTAGCAGCATGTAGCAATCTAATCATGTCTGCTGCGCCAAGAAACTCCCTTTTTAAGTAAAGCATTACCTTATAAAATGGTAGTCCGATAAACTGTATGTGAGCAAGTTTATCTTTTTGATTATATGAGGGTGTTACACCTTTCTCAAGCTGCTGAAAAAGGAAGATTCCCCAAATTAAGGGTCAAGTTGAACATTGTATTTACAAAAGGGAACATTATATTTACAAAAGAGTTAGGCGCTTAAAAGCTTTTCTAGTTTAAAATTAGAGTTTTTTATTTTTTTAAGAGATGGTACAGCAAAATTTCACATCATTTTTCATAACATGCTGAAATGTCAACTCACTATAAATTAAAAATAAAATAAAATATGATTGCACATGAACTATCACAACTCAAAACAAAGTTATTGTCAGACTGCTATAAGATTTTAATATGTCCATAAACTTTCTCTTAAAATTAACTAAACAAAGAAAGTGTCACTTTGATTTGTATAACACTTCGTTTTGCATGATCCATTGATCTTGAAGTGACAACAACAACAACAACAAAACCCTAATCCCAAATTATTGATCCAAGATATCAAAAACTCACATTCTTGAGTATCTTTTGACCATCATGTCTTTCTGCCCCTTTGTCTCTATTTCTACATTTACTAAACTTATATTCCATGTACTATATGTCTTATTCCCACTTAAACAAAAACCTTTAGATTCTAGTGCGCCTCGCCATATTCTAATTTGGTATTAACTCCACTTCTAGTTTTATCAATTAAAACTATATCATTTGCAAAAAAACATATCCAAGGAACTTTCTCTTGAATCAATTTAGTGAGCTCATCCATCACTAGTACAAAGAGATATAGGCTTAATGTTGATTCTTGATACAAACTTAAGTTATAAGAAACTCACTTGTGATTCCTTCTCTTGTTCTCACACTAATTACAGTTCTATCATAAATATCTTTAATCAATTTAGTATACTTTAGAGGAACTCATTTCTTCTCCAAAATCCACCATATAACCCCTCCAGGGATCTTATTATATGCTTTCTTAAGATCAATGAAAACCATATGAAAATCTTTATGAGTTTCTCTATATTTTTCCTTTAATTGTCTAAGTAAGAAAATAGCTTTCATTGTAGATCGTCATGACATAAAACCAAATTGATCCGGAAGTGACAAAAGAACAAAAATGTGGTTAAAAGGTAGGTGAGGTATTGGGCTTTCTCTTGATCAGGAATGGGCTATTCTCCTATTTTCATTATCATCATTTACTTTTTGGTTCCACTTCAAGGAAAAATTGTGCGTTTAATGCCATGTGACCAGAGAGATTTCACTCAGTAAGATTTCAGAAGGGTTCGGATTTACTACAAATGTAATCAATTAAGTATATATAGTGCTTGAAAAATAGAAAACTTTTCAAAAGTACAAGACTACAAGGAGACCAATATATGTAGATGATTTGAGAATATAAGGATATGATTCCATTAGATAAGCAAAGAAATAATCTTGAAGATGCTAATTATGTATAAAATTAAACAATAAGAAAAAGAAGATGCTAATTAATTAACATCATATATAAAGATATGGTTGCATTACGTAAACTAAAAATCAGTCCATATCTACATTATGTTTTTAATTTGTTATTTGACAATCTATATACCTATATCTTGAAGATAAGGATGTTATATCTTTTGTTATTTTCCCCCCCTAACTGAAGATAAACATGTTGTACCTTACATATAAGTACACAATATTATCCTCATATTCATGTGGATCTACATGCATAAATTTCATATTTACTAGAAAAATATTTCAATAATATAATTAAAATTAAATTGTAAAATAAATAGTTAATTAAAGAACAAAAATTAGTTTCAGTTACATTTTTTTCAGTTATCAAAAACCAAATGTTATAGTAAATTGTAAAATAAGCAGTGAAACTTCTTTCAAATATTCGAAACTTTGATAATTGGGTTTTAATCATAGTAGCATTATTTTTTTTTTTTTAAATACGTAAGTTAATAATTTATTGTACTTATAGTGACCCAGCTTTTATAATTAAAATAAAAAATATATATATATATATGGTAAATTATTAAAATAATATAAAATAAATAATTGAATAATGTTTATGATTTCTAAAAGCTCTTCATAAATTCTCACTTAAATTAAATATTTTAATTATTTTAAAATACACTTATAGTGTGTCACATGATATAAGAAGAAAAAAATGGAATAATCATAAATAAATAACTAGAATGTTGACTTGGTATACAATTGTGTGTAGCATACAACTTTAATTATATAGTATATAGAATGATATGCATCGAACATGAACTTATATAATATTTAATTTTATTGGGCACGTTTTGGTGACATAAGTAAATGATTTTTTGTGTTTAGATAAGTTTTAGTCACAACTTATTAAATTTTCTTTTCCTTTTTGTCAATAGCTATAGAGATTCATTAAGTGTGAGTTTGGATGTTGTTGAAAACTGAAAGTTTAGTGCGTTTGGCATTTTTTGTGGGTCCCGTGCACTGTTCACAGGACCCACAAGTATGGAATTCAGTAAATTTTAAGTTAAAACTGGGTCCCACTGTACTATTCACACATTTAAAAATTATTTTGCTACAATGTTCTCAATTTTCAGCAATAAGCAGTATCCAAACAGATCCTTAAAATGTAAATAGAAATTATTTAAGTATAAGAAATGGACATTTGGTGCAATCATGACTTCTCCAACCTAATTTTTATTTTTATAGTATATAATGTGAAAGAATTGTTACATATATCAATAGCAACAACTAATTTATACCCTTGAACCTAATGCTAAGACCTCATCTCACATGGACCCGTAAGTACGGCAAAGAATGCGTGTTAATAGATCTTCTTCTATACTAGTAGTAGCAACTAATTTCATTAATTTAAAAATAAAAATTATAATAAATAAATAAATAAATAAACACCTCTTCTCACAGTGCTAAAATTGATGTGTATGACCCAACTTTGTGGCTTCAAAAATGGTTTAAAGCCCAAGGTAAATAGGTCCCTTTTCTCTTTTCTTTTTTGGGTTTAGAAATAACACATGAGATGGATTTGCCATTTAGACTCAAAGGAATTTTTCAGATCTATGGAGGACTGTGGCTGCCCTCTCTCACTCCTAAGCACCTTGACACAATCTTAACCAAACTTTAATACAATAATTGCAACCATCTTTGACATTATATTTGTCCCATAAAATTAATGCAAGGACAAAGTTTGGCAATAACTTAGTTGTAACTTAAGACTACAACATCACTCAACATTTTTTTATTGAATGTAAATTTTCACAAATTCACATTTGAATTTTCTTCTTATATTCTGCCTATATTCTTACCAAAATTTTTAGATCAAAGATCAATAATTGGGTCATCAATCCAATGTTTAAATTTTAAATTTTTATAGTATAAAATTATGTATAAAAAAGTAAATTTATAAATAAAATAGTAAATAACATCGATTGTCACGAAATTTGACATGCGTATTATGGATATAAAGAACACAACCTAACGGTTAAATTTTCAAAATATGTAGTCGTATTAATTTTTTTAATGGGAGTTGTAACCTTAGACTACAATCAAGTTTGTAGCCAAACTTTATCCTTAATCCAACATCTAAAATCTAACATAAATAAATAAAATATTTATATCAATGCTTATATTCAAGAATGATGCATAGAATCTTATGGTAGTAGGATCTTTTCCACTTGTTTTGAAATGCATATATGACTATTTTACCGTAAATATTAGTTTTTAAAAATTATACATGCCGGTGTATATCACGTCATCAAAAAATTTTAGTTTTTAAATGCATGAATATTAGATTTTAAAATTTTTACCGTATATTTCACGTCATCTAAAATCTTATTTTAAAATTTTGGCATTATATTGCATTCTTAAATATTCTTAATAAATTTTCTCAAAAAAAAAAAATCTTAATATAATGAACCGTTTACATTTCTGTTAGGACATATGTATTTCACTTGTTAAGAACATATGTCATTCATTTATGTATATTGGCTAATCATTTGACAAAATGCACTCTACTTGTAATTGGGTAGTTCTGGGTGTTTTTAATACTTCAAGAAACAAGGTTTCAAGATCAAGTGTTGAAGTCATCAAGTCTGTCCAAGAAAAACAAGCTGATTGTGCAAATTCATTAAAACTCGACACTTGCTCAATAGCTCCTCGACACCTGCTATCTGTCGAGATTTATAAAATCAGATTTTCTGATTTAATTTCTTGGGATCCGTGAATATGGTTTTGAGCTTTCTTTTCTCCTAACCTTAAACATATAAAATGATTCTTTTTAGGGCCATTAAAGTGTTCACAAGTTGCACAAATATTGAGCAAACTCTGTTCAAGCAAATTGTGACCGAAGACAAAGTTTTTGCCCTAGTTCATATCTTCTGAAGAAGTTGTTGTGTATTTGCACCAAAAGGTTTTGTGACCAAGCATCTTCTTGATCTTTATCGTGTAGGATGAACTGAAGAATTTTGAAGCCAACCTCTCCTTCAAGTTGGTGTTTAAAGTCATATACTGGGATTCGTGCAATTGGTTAGTCACGTACTTAAGAGTCGTGCATCAAAGGTGGGAACTATCACTACAGAACAAGTCCAATTGGGTATTGGGGTAAGGGTTTAACTATAGGTTGGTAAGGTACTTGGGATTCCTTTACTTGTAACCACTTTTTATGATAATAGAGGAGTTTCAGGAGTGGTGACCTGAAAATCACCTGTTGGGGTTTTTACTGTGAGGTTTTTCCCCATTCGTAAACAAATCACCATGTCATTTAATTTCCGTTGCATATTTAGTTATTTGGTAATTTGTTTGTGCTACCACGCGTTTACATGATAAATTGATTAATTAATAACTTGGCTAATTAATTAATTAATTTCTATCACAAGAGGTCAATTCAGTTTGTGACCTATCAAGTGGTATCAGAGTAAGCACATTCTGATTAGATTTTAATCTTTGCTGTGTGATCCATTGACCCCTGTTGTCGTGGAAACTCTTGATTGTTTTGATTTGCATGATCTTGCGTTGAATGATGATGATGATATTCGAGATGCCTATTGCAAGCTTTATAATTTTTGTATGAAATCTCTTAAATGTTTTACAAAATTAAAAGCTAAATTTAAAAAGGTTAAACTTGAAAAAGATGATTTGATTGCAAAATTGGATGAAGCCAAAATTTGAATGAGAATTTTAAAAATCAAATTTCATCTCAGGTGGACAAAATTAAGAGTTTGGAAGAGCAACTAGTTGAATTTAAAACTGAAGTTGAAAAATTAACTAGTGCCAAACTTGTTGTTGAGCCTAACTCAAAAGAAAAAATTTTTTATATTCCCCCATTTAAAAGGAATAATGAAGAGTTGAAGGCTAATATTGCTAGGATAGACAAAGGTAAAAATTCTGATGTTAACACTGAAATTTCTAAACTTATGTTTAAAACTCCTCCTAGGTTGAATAAAAATTCTGAATTTGTCCCCACTTGTCATCATTGTCATATTGTTGGTCATATTAGGCCAAATTGTCCTAAGTTGTCAACCTCTAAGGTGAGACCTCCTTCTAGGAAGTCGTGTAGCTCTAAAACTACTCATGTTTGTCACTATTGTGGTGGTTCTGGTCACACTCACCCTAATTGTTTCAAGTTGTTTCCTCATAAGCGAGTGTCCAATAGGTCTCATCCTTTGTCTAAAGGCTCTGTACCTATTCTTGGTGAGTTATTAAAAGTTTTGAGCTTTTTGACTCAATTTCAGGGGAATTCTAATTCATCTATGTCCTTTAGTAATCATACTAGGACATGTGTCTTTTCATCTTCACGGCCAAGGACTCATGCTGTGTGGGTGATAAAAGATCCTAAGACTTAATTGTCTTTTTTGTTTGTCCTTTACTTTAATTCTTTCTATCTAAAGTAGGACTCTCTTTGCTTAATTTCTTATCTGTTTTTGGAATCATGCTTTCATGCATTTGCATTTTTCTATCATGCCTTCATGCATATGCATCTTTCTTTCATGCTTTCATGTTGTTTGTCTGTTTTTGTTTAGTTGTTTAGTTTTTATTTTTATTTTTATTTTTCAAAAAAAAAATCAAAAAAAAAAAAAAAATACAAAAACAGTGTGTGTTTTGTGTACTTTGGTACTTGTGTACCTTGGATGGCCATTGAAACAAAATTTCTAAACTTTGTATCGTTTGTAGCTTAGATAAGCATCTTTATGCATAACTAAGTAAGTGAGCTTTGTGGCTCTTGTTTGTTCTGAGTAAGATTAAGTTATCTCTTGAATTTAACACTTGTATCACTCTTTTTTATGGGTAGGACTAGAAAATTCTAAGAGAAATGCATAAATAATCATCTCACCACTGTTACTTGTCAATCATAATATGACACCTGTATGCTTTGCCATAACAAAAGTGCAGTGTCAAAGACACCTGTATGCTTCGGCATAGCAAAAGTGCAGTGTCAAAAACATCCATGAGAAGATGTGAAGAAAAGCTCAAGAGTGTGCAAGAAAAACAAAGTCTCGCGGCTAGGACTCGCGGATGGCTCGCGACTGACAAGCCGCGAAAGGCAGGCACGTGAGAAGCACACTGGGAAGCTGAAGAGTCGCGCCAGCTGTCACGCTACAGGACAAAAGTTCCAGTCTGGCCAGGCCGTTACATCGCGACTTGATTTCGCGACTTGGCCAAGCCGCGAGTTCAAGTCGCCAACTTGCCCTGTTTAGCAAAAACTGACGTTTTGCATTCCCTTCTCACCCTACTATATATACACCCTTATACCCATCATATTGAGAGAGCTTCCAGAGAGAATTTTGTGAGAGAAAACCCTAAAGAAAAACAAGATTGCCTCATCCCCAATCTTTACCTTAGAGTCTCTACAAATTCCTCTACTCTCTCCCTCTCCATTGTTATATCCTTGAGAGGTTCTTAGCCAAATCCTTTTCTCACCATACCTATATCCGTGAGAAGGTTTATTTGGAGTTTTGGGAAGCAGTTAGGAAGGAACCAATCTAATTGGTTGATGCTATGGGCTATAGCGGAATCCGGGAAGCTAAAGAAGAAATAGATTTGGCGTAACCTCGTTGGAGCAAGAAATTTGGAGGGCTTAGGTACTTAGGTAGATTAGGCTTGGAGGGTCTTCTGTTGTTCATGTATCCCAACTACATTCTTTAGCGGATTATTTGACCGCTTGGAGGGCGGCGGAGAGGTTTTTCGCCGAGGACTTTGGTTTCCTCTTCGATAACACATCGTGTGTTTTTCGTGTGTTTGCATCTTCCTTCCCTTTATCTTTGCCTTATATTTACTGTTGTGGATGTGTTTATATTTGGCTTAGATTGTTTATCAATTTTGCGTTTAGCTTATATTCATGTTCTGTACGTTAATCGTTTGATATTAAGCTTGAATTGGTAATTTTGTAATTTGGGGTCTAAACGTTCAAGGGTGTTTCATACCCATATTGAACTTTCAATCCATATGCTTCGGCATAGCAAAAGTGCAATGTCTATGCTTAACAACTTGGGTATTTCTTTTCTCTCTTTTATATGCCCATACATGATTTACTTAAAAAAAAATATGCAAAGAAAAATAAAAAGCAAAAAGATCAAATATGCTTTAAATATGGTTGCAAGCGGGTATTTTAGGAGATGTGGGAGTTATAGGGTGTACCTCGAAAGTGATAGTCCTCATCAAACAATTATGATTGTGTGTGAGTTAAAGTTATTTTATCATATCTCAGATCGTCATAATATGTATACACATATGCAATCTTGCGATGTTTTTCACACACAACACGTAATATTCTTTGCTACTCTTGATACATATGCAGGTACAATATGATTTGGCCATCACAAAGGCTTTACATGTGCTAATGTATGCTCACTAAACTGTTTTGACTTATTTTTGGAAAATAAAATTGGTTAGACCTGTTTAGTGTGTGTGTGTGTGTGTGTTCTTGAGGATCTATGTGCTTAAAATTTTTGTTGAGAGATGATTTTGAGAGCTTAATATGTTGATTGAATCATTGGTTGAGGTACATGTTAGATTGCATTCATGTTTGTGTTTTTCTCTTCTCGAAAAAACTGTTTTTAAAAGCTGGCTCGACACTTCCTCGATACCTTGTTATCTGTCGAGCTTCTCAAGCCTTTTTCTTATCATAATCTCGACACCTCTTCAACACTTAGTGGATCGATCGAGAAAGTTTCTGTCTTCTCGATACCTTCTCGACACCTTGTTAATCGATCCAGCTTCTGTTCTTTGAAGGTGACTCTTGATCCTCGATACTTCTCGACACCTTCATCTGTCGAAGTTCATTTTCTCGACACCTACCTCGACAGCTATCTCAACACCTCTCGATACCTCATCTGTCGAGATTTACTGATGTTACTATATAAGCTTCTGTTGCGATTTGCTTATCATTTTCTCGATCTCTCTCGATCTGTTCGCAGCTGTTCATTTCCCAAACACCTTTTTCTCACTCAAAACCTTCAACCCACGTGATTTTTGGCCCTTCTTTGCTTCAAATCAAATGGTATGATCTCTTTTTCATTCACTCTTCATGCATTTCATGTTTTGAATCTTAGGTTTTTGGGTTTTTGAAAAATTTTTGGGGTTTTTCAAAATTAATGAGTTTTTCTTAAAATTTTGGGATGGGTTTTCATCTAAATATGTTCAAAAAGTCATGCATTGCATCACATTTGCAATAGAATGGTATTTCCATGCATTTAGATATGTGAACTCTGCTTGTGTGCTGATAGGTTTGGATTGGGCTGAGCCCATGATGTATTTCCTGTTGCATGTCACATGTTCATGCATTCTTCATGCATACATACTCTTTATTCAATATATTTGATATATTTGAATTGTGTTAGGACTTTTCTGATTGTCTCCTTCTCCCTATTTCTCCTTCTATTTACATTAATAGTGTCTATAGCACCTAAGCGTAAATCCACTCCTGCTCGGAACCCTCTTTATTCTGGAGCTTCCTCCTATTCAGATTCTGTTCCTCTTAACATCCGATTCCGTGATGATAATGCCCACAACGCATTCTCGGAGAACTTCTCTAGACGAGGTGTTCATTCGGAACACCAACTCATTTTGGTGAACTTCGTCGACACTGACCTTCCCTCTATCATTCATAGTAGGGGACCTTCCCAGTCACTTGTCTTCTCGTGCTTATTTAGGATTTTTACTCCAACATGCACGAGATTGATCATTCAGTACCTCTTTTTTTCACTCACGTTCGAGGTACGCGCATCCCTGTCACACCGCAGCTTGTTGTAGATGTGCTTAAGGTTCCTAGGATTGAGTTTCCTGACTATCCTTCTTGTCAGCGTCTGCGGACTGTGTCCAAAGATGAGCTCATTTCTGCTTTCTATGAGCGCCTTGCTGATTGGAGTAAGCATCAGTATACATAATGTAGACCTTTCGCTAAAGGTTCTAGATTCTTAAACATGGTGATGACTTTTGTACTTCATCCTCTCTCTCTCTCACTACAACTCCATCACAGAGCCTCGTGCTCGATTTTTGTTATCTCTTCTTGAGCATCTTACCATAGATTTTCCTTCTCATTTCATCCTTTCTATCATAGATGTTAATCGAGATTCGGTGTTTCGTGATAAGCTCATCTTTCCTTCCGCTATCACGAGGATCTTACGCCATTTTTCTGTCCCTTTTCCTGTGTCCGACCACTTCACTCACATTTGTGCCATAGATGCCACTACCGTAAAATGTAGTGCAGCGCAGTTTAGGTCGCAATAGCCAAATTTCACTCCTCCATCCCGTTCTGCTCCATCTCGTACCGCTCCGTCTACATCTGCTCCTTCTTCCTCTATAAGCAATGTATCTCTTGGAGACATCATGGCACAGCTGCAGCGCATAGTTACTCGCCTTGATATGCTCTCTACTGAGTTGTATCAGGTGAATGTTCGTGTTGATCGTATTGAACGACGACAGGCGACCATGGGTGGGTTTGCTTCTGAGGCTACTCCTTCACCACCTCCTCCAGTGGTTTCTGCCTCTGAGGATGATGATGATGATGATGGTGGTGATGATGATGACGCTTCGGATGATGATGGAGATGCTAGCTCTACTAATGAGATGTCTTCCTGACACACTTACCATTTGTCACTCATGACAAAAAGGGGGAGTAGTTTTGGATACGAGAGTAGTCATCTTAGGGGGAGAGTTAGTATAGGATATTTTTATTACGGGGAGTGTTGATATTTGAGGGATGTAGTGAGGCTTTGATGTATCTTTTTCTTTTCTACTTTTTAGATACATTGTTCTTATATATGAGGTCTTATGACCAGTTTTTACGTACATTATACGTATATTCTTTATATATTGGATGTATATTTCTTTCACCTGTCTCTACATGTGTTGTTTCTTTTCTATCTTTATACATATGTTTCTTATACTTGTATGCAATTTATTATTTCTTCTTTACACAAAGATGCCTTAATAAGTTTTGTTTAAAGTGTTTCAAAAATACAGGTTGTCAAAGTCTACTTGTCATAAACTCTTTTCTTGCAAAATTTTTCAAGGGTTTGTGTTAGGGTAGATTTATTGTATTCAACAAGTGAATATGAGTTAAGTGATTTATGACTTCTCTCATATGTTCATTTGTTTGTTATGGTTTTGTCACGGATTGCCAAAGGGGGAGATTGTTAGGACATATGTGTTTCACTTGTTAAAAACATATGTCATTCATTTATGTATATTGGCTAATCCTTTGACAAAACGCACTCTACTTGTAATTGGGTAGTTTTGGGTGTTTTTAATACTTCAAGAAACAAGGTTTCAAGATCAAGTGTTGAAGTCATCAAGTCTGTCCAAGAAAAACAAGCTGATTGTGTAAATTCATTAAAGCTCGACACCTCCTCGATAGCTCTTCGACGCTTGCTATCTGTCGAGATTTATAAAATTAGATTTTCTGATTTAATTTCTTGGGATCCGTGAATATGGTTTTGGGCTTTCTTTTCTCCTAACCCTAAACATATAAAAAGATTCTTTTTAGGGCCGTCAAAGTGTTCACAAGTTGCATAAGCATTGAGCAAACTCTGTTCAAGCAAATTGTGACCGGAGACAAATTTTTTGCCCTAGTTCATCTCTTCTGAAGAAGTTGTTGTGTATTTGCACCAAAGGGTTTTGTGACCAAGCATCTTCTTGATCTTTATCGTGTAGGATGAACTGAAGAACTTTGCAGCCAACCTCTCCTTCAAGTTGGTGTTTAAAGTCGCATACTAGGATTCGCGCAATTAGTTAGTCACGTACTTGGGAGCCGTGCATCAAAGGTGGGAACTGTCACTACAGAACAAGTCCAATTGGATATTGAGGTAAGGGTTCAATTGTAGGTTGGTAAGGTACTTGAGATTCCTTTACTTGTAACCACTTGTTGTGATAATAGTGGAGTTTCGGAAGTGATGACTTGAAAATCACCCGATAGGGTTTTTGCCGTGAGATTTTTCCCCATTCGTAAACAAATCACCGTGTCATTTAATTTTTGCTGCATATTTAGTTATTTGGTAATTTATTTGTGCTACCACGCATTTACATGATAAATTGATTAATTAATAACTTGACTAATTAATTAATTAATTTCTATCACAAGGGGTCAATTCAGTTTGTGACCTATCAATTTCAAATTTTGATCCATTTTTAAATGAAAAATATTGATTTAAATCAATAACTTAAGTTTTGGTTTCTTTCGCATTTGAAAGAAAAATTACTCATCATCACTCATCGTTGTATTTGTGATTGAGGTGTGAATTTGTATTAAAAATTGAGAGTGTTTATTTCTCAATTGTATACAAGAAACTTGAGAAGAATGTTTCATTTATTATAATAAGGATAAAATACTATTTGGGTCTTTAAACTTTGGTAGAAGTTTATTTTTTGTCCATAAACTTTAAAAAGTTTTTTTTTTTTTTTTTTTTTTTCATCCCTAAACTTTGTAAAAAAAAATTTCAATAGTTTAGAGACAAAAATAGGGATAAAAAAATATTAAAAAATAAATAAATTTTTTCAATAGTTTAGAGATGAAAAAACAAACTTTTGTTAAAATTTAAGGACATAAATAAAACATTTTCAATATTTTATGGATGAAAAATAAACTTTTTGATAGTTTAAGGATGAAAAATGAACTTCTTTAAGTTTAGGGATGAAAACCAAACTTAATTTTGATAAAATTTAGGGACCAAAATAGCATTTTACCCTAATAAAATTAAATATATATAAAAAAAATTAAAAAAAAAACAAAAAAAAAAAAAAACTAGATGATGTCCTGCGCGATGCGCGGATACTTTAAAATTTCATTTAAAATCATTTTTATATATATTACGACCTACATATAATATTTATGGTTGCCCACAATATTATTTTATACTTTGAAACTTATTTTTTAATTCATATTTTATTTTTTAAAACACTTATAACACTGTAAGACTATAAGATATTATAATATTTACTAATTAAAGTAGAGTTTTAAAAAAAAAAAAAACTAATTAGATGATTTTGAAATCTATAAATAAGTATTTAAAACATAAAATACTTTTATATCCTAAAATTATATAAATTTAAGTAACCTCCCATACATTTCCTCAACTACACCATTCTCACAACCAAATATGGAGACCCTAATCTCAAATGCCCAAATCATTATTTCAGTGAAATTAAGGAAATAATTTGTAAGTACCAACATAAAGAGGATGTGATTAAACAAATAGAAATTTGCTAAAAACACATCCATTTGTCAAAATTTTATTGTCTTTAGTAGGGCTTCCATATCCTTTATAAAACAAAATACAAAAAACACTTTGAAATCATCATTGACTTTTATTTTTATCACTATGGCTCATATCGCACAAAATAACAGTAAAAAACCTACAAAGAAACCTTCAAATCATGAGTTCTAAAACAATATATAAAAAAAAAAAAAAAAAAAAAAAAATAGCTAACTTCCTAGATAATCAATTAGAAAGTTTTTTTTTTCTTTTTTTTTTTCTATTTCATACTAAAACAAAATACATTTATGACTTTCCCACACCAAAATCTCAAACACCCAAAGACTCAAAGCTAATCACAACCTTCACTAAATTCACAACGTCCGACGTCAACATCAAAACTATAAGCTATTGTCACTGAATAAAAAACGCTAGCTCCCTTCCTTGATCAAATCCTACTCATACGAGTTAGAATCAAACAGTACAACAATGTTGGAGTTATATAGATGTCGTTGAAATGTTGAAGGTAAACAACATTTTTTTTGGTATGTGTGTATTTGAGATAAGATAATGTGAAAGGCAGTGAGCATTTGTATATAAAGGAGTAGGGTGAAAAGGGTGAATGAAAATGCAAGGAGTTTTGTGTGTGTGAGAGAAATGTAAAGTCTTGAAATATTAAACCAAATTAAAAAAAAAAAAAATAGTATTCTTGAAACATTAAACCAAAGGAAATAAAGAGTCCATATTTTTAAATTTGTTCTTAACTCTAATGTTGCTTAAGAGAATTTCAATTCTCTTTTAAAAAAATACGCCACATAGCAAAATCTCATGCTCTTTCACACAAGGTCTTATATATATATATATATATTGATATTTATTGAGTGATAGGTAATCTACTATACTGGTAAGTGGACTATCGGTTATGTTTGTTATGCACACACCACTGGTTTGTTCCTAGCATCATCTCCAGCACCATATTGAAGATCAAGAGTTCTAAGAAAAATTGTAGCACAAATAACATACTCCAATCAGGTTATTATTGTATTGTTAAACATGAATTGGGCATTCGTGCATTGAAGAGATTCACATGATAGAAGAGTCCAACTTGGTTGAAATTGTATATAGTCACATGAGCAATTCTTTTGTAAGCAACAATACTAAAATGGTGATATTCTTGTGTTGATATACTTCCATTCTACTTAGTTAATTATTTTATTTTGTGGTGTTCGATAAATCTTATTAAAGTTTTTCCCGATCAAGGTTTCCCTTCATGACCATATTGTTGTGTCTAGATTTATTTTTTTGTTGCACTTTATGTTTGAGGTACGGTTGTACCCATCATAAACTGAATCAGACGTGCATAATTAGCAGAATTAATTAAGTTGATAAATTAAGCTTAAAATTAATCAAATGGGATCTAAATTTCCTAACATGGCTAACAGCTAACAATTATCTGTCATTCATGGGAATGACAAACTAATATATAAGTATATTAAATATCCTTTCACCAAAAAAAATGTATATTATATTATATATATATATCCTTTCTCAGGTGCTTAATTACTTTTGTATAAGTTTATCAACCGCGGCAGATCCTTCCAGTGCAAATAGAAGCACAGTCAGATTGCAATTTACAAGCCTAAAAGAAGATCTTGTTTCATATCTAAAGATGATGCTGGACAAGACATTTTGATTTAAGGAGATAATCCAGTGTAATCACACTATACCTTTTCCAAATGGGTTGGAACATCCAGGCCCCAGAGAATAAAGGATATCAAACTTTACAACACATGGCGATTTTCATAACCTATTGGAAAATTCCTTAATATTGTCAAATCCCAACTTTGGGAACCATTTTATATTGAATCACCCTTGGGACCACCCGTGTTCTGACACGTGGAAAATTCCCATTTCATTAAGACAGTTATAAAACAACAATGACAAAAAACGATGGCACTTATGTTTGTTAAAGATGGTGCAATGATCAATCATGCCACGAGAAAGAGCCGTTGGATTTTGAAAAAGTGGGAAAGAGACCAGCTGAAAAAGCTTGTATCCAAAATTAGTATAGTGTTTGAAAGCTTAAGAGAGGTAAAACCAAAGGGCTGTGAAGAGGTACAACTTTTTTTTTATAGCTGAAGAGGTACAACTTGGGGTAGTAACATCTGTGGTTGGAATTTCTGTTTTTCTCACTTCACAGAGATTCGTTTGAAAAAAGGAATGACAGCAGGTCAGGCACTTTGTCATTCACTGACCATAGTCATGGGGGGACGGTGATCGAGCACCATTGAAAGAAACCACAACATTTTCAGTTAATTAATATGGTAATTAATGCTATATGATTGATAAATCCACTTCACAAATTAAACTATATTTTAGGATTTCATTCAAAGTCAGCTATTGGTGATAGGAGCTTCATCTTAATTGTCGAATACCTTAGGAGATGTCCCTATTCCAATAGGCAACTAATTCTATATTACCTTTATCAAAAAAATAAAAACTAATTCTATATTACCTTTTTCTAGGGCCGCAATTTCTACCATGACTTAGAGCAACTTCGTCAACTCTTGCAAAATAGAAAGGGCAGCTTATTTTAATATTTTGACAAAAAAATACTTATATCAGTGTAAAATTATGTATAAATACACAAGTATTATAGTAACTTAACCCTTCTATACATTATTTTAGTATTATTTATCTTCCCTCTTCTACTTTCTCCCTCTTCAACTCATAAAAATATTGTTTATATAAAATATAGGGTTGTAAAATAGAAAAAATAAGTTTTTTTTTTAATGTAAAATAAAATAAACAAAATCCTTTAGAAGAACGATGCGGTTGATTTATAAATGAAGATGGAGAGCAAAAGATTAACATTAATGGAAAACTAATATGTGTGTGTGTGTTTTTTTTGGCTGTTTTCCTGCCAAAGTATACACACGGTTTTATCAATTTAGGTCGGTTGTGGCCGATCCTAATTAAACTCAATTATTAATTCTTACCACTTCATCCGCCCATAATTAGTGGATCACTAAAGAGCAATGAGTTGAATTCAGATCTTAAAAGCTTACAAGATTTGCCTTTGTTTATATTAAATTACAATGATCAATCAATCAAAAAAAGAATTTACAATGAGCAGGATAAGATTTGTTTTGTTGCCAACTACTCAAAAGAAGGTACATCTACCTAAACTCACACTACTAATGTACCGAGGGGATAGAGAGAGAGATTGTGGCCGAATTAGTTTTATACCAGCCCACTCTTTCTCAGGTACTTGCAATTGCATCTTTGATGTCAACGTGGGCACATGATCACAGTCTAACACACAAACAAATTTTGCTCTTCCTGTAGGGCATCAAGATAAATGCAACGTTTTCCTTGTTCTAAACTTCACAAGAAAGTAATACCACAAATTCCACACAGAGGAGCAAAGAGAAAAACTAGACAGTCCATGCCATACCTAACCAATAAACCTTACATTCATGGTTGACGTCTAATATTTATTTTCCTCATTATCTTAGAGGTCAACAATAAAACGAAAAAAATTAATGAGCAGCAGCCATATGAGATGGAAATTCTTGTTTAAAACTTAGCTTTGCACTACCATTGTTGGACTTGGAACCACATGCGAGGATATTTCGGAAATTGCACCCTCCGGGAGACATGTCTAGGAACTTGTTGCAGTAAAAGAGCAAGACCCAAGAAGCAATTGTCGTAGAGCGTGAGAGCTTGTGAGCTAGCTTCTCTCTCTCATGCGTTGCCTCTTTAGAGCTCCACTAGCAAAGCAAGAAATATAGCCGCTTGACAAAACCCTAATAAAGCTTAGTTTTCAAGGAGAATATATATGAACAGCATATTAAGAAGAAAATAATAACCATCTTACATACTTTAACCCTAGTCAATAAAATCTTTAGTGTAACTAACAAAAGAGGAAATGATGTGGAAGTCCATAAATTTATGCACAAAAGCAAGAAGGGTCTCTTTTTTTTCTTTGTTTTCTTTTTGAGATAAGAAGGGTCTCTAAATATGCTTACCTTTGTTGATTTTCCTAAGTCGAGCTCCCTTTCTAGCATGCCAAACAAGATAAACATGACAAAAACTTTATGATAATCTTACAGCCAGACTTATCAAACTTAATATGGATAAGTTCAAATAGTGGCATTACCTCATCAAAAGAAGTGTGCTCGGGATTCCGAAAGAAGAAAAGTAATTGTTGAAACTAATCTTTAATAGTATATAAGGAAACCCACTTCAATTTAAATATTGACTAAACAAAACAAGGAAAGAGATTTGCACAAAAAGATGTTTTAATTAAATAAAGATTACAGGAAAGGGAGCTCCCTTCAGTCCAAGTACAGGAAGCTTAAGATTCAATCTGTCTCCCGCATCATTCACTCATTTACTGGGTATTCTTCTCTCCTTTTAACACAGTATTTGGATGAATGAGTCGGCAGCTAATTGAAATCCCACTGCCACCCATGAGTGGACTGAAGAGAGCTCTCTTAACCATTAATAATTAAGAAGACAGAGAACAAATACTAAAACAAATGGAAAATGAAATGAATCTTTGCTTTATATGCAAGACTAGAGCACAGATCCATGCGGGTTTCTCTTAATTAAGTGTTAAGATTGCCCTTGTCTCCCCTTGGCAACCTAACCCTAAAACACCAACAGCAACACAGACAGGTGAGGATAGTGACTTCTCAAAAGAAAAAAAAAATAAAGAAGATTTCTAAAAGTTGTTGGAGAATGGAGGGTAGAGAGAGCTTCATCTATCACCAGCCCAACAAAGCAAGCGACTCATAGATCCATTTACTGAAGGAATGGCTTTATATAAGCTAAAAAGTAGAAAAAGAAAGGCTGAGATCAGACTAATTAATATGTGTTTTTAAATATTGGGGGAAAAAACAAATAAACAAGATAAAAGGGAGTTATTCATATTCTTGTTTGCTTTCACATTGTCATGTAGAACAGTAGACCTACCAATCTCTTGCATTATGAAGAGCCCCATCACTTCCTTTGCATCTACTCTCAAGATTTTTTTATGAATTTATAATAAGCATGCAGGATGCTATACTTTAAATAAGTTAGCATTAATTCCTTTTTTTTCTTGCATATATAATTCCTTGCTAATTGCTGTCAACAAAAAATCCTTGCTAATTAATAATAATCATCATTAATGTAGATATGCTTGCTATTGAGGAAACCATTACTTATGGACCACATTTATTCAGTGAGATAATAATAATAGAACTCATTCTTAGTGAAATGACAAGGCAAATTCCTTCCAAACCATTGATATCACTTCAAATTTGAAAGGGTAATTTATAATATCTTTCATTGGTCCTACTTGATTCGAGTCTATCAAAGCAGAGTAGCCCAGTTCACTCTCTTCCGTGGTTAGTGGCAATTGTAGAGATTATTATTAGCTATATTATAGGATTGAAATTGCTTTACAAGCATATTAGACTTATTAGTTTTATAATGATAAGGAATTGTCATGCAATACGTATTTGCATCCCGTATCCACTGTTTGTTGACTAGGAAACCTTCTACGCGGAATGGATACTAAACCAAATATTTACTAAAAACCCCCCCTCCCCCCCCCAAAAAAAAAAATGCAGTGTTATCATCCTAGGGTTTGCTTTTGTTCTATGAACAATACATTGGATAGGTACAAACCTATTTAGACTAGTCCTAGCTACTAGCCTTTTTACTTCCTACCATATTATATTTGCAAACTTGTCCAAACATTTGCGATAAATTATGATCTCACTACAAGAAAAAGCAATCCTTTAAGTGACTAATATATATGTATATGACACGTGTTAAGTTCTTAAAGCCATATTATATGCGCCAAAGCAAATCATTACAGTTCATCAGCGTTGTCTAAAGCAAAACTTATCAAGTCAAAACGAGATATAGATGTATCTTTTTTGTGCAGATGTGCAAAGACAATTTAAGAGTCATATTATATGCACCAAAGGCAGTAGATACAGTTCAGCATTGTCTGAAACAAAATGTGTGAAGTCAAAACGAAATATATATCTGTATCTTTGCTTTACAGATTTGGAAGACAAGTCAATTTGGCAATCAAATTATAAATACTGTAACAAAGACCATGCAACTTTCTGCGAAAAAACATGTAGAGAGTGTAAAAAGTTTGCCACAATTATAGGTAGTTTAGTAATATGTGCAAAGTAATATACATAAACTGGAGGGTTTCACTGCATGTGAATGACATTTTTTTAAATGTCACGACCAAGCACAACATATGTATCTCAAATCCTTGCTTAATTTAGGGAGTTTTTGCTCTGAACATCATGTCCCACAAGACTAATAGTGTCTTTCGCTGTTTCACTTTCTTCATTACCCAGGTATAAGGCAAGTTTGTGTATTAAGTATTAGCTAAATAGCTGACAACTTTAAAGCTCCTCTTTTGCAATGATGGAGATTGATATATATATATATATATATATACACACTTGGGTATGGAGGCTTGGGGTGGTGTTTAGCGCCAGTAATCAAATCACTATTTAATTTTTTATTAATTTTAAATAATTTTTTTTTTTAAAACATTTACGCATGTAAGAAAAACCGAATGTAATTGGTCTTCAAGGTTTTGCACTTGTCATGGCAAGTTCATCCATATACTGCCATTCTAACATTGTTGTGATTTGGAATAAATGGAAAGAAATTTATATGATTTAAAAAAAACATTCAAACACGAAAACAATATTTAAACGTGATTCGTTTAACTCTGATTAATAAATTATAACCACTCAAAATCAAACTTCGTAAAACAAACTCACAAACTCTCATAAACAAAAATAAACAAAATCTCTCGCAAACACAAACTCACTCCTCAGTATACCCAAAATTGTTTTATATGCACACAAACTCAACAACTCATCAAATGCGTTGGTATCGCTCAACTTCAAAAACACTACCACACCAAACCTCACATAAGATGACTAATTTGGACTAAAACCACCAAACCCTTTACATACAATAAGGTCTTTATATAGCTCTCCAAAATATTATTATTTAATTGATAAGGAATACCCAATTACTTCTTTAATAAATATAATTCCTTCATTCTATACCAAGGAAGATCACTTTCTTCCCCACCAAAAAAAAAAAAAAAAAAAATCATTTCCTTCCAGACCAAGCAAACCTAATAAGTAGATGAAATCCAAACAAAAATTTGAGAAAATTTCTAACATATCCCCACCCTAACCCAAATTCCATCAGGTAGCTAGTCCTCCTTCTTTTTGCTATTGCTCCACACTTAGCTCTAATACTAGTTTTTCAAGAATTTGTGGCTAGCGCAACCATATTCAAGTGAAAAATTAAAACATCCAAATAAAACAACAACATTTAACATATTTTTGCCAACTTCATGCCTATATCCACGGGCAACACCAACCAAAATCCACTATCGATACTACGGATTATAAACACCATACTCAACCAAATCTCCAAGGAAAAAAAAAAAAAAAAAAAAAGCCCAACACACTTTGATAACACATCACTCACAACAAAAATCCACTATCAATACTACGGATTATAAACACCATACTCAACCAAATCTCCAAGAGGAAAAAAAAAAAAAAAAAAAAAAAAAAAAAGCCCAACACACTTTGACAGCACATCACTCACAACCAAAATCCACTATCAATACTACGGAGTATAAACACCATACTCAACCAAATCTCCAAGAAAAAAAAAAAAAAAAGAGCCCAACACGCTTTGATAACACAACACCAACCAAAATCCACTATTAATACTACGGATTATAAACACCATACTCAACCAAATCTCCAAAAAAAAAAAGCCCAACACACTTTGATAATACATCACTCACAAGTCTCATATGTATAACTCATATCCCATTACAACTAAAACAAACTCACAAATGAGATACTCACAATCCCAATGCCCTAATACACCTGATAGTGTTCTTACACTAACAAAACAAACCACTCTAAACTCACACATGTAAGTATTTTTTTTAACCTTGCAAGAACTACCAAGCTATTTTTCAAAGAAACTCATTCTATATATATAGACCCTTTGCAATATGGTATATGATGATGTTAGAAAATTAATAGGCTAAAATGCTCTGAGTTATGGTGTGGTATGATGACCTGAAACGAAAGAAAGGATTGTCAAAGGTGACAGGTGTAACCTGGCCAAAGACCCTTCGACGGTTAAGTCAGTTTTCTCTCTAAAACATGAGAATGGAAAACTGTGAATAGTAAAACTTACCTTTGTTGAATGAGCCTTGATCCTTTTATAGAGAGTTAGAAGTGTGTCTACTTGGTCTGATCCACCATCATCATGGGAGATGAGTGGAGTTAATGGAGAAAAATGGAGCGGGTTTCGAGGGAATGGTCGTCCATACTCTTGTGAGCCATGGACGATCATACTTGGTCATCCATACCCTTATGGGTCATGGACGACTATCCTAATTTGATCGGTTACAATATCTTATGGAGGGACCTTATCCATGTTTGGAGTGTTTCTATTTGGGCTTCTTTTCCCTATAAAACCTTATGGATGTGATCTAGTCATGGACGATTATCATGGATGGACTAAATTTGGTTTGGACCCCATCAGTGTGTATATATATATATATATATATAAGAATTCAATACCTACTCCTTAGTAGATTCGGAGTAGCTTCTTTAGTGGACCAAAACAATACTAAATTGCTTATTTAGTAGAGAATATACATTCTTATTTCCACTTCAAGAAAACCTAAACCAAATCAAATTACAAATTTGAAATCTCCATCTTGCATGATTCAAATTCCACCATGCAATTTTCCTTATTTTTATAAAAGTTTGAACTTAATCCAACACCGTAGTAAAGTAACAGTCACAAACATGGTGGCATGAAGAGTATCCAAATAAGCTTACAACTCAATCCAATTAGTCTCTTAAACTCAACCAAGTTAATTTTCAAGCCAGCAAATAAAGCCATGATTTTGAACAAATTTCCCAATAATTTAGAAGGTATTTGAAGATTAATAGGTTATTTTATCTAATTAGTCAAATAGCATTTAATTGGGGTTTTTTTTTTTCAAGGGAATATAGCTATTATGTTTTCATTCTCCTGGGCAAATAAATCATTTATTTTGTTTATAGTTTCTATGAGTCAAGGTTTTGAAAATGTAATGTTTTAAATTTCATTATCCCATGCTTAGAGGGCTGTTCTAAGCATTATATAAGTCGTTTGGCCGAATTGAATAAAATCAGAATATAGAGTGTTTTTAGAATTAGCCTTTGTGCTTTTCAGAAGATCAATTTTTTCTAAATTAACTCATATCCCTTGGTTGGATTCCTTTGGGTGGTGAATTTCGGTTTCTGTATCTTTTTGGGTGATGATATTTTGTATCTCATTGAGTGGTGAGCTAATTTAGTTCTGTATCCTTAGTTAAATTCCTTTGGGGTGGTGATATTTATATCCCTTCGGGTTTGCTTTGGTAGTGAGTTTATCTTTAGTAGTAAGTGTATCTATCATTTTTATTCTTGAGTGTTTTTCTTATTTAATATAACTAAAAAAATATAAAAATATATATCCACCCTGCCTTCATTTATCATATTAGATAAGTTTGGGTTGCTCCATATGATTCCAGTATTAAAGCTTCCCTTGAACAAATTTATCATTATTTCCACTTTTAAAGCAAAATTTGAGTGGGCCTACATCAAACCAATTGCCAACTTGTGCCAAAAAGGTTAAATCTTTTCTTGAATTACACTAGAATGTCCTTTGAGCTCTAATTCTAGTTTGGTGGGATTTTTGACAAACAGAGGCATATTTTCACAAACAAGAAATAAAAACATACACATAAAACAACAATATTTATGTAATTCGGTTAGGTCTATGCATATTAATGAGCGACCGCTATCAAATATATGTATTACAAATTTACAATAACTCTTAATCAAAACTCACAAACTCTCACAAACAACACTCACACACTCCTCACAAACCAAACATAAACAAGACTTCTCACTCAAAATTTTCTTATAGACACTCACAATCCTAGAGTCCCGATACACCTAACCGTTTTCACACTCACACAATAAACAAACTCACTAAATCACTCATGCAACTATCTCTCGACTTCAAAAAGATTACCACATTATTCCTTACACAAAGGACTACCTTTGGCAGAGAACCAACCTAGTTAAGACTAAAGTCACCAAACCTTGTGCAACAATTACTATTTGTAAGGTTCTAATTCTATTACTTAAAGACAAGGAACTCCTAATTATTCTTCACTAAGAAAAATTGTTTCCTTTCATACCAAGTAAAATTCTTTCTCCTACACACTAACGAAAATCCTCACCTTCCGCAGCACAAGCAAACCCAATAAAAAAAAAAAATCAAATCCAACTAAGAATTTGGAACAATTTCTAATAGACATATTTTAGGGAGGAATTTCATGTCTTTTTTTTTTTTTTTTTTTTTTAAATGGTTGATATCTTTTAGAATCATCTATTATATTTTTATTACTTGATTTTTTTTTTTTAATGGCTGAACTGATTAGCCTGTTGTGTATACACAATTAACCTCAAGTTTGGGATTAAAATTTGATTTTTTTCATATTACATTAAACACACCCCATGATAGATTTGTATTATACTAGGAAACGAATGGTAGGACTTGATATCCAAAGTGAAGTCAATCGGATTTAATATCTTACAGAAATTAGTCTTTTTAAATGATATTAATATGAGGCCAAAAGCTTATATTCAAAGTGAAATAATTAAAGAGGGATGCATTAAGAAACAGACATAGGAATAGGGGAACCCACGAATTAAAGAGCCAATAGGACTATGATGGCAATGAGAAAATTTTAATATTTTATCACATCAGATTCTCAATCACTTACTGAAATCAGTGTCTTATCAAGCCAAAAAGGCTGCCTATGACCTGAATGAGAAATGGGTACCCCTCTCTTCACCATTCTCCCATTACCGTTTCATTTCCATTGTCCAATCACTACTTTTTTCTCATCTGTCCATCCATCCATCTAGTCTCTTCTTAGATCTACCATAGGCTCTCTTTAATTAATATATAGTATAGTATTCTCATTGGAATCTATATACACAACTCATGAGCTTTTGATTAGCCATTGGAAATTCTGAAGTTCACTCACTGAATCGTTTTCTGAAAAAGAAAAAAAATATTTAGTAATATGAAAAATCTAGAGATAACATTGCTATTTGAGTTCCAAAAATAAATAAATAAATAAAATTATTTATTTATTTTTACTTGCATAAAAAAAAAAAAAAAAAAAAAAAGCATCAGAATTGTATCTTGTTAAATAATCGATGCCCCATCTAGGGATTACTATACTGTGCTATTTATATTCATTTGCCAGAAAGGGAAAAAAAATTAAAAATATCATCATGTTATTTTGTCATGATTTTAAAATTCTATAGTATTCATCATTTTGTTTTTTTTACTTTCTCCAGTACGTGGCCAGAAAAAGTTTCAATGGCGTTGTTGAAGACAAAGTTGGCCAGCGTTCGTACAAGATGTCCTTCCCCTAGTAGGAAACTAATCGCTATAGTTACCCAACTTTAATGGTAGGATTTTGATCTATATTTTGACATTTCACACGCATAGGCAAAGCTTTCTTTATGTCTCGTCATCCTTCATACAACTTTCATCCATGCTTGCCTTAAAAATCGCTATGGAAATGAATCACATTTTGATTCTCATAAAAATAAGAATCTTTTCTTTTTTTAATTCTCTAAATTTTCCTCTAATAGAATTAAATCTTTTTAAGAACAATGAAATAGCGGTAACTCAAGGAGAAATAGCGGTAACCAATCATTGACTAAAACGAAGGAATTGTATCAACCATCAATTACAATATCTAAGTCCCATCAAAATAAATAAATAAAAAAACAATATTTAACACTTGCATTATTTGGGTCTACTCTATTTTCCTAATACTCTGGTTATTTTCAAGCCAATAGCCCAATTTCTACCAACTATTTTGACAAGACCATAATATTATTTGTTGCTTTCTCAAAAAAAAAATAATAATAATAAAATAAAATGAAACTGTTTGTTTATGTAATGTTTGTAATTTTTTTTTTTTTTTGAGACAACCAATGCACATATATATATATATATATATATTGGTAGAGACCAATGCATATAAATTACTACTAGAGGTTTTCGTCAAAGCAATTTCCCAAATAATGATTAAAAAGAATTGCGGAAAGAAGGAAAAAGAAATGATTGTTGCCAAAGGTGATTTTATGCTTCTACAATATTGCAAGCTACGAACTTTAATCAAATACTCATAATGTTGCAACTTGCAAGTCACGAACCTTAATCAAACAATAAATCTAGGATAAAATACACAAATGATCCTAAGGTTTAGGCTAGCTAATGCTAAGTATTATTAAGACTTTTTAAAAATATCAAATTTTCTCCCTAAGGCTCTATTTGGTTAAAGGATGAAAAACATTTAAAAATTGAAAAAAAAAAATAGATGGATAAAAAACTCATTTATTTAGTTGAGAATAAAATAAAATAACAGAAAATGTAGTTTATAAATTTATTCTCATGTTTATTAAAAAAAAAAATCTTTCAATAATTTAGAAGGGGAAAAATAAAAATAAAACAACAACAACAATGTACAGTGGAAGGATGGAAATGGGTAGACGAGAACTCTTCTTCCCATTTTCTCCCCAATTGGGGAGATGAAATTTTGATGGGCTTGGGGATAAAACAATTAAGCCCTACCAAACAACCTTTCTTCCCATTTTCTCATCTATTTTCCCCTTTCTTTTTACCATCCTCCCCCAAATCACTACCAACCAAACAAAGTGTAAGCACAAACAACACTTGACATTGTTTGAAAGTGTTTTATTCCTTTAAGTCTTTTGCTTCTTTCCAATAGCATTTCTTAACTACATGAGTCTTACATTCAATGCATTATGGAAATTATATGCTCGAGAGACTGTTTAGGAAACTAATGGTAGATACATAGAAACCAGAAATGGAGAAGAAGCAGAGAGAATAGGGTAATTTTCAAACAATGCTAATTGACATATGTGCTTAAGAGCAAATTGAATATTTTGAAAATGTTTTGGTGATACTTGGCATTAGCCCAAATTTCACAGATAGTTTTTGTTTTTTACCAATAAATCTATTAAAGCAACTTTAGTTAAAAAATTTTGGTTCAAATTCAATTATGTCCCTCAATTTTTGCTTCAATTGCTAAACTAGTTATTAAAATTTAATTTTTTTTAATTTATTCCCACACGTTTTCAAAATGGGTCAATTTAGCCATTCTATCCATATCTCTTAGCAAATGAAGTCGTTTGAATTTTTATTATCTTTAAAAAATACTTATCAAACAACAATAGACACATTTTATTGTCTCATATTTATAAAGCGAGGGATTAAATAGACAAAAAATAAATCTTACGTACTAATTTGACAATAAAATAAAAGTTAAGGTACTAAATTGAATTTTAGCCTAACTTATTTTTAGCAATTGAGGTGATAAAATTATTAATGGTAAACAATAAAATCATGTTAGTAATAAATTCATGTGAAAAGTGAAAACCAATAACTTTTAAAATTACTCTTATGGTATTCCAAAAATCCAAATAACCTTGAAAAACAAGGTATTTTCAGCAATAAAATTTTGTTTTAGAACAAAACAGTGAAAACACACTCGACATTTTGTTAATGGGAGGGGTTTGGTGGCGGTTCTGATCGTCCCAAGCCTCTTGGAACTTTTAAAAATGTATGGAATTTGTTTTAAATTCAAAATTTGAAACCTAAATGGGTTTAGATGGGATTGGATATAGTCTTTTAGGTCTTGATAATTCAACTCCAACCCAACTATATAATTAACTTAACAATTAAAATATTCTTAAAAGTAATTTTATTTATAAAAATGGATGGTTTTCTATTACTTTTACGGTTTTACCCACCATGCCTTTCTCTTATTCATTTTATACTTTAGTATTATAAAAATTCATGTAATGTGTAAAATAATTTCCCTATTTTTACTATGAGATGATTTAAATAATGTTAGCAACCAAAAAAGTTGGAAGACATAAATTGGATCAATTTTATACAAACTAAATTAAATGTTGTTCAATTTATTTTTAATCAATATAATGATATTATGATATTTTTATTGATGTTTGCATGTTTTAAACGATATATTAGAATTTAGCATTTTTTTCATCCAAATATAATAAAATAAACGGACAACTTTGAAAGAATTTAGAACTCTTAAATCAATAAGTCCAATGACACTAAACTTTTTCATAATTGTTTATTAGTAAATAGTAAAAGTAATATCCATAATGAATCTATATTAAACTGATTTTTTTTTTCAATCACAATTTATTACCTTAACAAATTATTATTTTTATAAAAAATTTTGCATCCGTTCTCCATTTCATTAGTTTTTCCCAAATACATCAGATGGGTTTGAGATTAAATATCTTAAATATAATCGTGTTTGAAACCTTCTTTTTTAAATTTATTTAGTTATAAATATATGAGTTCAAGACCCTTTGGTCCCTTCCCAATATTATTATTGGTTGTTTTGAAGCAAAAAAAAAAAAAAAAAAAAAAAATTATTGGCTGCTTGCTCAAGCAAATTATTTTCTTAAATTGTGTTTGAATATTGTATTTTAAAAAGTAAATTATGTAAGAATAAAAATTAAAAAAATTATATACGAAATTTTTTTAAAAATTGATAGATTAAGTTAAAGATAAAAGATTCAATATTTTTCCAAAAAGTATTATTCGAAAAAAAAAAAATTGTTTAAAAAAATTTTTACAAAAAAATAAATTAAAGAAATAGTCTTTTTCAGAAATTAGAATACACCGCAAAGGAGATCTCCCTTCACAACCGGGCGAAGATAGGGTAACGGACAAGGTACGTCAGCATAATTAGCAGGGAGACAAGTACCAATGCAAGCTAGCAGTGGGACAGCCCCAAGCTCCCAACTCTTGCTTTTATTTTTTGGACAAATGGGGATGTCCCATGAAATGACTTTTGTGCAGTTGTGCTCCTACAGTTGTTCACTTTTTTTCAAACTCGGAATAATTTTAGAGATACGCAACAATTACACACTCAATTTTATAATTTGTTAAATTATATGGATGTAAGTTGCCAATATTTCGGATCATTACTGTTTGTGCAATCCACCACCTTTTATCAACTACTTGTAATCTCATGAATCAACAAATTGTGAAATGAGAGATTTAATAATAATTAGTTTGCCCAATTATTAATCATTATTAATCCCATATAGTTGTCATGATGTTTTTTTGCCAGAATAATTCATATACCTGTCCACATGGTATGGTATGGTCCTTTGGATATTTTCCCACTATTCCCTCTTCTGCATCTGCACCTGGATGAATATATATATATATATATATATATATATATATATTTTGAGGGATCCAGTTAATGTGTGTCCTATTTATATTTAAAAATATTTTTTTGAGAATTAAAAAAATATTGATAAATTTTTTAATTTTTAATAAAATATTTTTAAAAATAAATGATTTAATGTGTACCATAAAAATAAATGGTTTAATGTGTATCTTTGGACAAACATTAGCAAAATCATTTTTTGAGAAACAGGATGAATGAATATATGCTTTGGAGTCCGTTTATTTGGGTTTGGGTAGATTTTTCATCTCTCTCTCTCTCTCTCTGTCTCTCTCTCCCTCTCTCTCTCTCTCTCTGATTTGTAGTTTCATCTTTCAAACTTATTGTCATTTCACTGTGCATAGCAACTCAGTTCCATCAGTGGGATATTTTATAATTTATAATATCTTGGGAGGGACAACCAAATTTTAATAATGTTATCTGTCAAATTATAATGTGAGACAATTTTCCAGGTAAGTTTTATGTTTTCTGGTGCCTCACATTTATTTTTGCATAGTTCAACTGAATCAACCATAAACAGTTTTAACATTTTCACCCAGGGAGAAACCTATTATTTTAATCATCAGTCTGCTACTCAAGGTATTCTCCTATTCTTTTTACTTTTTCTTCTGAAGAATGTTCAAGCTAGGCCTCACATTATTCAAAAAATTTGTTTGCTACGAAATGTCTAAAAATAATTTAATGAGAAATTGTTTTCAATAGTCAAATCAACAAATACTGTACATTTTCTAGCAGGAGTACTACTGTACTAGTTATGTATTGAAGGACATTAGCATAGACCTAGACAAAAGCCAAACCCTAAAAGTCCAGTAGGTCTGCTTAATAATGTGCATCAGATATGTAGCCACGAGTCACTTCATTGCTTACCATTCCCGCCCTTTATTAATTTTTTTATTTTTAGAAATATTTTTTCAAAAATTAAAAAAGTATTGACAATTTTTTTAATTTTTAAAAAAATATTTTAAAAAATAGATGGCTTAATGTATGTTTTAAGAGTACATATTAACTAGACACTATTAATTATATCTCTTTTAATTTTCTTTATTTCAAAAAATAAATAACTTAATGTATGTCTTAAGGATACATATTAACTAGACACTATTAATTATATCTCTTTTAATTTTCTTCATTCACTTAAGTATAAAGTTAATTGCTTACCATTCCCTTATTCAAGGGGAAAAAGCAAAAAGAATTGCGTTCACATAGCCCTTTGTTAATTAGGATTTTGCTATTTTTAGAAATATTTTTTTGAAAATTGAAAAAGTATTGACAAATTTTTCAATTTTCAAAAAAATATTTCAAAAAATAGATAACTTAATGTATGTCTTAAGGGCATATATTAACCAGACCCTATTAATTATATCTCTTTTAATTTTCTTCATTCACTTCAGTATAAAGTTAAGTGTGTTTAGATATCACTTATTTTACTGAAACTGAAAATTTATTACTAAAAGTGTACATTTTTAGACCCCTGTAAAGCTAGATTGTTTAACCTAATTAATTAACTAAGTGAATACTTAGGTTTATTATTCAGATCTAGGTTAAAACAAAACAATCATATCATGCAAAGCAGTGGAAATATAAAGAACACAATGATATGATGATGTAGGAAAATCAAACCGGTAAAAAACCTGGGGAGCATTTAACCTAGCTATCCTCAAGGTAAAAAGCAAATCCACTACGAAAGAATTGAAGTTTTACAATAGCGACTTAGACCACTAACATCTTATTGCTACCTCGAGTAGAAAACTTACTACTATGACCACGTGACAACTCCGAGTCCACGAACTACTTCTTTCTTGGCCTTTGCAACAACACAAGCTCACCTGCTTGTGACTTTGAGACTCCACTCAAAGGTTTTGGATCTCCTTAAACGTTGATCATGTATGCAACAACTTCTACAATATCGGATCTTGAGATTCTTTAACGAATAACACCAGTAGAAGACATGAAAAAGCTTTTGGATACAAAACCCTAAATCTACCAAAGAGGCACAAGATGTGCTCTAATCTCTCTAAAAACTCTAAAAATCCTCTTTAGGGTTAGCTTATAATGTCCTTTAAATACTGAAAAAAAAGGGCTCGTGATTTGGGTTTCAAACAGATAAGTTATGGTCTTTTTACGTTTGCTAATTTTTGCTGAAACGCATGTTTCGATCGATCAAGTACCAATCGAACGAAACATATTGTAGCTCATTTGTTTTCATCCCGAACTTGAGCTTTTGTCTTGGACTTCAATGTAGACCATTCTAAACTAATGAGACTTAATTTTTGTCATGGTTTGCAAAACATTACAAACTCAAAACCTAATAGAAAGTACTATAGATAAAAGTAAAAGTTAGTTGAAATAGTACAATAGGACCCATAAATAATAACAAAAACAAGTTAAATAGTAAAATAATTTTAATTTTTCATTCCAATCCAAACTCACATGTTGTGAAAAAAAGTTGTCTTCTTAGATTTATTTTAAAAATAAAAGGTAAAAGTTTACTAAAAGCTATCTTCTAGATTTACTAAAAGTTTTTTTTTTTCCTAAGCTAAATTGTAAATTATGTTTCTAAAGTTTGTGAATATTAAAATTTTACAGCAATCATGCCTCAACCCAAACTGATAATAACCATGCACATCTTAACTCGGCAATTAATTCTCTAAATCTAGGAAACCAAAACATTCCACCTGCATCACGTAATTCCCCTGAATCTACCTCTGTCCATGGTCGCCCTTTTAGAACGTTCAACATGAGACCATCCTGGTTTCCCCCACGAGCTTCAGGTTTGAGATGGACTTGGATAGTTGACTCGGGCCCTTTTATTACAAATGCTGAGGTTAGAGAATTCCAACCAATGACAACAAACACAAAGAGCAATTCTGTGACAGTTACTTAATTTAGACAAACTGAATGATGTCAGACTCGAGGTCAGACAAGGGTCCACTTGGGATAGAGGATTAATCCCGAAATCTCTGGACTCTTTCATTGAATCTCTAGTCCAACGAGTCAATAGAGGAAGGTTTCATTTTGAGTTGGGCGAACCTAATGCTGGACCCACGCTATGCTGTTCACAAGCCCAACAGTTAAATGGGACCAATGATACAACTGTAAATAGAAGTGTGGAAGGCCTAAATCATTCCTCTAATCTGAAACAGACCTCTGATCAGGCCTTGCACATAGGCCAAGACCCACTATCACCATCTTCTTTTCACTCTGATCCTAGTCCATATTACACGCATATACAGGCAACTCAAGATGAGTCTTGGGTCTCCTTTTCTACATCCCTTCAGCTGAGTGGTTCTAGAAAGAGATTTCGAAAAGATTTTGGGAAATTTAAGCGCAACATACGCCAGAGATTGTGTGGGTTTTTTAGCGGATTGGGACATAATAAGGAAGTAACTTATGAGCCTGGGTAGGTTGTATCTAGATCAGAATTAGGTGAGTCAACTCGTGGCATTTAGCATTTGGACAATCCTGGTGGTTCTTTCTTTGACAATCCAAATGGGCTTTGGGAAGCTGGCCCTCAACAGCTTTCCCATTACCTATGAGGATATTATGCTGAAACTGTAGAGGTTTGGGAAAATCCTTTACAGTTCTGCAATGCCAGAAAAAAGCCCTTGAGTCCTGTCCTAATTTACTGTTCTTTATGGAGTCTCGGTTACCCAAAGATAAGGGAAAGTTAGTTTGGCAGAAGTGTGGTTTTTTTGAAGGTTGGGAACTTCCAAGAGAAGGTCTCAGTGGTGGTTTGCTCTTGGCTTGGAGGCATAGACAACAGGTTCAGATTATTTTTTTAGTCTTAGAATTTGGTTCACATTGAAGTGATGGACAACAAAGGTAACCCCTTATCCATTACTTTTGTTTATGGACACCCTGATTAATCTAAAAGGGAATCTGTTTGGGCTAAGCTTAGAGAATTTAAATTTTTGTCACATCCAAATTGGCTCTGCATAGGAGACTTTAGTCAAATTCTAGATAGTAAGGACAAATTTTCCTTTTATTGTGGGAAGACCCTTGGCATGGAAGCCTTCCAACAATTAGTTTTTGATTTGGAATTATGTGAGTTAGCTTCCTCTGGTCAAAATTTCACCTGGATGAATAATAGGATGGATGAGGAGTTTGTCATGGAGAGATTGGATAGGGAGTTTGCTAGTGTTGAATGGCTTAATTCTTACCCTAACTATGCTCTTAGAAATCATCCTATATTGCATTCTGATCATGGACCCATCACTCTAGATTTTGACCTTTAACACCCTTTTAAACATGGACCTTTCTGTTTTGAACATATGTGGCTCACACATTCTACATGTAAGGAGGTTGTTCAAAATTCTTGAAATTTTCAAATTCCTGGTTTTAGGGCCTTCCAACTAAAAATTAAAACTTCCAAACTTAAAGCTGATTTACTTGTTTGGAATAAGCCTGTTTTTGGTTAAGTGAAGTAGGAAATCTGTCAAAAACAGAAACAGCTCCAAGATATCCAGAACTCTATCCTTACCTAGGAGGATGTTAGGAAGGGAAGGATTCTTAGGGAGGATCTAGAAATGCTCATGCTGCAGGAAGAAATGAAATGGGCTCAAAAGGCAAGGAATAAGAGGATAGTGTTGGGTGATAAGAATACTAGGTATTTTCAAACTTTTGTTAAGCAGAAAATGGCCAGAAATAGAATTCTACACATTAAGACTTCTGATGGAAATGTCTCGGAGAATCCTTCAGTTATTGAACAAACTCTGTTAAATCACTTTAGACAATCATATGAAGACACTGTTAATATAGACTTTAGCTCTATTCTTGAGGAGTTAAACTCAATCCCTCTTCCTAAGCTCTCCTCTTAACACTTGGATTTCCTTAATAGACCCTTCACCAATGAGGAGATTGAATATGCTGTCTTTTAATTGGGTTCCCACAAAGCCCCTGGTCCTGATGGCATTCCTGCCTTCTTTTACCAAGAGTTTTGGGCAATTGTGAAGGCTGATGTTTTAAGCTCCACCCAAGCTTTCTTCCATTCTAGGTTCCATTTAAAAGCTCTAAATCATACTTACATTACCCTTATTCCCAAAATCCCCTTTTCTAAAGAGGTATCCCATTTTAGACTTATCAGTTTATGCAATGTTATCTATAAGGTCATTTCCAAGACTTTGGTCAATAGACTTAAACCACTGATGGATACCCTAATAACTTCTTTTCAAAATGCCTTCATTCAAGGGAGGAGCATTACAAATAACATCTTAATTGCCCATGAATTGTTTGATTATCTAGGAAAGAAAAAAGGGAGGAAGAATTGTTTTGGGGCTCTAAAAATTGATATGTCTAAAGCATATGATAGGGTTAATTGGAATTTCTTGAAGGCTGTCCTTACTGCCATGAACTTCAATGAGAGATAGGTGAATTGGATTCTTCAATGTGTTACTACTGTTCAGTACACCCTCCTCATTAATAGCCATATTACAAACTCCTTTTCACCTAAACAGGGTCTAAGGCAAGGGAATCCTCTTTCCCCTTACCTATTTCTTTTATGTGTAAATTTGCTATCCTTGGCCCTTATGAAGGTAGAGAGTCAAAAGAGAATTAAAGGCATTCAATTAGGCAGAAATGACATATCCTTCACTCACTTACTATTTGCTGATGACTCCTTGCTTTTTTTCAAGAAGGATAATCACTCTTTGCACAATCTTCAGAATGTCCTTACCTAGTATTACTCCATATCAGGTCAATGCATTAATTTGACCAAATCTAACCTTTTTTGTTCACCTAATATGGATGAGGAGGATATGGAAGCTTTGGCTCAAGATCTCCAAGTTAATCTTGTCTGTACCCCTAGTAAGTATTTAGGTATTAATTTTAAACTAAGAGGAAAGAGGGTTACAGATTTTCAATTCCTTATGGATAGAATGCAATCCAAATTATAGGGGTGGATAGCTAAAGTCCTTTCCCAGGTTGGTAGGACTTCCCTCATCTCTAGTACCCTCCAATCCATGCCTCTCTGTACCTTTTCTTATTTCAAAGTACCTGAAACCGGGTAAAATAAAATGGATGGCCTTTCTAGAGCTTTTCTTTGGGGGCATGATCCAACTGATAGGAAAATGCACATGGTCAGCTGGGAAAAGATTTGTAATCTAAAAGGGATGGGGGCCTAGGCCTAAAGAATTTTGGCTTGATGAATCAAGCCATGCTGGCTAAAAATACTAAAGGATAAGTCAGCACCCTAAACTCTTGTTTCTAGGGTTTTTAAAGCCAAATATCTTCCTAGGAATTCAATCCATGACTGTTCACCAAAACCTCACCACTCATGGTTTTGGAGAAGTATCATCTCACCTAAAAATAAAAATTAAAGGAAGGAAGGTGGGTTGTTGGTACAGGTGTAGAGATTCCCCTTAATCATAATGCTTGGTATCCCTGTCAGAATCATGTTCTTAGACACCACAATTTACATCAGGGATCAGTTGTTGACTTGATTGACAATAATACTCACACATGGAAACTTGACCTTATCCAAGCCTTATATCCCCCTCTTTTTAGGAAGGAGATTTTATAGATACCTCTTTCTAGAACTAGTTCAACTTTAGATAACTTGGTTTGGAAACAATCTATTTCTGGGGAATTCCAAGTTAAAAAGGCCTATGAGTTATTGCTAAAGGATGAAGTATATAGGAATTCTATAGGAAATCATAGATGGCATTTGGTTTGGAAGGTTCAAGTTCCCCTGAAAATTTGTACCTTTGTATGGGGGTTGCTCCATGATAGCCTCCCCACTTATCTTACCCTTAAGAGTAAGGGTATTCCTATTGATAGCTCCTGCCCAATGTGTGAGGGAGGGGATGAATCTTCATCTCATCTCTTTCTATCATGTCCTTTTGCTAGAGCTATCTGGTATGGTTCTTCGTTGGCTTTGCACACCTCTGATTTTCATGGCCTGACTGTCCAGTAATGGGTTGGGAATCTATTACATCAGCATAAGAATATAAGTGAGGATAGCATGTGCTTTTTGCAAACTGTGTTCACTACTTTCTAGACAATATGGACTCACGGGAACCTTGTTATCCATGAAGAAAAGTAGCCTAATCCTTTAGATGTAATTCTAAGTTCTCAATCTTTATTGTGCAGGTACAAAAAGGCTTTTAGATGGCTATCTTCCTCATCCCACTGCAGCTTGTCCAAGCATAGAGTTTGTTAGGACATATCTTCAAGAAATCTTGTTTCAAGTTCAAGTGTTAAAGCCATGCTAGTCTATCCAAGAGTTAAGTGAGAAAATACTGAATTTTAAAGCTCGATAGCTGCTCAACACCTCTTGACAGCTAGGCTATCTATCGAGCTCTTTAGCTTCTTTTTATCGCAATCTTGGCACCTCTCAATAGCTAAGTCAATCGATCGAGCAATTTTCTGTCCCCTCGATAGCTCTTCGATAGCTCTCAATAGCTCACAACAGATAGGCTCGATACCTCTCGATTGATCGAGAATTACAAAATTCAGATTTCTAAATCTAATTTTCGGCCCATGCTGACATGTATGTGTAAGGTTTCTTTTCTCACAACCCTAGACCTATATAAGGCATATTTTAAAGGCTGTCACATAAGAGAATACAAGGAGAACGAATGCAAAAGGTGATCGATGCCTTATTCTCTTTGAAAGAAGCTACTGCGTCATTTGCGCCTTAGAGTTTTGTAACCAAGTGCTTCCTGATTTTCATTGTTGATGAAGTGAAGAACTTTGTAGCCAAAATCATCTTGAAGTTGGTGTGTTAGTCACGTACTGGGAGTCGTGCATCGTTGGTTAGTTATGTACTGGGATCTATGCATCAAAAGGGTGGTGTTTATATATTGAAGAGTTTAGAAGTTTTGAAGTGGTAGAAGGTTTCTACTTTGAGTTTATCTACAGGGATTGTAGAGTCTAAGGACAATGGTTTTGTACTAAATCTGGAACTTCTCTTTACTATAGTGGATTGCTTTACGGGAAGGTTTCCCCCCAGTTTTTTACTGTGAAACTAATTTGTTTCATTAGTTTTCCTGGGTTATCATATCTTGTCTTATTTATATTTTCACTGCATGATTTTGACATGATATTGATATTTGTTTGTTTTAACAAGTTTTATTCATAATAAATCTAATTAATAACTTGGATTTAAAAACTTGTTAATTCTATGAACTGGGGTCTAAATTTCCCAACAGAGTTGACTCTAAAGTTGGTGGTCCCTGGCAGCTTGTCATTAAAGTTGCAACTGCTAAAGAGAAGAGGCTTAATCGGACTGGACTTGCCTATGAAGCTAAGAGCATTCAAGGAGTTAAGGCTATGCAAGGGATTACTAGTTGTACAGGGAAGTTAATCTCTATAGCCATTCAGGAAGCAATGATCGAGGCAGCAGTTAAGGCTAGGAGCTTGGGATTCAACCAATTTTTGTTCTTATGTGGTAGTAAGAGAGCTGTAAATGTCACAAATGGTTTTTGGCCTCCGAGGCCCCAACTGGTAGGAAAGAGTTTTGTTAACTGATTGGGCTACCTTAGCCCGAAATGATGTTTACTTTCACTTATCTATTTCCCAAGAATTGTAAATAGCTATGTCAGTAACCTAGCTAAGTTGGCAATCATTATGCCAATTCATCATTGTATGGTCAACCAAGACTTTTTGTAACTTTTCTTTTTGAATGGTATCAAAAAAAAAAAAAAAAAAAAAAATTACAACATAAAATTTTAGAATTTGGATTTTACTCCTTAAAAGTTTGAGGGTATTTAAATCACACTGAAGTTAGGGAGTGTTTGAATTTTATACTCTGAAATTTCAGAATTTAAATTTTACTCCATGAAGTTAAATTCTGTTTGCATCAGCATCTCTTTAGTCTATAATTTATGATAAGTGTCACATAACTCATCCAATAAAATGCTGCCTTGTTATTTTTATTTTTTCATGCCATTTTTACTTATTTAATTTTTTTTAGGCTACAAAAATGATGTGACATCAATTTACTAGATAAACTAAACATGTGTGGTTAGTTTATGTGGCACTTGAAAGAAAATATGGACGGAAGGGTTGCAATGCAAACAAAATTGGATAAACTAAACATGCGTGGCAAGTTTATGTGGCATTTAATGGAAAATATGGATGGAAGGGTTGTTGATGCAAACAGAATAGAACTTCAAGGGGTAAAATCTAAATTTTGAAACTTCAGAGTGTAAAATTTAAACACCCCCAAACTTTAGGGGTAAAATTCAAGCTCCCCTAAACTTTAAGGGATAAAATAAAAATTCTGAAATCTCAAGGTGTAAAATCTAAACTCCCCAAACTTTAGGGGATAAAATTCAAATTTTGAAATTTCAGGGTATAAAATCCAAACACCCTCAAACTTTAGATATATAACTTACAATTTAGCCTTTTTTTTTTTTTTTTGTTCTTAAACTTTAAAAAGTTCTTATTTTTTTTCTTAAAATATTGAAAAGTTCGTCTTTCGTCCATAAATTATTGAAAATATTTTATTCTTTGTCATTAAATTAATTTTTTTTTTCATTCCTAAACTATTGAAAATGTTTTTTAATTCCTATTTTAGTCTTTAAAATTTAAAAAAAAAAAAAAAAAAAAACTCTTTATCAAGTTAAAGGATAGAACAAAGAACTTTTAAAGTTTAGGGACAAAAAACAAATTTTCAGTAAAGTTTAGAGACCAAAATTGTATTGCATTTTATCCAAAACAAAAATAAAACACACTCCTTATATCCTTTATAAATAAAATTAAAAATAAATTAATTACAAAAAATTCCCTAAAGTTTATAAACTATGTGTTGGTTATTTTAATATTGAAATTCATCCATTACACACTTTGCCACAATTTATTTGGGAGTTAATTTGTGATTAATTTATTTTTCACCAAGCTATTATTATTATTATTTTTTGTTGAGCAATTCACCAAGTATTAGTGGTGGATTGATATGTGTGGGCGCAAGGGAATACGCCTCAGCCGAGTGGACCTTAGTGCAGAAAAATGGAGTCGCCAACTAAATTAGGCCTGGGAACCATATTGGGCCTTTTGGATCAATCACTTACATGCATGGGTCTACATACCAGATTGAGTCCAAAGTTTGGATATGGCTTGGGAAAGTGTTAGGCACCTAAAACCGCCCGGCTTGTGGGCTGGTCTCCATGATGTGTTACTAGGTCATATTTAATTAAAGAGTTTATTAAGAGATCTCTAATCTTTAACCTAAACATACATCCTGCACTTAAGGAAATAACACACACAACATATTAAATATCACATCACAATATAGAAGGAAACAAATAAAACACAATCAAACATATACTAAAAAGGAAAATATAATAATTAAATCAGACACATAAGGAAAGATTATAAAATAAACCAAACATGGCAAAAAGATTTAAACAAACATGGAAAATAATTAATCACAATTAATTAACCTAAATATAGTCAAACAGAATCAAATATCATGTGAAAAATAACTAAATAAACAAAAATAAGAATTTTGCCGTAATCTGGGTTCGGGATGTGCACGCATACTTAACTATGTGTACGCATGGTTGAACCATGTGCATGCATACTCAATGGATGCGTACGTATCCTTTAGCACAGATTTGAAAATTTACATTTTTAGAGATTCATCAAACAAAGATATAACATGTGAGATCAAACAAGCATGTTAGAACCCTAAGCACTAAAATAACATGAAACAAATAAAACAAACATCAACATAAATAAATAATTATGAAACAAAATCAAACAATTAAACTAAACGATATTAAATAAATAAACATGTTAAACTTTACATAAAACTAAAATTACAAACCAAGAACAATAATAACAAATTATAAACAACCTAAAATCAGATTAAAACATATCAAAAAGATCATAACATCAATCAAACATGATAAGAACACTTATGATAACATCAAACAAAGAACCATGTGAATCCTATATAGCAAAGTGAGAAATCGTGGAAAAGAGACTCACCTTACTTTAGGATCATAGATTTGAGATAGTTTAACTGACCCCTCAGTGCCTACAACACAAATATTAGATTGAGGGAACAAGAATAATTAAAGAATACAACAATATTTAGTAATCACAACTCAAGAACAAAAGATTTTGAAAAAGGATTTAGAAAACAATTTGGAAAACAAACTTTCTGCCCTAGAACTAACTAAAGAGAGGTTTTAATTTTGTAAAAAAAAGACATTCTTAGGTGTTGTGTTAGGGTTTTGAAAAGAGAAAATAAGGTTTTAGAGAAGATGGGGGCCAAAAATAACTCTCTCTAGCTAGGGTTATGATTGGAGACATAAGATGAGTCTTTATAAGTTAAAATTAGGGTTTTCGGAGTTTTTTAATGGTCTTTGGACGTTCCCAAGGGTCTAGGGGCCAGCCCACATCAAAGAATGATGTTTTGAGCCCTTAAAAATGAAGTTTCACTGCCCAGAAATCGGCCTGCGTGTGCATCTTTCGAGGGTGCACATGCACCCTTGATTCATGTGTACGCATGCCTTAATTCCTAACAATTTTAATGACCTGATTTAAAATAGTCATAACTTACTCAATATAAATCCAAATTAGACAAATTGAAGCCCAGGATGTCTACTTTCCAATGAAACAAATTTTACTCAAAAATTCTTTGTGGATAAAAAGTTATGTTCAAAAGAATCAAAACAGTGAGCAAATGTCATTTTTTAGAACCGTTTTCAATGCGATTTTAGTGCTTTTGAGTTGTGATTACTTCCAAACTATTGTGAACTCCTTCAATACCCTTAGTTAACATATGTCAAGCTCATCATTGAGGTCGGGGACCAAAATCTATTAACGGGTACAAAATGAGATGTTTACATTATGTAAGTGATATAATTCAATCACATGCTAACATCCATAAAAATTGTGACAAAGTGTGTGCTTGTAGAAGAATTGTATTCCAATATTAATTATTTGTTTGTCCATGCCATCATTTAGGCAATAATTTAATTGAAACCTTAAATTAACTTAATTGAAACCTACCTTTTTTTTTTTTAGAAACAAACAAACACACACACACACTCACACATAAGAGAGAGGGAAAGAGGTTCTAACACAAAGGCATACCATAACTCCACTCTAAAGTCATGGTAATTTTTAACCTTAAATTAACCTAAGCAAATATACTTTCTCAACCAAAAAAAAAAAAAAAAAAAAAACCTAAGCAAATGTAGAAATATAGTTTAATTCCATTAAAGGTAAAGGGTACGAACGTTCCAAATTTTTTGTCATTTTCTTTTTACTCCCTTGCCAATTATTCAAGGAGAATTATACATTACCCACATTTTTGTGCGTTGGTATGGTACCTTCCAAATAGCCATCAACGAAAGTCATATCCAAATCGTTTCAAATCTAACCAATCATGGAAGAGCCAAATAAGTAAATCATAGAAACAATCAATTATCATTAATTAACCTAATTCTGGAGTGAAACTGAATTGTGAATCATGTGAGAAATCGAAAATATTAATCAAAACATGATTTTTTATACCAATTATGGGTTAGGGACGCACACTCGATCGAGCATGTATACTTAGATATTAAGGTTATGTTTGGTAATAGTTTTTTTTTTCTATTTTCAAAAACTTGTTTTTGGGAATATAAAGAAAAAACAATTTTCTTATATTTTTTAGATCAAAAACATGTTTGATTAGTTGAAATTAAAAAGATAGGTTTTCGAACAAAACTTGTTTTATATATAGTGTACGCATATATATATATATATATATACACGCGCGCGCGCGCCCACACACATACATACTTAGACAAAGTTTAATTAGAATTTAAAAGTAGAATCCAATTTTGTGTTGTATTTAAATTTATGTGGAGACCATACTATAATTATCTACTTAAGTTTTTTAATATTTGTGCCAAATGAGTGTTTTTTTTTTTTTTTGTGAGGTAGTTTAAACTTATGGTGTCTGCTCTTGATGATTGTTATTTATCATCAGACCAAGACACCAATTGGTTTTTGGCATAGGCGGGGATTGAATCCTAAATTTCTTATTCAACCATCAAAAATTTTACCAATCAAGCTAATTGGAACCCACCTTGTGCCAAATGAGTTAACGAGTGCAAAATACTAAGAATCTAATATTAATAAACTACAAAATTAAATAAATTAAAAAAAAAAAAACCAATCACATATACTCAATAAAAATCATCACACAACAAAGATTACCATACGTTCTATCTTATTAAAAGTTAGAAAAAAAAATTATTATAAGTAGTATTAAATTAAGGAAAGAATTTTAATAAATGACTAATTACGTTTAATTTTTTTTAAATAATTTGACTAATTATTTATATTTTTATGATAAAAATTGTGTTAAATTTTAAATGTATCTATACATATGCATGTGTTACATGCTATTTTTTTTAAAAAAATAATTTGACTAATTATTTATATTTTCAAATCCGTCAGTTTTTCGCCCATGCTGATCTCATGGATGATCCTATTCTGTCTAGAGAGATTGGATGGACAGAAAGCAGTGAGTTAGATGTCAGCGATGACCCCTTTGCTGATGAAGTTGACTCTGATTTTCAGTCTAGTGAAGAGGACGAGGTCCCCTTTGCCAGGCATGGCCCTCTGTTAGAAGATGACACTAAAGAATTGTGCATTCAACATGAATTCTGGGGTCATTGCGCAATAGGTTTTTTTTTAGACTATAGGAGGTTCTCGGTTTCACACCTACAACATCTCATCAGCGGTGCATGGCATATCCGAGGTGCCGTTAAAATTGTGGGTAGGGACTCTTCGTTCTTTATTCTCGATTTTGAGTTTCTAGAGGATTTAAACCATATGTGTAGTGAGGGTCCATGGTCAGTTGATGGCGCCATGCTTATTTTGGAAAAATGGAGACCAAACCTTGTCATTAGTAATCTTTAGGTGAACTACATAGCAGTTTGGGTCTAGTTTAATGGTTTACCAATGGAGTATCAATATCTAGAGTTAGCAAAGAGAATGGGTCTGTGCATGGGAGTGTTTGAAAGACTGGATTGGGAAGATAGTCTGCCTCGTAATATTCGGTTCATGCATGATAGAGTTCGAATAGATCCTTGGCTGTTAGTGGTCACTGGTTTCATGCTGCAATTGGATGATGGCTTAAGGGTTTGGAGTCAATGTAGGTATGAGAGAATCCACAAACTCTATATCAAATGTGGACTGATCAGACACACTCGGGGTCAATGCACTCACAGTATGGATGACATTGAAATGATGCTAGTTAGACAATGTTTTCGGGTTCAAAGTTTATAGTAGGTACAATTTCGTTTTGATGCTCTTGAACCTCACTTCACAAATAACCTTCGAGCATTTTATAACCAGAGAAGATGTTGGACTACCTTGGTTTGCTTTGGTCCCTTTCCTTTTGATCACCACAATAATACCTTACACACTCCCATCAATTCCCCAAATGACCATTCCCTCCAAAATTTATACCTTGATCCTGACACCCCCCTTTTTGCGTTTGTCCATAACCATACTGTTGCCCCTCCTCCACATGCAAACCATCACCCAGCAATCGTGCATGCAAACCTTCACTTTGCTATAAACTCTTTAAACCTTGACCATGACACACTCCTTCCCAATCCCCCTTATTCCCCTGTTTCTTCTTTGAACACACATGTAGCCTCCTCACCCAGTCATGCCCATCCCCTTTCACCCCCCAGGCCTAACCATGCATCTACTTCCTCCTTTTCTTTGCGGCCTTCCTGGGTGCCTCCTGCTTCAACTGGCATTAAGTGGACTTGGATAGGTTAGGATGGTCCTTTTTTGACAACGGGGGATTTAAGAGATACCAACCAAGATTCCTCGGATACTGAGAGTGAATCTATCATTGCAACCTTTTTTAATCTGGATAGCCTAAATGAATCTAGACCTGAGGTCATGCAAGGTACAAGATGGACTTGCGGTCAAATTCCAGAATCTCTGGATTCCTTCATTCAACCCTTAGTCCAGAGAGTTAATAGGGGCCGGTTTAGGTTTGAAGTGGGTGATTCTAGTATTGGCCTAAGACTGGCTAGGTCGCTTACCCATTCTTATAATACTGAGAGGATGCAAGACAATTTAAGTCATTTGGGGCTCGATAGAGGGCTTGCTACTAATTCTGTGCATAATGGTGCAAATGATACCTTAGGCCCACATCGGGCCTTCAAAGTGGAACCCTAGACTCAAAGTGACCCTGAGGCAGAATCCTTTGGACTTGGCCCTCCCTCACCTATATCTACCCAATCTGATCCTGGCCCAAGACTTTCTCTTCAGGCTAGTTAGTATTCAAAAAAGAGGTTAAGGAAGGAGTTTAATAGGTTTGGTCATAATCTTAGGCAGCGTTTGTTATGTGGTTTCTTTGCCAAGAGGGGGGAATGGTAGTGATTAGAGGATAGATGAAGAGTTTAGGGAGGAAAAGTCAGGTCAGGCTCAAGCTGTTGATCAGTCACAGGTTGTTTCAAGCTCCGTACATTCAAATGGTTTGGGAAGCTGTCCTTGATCAACTTCCCAAATAGCCATGAGGATTCTCAGTTGGAATTGTAGGGGTTTAGGCAAATCCTTTGCAATTTGACAATGTCAGAAAATTGCCCACGAGTCTCAACCTGATATTATGTTCTTAATGGAGACTCGGCTTGTGAAGGATAGAGACAAGTTGATATGAGACAAAGGTGGCTTTTCTGAGCGTTGGGAATTTCCTAGGGTTGGTTTTAGTGGTGGGTTGCTGCTTGCTTGGATGCCAAAACAATGCCTCATCATCAAATATGAGTCAAAGCACCTTGTTCACATTGATCTTCTTGACAATAAAGGTACCAAGAGATCTTTCAAAATCATCATAGTATTGATCATAGGATATCTAGGCAGAAAATTATGGCTCAAGGTCTTCATGGGTAGTGGAGCATCATCCTCAAGATTTCTAGTGTTAGGCAAAGAAGAAAGAAGAGAGCTGCTTTTGCTTATGAGGCTTAGACTAGGCAGGGTGCAGTAGTTTTCTACGGATGCAGCAGCAGTGCAGCTAGATCAGTCCCAGGTGTTTTGCTTGAAGGCTTTAGAGAAGCAGCTGTGACAGCTTTTAGGCTTTAGTTCAACCAGATTTTGGTTTTGAGCAATTGTAATTTTTTGGTTCAGTTGTTTAGTACAGGCCAAGCTCCAGATTGGGAAGGAAAAACCTTGTCCGCTGATTTAGAGTCCTTAAAGAAGCGGGGTATATGCATTTCCTTTCGTTGGATCCCTGCTTTTGTGCTTGTTAATGTACATAATATGGCTGTTATGGCCTCTAGTGCTCCCATGCACTACCAATGGCCTCAGCACCTAACTTTGTAATGCTCTGTTTTCTAGTTGTTTTATTAAAAAAAAAAAAAAAAAAAACTAAGAGAGTATTGATTTATAAACCAAATATAATAATAATAATTGTGTTTAATTTTAAATGCATCCATGCTTTTACATGAGTTATATGCTAGTTCTTGATAATACACAAACATCTCATGACACGATTTATAAACACATTTGGTTTGAGTTAACTTAGATCGTCTAATACTCGTAAATCAACGAGATACGAACATGATGCGTAAACATGAATTTCCACCCCTACGTAGTTATGTTCGCACTCACATGCAGAGGCATGCCACATTACTAGCATTGTTGCCCTAACTTCAAATGAACATTTGGCACTTGTTTTATATACAATTTGGGTCAAATTTGTATTCATTTTGAAACTTTAGATGTCTACTTTCCAATGAAATAAGTCTAACTCAAAATTTCATTGTGGTTCAAGAGATACATCCAACAAAAGAGTGAGCAAACAATTTTTAACATCATTTTTTTTTTTTTTTTTTATAAAAGCAATGCATTTTTGAGTTGTAATTACATCCAAACTATCAAAATATTTCAATTAACCCTTATTAGGGTACATTTTTTTTACACCTAGTTTTATTTAAATACCACCTATTTATTTTCAAACACTACTAACAAGTTATTGGGCTTTTACAAATATTTTTTGCCCTATTATTATGTTAACCACAAATATTTCATATATTATTATCTAAATTGGGTCATGTATAAACTATCAAAAAAAGCTCAAAAAACTCATATTTTATCCAACTTTATTATCATTATTTAGCTAAGCCCAAAACCGGCCCTACGAGCCCAATGCACACATTCCATTCTATTTAAAGTCCAAGAATAATTATGCTTGGCAATATTTGTAAAGCTCATGATTCAAGTCCATGACAAAACAATTTTATCAATGGAATTCAAATCCATGATAAAAACCCATGGTTTAAACCTATGGTGATTTCAACAGAATTCAAATCCCACAAGCAAAGCCCATGATTCAATCCCATGACAAATTATTTATTAAAAAACTCAATCGTCATTGGCAACATTAAAAGCCTAGTTCTCGCTTGAAATATAAAAAACCCAATTCTCATTGGCAATATCAAAAGCCAGTTCTCACTGACAATATCAAAAAGCTCAGTTCTTGCTGGCAACACCAAAAGCCCAGTTCTTGCTGGCAATATTTAAAACCCAGTTCTCATTGTCAACATCAAAAACCCAATTCTCATTGGCAATATTAAAAGCCAGTTCTCAATGGCAATATCAAAAACCCAATTCACATTGGCAATATTAACAGCCCAAGCTAACTACTTGACACTATTTTATTAAAAGCCCAATGTTATTAATACTTGGCAAAATACTATATCATAAGTATTTCACTTAAAAGTCTAATGATGGACAATATTTTAATTTCTTAAACCTTACTATGACATTACAAGCCCATAGAATCCATGGGAATTATCTATTCTCAAAACTCATGGCAATCATCTTATAAAATCCCATGCAAAGTTATGATTATTTATCTTAAAACTATGACATTTATTTATTTCATACCATATTATAAACTCATAGAATTTGTGGTCACTATTTATATCACAACATTTCTAAAACCCATGGTAATTATTTATCTTACAAGCCCATTATTATTGTAATCTATAGAAAAACCCATGAGAATATCACATTATTCCACTCTAGTGATTATTTTCATATTTTATTTGAAACCCATGGAGATTGTCTCTATTAAAGTCCATGGTAAATATTATTCACAAGAAACATTGGAGGTTACTATTTAAAAGCCCTAAAGAAAATATCATTTATAAAATAATCTATGGAAAAAATTATGAAAAACTGTATAAATTGTTATTTAAAGCCCATGGAAATTAATACCCAAAACCTAACATAAATATTAAAGCTCATGAATACATTTTATTTTTACTAACAACTAAAACCCATGTGGAATAAAAATCAATGGCAATATATGGTAGTTTTGTCCATTTTGTAGGGATCACAATGAGAAAGCAAAATGATAGGCCCAAATGGAGAGAACCATCAAGTCGGAGGCCCCCCAAAGTACTCAACCCTCATGGCTAAGCCCAACATGAAGTCTCAGCTAAAATAGCCTATGTGTGCAAATAGACCCAGCTGGAGAACTCCATTCAGTTCTGCCTTTTGCTGGAGAACACCTTAAGAAGTAACTAAGCTCCCAAACCAAATTAGGAGTTGGCCACCTGTCCCCTCAAGCTCTCTGCCATTGCCATTTCTGACGTGAACAGTACTAAGGGTTGGGCTGACACCAAAAAGCTGAAATGCAATAAATGCCATTCTTCCTTCCTAAGTTTCAATTACTGCTAGAGGAAACCATGACCAAATCATCCAAACTTCAGCAAACTAGTTTCTTTAGTACTAAAATGTCTAAAACTAATTCATGAACCAAGCCCATGAATTCCTAATTCGGAAAATTTGGGATCATATCGTTTGGAGGGCATAAAAAGATCTCTAGCAAAGCTCCCTGAATTAGGTTGAAAGCTTAACACCTGACTTGGGGTGATAGTTCTTACTCCTTGAAACTCAAATTTTAGTTGCAGCACCAAGATTCTATCATAATACCTACCTTAATCTCAGCTAAAGCCAACCTTAGAAATCTTAGCATTTAATGCAAGATTACTGTTAGGACATATGTGTTTCACTTGTTAAGAACATATGTCATTCTTTTATATAATTGGCTAATCCTTTGACAAAACACACTTTACTTATAATTGGGTAGTTTTAGGTGTTTTTAATACTTCAAGAAACAAGGTTTCAAGATCAAGTGTTGAAGTCATCAAGTCTGTCCAAGAAAACAAGCTGAGAGTGCAAATTCATTAAAGCTCGACAGCTGGCTCGACAGCTGCATCTATCGAGTTTAAAAAAGCTGTCTTAAGCCCGTAAGCTCGATACCTGCTCGACAGCTTCTCGACACCTCCTATCTATCAAGATTTAAGAAATTCAGAATTCTGATCTGATTTCTTGGGATCCGTTAATGTGTCTTTGGGCCTTCTTTTCTCCTAACCCTAGACATATAAAAGGATTATTTTAAGGGCCGTCAAACAGTTCACAAGTTACATAAGCATTGAGCAAAACTCTGTTGAAGCAAATTGTGTCTAGAGACAAAGTTCATGCCCTAGTTCATCTCTTCTTGAAGAAGTTGTTGTGTATGTGTACCTTTGGATTTTGTGACCAAGCATCTTCTTGATCTTCATCGTGTAGGATGAACTGAAGAACTTTGCAGCAACCTCTCTTTCAGTTGGTGTTGAAGTCGTGTATTAGGATTCGCGTATTGGTTAGCCATGTACTTGGGAGCCATGCATCAAAGGTGGGAACTGTCACTACAGAACAAGTCCAATTGGGTATTAGGGTAAGGATTCAACTGTAGATTGGTAAGGTACTTGGGGTTCCTTTACTTGTAATTACTTGTTGTGATAATAGTGGGGTTTTGGGAATGGTGACCTGAAAATCACCCGGTGGAATTTTTACTGTCAGGTTTTCCCCCTTTGTAAACAAATCACCATGTTATTTATTTTCCGCTGCATTATTAGTTTATTGGTGATTTGTTTGTGCTACCACGCGTTTGCATGTTAAATTAATTAATTAATAACTTGGCTAATTAATTAATTGGTTTAATCACAAGAGTTCAATTCAATTTGTGGCTTATCAAGTGGTATCAGAGCAGACACACTCTGATTAGGTTTAATCTTTGCTGTGTTGATCCATTGACCCTTGTTTGTCATGGATAGAAGACAGTCATTAATCATACCTCATTTATTTGATGGCACTAACTATGCATACTGGAAAGTACACATGAGAGTTTTCTTGCAGTTTTTAGATGAGAAGGTGTGGCAAGCTGTAGAAATTGGCTGGACCAAGCCAAAAGAAGCGTCGGCCGATTGGGATGAAGCTAAGATCAAGGCGGCAAACTTCAACAGTAGAACGTTGAATGCCCTATTTAGCGCAGTCACCAATGAGGAGTTCAAGAAGATATCCTCTACTGAAACTGCAAAGGAAGTATGAACCATCCTCCAGACAACCTATGAGGGTACAAAGGCTGTCAAGGATTCAAAACTTTAAAGGCTCACTACAAGCTTTGAAGAAATAAAGATGGAGGAGGATGAGATGTTCGATGAGTTCTATGCCAAGCTCAAAGACATAGTGAACTCAGTCTTCAATTTTGGCGAAACCATTCTTGAACCCAAGATTGTAAGGAAAGTGCTCAGATCTCTACCCAAGAGATTCAATGCCAAGATTACGGCAATATAAGAATCAAAGGATATCGATAAGATTCCTTTGACTGAGCTGGTTGGAAACTTGTAAACCTATGAACTAGGGTTGACTAGAATTGGCAAGTCGGGTAAAGGCAAGAGCATGGCCTTGAAGGCAAAGAGTAGTGACACAGATGATTCTTCCGAGAATGAAGATTCCAAGATGAACTTCGACAAGGCCCGTAGGCAATCTAGTTCTTTTTAGTCTAAGGGCCAAAACAGAGGGAAAAAGGATGCTAAGGAAGGTGGTCAGTACACTGTTCCTGCAGGACCAAAGTGCTTTGGATGTCATGGATTTGGTTACATAAAGCAAGAATGCCCCACATATCTCAAGAGCATTGGGAAGAGTAAGGCACTTGCTGCAACCTCGAGTGACATTGAGCCTGAGGATGATTCCGACGATGAAGATGACGGAATCTTGAATACCTTCACCGCCACAGTCAATCCTACTTAATGGATTGTTGAAGTCATGGAAGAAGAAGAAGAAGAAGAATTGGTGGATTCTAAGTGTGAGAAGATGGATGATCAAGATGATATCCATTCAGCCTATGAGAAACTATACAAGCTGTCTGAAAAGCATGAGAAACTGTATAGGCTGGCCACCAAGAAGTTAAGTGATGTGGAACTTGATTGTGAAGAGTTATCCATAAAGTTTGATGAGAAAAATTAGACTATTGGAGTGCTGAGGTTTGAGAACAATTTCTTGGCTGAAAAGACCAAGAAGCTTGAAGCAGAGCTGTTTCAAGTCAGAGCTCAATTGGAGAGGACTTCAAGTGCAAAGCTTGATGAAATGCTCAGTAATCAGAAATCTGCTTCGGATTGAATAGGTTTAGGGTATGGTCTTTCTTCCCCTAATATTACTTCTACTAGTGCTACTGTTTTTGTTTCTCCTGCTAATAACACTGATATTGAGAACACTAATGATAAAACTAAATTAGCTAGTGAGAACTTAGACAAGGGTAAATCTATCTTAGGAACACCCCCTAAGCAGGATAAGAAATATGTTACAAACCCTAAGGCTAAGAAGGCTAACTCTCAAAAGTCTAAACAGAAGAAGCAGCATCTCTGTCATCATTATGGAGCTGCCGGTCATACTCGACCAAATTGCTATAAATAGCTAGCCATTCAACAGAGCAACGACATGATAGCATCTGGAAGTCAAAATCAATTTCAATCCTCTCTTGCTCCTCTTGGAGATCTTCTGAAAGCCCTCATGCTCCTTTTGAATTTGAACAGTTTCAATCCTTCCCCCTCACTGTCGGTTCAAGGGTTCAATCAAAGGAAAGACTCTTTCAGGGTGTGGAAAAAAAAAGGACTCTAAGTGATTTTATCATTTTCTTCTATCTTCTTGTTTTTGTTTGTTGCGTTACTTGTGTGTTTTGCTTTTATTTTAAGTTAGTCTAGTTTTATGCTTTGCTTTATTTAGCATGTTTTGGTTTGTTTGTTTTCAGTTTTGTTTGTTTTGTTTTTAAAATAAAAATTAAAAAAAATTGAAAAATCAAAAAAATACAAAAACAGTGTGTGTTTTGTGTACTTTGGTACTTGTGTACCTTGGATGGCCATTAAAACAAAGTTTCTAAACTTTGTATCATTTGTAGCTTAGATGAGCATCTCTATGCACAACTAAGCAAGTGAGCTTTGTGGCTCTTGTTTGTGATGAGTAAGATTAAGTTATCTTGAACTTAACACTCATATCACTCTTTTTGATGGGTAGGACTAAAAAATCCTAAGAGAAAGGCATAAATAACCATCTCACCACTGTTGCCCGCCAATCATAATAGACACTTGTATGCTTCGGCATAGCAAAGGTACAGTGTCAAAGACATCCGTATGCTTTGACATAGCAAAAGTGCATTGTCTATGCTTAACATGTTGAGTATTTCTTTTCTCTCTTCTATATGCCCATGCATGATATGTTTAAAAGAAAATATGCAAAGAAAAAAAAAAGTAAAAAAATTAAAATGTTTTAAATATGATTGCAAGCGTGTTTTCTAGGAGATGTGGGAGTTATAGGATGTACCTCAAAGGTGATAGTCTCCATTAAACAATTATAATTGTGTGTGAGTTAAAGTTATTTTCTCATATCTCAGATCGTCATAACATGTATACACATATGCAATCTTGCAATGTTATTCACACACAACACGCAATATTCTTTGCTACTCTTGATACATGTGCAGGTATAATGTGATTTGGCCATCACAAGTGTTTACATGTGCTAATGTATGCTCACTAAACTGTCTTGACTCGTTTTTGAAATATAAAATTGGATATACTTGTTTAGTGTGTATGTGTGTTTCTGAGGATCCATGTGCTTGAAAATATTTGTTGAGAGATGATTTTGAGAGATTAATATGTTGATTGGATCATTGGTTGAGTTGCATGTTGGATTGCATTCATGTCTATGTTTTTCACTTCTCGAAAAATTGTTTTCAAAAGCAAGCTCGACACCTCCTCGATACCTTCTCGATACCTAGCTATCTGTCGAGCTTCTCAAGATTTTCTTTATCGCAATCTCGACACATCCTGGACACCTGGTGGATCGATCGAGAAAGTTTCTGTCTTCTCGATACCTTCTCCACACCTGGTGGATCGATTAAGCTTTTGTTCTTGGCTCTGGTGTTTATTCCTTGATACCTTCTCGATACCTATAGCTGTTGACGTGTATGTTCTCGACACCTTCCTCGACAGATGGCTCGACACCTCTCGATACCTCATTTGTCGAGAATTACTAAGATTCCTATATAAGCCCCTTTTGCGATCTGGTTCTCATTTTCTCGATCTCTCTTGATCTGTCCGCATCTGTTCATCTCCCAAACTTAGTTTTCTCACTCAAAACCTTCAACCCATGAGATTTTTGGCCCTTCCTTGCTTCAAATCACTTGGTATGATCTCTTTTCCTTTCATTTTTCATGCATTTCATGTTTTTGAACTTAGGTTTTGGGGTTTTTGAAAAATTTTGGAGTTTTTCAAAATTGAAGAGTTTTTCTTGAAATTTTGGGATGGGTTTTCATTTAAATGTGTTCAAAATCTCATGCATTGCATCACATTTGCAGTAGAATGGTATTTCCATGCAGTAGAATGGGCTGATCTCATAATGAAATTTCTTTTGCATGTCACATGTTCATGCATCCCCATGCATACATACTCTCTATTCAATATATTTGATATAATTGAATTGCTTGAGACTTTTTTGATTGTCTATTTCTCTCTCTCTTTCTCATTCTATTTACGTTAGTAGTGTCTATAGCACCTAAGCATAAATCTACTCCAGCTCGAAACCCTCTGCGTTCTAGAGCTTTTTCATCTTCTGATTCTGCTCCTCTTAATCTTTGGTTCCGTGATGATGATGCCCACAAGGCATTTTCGGAGAACTTTTCTGGACGAGGTGTTCATTCGGAACATCAAGTCATTTTGGCAGACTTCGCCGATACTGACCTTCCTTCTATCATTCACAGTAAAGGATGGAAGTCACTGTGTGACGTCTCGGTCACATGTCCTCTCGTGCTTATTCAGGAGTTTTACTCCAACATGCATGAGATTGATCTTTCAGTACCTTTCTTTTTCACTCGTGTTTGAGGTATGCGCATCCCTGTCACACCGCAGCTAGTTGCAGGTGTGCTTATGGTTCCTAGGATAGAGTTTCCTGACTATCCTTCTTGTGAGCGTCTGAGGACTTTGTCCAAAGATGAGCTTATATCTACTTTCTGTGAGCACCCTTCGGAGTGGGGTGAGCGTCAGTTCACATCATGTTGGCCTTTTGCTAAAGGTCTTAGATTCTTAAACATGGTGATAACTTTTGTACTCCATTTACTTTCTCACTACAACTCCATTACAGAGCCTCGTGCTCGATTTTTGTTATCCTTTCTTGAGCATCTTACCATAGATTTTCCTTCTCATTTCATTTTGTCTATTATAGATGTTCATTTGGATGCGGCGACCTGTAATTAGCTCATCTTTCCTTCTGCTATCACGAGAATTCTACGCCATTTTTCCATTCCTTTTCTCGTGTTCGACCATTTCACTTTCATTTGTGCCATAGATGCCGCTATCGTAAAACATGGTGAGGCTCAGTTTCAGTCGAGACAGATGGATTCCACTTTTCCCTCCCGTTCAGCGCCATCCCAATCTGCTCCATCTACATCTGCTCCTTCTTCCTCTATGAGCGATGTTTCACTTGGAGACATCATGGCGCAGCTGCAGTGTATGGATGCTTGCCTTGATACACTCTCCACTGAGTTGTATCAGGTGAATATTCGTGTTGGTCGTATTACACGACGGTAGGCGACCATGGGTGGTTTTGCTCATGCGGCAACTCCTTCACCACCTCCTCCAATGGCTTCTAATTTTGAGGATGATGATGACGAGGACGATGATGCTTCGAATAATGATGATGGTGATGCTAGCTCTACTGATGAGATGTTTACTTGACACTTTACCCTTTGTCACTCGTGACAAAAAGGAGGAGTAATTTTGGGATATGAGAGTAGTCATTTTAGAGGGAGAGTTAGTATAGGACATTTTTGTTAGGGAGAGTGTTGATACTTGAGGGATGTAGTGAGGATATGATGTATCTTTTTCTTTTCTACTTTTTAGATACATTGTTCTTGTATATGAGGTCTTGTGACCAGTTTTTACATACATTGTACTTATTTTCTCTATATGTGAATGTATGTTTCTTTCACTTGTCTGTACATATGTTGTTTCTTTTCTATCTTTATACACATGTTTCTTATACTTGTATGCAATCTATTAATTCTGTTTCACACAAGATGCCTTGATGAGTTTTGTTTAAAATGTTTCAAAAATACAGGTTATCAAAGTTTACTTGCCATAAACTCTTTTCTTGCAAAGTTTTTCAAGGGTTTGTGATAGGATAGATTTTATTGTATTCAACAAGTGAATATGAGTTGAGTGATTTATGACTTCTCTCATATGTTCATTTGTTTGTTGTGGTTTTGTCACGGATTACCAAAGGGGGAGATTATTAGGACATATGTGTTTCACTTGTTAAGAACATATGTCATTCTTTTATGTAATTAGATAATCCTTTGACAAAATGCACTTTACTTATAATCGGATAATTCTAGACGTTTTTAATACTTCAAGAAACAAGATTTCAAGATCAAGTGTTGAAGTCATCAAGTCTGTCCAAGAAAACAAGCTGAGAGTGCAAATTCATTAAAGCTCGACTGCTAGCTCAATAGCTGCATCTATCGAGCTTAAGAAATCTGTCTCAAGTCCGTAAGCTCAATATCTGCTCGACAGCTTCTCGACACCTCCTATCTGTCGAGATTTAAGAAATTCAGAATTCTGATCTGATTTCTTGGGATCCGTGAATGTGTCTTTGGGCCTTCTTTTCTCCTAACCCTAGACATATAAAAGGATTGTTTTAAGGGTCGTTAAACAGTTCACAAGTTGCATAAGCATTGAGCAAAACTCTGTTGAAGCAAATTGTGACTGGAGACGAAGTTCTTGCCCTAGTTCATCTCTTCTTGAAGAAGTTACTGTGTATGTGCACCTTTGGGTTTTGTGACCAAGTATCTTCTTGATCTTCATCGTGTAGGATGAATTGAATAATTTTGCAGCCAACCTCTCTTTCAGTTGGTGTTGAAGTCGCGTACTAGGATCCGCGCATTGGTTAGCCACGTACTTGGGAGCTGTGCATCAAAGGTGAGAACTGTCACTACAGAACAAGTCTAATTGGGTATTAGGGTAAGGGTTCAACTGTAGGTTGGTAAGATACTTGAGATCCCTTTACTTGTAACTGTTTGTTGTGATAATAGTGGAGTTTCGAGAGCGGTGACCTAAAAATCAACTGGTGGGGTTTTTGCCGTCAGGTTTTCTCCATTCGTAAACAAATCACCATGTCATTTATTTTCTGTTGTATTATTAGTTTATTAGTGATTTGTTTGTGCTACCACGCGTTTGCATGTTAAATTGATTAATTAATAACTTGGCTAATTAATTAATTGGTTTAATCACAAGGGGTCAATTCAATTTGTGGCCTATCAATTACCTAAATATTCACCCATGTTGGATATTGCCCAAAGAAGATAAAATACCCAAAAGCAAATCACACAATTTTTGGCCAAATCCTAGGTTAGATGCAATGGATTTTAGCTCCATCTAACATTACCCAAAGGAGACAAACACTCAAAAAGGAGCTCACACCATTTTTGGCCAAATCTCATGATGGATATTTTGAAAATTCTCTTGCTGATTAGACCCAATTTTTTTGACTATTGCTAATTGCTCCTTAAGCTTCACTATAAAAGGAAGACACCATCTACTCATCAAGGGGGACGAAATCCTCTCAAAGTCTCCATTAATCCTCTCAACCCTTAATCCATAAAGAAGTTCCTTTTTAGTTCACAAATGCCCATATCCATCAATTCACAAATATTCCTTCCCTTTTTTTAACAAAACCCAGCACCATAAATGTCTCATGATTAGCTAAAATAAGTCTTTCCCCACCATGGCCAAAAATAGCAAGTTCCTTTACCATTTTATTCCCACATCACCATATATCTACTTACCCATTCATATAAGAGTAGTTTCCATCATTTACAATACATCCTTCCACATATTCCATCATAGGCATAAGAACCTTGGTTAAATATTTGTTGCACTAAGCTAGGGGTCTTTCTCTCCCTTCATTCCATCCTAATTTTTCTCTTTTACTTGTAATTATGGCATATTTAATCATTGTTTATTGCCATTACATTGAAGGTCATAATGTCTTGGATATTATGGAAGTTTTCTCTCATGTTGACTTAATAATAATGAGGAAAATATATAATTTTTATCATGTAAACATATTTATTAGCTAATCAAACATTATCACTAGAGGTCTGTCATATTCACTATTAAACCATTTTTCCTCGTGTACTTGTTATAATGGACCCACTTATATATTTACTGACATGCATTATTTTTACTATGCGAATACACTAATTAATTTGCCAAACATCTACCGCTAGACTATTATTTAAGCACTTAATGTGGTGGGCCATCCTTTGTGCTAGCTTGTCTTTGCATAAGGTATTTGGGGGCCTTATTATAATATTTGTTAGATGTAGTTTGAACCTTGAGCAAAATGGGTTTTTCACACTTCATTGATAGCCTTTGGGCCATATTTTAAGCCCAAAGTCGAGTCTCGGTCTTGGCTTCCCAAATATCATATAGACAACGAAAAAACTACCCTCGACAACCCTTGGTTGACATTTTTCAAGTTCATCATTGGGGCTGAGGAATTAAGATCATTAATTGGTAAAAAATGGGTTGTTTACACTTATATTATTACATTTTTTCTTCTTAATTTTAAATAATAATAGTGCAATGATAGTAACTTTGCATATTCACTGATATTGTTTACAATAGGCAATAACTACTAGATTTTTTTATTATTATATATTTATTCTTCACATTAGAGTACGATATGGTAACATATAAAAAAAAAAAAAAAAAAAATCTCAGTTGTATCCAATGGTATGTTACGCCACATCACTAAATTACATTTTTATTATTTTTTTATTATTTTTTAATTTTGTATCTCTTTTTTTTGTTTTGTTTTGTTTTTTTTTTTTTTGTTTTGTTTTGTTTTTTTTTTTTTATTTTTTGTTTTTATTTTTGTTTTTGTTTTTGTTCTTTTATTTTTGTTTTTTGTTTTTTTTTGTTTTTGTTTTTTTTGTTTTTTTTGTTTTTTTTTTTTTGTAAGCAACAATATCACTAATGACTGTAAGTTCATCTGATGATAATTAGCTTCACATCCAACAGAAATTTTGAGGTTTTCTAGCATTTTTTATTTTTTATTTTTACTATTACCTGTGACCCATTATTTAAATATTAAGTCAACTTTTTTTTTTTTTTTGACGATAAAAAAAAGGGTAAGTATTTAAAGCAACTTCCATTTAATTTAGACCAGATGAATTTTGGTTTCATGATGAAAAGTACTCATATTATATATATATATATATATATATATATATATATATATATATATATATATATATATTGTAGGGTTAGGATTTGTGGCCCAAACCCAAAACAATGAATTTGTAAAGAATGGGTGAAAGAACTAGGTTGATTATGGAATCGACAACAATTAATCACAACCCTCAAGCATAAACCAACATGAATTTACACATAAAGAATTGGTGTCCGAAGAGGCATATTATTGATTATGTGGTGAATACAGATCTTAGGGTTACAATAAAGCCTTTTTTCTCTTCTCCCTCGTTTTCTCCCCCTTTTTTCTCAGGAGCTTCTTTCCTTTATATAACCTCTTTCCCCATCATCCCCATCATCCACTTGTTCCTTATCTGTGACTCTACTTGAGTATATGTCACGTCAAGTATTTCCTCTGGCTCTCTGCGAGTGGTGGTAGGTGAGGTTACACTGTTCAGAAGTCTTCTCCACATAAATGCGGCCAGAGAAGTTGCTGCAGCGCCTTAAATGCAGTGGTAGTAGCTTTTCCTTTAGATATTTCCTTATTCTTATCTTCTCTAGATATACCTAGAGTTTATCTTGATCATTGGGGCTGCTAGGAAAATCATTCGGACCTTCCACACGTTTGATCAATCAATACTATTCGCGTCCGAGGAATAAAATCTCCTTGGACGGAAGGCGGTCTCCTCGGACGACAACCATCCTTCTTTCTAAGGATCCTTCTTCCAGATGGACCTTGCCTTTACCATCTCCTTCTCTTCGGACGCACAGTAATCCTCCCATGGGGCTCTAGGCCCACTATGTTAGATTGGGCCTTTTCCCTCCACAATAGCCCCTCAAAATTTTAGTTTTTCCCTCGCATCCGAGGAGAAAGAATAAGATTTTGACCTACCACGTAAGGAAAGAGAAATAAAAAAGTTTAAAAAAGAGAACTCGTAAATACCCCAGTTTACACGTGTGCGGGCATAGAGACAAGCGCTTCATTATTGCCACTGTCAGTTTCGTATTCCCAAAGCGTTGTATTAATTACTTCATCTAACGGTGGATTGTTAATCCAACGAACAGGGTTCTTCTTCGGAATTTGGACGGGATGAATTACACCCTTTTACTTGTCCCCGTATATAAACCCTCAGAGGAGGTTATTTTTCTTTACTTTACGCATCCTCAGAATACCCAGCGAACTCATTCATTCAAAACCCTTCAAACTTCTTCGATTTTCTGTCTTCTTTCTTTCCAGGATCTACCAAGAGTCCATTTTGAGTTCAGAGATCGTTCTCCAATCTCGCCTGCGTAACTTTCGGCATCCTTTGGCCCCTTATTTTCTTATAGGCTAGTATTTTCAACCTTTGAAACCCCAGTTTCCTGGTCACTGCCTTAATCACTCTCTAAAAATGGGTAAATTCCAACACCTCGTCGATAGTCCGGCGTTGATAGAGGAATTTAAGCGAAATTATGGCATACCACGGGGGATGAATCTAAGATACTGCTCTCCGGAGCGTATACTAACGGACTGAGGAGAGGGAGAGGTCGTAATCCCAATGATAGCCTTCATCGAAGGAGGAATGACCCTCCCAATGGGTTCCATCACCCTGAACTACCTTTGCAACCATAGGCTCTCTCCTGAGCAGTGTGTGCCCAACACCTTTAAGATACTAGGAGCTGTCGATGCCTTGAACCTACAATTAGGAGTAGGGTTGACCTGGCATGACCTGGTACATATGTATGAGTGTCATAGCCAAAAAGGGGCAGGATACTACCTTAAATCCCGATCCGTTATCGTTAGATTGTTCTCCTGCCTTCCTAAATCAAATAAAGGGATGAAAGACGACTATCTAATCGTCTCGGGCGCATGGCATGACAGTATACACTGTCCGACCGAGCCAGGTGTGACTTCCTAGACTTAGGATTTCTAACAATAGTCTTAGGATCTTCATTCTTCATAACCTGTTTTTTTTTTTATGCCGTCATATTTCAATCTTCTGACCAGGTTTGTTTGTTTGTTTGTTTTTATTTATTTATTTATTTATAGATAGAGTACATACTACTCCTCAGCTCAGCCTTACCAACACCGCCGCCTTTAATTATCTACTCCACTCGGGGATATTTGTGAGTGAAGACGGACAGCTTCGGTCCATCCCCCTTATACTCGGCTACACACCCAAGAAAACAGATATTCAGCCGGCCGGCAACGCCATTACACAAGGTGATCACCAGCTTTGGCGAATGGACGTCGCTCGGCGATACTTTTTAGCGCCATATAATCTTGAGCCCGTTCCACACCCCAACCCACGGGTGTTCTATTGCTAATCCGACCAGTTCAACAAGTCCCCCTCAAGCCAGTGGTCATAGGAAAGAGGGTCGGCTCTTCATCCTCTTCGCTAGAGGAACAGATAGACAAGTTCAGATTTGAAGGAGAAGCTTCAGAGGGAGTGTAGGTAATACCCTCATCAGATTCCGAGGAAGAGGCCAACAGGCAATCCAGTGTCCACCAACCAATTCTACTAACAACTCTCCCAGAGGATTCTTCGGAAGAAGAAGAGATGTCCGACTTAAAACTTCTGCTGAAGACGAAGGGCAAGAAAGCTGAGTCTAAAGGGACAGGGACTTCCCAACCAGTGGTGAATTTACTTCCACCTCCACCCCCACCTCAGGTTCCTGATCCGGGCTTAAAACCAATACCGGACCTAAAGAAAAAGAGGCCTCTCGAGCCTGAGGAGCGGGAGGTGGTGATACCACCTAAGACTACAAAACAACAAAAGGTGGTGAGGGACCACCGGAGCAAGAGGGCCTCATCCGTGGAGAGTAGGGAGGAGCCTCCTGTGGCTGACGTGCGCCGAGGGCAACGCATGTGGTCTTCCAGATTGGAACTAGATGGCGTTCCTTTTTCTTAGGAGACCTCCGTTAGAAACTACGATGGGGGAAGAGCGGGGCTGATAGTTGAAGCCTTGGAGCAACCACTGCTCTTTCCCCGAGACATGGAGTCATACAGGCATTTCAGCTAGTATGAACTTTTCATGTCCCTGAAGAGGGACCTGGCCATGGTAAGCGTGCTTATCCAGCTCTTCAGTTGGCATGCTAATTCTTTGTATTTTATGCTAACCCTTTTACTTTACTGTGCAGATTACCCAGCAAGTCTTCGTGGCCGAAGAGTGGAACCGAAAAGCCTATGTTGAAGCCCAAGCGAGGGCCCACTCTAGGTCGGAGGTAGAAAAAGCTTTGGGCAGCTTAAAGGAGGAGGTCTCTCAGATCTCCGAGTAGCTTAAAGGGTAACCCAGGAAAGGGATAGCCTCAATGCTGGCCTCCAAAATGCTGAGAGCCAGGCTGAAGCCCAACGCAAGCTGCTAAATGAAACTCAGAACAATCTGGCCTCTGAGAAAGCTCTTGTGAAGGAACTTCGCGCCGACCTTCAGAAGGCCAAGGAGGCTACTAAGTAGGCTCAGAGGGACGTTCAGCTGGCCAAGGAGGCAACTGAGGCCGAAAAGAAAGCAGCATTCAAACTGGGTGTGGACGTAACCGAAAAAAGGTTAACGGAGCAGTTCACCTCGGTTAGCCGAGATTACTGCGACATAACCTGGGGCAAAGCACTGGATGCTGCCGGGGTGCCTGTTGATTCGGAGTTGAGGCTGCCTAGGAGCATTTACTATGATCCTGACATCCGAGAGCTCCCAGAGTCTGACCTTCCTCCCCTAGAACAACTCCCCGAAGCCACGGAGCAACCTTTGGTCAGCCAAGTTCCTCTAACCACACTTGCAGTTTCCAAGGAGTCTGGCCAACCGGGTGCTCAAAGCAAACCAGCTAAACCATCTAAGGACAAGGGCAAGAACTTGGAAAAAGAAAGAACTTCTTCAGAGCCCAAGGATTAGGTTTCAATAGCTGCGGTTACTTAGACGAGCAAGGCCAATGACCCTGTGATCCCTCAGACAAAATCTTAGATACTTAGGGATTTTCTTTTGTATTGTTTTTCTTTTCTTTTTTTTGGAATGTAAAGGATTGTAGACTATCCTGTTTTGGTTAATGAGACGGACTTTATTTTCATTTTCGGTGTATATCACATGACTTATTCTTGATACAAATAACTGTACTTTACAATTATGGTAATGTAGAAAAATCACCCTATCCTGCTGATAATATATATAACTAAAATTAGTTCCGAAAAGGACAATACATAAAAGTTGCTATTAAGTAATGAATATAACAAGTATTATAAAAGTTGGATAGATCTTTTCGCATGTACACCAAGAATATTAGCATAGGTTAGAGTTGATGTTAAACATAGTTAAGAATGTCAAGCAAGATTTATTCTAAAGTTAACCTTCAGTATTAATAGCAACACAAAAGTATTAACTAACTAAAAATCACCTGGTCCAAAGGTCACAGGCATGATTGGGTTTAAGTTTAAAGACTTAGTGAGAATCACTAAGGGGTATTAACTAACCCAAATTATCTAGTTCAAGGACTACAGGCATGATTGAATTTAAGTTTAAACACTTAGAGAACCGATAAGGAGTATTAACTAACCCAAATCTTCTGGTCTGAGGACTACAGGCATGATTGGATTTAAGTTTAAACACTTAGAGAACCGGTAAGGAGTGTTAACTAACCCAAATCATCTGGTTCGAGGACTACAGGCATGATTGGATTTAAGTTTAAACACTTAAAGAACCGGTAAGGAGTGTTAACTAACCCAAATCATCTAGTCCGAGAACTACAGGCATGATTGGATTTAAGTTTAAACACTTAGAGAACTGATAAGGAGTGTTAACTAACCCAAATCATCTGGTACGAGGTCTACAGGCATGATTGGATTTAAGTTTAAACACTTAGAGAACCGATAAGGAGTGTTAACTAACCCAAATCATCTGGTCCGAAGACTATAGGCATGATTGGATTTAAGTTTAAACACTTAGAGAACCGATAAGGAGTGTTAACTAACCCAAATCATCTGGTCCGAGGACTACAGGCATGATTGGATTTAAGTTTAAACACTTAGAGAACCGGTAAGGAGTGTTAAGTAACCCAAATCATCTGATTCGAGGACTATAGGCATGATTGGATTTAAGTTTAAACACTTAGGGAACAATTAAGAATGACAAGTTATCACAGTGACCAAAGAAATGATTTGATTAATAATAGTACATTTTGAGGTTATTTACATTCTAGGGGCGTGGTATTACATGACTATCGAAGTCCTCCAGGAAATATGCCCCAATGCCAACCCCTGAAGTAATACGATATGACCCTTCCCAGTTTGGTCCTAATTTCCCCCAAGTCGGGTTTTTCGCAGTGCCCACGACTTTCCTGAGTACCAAATCACCGGGTTCTAGGGGCCTTAGCTTTACGTTGGCATCATAGCCCTGCTTGAGTTTCTACTAGTAATGTGTCGGTCGAACCATTGCATTTTCTCTCCTTTCTTCGATCAAATCCAAGCCTCCTTCTAGAAGTTTATCATTGCTGGTCGGATTGAACAAACTAGTTTTTAGAGTTGGGAAACCCGTCTCCAAAGGAATGACAGCTTCAGCACCATATGTCATCGAAAAAGGGGTTTCTTCAGTAGATCTGCGAGGAGTAGTTCTGTAAGCCCAAAGCACGTGTGGCAACTCTTCAACCCACTTGCCCTTCGCATCATCCAATCTCTTCTTCAATCCATTAACTATGACTTTGTTAACTGCTTCAGCTTGCCCATTCCCCTGAGGGTAGGCAGGGGTAGAGTATCTATTCGTGATTCCTAGTTCATTACAATAACTCCGAAACGCATTACTGTCGAACTGTAAGCCGTTGTCCGAGATAAGAGTATGAGGAACTCCAAAACGAGTAATGATATTCTTCCATACAAATTTTTGCACATCTATGTCTCGGATATTGGCCAGAGGTTCAGTTTCAACCCATTTAGTGAAATAGTCTGTACCGACCAGAAGGTACTTCTTGTTTCCTGCGGCCTTTGGGAATGGACCCATTATATCCAAACCCCACTGTACAAACGGCCACGGACTAGATAGTGGGTTGAGGACTCCACCTGGTTGGTGTACGTTCGGCGCAAATCGTTGACATTGATCGCACTTCTTTACATAATCATGGGCTTCTTTTTGCATGTTCGGCCATCTCATTGCCACGGGTCCAAGACTAGAAGGGAATACCTTACACATCAAAGCTTCATCTCTGGAGTAGACAGCCATCCTTTGGTTAAAATGGCTCACATGTTCCACAGAGTCCGTTTTACCGTTGTAAATAGTGAAGGTTGGCTGGTTAAAGTGCCGAGGAAGCTTTGCTCCTTCAATCCTGTGCGTGAAAGGTGACCTAAAGATTTGATTCAAAGCCTTGCTCATGGCATCATTTCCCACCCCTCCATGTGATGGCCTTTGAGGTTGCTTCTTGCGACGGTGTTCATCTTCATATGAAAAAGATACATTGATTGGAGTTCGAGACCTTTGTTCATAAGTAATGTCTTGTTCGTCACCCGATTCTTCATCAGAATGCGAGGCAATACGTTTCCTTTTCGCATGGTGCAACTCCCTTCTTAACCTTTCAATTTCTATTCGCATGTTATTCTTCTCTACATAAGACACATGACTTCCGCCACGAGGTTGACTTCGCTTAGTGTGTGTAGTATGCACACTGCCTTCACGATCTTATCTCCGCTCCAAATTGAGAAAAAGGTCTATATGTTAGGACAACCCAGATTCTGCCGGTTGTTGCCCTGGTTTCGTCATGACCAACTGCTGTTGCTTCCCTTCACACTCAAGCTCTCCCCACAGATGGCGCCAATTGTAGGGTTAGGATTTGTGGCCCAAGCTCAAAACAATGAATTTGTAGAGAATGGGTGAAAGAGCTAGGTTGATTATGGAATCGACAACAATTAATCACAACCCTAAAGCATAAACCAACATGAATTTACACGTAAAGAATTGGTGTCCGAAGAGGTATATTATTGATTATGTGGTGAATACAGATCTTAGGGTTACAATAAAGCCTTTTTTCTCTTCTCCCTCGTTTTCTCCCCCTTTTTTCTCAGGAGCTTCTTTCCTTTATATAACCTCCTTCCCCATCATCCCCATCGTCCACTTGTTCCTCATCTGTGACTCTACTTGAGTATATGTCACGTCAAGTATTTCCTCTGGCTCTCTGCGAGTGGCGGTAGGTGAGGTTACACTGTTCAGAGGTCTTCTCCACGTAAATGCGGCTAGAGAAGTTGCTGCAGTGCCTTAAATGCGGTGGTAGCAGCTTTTCCTTTAGATATTTCCTCATTCTTATCTTCTCCAGATATAACCAGAGTTTATCTTGATCATTGGGGTTGCTAGGAAAATCATTCAGATCTTCCACACGTTTGATCAATCAATACTATTCGCGTCTGAGGAATAAAATCTCCTCGGACAGAAGGCGGTCTCCTCGGACGGCAACCATCCTTCTTTTTGGGGATCCTTCTTCCAAATGGGCCTTGCTCTTTATGTTAGATTGGGCTCTAGGCCCATTATGTTAGATTGGGCCTTTTCCCCCCCCCCCCCCCCCCCCCCACACACACACACACACACACACACACACACACATATATATATATATATATATATATATGTATATATTTATATTATTGGACTCCTATTAGATTATGTAATAAATGATGCACCTAAAGATATGGAAGTCGCTAAATTATATAACTAAAGTTTTTTTTTTTCTTTTTTTCTTTTTTTTTTTTAAATTTTAATTTGGGATAAGGGACACTCATTAGTGGTTAATAAGATATACATATAGCATAAAAAAAAGGGGAAAAAAATCTTGCAAAATGACTATGCATGAGACACTTTTTTTTTTTAGAAACAAACACATACACAAGAGAAAGGAAAATGAGATGCATGAGACACTTAGGAGGGCATGGTAACACTGTAATATAATAGTTGACTTATGAGGGTATGTTAACACTAAAATATAATAGCTATTCATGTGGTTTAGCTATTTTGTAGTTTGGTTATATTTTTATTTACAAGAAATATCTATTCTTTATGAATAGTTATTTTTTAAAATGAGAAATAATTATTCCTTAGTAGGTGTAGTAATTTATAAAATTAATATATTTTTAAATATAAAAAATTCCTATATACACATAACAATTATAAAAAAAAAAAATCATAAAAAATAAACTCTATCTGAAATTTAAAAATATTATTTTTTTTAGAAAATATAGTTGTATAAATAAGATATTTACTAAATGGATATTAAGTTTTATTCTAATGTTAGAATTGACGACCAAACATATGAATATATTTAATTATTCTATAACAACATCTTTTATTCCCAGTTATTCTTAAAGAAAAAACTTTTATTCCCTGTTATAAAGATTACCATTTTAGCATAATCTTTATTCTGTGTACCGAATGTGCTCTTACAATTTTACATCCAAACTTATTATAATGGAACAATATTATTTTAATTGTTATCTAAGATTATATTGGTAAATAAATCTAGGTTTTGTTGTTTTCGTTGGGATAAAAATGTATTGACCCATTGTAATTAATTAATTAATTATCCAAGTTGATTAATTAGATCAAATTTCATGCAATAATATGGCAGCATAAACAAATCACCAATTATACTAAATGCAACAAAAAACAAATTTGACATAAATGATTTGTTTACAAATGGGGAAAACCACTGAGGCAAAACCTCATCGGGTGATTTTCAGGTCACCATTTCCAAAAATCCACTATTATCAATCACAAGTGATTACAAGTATAAGGAATCTTACCAAACCCTTTGGCTTATCCCAAAACACCACCTACAGTTGAACCCTTACCCCAATACCCAATTGGACTTGTATTGTAGTGGCAATCTTCTAGTTCAATGCACGAATCCCAGTATGTGACTAACTAATAATGCATGGATCAAAGTACGTGACTAATACCAGCAACTTGAAGAAGATGTTGGTTGCAAAGTTCTTCAGTTCATCAACGATGAAGATTAAGAAGCTCCTTGGTTACAAAACCCTATGGCGTAAAGACATAGTAGCTTCTTCAAAAAGAATAATGAACTAGGTCATTTTTTGTATGTGCTCTCCATGTATCGAGTTTTAATGAACAACTCTTCTTCACTTGATTCTTAGTCAAATCTTCATGGTTTTAACACTTGACTTGAACAACATGTTTCTTGAAGTCTTAAACCCATCATAGATCAACGCAATTACAAATAAAGTGCATTTTGTCAAAAGATTAGACAATTACATAAAATATGTCCCTAACAATCTCCCCATTTGGCAATCCGTGACAAAACCACAACAAAACAAATAATCATGAGAGAAGTTTTAAATCACTAACTCATAACCACTTGTTGTATTACAAAGTAAATCTGTCCCTACTACAAACTCTTGAAAAACTTTGCAAGAAAAGAGTTCATGGCATGATAGACTTTCACAACCTGTCTTTCTGAAACACTTAAATAAAACTCATCAAGGCATCATGTGTGAAATAGAAATAAGGATTGCATACATAAAAAAACATGGGTATAAAGATAGAAAAGAAACAAAACATGTAGAGGTAGGTGAATGAAACATACATCATCATCATCATCATCATATATATATATATATATATATATAAGAATAAAGTATAATGTATGTAATAAAATGGTCACAAGGCTAGTATACAAGAGGCTAATGTAAATAAAGAAGAAAAGAAATTACATAAAGTCCTCACTACATCCCTTAATACTATACACACTCCCTCTATAAAAAATGTCCTATACTAACCTTCCCCCTAAGCATAAGACGACTCTCAAACCCAAAACTACTTCCTCTTTTTGTCACGAATGACAAAGGGCAAGTCATTAAGAGGTCATCATCTCGTCATCACCGGAAGAGTGAGCCTCATCCTCATTATTATCAACCTCATCATTAGGCGAGGCCTCTGGAGAAGGAGAGGGAGAAGGTCCATAGTTTCTGATGCGAGCCTGACGGCGTGTAATGTGTCCCATCCTAGTGTTCATTTGACACATTTCATCAGTGAGATAGTCAAGACAACCACCAAAATCAGCACGCATCCATTGTAGCTACTCCATAATGGCTTTGAGAGTGACACCAGCTACAGAGGAGGAAGGAACGGAGGTAGAAGGAGCCGAGAAAGAAGGTGGAATAGTAGAAGCTGCAGGATCAATCGTCTCCATTCGTGGTCACTTCGGTCGAAGCTGGGCCTCGCTCCGTAGGACAGAACTAGCGCATATGGCACCCAAGATGGTGAAAAGAGGAGAGAGAGGAATAGGAATGGAGAAGTGCTGAAGGATCCGTCTGAGAGCTGAAGGAAAGATGAGCTTATCACGAGTAGCAGTGTCCTGATACACATCTATGATAGATGTGATGAAGTGAAAGGGAAAGTCGATAGTAAGATCCTTTATCAAAGAAAGAAGAAAAGGAGCACGAAGCTCAGTGATGGAGTTATAGTGAGACAATGGTGTGAGAGTGAACGCCATCACCTTGTTAAGGAATCTCGGGCCTTTTGCAAAACCCGAGCATAGGGTGTTGAGCTTACCACCCCAAACAGAAGGAGTGCCACAAAAATGGGAGATGAGTTCATCTCTAGACACAATCTGAAGATGATCACAGCTAGGGTAGTTAGGATGCACTACCCTAAGGCTTGTAGTACCTCGAATATGAGATCCGAAGTAACTACGATACGTGTACCTTTAAATGTAGTAACAAACTAAGGCACAGCAGTATCGATGTCGTGTATGTTGGAGTAAAAATCCTGAATAAACACGACAAGACAACGGACAGGTTTCTCACATAGAGATTCCTATCCTCGAGTCCAAATGACATCGGGTAGCATAGTGTCGGAGAAATCTGATAGAATGACCTAGCGTTCTAGATGAATGCCACGGGCCTGGAAGTTCTTAGAGAAGTCTCTCTTGGCCTTCTCATCACAAAACTGAAAAAGAAAAGGTACAGGAGGAATAGAAGAAGATGACCTGGAACCTTGAAGAGGGTTTCAAGCTGAAATGGATTTGCACTATTTGGGTGCCATAACGCAGTCTATCCAAGAGAGAGAGAGAGAGAACACAATAGAACACAACACTTGCTTAGAATATGAAAGAAAAGAAAGAACGTATGCATGAAGAACGCATGAACATGTGTCCTACGAAAATTAAAAGCATCATGGGAAAAACCCAGTCCAATCCTATTAGCACTCACATTAATAATCACACACACACTCCTAAAATGCATGAAACATAGTTATAATGTAAGGAATATGCAATGCATGAGCATGTGATAGCAATTTCACAAACCCCAATCCATAAATTTCACAAAAATCTGAAAAACCCCAAACATTTCCCAAAAACTCAAAACCTAGGTCTAAAATGCATGAATGCATGTAAAAAGAGGGATTAAGAAGTCTTACCAAGTGATTTGAGCTTGGATTAGGGCGAGAAAGGAGTGGGTTGATGGATTTTGGTGAGAAAGAGAGGCTTGGATCAAGAAAGAGAAAGATTCTATAAAGGAAGAGATGAGAGAATGAAAAATGAAATCACGCCTCAACCTTAAATAGAAAACATAGCTTGATGGATCAAGGTTTCTATCGAGAATCTGTTGAGCTTTAAAACTCGATAGAAATGAATCTGTTGAGGTGCTATCAAGGATCTGTTAACGGTAAAAAGAGTGTCTCGATGGATCGAGAATCTGTTGAGAATCTTTCGAGTAGACAGAGACAGAGAGCGCATAAATTTGTCTCGATGGATCGAAGAAGCTGTTGAGAATGTGTCGAGCAAGAACCTAAAAATCTCGATGGATCGAGAAGCTGTCAAGATGCTATTGAGAAGGCAGAGAGCATAGGAAATATCCTTGATGGATTGAGAATCTGTCGAGGATTTATTGAGACTTGAAGAAGAAAACTCAATAGAAAGGAATTTGTTGAGGATGTGTCAAGAAGTTGTTGAGCTTGAAGAAGGAATGTCTTTCAAGAAGGGAAAAACACAAGGAGATAAATGTAACAAACAAGCTACTCAAACAAACATCCAAGCCACATATTAAGCTCTTAAAACTCAACTCAACATAGATGCAAAGTATTCATAGATCCAAAAACTCACACATGCACTAAACAAGTTTAACTGATTTTATATTTCAAAAACAAGTTAAGACAGTTTAGTGGGTATATATCAACACATGTATTCTTTGTGATAGCCAAATCACATTGTACCTACACATGTATCAAAAGTAGCAAAGAATTTGTGTATTGTGTGTGAAACATAGCAAGAGTACACAAGTGTCTCATATTATAAAGATTTGAGATATGAGAAAATCAAATACACTTACACACAATCATAATTGCTTAATGGGGACTATCACTTTTGAGGTATATCCTATAACTCCCACATCTCCTAGAAATATGCTTGTAACCATATTAAAAGTATTTTGATTTTTTTTGCTTTTATTTTCTTTGCATATTTTTCTTTTAAGCATAGCATGCATGGGTATATAAGAGAAAAAAGAAATTATCAAATTATGTAAGTTTAAAACATCACGCTTTTGTTGTGCCAAAGCACACAGATGTTATAAATTATTGGTGGGTTTTTAGTGGTGAGATGGTTATTTATGCATTTCTCTTAGGATTTTCTAGTCCTTCCCATCAAAAAGAGTGATATGAGTATGAGATATAAGACATAACTTAATCTTACTCATCATAAACACGAGCCACAAAGCTCACTTGCTTAGTTGTGCATAGAAATGCCCATCTAAGCTACAAGAAAAACAAAGTTTAGAAACTTTATTTCAATGGCCATCCAAGGTACATAAGCAACAAAATTGAAAATGAACAAACAAAAACATGTAAACATACAAAGCTTAAGACTATATGCAAATGCATGAGAAAGGAAGAGAAAGAGGAGAGATAACTCCATGGGGATTACACCAATGTTTTGGCGTAAGAATTCAAAATGTTTGCTATCAAGAGGCTTAGTGAACAAGTCGGCCTTCTAATAATCAGTGTGGATGAACTCAAGAGTGAGTGTGCCATCTTCGACAAGTTCCCAAATGAACTGGTGTTGTATCTTTATATGTTTTGTTCGAGAATGTTGAACAAGATTTTTAGAAATGTTAATGGCACTGGTATTGTCGTAATAAATAGTAAGGTGTTCTTGACGAATACGATAATTAAGAAGGAGTTTTTGCATCCATAGAAGTTGGGTGCAATAACTGTTGGCAACAATGTATTCAGCCTCAGCAGTGGATAAGGAGATGAAATTCTACTTCTTACTCATCCAGGAAACAAGATTATTACCCACATAAAAGCAACCCCCTGATGTACTTTTTCTATCATTAGCATTCCTAGCCCAGTCTACATCAGAATACCCAGCTAAGACATCGTTTGTGTCTTTGCTATATCACACTCCTAAATTGGCAGTGACTTTGACATATTTTATGATTCTTTTTAAAGTAATCATATGAGACTTTTTGGGGTTTTCTTGATATCTAGCACACGTTCCTATACTGTAACTAATGTTAGGTCTACAAGTAGTAAGGTAAAGGAGACTACCTATCATGCTTCTATATAAGGAATAATCAACACTTTTTCCTAACAAGTAAATAGTGAGTTTAACACTAGGGCTCATAGGGGTTCTAATAGGACTAGTAGATTCTAAACCAAACATTTTCACAAGATTTTTGGCATATTTAGATTGAGATATGAATTTACCTGACTCTTGTTGACAAATCTGCAATCCAAGGAAGTGATTCAAACTCTCCAATTATACTCATCTCGAACTTGGCCTACATAAGCTTTAAGAAGTTATGAGTGAGTTCATCCTTTGTAGACCTGAAGATGATATCATCAACGTAGACTTGAGCTACTATCAATTCGCCATTCTTTTTTTTTGATAAAAAGAGTTAGTACATCTTATCCTCTTGTGAAGCCATGTAAGACCAAGTATTCTATAAGCCGATCATACCAAGCTCTAGGTGCTTGCTTTAGTCCATATAGGGCCTTCTTAAGGTACAACACATGATCGGAAAAGTGTGGATCAATGAATTCCTTAGGCTAAGCAACATAGACATCTTCTTTAAGAAACCCGTTCAAGAATGCAATCTTCACATCCATTTGGTAAAGCTTGAACTTCAAGTGACAAGCCAGGGCTAGGAGAACTCTAATGGTTTCCATGTGAGCTACAGAAGCAAATGATTCATCAAAATCCACTCCTTCCACTTGATAGTATTCTTGGGCCACCAGACGAGCCTTGTTGCGGATCACATTTCCCTCCTCATTAGTTTTAATGTGGAATATCCACTTTGTACCGATGACGTACTCTCTTTCTGGTCTAGGTACCGGGGCCTAAACATCATTCCTTTGAAATTAGAGCAGTTCATCATGCATGGACTCAAGCCAACTTTCATCTTAGAGGGCATCCTCAACCTTAGTGGGTTCAACCTGCGACAAATAGTAAGAATAAGACACAAAGTTAGTAACACATTCATCAACTGTACGCTTTCTTAGTGTAAGTTCGTTCATATTTCCCACAATAATTTCAAGAGGGTGATTCAACTTGGTCCTTAAGGAAGGTCCTTTCTCTTCATGAGATTTAGGCTCAGGTGATGTAGGAATATCTTCTGAGAATTCTACAGCACTTAGAGTACTTGGAGAAACAGGCTCTTGATCAACTTCTTCTTGAACAACCTTAGGCTTTGAAGGAAGAATTGCCTTAGGTATTTCCTCACTACTTTTCTTAGAACCAGAATTTGAAGCCTCATCAATAACAACATTTACAGTTTCCATCACCTTCTAGGTTCTTTTGTTGTACACCCAATAAGCTTTACTTGTGGATGAGCATCTTAGAAATATTCCTTCATCACTTCAGAAGTCAAACTTTCCCAAATTTTGTCTATCCTTAAGGATGAAACAAGTATTTCCAAAGATTCTAAAATACTTTACATTTGGCTTTCTTCCCTTCCACAATTCATAGGGAGTCTTCTTTGTACCGGGTTTGAAATATGCTCTGTTAACCATATAACATGCGGTGTTGACTGCTTCTCTCCATAAATTTCTAGCCACATCTTTATTGTGTAACATAGCTCTAGCCATCTCCTAAATGACTCTGTTCTTTTTTTTTTCTACTACACCATTTTGCTAAGTAGTAGGAGTAGAGAATTCTTGAGATATACTAGATATAGTGCAAAAAGATTCCATGTATGAGTTCTCAGATTCTTTACCATGATCACTGTGAATTCAATCAATCTTCATGTTCTTCTCATTTTGCAGTCTTGTACACAAAGCTTTAATGTGCTCAGGAGCATTTGACTTGGATTTGAGAAGAATGAGCTAGGTGTATCTAGTGAAATCATCTGCTACAATCATGATGTATCTCTTTCCTCCAAGAGATTCGGTTCTAGTTGGACCCATAAAATCTAGATATAGGAGCTCCAAAGGTTTGGACGTAGCCGATGTCTAAGTGCCTAGATGTTTTGCTTTCATCTGTTTCCCAAACTGACACGATCCACACACAATATTGCTAACCCTACTGAGCTTTGGTATTCCCAACACTGATTCATGCTTAGATATAATTGACAAATGTTTGTAACTAGCATGTCCCATCCTTTGGTGTCATAAGTCTTCATTTGGCAAACAAATACTATTGCACACAATGTCAGCATCAGGTATCAATCCATAGCAGTTATCCAGAGTGCGGACTCTGCTTATGAGTTTCTTTCCAGATTCATTCAAAATGAGACATTTCCCTTTTGAGAATAGCACCATGAAGTCTTGATCATAGATCTGACTTATGCTCAACAAGTTCACTCTCAGACCTTCTACATACAATACATTTGCAATGTTTGGCAGTCCAGGCAAGGAGATAGTTCCTTTTCCTTTTATTTGTGATTTGCTACCATCACCAAAAGTAACATTACCACCATTCTTAGACTCAAAAATCTTAAAGAGAGACTGGTCTCTAATCATATTCCTTAAGCATCCACTGTCAAGATACCAAAAACAAGTGTCCATTACTTTGAATGCCAATTTCAACATAAAGCATACTTCATGCTTTTTTGAGAGTTCACTTGGAATGGTTTTCTCCTTCAACTGCCATCTTCTTGTAAGACCTTTGGTTTTTGCCTTTCTTAGATGAACACCTCTACACACGTGCTATTTGAGACAGTCTAGTCTTTTCTGGGTTACATTAAAATCCTTTTCAATAATTAATAAAAGAGCTTTCAAATAACTTTTAGACTTGTATTTTCTGAAACACTTAAGCAGACAAAGGTTAGAAAAGCAAGATGTATTTGAAACATAAGATCCTTTCTTATTGATTAATGCCATGACAACAGGGGTCATTGGATCTCAAAGCAAAGATTAAAACTTAATCAAAGTGTGCCCGCTCTGATACCATTTATTGGGAAAAAAATGTATTGACCCCTTGCAATTAATTAATTAATTGCTCAAGTTAATTAATTAGATCAAATTTCATGTAATAGCGTGGCAGTACAAAAAAATCACCAATTTACTAAATGCAACGGAAAATAAATTTGACACGGGTAATTTGTTTACGAATGGGGAAAACTACTGAGGCAAAACTTCATTGGATGATTTTCAGGTCACCACTCCCAAAAATCCACTATTATCAATCACAAGCGATTACAAGTATAAGGAATCTTACCAAACCCTTTGGCCTATCTCGAAACACCAATCTACAGTTGAACTCTTAGCCTAATACCCAATTGGACTTGTATTGTAGTGACAATCTTCCAGTTCAATGCATGAATCCCAGTACATAACTAATCAATAATGCATGGATCCAAGTAAGTGACTGACATCAGCAACTTGAAGAAGATTTTGGTTTCAAAGTTCTTCAGTTTATCAATGATGAAGATCAGAAAGCTCCCTTGTTACAAAATCCTATGGCGTAAAAACGCAGTAGCTTCTTCCGAGAGAATAATGAATTAGGTTACTTTCTACATATGTTCTCCATGTATAACGGCCTTTAAAATAAGTTTTATATATGTCTAGGGTTGTGAGAATAGAAACCTTATACAAATAATTTATCATGGGCTGAAAATCAGGTCTGGAATTTATGATTTCGTAAGTCTCAACAGAAACAACTTATGTTGAGCTTCAACTTTAAATCTCAATAGAAGTCTTTCTGTCAAGATTGCTATTGAGCTATAATGAACAGCTCTTCTTCACTTATTTCTTGGTCAGATCTTCATGACTTTAACACTTGACTTAAACAATATGTTTCTTGAAGTCTTAAACCCATCTTGGATCTACCTAATTACAAGTAAAGTGTATTTTGTCAAAGAATTAGCCAATTACATAAAATATGCCCCTAACAATTTCTATCTAAATAAATTAATAGAGAAAATGTTTTATATTATTAATGCTCAACTATAATGTATGGGGCAAAGAGCTTTGTATGTAACTTGGTAACATTACTTGTCTTCTTTATGAAGATAACCTATATGTTCAAATCCCTCATTCCCATTTTTTTTTTTTTTTTTATAAACTTCCCACGTATTGTAGCGGTTGATTATTTTTTAAATGCTAAAATATTACTTTCATCTCTAAAATTTGCATTAATTTCATTTTTTGTCCCTAAAATTTATAAAGTTTGTTTTTCATCTCTAAACTATTACATATTTCACTTTCTATCTTTAAGCTTTAAAATAGTTTTGTATTTTTTTTTTCACCCCTAAACTATTGAAGATTTTTTTTTTTTTTTTCTGTCCCTATTTTTGTCCTTAAATTATTGAAAATAGATTTTTACAAAGTTTTGGGAAAAAAAAAAAAAAAACTTATTTCAAATTTTAAAAGGGATGAAAACAATATTGTAACCAAAAAAAAAAAAAAACCCTTTTATGTCTTTTTGTTTTGAAGTTAATAGTTATATGGGAAAAATTAATGGATGTCACAAGAGTATTGGTTTATAATTTTTTTATATTTTTTATGAAATTGGTATTAAAACTTTTCTAAAATTGTTAAGTAACAAACACCCTAAAAGTACCTATTAATCGGATCCTATTTATATTAATGACATCTATATGATAATTTTGATGGAGATGAGACTGTAGGTTTTTAACATAACATAACCAAATTATAGAAGGGAAATTTTATAACTTTTCAAAATAAAATTTTCAATAAATAATATTATACACTTACCCCACGGTCGCAATTTTAAGACTAATGGTTGTGGTAATTACTGTTCGTATTTGTAGATTACAAAAAGGATTTGCTTCAAAGTTAAATCTTAAATACCCAGCTTACGTTTTCTCTAGTTTTATCTCATGCAGATGCTGAATTGACCATAAACGAAGTCACAACTACGTAGGGTTTGTTAATACTTAATATGTTAAACAAAATGTCTAGTTATTCCTTGTCCTCATAGTTCCGGTAAAGCTAGAGTAGTATTTTCAGATGCTATTCTAAGTGTTTCTTGATATGACTATACTTTCCCACAATCTCTGTTTTAATACTAACTAAAATATCATCCATGGAATTAATTAGTTACCAGTTGTTTAGAGATGCCCTTGTTGCTTACATTGCACAAATACAATTAACTTTTAGCATAGCGCATCGTTTCAATTCCTCATGTCTGAGCCTGGTAACATAAAAGAATGTCAAAACATAAACAAGTTTATAATGATTCCGGTTGGTTCTTTCTCATTGTTTAAGAATTAAAGGAGACAAGAATTTAGCTTTGTGCTGTTCAATCAATGATAATTATAATTAATATCTAAAAATGAATAAACAAGTTACTATGCTTTAATAAATGAGAGATTCACATAAAAAGTGTTGGCTTTTTTTTTTTTTTTTTGATAAGAAAAAGTGTTGGCTATTACCATCATTTAGCAATATCTAAGATTGTTATTGAATAAGAAACTTGTACTTTGAAGGGAAGAAGTATCGCGAACATAGTCTTTTCTTTCTTTTTCTTTCCTTAGATGTCAAATCAGAATCAAGATTTTAATAATTGGATGAATTATTCCCACTGTCTGCTTAGTAATTAGATTGGCTATTTGAGAAGTGAATGTTTCTCCCTCGATGATTTAATAGATTATTTAGAAGGTAAAAAAGAGATGCTTTGGAAAATGATTCTTGAAAACGCATGGATCTTGTTCCACAAAAAGAGGACATAAGATTGGGGTGACCTAAAATTACTATGTCAAAATGATGAGTAATTATTGGGTACTCCTGAAATATCATAAATGTGTACTTTTTTACCTTATATAATTGTGGGTCTCACTAATGAATTTTTTTATAAAATCCACAATTCATGTGAGAGGAGGGAGTACGCATTTATGGTACTCCTAGAGTATTCAATAATTTTTCCAAAATGAGAATCGAATTGTAGACTGTAGAGTGGAATATGGGAACGACTGTTTTTTTGTTTTTTTTTTTTTTTTGTTTTGTTTTTTTTTTATGTTTTGTTTTGTTTTTTTGTTTTCCTGTTATATTGCTGTAAAATTTGGCTTAATTTATGATTCTTTCCTTTTAGACTTATCCTACATGTAACAAACCAAATGGAAAAAGAGGCTTATTGTAGAATTTAGATTCCCACATGCACCATTTTATTTGTGTGGATAATTTGATAGTTGGTTGGAGGGATTTTGAACTATGGATGTCTCTGTTCGAAATACCAAGCAGTGTCAACTGGTTGAGATAAAATGCTCTTGGCCACATGCACCCAAAATCAACATATTTGATTCTTAGACGTCTCTATAAGACCAATTTATATAAGTGATAATGAAGAAAAGGCTAATGTATTTGGTTTCGAGAGTCTTGTAGAGCTTTATTTTGTGTTATTTTACAAAAGTGTAAACATTTGTAACTCTCTTTAATATATAGAGAACTCATCTCTTTGTTATCCGTGAACGTAGGGTAAGAAGTTCTTTCACAATTCATTCTAGATTTTGCTATAAATCTTGTGTGAGTACGCAAGAGAAGGATGGGTCTAGTTATTTGGTTTGACTTTAACAACCAGGTTCGGCTCAAAAACCTATTGGCCTAAAACGCATTGTTATTCTTATGACCCTTACTTGAAGTTTGACCGGTCAACTTAGAATGACCCATATTTTTTTTACACATTCCCAAAAAAAAAAAAAAAAAAAAAAATCAAAGATAAAATATGCATAACACAAATCCTTAAGTTTATAATCCAAAAAATTAAATATAATAATCTACTAGTCTAATAAGTAATTACGAAAAAAAAAATAAAACACATAGAGACACATGCATTTGGATTAACTTTTTGTTACAAACTTATTTATTTAGTTGTTAAAAGTTGGCAAAATTATAGTTGTACGTGTACTTGTACCTTAATAAAATGGAGGCTTTTATAATGTTGCACATGAACAAAGAAACTAAAAAGTTAAAAGGAAAAAACCTAGGCCTAACTCATACAATACAAACAGTTTTAAGAATATCATATGGTAAGTAAAGAAAAAAAAGTAAGAGGGTGTTTGGATTGGGTTGTTTTGAGTTATATAACTCAAAACTGATAACTCAAAACTCAAATTTCGTGGGCTCCACTGAGTTGCATTTTGTTTGGCGTTGTTTTCAGTCATGGTTTCTAAAACTTGTTTCTCAAAAATTTGAGATATGGGAATGAAAACTGAGAACAGGTTTCATGCTATTTTTAGTTTTCAAAAACAGGGTTTGATGGCATCTTGGTTATTATTTCATCTATGTGGGATCTGGTGGCAGTGAATAGTCAAAACCAATACAATAACAAGTTCAACTAATAGCACCTATAACCGAAAAAGACAAAAGCTATTGCAGGCTGTGGGCTCCACCAAAATGTGAAAAAAAAAATTGGGAAATGAGATGTGGGGCGCGGTTTTGAGATATTGGAGCCAAACAATTTTTTTAAGTTTTGGGTTTTGAGTAAGATAGAGTTTTGAGAATTGAGTTATGTTTCTGAGTTACATGTTTAGAGTTTAGAGTTTTGAGTTTTGAGTTTTGAGATACTTCTAATCCAAATACCCTCTAAATAACTAGGAATACAACCTATAAAGAACTTACGAAAAATCTTCACAATGTTAATAGTAGATTGGACACTAAAAACATTTATATTTGAGAATTTTTTGTCAAGTTAATAAGTAATATCATTGATATTTCTTCTACAATATAGAAAATTTAATACAAACATTGTACAATTATCAAAAGTTAATCCCGGAAGTCAATTTGGTAGATATGAAAACCTCAAGAAATTATAATGAAGAATTGAAATCCTACAGGTGTTTTTGCACCTTGACTCATACCCTAGGACTATGAGTGTCTTTGCATTTCGGCTTAAAAAGAATCAGTTAAAATTTTACGACCAAGGCTTGATGAAAGGGTTGGGTATTGGTTTGACCCAATCGAGTTTGGGTCATAGACTCAATGGATTAAAATGAGTTGCTATTCCTATTACTCATACCCTATTTTCTCATGCGAGCTGAGGTCGGTTATTGGGTTTGGGTTATTTTGCTAGATCTAGGTTTTGGCTTTGGTTTCTCAAAAAAAAAAGGTTTTGGATTTGAGATCAAGATTCTCAGAGCAAATGGAATTGAATAAGATGGTAGAAGGGACGATGGAGCATCCAACTGAGCTTGACTTGGAGATCTTCCCCACAACTGCCTGGATATTGTGGGGCCACATGACTTTATATTGAGCAAAAGACATTGAACCAAGGGCGCTATCATCCAACTGATCTTGAGTGCGAGTCACCTCACAAGTCCTTCGCAGTCTTCAGGGGCACCTAATACAAGAAGCCAAGGCTCGGGCAACGCAGCTCAACTCAACGGAACAATATGCAGTTTTGTATCAAAATTCAAAAGACTTCAACAAAGCTACGCAAGAACTGGCTAAAAGATGCAACAATAATAGAGAGAGTAGGAGCTTGGCTACCCTCACTCTCTTTATCACCAAATATATACTCATTGATGTACAACCATCTCTTTTACAGTTTTGATACAATTCTACCATTTTGAAAGGTAATGTTTCATGAGAGAATGCAAATGAAAAAATGAAATTACATATACATTAACAGCACCTTCCTTTTAAAGGGGCGGAAAACATTACATTCAAGAGATGGTTACATATACATTAACATATACATTAACAGTACATTTTTCACTCATCATACTACAAATCCCCACTTTTATCCTTCTACCTCCAAAAAGCAACTGTGGCAGCATCAACAATACAACTATTACACAGCCTCTTAAGAAAAAAAAAAATGTAACAAGGCTCCGAGGGGCATATGTTAAACTAGAGAGAGAGTTGCTAGAGGATTGAAAACAATACAAAAGCTCCACAAAACAAGACCCAAAAAGAGCTCATTGCCTGATGGTGAGCTCGGCCCTAAGATGGACAACACCATCGATGAAATAGAGGCTGTCATCGGCCATGAATGCCGTCCAGGGTATACTAAAAAGATTTCTATACCCGACAGCCTTCCCTCCTGTGAAAGTATAATTACCTTTATACTTGCTCACATACTCCTCAGTTGGCTTTGACCTTGCTGCAAACTCATAGTCAACAGCAAAAGTGACTGATCCCTTTTCTTGCATCCCTAAAAATAGCCCAAAGCAATGGAATGAGCTTTGTTGGTCCATGTTGCAGTGCGCTGACAAGAAAAAACCCTGCCCGCCCAGGTGAAAAGCCTGCGAGTAAACCCGACCAGTTGGAAACAGAAGTGAACACTCCTCCCGCTTCAGGTCCAGGTACACAACACATTGCTGACGAGGTAGTTCAAATTCAACCACCTTGACTGGGCGATACTTGTATGCTCGCTCAACAAAGCGATGATATCTGGTACTGGCCTCATCTGCAGCAAGGGAGCGCTGCCGATATGGAGGCTCAGCCTTGAAAAAGAGAGCCTCAAGAACAACCTTTGATGTCAGCTCAGGATCAAAATCATTGCAAGTTAAAACCTTCCTTAATTTTCGACAGGTCATGTATGGAAATCGGATGAGGCGACCAAGGCGTAAGCCAAGGACCTCTCTTCGGTCCTCAAGTTTTGGATAATGGGTCCGAGCCCATTTCAGCACAAAGTCATAAACAGCATCTTCTGAAGGCACCTGGAGATCGTCACTTGATAATACTGCCTCAACACCAGCCAGGGGCAGGTTCAGCACCTCATCCTGAAACCTGTAGGATGAAACCAAAAAACAAAAACAGAAACTCATCTGTGATTTTGAACCTTAAAAGTCACTACTACCACTGAAATTTAAATATTATGACCTGGTTTAATCTTGCATCATCTGAACATAACATAAATTTACAATTTGAACATTCATGTCTACAGAATAATGGGCTCAAACAAAATTTTACAATTTGAACATAACATAAACCAAAGAGAAGAGATCCAAGAATTAAGCATCATTCAGATAGACAAAGGAAATCTGGAAGAGAAAAACTCACTTAGTTATGTCTTTGTAGCGTGCAGCAAGAAACTGTTTTGCCGCATCAGTCAATGGCTGAACTGCATCAGCCATTAACACACTAGAAGGAAGATCTAAATAGAGCAATGCAGACTCGCAAGACATTGGCATGCTTCGTAATAACCTGCTACAATACCTCATGCATGATGCAACCTCAAATTTGTCAGCAGCCATCAGCACATCCAACAAAGCGGGTGATGTTGTAGCTGACAAAGTATTACTGTACATAAAATTAAGAAGATCCATGAGGGCTGCTTCCTCTGCTCCAGTGACATAACACAAGGTAAAAGAGTAATTAATTAATATTTGTCTTGTAAAATACACACACACACACACACACACACACACATGCACAAAAAAGGATTAGAACTGGGAATGGGTTCTATTGGTAAACTAAATCAGAAGACAGTGACAAGCAGAACAAAACCTAGAAAATTCAATCACTTTCTTCTTTTCCTTTTTTGTTTTTTGGAATCTTTTGCATGGAAATTCAACCATTTTCATTGGAAACTAAAAATTTCACAACTTGGATATGAGAATATCAACATTCTGAACCAGTACCACTAACAAACTAATAGAGGTTGTGTAAAGTCCTAGATTCATGACCCACCATGTGCGTGGATAACTTACCATTAAAAAAGCTACCAAAACAAACTAATGAAGAGATGTGTAATTACCAGATGCATGGATTCTTAGAGTTACTTGTCGCTGCTCTGACTCTCTCATTCCATTTGAAAACAACTGCAGGAGGCATGAAACAAATTAGTGAATAAAGGTATCCAAGGACCAAAAACAGCATACAGCACAGTAAGACGATAACCTTATAGAAAAAGGGACTCTTCGCCGCTAAAATTGGAGAACTTATGTGTATGGTTTTGACTCTAAGAACTGCTGAGCAGTCCATGCTCCACAATCCGTCATTGCCAGGTGCAGCTTCATCACCTACAAAAGTTTCAAACAGAGCGAAAGCCATACCGCTGTCAATTAATATTTAATAAAATTCCATACTATGCAACTAATGCTTATATACCATCATTCATACATGCAAATATGGGCAAAAATGTGAAGTTGCATGCTAAACATCTATGCAGCTTACTGGTTGTTTGAAAAAGCGCCACTTTATATTCTTCTTACATATGGGGCAAAACATTATTTCTAGATTAGAGATAATACCACCCGAAAAAATCAGTATAACTAATACATAATAATCATAATCAGTTTTCCAAATTGAATAGATAGGAGGACTTCAACATCAGATAGAGATGGATCATAACAGAGGAATAATATGTACCACGTTTATTCAAATGATTTCCAACACCTGAAGGTGATTCTTCAATCATCGCTACAGCTTCCTCATCTTGATTAACATAACCCTCACCATCCTCTGTATCTGGCATGCTGCAGGTCAATATCTGCTCCTCACAGTGAACAAGGACATCCACAGCTAAGGGAATAATAGCAATGATATTTCAAATCAGTATAGTTGATATTCAATAAAAAAAAAAAAAAAAAAGAGGGATTAAACCAACATTATGTCTGTGGCAGTATGAAAGCAGACAGAAAAACAAGCAAGGCATAAATAGTCTTTGAAGTCAAAATCTTGAGAGAAATATGATTAAATGTTTTTTTTTTGGGGGTACACCTAGTAGATTTTTGTTATGATCCTAATGTCTCACACGGATTAATTGTAAGCTTAACCATATGTTTATAAGCTCTTGGGCACTCTCCCCTTGCAAGTCAATTTTCAAAGGTGAGTTTTATCCATGGGTTTGTAACATTTGATATCAAAGCCAACCACCAACCCAGCTAATCCGGTGTAGCTCATTAAGTATGGGATCAAATGAGTTGCGGCTTTGTAGTCGGATCCCCAAGGGGGCAACCTAGAGGCTAGATAAAAATAACTGATAAGTGAGTGGAGCTGCCAAAAGAGAAAGGGCTACCATTGGGTCAGTGTTGCTAGAGTGAGCCATTGTGGACGTCGGCTGCAAAGTGTGGTGGTATGTTATAATCCTAATGTCCCACATAGATTAAGTGTAAGCTTAACCATGCGGTTTATAAGCTCTTGGGCAACCTCCTCTTACAAGCCAGTTTTCAAGGGTGAGTTCTACCCATGAGTTTGTAACAATTTTTAATTTATGACCTCACCCTCTTCCACCCATACTTGTGAGAGGAGGAAGTGTCATTTGAGCCAAGGGTCATTAGTAGAAATATAATTAATTGCGACAAACAAAAAAACAAATATTCTTCTACTACTTTTGCTACTCAACTAGCGGTTAGGTCTTAGTGCGACGACAAGCGATAGGTTATGAGTTCAATTTCAGGAATCAACCTCTTCAAAAAAAAACTGGGATAAGGCTGCCTACCAAGACCTCTTCTAGACCCACAAAAGTGGGAGTTTTGTGCCCTGGATATAACTTGTTTTTTTTTTTTGGCTACCCTGACTCATAAAGTTAGCAATGAGTCTTTTCCTTTTTATGGAAGTTGCCCACCCAATAGTTTTTGAACCCACAATCTTTCTCCATCCATTCTTGGGTAGGAATAAGTACCAATTCAAATCAGAACTCATCGGTATTTTTTTAGTTTTATTGTTATTATTATTATTTTGATAGGTAAGAAAGAAATATTATTAAAAAAGAATGAGAAAAAAGAATACAGAGTGTTCATGATAATGAACAAAGACCAACACAAAAATGAAGAAACATTGGAATCAAGAAACTTTGCTAAGAGACAAAAGAAATTCGTTAAGAGAAGAACAGTCCAAAAGACCCCAACACCAAGACCAATCTAAGAGAGTCTGCTGGTACAAATCTAACAACTGAGCTAGAGATTTCTCAATATCCTCAACAGTACGCCAATTATGTTCTGTCCATATAATCCACATCAAACAGCTTAGAACCAAATTCCGAATATCGGAATTATGTTTCCCAAGCCATTGTTGCCAATAAAATAATAAGTCAACAACAAAACCTGGCATGACCCAATGAATCCCAAACAACCAAAGCATATGCACCCGCAGAGAATGAGCTAATGAACAAAATACAAGAAGGTGATCCACGGATTCCTCATTAAAATAACACATACAACACCGATTTGCCAAGGGGCGACCTCAAAGCATAAGATTATCCAATGTAAGAATCTGGCCTTGAGTTGCTATCCACATAAAAAAGGCCACCCTTTTAGGAACCTTTACCTTCCAAATGCCCTTCCAAGGGAAAATGGAAGTAGGAGCCTCCTAAATCGTATGGTAGAAGGACCGAGTATCAAACTTCCCACTACCATTAAGGCCCCAACAAACATTGTTGCTACCAACACCCCTAGGAATCCAAAATTGAATCAGGTGAAGAAAGGAGAAAGAAGCCGCTAACTCCCAGTCATTAAAAGCCCTAAAAAATCATAAGTTCCACACTCTGTCATTTCCACCCACTAGAAGACACAAAACATCAGAAATACAAGCTTCCTTATTGGTTGAACAGTCAAATAACTTAGGGTAAAGAGTTTTGATAGAATTATCCCCAATCCACTTATCATGCCAAAAAAGAATATAAGAACCATCACCCACCACAAAAGACAAATGCTTAGAATAGGTCACCCACCATTCAATAATACTTCGCCATAAACCACACCCATGGGCCCTCCTACAAACTTTAGTACTCCACCCCCCTTTCCCCTTCCCATAATTCATGGCAATAACCCTCCGCCAAAGATGAGTAGCTTCATGACCATACCTCCATAGCCATTTCCATAATAAAGTTTTTTATTTTATTAGTAAGTTGTACATATATCCAATGGGTTTTGAATCCATGACCTTACCCCCTACCCACACCTATGAGAGGAGGAAGTGTGATTTGAACTAGAGCCCATTGGCACCAGCACTAAACTTTACAATTAAACACTTAAATGCCTCCAGTTTTTTATTTTTTATTTTTTTTAAGTACTTAAATATCTCCGGTTACAGTAACAGGAAGCATCTAATTGAAATTACTAACACAAAAGAGAAGTATTCCCTTGGTCCACCCACTTTCTATGTTCCAACCAAAAAATGCATCAACCTATTAATGTGCATCAATGCATATAAAACTAAAGATACCACTAATCAGAAGTTGGAAACAGCTTAACATGCACCTGAGTGTTATTTTAACCACTCTATTGCTAATGGCAGGAACATCAGAAAAGTAGGAAACATGTATACAACAGATCATTAAACTTTTTGATAAGAAATAAAAATCCATTAAAGAAAAAGTGTGAAAGGAGCACAAACCTAGCACATGGAAAGTATACAAAGGAAAAGCCCAAGCAAAAATAAAAAATAAAGTACAATAAAGATTAATGAACTCATGGTGTCCAGGAACTCTAGAAAGTCCACAGTCGAAATGTATGAGAATAGCCCATTCATCTAATGTCTTGAAAATAAGAACATCAACTTCATCGTGTGCAGCCCTTTCCCCTAACAGCAATGAGAATTTCTTTCTCTCCAAAGGCAAAACATTAACAACTTTTGAAATCCCGCCATGGCTTCTCCCGCCAAGATGTCCATTCCAAAATCCAACATGGAATAAAGCAGTACCCAAGAAACACCAACCAAGCAAAAAAGTGAAGACCACAATTCCTGAGCCTGGATTTTACACATAAAACACCTATTCATAATAATTACCCCTCACTTTATTAGGTACTCCATAGTCAAAGTCTTTCCTCATAACACAAACCACGAGAAGGGTGCACTTTTCCAAATGCTATGCCAATGAAGAGATTCCCTCCCCCTCTCAATGTCTTGTAGTAGCTCTTCACTTGGAAACCTTGATTTTTCAAAAAGAACCATTCTAATTTATCCACCCCCCCCCCCCCCCCCAAAAAGAAAAAAAAAACCACGAAGGAATCATTGTATATATGTCAACCAATAATTGAGTCATAGATTCGAATTCTCTCTCATGCACCTCTCAAATGAATGAAGGATTCCAACAAAAGCAACAATTTCTGCACTTTAGAGAAGCCACCACCTTAGCATCTCTATCCCTAGCAATTAGGAAAGGATTAGGATATCTCTCCGTAATAGTAGTCTCACCATTCCACAGGTCATGCCTAAACTGAATTTTAGAACCATCACCAACAGCTTATATGTAAAAATGCGAGAAGTTGTCCCATCTACTAATATTCTTCCACAGACTCGCACCATTTGGCTTCCAAACCTCGACAAAGCACCAATTCTCCCAAGTGGTGCCATACTTTAAATTTACCATCCTCCTCCACAAAGCATTCTGTTCTTCTGCATAGTACCACAAACCATTAAACTCCAAGAAAAGCATCTTTTGGCATTGGGAAGATAGGCGATCATAAGTTAAATGGCCAAGCAATACGGTGAAATCCAAAATCATCACAATTTTACTTTTCGAATTCAAATCCAATTGAAAAAGATGTTTTTGATACCTCTCATATGTGGATTTGGAAGAGGGAGGTACTTGTTATTGGAGTTCTACTTTTAGGTGTGCTATTTTGAATTGGAAAGTGGAGTATGTTGCCTCTTTCTTTGGATTTGCTGAAAATAATCAAACTGTAATGTTTCAATAGACAACCATGGATTTCAAGGGCCATAAAACCATCCAATCAAAATGAGGAAATTCAGACCACATTAGGCACTGCTCCTGGTTCAACCGCTTCATCATGATGGTCCAGAATTTTCTACAACATGCTCTTGGGTACCCTTGGAAATGTTGCACATTTACAACGGAAATCAGTTGAGCTAATGAGTTATGGCTCAAAAGGCACCTCCTCCTCCTCCTCCTCATAGAGTCTGTTCAGTTGTTGAGAATTTCAAATCCCGAAAGTTATAAACTCTTGAGACAAGAATTAAAATTCCTGAGAGTGAACATTTCAGTTGTTTGGATGTACTTAGAGTTACAATTTATATCATATTATAGGAAAAAATATGTTTAAATTTACCACTTAAGCTTACTATAACCCACATAATTCTCAAGAATTTGTCAAATGAACAACCAAATTTTCATGAATTCTCAGGAATTAACAATTCCCATCCCTAAAAAGTATTTTATATATATATATATATATATATTTGAATTTACCAATTGAGCTAATTGGAATAATTCTCAAGAATTTCGTCAAACAAACAATCAAAATTTTCACAAATTCTCAGGATTAACAATTTCCATCCCTAAAATGTAAAACAATATATTTAAATTTACCAATTGAATTAGTTGGAATAATTCAAAAGATTTTTGTCAAACAAACATTCAATTTTTCACAAATTTTCAGGAATTAACAATTCCCATCCCTAAAAAGTAAAAACAATACCTAATTGGAATAATTATCAGCAATTTTCTCAAACAAACAATCAAATTTTCACAAATTCCCATCCCAAAAAAGTAAAACAATATAATTAAATTTTACGAGTGGAGCTAATTGGAATAATTCTCACATCAAAATTTTCACAAATTCTAAGGCCCCAAATCCCTAAAAAGCAAGAATTCTCTTACCAGAGTCTTTCTTAATGTCCTCCCTCCGTCTCTTCCGATTTCGGGCCCAATCGGCGATGCTGGTGCAACCATCGCCGTTCGATTTGGTCTCGGGCAAATCGGGGATTATTTCAATTCTAAGAACTCGATCGGAGAAATTGCTGTCGTTAAAGGCGAAGGCGAAGTCCGAATCGGAAACGGGCCCGGGTCCGAGACTGCCGGTAGCGCAGTCCGAGTCCATGATCGTTCGGGGATCGAAGAGGTCCGCGTTCGAATCCCTCATGCCCAAAACCCTACAAATTCCTTCGATCAGATAAAAAACCACTCTATTTTTGTGTTTTATATTTTGCAAATCAGAAATAACGGTTACACAGAGAGAAAATCGCAACGGTAATCTCCAACGTTTCCAATTATAGAGATTAAAAAAAACAAAAAAAAAAATTTAAAGGATGCTATCACTTTTTTTTCTGAGAAACAATTTAAATGCAAAATTTTGGTCAGTCAACCTTAAAAATCACCGACATTATTCGCGGAGAGTAATATATTTATGGTCTATTTTTCATTTTAGCTGCGGTGTAAATTTTCTCGTTTACGGTAAAGTGGGGGAGTGGATGGTATTTGTGATATGTGAATAGAGAAATAATTTTTTTTTTTAAATTGATATTTTAATTAAATAGATAGTTTGATAAAAGTGTTTTTGAAAAGTAGGTATATAAAATAAAAAATGAAAGTTCTAAAATAGACATAAATTTTTGCATGTGAATACTTAATATGAGCAAAACATTTTGCCAGTAATTTTACAACAAAACTTGGGTGGCAAGTTAAATTAGTTTCATTTGGTCTACTATTGATATTATATATATATATATATATATATTTTACCTATTATTAGTAGCTTGCTATCTAAGCTTTGTTGTGAAATTTCTATAAAAAAAAAAGTTGCTTTGTTGTGAAAGTAATGTAAACTTAGAAAGGACATTATCCATCAATAATTATTACAATCTTACAATCATTTTTGAAAAAGAATAACCATCGTGCACCCTTAGTGTGATGATCACTTCATAAGTATAAATGCTTATGATATGTGGGAGGGGTAAGGGTTGTGGTTCAAGTCTCTAAGAGATAGCTTCACACACACACACACACACACACACACACACACACATATATATATATATATATATTTAGATTATGTTAAAGTAGAATTTCTATCTTGTATATATATATATATATAACTATTTCTTAATTTAATGAATAGCTATTCTTTGTAATGAAGATTGTAGGACGCAAACAATTAATTAAGCCAATTATAATATGCTACGTCAAAATTGAGTGATATATTCTAAATTTATGAGGCATTAAATTAATTAAATCAAATCATGATATGACATGACATGTGTTATCCAAGATTATATCATATTGGCAAATTAAATTTTTTCACGTGTCATTTGATCAACAAAATAAAGATAAAATATTCTATTCTTAATTGATGGATACTTATTTTTATTAAAATAAATAAATAAAATAGAGATAATTAACAAATTATAGTAGGACTCTTTTTGTTAATTATTATTGAACGGTTTTAGACCCCTTAAACTAACCAGATTAACATAGTTAATTAACCAAGTTGTTACTTAGTCAAATTATGCAATTCTAGGTTATCACAAACATACAATCATATCAAAAGTATAAAGCAGTGGAATAAAAAATAACACAAGATATGATCACCCAAGAAAACCAAACCGGTAAAAAACCTAGGGAGGATTTAACCTAGCTATCCTCAAGGTAAACCTGAATCCACTATGAAAAAATCGAAGTTCATACAAAAGGACTTACAAGCTCCCCGCTTGACTTCCTAATACCCACCAGTAGAACTTACTGACACAACCATGTGTAAGCTTCGAATCCACGGACTCCTTCTTTTTTGGATTCTCCAATCAGCTACAAGCACCCACGCTTGTTATTCTTTAAACTCCAATGGCAGCAACCGAGTTGATCAACAAGGTTTTGAAGTAATCTCTACCTAGAAAACCCTAAGTTTTGTGTAAAGGAAAGCTCCTCTAGATCTCACAAGAGATTTACACAAAACAGAAAAGTATGAGCAACAATACAACAGGAACAACTCTAAAAACATGGCTAGGGTTTTTCTTTATATACCTAGGTAAAAACAGAAAACCTAAAACGTTTAATGAATTAGGTCTGAATTAGAAAATTCTGCAAAAAAACATTATGGCCGACTTTCAATCGATCGATCGAGCCAGGCCGAAATGCACCAATGCATTTGCAGCCTCTTGATTCCAACTTTACATGAAAGACCCAACTTTGAGCAAGCCTAAACAAGACTTAAACATATTGTTTTGATCATGATTTGCCAACATTACACATTAGAGTTCTAAATACATAAATTCCTAAATATTTAGAACCTAACAAACTCCCTCTTTGGCAATCCGTGACAAAACACAAACTAAAACTCAAAGTTTATAAGAGAAAGCCCTTTACATAAATAATGCTCATAAAAACTAAAATTCAATTCTAACTACTATCCATCAGTTGCAAGTGTAGACAATAGCTCAATTGAATCAACCTGTATATTCCTGAAACACTCAACAAATGCATGAACGCATGTGTGGCAGAAAATAGTAAATAAACAGGTATAACATTCTTGTATAATTCACACAGAAACATATATCAATGAATAATTTCATAAATATAAAACAATAAACAGTGAATCCAAAGACACAAGAATCATGTATATATCATGTATATCAAAAAAACAATGTAACTCCTCCTAACATGAATATCCCCAAAAATGATATACAAAGTGAAGCACCTAGATACAATCTAATATCTCCACTAACTCCTCAAAACAAAAAAAAAAAACTCTCCCCCTACTACAAAACTCCTCTACAAAGTTTACTCCCCCTTTTTGTGACGGAATGTCAAAGTGCAATCACAATCCATCATCAAAAGGAGGTGATGAGAGTAAACAAAGATGTGCCAGATCAACTCGCAACGCACAGATCTTGTCAAGCAAGTCCACCAAAATCTGACCATGAACCGCCTAAACGGTCATGACAGTCTCCAAAGTACGACGAATATCAAAGTTATCTGATCGAGGTGGAGGAACATCAGTACCAGCAGCAGCATCAGGATTAGGAACAGCCTCACTAGTAGGACCTGTAGAAGAAGAGGGAGGAGGTGCGGAACCAGAAGGCTCAGACCTAGGATGTTTAGAGCCAGCTCGAAGGAGAGCAGCCTTCTGCCTAAGAAAAGACACACCTGTAGGAGCAATCACATGAAGAGGCTCAGAGGAAGGGAAACCACTAAGATCAAGATAAAGTAAAATTTTATGAATGAAAATAGGATGAACAAGAGCATGTGAAGAAGATGAACTCCTATAAACTTCGTTCAAAGAATGAAGAAACAAATGAGGAAAACTGATAGGAGCATTAGTGACAAGACCGTACAAAAATACACACCGCTCGAGAGGAATGGTGTGAAGATGAGAAATGGGCCAGATAGAGTGACACGCTATCCTAAAGAAGATATAGTGCAACTCAGAAAGCTCAGCAGAGGTGATCCTAGGATCAGAACCCCACTAGATAGAAGACCCAGTGATGTAAGACATGACATCACTCAAAATAGGAGACTCATCATAAGGATAGATTGGGTGCTGGACCAAGGGTACCCCAAGAGCATCAGCCATTACCGAAGGAGTAATGGAGTACTCTACGCCTTGTATCCAACTCTTTACTAAAGTGTTGGAATCATAGATGCGGATAGAGATGTTTGAGAAAAACTCTCTAATCAGGATAGCTGGAGGAGGAGGATCAGAAACATCCAACAGTGGTAACCAGCCCCGACGCTCAAAGTTTGCCCTAATGGTAGGATCAAGCTCATTTAGGATGACAGAACGCTCAGACCAAATCTTTCTCTTAAGGTTCAGCTTCTCATAAATTTCTTGGTTTTTCTCACTTGGAAACCTCTCACGGTCAAAGGAAGGAGGGGAAGGAGTAGGTGAAGGGGCAGACCTAGAGCCCTAGTCTTCATAGGCATAGTGCTAAGGAAAGGGCAGAGATACAAAGAGAAAACCAAAAAAAAAAAAAAAAAAACAAAGACCAAGGGCAGACTGCAAGTTAGCACAAAAAGAGATAGAACAAAAATCTATATGATGCATGAACAACCACAATGTCGTGATGCATGTACTAATGTAGTAAGCAAAATTCAAATTAAGTTCAATTTGCACAAAATTGGCTTGAGCATAGAGTTTCTAACAAAAAACCTAAAAATTTGAAAAACCAGTTGAAAATTTTGAAACAGATTGATGAATTGAGCATTACATAACACAACACACAAATTATAATGCTTAATTACATCAAAAAAATAAGCCAATTTCATCAATTTCAACCTAATTGAACAAAATCCCTAATTCGGAATTAATACAAACCCTAGAAATTTCAATTTTTCATAAACCCCAAAATTGATCAAATTAAATTTGCAAGATCATGTTTATATCATGTCCCTATAAAAACCCATTGATCAATTGCACAAATTTGGGCTTGAATCAACAAAAATCCCAAAAAGAAAAATGTCTAAAAATTTGAGTGTAAATGCATGAAAAATGCATGAAAAATGTAAATAAACTCAAAAAGGAAGGGCAAAAGAGACTTACCGGTTTGAGGAAAGAGAATCTTTGCAAAAAATTCGGAGGAAAGCGACAAAAAATTGACTGTAGAGCCTCGCCTAGTCGGAGAGAGAAGAAAATTTTCAAAAAACTTTTTGAAAAAGTGTTTGAATCAGTCAAGAACAGTGTTTTAAAAAACCTGATTCGCGACTTTCGATTGATTGAAAATTACATTCGATCGATCGAATCAATCTGAGATTTTTTAAAAGAATTTTAAATATCTTCAATCGATCGAAGAACAGTTGGATCGATCGAAACAGACAATGGCTCATAGTATTTTGAGAAAAATTACAGTTTTGAAAAACTCAAACCAGTTTTTGAAAATAACTCCTCAAAGCATTAAACAAAATGCATGAGTATGAGATGTAATGGAATGCGTTTTCAAAAACCCAAATTTTTAATCCCAGTTTCTCCAAAGAAAGTTTTAGCCATTCTCCCTTTAAGTTCTCAAGCAAACAAAATGTTTTGCATAATACTCAAGGTATTTTCAAACTTGGTTGGTTAGACAAAAAACACACACAATTATATGTATAGTGTTTAGCAAAGAATAACTTGTGTAGTGTGTGCAAACTAGCAAAAACTTGAAATATATGTGAGGTGATATGTAAATAGAAATCAATCACAAAGTCTACAAAATTCATCACACAGAATTTTAAAAGAGACTACCACCTAAACAGTTACATCATATAACTCTCACATCTCCTAGAACATAAGCTTGCAATCATGTAAGTTTTTTGAATTTTGCCTTATTATTATTATTATTTTTTTTTTGTGGATTGGCATCAAGCCTAATAGTATACACTAATTTTAATTATGTGAAATGACATCAAGCCTAATAGTATGCACTAATTTTAAGCATTAAGCAATTAATCGAGGCTACACCTTATGTTCTTTTTGTGCATGTGTTACACTTTCTCAAGTACAAAATCTTATGATATGTACTAAGGTGTTCATGATTAGCTAGTGAATAGTGATGAGATGATTATTTATGCATTTCTCAAAAGGATCAAGTCCGATAGTCAAATAACATGTGACTTCAAGATCAAGATAAAGTGATAAATACCATAAACATCTTTCCCACACAATATGCACTACGAAGTTTCAACTAGTCAAGTGTAATAAATAAGTTCATCAAAACTAAATAAGGTACATAAGACATGTTATGTGTAAATAAATTGACCAACCTTGTTTTCAAAGTCCAAGAAAAATAGTGCCAAACATATTTTGCTTCCCCCCCCCCTTTTTTTTTTATTATTATTTTTTTAAAGAGAAAACAAATAAATCCTAGAGTGAAATGCATGAATGTAATGAAATGCAAGTCCTAGAATAAAAACACAAAAACCAAAGAGCAATGGTCACAAAGAAATGAGCAATGAAGCATAAAGAGCATGTCAGAAAGCTCAATTAGATCGAGTCTTTTGCATCCAAAACCTTTTAGATGCACCACGAGCATTTGAGTTCTTATTCACATTCGAGTGATTTCCAACTCCAGGATTGGAATAAAGGTTCAAAACCTTTACCAATTCACCAATGAGTGCCATAGGATCTTGTGCTTGAGGCACAGACACTTTTGATTTGTTTGCTCTCTTAGCAGCTTGTTGCTTGTAACAGTTAGGATGAATATGTCCAGACTTTCCACAAAAATGACAAACCCAATCAGGTTTTTTATGCATCTTGTCCTTAGAAAGGGTAGAATCTTTAGGTTTGGGCTCTCCTAGATCAACCCTAATCTTCCTAGGGAGTGAAACTTCTATAGGTTGTACAACCTCACTCACAGGGGGTTTAATAGTTTCACTCATAATCTCACTCACGAAAGGTTCAGAAGAAGATGAAGGAACAAAGTTTGTGGAAGTAGGTGTAGACACAGAGGTGCTTTCAACATATCCAAAACCAGATTTGTCAGAAGGATACTTTTGAACATTCAGCATTTGATCAAGTTTAAAACTAGCAGATCTAGCAACAGATAAATTATGTTCCAAAGTTTTAACTTTATCAAGTAAAAGCATGTTCTCATATTTCACATGATTCAAAAGATCATTAGTATCAAATAATTTAACAAGAAAATTTTTCTTTTTAAGTTCAAGATAATCAATTTTCTTTAGGCCAAGTTCAACATTCATAACATCCTTTGCAGTAACTTTGCAAAGTTTATTATAGACCTTTTAAAGATTTGCATCCTCAGAGAGTTCCCCATCAGAAGAGTTCTCTTCAATAGGTATACTTTCATTGACTACAGCAGTAGCAGTGAAAGTAATGAAGTTTTCATCCTCGTCACATTCAGACTTATCATCAGAAACCTCATTATCATTAAGAGTTACAGCCATAAATTTACCCTTAGACCTCAAGAATGTAGGACATTCAGATTTAACATGACCATACACTTGACAGCCAAAACACTGAGCACTCAAAGAATTGTTTGAAGATTGACCAACTTTATCTCTAGGTTTTTCAAAGTTATTAACCATAGTGGGATCATTCTTCCTAAAGTTTTTAGGTTCAGCAGTGTTTGTACCTCTTACCTTTCTGTTGTTATTCCTAAGAAAGTTTTTAAAGTTCTTGGCAAGGTACGCAATTTCTGTAGCAGAGAGCTCATCATCAAATCCACCAACCTCAACATCATTAATAGACTTAAGAGCCATTGATTTGGATTTGAAAGTTTTGGGTAGGTCAGACTCATAGGACTGAAGAGATCCTACAAGCTTATCAACAGGGATAGAGTCCACATCCTTACTCTCAGTAATGACAATTACTTTGGGTCTAAAATTTTCAGTTAAAGATCTAAGAATCTTCCTAACAATTTTAGGTTGATCATAGATTTCACCCAAATTAAAAAGCAGAATTAACAATATCATTCAATTTAGCATAGAATTCATCAAAAGATTCATCATCAGACATTTTAATGCTTTCAAATCTAGAAGTTAATTGCTGCAGCTTGTTAATCTTAACTGCCTTTGTGCCTTCATGCATAGTTTGGAGGATTTTCCAAGCAGTATGAGCAACCTCAATATTAGAGATTTTCTTAAATTCCTCTATAGAAACAGCATTAAAAATGACATTCATAGCCTTATTATTGAAACTAGCTGCTTCTTTTTGAGAAGTTTGCCACTCACTCACAGGAGTAGTGGGCTTCTCCCATCCGTACTCAACGAAATTCCAAACTCTCTCATCAATGGATTTCAAGAATGCTCTCATCCTTACTTTCCAATAAGTATAGTTATTCCCATTAAAGTGAGGAGGAACAACGAGAAAGTGTCCATGCTCCATGACAACAGTGGTCAAGGATCAACTCAGAGATCAAAAAATCTCCAACAAGAGAGCTACCTGCTTTGATATCACTTGAACAGTTTTAGACCCTTTAAACCAATCAGATTAACCTAGTTAATTAGCCAAGTTGTTACTTAGTCAAATTATGTAATTCTAGGTTATCACAAACATACAATCATATCAAAAGTATAAAACAGCGGAATAAAAAATAACACAAGATATGATCACCCAAGAAAACCAAACCGGTAAAAAACCTGGGGAGGATTTGACCTAACTATCCTCAAGGTAAACCTGAATCCACTATAAAAGAATCAAAGTTCATACAAAAGGACTTACAAGCTTCCTACTTGACTTCCTAATGCTACCCACCAGTAGAACTTACTGATACGACCACGTACAAGTTTTGAATCCACGGACTCCTTCTTTCTTGGATTCTCCAATCAGCTAAAAGTACCCACACTTGTTATTCTTTAAGCTCCAATGGCAACAACCAAGTTGATCATCAAGGTTTTGAAGTAATCTCTACCTAGAAAACCCTAAGCTTTATGTAAAGGAAAGCTCCTCTAGATCTCACAAGAGATTTACACAAAACAGAAAAGAATGAGCAACAATACAACAGGAGCAACTCTAAAAACATGGCTAGGATTTTTCTTTATATACCTAGAGTAAAAACAGAAAACCCAAAACGTTTAATGAGTTAGGGCTGAGTTGAAAAATTCTGCAGAAAAACATTCTGGCCGATTTTCGATCGATCGAGTCTTTCTTTCGATCGATCGAGCCAGGCCAAAATGCACCAATGCATCTGCAGCCTCTCGATTCCAACTTTACATGAAAGACCTAACTTTGAGTAAGTCTAAACAAGACTTAAACATATTGTTTTGATCATGGTTTGCCAACATTACACATTAGAGTTCTAAATACATAAATTCCTAAATTTTTAGAACCTAACAATTATCTTTATCAAAATAGAATATTTATTAAAATATATAAATAGAGATAATTATCTATAAACAAAATTTGGGCCAATCAAAGTTTACTACTTATCTCCCAGGAGATCAATTCGAAGTGAGATTTATCCTCTAAAACCATTATAAATAGAGGACATCCCTCTTACTCCATCAATTTTTCAAGACGTCAAAGTTCTGGAGAAATTCTACCTCAAGATTGTCCAAAGAATATCAAAGAAATTCATTTGAATCATTCTTTCAAGACTTGGAGTTCTATTGGAATCAAGCTTAAAAGCCTCCATAACCTTTGTAAAGCCCTAAATCATTGAACTTCATCGAATCAAGCCTCTAAAGAACTTTAACCCAAAATCCTTCAAATTCAAAGAATCTCCAAAGAACTTGAAGAACATTTAAAGGACTTGAAAAACAACAAATCTCTAACAAGCTCAAAGCTAGAGATTCGCTATGAAGATTGTTTAATCCATCTTCCAACCAAAGTGAGGAAGATTTTGTGTTCAAGTCAAGATTACAAAGAAGATAGAATTAGAGGATGTTTTTTTTTTTGGTAAAAGGATAAAAAACATAGAATTTTATTCACTATCCAATCAATACAAATTATATTTGTGAAGAACTTTCAATTGTTTGATTTCCAAACTTGAGAAAATTTGTATTTACAAAGATACAATCAAATAATTGAATAGCTGATTCTCAAAAAAATAAAAATAAAAATAAAATAAAATAGCTATTCCACGTAAAATTTCATTACATATTCTATTACAATATACCAAATATACGATGAAGTTTTAAAAACCAAATTAGCTAGCCAATGAGACTAATTTTTTATCTTTTAATTCGACCAAATAATAGAAGTAATGAAATTAAAAATAATTTAATTAATAATTATATAATTGTAGTGTAAGCAGTGGTTTTTGATTATTGCCCTTTTTATTTTTCAAAATTTTTAAATATGAACAAACCGAAATATTAGTTGGTTTACAATTAACTAGTCGAATTGGCTAGTTTAGTCCAGTTGTAAAAACCTTGTAAACTATTGTGTACCATTGATGTGATGGTCACTTTACAAGTACAAGTTCTTATAAGTTAAGATGGTAAGTTCTAGGATACAAATATCCACAAAAGAGCTTCACACACAAACATTAAAATTAGGCTAAAATATGATTTTTCTCTCAAATAAAAAAAAAAAAAAAAAAAAAAAAAAAAAACTAATGAAACCTTGTCAAGGATTGATGAATATAGAGTGAAATTTTTTGTGCATGACTTATTATAAAACAATTTAACGAAGGGAATAACTTATAGGAAATTTTCCAAACTAACTTTAATCATGTGGTTTTATTGGTTTAAAACTCACATGGTTGAATTTAATTAGGTAAAACTTAGGTACAATACATTAAGTTCTCCAATTAAATTCAAACATCTACTATTGCATGGGTCAATAAAACATTACAATTGTAGGGATAAGGGGCTCAAAAGTATATATATTGGGTCTTGGGCCTTGGCCGAGGATGTTGAGTGATCCGAGGACATATAAACAGTATTGAAGATGGAAGACTCATAGCCTTATGACTAAGCTACAAATGAGAGGGTTGGGGAAGGTAGGCCAAGGAGGAATATCCCTTCAGCTAAATGAAACAAAGATCAAAATGTGTGTCCTATTATCCAGGATGACGTTCTAGGAAGTTCTATCAATAAGGATATGCATTGCGAATGTATATGACAAATGGAAGCTAAGAAATATCTAAGAGAAAGTTGCTACCACCGCATTAAATACTCTGTAGCTAACTCTCTGGCTGCATTAATGAGGAAGTGATATTTGAACAGTGCTTTTCAACTTTACAACTACCCCCAAAGACTTCAGGAGGGTGTTGATGGGACAAGGCTCAACACAAACAATCTACTGTCCACGTGGAGGGTGGAGATGAGAAGGGAGAAATGGTATAAATTAGAGGGAAGGTCCTAAGAGAGGGGGATCAAAAAAGAAAGAAAGAAGTACTATAGCAATTCAAACCATATTTGTAACCAACTTCAAGTAATATATACAAAAATTGATCTTCTCGGACTATGTCGAGTATAATTTTCCTTAGATAAATCCAATTCATTTTTGCTTTATTGTCTTCTGAATCCATTATAATTGTTACCCAACTCATTATAGCCTAGTTTTCTAACTCACTCTCTACAAATTCATTGTATTGGGCTCATTGGGCCTAGATCCACTTCCTTTTTGGGCCTAGGACTCGAGTTGTGTCCTTACAACAATGACAATAAAATTCAATACAATTATTTGTTTGAATTTAATTAGAGAGTCTAATACAATGCAAATAAGGTACTTTATCATAGTTTTATTTTCCTAATTTAATTATCCTTAGGGTTCATTTGGTTGGGGTGAAATGAGGAGAGAAAATAAAGGGAGAGAAAATAGGAGTGAAAATGGGAGAGAGTGGGTATTTGGTTTTTTTGGGGGGTGGGAGGAGAGAGAAAATGGGGGTGGGGGAGTTTTCTCCATGGGCAACATTTAAGAGGAAATAGTGGGGAGAAAACTGGAGATAAAAGTGGGGAGGGAGTGTGTATGATACTATGATGGGAAATTACCCATTTACTCTCCCCTTATTTAATGTTGCTTTTTATTTTTATTTTTTTTATTTTTTACTTCCTCTATCTTCTTCTTTTTGTTTTGCCTAGTATGATATTGTGCCACATTGGTTGGCTGGTGTTGTTTTGCTTCCTTTTTTATTTTTTATTTTTTTATATATATTTTTTATCATATCAAACGTCAACTTTTTATTTTTTATTTTTATTTTTTCTTCTGCTAGATGTTTTATTAGTTGTGTGAGTTTGTAAGTTTGTAGTAATTAAAATTTTTAATTTTATAAACTATTAAAAATTTTATGTATTACGGTGCATGTGAGTAAATTTATTCAAACTACATTTACTTTCCTCTCATTATTTTACACAACCAAAAAAAAAAAAAAGGTTTCCATATCTCCACTTTTCTACTCCCTCAACCAAACACATGGAGGGAAAACTAAATTTTTTTCTAACCACCCACTTTTCCACCCTCTCTCCATTTTCTATCCTTCAATTTTTCCATCGTCCTAACCAAATGGACCCTTAGGGAAGGATAATAGCCCTTGTGATTTATGGCCAATGCTTGGCAAAAGCATGGTTGAATTTTAATTGGAGAACAATGTGATATTTCAAATTGTGTGGATTCAAATGGATAGATCGTTTGAGTGTGTGTTGAATTCCACATCAGCCATTTACATAATTCATTTTATTGTTTAGTCTAGTGTTGGTTGTGACGTTGCGTTGCCTTTGTTTGGCGTCTTCAGCTTATGTGCTGCTTGAATAATTTAATTATAATTCTAATATTTCTCTTTATGTGTGGGCATAATCTTTCCCTTAAAAAGTGTAGTCAACTACATAAAATTTTTAACATTTTAAATAGGAGGTAGAGTAGAGACTGAGTTGAGCTCAGGACCTCTTGTTATGATACCATGTTAAATTATTAATTGTTTCAAAAGTTTAAGCGGTTAAAAAATAGTAAATTTAATCATTTAATCATAATTCTTATAATTATGTTGTTCGGTGTTATAGTGCTGTTTGTTTGTGTTATCTTTTAGTTTGAATCAAAATTCTTATTCATAATAAGATAATAAGAAAGAGAGGAAAAAAAACCTCACTATCACAATTGTCATAGAATTTAACTCTTCTGCTTGTCTGCGAGTACCTCTCTCTCTCTCTCTCTCTCTCTCTCTCTCTCTCACAGTTTTGTTTTGTTTTTGTTTTATTGAGACCTTCTTAGTTTCTTTTTCTTTCCAATACATTTTGATATCTACATTTTCTTTTAAAAAACATTAGAAACGATTATTCTTGATTTATGCCATGTATCTTAGAAACAAAATGATAGTCATAACTACGGATTGCTGTCACTTACTTTTTGTCTTGATAGAATTTACACCTCTCCATAATTTTAATGGCTTTACCAAGATGCCTGATCGTAAGAATGTTGAAAACACCTAAGCAGCGTCGCGAAGAACAGAGGAGTCAATTAAATAATATAATGGTGTCCAATGCAATCATTGTAAGTTAATAAGTTGCTGTACAAAAAGTTCTACGGTTCGCCAGTATTATGTGAAGAATTATGTGAAACATCTGGGTTCAAATCCCATCCCCAGTGTTTTCAACTTTGTATTTAGGAAACAAAATTATAGTCAACTTCATAATTTGACCACTTTACAAACAAATCAAGAGAAAAAGTTTATTGTTAGATTTTAAAATAATGGAATTTTCAGTTAATTCAATTAATAAGTTTTTAATAAATAAATAAATAACTTTTGTTTGAATCTTGCTTATCCTCAAAGGAAACTTATTAATGTCTTAACCCGATAACAAAGAGCAATATCCATTAAAGTCTAAAGATGCTATGTAATTTAAAGTTCAAATATGAATGAAATTATTAAAAAAGAAAAAAAAAAGTTTCCCTTTTTCTGAGAAACAAGAAAAAAAGAAAAAGAAAAAAAGAAAAGTAAAAAGAACCCACTGGTGCAAAAAGTTAAAAGTGAAGGGAGTCAAGTCAATTAAATGATATAATAATTTATTTTTTCGTATTATTATTTTAAGTAAAACAAGGATGCGCATAATCTGAAAATATTTCTCTTAAAATCCCAAAAAATTGAGGGCCCAACTCTTTTAAATTTCTGAGAATTTTTAGGCATCATTATGTTCCATCAATTACATGGGACACTTACTCCATATGCTAAATTTCCTATGACTATGTTGAGCAATCACTGCATGTTATCAGCTCTGCTAACACGTTCGCTGCCCGTAATTCATGGACGAAGATTGTCCCTTTCTTAATTTCTTTCCCATCATGAACCATCAATTGCTTAAAATGGTATCTGGTTGTGACGTTTTGCCTAAATGTCCACAATTCCGAATTGGATCACGCTGTCAAAAGTCAAGTGCTACATTGACAGACCAACTTCTTCAGTCCTCTAATAATGGGACCCATTTCTAAGCATGCTATTTCTTTTTCTCCAAAAGTATCATCAAAGAAGAATAACAAAATATTTTCAATATTAAAGTACTAATCCTTCTTCATCATCCCTTATAATGGAAGACTTGAAAGTTCTAAAGTGTTGAATGTATATGAACCTGCTAAAAGAAGGTGGAAAAGTTGATGGAAATTATTGAGGATATAAACTGTTGAGCTAGTCTAATTGGGATCCAACATGGGTTGGAACTTAATCTTGTTGATTCTCACCTTGTATTCTTGCTCATTTGTCAATGGCTCAGACAGCTTTGCTAATGATTCCTTGGATGCTTCTCTTCAAGAATTTGCTTTCAAAACACTGGTTCGACACCGGCCTCTCACGGGTGCTCTATACAAAGCTGTCCTTCCTACTAATCTTTCAAGCACTGAAGTTTCAATTGTCCGGGTCAGAAGCAACACATTGTGGAACAAGGGAGCTGATTTAAGCTTCATTCACATTCCATCAAGAACTATGTCCGTGCCTCATGTAAAGAGACTTGCTATAGTCTATCAAAACTTAGGCAATTTGTCTTCTCACTACTATGGCATGCCAGGTTACTCACTGATCACTCCTGTTGTTGGCTTCATGGTTTTTGATGCGTCAAATGTTAGTGATAAAAGCGTCAGAAAGCTCAATCTCAGCACAATGGGCAAGCCTATATTGATTAATTTTACCAGTTTGACATTCTCCGGCGACATCTCTAAGAGAAGATGCATAGCTTTTAATGGTAATGGGACAGTTAATCTTAGTGAAATGAATTTGTCAGGTTTTTGTTACTTTAGAGATCAAGGTCATTTTTCAGTTGGTGTCCCATTAGAGAGTAAGCAGAGTAGGTGGTATCTCTGGGTGGTTGGTTTTGTGCTTGGAATTCCTGGGATTGTATTGATGGGTTATGCCGGGATGGTTTCTGTGAGGATTTTGAAGACGAAGAAGATTCAAGTAATGGAAAGACAAGCTGATGAAGATCTGATTCTTGAAAGCAGATGGGTTAGTAGTAGTAAGATGCCTTCTGCAGCTGTAACTAGAACTCAGCCAGTCCTTGAGAATGAAGGTTTTCTATAGTTGTTTCATATTTCTTTTTCCCTTTTTTATTTTCTGCTTTTGTAGAAATATTTATTTATTTTCCCTTTTGTTCCTTCGTTACCAGTTACCTGTTATAAATAGTGTTAATTTTAGCCCAAAATTGAATAAGATTTATATGTGAATGCTGCATTTGCAGTTTATGGCAGTAGTCATAGACTCATAATGTCATTGTCATATTTTCAATTTCAAACCGCTGGCAGGGTCTGTCTGCTTTAGATGTTATTAACTCATAGTGAAATTCATATTACACTCGATCATATTTTGTGCCTCACACTATATGTGGAAAGCAAACAATGATAATTTTTTTCGCGTATGATTGAGAGTAAAAAATACTACAAGCGTAAATTGTACACACAGACTGTGTTGCTGGAAGACTCAGAGCAGGGACAAATTCATATGATGGTGGAGTTCAAAAGCTGGACGTAACGAACTAGTTATTTTACTTACATGGTCACAACCAAAAAGTTACAGTCCAAATCTTCTACAGCATTCAACATCAAAAGGAAATAAAATTTGGAAAAAAGCTCTATATAGATTAGTGTCAAGAATTCTAGTGAACTGCATTCAATGTTTATTCATTTAAGGAGTCTACTTTTCCATTAACCTTAACTTTTATATGCAATACATACAATAGGGGCAGGGAAGTGTAGGACAACCGTCTTCATTCTACTAACTCTATAGCCATGAACACCAAGAGTAAGCATTTGAAAAGGCCTGTAAATTCTACAGGAAACAACATGATAATATACACATTCAAGTCAAAATCTACAGAGTAGAGTAAGAAGTCTGGTTTTCCACTAGCTGTACATTTTGCAACATTAAAAGCTCTCAAATATAATAATGTTATATGCTACCCATACAATGGGCAGGGAATTGTATAGCAATCATCTTTTCTCATTCTAAAATCTCTATAGCCGTGAATACCATCAAGAGTTGGCATTTGAAAAGGCCTAAAAATTCTATAAGAAACATCTCACCTGTCACTAACATGCAAATCAAGTCCCAACCTAGGCAAAGAGTTGAAAATTCAACGTAGGGAATAAACAACCGACCACCAAAATCACAAACATTCAATCATGATCAGAAAAGATGTGCAAATCTAAAAGTGAGCTTTTGCAAGGGGCCAACATTCAATCATGATGAATTCCTTAAGTGTGTGTTTGGTTGGAGTGATTTGTGGGACGATGAAAAATTGAAACGAGAAAATAGGGGAGGATTTTGAATAGTGGGGTTGCTTGGTTGGAAGGAGGAGTGGGAGGGGGAGGGGGGGTGATTTTGGTGGGGCCTAGGTGTTTTCTCTCTAGGCCCACCATTTTGGGGTGTTTTCTTTTCTCCTCGAGAATAAATAAGAAAATAGGAGAGGAAGTAGGGCTTAGATGAGAATTTACCCATTTGCCCCCCTCCATCTTCCACATTAGGTTTTTTTTTTTTTTTTTTTTTTTTTTTTTCATAAAAACATTTTATTTTTTTTATAAACTATTAATTTTTTTAATGTGAGAGTAAATTTATAAAAACATCATTTTTTATCGTCTATTATTTTTTTCTCGATTAAATAAAAGACTTTTTCGTTCATCTACTTTTCCACCTCCCAACTAAACAAAGTCTATTTTTTTATATGGTCAAATAAATTCCTTAAATTACAATATATAAATATATGGAGTCAATATTCAAATAAATATATACATGAACAGGATACATTAAAAAAGAGAGTTTAACTTATTAAAGAAATAATCAAAATATTCAATTATGAAAGAAAAAGTAATATTAAGAAGTTCAAAGCAAATGGAAGTAAAAGTAATTTATTTAAAGAAAAATATTTACTAAAATGTCAAAAAAAATTGAAATGAAAATAGTTTAAAACATTTTCAAATTTTTGTAGTTTTCTTTGTAATAACTTCATAAAAATTATATTAGTTTGGAAGAAATTGTAAATACATCATGTAAGATATTGTATTCATAGATTTCATTATAAGATTTTCCTCTTTTTTTCAAAAGAATAAAATGCCGAACTATTTAATCGAAGTACACAAAAGTTCCCATATGGTTTTGAAGAATCCATTCAGATTGAAAAACCTACTAGGTTTGATTGGATTTGGTTGGATCATATGCTAAAATGGTCTAATTAAAATTTGAATCGGTTTAGATATTAGATCACTTGCTTATTGGTCAGGTTGGCTCATGTTTAAATAATTTCAATTATGTATTAGTACATTTAATTAGGTCTCGCCAAAGGCTTTGTAGCTGAGTTGACACATCTCCATGCACAAAGTGTTTGGAAGTCTAGAGGAGAAAGAGTTCGAGTTGCGGGGTTAGCAACAAGTTGTAATTATTTCTTAAAAAAAAAAATTGGGTCTCAATTAATTTTGAAAATCAAGGTTGCTTAAGTATTAGTTGGGTTAATTTTGTCTATCAACTTTTAAAATTATGCTCCCCTAGTAAATAAAAAAATGATATTAACAGGATAATAATAGGCTAAATGAGAATTAATAAAAAGTTGGCCACATCAATCATTTGTAAAAATTTTATAAAATAGTTTGTACCTATTTAGAGCATAAAATTGACAGAATTAAAGGCTTTGAAAAAAGGAAAAGGACACCCAGTCCTTACTAAAAATAAATAAATAAATAGCAGTCGGTTTGTTTGGTGCCAAGCCAAACAGTTCCAACTTCCAAGCACCGACAGTCATGAGAGTGTTTCCTGGGTCTAACGACACACCTTCTCCTTGTGGGCGGTTTTATTTGCATTTACTGCTAAAAATCAACACTCACCTGGTAACTTCTTGTTAGTGTTTCTGCTAATTGGTTTTTCGATTGAAAGATTTGTTTATGCTCAAAGATAACCTTTTTTCGTCTATTAGTTACAATCCATTTTGCTAAGAATCTTGTAGTTCAATTTGCATCTAGCAAATTAATTAAAAAAAAATTTCCAACCCGACTTTATATGTATCACTTATTTCCCCAATTTTTTTTTTTTTTTGGGAGGGTGGGGTGGGGGGAGTCCTGTATTGGTTTATTGAGTACTCACCTGCCTGGAAAAAAAGTACATAGGAACTAGTCACAACGTTTAAAGAGTTGGTAATTACCTTTAAGAATATATTGCATTTCCTAAATAACAATGATAATAAGTCATAAAGTCCTATGTTAACATTCAATGGAACACAGTAAGCTAGATATCATTCTAGCTTAACGAATCTTTGACGAATCTAGGAACGAAAACCTGGAATCCACATGAAATTTGGGAAATTCTTAGAGAATTATTTTTATTTCAGTTTGTTGAAACCAATCTTAAAAAATACATAGTTTATTAGGGTTTTTGACAGGCCTCTCTAAAAATAAAAATTACAAAAAATTTTCTTCAATTCCTATAACTTCGCTAAAAGACTAAATTACCCGAATAAAATACGCTAAAATAATATAAAACTAAATTTAGGTATGAAAATCAGCAATAATGGGCAAAAATTATTTAACTACATTGCCCTGCGCCTTGACTTCTGAATATCCAACTTCTCTAGAAAGTCCAGGGACACTTGTTCTATATCATATGTGGCCTTGGTTGATGCAATTGTGGTACATCCACTTAACTAATAATGTTTTTTTTCAAGGCATAGCCACATAGCCTTTGTATTAAACAACACCCTTATGATATCTTGTAGGATTAATTTCCCCACCAGTTGCTACATCTAGCTTCACTACCAATCCTCTGAGTACATGCTGGCATTTGAAGAATGAGACCAGTATTCCTTGACTAGCTGCCCAAACAGTGATTCCTCCTTATTCATCAACTTCATTGGTTCATCATACTCCACTATTTTACCTGGTTAATGTCAATAATATATCACTTTCACTAGTTGTATCATAGATAAGATGTAATAGTTCCTGGTACAAGAGCTTGGGGGTATATTAACTCACCATCTCTAATAGCAAGCACCTTATTGCAGTCCATCACAGTTGGTATTCTATGAGCCACAGTTATTACAGTGCAGTATGCAAATTCTTTCCGAATGGTTTTCTGGAGAAGAGAGTCGGTTGCATTGTCAATTGATGCAGTGGCTTCATCTAGAACTAGTATCCGGCTTCTCTTCAGCAGGGCTCGTCCCAAACAAAATATTTGTCTCTGTCCCATGCTCCAGTTTGATCCATCTTGTGTGACTGCAATGCAATCCAGGTTGTTAGTTGTGATTTTATAAGACCTTTAAACAACTTGTACACACACAATATCTTCTTACCTAAGGAATCCAAGCCCCCTTCTTTTTCTTGAATAGCCTCTCGAAGCTGACATTTCTCAAGAACCTTTTGCACATTCATAAGAAAAACTTCCTTGGTAAGTACTGAATGTTAATACAGTTTTATGTTTTGATAAAATTTTCCAGGAACCCAGTTTGGGACTACTCAACTTACATTCAGTGTGAATTTCATTATCCTAACAATGCTACAACATCTAAAGGCCACTTAATGTGGTAGATTGTGCAATATAACAGGGTCATACAATGATCCATGCTAATGATGTTTACCAAAATAACTTAAACAAGAACTTTACCTCCCACATTTCCTGATCAGTATGCTCTGACAATGGGTCAAGATTGTATCTCACAGACCCGCTAAAAAGTGTGGGCTCTTGTGGAATGATTCCTAACCTTGATCTTAGATCATGAAGCCCAATTGTGGATATGTCAATGTCATCTATAATGATTTTTCCCTCTGTAGGCTCCACCAGACGAAACAAAGCACTGATAAGAGTTGTCTTTCCACTACCAGTCCGGCCAACAATTCCAATTTTGTGTCCTCCTTCAAATATACAACTAATCCCCTGAAGAACTAGTGGAGCATTGGGCCGATATCTTACCTGTTTCATGCAGTCTTAACATTGCAAACACAACAACAAGAACAACAATAACAAACAAAAAACCAAAAAAGAAAAAAAAAAGGAAAGACTTAGAGACCGTTTGGCTTGGGCGAAAGCTGAAACGCGCGTTTGCGTTTCAGCATTTTTTTTTTTTTTTTTCACGGGTTTCAGTCTTTTTTTACTGTTTATGTACTGTTGCGGTTACTGTTCAATGAACAGTAGCCGCAAAGTTTGACCTTTCAACCCAAATTTTACTGTTTACAGACCTACAATTTTCACTTTTTAGCAATTTTTTCATTAAATATGGGTCCCACGATACTATTCACACATTTAAAAATTATTTAGCTACAGTATTTTTCAGTTTTCAGTTTCAATTTTCAGTTTTCAACTGTATCCAAATGGACCCTTAGTTCCTAAACTTTGAGGTTGGCTATGGATTCTCAACAAACAAACAAATGATGAATATTTCAATGTGTTTGAAGATATGAGACACCATCCCCAAATGTTGATTGTACTCCTTCAACTAAAACAATGTCTAAAAGCATAAAAGTATTGTAAATACATTTCCATATTTCTAAAAGTTGTGAATGGAAAAGGCAGTAATTTTTTTGGGGTGTACATTTACCTTCAAATCACATATCTTCACCTGACCATTAACAGGCCAGCTGTGTGTGGGTTGGTGACCTTCTATATCTTCTGCAGCTTCACTAGGAATATGCATGTACTGTTCTAGCCTTTCTATAGAAACAATTAAATTTTCTAGCAAGCACCAGCTTTGGACAGAAGCGATAACATGTATATTTAAAGAAAGACCATATGACAATGCCATTCCAATAAATCCTGCATCCAAAGTTTGATAAGCAAAAAATAGGTTATACAATTATGCCATATATGGAAAACTTATACTAACAATTGCTTAAGTACTAGTTATATTGTATAGCATGATCAGTTACATTCTATAATTCTCTCCAAAAAAAAAAAAAGTTATATTCTGTCAATAAAAAATGAACTTTATCTCAAACTAACAACCCATGATTGTAAATTCCAAATTGTTCTAGTAATGTGGGGCAGATTTTTCAAGTAAAACCAATCCATTGTCATGCCATGTGACGTTGGCTGATGAAGCTTCTGATGGTGGATGTGGTACCAGGAGGAGTGTAAGTCTGGAATGAAAATTATATTATGCCAGAAATCCTATGACTTGCTCATATGTAAATACAACAAAGGAGCTTGAGCAAGATGGTTCATATTCAAGAAAGACCAGCAGTAAGAAAAATAGGTTCCATTATAGGCGTTAATTAATGCAGGTTTAAGATCTCAAAATGAGGGAGGGAGGACAAACAAGACATGATTTGAAATAATAAGAAGATGAATGAATACTTGCACACTAAGAAAAGGCTTGGCTGTACTAGACCAAAATGGCAAGGCAGGGGTTATGTGGTTCTTTGGGCCAGCAAGTAAATTTTGTTGAAGAACAATATTGTTCTTATGATGCTGCCTGCTATTATTGTGGACCCTTATGGTTTTAGTGTTGGCCTGTGCTGAATTTAAATGTTGCTTCTAGAAAACGCATGTTCTGTTTGAAGCTCACACATTGATGACTATGAAATGGACAAGCATCAGAAGCATGATATTGAACTACATAATACTAAGTGAAAATATTTTGATAGTTGAAGAATGATATTACTAACCAGAAGCGGAAGCTCCAATATGAAGCAAACTTATGGCAAGTGCTAAGGATGTAAGAACAATTGCACATAGAATTTCCAGACGTTGGATCAACCACTCGTTGGCTGAGAAACCATGGAAGTAAGGACTTGCATTTGTGTCAATAAGGTCCAAGTTCCTTGAAAAGAACCGCTCTTCCTCCCCAAAAGCTCTGATCGTCATGGCTCCTGCAATAGATTCAGCAAGGTGGCTTGCAAGCAAAGACTTGGTTGTGCCATCCGTTCGCATCAACTCTTTTGCAGAAACAAGGAAGTATTTCTGTATTTAAACAAAAACAAGTGTCGAAGTTCGTTGAGAAGTCAGAATATATACAAGAAATCAACTACCCATTTCATTTTTTGACATCAAAGAATGCGGACAAATTAAGTCCTTTAAGTAGGTCAATTGACAAACTTGTGTATTCTGGGGAAGAAAAATCTTAAATGAATATCTACAGGAGAACAATGAAGCCACCTAAATAATTAGCATTGATAATGTATTGATACCACACCCAATACTAATATGTGCTGCATTTTGAGAGGATAATTATCAGAGGCAGAAAATGGGTTTGTTTCCTTTCAATCATAAACAAATATATTTTTTAGAAATCATACAATCAGTTTTAGTGTTGGTATCTGTAGTACCTGTAGTACCTGTAAAAGAATAGTCAGATAAACCATGGGTATGATGACAAACAAGACTGGCCAGGATACTATAGCCAGTATTGCATAGGTGGAGTATGCAGTCATGGTGGCAACAAGAGCAATACTTAATTTGTAAGCCACATCAATGTCGATGACACTCATATCAGAAGACACCTACAAGGTAAATACCAATGTAAGTCCCAGTAAGTTTTTCTGAAGCATAGCAACTATTAATTTTGAAACTCTTACCCGGCTGAGTATCCTTCCGAGAGGTGTTGCATCATAAAAAGACATTGGTGCCCTGAAAAGAGAGCTAAGAAGTGTAGAAAAAATTGATAGTGATGCCCCAAAACCTAAACCAACAACAGAAAGTGCTCTGAGGAGTATAAATAAAACCAGGATAGACCCAATCCCGGAGTAAACTGCAATCAATCTCACTGTGCTTACATTAGAATCCTCAATTTCAGCAGCCAACCAAAAGTTTTGTATCAACTGCCCAGCTAAGAACATGAAGTGGCACACAGCTGCCAAGGAGAAGCACAAGAATCCCTTGCTCTGAATCAGATACTGCATATAAGGCTTTATACCAGTGTTTCCTGTTTCTCTTTCTTCTTGCTTAATCAATTGATCTAAAGTTGATCTTAACTCGTCCTCACAACTTTTCAGAATTTCACTCGTAGAGGTTTTAGATTGTTGGAAAGAAGCATACTTGGCATGTTTCTGGGAACCAACAGTGTCATTGTGTGCATTGACAAGGTTTTGAAATTCTTGACTTGAAACTAGTAGTTGATCATATGTGGATGCTCTAAGAAATTGCCCTTCAGACATAAACTGCCAACAATATAAAGTTTATGTAAACTGCTTGTTTGCAAAGTTATATTTTAAAAGGAAAAAAAACCATGTCAAATTTTAATGAGAAAGCAGCAGTAGTGTCACTGATATACCAACCAAAATAGAATCAAATGCAGGAAGGAAGTCAACTTGGTGGGTCACCAGCAGGACTGTCTTCCCTGACAGAGCTTCCATGACATATTCCTGGCGGCAAGCCATGTTAGATTTCTCTTAGAGAAGGAAACATTAGTAGCATAAATTGCATGGTTAAGAAATGTCATTACATTTAATAGACTGGTTGCAGTATGTGCATCAACAGAACTGAATGGATCATCCAAGAGATAAACATCTGCATCTTGATAAAGTGCACGGGCAAGTTGAACCCGCTGCTTTTGACCACCACTTAGAGTAACACCTCTTTCTCCTATTTGTGTTTGATCACCAACTGGAAGCATCTCAAGGTCCTTTATAAGAGAACACCTTCTAAGCACTTCTTGGTATCTATGTGAATCCAAGGGAGACCCAAAAAGAATATTGTCTTGAATAGATCCTGTTTGAATCCAGGATGTTTGAGAAACGTATGCTATCTTTCCATAAACATGAACCTGGAAGTTTAAAGCTTTAGCAAGATTTTATTTTTATTTTTATTTTTTCATTTAATTTGTCTACCATGTAACTGATGCTTATAAATCAGTGTGTGAGTCAAATCTTCTAGAAAGTGCAGTAGGGAAAAAAAAAAACCTAAATATCAAATTCTTCACACATTATTTATTTATTTATTATAATTAAGAATATACTATGTGCCAATTGAAATTTTATTTAAACCATGGGTAAGGATTGGAATGATTACTTACCATGCCTTTGATGTTTGGAACTTCTCCCAGAATCGCAGCTAAAAGGGTTGATTTACCGGAGCCAACCTCTCCACAAATAGCTACCTTTTCTCCTGGTTTAACTGCCAAATTTATGTTTCTTAGCATGGCCTTTGCTGGATTAGTCTCCCATGATATTTCAGTGGCCTTGATAAAAATGGACTGCTCTAGCTCTTTCTCATTGCACATTTGCCTTGCATATCTGTTCTGCAACTCTGGTGCTGCAAGGAACTTTAAAATCCGAGTTAAAGATACCTTTGCTTCAATGAACACTCCAGCAACATCAGGGATCATTCTGATAGGCTCCTGAACATACGCAGACTTGCTAGGAATGTGAAAATGTTACTGGCAGAGAGTGAAATTCCAAAGAAGTAGCATGCCCAGAATGTGGCAACTGATACTAAAATGGGAGATGACCAAAACAAAATCAGATAGTACCCCTTTTGTATTAGAACTGCTAATATCCACTCTAGTTCTTCTTTCCTCAGCACTTGTATAACATTCTTAAAATGTTTCTCCCAAGCATACAACTTCAAGACCTTCATATTTGCAAGAGCTTCTGTAATGGCCTTCAGTCTCTTATCTTGTGCCACCATGAGATTTGTCTGATACTTATGCTGCAGTTTGGCCACTGGTGAAGTTGCAAGCACAGTTAAGATGATAACAACTAGAGCTGCAACAGTTGCCAGCCCTACAGAGTAATAGACAATAGCTAATGCAATACACAGCTGAAGACTTGTTGACCACATTTGATGAAACCAATATGGAAATTCACCTATTCTATAGGCATCTACTGTGACATAGTTCATTATTTCACCAGGAGAATGATTCGCCTTAGCAGCATTTGAGAGTTTTAGTTGCTTTTGATAGATAGCTGCAGATAGGAAAGATCTTACTTGGAGCCCAATCAACCTAGTTTGAAAGAACCACTGCCTCTCTGATAATGACTCCAAACACTTTGCTAAGAAGAGCACTCCAGCCAATGCATAGCCCTCATATTTAAAAGCTTCTTTTCCTTCAGCAACCTCAATGAAGGCTTTGAGAAATAGTGGACCACTGGAGACTGTGAGGACCTTGATCAAAGCAAATAACCCAGAAATTAAAATAGCTTTTCTCTGGCAGAAAAAAATTGCTGACACCATAGAGGGCAGATCGTATGTCTCTTTCTGTTGTTTGCTCAATTGCTCTTCAAACATTAAGTAGCATGTTTGCGCCCTATCTTCCTGCCTTAACTGTGGAACATCATTCTCCTTAAGGATTTTATCTTTACCGTGCTTCATCAGTGGATTTAACCACCAAAATGACATTTTACTAAGAAATCCAGCTTTGGCAAAAGGAGTGACGTTGTCATTTGAACAATTTTCACCAGTGTCACTAGCTTCCTCACCTTGCAAAGGTGCATACAATGCATCATAACTGATGTCTGAATCAGTTTCCACATATTTATGTTCCTGAAAAGCGCCCAAGAGGCACAAGATTGCTCCAGGAAAAGAAAGAATATCTAAAACCATCTTAATAGATGCCTTTTTTTCCAAAATAGCAACCAGAAGAGAAGAAAAGCAGAGGAATCCTGCAAACAAGAAGGTGGCAATAGAACAAAGCTTTGCTGTTGCGACATTTGGAAGGCGTAGCTTCTCAATAATTACTACAAAATCAAGCAGCATCCATGTGAAGCCTTGGAATAGCAGTACTAGCCATCCCTGCAAAGGTAATATGGCCCTCTTTGCATTCAGATTCTCACCAATTATCCAGATCCCCAAACCCAAGTAAGCCAAACCCAGACCACCATTATAAATGGCTGAGCATATCAACATTGGAGAGAAGAGTTTAGACTTTGAGGGTATTTTGTTCTTCCTTAAGATTGATCTATAAACCATGATATATAAGAATATGACAAGGAGAAGAAGATCAAGAGAAATGACCAAAAGGTGATTGGTGCATGTATATGGTTGGAATATGGATATAATATCATAATTGCATGTGTTTTCATCTATCTTCGAGCAATTCCCACAGAAAACAGTCCAGAGACTCATCCCCATGAATTGAAAGAGCTGCAATACTACAACAAACACAACAACAACGACAGTCCGAAATGAACTGCAATAACAACTTCAAAAGAAGGAAAGAAACAAAGACTGAATATATGTCAGATTATGTAGAAGTATTATCATTTAAATGAAACTAAAATCAGTGATTCTAGTTCAAGTGAGTGAAAGACAAACACAATAGTTACTATTCCATGTTCTTTCTTAAGTAATAAAACTCATGTCTATCTTCTTAGGAAGATTGAAAAACATGAATGATCTGATTGATTCTTCAACCACGTAATTATAAAGTTCGAGTTAGGGACATAAAGAAAGAGAAAATGAATAGCAACAAGCTATTAAGTTTGCCTTCCATATCTCTTATTCAAACTTCTGGAAATGAATCAGATGTTTAGACAAGAAGTTAAGTAATATTACCAAAAGTAGTTCAAGCAAACTGAAGCATTCACTTCAATAGCAGGACAACCCTTCCAATGCTAGAAATGCTGAAAAAACTTAAATATTGAAGCTTTACAGAAGCAAACATATGTCTAAAGGTCCAGAATGATCTAGCTGAAAAGCTTAGCGTCAATGACAAAAAGGACGCCGTAAAGAAATGCAGTATAAACCAATATGTTACGTACTCAAACGGTGAAAGTGTGAATATAAAGTTGAAAATAATACATTGCAAAAGAAGTACGTTTCTATGTTCATTGAGTCTTTTCAATATATTCTGTAAATGCCCAAACTAAATCCGCATTTTATTTTTGAATACAAGACAACCGGTAAGACTGTGACACAGAATCTTGAACTAACCTTCTAAGGCAATTTATATTGTCCTGATCCTACTTTTAAGCTAACAGTCATTGCCTTTTTATGCCAAAAATGCCATTTTTTCTCATATTATTTCAATACAACTCACACCAAGTTAACCTCAAGTACCATGTGTGTCATTTTCATGAGTATGTTACTTCAATAATCATAGATGTCTGGTCAATCTCAAAGAATATTCAAATTTACAGTTAACTCAACCTTAATTTGCAGAACTGGGAAAAGAAGTGTATATGACTTAACAATTACCATATACATTTCTTCTTGAAACACACTCAAAAATTGCTCTACCAACCAAAACTTATCTGAAATTAAAGCTCCGATTGTTTCAGAAAAAATATTAATATTTTTACATATTTTTATGTTTTGTCAAAGTTTGCCCCATCACACCACATTCAATGCCCGGCCACCGATGCAACGATCACTACCACCACACCATTGATGCCCCCATCACCGCTGTCTGTGTCATATGCTTTGCTACCAATATGTCTACATGAAATATTAATAATTTTTCATGTGAATCAAGAAAGAAAAACTAATATTTTTAGAATCATTTTAAGTCACAACCAAACATTAAAAAAAAAAAAAAAAAAAAAATTCCTTGGAAATTCACTATGAAATTTTTTTTTTTCCCTAGAACATAATTTCCGTCCAAACAAACTAATGATTAGCATGGCAGATGTCATATGAAAATTTTTTATAGGTCTATTTGACAAACACACACATATTGTAACTCTATGTGACACAACTCCCTAACTTTTCATTAAAAAATTATTCTGACGAATCAATAGTGATGATTATGTTATCATCTTATACTCTTAATATTTACTATATATTTACTATTAAGACGATCAGAGATCAATAAATATTTTATCATAAAATGTTTAAACTTTAAGTTCTTTTAACTTTAAATTATATCCAAAATATGCAGTTCATACTTCATAGACTAAATAGTAAATAAAATTAGACTAACACAAAACTTAATGTGCAAATTAAAATAAAGAAAAAAAAAATTGTAATCTGGATGGTAAAATTTTTAAAATATTAATATTACAATAAAAATTGTAATCCAATAACCTTGTAGACTTGTAACTCAATTGATTGATCGCTCTTGATATTTTTAAACAAGACATTCACTGATGAAATTCCTCTTCACCCTCCTATTAAATTATATATATAAAAAGAATTTATGAACCGGTGCAATTAGGTGCCGTCTAGACAGTGTATTCAATGAATTGGTCCAAGATGCCCATTACCGCAGCATGACAGCATCTGTATAATTTTCGTGGAGGATTTGTATTGTCTTACAAAAAATATCCTCCTTTATAGTCATAACTCATAACCAATGATTACGCTATCCCTTCTTGCAACAATCTCTAGTTAGGAATAAAATATTCACATGCAGTTTTTTTCTCTCATGATTATTACTCTTGATGACATTTTCATATTTCAAGGTAACCTCAATTCTTTATTTTATTTTATAATTCCATAATTATAATGATGAAAAAGAGATTTGAACCATGTTCATCTCTATTAAATTATCAAAATATATTAGTTTATCTTTTAGTATATGTAAACTGCTAAGTGTGTCAGTTTTCCTAAATGCTTTCTAACGTCTTTTAGGGTGAAACTGTCTAATAAAACCATTTTTTTTTTTTTGCTAAACTGTCTAATAAAACCATTTACACTTTACAGTAGAATTCTCTATCATACAAATGTTGTGCGGAAACGCAATCTAATAGCAAGCACACATAATTATATTCTATTTGTAGATAATATTATAGATTAATGGACTCACTGATTTTGAATGTGATCATGACTGATGGTGATAGCTCGATGCCGAGGAGTTTATATACTATATATAGCTCATCCAAGTAAAATAATATAAAATAAAATTAAAATTGTTATTGTCCAATGATCCAATGTTTACGATACTTTTTATTTTTAATAATAGGAAAAAATTTAGTTACAAAATTAGTTGTACCTAGACTACAACTTTACTCAATATCATTAAAAACCATCTTTTTGCTAAATTGTCTAATAAAACCATTTACACTTTACAGTAGAATTCTCTATCATACAAATGTTGTGCGGAAACGCAATCTAATAGCAAGCACACATAATTATCTTCTATTTGTAGATAATATTATAGATTAATGGACTCACTGATTTTGAATGTGATCATGACTGATGGTGATAGCTCAATGCCGAGGAGTTTATATACTATATATAGCTGATCTAAGTAAAATAATATAAAATAAAATTAAAATTGTTATTGTCCAATGATCTAATGTTTACGATACTTTTTACTTTTAATAATAGGAGAAAGTTTAGTTACAAAATTAGTTGTACCTAGACTACAACCTTACTCAATATTATTAACATTACAACATATTTCAAAAATCTAATCATTATTGTATGTTCTTTACGCTTTTAATATACATGTCAAATTTTGTGTCAATCAATCGAATATATTATTTACTATATAATCTATAAAATTATATTTTATGCATAATTTTAAATAAAAAAAAAAACTTGCAATTTAAACAATTTATTGATAGTATTGCTATTGATCTTTAATTTTGTTAGAAATTTTACATGCATGGAGGATATAAGAAGAAAATGTAATCTAATAGTAGATTTGTCAAAATTCATCTCCAATAAAAAAATATTACTCAATATTGTGTAATGTTGTAATCTTAAATTATAACTAATTTTGTAAACTAAACTTTGTTTATAAATCTTTAGCTACGTTTAAGTGAGGCAGATGTCATGTGAAAACTTTTCATAGGTAATGATTTGATATATTCCAAAATTAGTGTGACTTTCTCTATGTTATATATGTCACTCCTTTTAAGGACGCCATGATAGCTGGATTTGGCTCCTTCAATCCAACATCGCGTTGTTCGTTAATTATGGCAGTAGCTGGTGGCAACTAAACTCGCTACCATCTATCATTACAATTTCCCCCCCTCCTTTTTTATCATTCGAAATAAAGTGCAAGATAAAAATTTCAATACTCCATACTTATATACTTAGGAAAGAACTCTTTTGGGGTCATGAGGAATCCTGATTTGACTTTATCAGACAAAGCATGACAAATAAAAGATGTAGAATATTGTAACAAATAGTTAACTATAGAAGATTACAACATAAGTAATCCATCTAAAATAGCATGACCCTCGTCACAATTTGTCAAACCAACCCCAAAAAAACAAAACTCATATCATATGGTGCAAAATATGATTTTAGTTGTAGTAATGGTGTAAATATACATGGAATTGTCATTAATTAGAATAATAGACATAAAGGTAAAAGTCTTTTTCTTTTTCTTTTTCTTTTTTTTGGGAGAGAAAGGTAAAAGTCATTTAATTACAATAAAAGAAATGATATGGCTACAATATTTTTACAACAAATCATAAGTAGCAGGTTGTTATTAGTTGTTATTATTGGAACAAAAAAGTAATCTTAGTGTTAAGTTCAAATTTGAACCAGTAATAACTAACTACTTATAATTTGTTGTGAAAATGTTGTAAATATAACATATCTTTTACAATAATTATTGGCCTGGACTTTTGATGAAAGCCAAGCAAATAGTACATTTATCACATCACAATCACCTTTCATCTAAATAAGGACAAGGCTTTAAATTAGACGCCAATATTATTTATTTTGATTATCATTTTGAATAAATACAAACCCACAACTTGTTGCAGTGAAAGATGGCAAATGGTGGAAAACAAATTAAAGTGATATTAGAAGAAGGTTTATGTGAAAGACTGCAAGTAATTATTCACCATTCACAACTTCACATTTCAATAAGTTGTAAGAAAAAGTTGAGATTTAATTGAACTACGGAGCATTTGGCAAGTTGTCAATGTAGTTTAGTTATTATTAGTATTAATTAGGGTGCATGGGTGAGAATAAAAGGTGATGACAATATGATACTTCATTACAATTACTAAAACGGTCCTGTTAATCATCCATTTATCCTAAAACGACAAATCTGGTTTTCTAAAACGACAAATCTGATGGTTTTCTAGTAATTAGCATTAGATTCTAAGAGCATTAGCATTGGAGAATGCTAATGCTATATCTAAGGTGTTTTTAGCATTTCAACCCTTAAAAACTGCTGCATCAGGAAATGCTAAAGGCAAGAATTACAAATTTTTTGCAATTCTTGCTACAGTGCAATTCTACCTTTAGAATTGCACTGTAGCACAATTCTAAACCAAATAAGTAATTTTTTATTCCATCTCTCCTTCAATCCTCTCTCCCTCTCACTCCCACTCTCTCTCCGTCTCCCACTCCATCTCTCCGTCTCTCTTTCTCTCATCTCATATCTCTCTTTCTCGTTCAAGGCTTGCACCGAAGATGGTGGGTTTGGATCGGCGTGGTGGTGGGTTGGGTGTGCTGGAGATGGCTCGTGGTGGTGGTGGGTTCGTGGTTTGATCTGGGCGTGGTTTGATGGTGGGTTTGGATCGGCGGGTTGGGTGTGCTGGAGATGGCTCCAATGGCTCCGATGGGTTTGACAAAGGTTTGAATCGGAGAGGGTGTGGGTTGCTGGAGATGGATCCAATGGGTTTGACAGAGGTTTGAATCGGAGAGGGTGGGTTGCTGTGTTTGACCGTGGCTTTCTGTGTCGTGCTTGGTCGGCGAGGTCTGGGTTCTGTGTTTTGGTTGGCGTGGGTCACGGTGGCTCCGGTGATTATTATTTTTGAATGGGTTTGCTCCGGTGGGTTTCAAATCAGCTGGGTTTCAAATCGGCGATTGTTGTTGATGGGTTGGCTCCGGTGGTTATTGATGGGTTGAGGTGCCGTGGCTGTGGTTGTTGATGGCTGTGTGTTGCTAGAGGTTGAGGGAGAAGGAGAGGAAAAAAAAAAACTGTTGGAAAGCGCAGGAAATGAGTTTGAAAAAAAAAAAATAACAGTTATAAAGAAATAGTAAAGAAAGATTAAAAAATAATATTTTAATAAAAATAGAGTTTTGGGATTTATGAGGTATTGTAAAATTTGATGGTATAATGATAAAATGAGGTTTTGGAATGGTAAAATAGAGTAGCATTAGCATTTTCCAATGCTAATGCTCTTAGATTTAGGATCTAAATGTATTAAAACTTTAATGTGTAATGTGGGCAAACCATGATCAAAACTTAGAGTCTAGAATTAGGCTACTCAAAGTATGTTTATTGTAAAGTTAGAATCGAGTAATTGTAGAAAATTACTATTCACTTTCTGCAAGGCTTGATCAATCGAAAATTAGACTCGATCAATCGAAGCTTGTGTAGAATGTTTTTTCTGCAGAATTTTCCAACTCAGCCCAAGCCCGTGTGACGTGTAGGGTTTTATGTTTTGCCTTAAGTATAAAAGGAAAAACTCTAGCCACGTTTTCAGGTTGTTGTTTATGCTGTGTGTATGAATCTCTTATAAAATCTAGATTCTAGAGGTGTTTGCCTTCATACATACTTAGAGTTATCAAGATCAAGATTAACGTCGAGAGCTTGGTGATTACTTCAGTTGTTGCATAAAGAGTTTAAAGAAAAACAAAAGTGGGAGTACTTGTGGTTTTTGTAAATCCAAGAAAGAAGTAGTTCGTGGACTTAAGAGTTATCACGTGGTCATAGTAGTAAGTTTTCTACTCAAAGCAGTAATAGAATGTTAGCAGTCTAAATCGCTATTGTAAAACTTCAATTTTTTCATAGTGAATCTGTTTTAACTTGAGGATAGTTACGTTAAATCCTTCTCATGTTTTTTATCGATTTGGTTTTCTTAGATTATCATATCGTTGTGTTCTTTATTTTCCACACAGTTTCAATGATATGATTTACTTGTGTTAACCTAGATTTGAATAATTTACCTAAGTTAATCACTTAGCTAAATAACTAGGTTAATATGTTTGTGTTTAAGGGGTCTAAAAACGTACAATTAGCCCTTTATTTTATTTTATTTGAGAAACAATTAGCCCTTTATTTTGTGGTTGGCACTACGCATTTATGAATGAAGAATTGAATATTATAAGTGGTTTTTGCTTCCTTAAGAAACTGTTTTGGGAGCATATATTAGTATCACCTAACTTTATTAAATAGGAAATCGACGCAAAGTGACAAAGCCAACAAAATAGTAATTCTTCCCAACTCTTCAACAATCTCACATGTCAATCTACCTTCTACCTTCCATTATCACGGAACCAAAATCAAATAACCCAAAACCTCTACGGCTCTACCTTTGTCTCTTTGAATCATAATTTAAAGACTAGGACAACAAAAACCACTGACTCACAGACTCATACGTCTCACAAGGGATCATGCAATCCTAATATGTTGTTAATCCACCAGTGATGCATTCCTCAACACGTCTCCTTTTTATTTTTATTTTTATTATATAATCCATGGTATCCAAATCTCTTTAAATATATGGCTATTACAAGGAGAAATTCTCTTATAGTGGCCCTAAGATACTAACAAGAAATTTTGAATTCAAAATCTCATGAATATCATAGGATCTAAGAAACTACTAAGCCAACCTCTTGAAGTTTTAACCTATGTCTTCTAACTGTTGGTATTGCTATCTTTAGGCCACTTATGACACTATTCTCTACCAATGTCTCCCCGCCATTGATGTCGTATTCCTCTGATCACCATATGATAAAGAAATGTAGTTGGGTGTTGCAATGGACATTAATTTGTCTCCGACGCTTATTTTCACATCCAATCAAGTTGTGTCTATTTAGGGATAGGCCTATCAATGTTGGGACGAAGGGGAGTCCCCCGGCCATTTTTTTCTAAATTATTTTTTATATTAAATAATTGAAGTTTTTCTTCCTAAAATTTTATTAGCCCAAAGAGGTTTAAGAAAAAAAAAATTAAAAAGAAATAGTTAGTTAGGCTGCTACTTGTGGCTCTCCTCTAAATTAAAGACTTTTTAACATAAAATCTTTTTAAAAAAATTTGTTGTTTTTGTTTTTAGCGTTTAAACAATTATTAGGTTTTGAATGTATTTCAGTCATTTTAGAGATCTTAGAATTTTTATTTAGACAAAATTTAGCTATAAAATTAGAAATAGTCTAAAACTATAACATTACTCAATATCATTAATATTATTATATATTTTGAAAATATAACTGTTACATTGCATGTTTTTTACGCTTTTAATACATATGTCAAATTTTGTAACAATTGGATATTATTTACTATATGATCTATAAGATTATATTTTATTCATAATTTTAAACTACAAAAACTTGCAATTTAAACAATTTATTGATGACATAGCTATTGATTTTTAATTTTTTTTTTTAATTTTGCAAGCATGGAGGATATAAAAAGAAAATATAATTCAATGGTAGATTTGTCAAAATTCACCTCTAATAAAAAAGATAATAAATAAGGTTGTAGCCTTAGGTTACAACCAATTTTGTAACTAAATTTTTTTCTTTTTATTTTCTTATTATTTTAGATGTATTAATGGGATTTTGTTCATTTTTGAAGTTTTCGTGGGTATTTTGTCATTTATGAGGTTTAAGAGTATTTTGGTTATTTAAAAAATTTTGAAATTTTTTTTTACTACTATAAAAGGACTAAAATACTTTTAGTCTTAAAGAGGAAGTGTTTTTCTGATCAACAGAAAATGATATTGGTTTAACCAAAATTTTCAACTACCCAAAACATCCTAATATGAGGAAAATTGATGTAGGACAGAATCTACTATTTAATTTTTGTAATTTAGTAATTTTGGTATTTTTATTTAATTTTTGTTTTTTTAGGTTTAGGATATTTATTTCCTTGTTTTTGGATATTTTTAATGCTTTTTAGGTCAAATTTGATTTTTATTATGGTTAGATATTAATTAGGACTTATTTTAGAATATATTTTCTTGTATGTTAAGTTAATTTACATAGCCCTTAAATAGACCCCTAAATATGTAAACGTTTTTCCAGAGGTTATTATTAATAAAATTCAGAGTTTTTCTCAAACTTTTCTATGGTGGATTCCAAACCTATCACCTTGGATTTTAGGAACCTCTTGTGAATTTGAGGTTTACTACCAGAAACTAACAATTTAGTTTCTGTTTCATCAAAGAGAGCATTATGTGCGATTTTTTTAGGCTTCCAAGACATAGAAAAATGTATTTTTAGGATATGTTTTATGCTTACACAAGTTGGACCTAGGCCTATTGTATTGTCCTCTAGCAGTCAAGGTAGTAATTATCCTTGTGTAGGTTTATCGTATATATTAAGAATCTTAACCCTACTTGTAGTTGTGATATTGTAGAATCTTAACCCTACTTGTAGTTGTAATATTGTAGCCATCATAACCTTAGACTTAGCCTGGCTAGGATTAGCTTACTACACATTCTCTTTAATATATTCAGTGTAATACGTACATTAATGTAAAGATGTTAGAGGAGAAATTCTATCTTATAAAAAAAAAAAAAAAAAAAAAAAAAAAAAAAAAAAAAAAAAACATTGATTACATTCTCTCTTTCACACGATTCTCCTCTTTACGTTTTCTGAGTATTTTTCAAATGGGTTTGGACTTTTCCTTCAAAAACATTTATAGTGTCAGTTTGCGTTTCCGTTTCCTACACTGATGACTGACTTGCAGCGTATTATTTATTATATTATTTTTTGCATTATAAAAATGCTAACCCCATTGTTTCACATTTCTGATTTACATTCCTTCACACAATAATTACATTTTTTTCTAAGTGTTCACATTTGTTTAATATATAAACTTTAAATGTGTGAAGTAAATTTATTAGATTCAGACTAATTGAAACTGATTACAAACAAATATGCGCCTAGAAATCCAAAAAAGAGCTGAAAATGTTAGCATCAATGACAAGACAGAACAGTAATAACTACATTGTAAAACCTACATATGGATCCCAAGATGTTCTATAAGTGAACTGATTGAGGAAGCATAGAAATAAGTCGGAAGTATAGTTAAGAACCCCTCTATATTTACTGCTTCATTACAATCCAAGACAGGAAAACACAAAAGGCGAAAAAGTGTATAATTATTCAATTAATTGACTATTTGATTTATATGTACGAAATCTAAGAAGACAGTGATATATAATATACTTGAATCACAAAAAAACCAGAAAATCACTCTTACCTTTAGGGAATCAACCTTCTTGATGTGTGGCTTGCTCTTGAACTAGCAAGCATTCCTGTTTTCCTCAAGCTGATACCTTTAGTTTCCATTGCATAAGTATATGTAAAACCACTTTTATTAAAGGCAAATGTAGCAGACACGAGCTGAACCCAACAAAATTTATGCATTTATGGAGTGAAAAATGTATGAACAAGGAGGACAATGAGCATAAGGGCATGTTGTTATATCTTTAGGTAAGCATATAATATGATCAATGCCAAGGATTAATTGTGATCAATGCCTGTTAGCTGGCGGTCTGAAAACGTTGGTGAATCCACGTGACTACCGTTCGGCGTTTTCCTTTTTTTTTTTTTTTTTTTTTTTTTTTTTTCCCTTGAGAACTTAAAAGTCTACGTTATCTTCTTTCTCAGAAAAAAAAAAATAAAAAATAAAAAAGAAAAAAAAGAAAAAAGACTACGTTATCTAGCTATATACATTATTTATTTTTACCTTGCTTTAGGAAAAATTGTAAATTATTAGACATGGTTGTGAAGTGGGATTCTTTTTTTCTTTTTGGTAAACGACTTTCGGGGATTCATTCCTCGGTAGAACGTTATTGCACTCCTAATTTATCAATCTTTTACACACATTCTAATGGACAGAAACTACGCTGGGGATTACACAAATATTTCGAGGGCTTTGATTGGTAAGAGAGAGAGAAGACAGAAAAGAGTATTTGCATTGTTTTGCAGTGTGGTAGATAAGGAGGGAATTATAAAAGAGTGCAAAATAAAGATGTGTAAAAGGCATTATTTACACTCTGCAATCAAACATTGATACATAAGATTTTTCACATTAAAATATAGTGCCCGATACTGACAATAACAACCCATTAAAAACCAATATAATTCAATATTTACTAAAAAAAAAAAGAAAACAGATCATAAACAAGAAAAAGTTATTGCTCTTCTGAGAGTCTGAAATTGAAATGATTTATTTTTTTTAATTATTCTTTATTTTATAAGATAGCCCAAACGAGGAGTTGGTGGAAAAAAGAAAAAGACCATCTGTTCATGAACCATCTTTGGAGGTACAACATTACTGGTCATAATCGGATTAGATAAATTGGACAATCTTGTTCAAACAAACAACCAGAACACAAAAAACAAAATCATCCATTTACGGGCTTTGGGCAGTGTAGTCTGGTAGCAGCAAAAGAATTGTTGACCCTATTGATTGATCCTCATCCTTCTCTGTTTTTGTTTTTTTGATAAACACATCCTTCTCTCTATAGCTTCAACACCCTTAGCTACACTCTTGTTGAGTCACCTCATCCACCACACCATTAGTATTTTTTATATTTATTTTTTAAATTTAATTTTTTTACAATATGAACTATATAAATATATTGATTTTACAAATTTATTTTAGGTGGTTTTAGCTTAACAAATTTATTTTAGGGGGTTTTAACTTTACATATTCATTTACTTTAATTTTGATGTTATAACTAAATAATAAATCAATGGAAAATCAAAACAAAAGTGTTGTCTACGTATATTCCTCTTAGGCAGTTTTAAATTTAAATATTATTTTACCCTTTTATCTTCCTCATTTTGGCACTTCTTATTCTCATCGTGTTATTATAAATTTGCCACTTGATCTCTTCAATTCTATGCTTATTTTTTCTATACAAAAAAAGGGTTCTCTCTCTCTCTCTCTCTCTCTCTCTCTCTCTCAATTTTTTTTTTTTAATTTTTTGATGGATTTTTATTATTATTTTTCTTGCATTTCTACCTTAGATTGATGAATGTTTGTGTTTTTTAGAATTCTACTTTTGATTGCTTATAACTGAAAAATGAAATCAATGAAGAATAAAAAAATATTTTTAAAAAATTGTCTATAAAAAATGTATTCACAAGTCTTGCTTAATCATTGCTAGTAGAAAAAAATACAACTTGATAGCTGCCCATAGGACGATTGCCAACTAGAGGTTTGTACCCTCATTGTCCTGTTTTGACTAATTCATATGCGTTTCTTAATGCAATTTTTTTTATCCTTTTATTTACAACACTAAATTCTTTTAATGAATGGTGTTTGTTGTTGATCTAATTTGGAAAAAACTTCATATTATAATATGTTATATTTTCTGTTGTTGTCAAGTTTTAGTTTATTTGGAAAATTACAAGATAGTTTGAACAAGCTGATGAAGAATAGTTAGTTCAGTTGAAAACAATGGTTTTTGGGAAATTTCCTTTCGCTATTTAAAAATATTTTGTTTAACAAATTAGTAGTAAATTGTTATGTATTTTTTATATGATGTTCTTAAATGCTTAATTGGGTAATTGCTTTAAGTGTTTACAAATATTTTATGTTATTCTTTATCTTCCTTATCTTATAATATTCATTAAAAATACCTTTAATCCATTCCATTCATTTCCTTTTTACCTTACCGAACATACTTAAGAATATATCACTCACCATTGCTGATAGCAAGCACCTTAGTGGATTCCATTGCTGTCGGTATCCTATGGGCCACAGTTATACAGTGCAACTTTTGAATTCTGTTTGTATCGTTTTCTGGATAATAGAATCTGCTGCATTATCAATTGACGTCATGGCTTCATCAAGCACTAGTATCTGACTTCTCTTCAGTAATGCACGTCCCAAACAAAATAATTGTCGTTGTCCCAGGCTCCAATTTGATCCATCTTGCATAACTGCAATTCAGATTATTAGTTGTGATTTTCTGAACCAATGAAATCAAAAGCCTAAATACACAATATCTTACCTAAGGAATTCAGACCCTCCACTTTTTCTTGAATAGACTCTCGAAGCTCACATTTTCCTAGAACCTGTTACACAATAAGAAATACTCTTAGGTAATTAGGAAAAATTAAGTATAATAGTTATTATTTCTTAGATGTTGATGTGATGACAATTAGTTTTCTTTAACCACAACAAGTTGACCTGACATTAAATTGAATAACATTTTGAGGGATATGCCATATTACCAAGAATATTAAATCTAGTTATTATTATAAAAATGCTATATTACATAGAAGTTGTTAGAGTTGTATAGGCCCATGCAAATTATTAGGTAGTCTCAAAGCAATGCTTTGGGATCTCATATGAGGGGTGTGTTCCAATAATCCATTCATTGGGTTAGTTAGTTTGTGGGCACTCGTCAATCCATGCATTTTTTGTCCTCCACTACATCAAGGGTACCTTGTTCCACGGTAGAATTTATCGTCTTGGTCCTTCGAGCCTTCACTTGGTGATTTACTTTTTCACTTGACATAGAAAAAATCAAACGGTGTCTACTCTTACTAACACTGAGGCTGATTACTATGCTCTTGCTAATGCCACCTCAAAGCTTCTTTGGTTTTGCTAACTACAAGAGGACATAGGTGTTTATCTACCTTCTACTACTGTCATGCAGCTTTGTTCAAATATTCTATAATGATGTTTTCCATGGCAAGACTAAGCACATTGAGATCGATTTTCATTTCATCCGGCACGATTTCTTTCAAGGAAGGCTACAACTTCATTTTGTCTCATTTGAAGATCAACTTGCCAACATCTTCACCAAATTTTATCCACCAAACCATTTCAATGATCTTGTATTCAAACTCAAGTAGGCTTCTCTAAACCCATCTTCACTTTAAGGGGGCTATCGGAGTTATATCGGCCTAAGCCCATATGTGAGCTCAAGCCCGTTGTAATAATAATAATAATAATTATTATTATTATTCTTATTATTATTATTGTATTTGTTCTACTAGTAGTACAGGTCCTATTAATTCAATTAGTTCTAGGATTATTAGTACCAGTTCTATAACTTCTATTATTCATAAAGTTTTGTACCTATAAAAATCATTGGAGTCAATACCGTACCAAAGGCTGTATCGGTTTGGTCAGCTGTACGATATATTTTGGATACCGATTAATACCGGTGTACCGTTTCGGGTTTACCGCTATTTTTTATATTTATAAATAAATAAATATATATATATATATATATATATATATATATGTATGTATGTATGCGCGCGAGCGTGTGTATATATTATAATAAATATAAAAGTTTACCATAAAACATTTCCTCAATTCAGAATTAATTACTCATGGTTTTAAACTTTAGTATCAATTAAAAGAAAAAAAAAAAACACAATATAAAAAATAGAAAGTTTAAAAGTTACCATTGCATACTAAGAAAATAAATAATACTAATAAGTTAATGCAAATAAATTACCATTCTGTCCTAACAAAAATTTAAAAATTACAAAACTTAAAAATAAAAAATAAAAAATAAAAACTTTTTTCTGTACAGGCCGGTATGCCAGATACCGGTCGGTATTGTCCAAAATTGGCCGGTACAGCCGATACATGACTGGTACGGCTAGTATTTTTTCCGGTACGAAATAGGGGGGTTATATGTACCGGATTGCTGGCTAGTATAGTATATTCCGGCTGGTACGGTACGGAATTAACTCCCCTAATAAAAATACCCCTTTTGTATAATTTAGATGCTCACTATATACAATACCTACTTTTCAATCACACACACATATATCCAAAGTTGAGAAAATTTAATTAGATTCCAAATTAAATTTTAATTGGGGCCTAAATTTGTGTCATGTGTCAATTTAATTTCTTAATTTTGCTGTAGTATTTATCAAAAATTACAAAAACCGAGGAGTCCGATTTTTATTTCTAACTAATTGCAAACTCATGCAATGCGTAAGAACATATAATATCATTATTTTATAAGAATATAACGTAAAATTTGTAAGTTAAATAGTGCATGTGTTATTTAAAAGCATTTATATATATATATATATATATATATATATATATATATAAGTTTTATGCAATGGAACATTTAATATATTTTGCATTTAATAACAATACACATGATGACCAATTTGAACATATCCAAGAATATTTAAAAAAAAAAGTGCACCCATATTCCATAGAATACATGTAATGTGTTACATTAAATTTAAATTATTATATAAGTTTATAATTATAGATTTTTTTTTTCTTTTCAAATATAAGTTCACTACTATATTATTAAAATTTTAATTTTAAAGTAATTTTTTGAATATTTATAATTTTTATTGCTTTTTTTAGTGCCCATATATTTGATTTCCAATACCTATTTTGTTTGTATTTTTCAGTCAAAAACTAATGAGTTTGGCCCAAATAGAATAAAATTTCAAACTTTTCAACCCATAAATTAAGGAAAAAAATTTATATCTTGAGCCCAAAACTGAAAAAATAAATTTTTGTACCGAAATGGACTGAATGAACCGAAGTGGACTGAATGGACCAATATAGACCAAAATGGACCTAATTGAAACAATATGGATCGTAAGGACCAAAGTGAAAGAAATGGACCAATGTAGATCAAATTGGACTGAATAGACCAAACAGACCGAAGTGAAGTAGTGAACCAAAGCGGACCAAATAGACCGAATAGACAGAAGTGGCCTTTTTTTTTTTTTTTTTTTTTTTTTTTTTAAGAAAAGGAACCGCACGTATTCTATCACGTCATATAGATCCAGAAACTCAAGAAATTGACCGAGGATAAATACTGGTTTTAGTGGCCTAGTAAAATTGCTTCATGAACATTCCACCACAAAGACAATCTCTATTCTCACATCGATTTAATATCAACAACAAGAAGATCATCATCAAAACCTGGTCAAATCCAAATCCAAATCCACACTAAAAATTGACCGGACCAAAAAGAGCCCGGATTCATAACCGCCATCACTCATTTCCGCCATAATGACCAAGCTCGACATTGCCTCCACGTGTACAACTCTCTGCAGCTGGGCCTCTCACCCCCTCTCATTTCATTTAAAAGCAACTTAACATGGTACATTGCTATGCTAAAAATTAAAATTGGTAAATAAAAACCTTACCTCCCATATTTCCTGATCAGTATGCTTTGACAGGGGATCGAGATTGTATCTCACAGAGCCACTAAAGAGTGTTGGATCTTGTGGTATGATTCCCAAACGTGATCTTAGATCATGAACCCCAATTGAAGAAATGTCAATGCCATCTATAATAATCATTCTCTCAGTTGGCTCCACCAAACGAAACAAAGCACTAATAGGAATTGTCTTTCCACTACCAGTCATCCCAACAATCCCAATTTTGTGCCCTCCTTCAAATACACAACTTATCCCCTGAAGAACTAGGGGAGCACTGGTCCAATACCTCACCTGATTGATGCAATGTAATAATAATAGTTAGTACATTTCCATAACTCTAAAACTTGGTGATGGATACTCTTTTTTTTTGCAATTTGTTCATGGTTACCTTTAAATCATATATCTTCACTTCACCAACGACAGGCCAATTGTGCATGGGTCGATGACCTTGTATTATTTCTTCAGCTTCACAAGGAATATGCATGTACTATTCTAGCCTTTCTACAAAAGTAATTAAATTTTCTACTGAGCACCTGTAGGGTATATTTTTTGTGGCCCAAGCCCAAAAGGTTTGGATTATGAGCCCAATAAATCCAGAACAATGAATTTGTAGAAAATGAGTGAAAGAACTAGGCTGATTATGAACTAAGCAATAGTTAACTATGGTGTTAAGAAGGAACTGATAAAAAACACACTTCACAGTCTTTCAATTTGATGTCCGAAGAGGAATATCATTCAATGAAAAATTCATACAACTCTCAAAAGTCCTCTCTTTTCTCTAGAAGCTCTTTCTTTATATAGCATCATCCCTCATCATTTTCATCGTCCACCTGTTCTTCATCTAAGTGTCCACTTGAGTATGTGTCACGTCAGATTTCTTCCTTAGCTTTCCGTGAGTGGTGATAGCTAGATTGACACTGTTTAGGGATCTTCTCCACATTAATGCGGCCAGAAAAGCAGATGCAGTACATTTAATGTGGTGGTGGCAGCTTTTTCTTTTAGTTATCTCTAGACATGTCCAAAGCTTATCTAGATTGCTGAAGTCATTAGTAAGCTCATTCGAACCCCCCAGATATTTATTTGACTAAGAATCTTTGATCCGAGGAGAATGATCTCTTCGGAACGCTGGTGCTCTCTTTAGACGGATCTTCTTTACTCCCAAGTATCTTTCTTTCATGCAGAATATTCCTTAACAATTTTAGCCTCTTCGGACATACAGTAACCTTCACATAGGCCTTTGGGCTCAATATATAAGCTTGAATTTCTACCCCCCACAACACCAATTTTGGACAGAACAAACAACAAATAGATTTAATGAAAGACCATATGATAGTGCCAATCCAATAAATCCTGCAAGCAAATTATTGGCAAAGAAAATGTTGGTTAGAAAATACACTATATAAGCAATGTTTTATAATCTAGTCTCCCATCTATCTATCTATCTATCTATCTATCTATCTATCTATATATATATATATATATATATATTAATAACTTAAGTTCAAAGAAAATCCAATTAAATTTTAATTGGATTCTCAATTTTGCACAATGTGTTCTATTTGATTTTTAATTTTTTGTCAAGTGAATTATTGAGTGTAAAAATCGAAGAGTCCAAATCTAATTAAATTCTAAATTGGATTTCAATTTTAGTCTAATTTTTCACCATGTATCCATCTAAGTTTTTAATTTTTGTTGCCAGTGAATTAATGGGTGAAAAAAGCGAAAAATTAAATTCTAAATTATATATATATATATATATACACATATAAATGAGAAACTATTACATATTTTAAAAATGTATGGTTTAAAAAAAGAATAAGCTAATACCATATATAATTTGAATCTCTTCTAAATTTTTTTTTTATAATTTGAACCATATATTTGTGATTATTTTTGGACATTTTTATAATAAAATGGAGGCTGCTTTCAAGGGTAAAATATTTTAAAAATTGGGAGCCTAAACTTTGACACACCCCTAGCATCAACAAGGATATGACATTTGTACTAAAATAATCTAGTGTTAGTGCCCGTTTGGTTGGGCGTTTTGAGCCCACTTTTACCAAATATGCGCATTTGCAAAATGCTGAGAAGTTATTTGCGTTTGGCTAAGCCAAAAACGCAACTTTTTGAAAAAAGTTGCGTTTTGAGCCAAGGCAAAAAACGGTCCGGGAACGCGCAACAAATATGCAGCAGCAGAGGTCCATAAACAAAATAAAACGCACATTTTTATCCGTTAGCTCTTGCTGTTCACCAAATTACCCTTGCAGATGTATACCTCAGTTCTCACGCTTTCCCTTTTATTTCTCTCTTCTCTTCTCTGCTCTGCCATCAAGCACTGAGTTCTCTCACTCTCACGCTCATCTCTTCTCTGCCCTCTCCGTGGTAAGTCATCCATGAACCCGGTCTACCACCACAATCAACAAAATCAACAAAACCCATTTCAAACCCAACTCAAAATCAAACCCAAAATCCACAGAAAATCAACTCAAAATTAAACCATTAATTAAAAACCCATAACTCAAACCCAAAATCAAAATCAAATAAAAATACAAACCCAATGTTTCGATCATCTTCATCTTCATCATCATCATCATCTTCTCTAGAGGAAGTGAAAGAGCAGCTTTCGAATTGTCCAAAAAAAAAAAAAAAAAGAGCTCAGCGGTGGAACAACGTTCTGGAGGAAAAGAGAAAGGGAAAAAGGAGAAAAGAAAAAGAGATGAAGAAAAAAGTGAAAGTGGAATGTTCTGGAGGCTAGGGAGTGGTAGGGAAAAAGGGAAAAGAAGGAAAAAGAAAAAGAAAAAGAAAAAAGGGAAGGCTACGTGGGTGGAGGAGAAAAAAAGAGGGAAAAAAAAAGAAAAAAAAAAAGAAGAAAGGGAAAATGTTATCACAATATTTGTATAATATTTTCACAATAAATTTTAAAAGATAGGTTATTATTAGCTAATATTAGTGAGAAAAAAATAATTTTTTTAGAAAGAGAAAAAAATAATTTTAATAGTACGTTAAAATTAAAATCTGTATTAATTTTTATCACAATATTTTTACAATAAATCTTAAATGGTAGGTTATTATTAGCTAATATTGGTGAGAAAAAAATAATTTTTTTAGAAAGAGAAAAAAATAATTTTAATAATATGTTAAAATTAAAATCAGTATCAATTATCACAATAATTTTACAATATTTTCACAATAAATTTTAAGTGGTAGGTTATTATTAGCTAATATTGATGAGAAAAAATTAATTTTTTAAAAATAAAAAAAAATTGATTTAAGTATATAAAGTAGTTGATTTAAGTATGAAATAAACTCACATAAAAAAAAAAAAAAAAAAAAAAAAGGTATGAAATAAACTCCCTTATATATACATTATCCCTTTTGGTAATTTATCCCTTAAACTGCCACTTTTATAAGTGCTAGCCAAACACTCAGCTTTTTCAAAAAGCACTTTTTAACAGCTTTTACCAAACACTCAGCTTTTTGAAAATGCATTTTTTCATTATGCACTTTTTGAAAACTCCACTTTTTCATTATGCACTTTTACAAAAAGCTGAACCAAACTCACCCTTAATCAGAAGCAACAAGCAAGGGATTGAACTATAGAAAGCCATTGCGCGTTAGCGCTTTAGAAAGATTGCAGCTAGCGCGCCCCTATTAGTCAATCAAGTTCAAATCTAGTATTGCATGAAATATCTTGTGCTGAAACAGTAAATACTAGTACATATCATGTACTTATGTGCTTGTACAGAAACCTTAATGTGGTAAATAGTACACCGATATTGCACACTTTGCGTTGAAAATGAAATCCAATGACTTAGCTTTGGTTTGGATAGCATTTGCGCTTTCCCACGGCTGGCGTATGGGGGGTTTTTGTAAGAGTCTCATGTACTATTTATGAGACCTGTAAATACTTATTTTAGCAATTTTTTTTTAAAATTGGGTTCTACGGAACCATTTACGTATTTAAAAATTATTTTATTACAGTATTTTCAATAATAAACAGTATTCAAACAGATCCTTAAGAGAAAAACTAAGTCTTACGATACTATTCACACATTTAAAAATTATTTTGCAAGAAAATTTTCAATAATAAATAGTATCCAAATGGACCCTTAAGAGAAAAACTAGGTCTCACGATACTATTACACATTTAAAAATTATTGCAAGTACTTATTTCAGCAAATTTTTCTTTAAAACTAGGTTCTACAGCACTATTCACACATTTAAAAATTATTTTGTTACAATATTTTCAGTAATAAATAGTATCTAAACGAACTCTTAAGAGAAAAACTGAGTCCTACATTACTATTTACATATTTAAAAATTACTATGCAAGAGAATTTTCATTAATAAACAGTATTCAAACAGACTTTTAAAAGGAAAACTAGGTTCCACGATACTATTTACACATTTAAAAATTATCACAAGTACTTATTTCAGCAAATTTTTCTTTAAAACTGGGTTCTACGGTACTATTTACACATTTAAAAGTTATTTTGCAAGAAAATTTTCAGTAATAAATAGTATCCAAACGAACTCTTAAGAGAAAAAATGGGTTCCACGGTAGTAACGGTACTATAAACACATTTAAAATTTATTTTACAAGAGAATTTTCAATAATAAACAGTACCATTAAGAGAAACTATTTACGCATTTGCTAAAATTTATTTTACAAGAGAATTTTCAATAATAAGAGAAACTATTTACGCCTTTAAGTAAAGAAAAAAATTGGGGGGTGGTTGAGAGGCGAGGAACCAATAGCCGCGGGACACCCATCAGGTGTAGGCAGCTATACCTACAAACCTCTCATGGACTATGTCTACGAGGGAAGATTACACGTGGTGCATCGGCACTTCTTTTTTGAAACCGCACGGGGGAAGTGATACCGGATAAAGCCCCGCAGTCGAGATCCCCATACAGCATAGGGAAAGGTTTAGGGTTTGAACGAGCGCGTGGAACTCCCAGCCCCCACCCCCCAAAAGTTAACAATAAATTTCCAGGTTATTGTATATAAGCAGTTAAACAACTTCATACGAAATCCATGTGGGACTTGTTTTAAAATGCTTTCAAAACAATCCATGTACTTTTCCATGTTTCAATACTCGTTGCTCTTCTTGGCAACCCTCTCTCCTTGCTCTGCAGTCAAGTTTTCCCTTACCTGTGCTGTCCGCCTTTTTGATAGCTCTAGGACCTTCCAAACACAAGTTTGCACAGATCTATACACAAGTCTTTAACCTTTTCAATCCATCCATTCTTGATCTGGTTAGTACATATATTGATGAACTAGTATCATTAATATAGCATGGACAGTAGTGGACTAAGCTCCAAAAAGTGAGGAGAACAATAAAGAATCCAACTTTTGGTATTAAGATTTCATGTGAGGAATCCTAGGAATGCCCAAATGGTGACAAATGAAGGTGTGCACCATGAGAATGTAACTAAACCATGATTATTGCAATACAATTGGGCTAATGAAGCTGATATTACTAACCAGAAGAATAAGCTCCAAGACGAAGCAAAGTCACGGCAAGTGCTGAGGATGAGAGAACAATTGTGCACAGAATTTCCAGACGTTGGATCAACCACTCATTTGCTGAAAACTATGGAAGTATAGAGTCCCATTTCTGTCAATAAGGTTCAGGTTCTTTAAAAAGAACAGTTCTTCCTCTCCAAAAGCTCTAATTGTCATGGCTCCAGCAATGGATTCAGCGAGGTGGTTTGCAATTAAGGACTTGGCGGTACCATCTGTTCGCATTAACTCTTTTGCGGAAGCAAAGTAGTATCTCTATATTTCCAAATAAAAACAAGTTCAGTATTTATTGTTGAGAAGGCTGTAAGTAACCAGAGAAGAAAGGCACATCCAGATATGGAAAGTGGTAGATTCCCTATTAAGATCACATAGTCTTGGAGTTATTTCATTATTTACAACACCAAAGAATGAAGTAACCACACTGTGCGTTCTGAATCATAGAAAATCCTTAATTTCATGGAACACTATCCTCTACATTTCAATTAAAATGTTGATCTGGAGAAAGAGTCTATTTCGTAAGTAAAATTTTATTTCCAGTTCTAATAGTGTATAGAGTCCTACACCGTTTAAAACTTTAAATGATATGACACAGTATAGACCTTTAGAGAAAGGGACAAGTGAATGCTTTCTTTCAATCAAATAACCACTGAAAGAATCATTGTGATCATTTTATTGGTGTGTGTATTACCTGCAAGAGCATGGTCAGATAAAACATTGGAATTAATTAAGAGAAACAAGATTGGCCAGGTTAAAATAGATAATATTGCATAACCATTGAAAGAATCATTGTGTTCATTTTATTGGTGTGTGTATTACCTGCAAGAGCACAGTCAAATAAAACATTGGAACTAGGAGAAACAAGATTGGCCAGGTTAAAATAGATAATATTGCATAGCAAGAGTAAGCGATAATAGCTGCCCCAAGGGCAAAATTTAATTTGAAAGCCACATCAAGGTCGATTGCTGTCAAATCAGATGATACCTACAAAAGTAAACACTAGTGTAAGTCCAACTGAGTTTTTCTAAAGCAAAGCAAACAAATTTTACTCTTGAACTCTTACCCTGTTAACAATCCTTCCCAAAGGCGTTGAGTCATAAAAGGACATTGGTGCCAGGAAAAGAGAGGTCAGCAGTGTAGAAAAAATTGACTGTGATGCCCCAAAACTTAAAACAACAAAGTAAAAGGATCTAAGAATCTGAGAGATAATTAGAATACACCCAATGATTGAGTAAGCCGTGATCAGTTTTACTCTATTAACACGAGAATCCTGTATGTGAGTAGCCAACCAGTAGTTTTGAATAATTTGCCCAACTACGTATAGGAGATGGAATATGTTTGCAAAGGAGAAGTACAAAAAGCCCCTATTCTGCTTCAAATACTGTATGTAAGGCTTGAGACCAGTGTTTCCTGTTTCTCTTTCTTCTTGTTTCAGTAGTTGATCTCCTAAAGATGACATTAATTGCTTCTCATTATAGTCCTTCTTGATCTCACTTTTGGAGGGTTCTGATTTTCTAAAAGAAGCATATTTTTCTTGCCTCTCAAAACCAACAGAGTCATGATGTGCATTGACTAGATTTTGAAATTCTTGACTAGAAGCCAGAAACTCATCATATGTAGAAGTTTTTAGTATTTTACCTTCAGTCATAAACTGCCAACAAAATGGAGTCTATTTAGTCCAAGAGTTTCTAACAACACGGATAATTGAAAATGTGTAGTAAAATTGGAAATGATATCTTTCAACTATTTTTTAGGTATCAAGACCAGGGTTAAGAAGTACAGGGAAGAAAGTGCCCCCAACCCAGAAGTTAAATGGATACATAAATGAAAGACACTGAGAAAACAGCATAGTTTCACTAGTATACTACCGAAACAGAATCAAATGCAGGAAGGAAGTTGACTTGGTGTGTCACCAACAAGACCGTCTTCCTAGATAGAGCTCCCATCACATATTCCTGGCCACAAGGCATATTAGATTTTCTCTCCAATAGCAAGAAAGAGTACTAGTAGCAAAAACCCATTAGATAAAAATTTAAATAAAAAATAAAAAATTTAAATTTAAATTTAAAAAAAAAAGAAAAAAGAAAAAAAAAAAAGGGAAATTATCACATCAAATAGTCTGGTTGCAGTTTGTGCATCAACAGCACTGAATGGATCATCCAAAAGGTATACATCTGCATCCTGATAGAGCGCACGTGCAAGTTGAATGCGTTGCTTTTGTCCACCACTCAAAGTAACACATCTTTCTCCTATTTCTGTGAGATCACCATATGGAAGCATCTCAAGGTCTTTTATTAGGGAACATCTTCTAAGCACTTCTTGATATCTAAGCATATCCATGGGGGACCCAAACAGAATGTTTTCTTGTATAGACCCTGTCTGGATTCAGGATGTCTGAGAAACATATGCTATCTTTCCCTTAACATTAACCTAAAAACAGGCCCCAAAAGCACTATTAAGAACTTATATGTCTACACTGATGGATGCATATAGTTAAGCAGGCAAATACAGAAATTTAGTAGAGGGTAACAAGAGAAAATGAAGGAAGAATATCATATTCCTCCTAGGAAATTTGCTACCTTAGTCTCATGAAAAACGTAAAATATACAATGCCATGATGAGGAATGAAATGATTACTTACTATGCCCTTGATGTTTGGCACCTCTCCAAGAATTGCAGCTAAAAGGGTCGATTTACTGGATCCAACCACTCCACAACTAGCAACCTTTTCTCCAGGTTTCACTACCAAATTTATGTCCCTTAGTGTGTCATTCGCCGAATTAGTCTCCCATGATATTTCAGTGGTCATGATAAATATGGACTGCCCAAGCTCTTTTCCATCGCACTTTTGGCTTGTACCTTCTCTAACTCTGGCGCCTCAAGAAACTTCACTATCCGAGTTAATGAAACCTTTGCTTCAATAAACACTGCAACAACATCAGGGATCATCCGAATGCTCTCCTGAACATTGCGCAGAGTTGCTAGGAACATGAATACATTACTAATAGAGAGTGGAATTCCAAGGAAGTAGCATGCCCAAAAGGTGGCAATTGCTGCTAAAATGGGAGATGACCAAAAAAAAAATCAAATAGTACCCCTTTTGTGTTAAAACTGCAAGTATCTGCTCGGATTCTTCTTTCCTTAACCCTTCTATTGCATCCTTAAAATGTTTCTCCCATGCGTACAACTTCAAGACCTTCATATTTGCAAGAGCTTCTGTAATGGCCTTCAACCTCTTATCTTGTGCCACCATAAGTTTTGCCAGATACTTATGCTGCATTTTAGCTAATGGAGAACTTGCAACCACCGTCAATATAACTACAATTAAAGTTGCAGCAGTTGCTAGCCCTATAGAATACCAGATGACAATTAATGCAAGACATAGTTGGAGATTTGTTGACCATATCTGATGAAGCCAATATGGGAATTCACCTATTCTATAGGCATCTACTGTGACATAGTTCATTATCTGGCCAGGAGAATGAGTCACCTTAGCAGCATTTGAGAGTCGGAGTTGCTTCTGATAGATTGCTACAGAAAGAAAGGATCTTACTTGGAGCCCAGTCATTCTGGATCGAAAGAACCATTGTCTCTCAGAGAATGACTCCAAACACTTCACCAAGAAGAGCCCTCCGGCCAGCGCATAACCCTCATATTCAATAGCTGCTTTGCCTTCTGCAACCTCAATGAAGGCTTTTAGAAACAATGGACTGGCGGACATTGTGAGCACCTTGATCAATGCAAAGAATCCAGAAATTAAAATTGCTTTTTTCTGGCAGGAAAAAATAGCTGAGAACATTGAAGGAGATTCATATTTTGCTTTTTGTCTCTGTTTGCTTAGTTGCTCTGTGAACATTAAGTAGCATGTTTGAGCATGGTCTGCCTGTCGTAACTGTGGAATATCAACATCCTCAAGAATTTTCTCCTTACCATGCTTCATTAATGGATTTAACCACCAAAATGTCATTGTACTAAGAAATCCAGCTTTGGCAAAAGGAGTAACATTTTCACCATTGGCATTGGCTTCTTCACCTTGCAAAGGTGCATAGTAAGTATCAAGGTCCAAGTCTGGACCAGTACTGCATCTCTTTGCAACGTCACTTGAACACTTAGATTTCCCACAGAAAACGGTCCAGAAACCGTTCATCACGCCTTGCCTCTATCAGCTGAAAGTTCAAACAAGACGCTTTATCTGGTTTAGCGGCAATCAAATAGAGCCCAGAAATTTTTATTCAGGGACCAAGTTGAATATACAATAAAAATTCATGGCCAAAAAAAAAAATTTATTTCATAAATTAATTTTAATTGAACAAAATTTAATCATTCATTCCTTTCTAAATACTAAAATTATTTACATGAAAAATTATTATTACACAAACAGTATTACATATAACCATACACACAATATGTAACTATCACTATTTTTTTTCTTTTTTATTATGAGAGTAACTATCACTATTCTGTTTATAAATAAAGTCAAACAATAAAGTGAATTTGTAGTTATCTCTTCATTATAATAACTAGTAGGTAACACATACTTACGCACAGGAATGATAAATTATAATGGTATTATCGATGTTAGTTTAGGTTATTAAAAATATAAAACATTGATTCGACCAAGACATTTGGAAGTACTAAAATGATTTTTCCTTGCAATTTTAATGATATTAATTATGCCAAGTTTCTCATTACACTACTGTCATGTATATAATTTAGAAAATCATTATTGGACACTACATATACAATACCAATTCACTATCACTGTCCGTGAAATTCTACAAAATACAACACAAAATAAAAGACATACACACAATATGTAACTATCACTATTTTTTTTCTTTTTTATTATGAGAGTAACTATCACTATTCTGTTTATAAATAAAGTCAAACAATAAAGTGAATTTGTAGTTATCTCTTCATTATAATAACTAGTAGGTAACACATACTTACGCACAGGAATGATAAATTATAACGGTACTATCGATGTTAGTTTAGGTTATTAAAAATATAAAACATTGATTCGACCAAGACATTTGGAAGTACTAAAATGATTTTTCCTTGCAATTTTAATGATATTAATTATGTCAAGTTTCTCATTACACTACTGTCATGTATATAATTTAGAAAATCATTATTGGACACTACATATACAATACCAATTCACTATAACTGTCCATGAAATTCTACAAAATACAACACAAAATAAAAGAATAAATTGGCTCAATAATATCCCCTAAATTGAATAGGAAAAGGTGCATGGGATCGTTTAACTCAATTACAATTTGTTACGTTCAAGATTTTTACATACAAAATATGTTAATAGAAACCATATTAAAAAATAAATAAAAAACACTAATTAGTTCAAAAGAAAAAAAAAAAAATCTAAACAATTTAATTTGTATAAAAAACTAACAATGGCAAAATCTAATTTTAATTATAATAAGATTTTCTCCAAGCTTTGGTTTTAAATTTATATATCTATATATATATATATATTACCTATGTTTATTTATATTGTACTCCTCGTTTTTAACATTAAATTAACTCACTTAATACAAAAAAAATTTAAATTTAAATTAAATGGGACACGTGATGCAAAATTAAACTCTAATTAAAATCTAATAATTTTTACACTAAGAGAGAGTTTGGATACAACTGAAATAGGCTATGTTTGTGTTTTCTATGGGTCTCATGATCAGTGCATGAGACCCACAAGTACGGAATTTGACAAAATCAATTTTAAAATTAGGTCTTACAACACTATTTACACATTTAAAAATGATTTTGCTATAGTATTTTTAGTTTTCAGCAATAAATGGTATCCAAATAAAACCTAAGGGTGTGTGTGGATACCGTTTATTTTACTAAAACTAAAAAATTATTGTTGAAAATACTGTAGATAAAGGTAAAAGTTCGTTCAAATAGTATAGTGAGGCTCATGAATAGTGCTAAAAAATGCAATGAGGCCTATGAATAGTAGTAAAAATAAATTGAATAGTGAAATAATTTTAATTTTTCATTTCAATCCAAATGAACACTAAGAGTCTGTTTGGGATTTGCTAATTTTACTAAAACTGAAAACTTTTTACTGAAAATACTATAGATAAAGGTAAAAGTTAGCTGAAATAGTACAGTGTAACTCATAAATAGTACCAAAAAGTGCAATGGAGCCTATGAATAGTAGCAAAAATAAACTGAATAGTAAAATAAGTTGGCTTTTTAATTTGGAGCCAAACACACGCTAAATTAACTCACTTAAAACAAAATTTTAAAAGTTTAGATTAGATAAGACACATAGTGTAAAATTAAACTCTAATTGAAGTCTAATTTGAAATCTTATTGAATTTCCTCTCATATTTACCTATTAATATATATATATAGATTACACATATTACTATTATCAAATATAGATATAACATAAACAAAACATAAGTATAATAATAAACAAAAACAAATAACAATACATTGTTATTAAAACTAAAGTATAATATATAATAGTAAATTATTAAAAGTGAAGTTGTTAGAGCATTAGTATTGCTGGTGCTAAAAACCTAAATTACTATTTTTAGTACCACAAACAACAAAATACATGCTACATTAGTGGTGGCATAGTTAAAAATTTTAACAACCTTGCTACATTAAACTGCAATCTTTGGTAGTTTACTATAGTAACAAAGACACACAAAAAAAAAAAATATATATATATATATATATATATATTTTTATTCTTTGTCTCTCTCTTCTCTCATTAAAAAATCATTTTCTCTCCTTTTTTTTCTCCCCGGTCTTCTCTCCTTCTTTCGTTCTCTCTTTTTTCTCTCCAGCACTCTCCCTATCTCCCTTTCGACTGAGCCTTTCTTCTTTTCGTGGTGTCACCTAGTTCGTTGAGATCGTTGGTGTGAGTTCATGGTGGTGGCCGATGTGGGTTTGTGGTGTGGGTCGAGTTTGTCTAGGTTTATGTGGTTGGGTGGTTTGGATCAGTGGTTTTAGTGGTGCTGAGAACATTGTGTGGTCCAATTGTGTTGATTGTGTGGTGTGGGTTTTGGCTTTGGTAATGGTTGGATTGTTGATTGGCTTGTAGTGGCAAGTCACGCTGTGGGTTGCTGTGGATATGGTGGATCGTTGATCAGGCCATGTTTGTTTGATTATTGTTTGATGTTGTTAGGGATTGGAGATTTGGGTTTAGGTTTGAAATGTGGGATTTTGTGGTGGTGTGTGGTTTGATTTTAGCTTGTGGTTACGGTGGTGGTGGTGGTGGTGGTGGTTGTGACAGTTGTGGGCTGTGATTTGTGGGGGTGTGAGTGTGGGTGGCAGTGGTGGTGTGGGTTTGTTGTTTGTTCACAAACAGGTAGAGGAAGAGAGAGAAAGAGGAAGAATAAATAAATAATATTTAAATGAAGTAATAATAAATATATAACTATTGATGATGAGTCTATTGTTAATTGTGGTGTTAAAATTGATAAAATAATTTTTTAAGTTGCTAAAAACTAAAAAAAAAAAATAGCATCACTATTGTGGATGCTCTAAATCACAACTTTGTCAATGGATAAATATATTTGATAGTACGATTACCAAAAATAAATATAAAATAAAATATATTCACAAAATAATAAAATAATACTGCATGCAACTTGTAAAACACAAAATATTTTCTTAGCTGTCAAAAAGTCTATTGATAGATATTATACACTATTTTCCTTTTATATAGTTGGAAGTCTCAAAGTCCATAGATATACACTAATTTCTTCTTATACAGTTGAAGTCTCAGTAGACTCAGTATTTTTTTTTTTTTTTTACCGAAAGGTAGATATCATTGAAACTAGGGACAGAACCATGATTTAAACTTAGGGGGGCCAAAAGCATAAACCAAAAAAATTTCTAGTAACATGGTTTGTTTTAAAAAAAAAAAAAAAAAAAATCATGGTAGACAAAACAATTGCATTTTATTACCATAAATATTTAAGTTAAGAAGGAAATAATATGAACCAAAAAAGTTGAAAGTTACAATATGATATTCAAACCTTTTCGGAGAAAAAAAAAAAAAAAAAAAAAAGAGGACTTCGGATCTCCAAATTTTGGATAATTAGAATTAATATGTTGATTTTATCACATTGATCAACTCACCAATATGATAAACTCATACTTTTGGATGCAACTAAAAATCACTCTAATGAAGTTTTCAAAACTTTGTTTGAGGATTTTAAAAAATTGGGATATTAATAGTAAGAGTTGGCAATGCTACATCATCAAATTTAAGATTTTGCATTTTATCTTTTGAAAGCTTATATAAATAGTAAGAGTTTGCATTTTATCTTTTGAAAAAAAAAATTAATATTGTAATTGACTTTCCCATAATTTATAAATCAATTAAAAAGTTATATAAATTATTGTCACCCTCGTAAGGGAATTTTTTTTTCTATGAGATTTTTTTTCTATGAAACCAACAAGAAGGCAATTAACAACAGCCAAAACAAAGCCAACAAATTAAACAACCAACAACTAGACACAAAAACTAGCCAGCTCGCTTGAACAAAAGCCAAGAAACCTTGCTAGCAGCTAAAACATTCAAAGTAACCACATTTAAGAAGGGAGGAAGCTCCCCAGGTGCAAGCAAACCTAGTGTAGAGCTGGACTTTCCCCACTTAGCTAACAAATGAGCCGCTTTGTTACATTGTCTTGGCACTCAAAAGTAATATGAACACAGCTTACTCAGTTATTTACATCTCAAACTTTAACAGACACACAGGGATATACCACTGCACATAGCACACTGATGAACATATCTGGACGGATCCAACACCGGTCTTAAAGTTTTTTTGGTTGTTTGTTTCTATTTGGAGGGGATACCAGTTATATGGGTCAATGAATGGGCTGAATGCTATTCTTTTTTTGGGTTTCTAATGCCAAGCTAGCATTTCCATCTACACGACAATGACAGCTGCATGACAATCTAATGCCGAGCTAGCATTTCCTAGGGCATATGACTTGCAAGATATTACTTTTTGCATTACAAAATTTACATTGCTAACAGTACTTTCAGTTCCAAAGCTACAAACTGTGAATAAACTCATATGCAGGGGACAGTGAAAGAGGGGAGGGGGAGAAGTAAAATTTTCAGGTGCAGATAAATTGAAACTTACTGCATTTACAAATGAAATTCTTGTAATAAACAAATATATACCTAGGAATTCAAAAACAGAAACCTCATAGATTTCAAGAAAGATGCTCTATATATGGTTATATAGTAATGCTCGAACTGACTGGAATCATGAATATAAGTTGAAAGTATAATGGAACACTATATTATTCATACAAGCTTTCATTACAATCCAAGCAGGAAAAAAAATAAGGAAGTGTATAAGTAAATTTCTGTTTGATTTGTCAGAACAATTTCAAGAAGACAGATTAATAAAGTTTCAAATAACGACTCACTCTACCGTCTAGCAAATCAAATTTCTTGACTGGTTTGCTCTTGGACCAACATTCCTTGGTTTGTCATGGAAAGAAACTTATCCTCTTTTTATAATACTAGGCAAATAACCCGTGCTGCACACGGTATGCGAATTCTCTGATGCAAATAAAAATTTATAATAAAAAAAAATAATATATATATATATATATATATCCAAATGTTCTTTTGGGAATAGTTTATCTAATTTTTTACTAAAAATATGCTGAAGTATACTTGTAATTTAAATTTTTTTGAAAAAAAAAAAGAAAATAAGGGAAAAAGTAGGGTTTTTAAAAGCTATACATTTATTTATATATATATATATATATATATATATCTCTAAAAACTAAACTTTGCTATACTCTTGTTCAATCACATCAACGCCACATTAACGGCCCATTGACACTTTTTTTTTTTTTTCCTTCCTTTTGCAATTAAAATTTTCCCAATTATTACTCTATCACATTAAAAAAATAAAAAATAACTCCTTCAAACCTCATTCAAAGACATTTCCAATTAATCTCTCTCTCTCTCTCTCAATTATCATTATCATTTTTCAACTTCCCTTTTATTACTCCATCAAGCCAAATCTACTACCATATTCTATTCAAGCTACCGTGTGTGAGTCCCTCTCTCTCTCTCAATTAACATTTCCTAACTTTTCAACTTTCCATTTATTATTCCATCAAACCCAATCTGAAAATATTTCACTCTCCATCAAACCCAATTTGGTAACATTTTCCTAATTTTTCTCTTTCCCATAATTTCAATTTCAATTGATATTTTATTCAAACTTTCTTCTACTCTATTACTCTCCATCTCCAATCTAGCATTTATGAAAACCATTCAATTGTCACACTATCTATCTATAATTTATATCTATATTATATTTATATTTAAAAGCTGAAGCGTATCATTTATTGTTGATGCGCTTTTGTTGAGCCACATCACATCATTCACTTATTTTCTACATTTCTTTTTTCTTTTTAAACTTTTCTTCTCCCTATTCTCAAAAAATAAATAAATAAAATACTCTTCTTCTCTCTGTTAGTCCACACCTACTATTACACTTCTTCTAACATTTCCCCTTATCTTTGCCCTCTTTATCTCCCCGCTACTATTTACTTTTCCATTACACCTCCTTCATTATTTTCTCTTTCTTACATTTTGACTCTTCTTCTCCCCATTTTATTTTGTATAAACTTGATATCAATTTTACCATTCAATCCATATTTTTCTCATACAAAACTGTGAGTACTCTCTCTCTCTCTCTCTCTCTCTCTCTCTCTCTCTCTCTTTTGGTGTATTTTTATTCATTTTTATAACTCTTTTTTTTTTTTATGGGGTTTTTTTTTATAACTCTAATTAAGGTTAATGGGGTTTTTTTTTTTGTATGGATTTTGTGTTTTTATTTTTTTTTTTTTTTTTTTTTTTTTTTTTTTTTTAATTTTCTCATCACAAAGTCTTCTCTCTCCCTTTTAAAGCTTTAGTTGAATTTTGGCTTAGGTTAATACATAGTTTTTTTTTTTTTTTTTTTTTTTGGAAATAGGAATTTGAGTTTATATCAAAACACAATCTACATGGTTATGAATTTGAATATGCCTACTTATAGTTTGAATAATAATTAAGTATAAAGTATATATTTTATTCCTTTGGTTCCATTAATTTTGGTTAAGATAATATAGTAATTTTGTGATTATTTTTTATTGTTATGATATTCTCCTTATTTCTTAAGAGTTGAGAAATTTGAATAAAAGATTTGAATCTTATAAAGTTTATTTGCATATTAGGCAAATATAACACATTGTGACAGAAGTTAGAAGAATATGATTCACTTTAAAAAATATTAATCAAACACAAAAAATAAAATAAAATAAAATAATAGAATGATATATTTGTAGAGCTAAAAAAAATAAAAAATATTTGTAGAAATATTTTTTTTAAAATAAGCAATACTTGAAATAATTTATATTTTTTATGTATTACACGCCCCATTACATAATATTTAGTGCAGCTAGTAAAAACTAAAAGTTAAAATCTGAACTTATAAGTTGATATCAAACAGACACTAAATATATTTAAAAAAATTTTAATTTTACTTTCATAATTTTTATAAAGTTAACCAATAATAATAAAGCATAAACATGCATAACAAAATATTACATTTATTAATGCTTAAGTAAAAAGCATTTTAATTTAAAGTAAGGCCATTTTTTTAAAATAAATTCATAAATAGAATAGTCTCGTGAAAAAGAAAATTTCTTAAAGAAAAAAAAGAATTTAGCAAAGAACATAAAGTCATCTATATTAATAGATTGAAAGAGAGGTGATATAATAAAACAAAAAGGCTAAAACATTGTTTTCGTTCTTAAACTTTATGAGAAGTCAGTTTTTGAAATATGTTATATTATCCTTAGCAAATATTTAGAACCCTTAAGAAAAAATTTTATGGCTTAATCACTTTTAATACTAAACTAACAACTTAGTCCAATATATGTGTTTAGCCAAGTTTCATATTGCAAGCAAGAATAAGAGCAATCTAAAGCAAGTAAAAAGCACTATGAAAATGTGGAAAATAAAACAAACCACACGAAAGCACCAAGACGTGTGTTCAAAGAGGAAAACCCAATTACCTGGGCAAAAAATCCTATCTGCCAACCACCCATTAAAAAACTCCACTGGTATGAATAATTGCAGTACATGGATAACTATAAACCCTCCAAGCCTATATCTCCCTGTGTACTTTAGCCCTTCAGGCTCCAACTAGTAACCAACTTCCCTGAGTCTTTTCTTCATCTAGCTTACAGAAGTCACCATCGTTGAGCTGCCAACGAAAAGCCACCAAAGGATTTCGATTTGAATATGGCTTCTCAAGTTTCCATAGTCATTCACACACTCACAAGGTCTATGTATATGGGTGAGGATGGTGTTTACAGAATCTCAATCAATGCAATGAAAGAGATGGAAAAGTGAGGTAGGATTTTTGGATTTATCAAGGCAAAAGCTCTCTCTTTTCATACACTTGATAGGCTTCACTTTTCTATCACTCTTCTGGTTTCTAGGGTTTGTTCAACCCTTATTTGAAGCCTTTTGCCATGCTTCACAATTATGTGTATGTGTGCTGGCAGATAAGCAATGGATAGGTGTAGTGTAGAGATCATGCAACTCACGACTTGGCTGTGCCCTAAGATTGCAAGGTGAATGACTGCACTCTCATTCAAAACACCTGCCACGTGGATCTTATGGCCACCTAGGTCACCTCCTAGTCGCCTCTCGGTCACGATATCTCTGGTTGATGCATCTTCCAAACTTGAAGGAGAGGCTCAAGTACTCTACCCCAAATTACATATAAGCCTAGGAAAAATACATCAAACATAAAAAGCATTACAAACAACTTTATCTCACTAAATAAAGCCAACAAATAAAAATGGACTTCTTGTTAGGTTATAGATTGACCTCGGTTAAATTATTCAATTACCCAAATTGATTAATTATGTCAAATTACATGCAAATCATGAGGGCACACACAAATCACCAAATAAACTAAAGTGATAAGTACCAGAAATTAAATTAACATGGTGATTTGTTGACTAATGAGAAAAACCTCTCGTAAAGCAAAAACCTCACCGAGTGATTTTCAGGTCACCACTCCCAAAAATCACCAATCAAAAATCAAACAGTTACAGATACAATGAATCTTACCACTACCCTAGACTATCCCAAAGTACACACCTACAATTGAACCTTCACTCCAATCCCCAACCAAACTTGATCTTGTAAAGACTTCTTCCCTTTGCTCGGATCCCAATACATGACTAACTTCTTTGCACGAATCCAAGTATGTGACTAACTCCACAACAACCCTTTGATTGTTGTGGTTTATTTTCAACAGCTTCACATAGAAACACCAATAAATTTTTCAATGGTTGGTGCAAGAGACTTTGCTTGGTTACAAACCCAAAGGTGCACAAGAAACATAGCAAGATCTCTTTCTTCTTTAGGAGGAGGCTAGGGTTTAAAAAAGAAAACCCTATGAAGCTTTCTAGGGTTAGCTCTTTAGGATTAGGGTTTTCTTTCTCCCTACCTCCTTATTTATATAGGAGCTTTTCTATTCCTATTAGGTTTACAAAAGCTCTCTTACTCCAATTAGGATTTCTCTCCTATTTCAATCAAGATTACATAAACTCTCCTATTCCAATTAGAATTATACAAACCAATAAACAATAGCCAATTAGAATCCAAATGTTGTAGGCTATATTCTGAAATCTCGTAGCTTGATATATCAAAAGGTATCGAACCAGGTATATATCGAGCTTCATTAAATCTTGAAAGATCAACAGGTATCGAAGAGGTATTAGGACTTGTAGATTCAACTTTTCTTAAGCAGTTTTTAAGTAATCTTCATGTCTTTAATGAAACCATTTGTCATGATAATCTTGAAATCATTTAGATCTACTCAATTACAAGTAAAGTGTGTTTTGTCATAAGATATGTCAATACATAAAAAATATGACCATAATACTTCTCTGTATTCATTCTTAAAATTTTATTCTAGTTCATATCATTCCGTCTATATCTGTTAGTTTTTATCCTAAGTGACCTAACAGAATATAGGTGTGTTATTTTCTTTTTAAGCGTCGTCTAGTCTGACTTAGATAAAATCATTTATTACAAAAAGACCAAATTACCCCTAGTTCATATTTGGTCTCCCTATAGAACCAAGGTCCTCGATTTGACTGAGTTAAGGATGAGAACAAAAAACTCCCAACTTGAATAGTAAGCGTCAATGTACATCATCTACCTTAATGTGTGTTCTCATGTGTCTACCAATCTACCCCACATTGAAAACAAACCATTGCTTTCTTACATCTATAAAGAAACCCAATTTTGATAACTTGACCCGTGTTTGTATTAGTGGGTTCCAGTTAGTTAACCGGTAGGGTCTCTTACTCTTGAATAAGAAATTTGAAGTTTGAATCTTGCCTACATAAAAAAGTAATTAGCGTCCTAGTCTAATGATAAAAATTAATTATTGCAGAGAAAAGAAAACAAAGTTAAGCTAAAACAAAATGTGTTTAACTGGACCAAGCAGAGTATGATGATTGTAGAAAGCCAGTTGTTCTTTATATGAACCACGTCAATGATTGCAATCATGTCTGTTTTACCTGGCAATCTAAAAACATGGGTGAATCCACCTAACCTAGATATTTGTTTTTATAATCTTTTTCTTATTCTCTGTTTTTTTTTTTTTTTTGAAGTAAAAAAAAATGGAAATTTTTTTCCCATTTTCAAGTGTTTGTTTGCATATAAAATGTGGTAAAAACTTGTAAAACGTTTTTTGTTGACCATAAAATCCTTTATAGTAAGTTTTACCTTTAAAATTATGGTAAAACATTCTGCAAAAACACATAGTGAGTTCCCCTCACCCCATCTAGTGGCTAGGCCATCAGTCTGGTAAGCTAGGCAACCAAAACTAGGGGTTTTGTGGTTGGAGCCGCCACTTTAGCAACAGTTGCCGAGGTTGATCAACAGAGTCGTCGTTCCAACAACCAATGATGACAGTCCAATCACCGAAGACACCTTTTCGATGATCAATGCGAAAGGGTCAATAACCAAAGTCATCGTTCAAGCCACCAGTTCTGATACTATGGTGGCCAGAGACACCGTTTTGACAGCTAATATTGGTGGTCCGATCACCAAAGATATCACTTTGATTGTGGTCTCTAACAATCCGATCACCGAAGCCACTATTCCTACTGCCAGTTTCGTACAGAGGTCCAGTGGCACCAATGGCTCAAGTGGTTGAGCCACAAATTTTTGTGATTTACTTGAAAATTTTTACTTATCATATCAAACACCTAAAAATATTTTACTAAATAGATTTTACATGTAAAATTTCATATGTGTCTAATATTTTTCTCTATGTTATAACCTCATTCTCTCTCTTTTATGTGTGTGTCTATTTGTTTAAAAAAAAAAAAAACACTCATGTGCTATAAAATTAAAAGGATAATTTTATATTTACATTGTAATTGCAATGTAACTTACATTGTAAACACACAAGTGATAAATGTTGTACACATTTGCAAAAAGTGTAATATTTACCGCTTTTCGCAAAGTGTACATACATTTTTGTGTGTCTACAATATAAGTTTATATTGCAAGTACAATGTAAACATATAAATGTCCAAATTAAAATTTTAAACCATTATGATATTTAAAAAAGGTCTATGAAAACTATATATATACACACACACAATTATTGACATGTATTATTGTGATTGATACATAATAATAATAGTTTTAGAGTGACAGACCTAAGAGAAAAAGATGTTGCTCCAATCATCATTGATCATATTAATAGTTATGAATTTTAGAAAGAAAAAAATGTCAATAATTATGAAAAATGTTGCATATATCCTTAACATTAATATTAACATAATGCAATTGATTCTTCTGATGAACTTCTATAATTTTTATTGGACAGAAAATGACCATGTGAACATATGTGTTTGGCAGGAATTAATTATTATACATGTGTTTTGGCTCCCATGATAATTTTTTGATCATTTTCTGTCCTATGAAAATGATGATACTCTAATAAATAAATAAATAAGGTCATTTACATCATTTTAAATATTACAAGTATTCAAAATTTTATTTTATAATAAAAAGTGTGAATGATAATACTCATGGCCATACTACGAAGGCTTTTTTTTTTTTTTCAACTCCTTTTAAAGTTTGGAACAGAGCCAACTTGATACGATATGAGGACTAAGACAATAATTTTCAATATAGTTTTTTTATTTAATTAGTAATTTTACATCTCAATATAATATTTAAATTATAATTAGTGAGGTGGAGTTTTTTTATGAGTAATGCTACAAACACAAATTATTTTATAACATTTTTACAAACTGTTGATGTGGTTTTAATATTTTCCAAATAGTTATTGTAAGTAAAAATGTAATGTTAGTAATAGACCCATATTAGAACTAATAAGAATTTGTCACATCAGCAGTTTGTAAAAATATTGTAAAATAAATTGTGTACATAGCATTACTCTTTTTTTTATTATTATTAAGAATTAACTTCTTTTTTTTTTTGAAAACTACTATTCGCCCTCAAGAGTCAAGACTGGGGCTCTTTTTCCATTTTTTATATGGGGTCTTTCTTATTGGTGGTCCTTAGAATTAGACCACATAGGCCTAAGCCTTGAGTGGTCTAACATAAGTGGCCTAAGCCTTGAGACGCCTTGGCTTGGAACACCAACGCTATTATTTAAGTTTGGGTTCGGTTAAAGGTTATCCTTAGAACATTAATTAATAAATAATTTTAGGAAAATTATAATACAACTATTATGAAAAATATAAAAAATTAACAAAAACTTAATTGATTTTTTCTTTGCTATAAAAAAGTTTTCTAAAAGTATTTCCTAAAAAAATGTATATTAATAAAATCCTTTTAGTTTTTAGCATACTTCAAAGAAGTGTAATTATTATACATTTATGGGAAAAGTTAATAGATATTCTATGGGCATTAATTTAGAAAATATTTTTAAAAATTTTTTATAAAAAAGAAAAAAAAATTAACTAACCTTTTTAATAATTTTTTATATTTTTCATAAAAATTATATCAATTTTTTTTTAATGCTCCATTAAAAAAAAAGTGTCCTAAAAACAACTACATACATACACATTTGTCTCGAGAGATTCATTTCTCTTTTTAACTTTGAACACTGTACCAAGGGAGTCAATACCGTACCGGAGGCTGTACTGGTTTGCTCAGTGGTACGATATATTTCAGATACCGGTCAATACCGGTGTACCATTTCGGGTTTACCGCTATTTTTTATATTTATAAATAAATATATACATGTATGTGTGTGTGTGTGTGTATATATTATAATAAATATAAAAGCTTACCATAAAACATTTCCTCAATTCAAAACTAATTATTCATGGTTTTAGACTTAAGTATCAATTAAAAAAAAAAAAAAAACACACACACACACACACACACACACACAAAATATAAAAAATAGAAAACTTAAAATTTATTATTACATACTAAGAAAACAAATAATACTAATAAGTTAATGCAAATAAGTTATCATTTTACCCTAACAAAAATTCAAAAATTACAAAACTTTAAAAAAAAAAAAAAAAAAAACTTTTTTCTGTACCGGCCGATATTACCCGAAATTGGCCGGTATGACAGGTACATGACTAATACGGCCGGTATTTAAACCGGTACAAAACGTTAATGTTTCGATACCAGTATGCAACTGGTACGGTATCGACTTTCTTGCACTGTACACGTCAATGAATGCTTTTTATTGGAAGAAACTTTTATTTGGAAGACATTTTAATGAATGCTGTGGACACAGAAGGCTTTATCCCGGGGAACAATTCAATTGCATCTCATGGACACCGCCAAATTAAAGTATCTCGACCCGATAAAATTTAGATAAAGTAATTTAACTATTGAAATTTTTTAAGTGGATGAATTCAATTATTATCCTTAAAAAATCTTCTCAAAATTTTATTTTTAAGAAATGTCAATTAAATTACAAGATTCTTAACTCAAAAATATTATTCTTGAAAAGGATAATATTATTTTTATTGTATTAATTAATACAAACATACCATTAAAAAAAATGAATACAAACATGTGGCTGATTTCAATAAGGAATCTTAAGCTACTAAACCTATGTTTTGTCTTAGATATCATCAATCATAGAAAAAAAATTAAATTAAATTAAACATTTATTCATCACATTATATATATATATATATATATATATATATATATTGTAGGGACCGGATTTGGGACACTTCTTCAAGTTGAGAGAGTGGACCCAAGCCCAGCTTACCCTTCAATGAATTTGTAGAGTGTGGGCTCAAGAACTAGGCCCTAGTAAAGGGTACAACTGCCCTGCATGGTTGCATGTGGATTTATCAACTTAAACATGGATTGGGATGCACAATGATGCTCCTCGGACTGGTCTTCCGAAACTTAATGTTCTTATTATTTCTTTCAAGATTACAAAGGTCCAAGGGGCACGAGTCATTACAAAACTTCTTAATGCCGATTTTTCGTCTTTCTTTCAGGAGAGACTCCCTACGTTATAAACCTCTCTAAACTGATCCTAACCCTCCATTTGTTGATCAGTCAGGCCACCACTTGAGAGGCTGTCCCATCAGCCGCATCCCTATTCCTCCAATGGGTTGCAGCACCCAAGACAGTACTGTTCAGGAGTCCTGTCCTCATTAATGCGGCCAGGACATTAGTTGAGGGCATTCAATGCAGAGGTGACAACTCGCCTAAGGCCTGCTCCTTCGTCGTACTCCCGTTGCCGACGCGTGGCAATAGACCCTCTCCTCCTTGGATATTCAAGAAGTCCCCTTTGGTGGGATGGTGCTCGTGTTCTTCCGAGGTCTCGGATGCCCGAGGGCGGGGCCATCCTCGGATATGTTCCTCGGGGGTCGGTCCTCGCGCTTTCATCCTCAGACCCTTCATGCATCCTCGGCGCGGGCCCTTGGGCCTAGCTTGGAGTGGGCTAAGGCTACCTGATATTCTGGCCCCACAATAGCCCCTCAAAATCTTGCTGCACGCATCCTCGGGCGGGGAGAAGGATTTTGACATCCTCGGGCCTACTTTGTGCCCAGTCAAGCCTTACTCCCGATCATCACTGGGGTCTATTCATCTGCCTAAGGCGCGTTGCTGACGTTTTGGAGCGCGTAACGTGCCCATCATTAAATTCAGGCGGCTCTGTGCTCCCCACGTCTAACGAGGCGTTACCAATCCAACGGTGGAGGTTTGTCTTGCATTTATGGGCGGGAAAACCCACATAGCTCTTCAATTTGGGGTATAAATACCCACTCGAACCGCTTCTTCTTGTTTCTTATTTGCAATCAAGAATTCTCGCACATCCTTCCTGAGTTCAGCCACACTCTCACTTACATCTTCAGCACAAAAAGCCTGTCCGAGGAGCTCCTCCTCTTTCTAGTAAGTCGCTCTATCCCTCTCTGAGCTCTCTTCCTCTTTACCCATTTTTCTCCTTCACTTGTTCTTTCTTAGTTCCTTTAGGCGTCAATTGGGATGGGTAGGTTTAAGAAATACATCTACACTAAGGAGGCGATGGAGAAATTTATTGCCGACTATAAGATTCTCGGCAATGTAGGTCTGAGATATTGTGAGGGTGAGGATTGGCTCTTACAAAGACAGGAGGGCGAAGTGGTAATTCCCATTGTTGCCTTCCTCGAAGGGGGGATGAGGATCCCTATGGGGATGATGAGGGACTACCTCACGCACTTCCGGTTGGCCCCTACCCAGTGTGGAATAAATGTCTTGAGGATTTTGGGCTATGTGGACGCCCTGAACGAGAAGATGGGGCTAAGGTTGACCCACCATGACGTGAATTAGTGCTACAACCTTTAGCTCCTTAAGGGTAAATCTTATTACCTAAAGACGAGGGTTGACAGGGTGCGGCTCATCTAGTGCCTCCCTGAGTCCAGCAAGGGGCTAAACGAGGATTTCCTTATCATGTCCGGGGAGTGGCACGATAGCCTTCACTGCCCAACAACGGAGGGAATACCAGGTGGGGCAGTGGGAGTAGGAGGGGTTTCAAGTTCTCTTGTCTTTTTCCTTCCCCCCCCCCTTTTTTTTACTAATGTGATGGTGTTTTCCCCTTGCAGACCCGCACGCTTTTGAGTGCCACTTCCACCTAGTCAACCGAAAGGATTTGTAGAAGGTGTTGAGGGTGTTAGTTTTTATAAACGAGGACGACAATCAAGTTAGGGCTGCCCACAAAATCTTGGGGTATACTCCTATCCAGAAATCATTCCCGGTTCTGAAGCACGTGATCCGAGCCAACGACCTTCGGCTTCAGAGAATTACTATGACCGAGGATGGATTTCTATTCCCCGAGGAGCCCTCCGAACCAGAAGTTGTTACTCTAGCCGTCCCCTCTTCTTCCCAAGTATTCGCTGAGGCTACCGAGGAGGATCTAGAGAGAGAGGAGGACGCGTTCGATGTTTTCGCCCGGCTTGATAAGTCCGAGGACCCTCCCGGGGACTTGGGCAACCCTCGTTTGACCGAAGCAGACCTCCTCGCTTCAGAAGCCCCTCCTCTGCGAACAATGGGTTACAAGAGGAAGCCCTCACCAACTTGTTGAACTTGATCGAAGGCCAACCGAGGAAGTCCCAGTAGAAGCTTCCCCTTCCTCCTCCGAAGACTAGGTCGACTTCTGCTCAACAGAAGCTTCCCCCTCCTCCTCCTCCTCATTCCCAGACGAGTCTGCCTTTTAGGTTCGTGCCTACCAACCCCAAGAAGAAGAAGGATAAGGGCAAAAGGCTTATGGAGGATAAGCTAGTGTCCTCGCAGGAGGAGGACAACACTCTGCGGCCGTCCAAGCAGATTAAGATAAGCGGCAAAAGTCAGGACAGGCAGGTCGACACCACCTCGTCCGAGGCTCAAGCCTGGCTCCCAGCCCCAATGCTCCATGGGGAGCCCCTGAAGGATGACGCCTCCCTCAGGGACTTCAACGAGGGCGAAGGCGCGCACGTGGCCGACGCGCTGGAGAGGTACCTGCTACTCTTAGTGGACATGGCCGAGTTGGACCTTTTGAGGAGTAAGCAGGTCTTCCTCAGCCTTAAACAGTATCTGGGGATGGTAAAAACTATAATTTCGACACCCTTCCCTTTCCTCTCATTTTCCTTTTTTTTTTTTAAGTTGGGCTTATAGTGCATTGGCTACTCTGGCAGGCTGTCCAGGCCATCTATAGGTTGGAGGAGGCAGCCAACGACCAGGAGAAGGCCCTCGACCAAGAGCGTAATAGGCGATTTCAAGCTACCTAGACTCTTAAGAACTCCGAGGCTGACCTCGCCAAGGCCCGATAGGACTTGAAGGCAACGACCAGGGCTCAGGACAGTGCAGAGTCTGGTCTTGAAGGTGCCCAGAATTAGGCCAAGGAGCAGACGAGGCGCCTGGGCGAGGCAGAGAGGCCGCTGAGGATCGTGAAGGAGCTGATCGTCGATCTTTAAGCTAAGGTGGCCATGGCTAAGGGGGCCTAGAGGGAGGCTAAGTGGGCCAGAGACGAGGCTCGGCGGGCTAAGGTCGAGGCGGATTTTGGTAGGGAGATGGCCCTGGCTACCAAGGAGGAGGCTGAGACTGCAGCCTACGCTGAGGGGGTGGCTGAGATAGAGGCCCTTTATAAAGCTCAAGTTCCAGGGGTATGTAGGCGATACTGCTCCCAGGTTTGGGCTGAGGCCCTCAAACAAACTGGGGTGGAGGCCTCGTCCGACCTGTGGAAGGCGGAGATCGTGTACTACCCCCTGCTATCCGTGAGGCCGCCCCTGATGGTGCTAAGGTTAGGGAGATTGTTGAGGAGGTAGGGGCTGCTGAACTAAGGAAAAATCCGAGCGAGGAGGTGCCCTAAGAGGTGGAGGAGGTCCCATCCGATGATCAAATCCTCACCACCGAGGAAGCAGCCATTCTCGCCGTACCCCTGCAAGCCGTACCCTTAGGCCAAGGCTCGGAGGATTCAGAGGTTGCCCTTGTCCAGCCTGAGCAGAAGGAGTAGATTCCCTGGCGTCTCGGTTCAACCTGCTTTTGCCGCTTGCTTGATCTTTTTCTATGCTTTTTATGTCATTTTATTTTATTTTTTTGTTCTTCCCTTTTTTTTTTTTTTTTTTATGTAAGGTGGCTCTGGCCACGCAACTTCTATGGACACCTTGTTGTAATGGGAGTTAATTTCCCTTCTTATTTATTTTGGTTGCTTATTCGTTTACATGCTATCTGCTTCCTCTCTTTTCTTTTTATTTGCATGAATTTAGCTTGAATTATATGTCGGCCAATTGCGTTAGTAACAATGATAAGGGGAAAGAATGTATGCGCGGGCAGTCCCCTTATGTCCCAAGGGTTAGGTAGGGTTTTAATCCTTTCCTAACTTAGGATATTTTAAAGTAGTTAGTTTCTCCATAGGCTTGAGTCCGAGGACCATGCAATGCTTTGGTTCTGTCTAACATTTAGGATATTTTGAAGTAGTTAGTTTCCCCATAGGCTTGAGTCCGAGGACCATGCAATGCCTTGGTTCTGTCTAACACTTAGGATATTTCGAAGTAGTTAGTTTCCCCATAGGCTTAAGTCTGAGGACCATGCAATACCTTGGTTCTGTCTAACACTTAGTCTAGTCGCCAAAACGCGAGATATATAGTCACAACAGCGTAAGTATTTGAATCCAAAAAGGCTTCTTCATTAATAATAATACATTTTCAGGTTATTTACATTCCACGGACGAGGTATAGGTTTTTCGTCTAGATCTTTTAAGTAGTATGCCCCTATCCTTGCTACTGATGTAACTCGGTAGGGCCCCTCTCAGTTGGGTCCCAGCTTTCCCCAAGAAGGGTTCTTAGCAGCCCCTACGACCTTTCTCAGCACCAGGTCCCCCGGTGTTAGTGGTCTGAGTCTCACATTAGTATCATACCCCTGCTTGAGCTTTTGTTGGTAATAGGCTAGCTGGATCATCGCTTGTTCCCTTCGTTCTTCTACCAGGTCCAGGCTCCTCCCCAGCAATTCATCATTGCTGCCTGGGGTGAAAGAGCTCATCCTTAGCGTTGGGAAGCTTGTTTCCAAGGGGATCACTGCCTCGGCACCATAAGTTAAGGCAAAGGGTGTCTCTCCCGTTAACCGCTGGGGCATGGTCCGATATGTCCAGAGAATGTGGGGCAGCTCCTCTACCCATCTCCCTTTGGCGTCATCCAGTCTCTTCTTAAGCCTGCTGACGATGACCTTGTTGATGGCCTCGGCTTGCCCGTTTCCCTGAGAGTAGGCGGGCGTTGAGTATTTATTTGTGATATCAAGCTCATGACAGTACCTCCTGAAGGCCTTGCTATCGAATTGGAGCCCATTATCCGAGACAAGGGTGTGGGGGACCCCGAATCATGTCACAATGTTCCTCCAAAGGAATTTCTTTGCGTCTACAGTCCTGATGTTGGCCAGTGGCTCGGCCTCGACCCACTTGGTAAAGTAGTCTGTGGCTACCAACAGATACTTCTTATTTCCTAGCGTTTTGGGGAATGGTCCTACTATGTCCAAGCCCCATTGGGCGAACGGCCATGGATTGGACAAGGGATTAAGGACCCCTCCTGGCTAATAGATATTCGGAGAGAACCTTTGGCACTGGTCACACCTCTCGACATAATCCTAGGCCTTTTACTACATCCCTGGCCACCAGTATCCCTGTGTAACGGCTCGGTGAGATAATGATTTCCCCCCTGTGTGGCTTCCACAGATTCCCTCGTGCAGCTCTTCAAGCAGTAATTCTGCTACTTCGGGGTGGACACATAGCAGGTATGGCCCTGAGTAGGAGCACCTGTATAGTTTGTGATCCTCGGATAACCAGAACTGAGGAGCTTTTCTTCGTACTTTCTCAACCTCTGACCTGTCTTGGGGCAGGATATCATCTTTGAGGAATCTCATAATAAGGTCCATCCAGCTGGGACCTATTCCGACCCTAAGGATGGGTATCGCTTCCTTCGCCACCTCACTCACCCTCTCTAGGTGCTCCACAAGTATAATCCGAGGTAGACCGTCTGCTGAGGAAGTTGCGAGTGTGGCCAATGAGTCGGCATAGCTGTTTCCACCCCTAGGGATATGAGACAGACTGAAAGGGTTGAAGTTCGACTGCAAGTTCTTGACTTTGCTCAGGTACTCTTGCTTTCTCGGATCTCGGGCCTCCATCTCTCCCCTTACCTGTCCCACTACCAGTCTCAAGTCTGAGAACATCTCCACCGACTTTCCCCCCGTCTTCCGTACCATGGCCAAACCCTGCAATAATGCCTCGTACTCGGCCTCGTTGTTTATGGCCGGGAATCCGAGCCTCGGGGATTTCTCTATGACATGATCTTCAGGGGACACTAAGACTAGTCCTACTCCCGACCCTCTTTGGTTTGCCGCGCCATCAACATATACTTTCCAGCATGATGGCCTTGGGACAGAGGCCACTCTGACTGGCCTTTCATCAGTGATCCTTGGCTCCCACTTCTATAGTTGGCTCAGCGAACTCTGCCGTCAAGTCTGTCAAAACCTGGCCCTTTATGGCAATTCGAGGCATGTATTTAACGTCGAAGGCCCCCAGGATGGTATTCCACTTTGCAATTCTTCCCGTGTAGTCAGCAGATCGAAGTACAGGCTTCAAGGGTAGTTGGGTTAAGACAACCACTGTGTGAGCCTGGAAGTAATGAGGCAGCTTCAGCGTGGCATGGACCACAGCAAGTATGGCCTTTTCCAAGGGTAAATACTTGACCTCGGCTTCATGTAATGACTTGCTAACGTAGTAGACCGATTTCTGGATGCCACCATCATCTCGTATCAGCACCAGGCTCACAGCGTAGTGCGCCACATCGATGTATGCGTATAGGACCTCGTCGGCCTCTGGTTTAGACATGATGGATGGCCGCGCCAAGTAATCTTTGAGCTGTTGTAAGGCCGTGGCACATTCCTCGGACCACTCAAATCCCTTCCACTTGTTGAGCAGGAAGTAGAACGGTCTACATCGGTCGGCCGACCTGGAAATGAATCGGTTCAGGGCCGCAACCATCCCAGCAAGCCTCTAGATCTCTTTGGGGTTTTGCGAAGGCCTTAGGTTTTGGATAGCTCTGATTTGGTCAGGGTCGACCTCAATCCCCCGGTGGGTGATGACATAGCCCAGGAACTTGCCAGATCCCACGCCAAATGAGCATTTGGATGCATTTAGTCGCAGCCTGTGCTTCTTGAGGACGTCGAATATACAGCCGAGGTCCCACAAATGCTCAAACACCAGCCTGCTCTTCACCACCATATCGTCAACATAGATCTCAATGTTCTTGCCTAACAATGGCTCGAACATTTTCGTCATCATCCTCTGATAAGTAGATCCAGCATTCTTCAGGCCAAATGGCATCACCTTGTAATGGTAGTTGCCAATGGGCGTTATGAAGGCCGTCTTCTCCTGATCCTCCAAGGTTAATGGGATCTGGTGGTAGCCTTGAAAGGCGTTTAGGAAGCTCATCCGAAGATGGCCTGCAGTCACATCCACCAGCTGGTCTATCTGTGGCATTGGGAAGGGGTCTTTCGAGCAGGTTTTATTAAGGTCCGTGAAGTCCACGCAAACCCTCCATTTCCCACTTTTCTTCTTGACCACCACAGTGTTGGCTAACCACTCGGGGTAGAATACCTCTTTAATAGCACTCGCACGCTTAAGTTTATTGACCTCTTCCTTAACTGCCTCAACGTGTTCCTTTGATAGGCGTCGAGGCGGCTGCTTCCTGAGGTCACCGAAGGGTTGACGTTGAGGCGGTGACATATGAAGGATGGGTTAATCCCTGGGGCGTCGCAGGGGTCCCATGCAAACAGGTCCAGGTTACTCTTAAGAAACTCAAGCAACTCCTCCCTCTCTCGGGGAGGCAGTTAGGCTCCAACCTGAAAGAACCTCTCCTAGTCGTCATTGATGACCACTTTCTCTAGACCTTCGAGCCTTGCTTCCTCGGCGACCGTGTCAACTGGTGCTCCCGAGGTGGTTAGCTGCTATAAGTTTTCGACCATGGTGGCCGAAGGCTCCGTATCTTGCGGACGTGAGGTGGCCGCGACCATGCACCGCCTTGACGTTGACTGGCACCCTTGGATCTCGAGGATTCGGTCTCCAGACGGGAATTTCAATTTCTGGTGCAAGGAAGAGGCGACACCTCTTAAGGTGTGGAGCCAAGGCCTTCCCACAATGGCAGTGTAAGGGGAGTACGTGTTCACCACTATAAAGTCCACCTCCACTACTTTCGGTCCAGTCTAGATGGGCAGCCTGATCACGCCCTCCGGGGTGACCAGCTTCCCATCGAAACTCATCAAGGGGGAGCTGTAGGGCGACAAGTCCTCGAGCTTTAGCCCCAGCCCCTTATAGAGGTTAGGGTACATGACCTCCGCCGTGCTGCCACCATCCACCATCACCCTTTTGACGTCATAACCCCCAATTCTGAAGGTGATCACCAAAGCGTCGTCGTAGGGTTGGGTGGTTCCGTCCTTGTCCTCCTCGAAAAAAGTCAGGGTCGGGTGACAGCCTCTTCTGGCCCTTTTTGGCTTTAACTGGGACTCCCCAGTGGCCATCTGGGTTATGGATAACACCCGCGAGGGGCGTATGCCTGTTCTTCCTAGCGCAGCTAAGATCACATTGATCGTTCCAGCGGGCTGCCCCATGACTGTGTCCCTCCGTGGCTCCTGGTAGGTCTGGCCCTGCTGGCTGTTGGAATGGTGCAGGAGATGCTTCAGCCACCCTTCCCAGAATAACTGGTCCAAATAGTTCCAAAGATTCCTACAGTCCTCTGTAACATACTCGTGGTCCTAGTGATACTGGCAGTAGCGGTCCTGATTACGCTTCTCGGGGTTCCCCGACATCTTATTCGGCCACTAGAAATACGGTTTATTCTTGATCTTTTCCAGCACCCTGTGCACCAGTTCTCGGAACGGGCGTTTGTCACCCCAGATTGCCCTATGAAATCTCTTCTCGGACGGGCGTTGTTATATCGGTACGACCTGGAATCCCTCCTCTCCTGAGGGATAACCTTTTCCTTCCCCTTGCACTGCAGCAAGTCTTCCTCCACCCGTTTGTATTTGTCGATCCGGTCCATTAGCTACCGCACGCTAGTGGCGGGCTTACCAGTTAAGGACTTCCTCAGGTCGTGCCCCATCGGGAGCCCGTTCTTGAATGTGTTGATGGCGACATCATCGTACTTGCCGTCCAACTCGTTGTAAATCTCCCAATTCTTGTCCGAGTAAGCCTTGAGGGTCTCGTCATCGCGCATGGTCAGGGACAGCAACATACTCATAGGCCAAGGAGGTCTGCTGTTCGTGACAAAATAGGAACCAAAGGCCTGGGTCAGCTGTCTGTACGAGTCTACGGAATTCGTCCTCAAGTCGTTGAACCACCTCATTGCCACAGGCCCTAAGCTAGACGGGAAGACTTTGCACATCAGCGCCTCGTTCTTAGAGTGAACGGCCATTCTCTGATTGAACTAGCTCACGTGCTCCAAGAGGTCCGTTTTGCCATTGTAAACGGTGAAGGTCGGCTACTGGAACCTCCAAGGGAGCTCCGCCTCGTCTATGCGACACGTAAAGGGCGACTTAGAGAGCCGGTCCAGCGCCCTACTCATGGCATGACTTCCCAAGCCCTTAGGGGTGGGGCTGCCATGCCTACGCCTCCAATAGCGCTCATCCTCATGGGAGAAAACTTCACTCGGGGGTGTCGTCGACCCTTGCCTGTAGTCGTCATCACTTTCGTCGTCAGAGGGTAAGTCGAGGCTGGGTTCAGGTCGCTTTCGTTGTGCATGGCGCAACTTTCTCTTGAGATCATCTATCTCTCGCTGCATGGCCACCTTATCTTCCTGCCTCTGAGAGGCGTGACTCTTATCCTCTCGTGGTCTCGTGGCTGGGTCGTTATCGCCTCCCTGGGGCACGCGGCCGCTTCTATGCGCATGGCTTTCGCTAGTTTGCAAGGTGTGCATGCTTCCTTCTCGGAATCGTTTGTTCACCTCGTTCTGGCCACACCCCGTGTCGCTATAGTCGTTCGGGCGTTGGGGTCTTGCTAGTTCATGTCGATGGGAGTTCCCTTGGTGAGGGTCTGACCCTACCATGCCTGGCTGTTGTCCTTACTGACACACGAGTTCTTCCCACAGACAGCGCCAATTGTAGGGACCAGATTTAGGATACTTCTTCAGGTTGAGAGAGTGGACCCAAGCCCAACTTACCCTTCAATGAATTTGTAGAGTGTGGGCTCAAGAACTAGGCCCTAGTAAGGGGTACAACTGCCCTGCATGGTTGCATGTGGATTTATCAACTTAAACATGGATTGGGATGCACAATGATGCTCCTCGGACTAGTCTTCCGAAGCTTAATGTTCTTATTATTTCTTTCAAGATTGATTACAAAGGTCCAGAGGGCACGGGTCATTACAAAACTTCTTAATGCCGATTTTCCGTCCTTCTTTCGAGAGAGACTCCCTACGTTATATACCTCTCTAAACTGATCCTAACCCTCCATTTGTCAATCAGTCAGGCCACCACTTGAGAGCCTGTCCCATCAGCCGCATCCCTATTCCTCCAGTGGGTTGCATCACCCAAAGCAGCACTGTTCAAGAGTCATGTCCTCATTAATACGGCTAGGACGTTAGTTGAGGGCATTCCATGCAGAGGTGACAGCTCGCCTAAGGCCTGCTCCTTCGCCGTGCTCCCGTTGCCGACGCGTGGCACTAGACCCTCTCCTCCTCGGATATTCAAGAAGTTCCCATTGGTGGGATGGTGCTCGTGTTCTTCCGAGGTCTCGGACGCCCGAGGGCGGGGCCATCCTCGGATATGTTCCTCGGGGGTCGGTCATCGCGCTTTCATCCTCAGACCCCTCATGCATCCTTGGCGTAGGCCCTTGGGCCTGGCTTGAAGTGGGCCAAGGCTACCTGATATTCTAACCCCACATATATATATTATTATATATTATTATATTATAGAAAAAGGTAAATAAATCTTATTGATAACTAAATCAATAAAATTGGCAGAATAACTCTTCTAACAAGAGCATAGGCAAGCAACAAGCTTGGTACCATCCCTCTTAACCTGCTTAAAGCTATATATATACATATATATATATATATATATATAATTCACGTATAGAATAATCAATCTGGTCAATAATCTGCCCAAAAATTGTTCTCCAATGTCTGCAACAATTAATTTTATCGTAAGTTTTTTTACAATAAAATTGGTATCCCGCGTGCAATGTCGTTATCATAGTTTTTGATTTCATGATTTGAAAATGGCAGGCTGAAAATGCCATGTTCTATGGAAGTAAATAAGTACGACATGACAGAGGTAATAAAATGAAGAAAATGGCAGGATGAAAATGCCATGTTCTGTGGAAGAAAATAAGTACGACGTGACAGAGGTAATAAAAGAGGTTCTGCTTTTCACTACTGGTGTATTACAAACGCAGAAAAGTGAAAGGAAAGAAAGCCAGTTGGCCACTTCCGCATATCTTAAGCGCTTTTCATTATTAGTTTAGACAGATGCCCCAGCTTGATGGAGAAACCAAACCTGCCACTCTTTTTTAGCCATTCCAATTCCAATCTCATAAGATGCCGCCTGCACTGGAAAGCAGGCTGACTCAAACATTTCAGAGGCCGTAAGGCGAAATCTTCAGATAAGGACTTTATTTTATCACTTAAATAATATTTAATTAGTATTTTATACAATAATTTTTTTTTAAATCAATTCTTTTTACTTTTTAATATGATTTTTTTTTTGAGAAAATTAATGCTTAAATTATAACAAACTTTACTACAAACTGATGTTGTAACAAATGTAAATAGTAACATGAGGCTTATAAAAATGCTAGAGATATTATAAAATTTACAACATGAAAATTATAAAAATATATCACCAAATACAAAAATTCATTCAAAAATGCATTCAATAGTTTGTTAAAGTCCACTTATCAAATTCATTGTCACATCAAATTATAAAAGTTATATAGTAAAATTTATAGTATTTTTAATATTTTCCTATTTGAATTACTTGTGGTTAGTATTCCTATTTATTTAAATTTGACTTATCTCTATCTCTAACATTATTTAGGGGTCCGTTTGGGAACAAATTTTTTAGTTGAAACTGAAAATTTTTTGCTCAAAGTGTAGAAAAAAAAATGATAAAAACTAGTTGAATAGTACAATAGGACTGATAAATAGTATCAAAAAGTGCAACGAGACTCATAAATAGTAAAAAAAAAAAAAAAAAAAAAAAAACTAAAAGTCTAAAATCAGCTGAAACTTTAACCAACTTCTAGACACAGACAGACACTTAATTATTAGGGCCTTCTTAATGGTGGAAAAAAAAAATGTAAACTAAAATTTTTTTAATATCTCCCAAAAAAAAAAATTAAAAACAATTTTTGCCCACCAAATTTGGGGCCTTTCTCTAGTAAGGGGTCCTAGGCAATGGTCTAATTGGCTGAGGGCCGGCCCTAAGTCAAAAGATTGAGACCATCTGTGTTAAGCTTTACAAATGGATTTATAGGGAGAGACCAAGACATCCAAACAACCTTAGAAGAGTTTTTAATTGCGGGTTTTGTGTAAAAATTTGCATGATTAACTTAGTTGCAATTTTTTTTTTTTTTATATATACAATAGAATTTCAACCTATGGAATGATTGCTCTTTATTAGATAAAATTTTAACCTATGGAATGATTACTCTTTATTATCATGCCAAAACACCAATTGGTTTTTGTTGTAGATGAGATTTGAACTCCAAATCTCTTGTTTAATGACAAGAGACAAACCAATTGAGCTATTTGAAACCCGTGCTTAAGTTACAACTAATTTTGGAGAAATAGTTTCATTTCTAAAAATTAAGTGGTTTCTCGCCAACCAAATACTACAATACCGTCAGATAGTATTACAAAGTAAAATAGACCATAGGATGCCTTGCCTTGGTAGGTTAAGGAAACTGACACATTATATTTACACCAAGAATGAATAGGTAACCAAAGGAAATAGGAATGATTAAGTATCAAACTTTTATTTGACCAATAGCGGTCAAGACACTAACAGGTTCCTTTTTAGTAAAAATGGGATTCCAACCAAGTCTTTTTTTTACTACAACAGACTTTACCAACTGAGCTAACGAGTGCACCACATCTAGGACAAAATTAATATTCATGGGATCAGTTTGAAAAAATTATACGTCTTCCAAGTAGCAATTTTGTTATGAGCACGTTTCCGTAAGAAAACTTTTAGTTTTAGAGTGCCTAGAGTTTTCCAAATCCAATTCCAGGATGTTGGATTTGGATTGGGAGGAGGATTATTTGAAGCAGCAAGGTTGAAAGTTCTCAATCGGCTTGAAGAGTATAGAATGCACCCGCCCCTTAATAACAAACAATAACAATGACTATTACAAAATAAACAACCAAAAAAACCTAGCACAACCACAACAATGATAATGGATAGGTTAAGGTATACCCTCAATGCAATCACGTGTTTTGTATCGTTTTAGTTCCTATACACTTCTTTTCAAAATGAGTCATTTTGGTCGTTTCACACTACGGCATCACTTGAAATGAAAAAAACTGTTGACGTGTCTTCCTTTTGTGATGATGAGATAGACCTCAAAGAAACTAATCAAATCTCCGATCATTGGACTGGTGATCAATGTCATAAGACTAATATAATTGGCACATTTGAGCCACTAAACCCCCTTTAAATGGTTAAGGATTAAGGTTTTTCTAAATAAGCTTATTTTTTAGGTTTATTATGTGCTTCATCATTATGAGAAAGGGATACATTAACTACTCTGAAAATTCCAATGGGATACACCATTTTTTTGAGAAAATGTATACTCTTAAGTCTTAACCCAATTAATAACAAGGCCCGAAGAAATTGCATGTGGCTTTGTTTGCAGCTTTTCCACAGCTTAATTAAGTTATATTTCCGATCACATGATGCAAGGCATAGTCTTGCTAGGAAATTGAGAGGACCTTATAACCAGTTGCTGCATCTAGTGAGCTTCTATCAATTTTCCAAGTAAACACTTCCACTTGCAGAATGAGACCAATATTCCTTGACAAGCTGACCAAAAAGTGACCCCTCCATGCTCATCAGCTTTAATGGTTCATCATACTCCACTATTTTCCCTGTTAATGCAAAAGAATCTATTACTACCATTGTCATTGATATGACGGCATGGTTCTTTTACTAGAAAGTAGAGACATCACTCACCATCACTAATAGAAAGCACCTTAGTGCAGTCCATGACAGTTGGTATCCGATGGGCCACTGTTATTACAGTGCAGTTTGTCAATTCTGTTCTTATAGTTTTCTGGATAATGGAGTCGGTTGCATTGTCAATTGATGCTGTGGCCTCATCAAGCACTAGTATCTGACTTTTCTTTAGTAATGCACGTCCCAAACAAAATAATTGTCGTTGTCCCAGGCTCCAATTTGATCCATCTTGCATAACTGCATATAGATTATTAGTTTTAATTTCTAAACAAAATGAAAGGACAAGCTACACACACAATTTCTTACTTAAGGAATTCAGTCCCTCTTCTTTTTCACTAATAGCCTCTCGAAGCTGACATTTTCCTAGAACCTGTTACACAGTAAGAAATACTCAATTAGGAAAGAGTAAGTTTAGTACAATTGTTATTATATTTTAGATGTTTTTTTTTTTTTTTAGAGTTCTATCCTATGACTTCCGCTCCTGATGATAACTTTTTATCATCAAACCAAGACACCAATCAATTTTTGGTGTAGGCAGAGATTGAACTCCAAATCTCTTATGCAACCATCAAAGACTTTACAAAATTAGTTTTCTTCAACATCTACAAGTTAACATAACATCAAAATTGAATGACATTTTCAGGAACCTTGCATATGACTGTAAATTGTAAATCTAGTTATAGTTACAAGTTCTAAAATACATAAAAAGAAACTTAATATGGCAGATTGCTATGCACATTTCTCAATTCATCCTAAAATTAATTAAAATAGGTTAATAAAAACCTTACCTCCCATATTTCCTTATCAGTATGCTCTGACTGGGGGTCTAGATTGTATCTCACTGACCCACTAAATAGTGTTGGATCTTGTGGTATGATTCCTAAACGTGACCTTAAATCATGAAGCCCAATGGACGAAATGTCAATGTCATCTATAATGATCATTCCCTCAGTCGGCTCCACTAGACGAAACAAAGCACTAGTAAGAGTTGTCTTTCCACTACCAGTCCGGCCAACGATCCCAATTTTGTGCCCTCCTTCAAATATGCAACTTATCCCTTGAAGAACTAGGGGAGCATTGGGCCGATACCTCACCTGATTGATGCCATGTAAAAATAAGTTCATTTCCATAATTCTAGAAATTATTTTTTGCAATTTTTTCATGATTACCTTCAAATCAATTATTTTCACTTCACCAACAACAGGCCAATTGTGCATGGGTCGGTGACCTTGTATTACTTCTGCAGCTTCACTAGGAATATGCATGTACTGTTCTAGCCTTTCAACAGAAGTAATTAAATTTTCTAGCAAGCACCAGTTTTGGACACAAAAAACAACATGTACATTTAATGAAAGACCATATGACAGTGCCATTCCAATTAATCCTGCAATCAAATTATTGACATAGAAAATGTTAGTCAGAAATATATTATAAATAGCAGGTTTAGCTTACTTTTAGTATTTTTTTTAACTAAATTCTTCTTTTGTTTTAATGAAAAATTGCCACATTATTTACTAACTAAATAAAATGTGCAAATTAAAACTCACAACCACTTGCCTTTGTATATTTAAAACAATGGCATTTAATTCTCAACTAAAAAAAAAAAAAAAAAAAAAACCTCTAATGGTATTTATATAGCAGACCCAATAACATTGAATAAGCAAAAATAAATTTCACCTTAAATTACTCATCCAAGATTTTATAAATCCCAAAATTTTCTAGCAAGGCAGGTTAGGTTGTTCAAGCAAAAACAACCTATTACCACCCTCGGTGGCTTTGGCTGGCAAAGCTAAAAAATATAAGTCTAGAACTGTAGAGTCCAACTTTTGGAATGAATTTATCATGTGAGTAATCCTATGGAATTCCCAAATGATTATTTATGAAGGAGCTTCAATTAAGATGTGTATACAAGCTCACAGAAGCAGATCACTTCTATTATAAGGTGTTGGTTACTCCAAATATGAGATGACAAAAGGGAGTCAAACCACAAACATTTGTGGTTTGTTATAGGTCCGAGTGTCAAGGCAAGGTTGTATTGCTGGCTGGAGGAGTTGGATTTATAGGTTGCTTCTAAGAAACACTTGTTCAGTGTGAAGCCTAAAAAGTTGATAATCATGATATGCAGTAACACCACAAGAATGTAAATGAGTCATATTTGATTATTGGAACAGAATGGAGTTAATGAAGCTAATGTTACGAACCAGAGGCCGAAGCGCCGAGTTGAAGCAAAGTCATGGCTAGTGCTGAGACCGAGAGAACAATTGCACATAGAATTTCTAGACGTTGAATTAACCACTCATTCGCTGAAAAACTATGGAAGTATGGACTCGCGTTTCTGTCAATAAGGTCCAAGTTCTTTATAAAGAACCTCTCTTCCTCCCCAAAAGCTCTAATTGTCATGGCTCCAGCAATGGATTCAGCGAGGTGGCTTGCAATCAAAGACCTGGTTGTACCATCTGTACGCATCAACTCTTTAGCAGAAGCAAAGAAGTATCTCTGTATATTTTCAAACAAAAACAAGTTCAGTACTTATTTGTTGAGAAGGCTGGAGAAAATCAGAAAAGGAATACTTAAATACACCTCTAGGAGTACATATTTATTTTGCAGTTATTTCATCATTAACATCAAAGAATGTGGTAACAGCTTGGACCCTTTTAAAACCACGGAAAATCCCAACTTTCACTAACTTCAACTGACAACTTGCGTATTAGACAAGACTACCATCTAAAAGGTCGCACTATTGGAGAACCAGCCCACAGATAGAGCATTGATAATGCACTGATACCACACCAAAATCAAGTACACATGCATGCAATACGTCAAAATAGTTATCAAAGGTAGGGATCTTATAAAAATTTTGTGAAAAAATCATTTTGTTCATTGTTATTGGTGTATGTATTACCTGTAAGATTATGGTTAGATAAACCATTGGAATTATGAGAAACAAGACTGGCCAGGTTAGAATAGCTAACATTGCATAGCCAGAGTACGAAATCATAGCTGACCCAAGGGCAGTACTTAATTTGAAAGCCAAATCAAGGTCCACGACAGTCAAATCAGATGACACCTATAAAAGTAAACATTAGTGAAAGTCCAACTGAGATTTTCATAAGCATAGCACAAAACTTTAAGATTTGAAGTTTTAACTCTTACCCGGTTGAGAATCCTTCCCAGAGGCGTTGAGTCATAAAACGACATTGGTGCCCGAAAAAGAGAGGTCAGCAGTGTAGAAAAAACCGATTGTGATGCCCCATATCCTAAAAGAACTACGTAAATGGATCTAATAAGCAAAATTAATGCTAGGATACACCCAATCACTGTGTAAATTGTGATCAGGTCTACTCTAGTTACATGAGAATTCTGGATGTTAGCAGCCAACCAGTAGTTTTGAATAATTTGGCCAACTATGAATATCATATGGCAAATGGTTGCCAAGGTGAAGTACAAAAAGCCCTTGTTTTGACTCAGATACTGTATGTAAGGCTTGAGACCAGTATCTCCAATTTCTCTTTCTTCTTGTTTAATCAATTGATCTCCTAAAGATGACATTACCTGCTCCTCATTATAATTTCCCTGGATCTCACTTTTGGAGGTTTTAGATTTTCCAGAAGAAGCATATTTGGCTTGTCTCTCAGAACCAACAGTGTCATGGTGTGCATTGACAAGATTTTGAAATTCTTGATTAGAAGCCAGCAATTCATCATATGTAGAAGCTCTTAATACCTTCCCTTCTGTCATTAACTGCAAACAAATTAAAATATACTTAGTCCAAGTGTTTTTCACAACACTACCAGCAGATAATAGAAAATGTTTAGTAAAATTGGAAAAGAAAGTCTATCCACTATTTCTTAACCTCTTAGGTATCAAGACCATAGTTAAGAAGAATAATGGAAAAAGTAGCCCCTATTAAATTAAATGAAAATTTAAATGGAAGGTAGAGTGGAAGAGTCAGGAATCAAACTTAAGATCACCTACTCTAATACCATGTTAAATTACCAATTGTTCCAAAAGCTTAACCTATTGAGATATGATAAATTTAATCATTTAACCACGTACTTCTAACAACCCTAACCCAGAAAATGAATAGATAAGTAAATGAAAGACAGAGGGAGCGGAATAGTTCACTGGTATACCAACCAAAACAAAATCAAATGCAGGAAGGAAGTCAACTTGGTGAGTCACCAGCAAGACTGTCTTCTTAGATAGAGCTCCCATCACATATTCCTGGCAACAGGGCATATTATATTTTTCTTCTAAAAACAAAAAAGAGTATATTATCAAAAACCTATTAGATGGAAAAAAAAAAAATATATATATATATATATATAATTACATTAAATAGTGTGGTTGCAGTATGTGCATCAACGGCACTAAATGGATCATCCAAGAGATATACATCTGCATCCTGATAGAGTGCACGTGCAAGTTGAACCCGCTGCTTTTGTCCACCACTCAAAGTAACACCTCTTTCTCCTATTTCAGTGAGATCACCAAATGGAAGCATCTCGAGGTCCTTTATTAGGGAACATCTTTTAAGAACTTCTTTATATCTAAACGAATCCATTGGGGACCCAAACAGAATGTTTTCTCGTATAGACCCTGTCTGGATCCAGGATGTTTGAGCAACATATGCTATTTTTCCATAAACATTAACCTGAAAAGATAGACCCCGAAGTGTTATTAATTTTTTTTTTTTTTTTTCATTTAAGAACTGAGATATCTACCTTGTGATTGATGCATACAGTTAAATAGGTATAAATGTTTAGAAGGGGAAAACCAGAGAAAATGAAGGAAAAATATTTTATCTTCATGGAAAATTTGTCACCTAAAGTCTCAAAGAAAGCTAGAAATATACAACGCTCTAATTCAGAGTTTATTCTAGTCCATTGGAGAAGGAATGAGATGATTACTTACTATGCCCTTGATGTTTGGCACCTCTCCAAGAATCGCAGCTAAAATGGTAGATTTTCCTGATCCAACCTCTCCACAGATAGCTACCTTTTCTCCTTGTTTCACATCCAAATTTATGTTTCTTAGTGTGGCATTTGCAGGACTAGTCTCCCACGATATTTCTGTGGCCCTGATAAATATGGACTGCTCAAGCTCTTTCTCGTTGCATTTTTGCCTTGTATTTCTGTTCTCTAACTCTGGCGCCTCCAGAAACTTCACTATCCGAGTTAAAGAAACATTTGTTTCAATGAACACTCCAACGACATCAGGTATCATCCTAATGGGCTCCTGAACAATGCGCAGACTTGCTAGGAACATGAATACATTACTAGTAGATAGGGGAATTCCAAGGAAGTAGCATGACCAAAAGGTGGCAACTGATACTAAAATAGGAGACGACCAAAACAAAATCAAATAGTACCCCTTTTGCGATAGTACTGCTAGTATCCACTCAGATTCTTCTTTCCTTAACCCTTCTATGACATTCTTAAAATGTTTCTCCCAAGCATACAACTTCAAGACCTTCATATTTGCAAGAGCTTCTGTAATGGCCTTCAGCCTCTTATCCTGTGCCAACATGAGTTTTGTCTGATACTTATGCTGCAATTTGGCTAATGGAGAAGTTGCAACCACTGTTAGTATGATCACAATTAAAGCTGCAACAGTTGCTAGCCCCACAGAATACCAGACAATAATTAATGCAAGAAACAGCTGAAGGCTTGTTGACCATATCTGATGAAACCAATATGGAAATTCACCCATCCTATAGGCATCTACTGTGACATAGTTCATTATCTGGCCAGGAGAATGAGTCACCTTAGCAGCATTTGAGAGTTGCAGTTGCTTCTGATAGATAGCTGCAGAAAGAAAGGATCTTACTTGGAGCCCAATTATTCTAGTTTGAAAGAACCATTGCCTCTCGGAGAATGACTCCAAACACTTCGCCAAGAAGAGCCCTCCAGCCAGTGCATAACCCTCATATTCAAAAGCTTCATTGCCACCTGCAACCTCAATGAAGCCTTTAAGAAACAATGGACCTGTAGACACTGTAAGGACCTTGATCAATGCATAGAATCCAGAAATTAAAATTGCTTTTTTCTGGCATGAAAAAATTACTGAGAACATTGACGAGGATTCATATGTTGCTTTTTGTTTCTGTTTGCTTAGTTGCTCCTTAAACATTAAGTAGCATGTTTGAGCTCGGTCTGCCTGCCTTAACTGTGGAATATCATTTTCCTCAAGAATTTTCTCCTTACCCTGCTTCATTAATGGATTCAACCACCAAAATGTCATAGTACTAAGAAATCCAACTTTGGCAAAAGAAGTAACATTTTCATTGGAATAATTTTCACCTGTGGCACTGTCTTCTTCACCTTGTAAAGGTACATAGGAAGTATCATGACTGAAGTCTGGATCTGTTTCCTCATACTTGTGTCTCCAAAAAACACACAAGAGCAGCAGGACTGCCCCTGGAAGGGACAAAATATCCAAAATCATTTGAACATATACCATTTTGTCCAAAATAATGATCCAAATAGATGAAAAGCAGAGGAATCCTGCAAAAAAGAAGGCGACAATTGAACAAAGCTTTGAAATTGTGATGTGTTGAAAGTGTAGACTGTCAATAATTACTGCAAAATCCAGCAGCAACCATGTGAATCCTTGGAATAGCATTACTAGCCATCCATGCAGAGGTAAAATGGTTCCTGTTGCTTTCAGTTCTTTATAACATATCCAGATCCCAGATCCCAAGTAAGCCAAACCCAGAGCACCATTAGAAATGGCTGAGAAAATCAAAATTGGAGAGAAGTGTTCAGAGTGTGATGGTTCTACAATCTTCCTTGAGAATGATCTATAAATGACCATATATAGGAACATGAGCATGAGCAGGAAATCAACAGAAATATCCAAAGAATTGTTGATGCATGTGTTGGGGTCAATTATGGATAGAAAACCATAACTGCATCTCTTTCCATCTTCGCTTGAACACTCAGAATTCCCACAGAATACAGACCAGAAAACCTCAGCCATGCCTAGTCTCTGTGAGTTGCTACTTCAAACAAGATGCTTTATGTAGTTGAGCGGCAATCAGTAAGAGCCTAATAAGGAAGAACAACAAAAAAGGTGATAAGTATGCACACAAAGAATTTCGATCAAGTTAACAACTAAATCTACATATATTACAAATGGGTTTTCACCATTCATTTTCAAAAACATTCCTATTCTTTCATGTGGGATACCGGACAGCCCTTTATTTTATATCCTCTCTAGATAACACTCAAACATGGACTATGTACTTTAGCCTACAGGTCTGCAACTCTTCTAACCAACCTCAAGAGCACAAAAGCAATTTTAACTTCTCCATCAACATACTGACATCATAAGCGCCACAAAAATCTAGTGCCCTGCATGCATTCCTACACCATATGATTACTTGGAACATTTCATTATTTGGGTTACAAAAAAGTTTTACCAACAGTGGAAGAAAGAGGGAGGGGGATGAAGTGAATTTTCATATGCAAACAAATTGAAAACTTAGTACAAACAAACCCGGTAAAGAAATTTAAAAGGTAAAGATGAAAATGGTAGCATCAATTCATCTGCTTGCTAAAAACAGAAACCTCACAGATTCCAAGGATGTTCTATTCTCGAACTGACTTTGTAAGCATGAATATAAGTTGAAAGTACAATTAAGAACACCACTATATTCATATCAGCTTTCATTACAATCCAAGCAGGAAATTAGTAAATGACAAATACAAAGAAAAGAGAAAGGACAAAAACAAAATTGCATATGTAATTGTCTATATGTTTTGTGTGTACAAATCTAAGACTAAGAAGACAGTGATAATACTTGAGTTCCAAGAAAGTTAGAAACTCACTCTACCTTTAGCAAATCAGAAACTCACTCTACCTTTAGCAAATCAACCTTCTTGACTAGCTTGCTCTTGCTAACAACATTCTTTGCTTTGCCATGCAGAGAAACTTTAATGTTCTTGTCATGTTACAACAAACTCACTTCTAGTTTTCTTCAGACTGACACCTCTGTTTAGCAACGTATATATAATGGAAAATCTTATTACACACATTATTCCACACTCTATACACGCTCATTTTTTAAATTATGTTTTTAAAATATGATTTTAGTTAAAATTGTGAAATTAGAGCTTGTTAAGTTATATTCAGCTTAGCTTAACAAACTCCTTGCTTATGAAGCTAAATCTTGTTACACTCCTAATTGTATACTCCCGTACATACGCTCTGTGAAATCATGTTTTGAAAAAATGATTTTTTTACAATAAAATACCATTTCAGCTGACATGGCAATGTGTCCCGTACACACTTCACCACTCATATAATAATATATAACCCCATGCAGTGTAAGGGGAAATTAATGTAGCACAGAATTAATGACTAGCTGACTGGCAGTTGTTTCTCCAGAGCATACGAACCACGCGGATCAGGATCATCGTATACCAGTGCCTGTTAGTCAATTGCCAATCTGAGGATGAATCCAAGTGACTTGCATTCTTAATATTATCATTTTTTCTTAAGATCCTAAATCTACGTGACCAACACCTTTTTTATTTAATCATGCTGGGATCGTGAATCCTTTTTATTTTTATCATGCTTTTGATAACTGATATGGGCTATGTTCATTCAGTAGTTGAACTTTGAACTTCTAAATTAAAAAATTAGATGTCAAAATCAAATCTTCTAGATGCAAAAATTCCAATGCTTTGAATTACAGTGCTACACAACTCACAAGATTTGACTTCTCGTGGCTACTTTAATCCAAACATATGTGAAGCATATGATGAAAATGGCCTCTTTTCATTAATAGTACATACGCTTCATTAATGCCTACTAGTGTGTAAAAGAAATTGTCAATATCACAACAAAAAGTTCAGTGACCTAAACGTTTTTCACATGGTGGATTCTTGTACAACGAAAATTAGTGCCACGCTACTATGTGTCAGAACTTGACATGTCAGTAAATTGTAGGATTGTTAATGAACGTTTATGAAATATGAACCGATTGAGCTCGGCCAACGAAAAAGTTTATTCGTGTTTGTTTGTTTAGCAAATAAGTCAAGTTCAAGCATAAGTTTAGGGTCATTTGTTAAAAAAACTAAACTTAAATATAATAATGTGTTTTTAAACAAACTCATGAACATGTGCAAGTTCAATTTAACTATATATAATATTATATTTTATGTATATTTGTCCAAAAATATACTTATTTAGATTTGAGAATGGATTATGTAAGTTTGTAACTAGGTTCATATAACATCAATTCATATTTGCAGTTGATTGATAATGTCACGCCCCGAACTCAACTATAAAGTAAACACCCTACAAGTGTATAGGGCCTTCTTAGCAACTAAAATTTATCCTCAAACATTAAATCAAATAAATCCAAAATACCTCAACAATTTCTTTATGAATAGATCTCCAATAATTTAAAAGAAACAAAATCCAAACCTCATGTACATAATGCCAATTAGCCAATAAATATAAAACTATTAGAAGACCATTCAATCCCAAATCACTAAGCTTCTTTCCTGCTCACAACACAACATCAAAACTCTCAAAACTTGCTATTCTTCACAATCTAAAACTGGAGGGGAAAAAGAGAGTGAGTTGACAACTCAATAAGTAACCAAAGTCCTAATAAGCTCTATCAAGCAATAAATCTGTGAAGTAATAAGATGAAATATGAGTCTTCAAAAGTTGTAATATACTATGGGCTTTCAAAAAAATAACTAAAGAAGTTTCATAGTTTTAAAATAATAAGTTGCAAATAGATCACATACTTTAATCTGACAAATATATCATAGATGGTTTAGAAAGTAGTCAGTTTCCATATATCAAAGTTATAACTTACAATATGTTCCAAAAAAATACATAAGCAGTTTTAATGACTCAAAATAGTTCAAATACTCAAACATTTCCAAAATCACATATGTAGTTTTAAGGACTCAAAATAGTTAAAATATTCAAACATAATTCATATTCTTAACAATCTTGTGACTATGATCACGCTAATCCCCGTGACTGGGCATCAGAGTACCAATGAATAACTCTCATTGGCTGGGTATCAGAGTACCAATGAATAACCCACATTGACTGGGTATCAGAAGTCCAATAAATAACCCTCATTGGTTTGGGTATCAGAGTACCAATGAATAACCCCCATTGGCTGGGTATCAGAATAAATTCATAGTCAGATTGTTCATAATCATATATATGAAATCATAGTTTCTAATAAAAATATATCTTATTCAAATACATATATATAATCATATATTCAATATTCAAATCTATTTGTGATATTTCTATAATTCTTTACTTTAAATCAATATAGCTTAAAAACAATTAAATAAAATAAATCTTATGCTCAATGCTCATATATATTTGTGAAAATTATTTATTCTTTACTTTGAATCAATATAGCTAAAAAATATTAAATAAAATACATCATATATTTAGTAATTAGATATATTTGTGATAATTCTTTACTTGAAATCAGTAATACAATAGAAATAAAATTGTAACAACTAAAAAAAAAAAAAATCAGTAATTAAAATACGCAAAATAAAACCAATTAGGATAAAGTTACTTATCTCAGCTAGCCTACCACAAGAACTTCTCCCTAACCCTTTATTTAAAATCCTTAGATCTCACCTCAAGGGTGTAGTTAATCCTTCTCAACTTCAGTCCTTTGGGTAATCTCCTCTCTCAAAATATCCCCTCTATACAATGATTTAATAAGCTTATATATATATATATATATATATATATATAGCTAGGGTTTCAACCTTATTTTCTAAAAACTCCCTTATAATTAGAAATTATAAAATTGGCCCCACAAAAAATTTACTTAAATATCCCTCCTTTTAAATCTTTTTTTTTTCTGGGTATTACAGATAATATAAACAATTCATTTGTAATAAAATTCATAGATTTGTAAAGGGATAAGAAATTGTAGTCATGGTTTTATTATATATGAGAAAAATATAAGTTAATCAAGTAGCTTGTTAACAAGCTTGAACTTGTACAACAAGAAAATGAACCAAATTTGAACATGTAATTTGTTTGATAATGAACTCAATTGTGTTCGAAATAAAATTTGAAAGCTCTAAAATGTGTGAAAACATAAGAGCTGTTTAGACTCCCAAATTAAAGATTACAACTCGGTTAATTTTACTCTAACTTAAACTAAGTACGGAATATAGTAAATGCGAACGAACAAACAATAAAACTACTCTAAGCCATATTCATCAAATCACAGTAGTAAAATGAAAGTTAAAAGAGTAAGGAAGAAGAATGGAAACACAAGATAATACGCTGATGTGTTATTGAAGAGGAAAATGAAGTACTCGGCCAAAAACCTCTTCGCCGCCCTCCAAGTGGTAAATCAATCCACTAGACAATCAGTTGGGATACACGAATAGCAAGAGACCCTCCAAGCCTAATCTACCCAATGCACCTAAGCCCTCCAAGCTCCTACTTCAACAAAACTTCTCGAAATCGTGTCTTGTCTAACTCTCTGATCCCGCAATACGCCCAATTGCATCCGCCAAAGCTTGGCTTCTTCCAATGCTTCTCAACAACACCAAAACCTCACTTGACACTCAGAATAGGTGTGGTAAGTGTTTAGACTATCAACCTCTCAAGGATTTAGAAATGAAGAGGTAGGAGTTGAGGAAAACCACAATAGATTGTGTAGAGAATTGTGGGCAAAACAATCTCTCACTCTCAAGGGTTGTGGTTAGGGTTTTCTCTCTGAAAGCACTCCTCAACATCTATGGGTAATGTGGGTATATATAGTGTAGTTAGGGACAGGGTATATCAGATATGACAAATTGGCAAAACAGAATGTTTCGCAAGTATCTCACGGGAAGGCCTTACCTGCAATACACTTGCAAAAACCAACTGTCACCATATGTCATGACTCTTCGCATTTTAGTCCTGTGCTGAGCACATACTTCACTTCTCGGGAAGGCTTCTTGCGAGGTACCCGCGAAAACTTCTTTGCTCTTCACTTTACCTTGAGTCTTCACACTCTCTCTCACATACAACCCTTACAATTAAATCCCACAAATAATACAAGGTACATAAGATTGAACATAATTGCAATCAAATTTTGCACGGAATTAAAGCCAACACAAAATAGTTGCAAATCACAACTTTACAAAATTAAACGAACATTCTTGAACTTTTAATACTTAGCTCGACTTGTTTACAGCCTTAGAGTAAGATGTAAATAAGGTTGTAAATTTTTTGTTCTAGCATTACTCTTATCACAATCTATGATTCAAAAAGTCATCTTCTAATACAAATTTTTTTTTTATGACTGCTGAGTTGATATATGTAATTGGTGTTGTATAATAAAAATGGTGTCACTAATTGGTATATGTGAAAATAATGTTACTCTAATCATAATTTACCATATTAGGAAAGTGTGAGATAAAAAATTATGTCCCTAATATTCTTTTGTTTTACCCATTTGAAAATTTCGAGACAGAAAAGCCACGATCCATGGAAGAAAATATCACGAACAGAGCTAATAAAAATAAGTTCATGCTTTAAGTCGCATCAATGCAGAACAAAGAATATTGAAAGAAAGAAAGAAAGAAAAGTTGTTGGCCACTTCTAGATATCATTAAGTTTTCATTGACTGCAGATAGAGCAAAACAATAGCAGCCAAAGAAAGTGACAACTTTTTATTCTTGTGTACATAACTAAAACATGTGGCTACCTGTCCATCAGTGAGTCTTGTGATTATGTGAGCAAGAAGAAAAATCGATGAACTAACCCAATTGGTTTTGAGAGATGAGCCAATGATTGTTTTAAAAAAAATGGTGTGCTATTTAGTGTAGGAGAAAGATATTTTTATCTAAATGAAAGATGATGCCCCTTCCTCTAGTCAAAGTTGATAGGAAAAAGATAATGAAGGAAGAATTTTTTTTGTGGAGTATATGAAAAGTGAAAACTGATTGTGAATTTAAGAAATATTTTTTAGTTGATCATTGGGCTCAAAGAAGCTTTATAACATGTCTAAAAATAATTTTGAAGAGACAAAAAAAGTCAGATACAAATAAATTGTCATGATTATATCATAAATGACAATTAGATAGATTAGAACCTAAAAAGACATAGGTTCAACATATGCTGCACATTATTTTGAAAACAGAGTATTTTAATAAATAATCGAAACCTTGACGGCCACCCTTGTCCGGGTTTTGACCTCAAAGAGCCTATTAAAGTCACTTGGTCTCTAAACCAACCTAGCCGGATGGGGCCAGTTTCTATAGCTCTGAGATAAGAGTAGCCAACCACAAAGTGTTTGTCAATTCTGGTGAACCCTCACTTATAAGTAAGCCATGCCTTGAGTAGAAGAGACAAGTTAGGTTAATGTAATAATGTTACTAAGTTACTATAAATGACAATCTCTCTCAAAAGTATGGGGCAAGTTTTCATGTGTCATATGCAGCTAGAACTATCAAGTAGTACTAGTAAATTCCCAAAAATCCAAAGTTATGCTCAGCCCCAGTAAGTGGCTTTGGAACGTGCACACTGCACATGCATGAATAATAATTATTATTTGTTAGATAGCGAAGTATATTTTTTTTATTTTTTTTGAAATTAACACAAGTTATTTGTCAGTGAAGATTTAACTTTCACAAATATGAAAATAGTATAAATGATGTCGTGTCATTTAAAGTCAATTAATGCAATTCATCATTTATTTTTAGAAAGTTTGAATTTGTTAAATCAAGTATGAGATAGACAAATTTGAGATTAGATTTGCTAAAATCTAATAATTGAAAGGAGTTTGAGACGTATAGATTAAGATTATCTAGATTTCTTATAATTACTCTCTTATGTAGTTCTTAAGAAACTGTCCATTCACAATGAAACCAGTAGACTAGATTTTGTCACGTTAATTAAGTCTATTGACTAATTGATTACCATTTTTTGGATTTGATTGAAAAATGGAGAAAGTAGGAAAATGTTGGCAATTCATAATTAGCATAGTATATATATAATAGCTATTAGGAAACGTGTATTGGAGTCTTGGCTTGATAGAAACAATTCAATCTTTATAGCATCTTCTCAATCTGTGTTTTCTCCTTCACGCTGTGTGCATAGAGCCATTGAACTGTATGCTCTTTTAGGGAATGCCAGTGGTACCTACATTGGATTCCTCCGGATCTTGATTGGGTTGAGATTGAATTCGGATGGTTAAGTTTTGGTGGTAGAATTAGATGCTCTAATGGGTATCCTTCAAATCCTAAATGGTTTGGTGAAAATAGTTGATAGAAAAGCTACAAATACTGCAATAATCTTTTTATATTCTTCTAAAATCACAACCAATTTTACACTCATTATCACAACTATTATATGTGACTGTAGTTGGATGTCTGTCATTTTCACATAAGCCTACTATTTTTTTGCACTACTTATAGTCAGCCACATCAAATAGTTGTTCACATAGACCTATTAATTTTTTTGCACTACTCATAGTCAACCACATTAGATAGTTGTGAAAATGTGTGTGGAATTAGTTGTGGTTCCAGAATTTTTCCGAACTTTCCCTATATCATTGCACTTGGGGGAACACTACACACACAAAAATTTACACGAAAAGTCCATTTTCAAAAGAAGCGGGCATCAATGTTTGTAAATTGACATACCTAAGAATTAGACAAACTCCCATTCTTAACTTTAAATTGTACCATGCGATAAAATTGCGTTTTCACTTTTCATTGATTTGGACAAATGCTTAATCCTGCAAAAGGTTCCACTATAAAATTGCTTTTCCATTGATTTGGACAAATCTTAATCCTGCAAAAGGTTCCACTATAAAATTGCTTTTCCATTGAATTTGGACAAATGCTCAATCCTGCAAAAGGTTCCACTACATAAAATTGCGATTTCATTGATTTGGGCACTTGTTTAATCCTGTGAAAGGTTCCAATATATGGCACGCATGGATGTCATGTACCAGAAAGAATGAACATAATTTTGACTACTCAAGAATCAGCATATAAATCAAACTATTGCACTGGTTTGATAAAATCATAAATGATGATGCGTGAATCATCAGTCAAGTTGGTTCGTCCAAATGGAGCTGAATCCTTGTCACAATCCCTGCAAATGTAGAACAAAGGCTCTCCTAAGGTGGTTACCAGTGTGATGCCTACCGCAATGTCTCCGATGCCAAAGTTAGTGTTTAGAAGCTTTTCAAGAGAAATAAGAAACTTCTGAATATTAGAAATATCCGTATAAGAGTATATTTGGGTTAAAAAATTATGTACCTCCTTTGCCTCTAATGAGTGTGTATATATAGTTTCATAATTTCTAGCCATTGGGGCCTTAATTATGGTTTTAGTGCTCTTCCTATAACGCCTTAGGGCTTATTAATGCGAGTGCTGATGAGGCTCCAACAATTTGACAGCAAGTTGGTAACTGTCTGAGGTATTGAATCCTCTCATTAATGACTTATCTGCCTTCATCCATGCTGTGTCGAGGTGGACAAATGTATATGATGAGGTCGTCCAAGGAAAGAGGTCTCGTCAGTCCCATCAATAAAAGTTACGTATTCCCTAGGTTTGTTTAGCCAGTTATACATTGAATGTGGTTTCGTTGAAATTTCTAAATGGGGAACAAGGGTAATTCAACTTTATAAGCTGTGTCATATGCATGAATAATAATAATTACTAGTCGCATACCCACTCAATGCATGGGAATACATAATTATTTTTTAATATGGTATAATGTATAATTTTTTTATGATAATTTTTTCTCCAAAAAAAAATTGAACTACTTTTAATAGTATTATCCATCTCTCTATCACTACAAATACACCTGTGAGGGAGCCGAAGACCGAAGAGCCCAATCCGAGGATGAAGTTGTCCAATTCAAGCAAAGAAAGATAGGCAAACTCCAAGGACTGTGCTCACCCGAGGAAAGCAAGAGAGCCAAAGGATGACTAGCACCCCATTGAAGCCTAAGGATAAGGGAAAGGATAGCAACAGGCGAAAACGAGACCTACGAGGGTGGTAGGAGGAATTTTCCTGAAGAAGACACCTCCCACCTCCGCATTTAATGCTCTACACCAACCTAATCAGCTGTATTAATGAGAAAATGACCCCTAAACATTCATAGCTAGCAACACTCTGTAGCACCTCCAAAAGGGTCCTCACGAGACAAGTATCCTGAAGAACCACCTAAAACGTACAGGTGAAGGGCTAGGATGCTAGGAAAGAGACTATAAAAGAGAGGAAACCCCCTAAAAAATGGGGATGAACAATTTCCAAGAAAAAAAAAACAAGTGAGAGAACTAAGGATTACCTTGTAAAGGGACATAAGCTTAACTTATTAATAAGAGATTTATTCTCAGACCCGTCCGAGGAGGATATTATCCTCATCTATTGTTCTAAATACACTAATCTGTTAATTTGGATTCAACAGTCTTAGACTTGGACTTATCTTTACATTGCACTTGACTTAAAGACCCACTCTCTTAAAAATTCTATTGTTTGGGCTTGATTTAAAGGACAAGGTATTACTATTCTCGGTGGGTTTAGGCCTTTCTTTTTAGGGTCCTTACAACACCGTTCTATTATTTTGAGTTTTTTTTTTTTTAAGAAACTTAGGGGTGTTTGATTTATATACATACATACATATATATATATATATATATATATATATATATATATTTGAATTGGTTTAAATTTTTCAAACTTTCGGTATAGTGTGTGTAGGGTCAAGATTTGTAGCCCAAGCCCAAAAGATCTGGAATCTGAGCCCAATGAACCCAAGACAATGAATTTGTAGAGATTGGGTGAAAGAGCTGGGCTGGATAGGAATTAAACAATAGCTAGCATGGGATTCAAAAATAAATAAACATAAAAACACTCATAAAGCCTGATTGAATAGACATCCAAAGGGATAATTTATAAAGTAGAATCTTGTTTTTGAACTCCAACAATCTTTTATACTACAGTTTCTCTTCTTCTCACCCTCTCTATTTTTTTTTTTTTTTTTCATCCCCTTCTTATAGGGGATCTTTTACATTATATAGTGTCTTTCGGGTCATCTTGATTTTACACTTGTTAGTCATCTGAGCATCTACTTGAGTATATATCCCATCAGGCCTCTTTTTTGGTTCTCTGTGAGTGGTGGTGGTTGAGAGTGCACTGTTCAAGGGTCTTCTCCACATTAATGCAATCAAAAAAGTTGCTACCGTGCATTTAATGTGGTGGTAGCAGCTTTTCCTTTAGATATTTATTCGTTCTTACCATCTCCATACATGCCTGAAGTTTATCCTTACTATTGGAATCGTCAGGAAGGCCACTTGAACCTACCAGGTGCTTGCTTGATCGAGACTCTCCATATCCGAGGAGATCACACTCTTCGAACTACCGATGCTCTCTTCAGACTGTACTCTTCATTCATTTTCAGGTATATTTTTCCCTCCTGGATTCCTTCTCAATCATTTTCTCCTCTTCGAACATGTCCTAGTCTTCCAATAGGGCTTTAGGCCCAGTACATAATTCTGGGCTTTTACCCCCACAATAGCCCCTCAAAATTTTAGTTTTTCCCTCACATCCGAGGAGAAAAAATAATATTTTGATTTGTTACAAAAAATAAAAGATAAAAACAAAAAGAATACTTGAGTTTACACGTGTGTGAGCATAAACCTGGGCACTTCATTATTGCTGCTGCTATTGCAGTATTTACGAAGTGGTATTAATTACTCCAGGCGGCATTTTGTCCCTCACATCCAATGGTGGATCATCGATCCTATGAATGATGTTTTTCCTTAGAATCTAGGCGGGATAACTCCCACCCACTTTCTGGCCCCTATATAAAGCCTCAAAGAAGACTCTCTCTCTTTTACTTTGCGATTTCTTACCCTCCAGCGAACCCAAACTTTCAAGCTCGTCTTCTTCAAATCACACATCTCATTTCTGCAAAATTTGCGCAAATCCTTCCAAGGATTTAGGGATCACTCCGTAATCCTGTTCGTGTAAGTTTTAATCTCCTCATACCCTTCATTTTCTCTTCGGCTAGCTTCTTCGGCCTTCGAATATTCACTCCCCAGTCACCGCATTTAGTGTTTCTCCTTTTTTATTTAACTGAGATGGGTAGATTCAAGTATATGGTGGATAGCCCCGCCCAGATGGAGGAATTTAGGGCAACATATCACATACCTCAAGATGTGGGTTTGAGATATTGTCCTCTAGAAGGACTACTAACAGATCGAAGGGTGGGCGAAGTTATAATCTCCATCATGACCTTCCTAGAAGGGGGAATAACTATCCATATGGGTCCCATTACCAGAGCCTATCTCTGAAACCATAGCATTAGTCCTGACCAGTATGCGCCTAACGTCTTTAGGATCTTAGGAGCAATTGAGGATTTGAACTGTCACTTAGGCTTAGGACTCACCTGGCTTGACGTGGTACACATGTACGAGTGTCACAGCTAGAAAGGAGCATGATATTATCTTAAATCCCGATCCGACATTGTTAAGCTCCTCTCCTACCTTCCCAAATCTAACAAAGGGATGAAAGACGATTATCTGATCGTCTCGGGCACGTGGCATGATGGTCTTCATTGCCCAACCCAACCAGGAGAGCCAGGTAGGACATCTTAGATTTAGGTCTCCTAACAGATTTAGGATCTTAGTTTTTTAACAATTTTTATTTTCTTTGTATCAATAATTTCAAGTTTTTGAATATACTTAATTCTGTTATGATGTAACAGATAGAGAACACGTTACTCCTCGGCTTAGCCTCACAAATGTTGTCGCGCTCAACTACCTATTAAGATCAGAAATTTTTGTAAGTAAAGACGGACAACTCCGGGCTGTTCCTCTTATTATTGGCTATGATCTGAAGTCGAAAGATATTCAGCCAGTTAGCAACGCTATAAGGCAGGGAGATTATTAGTTAAATTGGATAGACGTCTCTCGGCCAAATTTTTTATCACCATTCGATCTTCCTCCCGTACCACATCCAAACCCACAGGGTATACCACAGCTCATTCAACCGGTTCAACAGGTTCCTCTGGAAGTTGCTGCAGAAAGAGAAAGAGTTGCTTCTTTGACCTCTTCACTTGAGGAACAGATCGATTAGTTCAAGTTTAAAGAAGAAGCGTCAGAAGGAGTTCAGGTCGTTCAGGTTTCGGACGCTAAGGAGGAGATTGACTGGCAATCCAGTGCTCTTCCTCCTGTTCTAATAATTGCTATTCCAGACGATTCTTCAGAAGAGGAAGACATGGCAAGTCTCAAGGACTTGATGAAGAATAGAAATAAAAAAGCTGGGGCCAAAGAGACTAGTACGTCTCAACTAGTTGTCAATCTTCCTCCACCACCTCTTCAGGTTCCTTCTGATCTCGGCTTAAAGCAACTACCAGATCTGAAGAAGAAAAGGCCCTTCACAAATAATGAAGAAACGGAGGTGGCGCCTCAAAAAGGAGCAAAACAACAGAAAGTAATAAAGGACCAACGAAGCAAGAGGGCTTCGTCTACCAATAGTTGAGATGACCCTCTTGTTACTGAGGTGCGCCAAGGACCGCACACCTAGTCCCCTAAGCTAGAACTGGATGGTGACCCTATCCCCTGGAATACATCCCTCAGAAATTATCACGGGGGGAGGGCAGATTTAGTTGCTGAAGCTCTAGAGCAACCATTTCTTCTTCCGAAGGGCATGAAGTCTTACAGGCGCTTTAGCCAATATGAACTCTTCTTATCCCTCAAAAGGGATTTAGCCATGGTAAATGAATTAATCCACTTCTTTAGTTAAAATATTGATCTTTTTTATTCGCTCCTTTTTCTTTGCTTTATATTGAAATTTTTCATTCTACTATGTAGATTACCCAGCAGGTTTATGTGGCCGAAGAATGGAAAAAGAGGGCTTACAATGAAGCCCAGGCCGAGGCCCACACTCGATCTGAGGTTGAAAAGTCTCTGGGTAATCTGAAGGAAGATTACTCTCAGCTGTCTGAGCAACTGAAAGAGGTGACAAAGGACAGGAATAGCCTTAATGCTGGCCTGAAGAATGTTACAAAGCAGGCCGAAGACCAGTGCAGCCAGATACGCAAGCTTGAGACCAATCTGGAGACAAAGAGGGAGCTGGTGCAAGGTCTTCAAGCTGAGCTTCAGAAGGCCAAGGAAGTTGCTCAATTGGCCAAGAAGAATGCCCTGTTGGCCAAGGAAGTAGTGGAGACTGAGAGACAGGCATCATATAAGCTTAGGGTGGAGAAAACCCAGATCAGACTTACTAGGGAGTTCGCAAAGGTCTACAAAGAGTATTGTGAAGTAACTTGGGATAAAGCCCTCGATGCTGTTGGGGTCCCTCCAAAGTCCAACTTGAGGTTGCCTGAGGGTGTTTACTATCACCCTAACATTTGCGAACTCCCAGAAGATTCGGAGCAGCCTATAGTCGACCAGACCCTTCCTAATCCTATCGAAGCACCCGAGGAGTCTGGTCAGGCTGGTGGGACGGGTAAGCAATCCAAGGAGGTTCAAGAAGAAAGTAAAGATCAAGCCCCAGATGCTGCCGCTACTCAGCCTAACCAGACAGTTGACTCTTTGGCTCCTCAGACGAAGACTTAGATGTCTAAAAAATTTTATTTCGTACTTGAATTAGTTTTTTTTTTTTTTTAATGTAAGGGATTGTAATATATTTTCTTTTTAATCAATGGAATTGTTCTTTCATTTTCTGTCTTCATTGTACAAGTTATGAAATTTACTATTATTGCAATTGACTTGTAGTTAATATAACATAGGCAAACTTAACAACGATATCATATTAATGACGTAGACAATTTACTCAAATACTAGAAGAAATTGATTGTATAAGAATTATTAACAAACACTAAAGGCAAAAAATGATATGAAGATCTCACAGTTTTACACGATGAGATTTATCGTAAGCTAGCATTTATTCAGATACTTAAGTTTAAAGACTTAGGAGAATTATAATGGAGTGTTAACTAACCTAAATCATCTGATCCAAGGACTTCAAGTATGATTGGATTTAAGTTTAAATACTTAGGAGAATTGTAATAAAGTGTTAACTAACCCAAATCATCTGGTCCGAAAACTTCAAGCATGATTGGATTTAAGTTTAAACACTTAGGAGAATTGTAATGGAGTGTTAACTAACTCAAATCATCTGGTCCAAGGACTTCAAGCATGATTAGATTTAAGTTTAAACACTTAGGAGAATTGTAATGGAGTGTTAACTAACTTAAATCATCTGGTCCAAGGACTTAGGAGAATTATAATGGAGTGTTAACTAACCCAAATCATCTTATCCGAGGACTTCAGGCATGATTGGATTTAAGTTTAAACACTTAGGAGAATTGTAATAGAGTGTTAACTAACCCAAATCATTTGGTCCAAGAACTTCAGGCATGATTGGATTTAAGTTTTAAGTTTAAACACTTAGAAGAATTATAATGAAGTGTTAACTAACCCACATCGTCTGGTCAGAGGACTTCAGGCATGATTGGATTTAAGTTTAAACACTTAAGAGAATTGTAATGGAGTGTTAACTAACCCAAATCATCTGGTCCGAAGATTTCAGGCATGATTGGATTTAAGTTTAAACACTTAGGAGAATTATAATGGAGTGTTAACTAACCCAAATCATCTGGTTTAAGAACTTTAGGCATGATTGGATTTAAGTTTAAACACTTATCCAAAAACTTTATATAATAAATTGGCATATTGATCAAAAAAAATATTCAATTAATAATAGTACATTTTAAGGTTTTTTACATTCCAGGAGCATGGTATTACATGACTATCTAAATCTTCTAAGAAATACGCCCCAATGCTAGCCCCTGAGGTAATACGTTATGGCCCTTCCCAATTGGGTCCTAACTTTCCCCAAGCTGGGTTCTTTGCAGTGCCCACAACTTTCTTGAGCGCCAAATCACCAAGTTCTAGAGGTCTTAGCTTAACATTGGCATCATAGCCCTGCCTGAGTTTTTGTTGGTAATGCGCTAATCAGACCATTGCATTTTTCCTCCTTTCCTCAATTAGATCCAAACCCTTCTCTAGCTGCTCATTATTGCTAGTCGGACTGAATGAACTAATTTTTAATGTTAGGAACCCAATCTCTAGAGGTATGACAGCTTCAGCCCCAAAGTTCATTGAAAAGGGGGTCTCTCTAGTAGATCTACGAGGCGTAGTTCTATATGTCTAAAGTACGTATGGCAACTCTTCTACCCATCTGCCCTTTGCGTCATCTAATCTCTTCTTTAGCCCATTTACTATGACTTTGTTAACAGCTTCTACTTGCCCTTTCCCTTGAGCATAAACAGGGGTGGAGTATCTATTTGTGATCCCCAACTCGCCACAATAATTTCTGAATGCTTTACTATCAAACTGAAAGCCATTATCCGAGATGAGGGTATAGGGAATCCCAAACCGAGTGACAATATTTTTTTAAATAAATTTCTTTGCATCTACATCTCTGATGTTGGCTAGAGGCTCAACTTCAACCCATTTGGTAATAGTCTATACCGACCAAAAGGTACTTCTTATTTCCTGCGACCTTAGGGAATGGACCCACAATATCCAAGCCCCATTGAGCAAATGGCCATGGGCTAGACAGTGTATTAAGGACTCCTCCTAGTTGATGTATATTCAGCGCAAATCGTTGACATTGATCGCATTTCTTAACATATTCATAGGCCTTCTTCTGCATGTTTGGCCACCAATAGCCTTGAGTAATGGCTCTATGAGCCAAGGATCAACCTCCAGTATGGCTTCCACAGATTCCTTCATGCAACTCTTCGAGGAGTGACTCAGCTATTTTAGGATGCATGCACAGCAAGTACGGTCTTGAATATGATCGTTTGTATAATTTCTGGTTCTCGGATAGCCAGAATCTAGTTGCCTTCCTCTGAACTTTGTCGGCTTCCAACTTATCTTCAGGCAAAATATCATCTCTCAGGAATTTAACTATAAGATCTATCCAATTGAACTCGGCTCTGATTTGATGAACTTGAACAACCTCACTCCTTGTTCCCATAGGCTTATACAAGTCTTCGACGAGGATAACTCTAAGTAGATCCTACGCCGAGAATGTGGCGAGTGTGGCCAAAGAATCAGCATGTGCATTTCTACTTCTGGGGATATGCTGTAAATTAAAAGATTCAAACTCCGACTGGAGGCATTTAACTCGGCTTAAGTACTCCGACATTATTTCATCTTTCGCCTCAAATTTCCCTTGTACTTGTCCGACAACTAGCCTTGAGTTCGAGAACACCTCCACTGACTTTCCTCCCATTCTCTGAACCATAGTCATTCCTATCAATAAAGCTTCGTATTCAGCCTCATTATTTGTGGCCGTGAAGCTTAGTTTTATTGATTTTTCGATAACAATCCTCTCTGGAGATATAGCACCAGCCCCACTCCAGAACCCTTCTAATTTACTGCATCGTCTACATATACTTCCTAGGATGAGGGGCCTTTCTGAGAGATTACACCAACCGATTTTCCATCCATGTTCTATGCTGGTATCAATTCTTCTAACGAGGGCTCAGTAAACTCGGCTACTAAATCTGCGAGGACCTGCCCCTTTACGGAGGTGCGGGACATATACTTGATATCAAAAGCCCCTAGGATAGTGCCCCATTTGGCTATTCTCCCTGTGTAATCAGTACTTCTGAGTATGGTTTTGAATGAAAGTTATATGGGACATTAATTCAAAAATGTTATATGAATTAAGCATTGCATATATGAAAGATTTAAGCAAATAATGGGACATAAAATGTTATTCAAACTAACACAAACACTAACCTTATTTTCTTTTTTTTTCATAGGTAGATAGTGGTGGAGGGGGGATGGTGGAGTTTGAACCACAAATATGGGACACTACAAAGAATGTATTTACCTCTAGGCTATCATTTGCACCCCCTAAAAATTAATCTAGAAGGCTAGACAAAAGAATAATTGGAATTCCATAAAAGAATTAATCACAAGTTCCTCAAGTATCTCTACATAAAAACATTAATAGCATAATGATGCTCTAGAGTAAATTATATTTTGTCTTATTCTTTTTCTTTTTTCTTTTTTCTTTTTTCTTTTTTCTTTTTTTTTTTTTTTTTTTTGATATTTTCCTTAAAGATGATCAACTAAGCAAAGTAAAAATTTGCCAAAAAAATTCAAATTAACTAAAATTGTGTTGCCAATTCTAAGTCAATTAAGAGTAACAAAAGTCAATATCATTAAAAAATTTGGGAAGGAAAACAGCGAAATCACTTCACATAGACTAAATGTAAGAATACCAAAAAGAAAGGGAAAAAAAGGTTCGTTTTTATTTGTGCATTTTTTTCACCTCAATGGTCATCCTATTGCCGACTTAAATTGAAAATCTCTAACAAAAACAATCGATGTCCTCTCAAAATGGTGAAAACTAAAACTTGATTGAAAAATGTGAAGAACAAATAGTATTGAACTAATTATTTTGTTGTAAATGATGGGGTGATTGTACCTAGAACGTACATTGGTAGATATATTGTAAAGCTTAAATAAAAAATGATTGATGTGTGAGCGAGAGAGAAATACGGTTGTGAAAAATTGAAAATTTGGAAGAGAAAACATTGTAATTGTAGATAAACGAAAAGATAATGAACTATAGGCTGTTTATGCTGTAAATTTTAGGTTGTAAATTATGCTTGAAATTTTAATTATATCCACTAAAAATATAATGAACTATTCAATTTTAATAATTACTTGAAATTAAAAAGAAGAAAATGAAAAGTTGAAATCAATTTAGGTGGCTGAATAGTCAAACATTTGTAACTAATATATAGTAACGTTTGTAATTTGAATATTTATTATTAGATACTCAGTTTAATAAGCCCACCTTTTATCCATATCTTTTCAAAGAACACAATCCTTAAACATTCAATCTAAAATTAAGAAATGCAAGTCTTGAAACTTTAATATATTTTAATCCTTCATTACTTAAAGATTTTATCTTGGTAAATTTTTGCATTGTCAAATGCAATTTCTAGAAATTTAAGATTCTTTTAATAAATTTCAAATAATTAGATGAAAAGTTAAGTATATTTTTGAAAAGATATTAACATGAGCAGTTTTCAAAAATAATCATTTGGTTCTTATTTACTTACAATTATTCTAAATTGTAAAGAAAATTTTCAAATTTCAACAATTATTGAGAAATTAATTGTTGAAATTTGCCATATGTCAATCCAAATATGACACATATCACCTTAGCACCTTATCATCCAAACATAGCTCACTTACAAAGGATAATGACTAACATAGGTCAATGTTAAAGTGAAAATTCAATTAATAAAACTATATATTGCATAGAAATTATTACCAACCATAATCACACAAATGAATGTAACCAAAAAAAAAAAATTGAAGAGGTGAAAAATATATATTATCAAAATTATAGAAATTTGTATAAATCAAAGCAATGATTATTACACATTTAAAAAGCTGGAATATGTCCCAACTCCACCGCATTCTAAGTCCTCAAATAACAAACAAAGTCTATTGAACACGTTTACTTCAATTTCACTACTTAAAGGGAAAAAAAATCCATATATCATCTTCTATACAATAAGTTATGTATAAAATGTTTCTCCAAAAAAAAAAAGTTATGCATAAAACTTTTTTTTTTTTTTAGGAAGAACGAAACTCATTCTATTTAAGAAAAACCGGCTATGTCAACCAATACAACTGGAAATAAAAGTGGTGGAACATCCTTCATCCATACTACAACATCTGAAACAGAAATAGCATGACGAGCTAACTTATGAGCAACAATATTACCCTCTCTCCTTACATGAGAGTAGTGTAATTCATTAAAAAAATTAACCTTATGTCTAATCTCATCCAACACTAAGCCCACGGCTGAAAGGAACTCCGTATCTTCCCGCAAAGCCTTCACCAACACAAGCGAGTTAGTCTCAAGGATTGCCCTTTGAAGACCCAGATCAGAAGCGAACTCCAAAGTGGTTGCAATAGCCATCACCTCAATTTCCAGAGGGCTGTAAGCCTGGGGAACCAGCTTTGACAGTGAGCCTAAAACCAAGCCTTCACTATTCTAAATGACCACCCCAATCCCAGCTCTATTTTCCTTCGTGAACCTAGCTCCATCGCAGTTAACCTTCACCAAACCATGCTCAGGTGGTTTCCATTTTTGCGCCGTGGGAGATACAGTCCAATTTGAGGGAGGGAGCGCATTAACTCCCATAAATTCTTGTAAACGTTCCTTTGTGAGTTGGGTGATTTGATACGAGCTACAGTTGGGTTTATTAAGTCTGACCTAGTTCCGTTGAGTCCAGATGGACCATGCCGTGACTGAAAAGAGCTCCATGTGGTGCTAGTTTTTGATCAGCCATGACAACAACTCTTTGAAGGTGAAGAAGGTGATTGAGTCACAGCAACTCCATAATGTTAAGTCCTCCCAAACTACGTCCAGTTCACCACACGACCACACGGCATGGAAGGCAGATTCATGAGCACAAGAACAGCGATCACAGAGAGGATTTTCAATGACGGTTCGACGCACCAAATTTTCCATGGTGGGCAGAGAGTTTCGACTAGCCCTCCAAATAAAATTTTTTACTTTGTTTGGTGCCTACAATGACCAAATACCACACCATAACTCCCTATCTTCCTCTAACCAGGCTGCACTACGAGAGTCTTCCTCCTCCGACTTCAAAAACCAATACCTCGATTTGCTGGTATATGTCCCTGTTTGAGTGAAGGGCCAAAAGAGTCTGTCATCCACCCCTTGTTATGGCAACGGCATGGACTTGATCAGTTCAGCCTCTTCAGGAACAAATATGCCCTCAATGACTGAATGGTTCTAGCCATGAGTCACTTTATCTATCAATATCTCCACCTTTGCATCTGCCATGGTATCAATGATAGGAGAAATAACCTTGGTTGGGTGTTTTCGTGGTAGCCATGTATTCTGCCATATATGCACAAACCTCCCATTCCCCACCTCCACCTACAACCTCTAAGTAACACGTCTCTCCCATGTAAAATACTTCTCCATGCGTAGGACCCAGTGGATGACTCCTTAGCCTCCATTATAGAGCAATTTGGGAAAAATTGGGCTTTGAAAAATTTATAGAATACTGAGTCGAAATTTTGCAAGAGCCTCCAAGCATGTTTTGCCAACAAAGAGTCATTGAACATTGCTAGGTCTCTAAAACCCATACCCCCCTCCATCTTTGATTTTGTCAAATCCTCTCATTTCAACCAATGAATTTTTCTTTTATCTCCCCTTTGACCCCACCAAAATTTTCTGACCATTGATTCGATCTCATGGCAAAGTCCCACCGGAATTTTAAAGCACCCCATAGCATATGTTGGAATTGCCTGAATGACTGCTTTTATCAAGATCTCTCGTCCCGCTTGAGATAAGAGCTTCCCTTCCCAACCTTGTAAGTTTCTCCAAACTTTTTCCTTGATAAAATTGAAACTCTCTCTCTTCTTCCTCCCCACTAGAGATGGCAGCCCAAGGTATTTGTCATACTGTACAATCTCTTGTAAGCCCAAAGCCTCCTTGATCTCAACTTTAGTGGCTTCCGGAGTGGATTGACAAAAGAAAATAGCCGTTTTGTTTTTGTTCACCTTTTGGCATGACCCCTCCTCATAAATCTCCAGAATCTCCAAAATTTTTCTGCACTCCTCAATGGTTGACCTGCAAAAAAGGAGACTGTCGTCTGCAAACAATAAAGGTGTTAGTTTGGGGTCGTTCCGGCTAATGGATAGCCCTTTTAACTCCCCCATTCTTACAAAATGTTGTATGAGTCCATGTAAGCCTTCTGTGCACAACAAGAAGAGAAAGGGAGACAGTGGATCCCCTTGTCTAATCCCCCTGGTAGGTTGAATGAAGCCTTATGGTTCACCATTGACAAGGATAGAGTATGTCACTGTTTTTATGCACACCATAATCAAACCAAGCCACCTCTCACTGAAACCCATTTTTCTCATGACATTCTCCAAGTACACCCACTTCACAAGGTCATAAGCTTTGCTTATGTCTAGCTTTACAACCATGTATCCTATTTTCCATGTTCTCATATTATTCATATAGTGAAGTGACTCATAAGCAACAAGAATATTATCCGATATCAGCTTATTTTTCGTAAAGGCTGATTGATGTTCAGATATAATACTTGGTAAAATTTTCTTTAATCTATTGGCCAACACTTTAGAGAAAATTTTATACAAGACATTACATAAACTTATGGGGTGATAATCCCTCACACTAACAGGATTTTGAATTTTTAGGATAAGGGTGATAAAAGTATGGTTTAGCGGATGTGGGATGGTACCTGAATTGAGCCAAGATAGAACTGAATTAGTGACATCGGCATCTACCACCCCCAAAAATGCTGGAAGAACAAAGGTGGCATGCCATCAGGACCAAGGGCTTTAAGAGGTGCCATCTGTTTCAAAGCTTCTTTAACTTCCAAAGCTGTAAAGGTACCAGTAAGGGTGAGTTCATTTTTTCAGTAATCATCAAGGGAATGTGCTCTAATTGAGGCCATTAGGGATCCGGCCTTGAGGTAGAGAAGAGCTCCCTGTAATAGTTTACCAACACCAGATTAATCTCCCCTGATTCCACTCTCCATGTGTTGTTCTCATCCATAATACCCCGGATTTTGTTTTTCCTATGTCTCTTTGTAGCCCGACAATGGAAGAACTTGGTATTATTATCTCCATTTTTTAACCAAAGAGTACGTGATCTTTGGCTCCACATTCTCACCTCTCTATCTAGCAGAATATTGATTTCTTCCTTTAATTCCCTAACCTGACCATTTTGCCCACTTACAATTGCTGCAGATTCAGCCTCCACCAAGAGAGCTTTTTTCTTCATTAATTCCTTTCTCACATTGCCAAAAATATTGTGGTTCCACCATGCTAAGTCCCTACCACAAATTTCCACCCTTTTAAGAATATCACTATCACGAAACCCCACTGAATAGGAAGACCAAGATGCTTCCACCAATTCTGCACAGCGTTCATCAGAAAGCCACATTTCCTCAAACCTGAAAATTCTTTTTTTGGGGGGAGGATCCAAACCCAACAGGTTGATCAAAAGTGGACAATGATCAGAAGAGGAACTTTGAAGGTGTTGAACAACCGAACCCGGGAATTTCAGAAACCAAGCATCATTAGCCAAACCTCGGTCAAGTCGTTCCCAAATTGAATGTCCATCCTCAAAATGTTTACTCCATGTGAATCGGTTTCCCACAAAACCAAGATCCAAGAACCCACATTCGTCAATAACATCTCTAAAGAGTTGCATCTGCCTATGTTGTCTGGTAGCCTCGCCTAGTTTCTCCTCCTGCCGAGTGAGTTCATTGAAATCACCAGCACATAACCACGGGGTCTGTGGATGGTGGTTTAAAGTCCGCAAACTATCCCAAGCTTCAATTCTTTTTAATGTCTCTGGTTCCCCATAAAAACTAATGAACCTCCACTCATGATCAGAACCCTTATCAATCTAAGTATCAATGTAATATTTTGATGAATCAATCACCTCCAAATTCACTATTGATTTCCAAAACAGAACAAGACCACCTCCACGGCCTTCCTTCGGTACTACCCATTTGTGTTTATAGTCAATGCTCCGTTGAACTAAATCTAGCCTTGCTTCGTCCGCCTATGTTTCAGCTAAAAACACGACAGTAGGGTCTTTTGCCCGGATCATATCTCCAAGCTCCTTCCCTGTTCGTAGGTTCCCAAGCCCATGATAGTTCCAAACTAGGCAATTCATTGTGACTGGCGAGGCTGAGCCTCAGCCTCCACCAATATCCTTTTTTGTTCAGCTACTCCCTTTGAAACCTGTTGACGTTTGTTTGGTAACGCAGAAGAGCTATCATCTTGCATGGGTGTTCTTTTTCCTAGGCTTAGGGATGTATGGGTAGGTTTAGCTGGGGTTTGATGGTTTGGTCTCACAAGTCTAGTCCATTTCAGTTTAGGTGGCTGTGAAGAGGCACTAGGGTTTCAGGTTTGGCACGTGGTATTAAAGAGTCACGTGATAGGGTTGAATTTGGGTTTAGGTCCGGATTAGAGGGTTTTGGGATATTGCCATTTTGGTTAAGGTCATATAAGTGGGGGGGTTCGGGTTTGTTGGGTTTCATTAAAGGGGTTGATTAAAGGTTTTGGAATGTTTCCATTTTGGTTAAGGTTAGAAGAGTGATGGGCACGTGTATCATGGGAATCAATTATGAGAGTGAATAAAGGCATTGAATCCGAGGTTGAATGTGATTTTAAGTTTCCATTTTGGTTTGGGTGAGCTGGAGTGGTATTTATGGTTTGGGTTGGAATAACGGTTGACAAAAGTGAGGAATTTGTATTTAAGGGCTGTTGGACGTTACCTGCAAGGCTGGGAGATTGCTGATAATTATTTGCATTAAAGGCTTTGTCTAAATCATTAACTTTCTCTTCAAGGCTTCGTGTGACAAGGAGAGATGTGCAGCTGGCAAATTGTAGGCTGTGGTCCGTTACACTCTATTGTTTATTGCTTTGAATAGTTTCAGTTACTCTCTCCGGTGACATTGAATCTGTCCATTTCGCCCCATCTGTGCTGCTTCTCGCCTGATCTGGAGAAGTTGAACAGCTCTTTTCCTGCTCTTTCAAATCAGCCGTTGACGGTGGAGCTGGCTGTGGATTTGCGGATTGCCTTGACTTGTAAAAGCCTGGGACCGATACAACCTGCTTTCTTGATGGGAAAAAAGGTGTTGCTTTAAGAGTTGGACCAAACTCCCTCTGATCTGGTGTAAGAGTACCTTCACTGTTCAACCACTTCTCGCAATCCTTATCATCATGATCGAAGCAGCCGCACCAATAACAAATGTTTGGCAACCTTTGTATTTAACACTAACCCACACTTCCTTATCTCTTCCTATAGAAACCAATCGCCCCCTGCACAATGGAATAGTGACGTCCAAAGATACTCTAATACGAACAAAATTACCCCCCTCAGTTTCCTGTTGATTGGTAGAAGGTAACTCTGTTCCTAAGACTTCACAAATTTTCGCAGCAGCCCTCGCATTCATAAACTTTATAGGGAGGCCATGAACTTGCACCCAAAAAGTAGTCCTCTTGAATTGAAGCTCCTCCACTAAATTGTTCTTATCATACCTCTCTAGAGTCATTAAGTGTTTGTCGAAACTCCACGGTTCACTTTGAATCACTTTCTCAATCTCTTCTATGTTATCAAAAACAAACAAAGCCATGTGGTTACCCAAGTTACGAACTTGAAAACCATTCCTTGAGCGCCATAGTGGTGTAAAGGTTTTTGCTATGGCATCCACGTTGACTGCCCTCCTAGTTAAAAACTTTGCAGTCAAGAAGAACTCTTGGGAGCTCAGTTCATCCTCAAGACAGCATCCGGGTCCCTCCCTATCTAAAAGGGATAGATGATTCCAGTTGGAAGTTAACTTCTCCATGGTAGTTGGAGGGAGAAAGAAAATAGATATATAGAATCCCACAAAAACACACAAAAAACCTGTTTCCCACAAATCCCACAAGAAGAGGAACCCCACAAGCTTTGAACTAACGTTGTTAATTCAAAGAAAGACTAAAACACTTCCATAAAGGAAAGTGACCCCCTATTCTACTGTCTAAGAGAGAAAGCTAAAGAGAGCTTTCTTCGAGAGACAAAGAAACTTAACAACACTTTATGCATAAAACTTTTGAGTTCTAAAAAAATCTAACAATTTATAGTTTGATTATCACTAAATGAATGTTAAAAGAATCAAGTCAATTTAATGTTACAAAAATATCTCCCACAAAATATATTGATATTTTTTTCATTCTAAACAACTATAAAAACACTATAATCTTTATTGGGCATCAGAACCATGTATCAAGTTGCTTGGAGACACATTGCAAGAAAAAATCCCAAAAGGAATTATTTTAATCCAAGTAACCCATAATTACAATCCCATTACATAAAATAATTCCAAACCCAAATCGATTACCTTATTGTGGGGCCACAAAGAGTTGGCATCACCAGCCCACTTTCGATCAAGCCCAAAGGCCCATGCCGAGGATCGCCTGGAGTCCGAGGACATGCCTTAGGTCCGAGGACAAGGCGCAAAGGACTTGCATGCTAAGAAGACGCGCCGAGGATGGATGCATCCTCGGAAACCCGAAGTGAGGAAATACGCAAGCTGCAGTCCGTCAAGGGGAACCTCCCAGGGAATCCAAGAAGGACCTGGCAGGTGCCGAGCACCGGACATGGAAGCATGGTGGAGGTGCAAGTCCCAGACGAACTGTCACCTCCACATTAAATGCCCTCAACTAATGTCCTGGCCGCATTAATGAGGATAGGACCTCTGAACAGCGCCACCTTAGGCGCCACAACCCGCAGAGAGATAGGAATGCGGCTGATAGGACAGGCACTCAAGTGGAAACCGGATTGATCGACAAATGTAGGGCTAAGATCATCTGAGAAAGGGATATATAATGTAGGAAGTCCCCACTAAGGGGGGGGGACGTGAGGGAGAATCGGAGAGAGAGACATACTGTAACAGTGCATTTTCTTTGGTAGGCTGTGAAGCTCATTTGAATAAGATAGGAACCATCGCTGCCTTTCCAACACGTCCGAGGAGCCCTGTTGTGTCTCCTCAGCTCGTATTAAAACTACCACAGTCCACGAATAACCATGCATGGCCGTTGTGTCCTTCACTAGGGCCTAGATCTTGAGCCCACTCTCTACAAATTCATTGTCGGGGGCCCACCTCCGAAAAAGGAGCCCCTACACTTATGAATAAAATATGATCAAAATTATGAGAATCCATTAACACAAAGAGACCAAACAATCAAAATAACAATCTAGATATTTCTTATCTGGTGATTGTAATAAAATATTGAATTGTGAGAATAAAGTAAGAAAGAGAGAGAACAGAAGCTTACTAAGTAGAACTGTCAAATTCATTAAGATATGAGTCTTTAGAGGGAGAAAATTCCGCCATTGAAGAAATGCCAAGTGATTCTATTAGGCTTTCATAGACAAAATATGCCAAGCAGATAAGTTTTATGTTGAGAAAAATTGACATATATACACAATAATTTTTGTATAAAATAGTTCAAACTTTTTTGTCTACCTAGATAGATTGGAACTCCAAGCTACTCTAAAAGTCACTTTTATTCTCCTTCAATATCCCTTAAAAAAAATTTTAAAAAAAAATTAAAAAAGAGAGAGAGAGATGGAGAGAGAGAACTTACAAGTAGAATATATAAGATTTGGATTAACTATTGAAAGTGGAAGGATGATTTGGATAGAAGACTCCAACTTTGCATTTACGTTACAAAGAAACTGTTTTGCTTCCAAATTCCAATTTTGGATGAAAGGATGTGAATAGTCGTAACAGAAGATAATAACTCATGTTGTATGGATAACAATTGAGAAGATTTAGTGTATGTAGTAGATTAGTAGTAGATGAATAGTTATCTTTTTTCTTGTTCCTTTTTTTTTTTTTTTTGAGAAGGAGATGAATAGTCATCTTAATAGAGTGCATCAACATGTTTGCCCATGATCTATATTTTTTTTTTTAAATAAAAAAAATAGAGAGAAATCATAAAGGAAAAAATGATTTTTTTTTTTTTTTAATATGAGGTGGAGGATGAGGTGGCTCAACTAGAGTGTAGCAACATTAAATGCTAAACTTCAATTTTTAGTAATAATATATGTGTGTGTGTATATATATATATATATATAAGTTAGATAAATACAAACATGATACACATAAGAAAAATGTAATGAGAGAGAGAGAGAGAGATACCTCAAAAATAATAAAGGCACACATTTTTTACAGACCAAAATATGTAAATGTAAAGAAAATAAGTCAAAACACAGCCAAGAGAAGAGTTCATGAAAATTGCTAAACACATAGATAGGGGTGCTAGTGTCATTGGTTGGTAAAAAAAACAATTTGTATTGTGACTAAATGAAAAAACACATAATTTTTTTTTTTTTTGGGTGTAAATACACTTTTAGTTCCTACATTTTGGCTTTTTTACATTTTAGTCCCTACATTTTAATTTTACCACTTTTAATCCCTAAATCAATTAACACGTTCCATTTTGGTCATTTCCGTTGGCCCACTACCAGAAATTGCTTAGGTGGTAGACAGAACTATTAAAATAATAATAATAAATTTTATTTTATTATTAAAAATGCCACATTAGCTTATAAATTAAAAAAAAATTATTTATTAATTTTAACTAAATAAAAAAAATTAAAAACAAATCATTTAAAAAAGAAATTAAATTAATTAAATTAAAAAAAAAATCTTTACATTATGTTCTTCCCAATCATCATGAAGAACATGTTCTTCCTCAAATAATATGTTTGGTTGCCGAGGAAATTTAAAAAATCAAGAACATACCAACATGGAACACGATAAATCAAAGGGCACAAATCTACAAAATACAAAGACCTTCAAAGATTCAAAACACAAAGAACACAAACCCAAACCCAACCCTCAATCTCTAGCAAACCCAGAACATCACATGAAAAATCAAACCCTCCATACAAACATCAAACCCAAAAACAAACCCATAAACTTCAAACCCAAATTCAAGAAACCCGTAAACAAACCCAGAAATTTTAAACCCACCGATCTAATAGAGACCCACTGATCTGTGAGAGATTGGAGGGAAACCACCGTCGACCTCAGCCCCTCCACTATCACGCACTCAACCCCACCGTCCTTCACATTGACACAAGACACAACCTAATGTGCAACTCCTTCGTGGGGACCAAGCACTCGGACTCGAGTGAGGCGTCGACGGCGTTGGTGAATAGGAGGTGGAGGGAGCCGAAGAAGGTGGAGGCAGCGATGAGGGGTTTGTGCATTGGGGTTTAGGAGGTCTTGAGGGAGGAGATTCGGGAAGGCAGAGAAAATGTGGATTGAGGGGTTAGGGTTAGGGTTTGGGATTGGGGATTGAAGGAGTGGATTTCAAGAGAAGGGGTGTTGGAGTCGGAGTCAAAGAGAGAGAGGATGGTGAAGCGGTCGAAGGCAAAGAGCTGAGGGAGCCAGCGGACGATGTCAATGTTTTTGGTTTGTGGGAATCTGTGGATTTGAGGTGGGTCTCAAAGAGCTGTGCCTATGGCTGTGATTGCCATTGTTGGAGTTCCATTCTCTCTAAACCAACGCCGGCCCCCTTCCTTTAGATCTACTCCAAACCACCGGCCTCATCTCATTCTCTCCCTTTCTCTCTCTAAACTCTTTTTTTTTTTTTTTTTTGTAGAGCTCTCTCTAAAATCAGATCATGGTTTAAAAAGGTCTAATAATAAATAAAAAATTCGTTTGATGCTTTTGACTAACTCACTTAAAGAAAAGTAAATACACTTAAAACTAAAATGATCTAATGATAAATTTTTGTTTGGGTTGGTTGAGATGAGAGAATAGTGTGCTAGGTTTGATGATCTCTAAGGTGTTGAATTTAGGTTTTTTCTTCTTGTTTTCATTTATGTCCTAGTGATCTAGGTTTGAGTTCTTGGGTTGCTGGGTTTATGTTCTTGTGATAGGTTTGAGTTCTTGGTTGCTAGGTTTGATTTGGGAAGAATATGAAGAACAAGTTGTAAAATGAAGAACAATCTAAAGAACATGAAGAAAAATCTTAATTCATGTGAATTTTAGTTTTTAATTCTGTTTTTATTTTTATTATTTAGTTAAAATCAATAAATTAATTTTTTAAATTTATATGCTAATGTGTCAGGGGTGATGTGGCATTTTTTATAATATTTTAATTCCTCCGGTAGCCACCTCAAGTATTTCCATCGGTTGACTGACGGAAAGGACGAAAATAACACACGTTAATTGATTTAGGGACTAAAAGTAGTAAAATTAAAATGTAGATAACAAAATGGAAAAAAGTCAAAATGTAGGAACTAAAAGTGCATTTACACCTTTTTTTTTTAAAACATGAGTTACATTGATTGGTTGGCTACCTTCTAGAAATATAACATCATGCACATTGTGAGCAAATTAGCATTTAGTCTTAACGTTAAACAAAAAATACTAACCATTCAAAAAGTCATCAAAATTTGTGATACAAATATAGTGATAATTCAACATTGTGAAACACACCTAAACAAAAATCAAGAGTGATATGTAAAAGAAATTGATTACCCAAAATTTCAATAAAGAATCGATAAATTCCTCTGGGATTGTAAGCAATAATCAATAGTGGAATTGAATTCTTGATAGTTTGCACACCTTTGTCTTGCATATTCACTGAGCATTGGCTATATACAAAAAAAAAAAAAAAAAATTTGGGGGCCAGGGGGGGGGAAGACTAAAGTGGAATGGAAAGAGAGAACTTACAGGCAAAATATATAAGATTTGGATTAGATATTGAAAGTGGAAGGGTGATTTGGATAGAAGACTCTTAACTCTGCATATACGTTACAAAGAAACCATATTGCTTCCAAATTCCAATTTTGGATGAAATGACGTGAATAGTTGTAACTAAAGATAATAACTCATGTTGTATGGATAACAACTGAGATGATTTAGTAAATGTAGTAGATTAGTAGCAGATGAATAGTCATCTCTTTTTTTTTCTTTTTCTTTTTCTTTCTTTTTTCCCCCTTGAGAAGAAGATGAATAATCATCTTAATAGAATGCATCAACATGTTTGCCCATATCTATATTAAATTAAAAAATAAAAATAGAGAGAACTCATAAAGGAAAAAAGGATTTTTTTTTTTTTTTTTTTAAGTATGCGGTGAAGGATGAGGTGGCTCAACTGGAGCGTAGCAACATTAAATGTTACGCTTCAGCTTTTAGTAATAATATAGATATAGATTTGTTAGATGAATAAATAATGTAGTATAAAAGAATACAACCTTATCATAGGCAATTAAAAGTGTAAATTAAATAAACAAATTGCTCTTTGTTGATGTTTTGATCTAATAATCTTGTGGGTTTGCTATTGTACAACAAAATTTATATCAAAAACCAAATATTTTGCCATAACCTTTCAAAATTGTCCTACATAAATAAACCTTAGCCACTCTGAAGCATATTTCGGCAGGAGCACCAGTTGTAAAAATGACTGAGAGCGCCCTGCAGCAAGCCTAGGCATTGATCCTGATGTTAGAAGAATTTGCTTGTCCTCAAGCAGAGATGCAAGGGAAAACGATTGAGTCAAAAAATAAAGGAGCATCTAGTGAAAGTACCATCAGCACTCAATTCGAACAGCACCACTCTCTGATGAAATGAATTTGGGCTTCCTTACAACTTGCTCCAAGCACTGGATGACATCTCCAATCTGTAAATCATCCCAATCACTAATCACAAGTCCACACTCGTTTCCTTTCCTCACTGTATCCACATCCTGCTTCTCCCGCTTAAGAGATGCACAGGATCCCTCGAACACAACTTCCCCACTCCTCATGAGCCTCAAGGTTGATGATTTTGAGACAAATCCATCAATGACTCGACAGCCAGCAATTTTTACATCATCTCCCTTTGCCTTGCTCCTTCCTTTGAGCTCAAATATATTCAGTACCTCAGCCTCCCCAGCTACCTGAGTCTCACTAGTCCCAGGGGCCTTGTCTACTATCAAATTGCCCATTTCTTCCAATAGGTGATAGATCACACGGTGAAGCACTATCTACAAACAACATAAGAAACAACAAAAATTATAAGGTTTTCAAGCTTTGTATGCTTGTTTTTTATTTTGATGAAAATAATATCAAGTATCAACTGCCCATGAACAATGTTAATATGTAATCTTAAACTTGACGGTTAAATGAATTTAACATTCTCAACAGAGCATTGAAATTGAGAGCAAAAGGTCAATACCTTTGTACCGGCTTGAGTCGCTTCCAGATTGATAGAACTAGGTGGACTCTTAATATTGAACCCAACTATACAAGCACCACAGGCTTTTGCTAGATCCACATCAGATTGAGAAATAGGTCCAACACCAACATGGACAACATTCACAAAAACCTGATAATCAAATTGAACGACATGAATTACAATGAGTAACAATGTCAGTCAGCGGTAAAATACCAGAGAATACTTTTAGGTAACAAAGCCAATGTTTTACTAAAAGCAGAACCTGCCCTGGGCCTAGGATCAAGTAAAGGGAGTGGGGTTTAGGTTAAAATATTATGTAGTCAGAGGCAAATAGTCAATAGCATTCCACCCCCCCAGAAGGAGGGGGGGGCGCGGTAAGGAGTGGAGAGATGGATTATAAGCTGCACCTTGTTCTGGTATATACTTAACAGTTAAGATGCCAAAGAGGTCAAACATATGATCAACAGATGACAACTGCTAATTATATTGTGAGGAAGAACAAACAATCATCATCAGTTAAAGCAACAAGTAATTAGTAGAACATTGTTGAAAACTACAAAGAAAGTACAAATTCAGGATATATAGCTATTATGATCTTGCCATACCTGAGGACTATTTAAAGTCTTTAATGCATCTGTGACAGCTTGGACAGTGCCCTGAACGTCTGCTTTTACTATTATTGGCATTTCAACCCTCTTAAACTCCTCTTCTGATGTTTCCAAATTTTCTGTTGCCCCATCATTGACCTTGCTAAGCCTATCTTTCTCAAATTTCCTTTTCCTTCCCTCACTAAGCATTCTAGCTCGCTCATCAGAGTCCACAACAATAATATCATCACCAGCCATTGGGAGCCCCTTCAGCCCTTCAATTTCAACAGGCATTGCAGGTGTTGCCTTCTCTGTCAACTTCCCCACCGTATCCCTAATAGCCCTTATTCTGCCCCACTGTGAGCCAACAACCACATGCTGCCCACAAACCAAAGTCCCTGCCTTAACTATTGCAGTAGCCAATGGACCCCGTCCCCTGTCAAGTCTTGCCTCCACCACATAAGCTTGAGCAGGCCCATCAATACGTGCTCTCAGATCCATCATTTCAGCCTGGAGAAGCAAACACTCTTCCAAGTTATCCAATCCAGTCTTCTTTGTCGCTGAAACTTCAACCACCTGAACGTCACCACCTATCTCCTCCAGTAGCAATCCCTCTGAAGCAAGCTGTTGCTTTACTCTCTCTGGGTCAGCAGCTGGTTTATCACATTTATTAATTGCAACAACAACTGGCACATTAGCTGCTTTTGCATGAGACATGGCTTCAAGAGTTTGGGGCATCACTCCATCATCAGCAGCTACAACTAGCACCACTATATCTGTAACTGCTGCACCTCTTGCTCGCATTGCACTGAATGCAGCATGACCAGGGGTGTCTAAAAAAGTGATTGACGCTCCTGACTGCATACTCACAACAAAAGCACCAAGATGCTGAGTTATACCACCAGCTTCCTTTGCTGCCACTGATGTTTGACGTAGAGAATCCAAAAGAGAAGTTTTACCATGATCAACATGACCCATTACTGTTACAACTGCAGGCCTCGGTAAAATTTCGGTACCTTCAGTGGAGTGTTGCCTCCTTACATTGATTCCAACTTCCTGAAGAAGTGATAACCAAACATTGAGTCCCAAAAGTTTCCAAGACAACTAAAACTCAAAAGATAGTGTACAATATGGATGGGGGAAATAAAGACTACAGAGCAGCAAAATAATAATAATAGATAAGGTTTTGGGGGGGAAAAGGGGAATATTGTATTAATAAAAGAAAAGACTTGTTTGCAGGAAGGAGGAATATTGACAACTCTGTGTGTGTGTGTGTGTGTGTGTGTGTATCATTTATGTTCTCCAATTTGGTGCTATAAATTATGTGAGGGATTATTATGTAATATTTACAACTAAGCATAGGAAATACCATTGTAACCAGTTCCGCAATGTCAATGCTGAGAGGATCAAACTCAGATTCAACCTTTTCCCCAACGTTGACTAGAATTTCCTGCAGTGTAGGTATTGACTCACCAGTACGCTTGGCAAGCTCCACAATTGTCATGCCTTCAAATATGTCAATTGTTTTATCTGGCAAGGATTTGGTGGTTCTTTTTGGTCTAGGAGGCACATAAGGGGCTTCAACAGGTGGCTCAGTCCTGACTCTTTTTGCAAACTTCCCTCTACTGGAAGGCTTTTTCTTGGAATTTGTTTCAGAAACTGGGTCATTATTATTCCTTCTAGCCCACAGCTCCGGAGTGGCATGAAAATACCTAAGCAAGATGTAAGAACAAATTATAATCTTTAGGAAGTCCAGGAGCAAAAAGATTAGAATGAAATTTCTGCATTGCAGACATGTTCTTCTGTGAAATTATAAATGTTAAACAGCAATTTATCATTTGTCATATGTAGCCAGTAAACTAAATTTATGATCAGTGACTTTTTCAGAAGTCCAACCTCTTCCTATCAATTTTAGTCATGAACATTTAGTCATGTATATATTAACGCAATCAGAATATACTTATCAAGAGTTTTTCACTAAGGTGAAGGATGAGGTCATGGGTTCAAGACCACCAGGTGTGTAACTTACAAAAGACCATACCAATGACTGTAGTCAAAAGTAGCATTCCTTGTACCCAAAAAACAAGTAAAAAGCCCAAAAAAAAGTAAAACAGATCAAGTAACCTCATAAGGGGCAATACTGCCGGAACCTTGTGACAAGCTGAGCCCCATAATGCTGATCTGGAAGAGAACTCTGCAACATAAATTTTGCAAAACACTTCATGACAACGCACAATTAACCTTGAAATTTTTTCAAAATAATAAATTTATACTATATGGATCAACAAATAAATGCTTCACATTATGTAGGAAAAAATCTAATCTCAGGACATTTCATCTTTAAGCCAAGGGCCTAAGCCCAAAATGGCATCAACCCACTAATAAATACAGGAATGCTCAAACATTGATCATTTGGGGAGTGGAACCCCAAGTGAATTTGAAATCCCCCGACACTTCTTTAAAAAAAAAAATTATTTATTTCAATGGGTTCAACTACTGGAGGGACATTGTTTGTTATACACATAACTATCTAACTTATCAAAATTTTACAACAATAACAATCAAGCCTTAGTCCCAAAATTTTGGGTTAGCTGTAGATACTCGATAAACTAATTAAGGTCAGCCACATGTATTCTTTTTTGCCATTCCAACTTTGCTCCCTGTTTGATTCCTGTTGTTTTTGTTTTCAGTTTTCATTTTCAACTTTGTATTCTAGGTGTTCTCATTTTTTGTTCTCAAAAAGCCACTTGCATGGTTTGGCACCAGTTTTCTGGTCTAGTTTGCTTTTTTTCCCCCCTTTTATCTTCCAATTAAATCCTCACCACCACAACACACCAACAGTAAAAAAATTCCACCCACCACAGAAAACCAAAACACATTTCCATCACCACCACCAAATCCAAATCCACAGCCACCCAGAGAGGGAGAGAGAGAGAAACTGCAGCCACCCATCCCCCACCAGCACACACAAATCTGAACCCACAGCCACAGCTACACCCATCAGCAGCCAGCCAGCCACCCATATGAAAGTGGGTTCAAAACCCACACTCCCACCACCACCATATCTCCCACCAGTACACGCAGATCCAAACCCCATAGCCACAGCCACAGAAATCCTTAGATCTGCGACACACAGCCACAGCCACTTCTACATTTAATTCATAAATACACACATATCTGAGGTAAGAAGGAAAGATCCAAATTCTAAAGGCCTACTTTCACAAATTCTTTCATCATCATATAAATCACATAAAAATACCCCAAACACACAGTATAAGTATCAATATCATATTCAAGAAATCGCATAAAACAATTCTGAAGCTAATAAATTTTCAAAAAAAAAAAAAAAAAAAATTCTCTATCTAGAAACAAAATTATATTTTTATCAAATTCCTGGAAAGAGATTGAACAAAAACTTCAACAGATTAAGCAGCAATCAATTGAAAACCCAACAATTTTTAGCTAGTTCGTCAATAAATTAAACATCACAAATAATTTTCTAAAAGATTGATCACCAATAGCTAAAGAGTATTACAAGTACCACACAGGCACATAGCAATTTGGGAAGTTGTGCCTCATTGTTTAATGTGGTGCATATGGCAGCTAGAAGCTTCAAGGGATGTGAACGATCTATTCTCAATCTTAAGTTATTTTTCCTCAATTCTTTGTTTCATTGTTTGCTAGCTTTGGGTTCGTTTTCCTTTAATTCTCTTTTAGATATGATTGACCACTATACTACAAGAGCTTGATTGTATTGTCCATTGTACAAATTAATTACAAAACTAAACAACTAGAGCACCCTAGGCGGTTAGTATTAAGGCCTCTCAAGTTAAATTGAACAACTATAGTAACTAAAAACAAAGCTACAAAAACATGTATGAAATTTAAAAGAACCTGATATGCATCTTAATGAAGCAGGGATTGATGTTTTTATTACATCCTCAAGGGCAGATGAAAAGTTTGACCCAACCAAAGGCCTTGGTGGCACAGGAGTCAAAGCTCTTGAAAGACTAGCGCGTACACCCTGCATAAAAACAACTTATAATGGTGAAAATATAGTAGACAATGATAAATATCAAAACTGTGGAAATGGACCATAATTGATTAAAAAAAGGCTTAGCGGCCTGGAAATGGGAGCCTTGATCATTAAACAAATAAATAATAATAAAGTGAAAAATAGGTCACTATGAATTTAGGTGGTTGTTCAGTCCAGTTATACATCCATCGATCCATCAATACATACATACATACATGTATATATTAGCAAAACATTTCGACCAGAACTGGACAATAAAGACAACATTGATCCAAATCTCAACTAGCTTTAGACTTCAGTACAAGCATGCACCAAAACTACCATCATTTCAGCAGTTGAATGCATTACTATCTGTTGATTCAAAATTAAGCAGCCAGCACAGGCTTATTTCCCACGGAACTAACATGCTAAGTTTCTCATCCAGTGATCACACAAAGAGCACAACACTCGAAAGAGTTCCTCTATCAACTGTGATTTAATCACCAGCCCCACCCCAAAAAAAATATGGTGTTTTCTCTTTTCCTTTAATATGTTGCAAGACTAAAATTTTCCGAAATATCAGTGTGAACTTGATTCAAGATTGTAAGATACTAAGAGAGCAAGGTGCAATCAGCTTAGGCATGTTTACATTGGTTCTGATAACAGAGAAGAGAACTAAAGTGAAAAAAATAAGTGCTTAAGAGAAAAATGAATTCAAATACACATGGGTACCCAATAATTACCTTTTTGGTAAGCTCTCTCCAAGCCATTCATAAGTATGTCAAACTCTGCACAGTTGGGGAACAAAAGAAGCAAAACAAAAACAATCACCAGTTTAGAGGTCTAGCCAAAGTAGCACTTACAATTACAAACCATAATAAACCAACATGGTTATATTGAAAGGAACCAACTTTAATTCATTCCACATAAACAAACGTTCCAACATTCACATAACACTCACTCACACAGAGACACAAACACAAACACCTTGTGGGGTTTTAGCCTCAACTTTCTCAACCCCAAGTCCAGGCCTTTCAAGTTTCAAGACCTTCAAAAGGGTATTCCTATATTCAATTTTATAAGATTATTCATTACCCATTATGTATAATCATGAATTAAGCATTTTAGATTGAAGAAAGTTAAGAATTACCTTAATTTTTCTCTGTATGGGTGCTGAGACTAGAGGAGCTAGTTCCAGTGAGCTCTCCGGAACTTGGTCTCCGGTGGTGTGGGTGGCCGAAGCGTACTGTGTTTTTGTTATGTGTGAACCGTGAAAGGCTTCGATGGAGAAGAAGGGAAAATAGGAGAAAATAGAACAATGGACTCTGTGAGGGTGATACTGATAGTGATACCGTGAAGGTTAATGGGTTTTTTGTTTTTCTTTTTTTAATGAAGTTTACAACCTACATTAGTATAACTTTTTTTTTTTTTTTTTTTGAGAAAGTACATTAGTATAACTTAAAAGAAAAATTTTCATTAATATCACTTGAATTAAAAAAAAATCATCTTTTTTTTTTAAGCAAAAAAATATATATCTTAAATTATAACTCAACTAGTAAAGTCTCAAATGGTAGAATAAGATATCTGAATCTCTTAGAATACCTATGGTATTGCAATGGTCAAGATTGAGAATTAAAAATTTTATTTTTAACCTCAAATTTTAAATTAGAAAAGATTTTTAAAAATATTAAAATTAAAAATAAAATAAAAAGATCCAAAGACTGAGGTTTAAAGTTTATTTTTTTAATTCTTAATCTTAATCATTAAAAGCTATTGCATCCTAGACTTTAGAGATCTCAATCCATGTAACCATCGCCATTTAATTGTAGAAAGAAAAATAAGATTAATGCTATAAGCACAAACTATTTTACTATATTTTTACAAAATGTTGATGTGGCTAACCTCTTATTAGTTTTCATCTAAACCCACTATTAATATCACATTTTCATTTACTAATAATTACTCAGCACATCGACAATTTGTAAAAAAAAATTGTAAAATAATTTGTATCTTTAATATTTTTCTAAAAATAATGTCTTCTATGATAATAGCATTTCCTCCAATTTTTCTGATTTCGTAATGGCTAGCATGTAGTTATGTACCCCAAGAATATCAATTCCAAATTGGCAATATAATAACACTATTGACCGATTGCAACTGGCATGCACAGATGATTAATCTAGCAGAGGTAGATAAAAATATGAAAATTTGCTAGAAATAGAATTACAAATTATTTTACATACTTTTTTACAAAATTATTGATGTAGTAAGTGTTTATTTGGTAAGTGAAAAGGTAATGTTTATAATAGACTCAAATAAGAACCAGTAAGAGTTAACCACATCAATAGTTTGTAAAAATATTACAAATTGTGTGTTTATAGCATTACTCTAAAAATATCCACATTTTAGCAGCAGACCAATCACCCTAAACTTTGATACATTCTTTGATGACCTGAACTCGAATAACGATGTTTTCCTCCCTTAACAAGGTACCTATCCCATGACGCCTCTTCATTTTACGGGGAATTTTATATGTAAATCTGGTCAATTGAAGTTATGGAAGCTTTGGATGACTTATGCATACAGAACGGTGGCTTCATATAATGCTTGGATCTACACAAATACAACAGTAACAACAATTCGAATGATATTCACCGACAAACCAATAATAATAAATTCATACAAATAAAATTGAGACGCGCACACACACATATACAGTTCTGAATAAATCATCATTCTATTACCAAAATTAAGAAGTACAAAGATAGAAAAAGGAAATGTTGTGGGATGGGACTCAGCCATCTCCACTTTCCACTAAACCAGAAAATGCATAAAAGGGGTAGTCCCTCACCTGCCACAAAGGTAAGCCCATTGAACTAGAGAATGAGATAGAGAATTAGAGCTCATGTTACCCAAAAATAACATTCAAAAGAATTTAGGATGTCCCGTCAGCGTATACAACATTAAAAGCATCTATATTAGTTAGTCTAAATTTTTATGTCTATTTTACACTAAGAATTTACTTTTTTTTATTTTACAGAGTCACATTTACAAAACAACTACATCAGTCTATCTATTTTATACTCTAATTTAATTAAATAATCATTTTTTTATTATTTTTTTACCTTTATTTCTCCAGTTCTCTCTCATTAGCCTGTCTTATTTTTTCCGTTCTCTAAATTCTCTCCTTCCCTCATCTCCTTCCCTCAACCCAAAAAAGAATACATGTGGTTTTCTCCTTCCCTCACCCTATTCATTGTTTTCTTCATTCTCTCCATTCATCGCCATCCCTGTCCTTCCTCTCTCTCAATTTGAACCACCCTCAACCTACCACAAATCTTTACCCTTTTTTTTTCTCAATTTGACCCAACCAAAACCCCAACATTTCTCTCTTGCAATATGATCGACAACAAGACGGAATCACTGGTTTTTTGGGTTGAAAGCTCGCTTGATCTCACCCATGACCCGAACATGGGTTTTTTGGGTTGAGGTGAAACGGGTTTTCTAGGTTGAGGCAAAGATTGTATTGTGATTTTTCTTTGAATTTGGTTTATGTTTTTGTTTATTTTAGGTTGATTTTTTTGTTGATTTTAGTCTAATTTTCTACTGATTTTTGGATCAATTTTATGTTAAATCATAAGGTGTTGTGATTGGTTGCGGTGGTGATGGTGGTTGTGCTAGGTTGCAGTAGTGGGTGGTGCTATTGCGGTGGTGTTTGGTCAATGGTTGATGGTTGATCAATTTTGTCTGGTTCAGAGGAAGAGGGAGAGGTAGAGGGAAAGGGAGAGAGAGAAGTCAGATGGAGAAAGAAGAGAGGTGAGACAAAAAAATATATAAAATAATGATATGCACAGTTACAGTAACTATGTATATTTGCAGAGTAACTATAGCAATTGTGCATTTATGCACAATTTTACACCCACTTATGTGGGTTTTTTTTTTTTTTTTGGTCAAAATGTGCATATCTCAACACTTTTTCTATTTTGCACTTTCTGATGCCAGTGCTCTAAGCTGGGAAAAGTCGTTCTTCAATGAACAATTCTAGGTCGCATACCAAATGGACCATAAATGCCCAAAATTTTTAAAAAGATTTAAGAGAGGTGAGAATAAAAAACCTCTATCCCACTATGAGTGTTCCATTTTATGCTCTACCAATAAAATTTGGTATGCCACACTCCATCTTTTCCCCTTATATAATAACTAAAGTTTAAAATGAAAAATTAAATAAATAAATAAACACATGGCATACTGTAGCGAGTAGAAGTCATAACATAAAAGTTGGCGGGCGTATTGGACAACCCAGATTGATAACGGCACACTAGTTCATACCATAACTTTAAAGTTGGTGGTGGTATTGGACAACTCAGGTTGATAAGTACACTAGTTCATACCATTTTAGTAACATTCCAAATTTGCATAGAAAGCTATTCTGCAGAGTTGTATGGTAAACCATTCAGCCCAAATTATGCTCAAACGGACAAATAAGAGAAATACTCAAGCCGGTACCATTTATTAACGTTATTACTAAGAATAAGTACTTTTTCATGCCCCAAACGATATAAGCACCAAACTGAAGAACATCTACACTAATTTTAGCGGATAAAATTATTCAGCAAACAAGAAACTGGAGAGACACAAACAAAAGCAATTGGACAACAGATCTTATCTTATCGTCAAATAACAATCTTTGGACTTAAATAATCTAGGGGCAACAAAGCAATACTATAACAACACAATCCTCCCCATCATGCAGCAACCTGACCACATAGCCACTTGCGGATCTGCAATAAGAGAAACGGAAACTTAGTTCAATCTAACTCCACAAGACATGATCACTGCAGATCCAAGCAGCACAATATTACAAAGTACTGGAATATGTCTCGCATGACATATCATCCATTCTAATGGCATCATGTGTAATAATGTGATCACTGAAGAAAGTAACCAACATTTTTTTTTTTTTTTTTGAAGAAAGTAACCAACAATGATAAAAAATGTGGGGTAGGGGACCAAAAATAATTGATACTTCGTTTAATCTAATAGTTAGCTGAGCAGGATGACTACAAATGATATCACAGTCCATGAAATTAGTGACTACTAACAAAACAACAAAGGCAGAATATGTATAGATACAAAGTTGTATGCACTAATGTAATATAACACTGTACATGTATATAGTTTACAATGGTAAATACCTCTGGCAGTTTTTTACGGAATACAACATCCAACCGTGCATCAAGGGTGTTCTCAAAGACAATCTTCCCATCTTTAGAAGCCAAAACTACACCTCCAGAGCTGAACAACAATAAAATTATCAGAAAGCTTCTCCATCAACAGAATTTCAATAACAAAGAGGCTGTTGAGAACATAAGATGTTAGATAGCCAATTTCAATCTTCCCTAATTCGCTGGCTACCATACAGCTACAGCAAAAAGGGAAGGATGGTTTCGAAATTTTGGAAAGTCCTATATGAAAGCTGCTTTTGCAGCCTCAACAACCTGGTCCAACTCGGGCAGACTACTTTAGAACACCCCAAACAGCCCAAACAAACGATAATTGGAAAATAAAAAGTAAATGGAACCAGGCAATAATTAGTGTATCAAATTAAACAAAAAAAAAAAAATATTTACCAGGAAAGAGCATGGGCATTATGATGGCCGGGAGCAGGTGGAAGATAGACATTGTTGTCGACTATAATCTCAGGTGCATGAACACTTGCTTTCTCGGAATACTCCTCTGCTGCTGAATCCAGCACAGACTGCACCAAATGAAGATCATCTTCCCGACAACGCAATAAGACAGAAGGCTCTTTCAATCTTAGCAAACTCTGCATCACAGAATCATTATATTAGCGATCATATATCAGAAACCCATCTACTGATTGTACCTAATCTTGTACTTTGAAGATTACCCGATCCATTTCACATGGTTCAATTTAGTTACAAAATCATCACCAAATCTGATTCTGAAACCTCAAGCCATCATCAGAAATGATAGTAATTTAAGTCCACGCTTTCAAAACACACTTAGACATTGCACAAGTACTATTTCCTATACTTTCTCACAACCTTTTTTTATTCTCTTTTTACGGCCTAAGAAATCACTCAGCAATTCAGCATCGTCTTACTTTATGTTTGCTTAAGTTTCTTCTATTCTTGAATCCTCTTGCTCTCTATTCCGAAAGCCATCCGAATTCTATAATTTTCACAAATTAGTAGCAAACTACTCATATCTTGAGTGTAAATGCAATTTGTAAATATAACTGTTTCTTCTATTCCCAAATCATCTCATTCTCTATTCCGACGCATGTATCTCTTAACATGTTTAACGTTTGCTTTAAGTTTCTTCTATTCTCAAATCCTCTCATTCTCTATTCTGAAAATCCATTTGAATTATACTTTCTCACAACCATTTTTGGCCTAAGAAATTACCCGTAACTCAGAACCATCTTAGTTTATGTTTGCTTAAGTTTCTTCTATTCTCGAACCCTCTTGTTCTCTTATTCTTAAACATCATTTCAATCTATAAAATTTCTACAAACTTGTAACAAGCTACTTATAGTTTGTTATTCCCGAATTCACTCATTCTCTACTCCGAAAGCCATCTGAAAATTTCTATAATTTTCACATTCGCCTAAATCCAAATCTCATCATGTTTGCTTAAATTTCTTCTATGCTCAGAATCCTCTCATTCTTTATTCCGAAAAGCCATTTGAATTTCTAAGATTTTCACAAACGCGTACACTCACATCTAAATGCATAAATTCAATATCACGACAATCAAAATAGGATTTTTTTTTTTTTTTTTTTCTTTTCAAATCGAACAGAAAGCGAGAGGATTGAATTACTGACCTGAACAATTAGATCTTTAAGAAGCCTCTTATACACATGGTGATCGCTGCTCACATTCAAAAGCTCCTTGGCGGCGGCGTCTTTCATTGCATTAACGACGTCGTCTTGAGCTTGAAGAACTTTGATCCGAGACGCATTAAGCTGCATCGAGTACTCGCTGCAAATTCGCAAAAAACACATAAATCTCACTGAAAATTTTCAAACTACCGATTCGTTTAGATGATAAAGAAAAAGAAATTTGTACATCTTCTTTCGAACATCGACTTGCTTCTCTTTGCGCTCGTACTCTTGCCTGATCTTCTTCTTCTCTGCCTCCACCAATTGCAACTTCTCTATATTGAATTCCTAACCAAAAACAATCAAATTTAACTAAAATTCAATTTCAGAAACAAAAAAAAAGGAAGGGGAAAAAGAGATATATACTTCCTCCGCGGAGACGGAGATCTCGTTGGCTTTTTCCTCGGCTTCTTGGCGGATGAATCTGACCATCTGCTGGATCTGCTTGGAGACATCGGTGTCATTCATTTTGGCTATAAGATCGGACTGTGTTTTTGTGATTAATTGGGGGGAGAGAGAGAGAGGTATCTAGACTAGACTGGTACAAGACGAGAGAGAGCAGAGAGGAGGGCCTTCTTTTTTTTATTTAATTTATCTATGCTCCTTCAAATTTGTATTTTATCAGTTATCCTCAAGAGTTTCTTCACTTGTTTTACTTTCTTTTTTTTTTTTTTTTTTTGGGGGAACGGTATATTCTTTTATTTATTTATTTATTTTCATCAACAGGTGATATTCAGAAGGGGAAAAATATTTGTGATGGTTTTTTTGTTAATAATGGGTTATAAATTACTAGACGACACGGGAGAGTAGTACTCTGTTGAGTCTGTCTGTTCACGTTTGGTGTCTCACATTCACATATCCCAAATCAAATACAGCACATTTGCGAGCCTTTTAGGTAAATATTGCTAAAATTAAAATATATTTGCGTTATAGGTACTGTTTGAAGTTAATTGTGGAAATGAAGAGAGAGATTGAATTTCGGCAACACCGTTGCCGAAATTCAACAAAAATAGGAGAGAGAATGAGCAAAAGGTGGAAATTTTCAGATGTTGAATTTCGGCAACACCGTTGCCGAAATTCATCTGCCCAAATTTCCTGTGCTGCCCGGATGTGTGAGAAGTGCAATAATGCGTGAATGCCCAAACTTTAAAAAAAAAAAAGAAGTAATTATGGCAATGGTATTGCCGAAAATAGTAGGAAAAAAAAAAGTGAATGCGAAAGAATTAAAGAAAAATATAATGTGCTACCTACACAATATTTTTACAATATTTTCACAATAAATTACAAATAACTAGTTATTATTAGTTCAAATTTAAATTTGACATTGACATTACTATTTTAATTTAACAATAACAACAAGTAACAACCTGATACTTAGCATTTGTTGTAAAAATATTGTAAAAATTGTATGCACTTATTATTTCTTAAAAAAAAAAAAAAATCCCAATTGTGGCAATGCTATTGCCGAAATAGTGGGTAAAAAATTTTCCCCACTATTTCGGCAATGGCATTGCCACAATTGAAAAAAAAAAAAAAAAAAAAATTTCCCACAATTTCGGCAATGGTATTGCCGAAATTGTGGGAATTTTTTTTTTATAAAAAAAATGTGGCAATGGTATTTCGGCAATACCATTGCCACAATTGGGATTTTTTTTTTTTTTTTTTTAAATGTGGCAATGGTATTTCGGCAATACCATTGCCACAATTGAATTTTTTTTTTTTTTTTTTTTTTTAGAAATGAAGTGCACACAATTTTTACAATATTTTTACAACAAATTCTAAGTGTCAAGTTATTACTTATTGTTATTGTTGGATTAAAATAGTAATCTCAATGTTAAATTTAAATTTGAATTAATAATAACCAGTTACCTGTGATTTGTTGTGAAAATATTGTAAAAATATTATGTACGTAACACTTTATATATTTTTCTTTAATTCTTCCGCATTCACTTTTTTTTTTCCCCTACCATTTTCGGGAATACCATTGCCACAATTACCATTTTTTTTTTGGCACCCACTCATTATTTTTTTTTCTAATTACGGTAATGGCATTGCCAAAATTGAGGAAAAAAAAATTTTTCCACAACTTCCCATTGCCACATTGAGAAAAAAGTTTTTTTATTTTTTTCCCAAATGGCATTGCCGAAATTGCGGAGAAAAAATTTTCCCCACAATTTCGGCAATGGCATTGCCACAATTGGGAAAAAAGTTTTTCCCCAATTGTGGCAATGCCATTGCCGAAATAGTGGGGAAAATTTTTTTCCCCACTATTTCGGCAATAGCATTGCCACAATTGGGAATTTTTTTTTTTTTTTAAGAAATAATAAGTGCATACAATTTTTACAATATTTTTACAACAAATCCTAAGTATCAGGTTGTTACTTGTTGTTATTGTTAAATTAAAATAGTAATGTCAATGTCAAATTTAAATTTGAACTAATAATAACTAGTTATTTGTAATTTATTGTGAAAATATTGTAAAAATATTGTGTAGGTAGCACATTATATTTTTCTTTAATTCTTTCGCATTCACTTTTTTTTTTCCTACTATTTTCGGCAATACCATTGCCATAATTACTTTTTTTTTTTTTTTAAGTTTGGGCGTTCACGCATTATTGCACTTCTCACACATCCGGGCAGCACAGGAAATTTGGGCAGATGAATTTCGGCAACGGTGTTGCCGAAATTCAACATCTGACAATTTCCACCTTTTGCTCATTCTCTCTCCTACTTTTTTGTTGAATTTCGGCAACGGTGTTGCCGAAATTCAATCTCTCTCCTCATTTCCACAATTAACTTCAAACAGTACCTATAACGCAAATATATTTTGATTTTAGCAATATTTACCTAAAAGGCTCCACATTTGCTCTCATAAAAAATTTAAAAAAAATATACAAAATAAATAAAGTATAGCACATCTGCTGCACTTTGAAGCTGTTTATCGTTTCCTGATTTTTTTAGAGGACATTTTCGCTTCAAAATTTATATATATATATATATATATATATATAGCACATTTTTTATCTTGAAAAATTGAAAAATAAATAATAGGACTTAAAAACAATTTGGTTACTACTTTTTCTCTTATTTTCTGTTTTCAAAAACAATTTCCTATTTTTTAGACTAAAAAATTTTTTGGATAACTCAAAATTGACAAAAAAATAAAAACTGTTCTCAAAACTCAATTTTTGAAAGAAACTGAAAACATGCAAAAGGCTGTTTTCAGTTTCTAATTTTTAAAAGTCAATGGAAATACACATTTAATTTAATGAATCTGTCTCATTTAATGAGTTAGAATTAGAATTTAAAACTTAGTAACAATATATTTTAGTATTTTCTATTTTTTTTCTTCAAAAAACTATTTTTTAATTTCAACTAACCAAACATGTTTTTTATTTCAAAAATACAAGAAAATTATTTTTTCTTTATATTCCCCAAAACAAGTTTTTGAAAATAAAAAATAAAAATTGTTACCAAACATAACCTTAGCTCTTGGCATCTCAAAAAACTCATTTTGTCTATTTTAATTAAAAAAAATAGACAAAAACACACTATTTTAGTGTGTTTCTAAAAAAAACACAATTTTATAACTCACTGTGCGCACTGTAAGCGAGACCACTGGGCCGAGACTCACTTGGGCCGACAACTTATTTGTAGAGTGGGCTTGGATTTCCTACACTGGGTCGTTCTCAGCACTGAAACTCAATGAGATCACTTTTCTCTTTTCCACTGCCTGAATCACTCTTCTCTTTATCCTCCCTCTCTCTCTCTCTCTCTCTCTCTCTCTCTCTCTCTCTCTCTCTCTCTCTCTCTCTCCCTTTCTTGCTCTCACACTCTTTTTATCTCTCCCTTCTTGAACTTTCAATAACTTTTTACGTTCCTGTGTTCCTCATATTTATAGCTCAAATTTTGTGGAGAGGCTATGATTATCTTTAGGTTTAGTGCAACAGGCGGTCCAATGTCGTCGACCATAAGTGGGTGGTTAGGTGGGAGTGGGAAGTGGTGTGAGTGGCCTTGGAACTTGGTTCCCCCCTCCTGCGGGTATTCTTAGCAGCGACGCCTCCGGAGGCATTGTCGAATATGTAAAGGACGGGGTGTTTGACCGTTGGTCCTTCATCACTACTAGGGAAAGTATTGCCGAGCAATGATGAAGTGACAAAGTTTGGGTCCACAGCTTGTGTGGCTTTGGGATGGGCTACTGGGTAGAAAGAGATCGTGCTTATGGGCCATACATCCATACCAAAGTCCTAAGCCCAAATGGGCTCGGGTGCGAGGTACCGTACATTAGCCCCCCCTTGATTCGTCCCCCATTCTCGGGGATGAATCAAGGATCCCAAGGGGTGGAATCCACCCGGGAAGCTGAAAAGTTAGTATCTGCCAGTTGAAGAATGTATTAATGCGCCCCTCAAAAGACGCGTTACCTGACTGATGGCTTATATGTCATCATTGTCTGACGGTTCGTGAACCGAGGCGTCACGCGCGTGGCAGTTGAGGTGGCGATTCGCGTGGTTTCCCACCAACAGATTATTTAATGCTACTTATCTCCCTTCCTGCCCCTATAAATAATCACTTTTGTCTCTTTCCCTCACTTTTGCATTCTTCATCCTTCAATCTTTTACTTTGCCGAGCATTCTACTTTCGTGGCTCATCTCCTAGCCCAGAACACACCTCCTCAGAGCCTACAGTAAGTTCCTTTTCTTCTTCTTCCTGTTTGCTCCATTTCATTCTATTCTTCACTAATCTTTTTCTTTCTTTTCTTTAAGAATTCTCGCTTGTAGAATGGGTTACTCCCATCTCCTCTCTTCTGCAGACACCTTGGCTAGTTTTAGGGTTGCCTACAATGTTCCTAGGGATGTCGATATTGCCTATTGTCATGTGGAAGATATCGACATCCAAAGGCGTTGTGGCATAAATACGGTTTTCTTTCCTTTGATGGCCATTCTAGAGGGTGGGCTTAGGTTCCAGGTTGACCCTCTGATCCTAGGTACCCTTAGATTTTACGGCCTTTGTCCCGGCCAACTCCCTCTCAACTTTTACCGGGTGGAGAGTTGTGTGAGTAGGTTGAACCAATTGTTCGGGTTGCAACTGAATCATCATGACATTAATTTTATGTATAGTTTGTGTGGCAACATCGATTCGAATTATTATCTAAAAACTAGGGATGTAAGGGTATAGCTTATTTAATGCCTACCGGATTCGAATAGAAATTCAGCTGGAGATTTTGTACGGGTGAGCGGCAATTGGTTTGCCGAGGAGCTCCCTTGCGCATTTTCACCGCGCGATGTTGGTCGGTACCAAACGCTATTTATTTAACTTCTTTTGATTTTGATCTGAGTAAGTAATCGCTAACTAACTTATATTACTCCCATGTAGAGAGCAAAAGGTTCAAACTGGATCTTAGAGTGGTACATGTTCGGAACTTGAATTTTGTGCTCAGGTTAGAGATTTTTGTTCACTTGGACGGACAACTTCGAGCATCTCATCTTATCCTTGGTATCGACCCCGTTTACTTAACTTGGCAAGCATTTAGCCAAGCCTTATTAGTTGACAGCCCCCTCCTCTCCTATATAGACGTCCGACACGCAAACTTCCTCCCGCCAAAGTTTACCGTAGGCGAGGCACGTGATCTTGGTCCCCGGTTCATTTGTTCAGACGAGCGGCAGCCCATACGTGACTATTTAGCCGAGTGCATGTCGCGAGAGCGCTAAGAGCGAGCTCATGAACCAGTTCAGCCAGAAGCTCTCGCCCAGCCCGAGAACCCTATAGAGTTCGAGGCTCCTGTTCAGGAGGCCGAAAGTGCAGCCGTCGAATCAATCAGCTCTTCTGAAACAGAGTTCGACCACGGCAACTCTATGGTGACCAGAAAGAAAATGACAATCAACCGCTTTGTCCCGAGTGCCCAGCTAGCCGCACAGTATCAACGAACCCCTGGCCAAGATCCTACGCCTCCTCCTGCACTAGCAAGTCGTGCTCGAAAAAGGCAGCACACGGTTGAACAGAGGCAAAGAAGCTCGGGCAATGCGCCTTCCAGAATGCCTCCCCGACCATCAGCGGGCATCGTTATCCAGAAGCCGGTAGCACCAACCGGGGTAAACCTAGCGTTTACTTCCCGGGCCTCAGCGGAATGGCAACCCTCCTTCCAACTCGACGACAAGCCTCTTCCTACAACGGCCAGTGTACGAATGTGGGAAAAAGGTCATGGGGGTCGTATTGCCCAAAGTCTGGCGCATGGCCTTTTTTTGCCCAAGGATGTGCACGCTTTTATGGAAGGGATAGACGAGTCTTTGGGGAGGCGATTGTAGTGGCACACCATAGCAATAACTGTTCCATTTTTTTTCATCATTCTTGGTTTTCTACTCATTCATATATGTGTACTTTCTTTTTCCCCTTACAAACATCATTATTGTGTGGTTAGGCCGCGCAACTATCGCATATCATAAACGGGAGGATGAGGGAGCTTACTGAAGATGCTGAGCAGGAGAAGGCTTTGAAGGATGTTGCCGAGGCCATGGTGAAGGAGAAGTTGATAGCTGCTGAGGATGCGGAGGAAAAAATTGCCTTAGCTGAGAAGGCATGAGCTCTGGCCGAAGGGAGGTCTACGGAGCTTAAAGTGCAACTGGGAGGCACCGAGCTTAAACTGGCAGAGGCCCAGTGTCTAAATTTACGTTAGAAGAAAAACTGGCCGATTCGAAGGCAGCGTTGGAAGCTTGCGAAAGCAAGTGGTACGACGAGGGGTTTGCGGACGCCGAGAATTCGGGGGAGCCGGTCATTCGCCAAGCTCACATGCTTGGATTCGAGGAGGGGTAGTTTACCGCTCTTCAAACCATGAAGGTTCTCGAGGATTCTCCCCAAGGGATCACTGCCGCGCAGCACGCACCCCTTGTTATCGACGAAGAAGAGACCACCAGCATAAGGGAACTGGTGAATGCTATTGATTCTCACGCAGAGCCGACCAACTTAGAGGCGACTAGCCACCCTCATGCTGGGGATCAAATCGAGGGGAATGTCTAATTGCCAACTTTTTTCGCCGACTAGCAACCTCTTAAGGATTCATCTTTTGTTCAAACCATGAACCTCTGAAGTCGACTTCTGAACCAGATTTTCCGTACTTTCTTTTTCTTTTTCTTAAGTAATTATTTGAACTGGTTTGCCTATGTCACCGGGTTGTGGTGACGAAACAATTTATTTCTTTTGGGCTTTATTTTCTATCTTTCAAGTTACCGAGTTTTGGCAACCAAACATCAGTTTAAATTTTATATGTTGTTTTAAGTTATGCTCATGAATGCTTTACTTTAGTGTGCTTTCTCTTCGACCGAGTAATCAACTTTTGTTGGTTGCTTTTTTTAGGATAAGGTTCCCTCTTACCCGGCGACGAAGGTCGTATCGGGAACAGTTTTCTGTGTGGGAAATTTAGACCAAGGTTCCATCCTGCTTGGTGAAGAGTGTCAATTCGGAGACAGATTTCTGTCCTTAGACAATTTGTAAGATTTTCACCTGCTCGGTGATGGGGTTCGAGCTGAGAATCTGGTTTCTGTCAGAATAATTTAGGTTTCCACTTGCTCGATGATTGGTTTCAAACTGAGAAGTAGGTTTCTGCCCTTTGACTAATTTAGAAGGTTTCCACCCGCTCAGTGATGGGGATCGAATCGAGAAGCGAGCTTCTGTCCTTAGAGTAACCTTTAAGGTTTACACCTGCTCGGTGATACGGATCGAATTGAGAGTCAGGTTTCTGCCCTTAGGCTAATTTAGAAGGTTTCCACCCGCTCGGTGATGGGGATCGAACCGAGAAGCGGGTTTTTGTCCTTAGAATAACCTTTAAGGTTTACACCTGCTCGGTGATACGGATCGAACCGAGAGTTAGGTTTCTGCCCTTAGGCTAATTTAGAAGGTTTTCACCTGCTCAGTGATGGGGGTCGACTCGAGAAGCGGGTTTCTGTCCTTAGGCTAATTTAGAAGGTTTCCACCCATTCGATGATGGGGATCGAATCGAGAAGCGGGTTTCTGTCCTTAGTAAGACTCGTGACTTAAGGTTGTTTCATGCTTGAAAATAGAAGTCGAACAGAGATGTGACAACAAAATGGAAACAGTTTGCCTAGATAAACGCCATCACCTTCATTAGCAAACCTGTACAATATTACGTTCAATTCACAATTTACGGCATTGCCCATCAGTGATAGAATCTCTTCAGGTTATGGATGTTCCACGGCTGAGGCAGTGGCCTCTCATCCATGTCTTCCAAGAAGTACACCCCTGCACCCGCAATGGCAGTGACCTTGTAAGGCCCTTCCTATGTCTGTGCCAGCTTCCCGGCATTCGTATCTCACATGCTCCCCACGACTCTTCTTAGAACCAAATCCCTGGCGCTAAACTCCCTTGCTCTTACGTCTCGGCTGTATCTCTAGGTGAGCTTTTGCTGATACTCCGCAAGCCGTATAGTCACCATTTCACAACATTCTTCCAACTTGTCCAAGCATCCCACCATCATCTCCTTGTTTTGGGCGAGATCGAATCCCGCGATTCGTGCACTGCACAGACTCACCTCGGTAGGTATCACGGCTTTCGCTCCATATGTGAGAGAGAACGGGGTCTCCCCGATGGACCTTATGGGAGTTGTCCGGTATGCCCACAAGACTTTGGGTAGTTCCTCGGCCCAGTTTCCTTTCGCGCCCTCCAGCCTCTTTTTCAGCCCATTCACAATTACTTTATTTACAGCCTCGGCCTGACCATTACTCTGAGGATATACTGGGGTTAAGTACCTGTTTTTGATGCTAAGATCACCACAGAATTCACAGAAGGCTCGACTGTTGAATTGTAGCCTATTGTTTGATATAAGAGAGTTTGGAACCCTAAACCTTGTGATTATATTCTTCCACACGAATTTCTTTACATCCACGTCTCGTATATTGGCCAAAGCTTCCGCCTCCGCCCATTTGGTAAAATAGTCGACAGCCACCAGAACGAATCTTCGATTACCCGTCGCCCGGGGGAATGGGCTGATGATATCCAGCCCCCACTGTGTAAAAGGACAGGGACTGTTGATCGGGTTCAAATGGCCTGTAGGCTGATGGATTAGAAAGGCATGCTTCTGACACTACTCACACTTAAGTACATACTCGAGGCGTCCTTCTACATTTGAGGCCACCAAAACCCTTGAGTCATTGCCCGGTGAGCCAATGAACGTCCTCCTACATGGCTGCCGCACATTTCATCATGAAGTTCGGCCAAGAGCTCACCCACCTTTTCTGGGCATAAGCACAAAAGGTATGGCCCTCCAAAGGACCTCTGGTACAAAGTCTGGTCTTCTGATAGCCAATACCGAGAAGCCATTCTACGGATCTTGCTGCCCTCCTTTTCGTCACACAAGAGTCAGTCCTCTGCTAGAAAGTCGATGATGGGGTCCATCCAGCACGGCCCAAGGGTTGTGATTGCTGTGACTTCAATCCCTGCAATTCCTGGATCACTTAATACCCTGACGCTCGGCTCTAAAACAAGCTCGACTTTAATTAGCCGGGGTATCTCTTCGGCTACTTATGATGCCAGGGTGGCGAGGGAGTCGGTGTGTCTATTTTGCGTTCGAGCCACTTGGAAAACCTTTACCGTGCTGAAGCCGGTTATAACCTACTTCACCTGTTCCAGGTATGCTTTCATCCGGAGATTTTGGGCTTTAAAACTGCTCTGCACCTGATTAACCACCAGGCGTGAATCTGAATACACCTCCACTTCCCAAGCACCTAAACTTGAAACTGTCCTCAGTCCGACTAGAAAGGCTTCGTATTCTGCCTTGTTATTGGACGCTTTGAAACCCAACCTAAACGAGTGCTCTAATCATATTCATTTTGGGGTGATTATGACAACCCCTGCACCGACCCCTGTGATGCACCTTCCACGAATACCTTTCATGGGTGAGCCTCCAGATGGCAAACTATCTCCCCATTCCCCTTCGACGAGAACTCGGCAATAAAATCTACAAGGATCTGGCCCTTCACCAAGCTTCGGGGTTTGTACCATATGTCAAAAGATCCAAGCCGAGTTCCCTATTTTGCTATTTGGCCCGTGAAGTCTAACCTCTTCAATAGTAACTGTAAGGGATATTCGATTAAAATGTACACCGTATGAGCCTGAAAGTAGTGTGACAGCTTTCTAGTGGCATGTATTAAGGCCAACACAAGCTTCTCTAGAGGTAAGTATCTCGTCTCGGCATCAACTAGAGTCTTGTTGATGTAGTACATGGGCTGCTGGATTCCTTGGTCCCTTAGTAGCACAGCACTCACAGCGTGCTCAGACACTGCCAAGTACATGAATAAATTCTCACCCGATTCTGGTGCCGTAAGCATGGGTGCCCGCGCTAAATAACCCTTCAGATCCATAAAAGCTTTGTCGCATTCTTCGTTCCACTGAAATCTAGTCCACTTCTTCAGAAGTTGGTAGAATGGTTGGCAGCGATCTGCAAATTTGGAGATGAACCGATTAAGGGCAACTAGCATCCCAGTTAACACTTGCACTTCTTTCGGATTGCTCGGTGGCTTCAGTCTTTTTACGGCTTCAATTTGGTCAGGGTTGACCTCAATTCCCCGCTTAGTGATCAAGTACCCCAGGAATTTTCCAGCCCCCACACCAAACGTGCACTTCTCGACATTAAGACGTAACTTGTGCTGTCGGAGAACCTCGAAAACCCCCTGAAGGTCCTCCATGTGCCATGCTACCTACTTGCTCTTCACCACCATGTCATCAATATACATTTTAATTGTACGCCCTATCTCGTCTCAGAACATTCTCGTCATCATTTGTTGGTATGTGGCCTCGACGTTCTTTAGTCCGAAGGGCATCATCGTGTAATGATAATTGGCCTTCAGGGAAATGAATGTCATCTTCTCTTGATCCTCGGGTGCCAGGGCAATTTGGTGATACCCTTGAAAAGCATCCAGAAAGCTTATCCTCGGGTGCCCATACGTGGCATCCACCAACTGATCAATCTTTGGCACGGGAAAAGGGTCTTTTGGGCATGCTCGATTCAGGTCTGTAAAGTCCACGCCAACCCTCCACTTGTCGTTCTTCTTCTTCACCACCACGGTATTTGCCAACCAATTCGGGAAGAAAATTTCCCTTATCACCCCAGCATCCTTCAGTCTTTGGACTTTTGCTTTCACCGCCTCAACGTGCTCCCAGGCCGATCTCCTCAGCCTTTGCTTCTTAGGAGTGAATGAGGGGTCGACTCTAAGTCTATGGACGATGAACTCAAGATCCACCCCGGGCACTTCATATGGACTCCATGCAAACACATCCACATTCTGTATTAGGAGTAACAACATTTCTACTTTTTCCCATTCGTCCATGCTTTTTCCTATATGGAAGCACTTGTCGTCATCTGGAAGTGCCTTTACCTTCATCATTTTCTCGGCACAACCACCCCCCCGCTCTCCTCGGTCATCCTGTGATTGCTATAACAAGACCTCCTGTGGCAGGTCCTTCTGCTGAGCATGCTCCCCCTGACCGGCTATCTCCTTTCTCTAATTAACTATGGCGACTAAACATTGTCTAGCCGTTTGCCGGCTTCCCTTTACCACAGTAACACCATGCTCAGTAGGAAACTTCAATTTCACATGCAGGGTGGACGGGACAGCTTCCATCACGTGGATCCAAGGTTTTTCTAGTATCGCACTGTACGGGGAGAAAGAAGTCACTACTATGAATGTTACTATCACCTCCTTACCTTCCATATTCATGAGCAGAGAGATTTGCCCCTCGGGTATTATGATTTTGCCATCAAACCCGACCAATGGTGTATTGTATTTAGAGAGGTCCCCATCCTTCAATCCGAGCCCCGGGAACAGATTCGGATACATCACGTCAGCCCCACTTCCCTGGTCTACCATCACCCTTTTCACCAAAAAGCCGTTTATCCGAGCAGTTACCACCAAAGCATTATCGTGCGATTGAATCGTCCCCTCTAAATCATTATCGCCGAAAGCGATCGGTTCGCGGGTAATTTTCATCTTCTTCCCCGCCGGTTATGCGCCTGAGCTACCCTCCACAGTGACCACATTTAACACCCCTTTTCTCCCTACCAGGGCGAGGCTCCTCGGGGGAACGTGGATGACCTCAATTATCCCAAGTGGGGGTGAGAGGGTGTTGCCCCTCTGTGTGGCACCCTGCCCTATTCCTCGGTCCCCCAAGTCCACCACGAATTCCTTTAAGTATCCAGCCTTGGCCAAATGTCTGAGATGATCTCTCAACACTCGACACTGCTCAGTGGTATGGCCTTTATCTTTGTGGTAAGTGCAGTACAAGTTCTGATTCCTCCTAGAGGGATCACCACCTATCTTGTTCGGCCATCTGAAGTATGGCTCGTGCTTAATTTTGTCTATAATCCTGTGCACTGGCTCCTTAAATGTCACATTTACCTCCCTTACCTGTGCTTTTGGCTCTCAGGCCCTCGGGTCTCCCCGGATCCTCGGTTGAAAACCACCCTGCCGAGGACAATTTGTCATCAACGCTTTGCCTTTGCTTTGCAATCAGTCATCTTCCAACCGTTTATATTCTTCAATACGCCTCATCAGCTGTCTCATATCCTCGGGAGGCTTTTTAGTCAGTGACTCCCTCAGCCCAGAATCCTCGGGCAATCCCATTCTAAAAGTGCTCGTAGCGATCTTCTCTTTCCCTCCGCCAATTTTGTTGTAAAGCTCCCAGTACGGGCTAGCATAACTTAGAAGGTTTCCCCTACCCTCATCTTCATGGATAGCAACGCGTCTACTAGTTACGGCACCCAGTTGCAAGTTACAAACTGAATCCCGAACTCTTGTATCAGCTTGGCGAAATTGTGAATCGAGCCTTTCTGTAGCCCATTAAACCATCTCAAAGTGGTAGGACCAAGGTTTAAGGGAAAAACCTTGCACATCAGTGCGTCATTATGGGTATGCAAAGACATCATCTGGATATATTGACTGACGTACTCTACCGGGTCTATTTTCCCGTCGTAGGAGTTAAATGGAGGACGCATGAATCTGTCCGGCATTAGGGCACTCTCAATGTCAGCCGAGAACGGAGACCGAGCGGCTCTCCATAACGCGTGGCTCATCGCATCCATGGCCGCATTATGGGGCCTTTGCTCTTCTGGGGAATTTAAACCTCGATCTTCATACTCCCGCGACCGCGAACGGTCTCGGCGTTGACAGGATTCCCGCGAATGAGACCGTTCCCTTTGCCAACTAGATTCTCAAGAATGGAAGCATTCTCGGCGATTGTGGGACCTAGATTGATTGGACCCCGTTTGATAACGATCTTCTCCGGTGTTGGATCTTCTTTCTCGGTTGTCTCTGTCCCTTCTACAATGCCTGTTCTCTGTCTCCAACTCCAGGTCCCTCACCAGCTTGCATAACCGTTCGATCTCTTCGCCTCTTTCATCGAACTGTCTGTGCCCCGAGGCATTTGAAATCGTGTGCTGCGTCTGGTACAATCCCTCCCTGACGCCGGACTGCTCCTCTCGTTTGAGGTCCCTATCTTCACGTCTCTTTTGCCTTCTTTCTTACCATGATAATCCCCGAGAAGATCCTACTGAACCACTTTCAGCGTCACTCCCGGAGTGTCTCCCAGACATCTGCCTCCTTGAGATTGAATCTCAGTAGAACTACAGCGTTGTAGGAGATTCCCACAAACGGCGCCAATTGTGCGCATCGTAAACAAGACCACTAGGCTGGGACTCACTTGGGCCGACAACTTATTTGTATAGTGGGCTTGGATTTCCTACACTGGGTTGTTCTCAACACTAAGACTCAATGAGATCACTTTTCTCTTTTCCACTGCCTAAATCACTCTTCTCTTTATCCTCCCTCTCTCTCTCTCTCTCTCCCTCTCTTGCTCTCACACTCTTTTTATCTCTCCCTTCTTGAGCTTTCAACAACCTTTTACATTCCTGTGTTCCTCATATTTATAGCTCAAATTTTATAGAGAGACTATGATTATCTTTAGGTTTAGTGCAACATGCAATCCAATGTCGTCGACCATAAGTGGGTGGTTAGGTGGGAATGGGAAGTGGTGTGAATGGCCTTGGAACTTGGTTCCCCCTCCTGCAGGTATTCTCGGCAGCGGCGCCTTCGGAGGCACTACCGAATATGTAAAGGACAGGGTGTTTGAGCGTTGGCCCTTCATCACTGCTCAGGAAAGTATTGCCGAGCAATAATGAAGTGGCAAAGTTTGGATCTGTAGCTTGTGTGGCTTTAGGATGGGCTGCTGGGTAGAAAGAGATCGGGCTTATGGGCCATACATCCATACTAGAGTCCCAGGCCCAAATGGGCCCGGGTGCGGGGTACCATACACTCACCATACATCAATTCTCTTTTTTTTTTTTCTTTTTTTTTTTTTTTTTTACATCTAAGCCGAACACTGCTTATTTACTTATTAATTTTTTTCTCACTTCCTTTTTGCCACAAAAACCCAACAAACCCACCCACACAACCAGCCACAAAACCCAACAAACTCACACTATCAGCCACAAAAACCCAACACCACCAATAGGGACGGAGCCAGAGTTTTGAGTTAAAGGGCGCGGCTTTACTGTTGGTTATGTGCAGCAGTTTCAACCTTTGACTCTGCTACTACTTAGTTGCTGAGGATTTTTTTTAATTTTTTTATGTTGGTAAGAACAAAATTATTTTACCATTGGTAATTTTTGTTGTTGAGTTATTTATTTATTTTTTTTTTTTACATCTATATTTTGTTTTAAATTTTTGATCTATAAATTTTTTTTTAATAGTCACTAAAAATGAGGAAAATACTAGTGTTACAATTTTTTATATATAAATTATTGATGTAATAAGTGATGACTAATAAGTAAAAAAATAATGTGAGTGGTGGGTCCATGTGCGAACCAATAAGAATTTGCTATCAAAACAGTTTGTAAAAATGTAGTAAAATTTTTTGTGAATATAGCATTACTCTTAAAGAATCAATGACATTGTTTAAAGGGAAAAAATGTAATTTTATAGAACGAAATTGCTAAAATTAGTACACACACACATATATAATAATAATAATAATAATAATAATAATAATAATAATAATAATAATATTTTAAAAAAAAAAAATTAGGGGAGCAATGGTCCAAAGCTAGCTACATCCTTAACCACCAGCCATTGCCACTGCTACCATTAGGCACAAAATGACATGAAACCTAGCAACCCAAAACTAGCCATAAAACCCGTCACCACCACACCTCTAACTGGCCATAAAACTCATCACAACCACACCTACAACCAGCCACAAAACTCACCCCAACCAGTCACAAAACCCATCACTGCCACAAGAGAGAGAGAGAGAGAGAGAGAGAGTTGAAGAGAGAGAATTGGAATATTTTTTTTTTATAACTTTGTAATTACAATAAGCTGTCAGTTTTGGCAGTTTATTGTAGCTTGAGTGCTAAAATTTTTAGCTTTAGCACTATCAATATAGCATGCATTTTGTTGTTTGTGATACTAAAAGTAGCTTTTTAACAATTTAAGATCATCACTATGAATGCTCCAACAATTACTTCTCAATACTTCTAATTAATAGAACATTACATATATTACACGATGGTACTTTCGTTTCTCTCTAATTGCTAATCCAATACACTAGGAACATAATTCCCTTAATCTTTATATTATAACAAAGATTTGTTGGGGGAAAAAAACACACACTTAGACACTCTTGATGGCTACAACCTACAAGTTAGGCACTGATCTTCATTGGTTAAACATAATACCCATGAGTCGTCTTAGGTACCCTTCCAACGTGTGATAATAACTAAACACAAATAATTAAGAAGGCTTTCTTTTTCTTCTTTTGGTTTTTTTTTTTTTTTTAATAATTCAATAACTACAAACAATAAACCGGGCCAGCCTTAGGCCTAGGCCTAGGGTCCCTAATCCCTATTAGAGAAAGGCCCTAAAGAAGCAATTTCTATTTTATGTCCTAATATATCAAATGTTTCTCATAAGGGTAATACTAGAGACACTATAAATTTTACTACATAGGTAATTCAAATACTCATTTATTATCTTGTTGAAGTGGTTTCTCAAAACCAAAATCTTGTTAAAGTGTCATGAATCAATTTTTTTTTTTTTTTTTTTTTTATAACATCATGAATCAAATTTGTTTCCATATCAATTTGCAAGCTTCTATAGTGAAATTTATAATAGCTTTGGTGTTTTTCCCCAAAAAAAAAAAAATTTACGGATTTATAGAAATACAACTTATTCACCATAAAGTGAGTTTATTTATTTATTTTTTTTTTTTATTTTTTATAAATACTAAGTATTTTAACACACACATACTAGAAGAGAGGAGAAAATCTTAAAGAAACTGACAGTGGTGTATATTCAAAATGGCCTAACTCTTGAATACACAGCACAAGCTTTAAATTTCTTTAACTCACACTCATTTTCTAATGTGGGATTAACCCACTATTTTTTTTTTTTTTTTTTAAGAATACTAAGTATTTTAACACGTGCACACATGGAGAGATGGGAGAAAGTTTTAAAGAAACTAACAGTGGTGTATAAAATGAGTTAGTCATAATAAAACATAATAATAATATATATCTATACTATTTATAAAATGATTTCCCTCTTTGGATTGAACTTTTATGTAGTTCAAAAATACCCATAAACCTTATGTTTAATACGGAAAAAACTTGAGGACAATCCAGTAAAAATATATTTCCAACTCCACTTAAAATGTTTACAAAATAGGACACTCTCCTCCTAATCCACGTCTTTAAAACAAACTTATCCCAGTTTTTTTAAAAGGTATTTTTGTGATTAGTAGGAGACTCTCCTTCTAATTCATGTCTTTAAAACAAACTTATCCAAAAAAATTTTAAAAGGTATTTTTGTGATTAGTAGGACATTCTCCTACTAATCTATATCTTCAAAACAAACTTATCCTTTTTTTTAAAAGGAAAATTATGACACTAGATCAAAAAAACTATTCTATTTATAAGAAGATTTTCCTCTTTGGACTAGACTTTTATAAAGGAAAATTATGACATTAGATCAAAAAAACTATACTATTTATAAGATGATTCCCCTTTTTGGACTAGACTTTTATGTAGTTCAAAAATACCCCTAAACCTTACGTTTAATAGGGAAAAAAACTTGAGAACAACCAGGTAAAAATATATCTTGAACTTTATTTAAAATGCCTACAAAATAAGACACTCTCCCACTAATTCATTTCTTCAAAACAAACTTATCCAATTTTTTTTTTAAAGGGAAATTATGACACTAGACAAAAAAAAATCTCATTGCAAGCACAAAGCGCGTGTAATGAGGCTAGTATGTGTGTCAATATATATATATATATATATATAATATTTTAAAACATTAACTAATTATTATTTAAGTGATATTTAAATATATTTATGCCTTAAATTGTATTGAGTCGACCTTGATAAGGGACTGTAAGGTAGGAATTTGTTCCCCCCACATCTGATTGTACACGCGACGCGGTGCCTGGCGCGGTGCGTCTTTGCCTTCGTCCCCGAGTGCAGGACCAAGCAAGCGCCTAGCTTGGACTTGTAATCCCACATCGGTTAGAAAGAGCGCCCCACTACCCTTTATAATGCTTCAGGAGCTTGGGTAGTGTACCACTACTCACATGAGTAGTGGTACACTACCCAAGCTCCTGAAGCATTATAAAGGGTAGTGGGGCGCTCTTTCTAACCGATGTGGGATTACAAGTCCAAGCTAGGCGCTTGCTTGGTCCTGCACTCGGGGACGAAGGCAAAGACGCACCGCGCCAGGCACCGCGTCGCGTGTACAATCAGATGTGGGGGGAACAAATTCCTACCTTACAGGGACCTTATCCAAATTTTTTTTAAAGGGAAATTATGACACTAGACAAAAAAAAAAAAATCTCATTGCAAGCGCAAAGCGCGTGTAATGACGCTAGTATGTGTGTCAATATATATATATATATATATATATAATATTATAAAACATTAACTAATTATTATTTAAGTGATATTTAAATATATTTATGCCTTAAACTGTATTGAGTCGACCTTGATAAGCGACGTTTGAAGGAGGAATTTGAATCATGTACATCTTCATTGACAACATCAAGGGGTCATTGTTGAATTACAAGGCTCTTAACAAAGAGAGACAATTCTAGATCTTGTCTCCTACCCATAACAAAGCCCCCAAAATTATGGCTCAATAAAAACTCTAATTGTTTTAGAAAATAAATTTATTAGTATGACGAATTATTATTGACAATTAATTTCACCGAAATGACTTGAGTCTTCAATTTTTGTAAGTCTTTTTTTAGACTGTCAATATAGACACTTAGAAAATAAATTTATTAGTATGACAAATTATTATTGACAATTGATTTCACCAAAATGACTTGAGTCTTCAATTTTTGTAAGTTTTTTTTTAGACTGTCAATAAAGACACCCAATATATCACGCGACCACAAACCAAATGATATTTCTTCCTCTTAAGATCAAAATCAAAGTTTGATGGTGAGTTCCAATTAGCTCAATTGCTAAAGTCTCTAATGGTTGTATAAGAGATTAGAAGTTCAATCCTAGCATATATCAAAAACTAATTGGTGTCTTGGTCTGATGATAAAGAGTTATCATTAGAAGCAGACATGAAACTCTCTTAAAAAAAAAGTTTGAAAATATATCAATATCTCTCCTTCATTGCATTGTCTCTTAAAAAATAAATAAAACTTCTCATCTTTTTCTTAAAAAAAAATCAAATAAACCTTAAGTTTTTACTTTGAGCCGTTTGACATCATGATCATGCATACAACTACTGAACAAGAGTGTCCTAGGATTAGAGAATCTAAAGATCGATTTAGCAAAATTATGTCACTAAAAATCAATGGAATGATATTCATCCATGGAGTTCCACCAAAAAATTGAAAAGAAGAGCAAAGACAAAGACATAAATCACCTTAAAATCCAAGAATTTCATAATGAGGAAAAAATCTCAAAAAATTGCATATGCGTTTGCCGGGAGTCGAACCCGGGTCTATTGCTTGGAAGGCAATTATCCTAACCGTTGGACTACAAACGCCTATGTTGCTATGTTGATCTTATAAATATCTATTTATTATGATAAAATTTTCTGTAAATTAATTAATTATTAATTTTTCTTAATTTTCTTTTCAATGATAAATTTGTAGCCCAAACCCCATTCCTATTTTGATGCTCTAGTATCGAATCTATTTGATTACAAGTCAATTATGTAACTTTTCATGATTGAATTTCGATTACTCCAACCTTGGTTTTAATGGCAATCTTCTTCATGCTAAAGTTATAGTATGGCATTGTCAGGACTACACTGCTCTCTTCACGCAAAAGACCACCGTGATTGTCACGTACCGTACAGAGTATTGATTCTCTGCCCAAACCCTAACCCTAATTTCGTTGAATTCCTGCTCTCTTAATCGGTAAGTTTCTTTCTTTCTTTCATTTTTTGTTTTTTGTTTTTTGTTTTTTTTTTTTTGGTGTTTTGTCAAATATCTTCCATTAAATTTGTGTTTCTTTTAGACCAAATTCTTTGTACTACTTTGTGTTATTTATGCTGCGATGTTTCAGTGGGCATGCGTGATAGGTGTTTGAGGGAATGACTAAACATGTATACTTGTAATTACCATGCTCTGTTTCTGTTTTATTTATTTATTTATTTATTATAAAACTCTGTTTTTAATTATAGTGATATAGAATTTTTTAATTTTCATTCAAGTATTATAGGCTCTTGAAAGAGATACTGAACCCCGTGTTTTGTTTTCATGTTTTTGGTGTCCAATTCAAGAATATTCCATCTGGGTTTTCTTTTTTTCTTTTTTCTTTTTGGCTTTTAAATATAATTAATATGATTTATATTTCAATATAGGTATTGTCTCTTTGGGAAAGTTAGTTGGGTTTTGTGCTTTTAGGTTTTGATGGGTCATGGTATTTTTTTGAATTGCAAATTCAGATTTCTTTCATTTCTGTGTTTTATGTCTTATCACCTGCCTCTGTTCCCTTGGGCACTGAACTAATCCCGCCACTTCTGAAAGTGTGAATGATTGAATGCTAAACATGGGTGATAGAATATGATTGTTATCTAGACATGTCCAAAAATTTTACAGCTATTTGATTGACTTATGTTATCATCGTGTATAAGAAACAGAGCAAACGCATATAATTTATATCTACACGAGTTTCAGAAGGATGTACCTGTCTATTAGAGATTATCTAGTTTATTATTTATTAAAATCTATAGATCTTTTAAATTTACATAAACTTCATGGGAGCATTAAAATGATGCATACAAAAAAGACGCAAACCTTTTATGTGATGCATACAAAAAAGACACACACCACTAGTCTCAATTTTTGCAGAGAAATTATTCAAACTCTTGGGTGTACAATGTAGTGATGTGCTACCTCTTCCTCTCACATAAGGGTAGACTGAATACTTTATTTTACATTGTAGTACCTGTACTTTCAGCTTAGGTTTTAAAAATGGGTTCGGAGGGCATACATTAACAAATCCGTTTTTGGAAAAATTTTATTGGGAACTGAAAAAGCTGTCAAAACTTTTTCAATTCCCGAAATGGTATATTATTGTGTGCTCTTAGGGCACACGTTAGTAAAATCCTTTAAAAATTAATAGGGATTTGTATTTGATAGAAATCCTTTCTATATTTTGTGTCATAAGGTGAACTAGCCTTGCCTTTCAGGCTATTTTGTTGTTTTCTATTTTCTATGGGAGTAAAAGAGTTACTGAAATAATTTGGAATTGAGTGTTACAATGGGGTGTCAGTAATCTGCAGAAGTGTAGTTTCAGACCCTCTTTATGCACATTAGCTTCAGTTGCCTCTATATATCCCACTTGTGGGTTCAAAGGATTGTGAAGGTGTTAAATGGCATAGCTTGGGTTTCAAATCCTCTTTATGCAAAATGTTCCTAATTCTATTTGTAATAGAATTTTATGAATCAGGTGGAATATTTCTTTTTCTGTTTTAGAGGGAGGGTAGTGTAGGGTAAGATGTTTTGTGTTTTGTAATGCTTCCCCTATGCTGGTGGCGTCTGCATTGCAGATCTGTCCAGCAGTTTTTTTTTGTGTTGTGCTTTTGTTGTTTGTATCTGGGTTTTGTTCAATATAATTATTCATAACTGAAAAAAGGAAAAAAAAAAAAAAGAGCTCTTGAAATGTATTATTAATACCTAACTCTAGATGGAGATCTTTATGATTGGCCAGGCAAATAACATTGGGTTTTGTTTATCTTACTTAAAAAAAAAAAAAAAAAATCTGATGCAGCATCAATACCAATTATATCAACATGGAACAACATGATATACCTTTGCCTCCGGAGGTCTCTCCAGATGTGTGCCTCTATGAGACCGATGAAGCTCTCTTATATTCAGCGTTTATGCCTGGGGTACCACAAGATGAAGCCCGGGTGATTTTTCGTAAGGCCACCATGGAATTTGAATTCGGGGGTGTTTGGGTGCCTTTGCCTGACGAGCCCCAATTTCGTCAGGTTTACTTAGGGAACATAAAAATGCATCAAGGCCCTTTTTCAGTGACAAAGACTGTACACCTGATTCGTAGGGGGCGTATATTTCTGAAGGTGCCAAAAGAATACGAGGATCTACTTGCACTTCCGGAGGAGTTTGAGATACCAGCAGCGCCTAGAGAACCTGAGGTTGTACTAGCACCTCAATAGACTTTTAAAATTGTTTTATCTAGCTTTTTAATTGATTTTTGGTCAATTGGATGAGCTTGTTTTCATGGATGAGCTTATTAGTTATTTTTTGCTTATTATGATTACTGTGCAAAAGTAGTGTTGTATTTTGAATATATATATATATATATATATAATGCTTTAAAAAGTTGCATCTCAGTTTTGATGAAAGAAATGCTTTCCCATATGAACTAATTTGGCATCATAGTGTGCGAATTAGTTTCAAGCAAATAGGTTGGCCTTTGCCAAACTTACGTGGCACGAGACAATAGGCAATTCTTGCTATAAACCTGTTAAGGCAACTGTTAAGTTTGTAAAGGCGAGACTTCTCACCCTGGCCCTGACAAAACTTGCTCATAACAATGAATGAAAGGCATTTCTTGTAGCAACAATCAAACTTGTAGTTGGATAACTTCATTAATAGATGATACAGAACGTCCATACGTTGTTTTAGACAAATCTAAATAAACAAAAAGGAAACATAAACAGGGGGCTCCGAGTACACAGCAAAATCTTGAGAAAAATGAGTCCGTCCGCCGTGATGAATCCTGGCCAACAGGATTTGTCTTAGACTCTCCCTGCCTTCAGTCACAATGGCATCACTAGCATTTGAAGTTTTTCAAACGTACTCAACAACCAATTCAGCATTTAATTCAATATCAACAGCAAGTAGAGATTTATGCCATCTCAAATGGCCCAAAATTCTGCGGCAGTGCTTGTGGTAAACCTAACGCTTTTGTGTACCCTCTAACCCAAGCTCCGCTAGCTTCTCTAATTAGTCCACCACCACCTGTGAGACTTGGATTAACTAATGAAGAGTGAAGACCAATCCGAATTAAGCTTAAACCAATTTGGGGGAGGACAATTCCATTTCAGTTTTAGTAGTGACATGGGTTGTAGGGTTACAACTTACACTCATTTAGGCCAACAAACAAACGCAAACTCAAAAGCTCTGAACATAACCTCTGATTGCTCTTCATGTAGCCTTTCCTGATTGAAGATCACTTTATTTTTGTGTAGCCATAAGCCCCAACCCCCAAAGAAGGAAAATAACACACAAGTGTTATAGCCAGTTTTGCCTTAATCAACATGCATTTTAGATTAGTTTCGACTATTCTGATAAAGATGCATTACAAATTAAAGAGTTAAATGTACTATGTATTGTAAAAGTCGCCTATTATTAGAGTGATCGAACGAGAATTGAATTGTGAGCCCCTGACAATCTCCCTTCACAATGATGCTCTCATAACTACGTAGTTGTGATACAATTTATAAGACTGTGAGTTATGTCATTTTACCTTAAAGTGGTATTATTAGGCACGGAAGTTTACAATTGAGTCTTAAAGTTCCAAAAAACAAGCACTATTGGTCATTTTGTTTAATTATGTTATTATTATTATTTTTGTTGTTGTTGTTGTGTGTGACTAATGTACTAATGAGGTGGTCTATTTTTAATAAATGACAAAAAAAAAAAAAAAAAAAACCGAAAGTCTGCTCTTAGCCTCTCATACACCAATAAAAAGCATTATGGAAAAAAAAATTCTATATAGATATAATTAAATTCAAAATTGAGAGAGAATCTCATTAGAATCTAAATTGTGACTAATTGTTGTCTAATTTATGCCATATGTCTTATCTAAGTTAGATTTTTTTTATTTTTTTTTTTTATTTTGTTATAGGTGAATTATTGTTATTCAAAAGACAGAGTTTATAAATAACCCATCAAAAACTCAATAAAAAAAAAAAAACAAAAAAAACTCAGTATATATTAAAAAATAAAGTAAAATAAAATTTATAACTTAAAAAATATGTAATTCTGCTAATAATTTTGAAACATCTTCAAAAATTATAATAGTTTTTAATTGCACAGAGTTATACTTAATATGCTATAAAATTTACCTGCAGCAACGGCCAATTCATCTGAAAAACTAACTAAAGCTCCACACTACCTTACCTTACCTTCCTTTCATTTCAGATTCAAAAACTCACGCTCATAGCTCCGTCGTTGAACGAGCTTCCGATTGCTCTGGATCAAATCAGACGGTCAGAAAACAATTCAATCACATGTCGAAGTCAACAACAATTTACTGAGCGCTCTCTCTCTCTCTCTTCCTCTCCGTTGACCACAATGCATAGCCGCGCATCGCAGAACCGGCTATCTACTCCGTCTCGGATTTCGGTTCTCTTGCTCGCCATGTTCGCAACCATGGCCGCAGTTTACGTCGCTGGCCGGTTAGGTTTTTTTTTTTTTTTTTTTTTAATTTAAAATTTTTTATTTACGTTGTGAATTGTGATTTATTGGTAAATTTTAGTTCAATGAGTGTTTGATAAGAATTTGTATTCGATAGGCTATGGCAGGATGCTGAGAATAGAGTATATTTGATCCAAGAGCTCGATAAACGAACTGGCCAGGTAATTCTTTTTCTTTTTCATTCTTTCAAATCTTTTTACTTATCAATTTTTTATTTTTTTTAATTTTTTTTAATTTTCAATTTCTGTATCAAATTTAGGTTTAAAAAAAAAAAAAAGTACAGCTAAATTTATGATTAATAAAGTAAAATTTATTTGGTGAAGGAAAAGTGCTTGTAAAGTTATACTTGGGAAATAAAATTAGACCATTGTGTTCTTCACAGAATTGAAATGATCTCTACTAATTTTATTTTTTTAAATAATGATAAATGGTTTTAAACTCTGCAGTAATTTGGTGATTCTAGTGACATTTTTTTGTTAGACTGCTAGCATACGAAATACGATGGTTTTGTAATAGACAATGGACTTGTTTGGACCTTTAGTATCGTTATTGTAAATGGGAAATACTCGAATAACTGACAATCCCAAAATGATTGGATCGTGTGCTGTGTCATCTACAGTCAGCATTGCCTGGTATGGTATTTCATGATGCAATAATACTTAATTGATGGGATCATGGTTAGGAGTATAATGGGTTGTTTTGGTTTGTCAAGTCCTTGGACAAAGTGTTGTTGGTCGTGACACTGCGCCTGTTTTTTCCTTTATTTATAAGGTTTTGTTTAGTTTTTGCATAAGACGAAAAGTTAACAAACGATTTGTCATAAATTTTCAGGGTCAATCTGCCATTTCTGTTGATGATACGTTAAAAGTTATAACCTGCAGGTAATTTGATTCTAGCCATTTGTCACATTCAACAAATTATGATCTCAAGCTCATAGTGGGATTCTTTTTTATTTTCTAGGGAGCAACAAAAGAAGTTGTCGGAGCTTGAGATGGACCTTGCTGCAGCCACACAGGAAGGCTTTGTTCCAAAGCACTTGTCAAAAAATGACGGGACTCGTTCTAAGAAAAAGCTTTTAGCTGTCATAGGAATTATGACAACATTTGGCCGAAAGAAAAATAGAGATGCTATTCGCAAGGCATGGATGCCAACCGGTAACTGTTTGCTAGTTTCATTTTCCCCTCCTTTAGTAAAATCAATGTAAATAATGACCTATGTCAATGGCAACACTTCACTTATAATGAGCTCTAGCTCAAACATCACTTCCTCCATCCTTAAAAGGAGTGGAGGTAAGGTTGTGGCTTCGGCTTTGGATTCAAGACCCATTAGATGTGTGTTAAACTTATCATTTAAAAGTAAATAAGTAAAAAACACTCTATTGCTTTACAATTTTTAGGCATGCCATTCTAAAGGAGCTCTAACTTGAAAATATTTAGAGGGGATAAAGGCTGGAAACTTACATTACAATTTGGGGGTCTGGGATAAGCTCATGGTAGTGCGTAGTGCTAAAGTGAAATGCAACAGTGCAACTGCTAGTTGAGTATATGGCTGTTAATGTTTGAGTTATCTTATTTGTGTCTTCAATGAAAAGGAGATAGTTCAATAAAATAGTAGTGTGGCTAAAGTTAACATGTTATATGGTGGTTCTAAATCTAGAATGTTGAATTCTATCCTAACCATAAAAAGAAGTGGGTGGAGACCATTTGAAGTGAAAGGTTTGACCCAAACTGATATGTTATATTATGAATTATGAATAACTGAAGTGGATCCAACACATGAAGTTGGCTGAATCAATAGTAGATTTAAAAAGAATTAATAGTGAGTCAGAAAGACAATTTGAAGGCTTAGAATGTTTCCAATAAGTTGTTAGGGCATATTTGGTAGACTATAATAGGCACTGTAATGTAATAGCTATTCTTATGGTTTAGTTATTTTTTAGTTTGGTTATGTTTTCATTACTGAGAATAATCATTTAACTATTCTTTAAAATGAGAAATAAGTGTTTATTTCTAAAAGGGTTGTAATAGTTATTCATTAGTAGGTGTAATAATTTCGAAAATTAATATATTTCTAAATAAACAAATTTTCCATTTACACATAACAATTATAAAATAAAAAATTATAAAAAAAATAACTCATCTCTCTCTCAAATTTTAAACAATATTACTTTTAGGGAAATATAATTATATGAGTAATATATTTCTTAAAATCAATTTTAAGTTTTATTCTATTGTTACAACTAACAACCAAACTTATGAATAAGTTTATTCCATCACAACCAAACTTATTCTATTACAACACTTTTTTTTTTTTGATAAGTAACGAAAATTTTATTAAAAGATGAAAAACAGCCAACCCGAGTACATTGGGAATGTACTATGGGGGCAGAAATCAAAAACGAAGATTACAACGATCAAGTAACTATTACAACACATTTTATTCTTAGTAATAAAGATTACCATTCCTGTTGTAATCCTCATTCAGTGTTCCAAATATGCTCTTAGTGAAAGAATTATTTAGTTGTTTCTGTATGTGAAACATAAGCCAATAGTAATAACAGCTGGAATTATTGAGTAGTGAACTTGAAAATACCAGTTTTGACCCCAAAACAATTAAGCAAAGGATTAAAAAAGTAATGATCAATTAATTGGATTACTTGATCACAAGTGCAATATCGATTACCATAGATCAACATGAACCATATCATAAAGCATTAAACACATAAACTAATAAAAGCAAAACTCGTGATATGGAAAAAGTGGAAAACCAATGGAGAATGTCTCCATAGGAAAAACTACTACAAGGGTAACCTACCCTAACTAAAGCAAAACATATAAGTGAAGGCATAAATGCTGTGTTGCATGATATGTATATCCACCTCCATTATATACTTTGTAACATAACCCTGTTTCTTGCTTAACCAAGAAACAACCGTTCCACCAAATAGGAAATATGTCCACTTATAGATTTTCAATCATCTACATCTCATGAAAAAACCAACATCAATATATCCTATTATTTCTAGATCATTGAAGCTGAAACATAATTTCATTCCTTTGGTGCCTGAAGATAACGGAAAATTCGTTCAAATGCTTGCCAATGTGTCCTGCTGGGATTAGATTGATATCTACTCACTAATCCCACCACAACAAATATTTGGCCTTGTACTTGTCATAGTGTACATGAGGCTGCCCACAGCCTGTGAATAGGGGACATCTTGCATGAATTCAATTTCACTCCATCCTTAGGACATGTCTGTCTTCACTCCTTTTTAGTAATCAAAAGCCCTAGGATTTCATTGAACTCTTTCAACTCAAAATCAAAGCAAGGACTGTTTTGGACACAAAATTATAAGGACTAAAATGAAACCTGTTAAAAGATAGGGGCCATTTCTGAAACATGGGGCTAAGGTTGAGGACTAAATGTGTAATTAAACCTTTTTGTCTTGGGAGGTTTGGGGGGAGGATGATGAGATGGCTGGGGCTTTGTTACTGGATATGTTACCCAATTCTTTTAATCTCTTTAATTGGTCAAATTTAGTTCTGACTATCGCTTTGTTGTGTCTCTCCTGTTTAAAGTTTGCTATAGATAACCTTAGCTGTATGCCATACAAGTGTCCAGCCACTAATATACATCATGACCTAAAAATAAATTACTTTGGTTAAATTGCAAATGAGGATTTTATAGTGGATATATGGATTTTTTGTGTTTATGTGACTGCCTTTTTCAATATCTATTAATTTTTTGAGTATATTGCATTTATTTTTTTATTTTAAAAAAAAATTGAGTATCTTGCAACTGCTACTTTCAGGATTTTTTCCCCTTGATTGCACTTCTTATTTGAATTTTATGATGATAAAGCTTTAAAATATGTGCAGGTGCAGCTGTAGAAAAACTGGCCAATGAAAAGGGCATCATTGTACGATTTGTCATAGGAAGAAGGTCTCTATTTTGTTAACTCAACACTAATTGAAAGAATTTTCTATTTTTTAATTTACTTAAGTTTATATATCTTGCAGTGCAAATCATGGAGACAGTTTGGACAGAGAAATTGACATTGAAAATAGGCACACCACTGATTTCATCATTCTTGTACGTTAAACCATTTACTAAATTTAAGTCAATGATAAATAGTTGGTGTTTTAGAGCTTAAACAATTCTTTCACAAACAGATTTCTAACTCTTAAAGGTTCAATAGATCTGAAATGTAGTTTTATAATTTTCAGTTTTTCTAATAGAGTTGAATCACTTGTTAAATAAGTGAAGTTGGCAGTTGGCTGATTTGTTCATAGGAAATAGGAATACAAACTAGGAGTAGTTATTAATAGTCCATTCTTTTGTCTTCTGTCCTACAGGATGGTCAAGTGGAGGCACCTGAGGAGTCTCCAAAAAAGATGAAATCATTTTTTATTCATGCAGTAGAGAATTGGGATGCTGAGTTTTATGCTAAGGTCAATGATGATGTCTATGTTAACATAGGTGTGTCCTTAATCTTTCTGGTGATTGACAATATAGCGTGTCCCTGTAACCTTCAATTTTTCTAGTTTGCAAGAGAGAGAATCTTGTAGGCTATGCAAGAACGCATGCTCACATGAAATGTTACAGGAAACTAGTTTATCCTCCTCCCTCCTTGACATTTTCCCTTGTTTACCCCATTCAGATTTGTCACAGAAATTTGTTAGTTTTATTTCAATCCTTTTACATACTAGCTGATGTCTGAACACTAAATACATCATTATCACAGCATAAAGCTCAATTTTGACATGAATTAAAAGAAATTTACTAAGCAAAAAGAAAAGAAAAAAAAAAAAGCAGCAATTACAGCCTTCATCAATTAAGAGAACTTGAAGCCTATAGTCCTAAACAGATTATTACAGTCTATGTTGATTGTTTTGGCTTATTGATTGTTATACAGATGCCCTGGGAGCAATGCTAACTACTCATATGGATAAGCCTCGTGTTTATATTGGGTGTATGAAATCAGGCGAAGTTTTTTCAGAACAGTGAGTTAAATAAAAATGTTTATTTGATGATGGGAAATGTTTAATATGTTTTTCATTATTCCTTATACTGTCTGAAATATGTAGGTCCCACAAGTGGTATGAACCAGAATGGTGGAAATTTGGGGATAAAAAATCGTGAGTATTTCATCCTTTGGTTTTTTTCCTAAAGCATTTTAAGTATGATGTTGCAATTCTTTATTCTAGAGTGTAACTGGCTCAGTTGTGTACTCGCCAATTTCAAAATACAATATTATTATTGTAGCTTGCATATCTGTTTCTTACTGCATATTCAAAATACTCTTCTTCATTTGAAACTATCCCCTTACTGCAATTTCCTCTGAAACTTTGAGTTAAGTTGAGTGAGGTGGCAAGGGTTGGCTTCTTAAAATATTCATTCTGTTTTGTGAGGTGCATTAGTGTAGAACATACCAAAAATAGGTTTAGTTTTTCCACTGAAGAAAATGTGCCTATGAAAGTACTGAACTGATTGTTGCATATTGCTGCAACGATGTAGTGTGATTTCCCACAAATCAGTCCTTGTAATGTGAAATTCTTCTATCTCAATAACCATCATAGGTAATTTGTAATGTGTTGGGGGAAATTCCATGGTTGGAGCTGAATGCTTGGTTTTAAAAATCTAAAGTAGTGCACAAGAACCTAGGATGTTAGCATTCATGCAGGCTGTGCAGCTCCCTGTTCTTAATTTTTCAGTACCTGCCTCTTCAACTGACTGAAAACATGTTTCTTTTATGTTACAGATATTTCCGACATGCTTCAGGGGAGATGTATGTCATGTCAAGAGCACTGGCTCAGTTCATATCAATAAACAAGTATTTTCTCCCTCTTTTATGGTAATATTAATTACAATATAGACACACCTGGCATTATTGAGTTGACATCTTTTTTTGGTTCTCCAGATCTATTCTTCGTACATATGCCCATGATGATGTTAGCACTGGATCATGGTTTATTGGGCTTGATGTGAAGCACATTAATGAAGCAAGGTTTTGCTGCTCCTCCTCGTCCTCAGGTCTCTCTCTCTCTCTCTTTCTCAAATACACACACACACACAATAATTTTTGCCCCAAATAAAGGGTAACAATTGAGAGCAACTTAGCAAAAAAGCACGTGGCATTGCAATTGAGGTGATTACTTATATTGCTGAGTGAGCATTGAGAAAGGGTCTTTGTTTTTATGCTATGATTCCTATCTCATCTGGTGGGTTCTCTCTTAAAGGACTTTCATGTTTTACTAAAAAACTAGAAAAGTTTAATTTTCATATACATGTTAGTATGTTACTGGTAAAATAATTTGTTTAGTTTTCGTCAGAGTAAAATTGTAAACTATGGAAGTTCAGGTTAAAGAGAAGGAAGAAGGGGAAAATAAAGGGAAAGAGCGACAGAGAACAGAGAAGAAAATAAGGTTTAGGCGTTAATTAGTCAGCCCCTACCTTAGCATATATTTATATTAGGGTTCATAACATAAAATAACTCTTTAACAGGCAGCTACATGGTGACACAGCTTTCTGGTCCGTTTGGTTGGGAAGATGGAAAAGTGAGAGGATAGAAAATAGAGGGAGGATGGAAAAGTAGGAGGATAGAAAAGTTTTTAGTTTTCCTCATTTGTATTTGGTTGAGAGGGTGGAAAAGTAGGGGAATGGAAAACTTTTGGCTTGGTTGAAAATAAGAGCTGTATATATTTACCATCATATCCCTCTTAAATAAAACAAAAAATAATATATTATACTTTTTTTAAAAATTGTGTATAGATGAAAGTGGACATTTTAAAAAATAGCATAAGAAATCATCCAAAAGTGTTTTCTTACAAAAATAATAAAAATAAAAAATTAAGAAAAAAAAAAGAAGGAAAAGAAGGAGAACCCACCATCTGACAAAACCAAAGAAAGAAAGAAAGAAAAAAAAAAAACAAAAAAAACAAAAACAAAAAGCCAACATTACAAAGGAAAAGTCAAAACAAGAAAAGAAAAGCCAAACACGTTAATTAGAGGTGTGGGCAGTTTTGTCTAAATATTTTTCTCACTTTTCACTCCAATTTGGAGAGATTGTATTTTGAAGGGGAGGAGAGAAAACTTGTGGGCTTCACCACTTTTCTCTCCCCCTCCCCCTCTCAACCAAATAGTAGAAAATGTCATTTTTTACCCTATTTTCTATTCTCCTTGTTTTCACCCTAACCAAACATATCCTAAGGGCCCATTTGGTTGGAGGAGTGAAAAAGTAAGAGGATAGAAGAGATTTAATTTTCTCTCATACGTATTTCGTTGAGAGGGTAGAAAAATGACAGAATAGAAAATAGAGATTGTATAAATTTAGCATTATGTCCCAATTTGGTAAAGCAAAAATTAATACATTATATTTTTATTAAAAAATTATGTATGACTGATTACTTCATTAAAAAAAAAAAAAAAAAGAGTTGAACAACCCAAAACTTTTTTCTCCAAAATAAAATTAAAAAAAAAAAATCCAAAACTGATGAGAAAAGAAGGATGAGCACAAAAGAAAAGAATAATAAAAAATAAACGGAAGAAAGGATATGCATGAAAGGGAAAAAAATCTGAAGAAAAGATAAATACTAAATAAAAGAGGGGAAAAAAAAAAAAACAAAATCAAGAAGAAAACAAATAACAGAGAAGAAAAAGACACAAAAGTTCAAATAATATGGACGTTGGATTGGGACAATTTCATCCAAAATATAGCAACAGGTTTCCACTTGAGTTTTCTCCTCGATTTGGGGAGAGAGTTTTGGTGGGCCTGGAGAGAAAATTGCCGAGCCTCACCATTTTCTTCCCTCATTTCCACTCCTAACAAAACACTTTTTTTTTTCATCATTTTCTATCCTCCCTGTTTTACCCCAACCAAATGGACCCTAAACTTATTTCTTCTTTGGGTTTGTGGGGAAAACAAAACACCAATCCTAACTGCCTCTTGCTATATACCTCCACTGGTGTGATATAACAATTTTGCTGAAGTGAAGCTTCTTTGATCCAATGTCTAGTTAGTTTCCATTTAGTCTCATTAGCTTCTTGCGTGTTATAGCATAGCCTTGTACAAGTTTTCTTTTTCCCCCTATAATAAGATCCATGATGTCTGGTCATGCTCCATTGGTCATGCTCCATTGGCAACCTATATTCAGCATTCTTTTTTTAAAGTGTAGAGCAGGGCAAACTCCTGAATATCTAAACATGCATAGATTATGTATAACTAAGATCAAAGAGGCTAGAATATTATAGATGGTGTCATTTGTGAAGGCTCAACTACTTGTGGATTGGGCAGTTTTACATTTCTCTTAACTTATGGTTCTGACTCAAAGGGACAAAGTTCATTTAGAGTGAAATCTTTGTTTATATAGTTTTTCCCCCACATCTCAGGGGCAATTTGTGCAGCTGTGTGAGTTGAGTTGCCTCCAATGACAAATTATTGAAACAATTGGCACATATAGCAAGGGAAGACCCTTCTTCAACAGATGTGTTTTCAACGTTCATGAAGTGAAGAGGATTTTTCCTGCCAAAAGTTGATTCCAGCTGTCTTTAAAGCTTGAATTTCTCGATTGGAGTGATTTTGTGAGTATAGATGCTAACATGCTAATCAGTATTTTTCAAGAGGCTCTGTACATAGGTAACATAGTTCTCATTCGCAGAGACTTCAAAAGATAAGTGAGTCTTCAGATATATGATGTATTATAATTGACCTGTTTTCATTTATCCTCATTGTTGCAAATTATTTTTGTCATTTTGAATCTATTGATTTTGTTATCAAAACTTGAAAGTCATGGAACTTGCGGGTCAAAAAGGTGTTTGCATATGCGCATGCATGAATATGACTGTAAGTTTCCACAGGATTGCAGTCAATTTTACATCAATATTCCAAGTCCAAATTCCAATCCTTAATTTGTATTTTACTAATACAATTCACTTTGTTCTTAATACTTATGCCTGATGGAGCTAATATTGCTGAATGGGGTTATACTGTTGTAGGAGTCTTTTATTGTATTATCTTGCTGCTGCTGTTTTATTTTAACTTCTCAACCTCATGCATCGATATTGATTTCCATGTGTCACTAAATTTATCTTAAAATTTTTGTTCTGTAACTTTCACATGAAAGCAAAACTTTTAAGGACCTGGATGTCCAATTAAACCGAAGGTGATAAATATTCTCATGTGGAATACAACCAAACAAGACAGTATGAAATATTTGCAAAGATAATACATGCCATTGTTTCAAGTTGCAATATTCCTTATCATTCAAATAAGGGCAATGTTTATTTCACACTAGTACACGCACACTTTTTGCACTAAAATCACGACTTAACAATTGGTGTGTGCTAGTATTTACCCTTCAAATAATATCAGTTTGATATGCCAATCCACACTTTAATGGAGACAGGGGAAGTGATTGTTGTGAACCTTAGGACTGACTGCCCTTGATGTTATATTGAAAATGATTGAAATAATTCAAGGAAAGGAACGGTCAAGGGTCAAGAAAGAAGAAGGTGACCCTAGAGGTTATATTGAAATAAAAATAATTCAAGGACAGGAAATGTCCAGAATCAAGAAAGAAGAAGGTAATCCTAGGGTCCGTTTGGTTGGCGGGGTAAAAAAATAGGAGAATAAAAAATGATAGGAGGGTGAAAAAGTGGGAAGATAGAAAGCATTTTAATTTCTCTCCTCTTTGTTTGGTTGGGAGTAGAAAAGTGAAGAAATGGAAAAAGTGAGTTTGTGTAAATTTACTCATATATTATTGTTAAAAAAATGATATCCAATTATAAAAAAAAAAAAAAATGCAATCACCCAAATTTAATAAAAAATAAAAATCACATCTAGAAAAAAAAAATACATCTACACACACAAAAAAAAAAAAAAAAAAAGGGGAAAAAAGAGAAGAAGAGCAACGTTGGACAAAGCCCGCCCCAAAGGAAAAAAAGAAAAAAGAAGCCAACATCCAAGAAAAAAGAAAATAAAAAGACAAGAAAGAAAAAGCTAATATAAATGAGCATTTTTGTCATTATATTTATCAAACTTCTCCAACCCAGTTTTCTCCTCATTTTGGAGAGAACTTTTTGGTATACTCAGAGAGAAAATACATGGACCTCACCATCATTTTCCTCTCTCCCTCTCCTAATCAAACACTCTAAAAAGTTTTCTCTCTTTATTTTCTCTTCTTCTTCTTCTTTTTTTCTCCCTAAAGGGTTGGTCTAGGGTTGGGTTTAAAACTCCTAGTTAGTATTTTAAAGTTAGTGGTCATTTTAAAGGAATTTTTCTATGTAATTATATTATGTGGGATGAGAGATTATACACACCCGTGCAAATAGTTAAATGTTTGAAAAGCTTTAGACATCCCACATTAACTAAAAAAACTATTAATACAATATTATTAGAAGATAAAACATGACTAAATCATGGATGTAATTTGCATAAATTCAATTAAATTTCTTGTATACACAAAAAGCTAATACCACTAATTTGTTTATTTTAAGTAAAGCTAAGACCATAGTTTTAAAAATCGGATTGGATTGGCTGGTTCAATCGGGAACAAGATCTTAATCTTGTCCAATAAAAACCTGTCAAAACTAGTAAAAATTAAGAACTAGGACCCTTTTTTATCCTACATGAAGGTATATTATTTTGATTAATGTTTTATAACATGCTGTAATTGCAAGATTTGAATTGTTCACATGCTTTAATTGCTCACATGTTTTAATTATTAGATTCAAATCACATGCTTTAAATTCAATATGCCATGATGTAGTCTTAGATCTAGGGTTATTCTTTAACCATATTCATAGATCTATTATTTTTTGTATAAAACATGCTTCCTTATGCGTTATTTATCGACATCTACTATTTTATATGCTGTACAAACTAGATCAGATATTTTCTTATGAAAAACACTTCTTTTGTTTATACAAAATCAGAACTGATATTTTCTCAAAATAAAACACTTGTTTTGCTATACAAACAGGGGCGGCTTGATGCATTTAGGGGCATTAGGTGAAAATTGACTTGAAACTTTTCATATATTTAAATATGATTTTTTTATAAAAAAATTAATATTACTTAAATTTTATTATCTTGTTTTAAATGCAAAATTATTAATTAACTATGTAAAATCTTTTTTTCTTTAGAAAATCTATAGACACAAAAAAATTGACAAAACTTTTCACAGTTGTTGATGTGGCAAATTGGTAATGATAAGTAAAAATGTGATGTTAGTAGCAGACCTAGATGAAAACTAGTAAAAGTTTGCCCGCTCAACTATTGTGAAATTCTTTGTATATTGCTCTTTTTTTTTTTTTTTTGGTGAAAAGTGTTATATTCACAATATTTTTACAACAAATTCTAAATATTAAGTTATTACTGATATTTCTGGAAAATCAGTGGGTTGAAAATCTTCAGACTTCGACAATCTTTAGGGTTAAATCCTGAAAAAACCAAATTTAGTCAGAGAACAGACTGGTGGAGACCGGCCTATGGTCCTCCGATGATGAAGTTAGTAGGCTGGAATCGAGAGGAAAAATTTCTAAGAGTTTATCCTTCTCTTCTCAATAGGAAAAATCAGAATCCCTTACCTCTACATAGAGTCGTGTTTATATAGTGTATGGAACGGTTATTTGCTCTGATAACCGTTCCTTTTGTCGAGGAATTCACCAAAATCGGAGGTAACTTCCATAACTTCCGTGGAAGTTACTTTATCCGAACCGGTGCCTTATTACGAGCAATGGAGGTTTTGATTTATAGGTAAGGTCCAAGTCATGAATGCTTGGCTCGTCCGTCCCTAACTAAAGGTGGACGTGCCTTAGCATAAACATGCTTGCCTCGTCCGTCCTTAGGGACGGACGAGTCCTCGTCCGTCCTTATCCAGTTTATGACGGACGAGGCAATTTGGCTGTGCCCATACTTCTTTCTTTTCCCTGTAGACGAGCCATATGGACAATTTTTAAGGTGGTATTTTATAGCATCATCAGTTGCCCCCTTGTCCATGGGTCGTCCAAAGACAAGTAAGACGTGTGTTAGTAGCAGCTTGGTGTGCCACGTGTCAAGAATTTGTTGGTGGAAAAATCTCGTCGATTGATCTAACCGAGGAGCATGCCACGTGTCTCTTGATGATTCAGTTACGTCGCTTCAGATGCCTGAGTTTGTTCCCTATAAATAGTGGAATACCTCCGGTACCCTCTTCATTTCTGAAATTTCTTCCTTTGTCCTTCCTCGTCCTAGATATTCGTCTAGAAGCTTCTCGCATCTATAGCCTTCCTTCGTCCTAGATCCAGGTATTTCTCTTTTTCTCGTCCTTAGTTTTCCTGTTAAGATGGTAGACATTGTACTTTCCTCGTCTAGTGATAGTATAGATAAGGCTATAGACGAGTATAATGACAAGAGTAGTTATGATAGTTCCAGTAGCAATAGTGACAGTAGTGGGGGGAATACCACAGACGAGGAGTATGTCTCTGGCGTCCCTGGGCTTCCTATGGAAGTTATACAGGAACAACTTAGGAAGGCCTCAGGGTCTCAAGCTTGTACTTTGTCCACTGCCCCTCATCCTGGTCCTTTAGACGAGGAGGAGGTCACTGTGTATAGTTGTGCCATAGATATCCCTTCCAGGACGGATGAGCAGAGACTAGAAAACTTTAGGGAGTGGTACCAAATCCCAGATGAGTTTAACCCTAGGTTGCCCGTCCGAGGAGAATGGTGTTGCAACCCTCACTTTGGGATTGGCGTCTATGAAGCTTACCTCTTGGGGGGTTTAAGATTCCCTTTAAACGCCTTTACTAGGGAGTTGTTAGTTAGGTTAGGTTTAGGAATATGCCAATTCAACCTTAATGCATGGAGACTAATTGTCTCAATGCAAGTTTTGTGGGGTGAAGTATTTGGGAAGGACCGTCCTTTTACTGTGGACGAATTCCTTTATTGTTACAAGCCTTCAGAGATACATCAATCCCCTGGCTTCCATCAATTTATAGCCAGGGGTAAAGATAGTAGGTTGATCAAGTCCTTGGCCTCGTCTGACAGAAAATGGAAGACGGAATTTTTCTTTGTCTCCGGCTTCTGGGCTGGGAATCCTGTAAACGTTGGTCGGGACTTGTTTGGTCGTTATACCGGGGACCTAGGAAACCTTCGTCTTGAGGGTAAGTTGTTCCCCTTTTTCCTTTCACTTTTCTCTTTACATTCTTTATTTATTTATTTATTTATTTATTTATTTTTTTATATATACCAACGATCAATTAACAGGAGTGTATCTGTTTCATTCCAGCTGTTGAACGACCATCCTTAAGCAAGTTTTTCCGTGACCGCGTCCACAGGGCTCGTCTTCACGTGGATAGGGACTTTCACTCTTTGGTCACGCTTAGACGTCTTGCCAAGTGGGGTTTGGGTCCTAATCCATCAGACGAAGCAATTGCACACGAGGTCATAGTAAGAAAAAGTAAGTTTTAAGTTCTCAACGTCTTTGCACTTTGCTTACTTTGTTTTAATTCTAAAGGTGTTTTTATCTTTTCTCTTTCTTTTATTTTTATTTTTTTTAGGAATGGCAACAATGAAAGGGAACAAAGGAAAAGATGTGGCAGCTGAGGGGGATCGTCCTGAGGGTGATATTCAAGCTCGTCCTACGACTGGGGAAAAAAGGAAGACATTGTCAAAGAACCTGGACTTGGGAAATCTCCCCAGTTGTCGAGGCAAAAAAGCCAAGCCCAGCTCGTCCCAAGTGATCAAACCTACCCCTCTCTCGTCTCAACAGCCAGTGCACGTAGTTGATGTGGACTTGTCCACTCTAATCGAGACCACTCCGTCCAAGACTGTGTCAACCCCGTCTCAGCCTTCCAGAACGGCCCCCTCCAATATTGTTGAGAATGAGGACTTGGCCTGGGAACGTTTTAAGAAGGCTGTGACCGACGAAGACATAAATGCTTGCTATGATATGTCTCTTAAAGATTTTGAACACTTTGGTGTTCATGATCGTTTTAAGGTAATACTTATATCTCGTCTTAAGCAATGATTCACTTTCCTTCCTCGTCTTTTTTTTTTTTTCTTTTTCTACAGGGCATGTCAAAGTTTATAGCTGCGTCTAGGCAAGCGACGGGGTTGGACAAGACGAGGATCCTGCTAGAGATGAGGGTCCAGGAGCTAAAGGCCGAGGCGAGGCAATGGGCTGAGGTGGCTGCCAAGACTACGGACGAGATGAAAGAGTTGAAGACATTGGTTGAAGAGCTGCAAACCAGGGTTGCAGAGAAGGACGCTCGTCTTGAGGCCCTGCAAAAGAAGAATGATGAGTATGGCGCCCTTCTCTCCAACGCGAAGGAAGACGCAGTGGCTGAGTTTAAATCGTCCAAACAGTATACTGAAGTTTTGGACACTAATTACGCAGCAAGGTTTGAGGATTTTAGGAGTGAAGCTGTGGAAAGGTTTTCTGACATTGACTTCAGTTCCATTCTTCTTAACCTGAATGCTGCTGCCACTAGTTCTCTCGTCCAGACTGGCTCCGATGACATCAATGTTGAAGACGACGCTACAACCTTGCCCCCTCAAGATGCCCCCAATGTTTCTCCCTCTACTTGAAAGATTTTTTTTTAACGTATTTCTATTTGGTCCATTTTGTGACCTTTATGTAATTTTAATACATTTGCCTCGTCCAAGGTTTTAGGACGAGGTTTTAAACAATTATCCTAGTTTATTTTGCCAGGATTTTTTAATGTTAGATATACACTCTTGACTCAATATTATTCTCTTGTGGCATATGTATGGACGAGTTTTATTTATTTTGCTTGTTTGACTTTGTCCATCTTTTATATATATTTGTCTACCATTTTCATTAGAATTTCAAATGTAGTTCATCCATGTGAAATGGTAACAACCAACATTACTGGTCTAAGGACCTGTTAAAAAATGATAAGAACCAGCTTGCCTTGTTCATGGACTTGGCTGATTTTTATACTTTGAAGTTTTAAGGCTTTTCATTGTACTCGTCCATAGACTGGATTGTTTTAACAAAAGCCTTAATAGGATTGAAATATAGCCATACGTTTCTTTCATCGATGGCTTAATATGCACTCGTCCAAGGTTTTCTTGCCCATGAATTAGACGTATTCTGCTTTACCTCGTCCCTGGTATGGACAAGTATGCTTGGGACTTAAAGGCTTTGCTTCATCCTCTGATTTGGACGAGAATGCCTTGATGCTTTTCCCTTAGGAAAGCTTGTCATTGTATCCCTGCATTCAGAGAATTTTTTTTTTAACTTTTCAAGGGTAAACTTCAAACGAATGTAGTATGGGAATCAGTGAATTACACAACATTATGTACATTCAACGAACACCATTCATATCATAAGTATTGTTCAAAGACGAGGCAGGCACCTTAGAGGCTAATGCCTTTATTTAAACATAAACTATGACGTCGTCCACAAATTTAACATAATAAAGCCACACCAAATAACATAATAATAAAGTTCAGTTGCTGAGCTCGTCCAGACTGTCATTCTACTGGTAATACTTCCTCAAGTGCTCCACATTCCAAGAATGCTCCAACTTCCTCCCATCAAGGGCTTCTAAGTAATAGGATCCTTGCCTTTTGTTGTTGATGACTCTGTAGGGGCCTTCCTAATTTGGTCCCAACTTCCCATGAGCTGGGTTCTTTGTTGCTAAGGAAACCCTTTTTAGGACGAGGTCCCCTATGTTGAATCGCCTTGGCTTTACCATTGCATCATACCGCCTAGCCATAAGATTTTTATACCTTGTCATCCTTTGCTCAGCGTCCGTCCTTACCTCGTCTATTAAATCGAGGTTCAGACGTAGTTGTTCCTCATTAGCTTCGTCCTGGTAGGTCGTCACCCTATGATTGGCTACGTGCACTTCCGCGGGTATAACTGCTTCAGTTCCATATGCTAGCTTAAAAGGAGTTTCTCCCGTAGGAGTTCTCACTATCGTTCTATATGCCCACAGAATGCCTAGAAGCTCATCTGGCCATACTCCCTTAGCCCCCTCAAGCCGAGTCTTGATTATTTTCAACAAGGATCGGTTTGCAACTTCTGCCTGGCCATTAGCTTGCGGGTGGGCTGGTGAGGAATAGTGATTTTGAATTCCAAAGTGTATGCAAAAATCTCTGAAAATTGCATTGTCAAATTGCCGTCCGTTGTTCGATACCAGCATCCTAGGTACTCCAAATCTGCACACAATATTTTTCCATACAAAGTTCTTGACATTCTGCTGTGTGATGTTGGCCAAAGGTTCTGCTTCTACCCACTTGGTAAAATAATCAATACCAACCACAAGGAATTTCATTTGCCTTATACCCAGTGGAAATGGACCTAGAATATCCAGTCCCCATTGCGCAAAAGGCCACGGGGCCGTCATTGGAGTCAAATACTCTGATGGTTGCCTGAGGACATTGCTAAACCTTTGGCATTGATCGCAGACTTTGACGTATGCCTTAGTGTCAGCTTGCATATTTGGCCAATAATACCCCGCACGGACGACTTTGTGGACGAGCGATCTGGCGCCTGAGTGATTGCCATATGCTTCCTCATGAATTTCTCTCAATATGTAGTTTGCTTCGTCTGGGGCCAAACATCTAAGATAAGGCTGGGAAAAACCTCTTCGGTAGAGAATCTCGTCCATAAGAACATACCTGGCTGCCCTTGCCCTCAGCTTTCTAGCTTCGTCTTTTTCTTCCGGGAGTCGTCCATCTTTTAAGTACGACACAATTGGAACCATCCAATTCATTCCATTTTCCACCTGTTGTACTTCTGGGATGTCTATACTCGGCATATACTGGATTTCATCAAACTTATCTACGGCTTCGCTCGACGAGGCTTCTTTTGCCAAGGCATCAGCTTCCATGTTCTCCTCCCTTGGGATTTGAACGAAGTTAATTTCTTCAAACTTCTTTACAAGGCGCGTCACTCTGCTTAGGTACTTCCTCATTCGTTCTTCTTTTGCTTCAAACATTCCATTCATTTGGCCTATGATCAACTGAGAATCTCCCAAGATGAGGAGTGACTCCGCTTCTACAGATTTGGCCAATTCCAGTCCTTTAAAAAGAGTTTCGTACTCGACCTCATTATTAGTTGTCTAGTACTGTAGACAAACCTTGTGCTTTAATTTGTCCCCCTCTGGAGATTGCAAAACCACACCTATTCTGCCTGCGTGTAGTGTAGACAAGCCATCCACATGGACGATCCATCTGCTGTTTTCCACTTCACCCTCATCATCACAACTTAAGGCAAATTCAGCAATGAAATCTGCCAGAGCTTGAGCTTTTATGGCATGCCTTGGCTGGTATTTTATATCAAACTCACTGAGCTCGACGGCCCATTGGATTAAACGTCCTGCAGCCTCTAACTTGTTCATTGCCTTCTTGAGTGGGTGATCTGTCATGACGTTAATAACATGAGCTTGAAAATAATGCCTTAGTTTTCTGGAAGCCGTTATCAATGCAAAAGCCAATTTCTCCATTAACAGGTATCGTCCTTCTGCTCCCTTTAAAGCTTTGCTAGTATAGTACACAAGTCTCTGCACCTTGCTCTCTTCCTTCACCAGTGCTGAACTAACAGCGTGTGGAGTCACTTCCAAATATAAGTACAATTCTTCTCCGAGCATAGACGGGCTCAATAATGGGGCTTTGGTGAGATATATCTTTAAATCTTCAAAAGCTTTCTGACACTCGTCGGTCCATTCAAATGCTTTTTTGAGAACCTTAAAAAATGGCAAACATTTGTCAGTAGCTTTAGAAACAAACCTGTTGAGGGCGGCAACTCGTCCGGTGAGGGACTGAACTTCTTTAACATTGCTCGGAGGCTTCATATCCAATATTGCTTGAATTTTGTCAGGGTTTGCTTCGATTCCCCTATAGGAAACCATAAATCCTAAGAACTTTCCCGATGATACTCCAAAAGCACACTTGTTAGGGTTCAACTTCATATGATACTGCCTTAGCATGTCAAACGTTTCCTGCAAATCGACCAAATGCCTCTCCTCGTCCTGAGTTTTTACCAACATATCATCTATGTATACTTCCATATTTCTCCCGATCTGCGGACGAAACATGAGATTGACCAGACGTTGGTATGTCGCCCCAGCGTTCTTTAAACCGAAAGGCATTACTTCATAATAAAACAGTCCCTGACTAGTGATAAAGGACGTCTTCTCTTGGTCCACTTCATCCATCCTAATTTGATTGTACCCAGAGAAAGCATCAAGGAAACTAAGCAACTTGTGGCCTGCGGTGGAATCTACCAATTGATCAATACGCGGCAACGGGTAGCTGTCTTTGGGACAAGCCTTATTTAAGTCTGTGAAATCAACGCACATTCTCCATTTGCCATTCGCCTTCTTAACCATGACCACGTTGGCTAACTAGTCAGGATAGTATACCTCTCGAATGAACTTTGCTGCAATTAACTTCTGAACTTCCTCCTTAACAGCATTGTCTCTTTCTGGGGCAAACACCCTCTTCTTTTGTCACACTGGTTTGGAGGAAGGGCTTACACTCAGACGGTGGGTAATGACACTAGGATCTATACCCAGCATGTCTTCGTGACTCCATGCGAATACATCTTTGTTTCTTTTCAAAAAACAAATGAGATCTTTCTTGATCTTCGCTTCCAAATCTGCTCCAACCCTGGTACACCTCTCAGGGTTATCATCATCTAAAGAAATATCTTCCAACGCTTCAATGGGTTCTGCCACAACTTTCCTTTCTTCGATATTCATTGCTTGAACTTGCTCATCCACAGCCAACATGGTTAGATAACACTCTCTTGCTACTAATTGGTATCCTTGTACTTGGCCTACCCCGTGTTCTGTTGGGAACTTGACTGACAAGTGGTAAGTAGATGTAACTACCTTCCACCTGTTTAAGGTTGGCCTCCCAATTATTGCATTGTAAGAAGACAAACAATCAACTACAAGGAAATTCACCTCCTTGGTAACTTGCTGCGGATATGCCCCCACCATCACTGGTAATGAAATACTACCCACAGGTTGCACCTTCATTCCACCAAAACCTACTAGGGGGGAGCTTGTTGGACGGAGCAAGTCTCGTCCTAACCTCATCTGCTGAAAGGCTGGAAAGTACAAGATATCAGCAGAACTTCCATTATCTATCAACACCCTTCTAGTCTTGTAGTTCGCAATGAGGAGGGTGATGACAATAGCATCGTCATGAGGGTGATGGACTCTCTCTGCATCCTCGTCCATAGTCCCTGCACTCGGTGATCGTCCAGAGAGCTGAACACTCTGCACTGCTTTCAAGTATGCTTTCTTTGACTTAGACGACTGTCCTGCAGAACTTCCCCCCAGAATGATTCTTATTTCTCCGAGCGGTGGCCGTGACGATTCTTCTACCTTGGCTTTCAATTTCTCGTCTTTGTGATCTCGTCCAAGGAAATTTTTCAACTTCCCTTGTCTGATGAGATTCTCAATCTGCTGCTTCAGATCGAAGCACTCGTCCGTGTCATGCCCGTGGTCTCTATGGAAGCGACAATACTTATTTCTATTGCGCTTATTGGGATCTCCCTTCATCTTCTTTGGCCAATTTAAGGAAGACTCGTCTTTGATTTGCATGAGGACTTGCTTGAGTGGCACGTTCAAAGGAGTGTACTGTTGGTTCCTTTCTGACGGACCTGCCCTCTTCTCTCGGTCTTTCTTATCCTCCGTTCGTCCCTTCTTTGGATGAGGACCCTGTTCGGAGTGACGAGCAGGATTTGTTTCTATTCTCTCAGCCTTCTTCCTCTTCTTAGCTATAATCGCATCCTCTGCATTCATGAAGTTTTGGGTTGAATGGACGAGTTCAGCCATGGACTGAGGTTCCTTTTCATAAAGTTTATGTATAAACAAGTCAGAATTGACCCCAGTATGAAAAGCTGCCAACAGTAGCTTATCATCTACCTCGTCCACGGTCAGGGCTTCTCTATTAAAGCCTGTGATGAAGGAACGCAAGCTTTCATTCTCCCCCTGTTCTATCGTTAACAGACTAGAAGTAGATCGTCTGTGACGCTGACCCCCTATGAAGTTATTAGCAAACAACTTGCTTAATTCTCCAAAAGAACTTACTGAATTCGGGGGTAATTTGCTGAACCATACTCTAGCTGGACCCTTGAGAGTGGTAGGAAAGGCTCTACACATTATTTCATCTGGAACTCTTTGAAGATGCATAGTGGTCTTGAAGATGGCAATGTGATCAAAAGGATATCAATTCCCATTGTATGAATCTAAAGAAGGCATTTTAAATTTCGGTAGTAGGGGATGGCCATTGATGGAAGTTGTAAAGGGATAGTCAGTTCTATGAACCAAATCTTCTACTGGGTTTGCCCTCCTCATATTCTCCTTCATTTCGTCCATGGCCTTCTTCATCTGATCCATCTCTTTCTTCAAGTCAGATGCTCTTCGCGAAGTGGTATCCCTTGATTGACTCCCATGCTAAAAGTTCTCTCTGCCCTCTTGATCCTGAGTTTGCCCTTCTTCTTCACGCTCTTAATGCGTCTGCCTTCTTAAATTAACCACTCTTCGTAAGTCCTGATTCTGGCGAGTTAACTCCGCCATCGCAGCCGCCATAGAGTGCATATGTTGGACAGACGGGGCCTGCATATCCGATGCCGATTGGTGATTGCGATGAGGATTACTCGATGCGTCCTTACTCTGTTGAGGGTTTGGGCTAGTTGCCCTTGATCTAGTTCGAACCATTTCAACCCTTTCACGAGAGAAAGAAATCCCAAAACTAAACAAGTTCAAGAGCGACAAATACGTTTCCCACAGACGGCGCCAATTGATATTTCTGGAAAATCAGTGGGTTGAAAATCTTCAGGCTTCGACAATCTTCAGGGTTAAATCCTGAAAAAACCAAATTTAGTCAGAGAGCAGACCGGTGGAGGCCCCTATGGTCCTCCGATGATGAAGTTAGTAGGCTGGAATCGAGAGGAAAAATTTCTAAGAGTTTATCCTTCTCTTCTCAATAGGAAAAATCAGAATCCCTTACCTCTATGCAGACTCGTGTTTATATAGTGTATGGAACGGTTATTTGCTCTGATAACCGTTCCTATTGTCGAGGAATTCACCAAAATCGGAGGTAACTTCCATAACTTCCGTGGAAGTTACTTTATCCGAACCGGTGCCTTATTACGAGCAATGGAGGTTTTGATTTATAGGTAAGGTCCAAGTCATGAATGCTTGGCTCGTCTGTCCCTAACTAGAGGTGGACGTGCCTTAGCATAAACATGCTTGCCTCGTCCGTCCTTATCCAATTTATGACGGACGAGGCAATTTGGCTGTGCCCATACTTCTTTCTTTTCCCTGTAGACGAGCCATATGGACAATTTTTAAGGTGGTATTTTATAGCATCATCAGTTACTAGTTTTAATTTAAACCCACCATTGAAATTACTTTTTTCCCTATAAATAACAGCCAATAAGCAATAACAACCTTCCACTTAGGATTGTTGTGAAAAATATTGTGAATGTAACATTTTTCTCTCTTTTTCTTGTTTTTTATTTGATAAAAAATGTTATTTTATTTATTGGCTAATATTTTTGGGCTTAATAAATAAGTTTATAATATAAAAAATTACTGTATTGGCCAAAATTTGGGGGCCTTTTTCTACTTGGGGGCCTTAGGTGACCGCCTCACTTGCTTTCATACTAGAGCGGGCCCTGTATACAAAGACCAGGATTGATATTTTCTCTACAAAAAATGTTTACTTTCACAAATATAATTTCAGATCTACTCTTTTGTTTGATAAAATGATTTTCTTTGCATAATCAAAACCAAATCTAGTATTAATTTTCTTTACATAATCAAAACCAAATCATGATGGTGGTTATTAGCCGTTGATGATGTCAGTGATCTACTCCTGGTGGCGCCGGTGAGAGTTGATGGTGGTGGTGGAGGACCAGTGGTGTGGCTGGTGGGATGTGGTGGAGGACTAGTGGGATGGTTTGAGTTATTGAAAGTTTTATAAAAAATGCTTAAAATTAGATATGAATTAAATATAGTGTACATGTGGCAAAGTTTATTGGTAGAGCATAAGGAATAATACACAGTTTTATCTGTTCGTGATTAAGAAATAAGAGATTCTCAGAAAAAAAAAATGATTAAGAAATAAGAAAACAAATCCAAGCAATCCTCTGTCCCACTTTTATTCATTCATCACGAGTAACCTCATGTCCACGTCTCTCTCAAAAGAAAAAAGAAAAAAAAAAAAAAAAAAAAAAAAGAAACGTGAGTTCCACGAAAGTCCGGATACGGTTCATGAGAGTCTCTCAGGGACTCCTCACTACAAAAAGTCAAAAACTTAAAGGCTGAAGACTCCTTGAAACCACACACGCATTTTCCCCCTCACTGCCAGTAGGCTTCTTATGAATTATGAGTGGAAATATGGAGGTTTTGATATCCGATAATCTCCTTTTCCCACCCAACAGAAGAACGCGCTCGCTTCTGAACTAAGTACGATATATATGTGTTTATGAAAAAAGTACTATATATATGTTAAAAGTCAAAAAATGTACTATATATATGTGTGTGTAAATTTCCAAGTCTCAACAATAATAACAAGTTAGAGCATCTCTAACTGATGTTGTATCGGGATTTTTTGGAGAATCTATGTTACTGTTTATGCTCCAACTGGTTCGGTATACTTGGGATTTTTTTTGGCTCATGAACAGTAGCTCATCAAGTTTGATGGGCTACTGTTCATTTTTCAAATGCTTTTTTTTTTAATTATAATAATTAAGTGTTGAATAAAAAAATGTTAAAAGATGTATAGTTGTTAAAAAATAAATAAATAATGAATGAAGAAATAATATTTAAATGAGATAGAAAACCTGTTGGAAAGTGTATTTGAAAAAGTTGGTAGATAAAAGATAAAAGTCACTGTTCATTCTCCAAACAGTACAAAAATTTGATGAATTTGCTGAAGATGCTCTTAATACATCCAATCAAAAAAAGGAATTAGTACATAGAAGTAAAGTTCTGGTTACTTCCTAAGATAGTGCATGCGAAAATAGAAAAGTAGAAATAATTGGGTAACTTCCTAGAAATACAGTGTGATAGACTGATTGTGCGAATTAGAAAAGTAGAAATTTTCTCCAACTATAATTATAGTTGGAGAAAATTTCCTAGGCCCACATTTGTCTTTGTCACAATATTGCCACAATTTGAATGTGATAGACCTAATAGTGGAGAACAAGTCTATTTGGAGCTATTTTTTTAGCTATTTGACACCACAAAAAGTTACATTATCTATTTTACAAAAGATCCAGCAACAATGGATCTATTTTAACTTTCAACATAATAAAATAATATAAATATCACAATAAAATAATATATCTACTACAATAAAATATTACATCCTACCACTACCACCACCACTTCATACAGCCCACCACCACCACCACTTCATACAGCCCACCACCACCACCACCCTGCTCATAGTCTACTCCTACTGCCACCACAACCACCAAAATCAACCCACAAACTACTCAAGAAAATCAACCCACAACCACAAAAATAAAACCTATAGAGTTTCGATCACAACCAATGTGTACACAGAATTTTAACAACAGCGATAGATTCAGAACAGTCAAAGCTCAAAATTTTGTTCATATTGAACAACAGTGATAGATTAAAAAACAATCAAAATACCAATCCAAAAGCAAAAGCAAAATTAGACACAAACGATAATACTATAATAGTACTCATAACGGTTTGGACGAGTTCTTCGCTGTTGTTCGATCCACAGAGATAACGCCGCATTGAGCTTCACGCAGGCTATGGCTGTTTCAGTTAATTACGAAACCCGATATGGCGACAAAAAATAAAATTGGCAATTTGGTGTGTCTTTTTTGAACGACTTTTCGGTGGGTAGGTGGATTAGATGGGTCTCGGCAATAGGCAAGTTGGAGAGAGAGAGAGAGAGAGAGAGAGAGAGAGAGAGAAGAAAATATTTGTTTAATGAGAGATAATGAGAGAAGAGAGAGAAGTTAATAAAATATTATTATTATTTTTTAGTTTCTTGCAATAAAATAAAATTTTTTACCTATGACACAATTACTGCAACATGCATTTTTGTATTTTGATGAAACTAAAATAGCTATATAGCTTCATTGCTACTAATACTTATAATCCCATATTTGAGTTACAGAAAAAATAGATTCTAGAACAAATCTTACGTGGATACAGTGTGAAGTTTTCACAAGGAATATATGTGGTGAATTCGTAATTCTTTCTATATAAAGTGTTTGAATTCATTATTCCTATGATATATGTCTGCAAGATTGCCAAGACTACTATGTTATGTTATATTATGTTCTTAACGATAACATAACATAGTAGTCTTCCGTTCTAGCAGTCGTTGGTTGCTGCAGTCACTGCATGCTTCTTCCTCGATCGTAACCATGTTCTTTGCTTTCTTGGTCATCCTGTGTGGAAAACGCAAGAAACCCCAAAAAATCCAAAACCCCGTGTCTACGACTACAACTACAACTGAGCTATTCTCCACCATTACCGTCAATAATAGCGCTTCCTTCGATCCCACTCTCCAAATCTCCATGACCAAGCTGAGGAGGGCCACCAAAAACTTCTCCAGTGACTTTATCATTGGCGGCGGCAGATTCGGCCTCATCTACAAGGCCCATCTCTCCAACCGAGTCACCGTGGCCATCAAGAGACTCGAACCAGACGCTTTCAAAGGCTCTCAAGAGTTTTGGGCTGAGATGGTGACCCTGGGTATGCTCCATCACCCAAACATCGTTAAGATTCTAGGCTATTGCATGACCGACTCCAATAGGCTCCTCATATACGAGTTTATTCAGAATGGCAGTTTGGACCAGTGGTTGCACCTGCAGGAGGGAGAGAAACAGGACGCGGCTACGTTATCTTGGGGGACCCGGATTCAGATTGTGAGGGGTGTGGCTAATGGTCTCTCTTTTCTGCATGGTTTGGACAAACCCATTGCTCATCAGGATATCAAGTCCAGCAATGTGCTCTTGGATTCCAATTTTCAGGCTCACATTTCTGATTTTGGTCTCGCAAGGAGGATCGACGCCTCCACTTCTTATGCGTCCAGCCAAAGCCAATCTACAGGCACAATGGGTTACAGTTACAAGCCCCCCGAGTACAAGGACGGCCTCACTGTACCCACACTCGAGGCTGATGTTTACAGTTTTGGGATCTTAATGTTCGAGATTGCTACTGGAAAGCGTCCCAATTTGCACAACTTTTTGGATGGGAAAGAGGTTGGGTTAGTCGAATGGGCCAGGAATATGCTGTTCAAAAATCAGCATATGGAAATGGTGGATGCCTATATTTCGAGGGAGGACGGCCTCATACAAGTCCAAGTCAAAGAGTATTTTGAAATTGCTGGTATGTGTACTAGTGAGATACGAAGATGCAGGCCAACTATGCCTGAGGTTGTTCAATGGCTAAATCGAATTCCTGCGTGCAATTTCTAGATTATTTGGAATGGGCGAAGTTAATCAACTTTTTTGTGGGATGAGCTCACATCATGACAGGAATGTAAATATAGCATTACTCTTTCCATTCTTTCTCTACAATCTCTCTTTTTTTTTCTTTTTTTCTTTTTTTTATTATTATTATTATTATTATCCCTCTTTTAAACTTTTTTACGCACCCAAATAAACCCTTTTTCCTTAGCACTAGCATTTGGGGCATAAAACCCCAAATTGTTATTTTAGAACCTACAAACACCAAAACCATCTCTCCCCGAATCCCTATCATCTCTATCACTTTCCTGGTTCTACTAAATATATTCCTGAGTAATGATTTACAAACTTTTTTACAACATTTTTACAAAATGTTCAAATAACAAATTCTTATTGGTTTTCATCTAGATCCACTACTTATATCACTTTTTTACTTACTAATAACCACTTGCTACATCAGTAATTTGTAAAAAATATTATAAAACAATTTGTAATTCTAACATTTTTCAAATAGAAAAGAAGTTATATAAAAATTTAAGGAATTTGAAAATTTTCGTTGGCATTATTTATTTTGTTTCTATTATTCTTATTAGTAATGGTGAGTGTATTTGGGTGTTAGTATTTAAGTAGATATTCATAATTGAAATTTATTTTTTTGAGATATTATGTAATGGAGGACACTTATTTAATATATGTCAATTTATATGTGTGCAACTATAGTTATCCTAAGAAAAATTGGTTTAATCTAATAAAATGCACTCTACATTTCTCCAAACCAAGTGCAATTTCATTCAACATAATTACATTTTAGTAAAAGTTTAAGCATAATGCCAAACACAGTTTAGAAAAAAAAAAAAAAAAACATTTTGTCATAATACATTCTAGAAAATGCATTCTTCCAAACTCGTTGCAAATGCAACCTTAGTGTTATTCTTAAAGCAAGGTTATTAGAAATGGACAAAACATAAGCCAAGTCCTCGAAATATTGTAAGAATTCATGGGTTTGTTTAAAGCCAAAATTACATTATCCTTTTCGCTTAGAGGTGTTGCAATTGGTCTTTTAAGAAAGGGAATTGCTAAAAAAAATTCATTCTTTGTTGCACGAGTGATGATATTATACTAGTCCAAGAGTTCACTAGGTCTTTGAGAAGGAAGAAAGGAACGGTTGGCCATTTAACAATAAAATTAGATCTCGATAAGACATAAGGTCTGTTTAGATACTGCTTATTTTGCTGAAAATTGAAAATTTATTACTGAAAATACTGTAGCAAAATATTTTTTAAAAGAAAAACACTGTTCAAGCGTTTTTCAAGTGTTGGCTGGTTCATGAATAGTGCCATGGGACTAGCAAAAAAAATACAAATGCACGCAAACGTAGAAACATCCCTACGCAAATGCACGCATAATCGTTTGGAGTGGGAATTTATTCAGGATACATTAGAGTTCTTCCATGTCCCTACACAACTTAAAAAACTTATCATGAACATGATTACCTATACCCAATTTAATACTATTTGGAATGGAATAGTATTGTTGGAATTTTTAGGGGAATCAGATAAAGAGATCCGTTATCCCCTTCTTTATTTATATTATGTTTGGAAAGGTTATCTATTATGCTTGAAGATGCAGCTAGGAAAAAATAAAGAAACTTATCATGAACATAATTACTTATTCCCAATTTAATATTATTTGGTATGGAATATTATTGTTGGAATTTTCAGGGGAATCAGATAAAGAGATCTGTTATCCCCTTATTTATTTATTTTTTTGTTGAGAAAGGGGAGCTGTAAAATTTAATAAATACTAGCCATGTCGGCTAAAGTTACAGCTAAAAGTTGGGGGGAACATCCTCCATCCACACCAATTGAGAGCTAACATGTCTAGCTAAATGATGAGCGGCAGAATTGCCTTGCCTTTTAACATGAGAGAACCTACAAAAAGAAAATAATGTAGATAGAAGTTTTGCTTCTTCCACTAGGTGTCTGTGATCTGCAAATGAAATGTCATCGTTGAGCAAAGCCTTAATCACAATCTCTAAATCTCCCTCCACCACAACAGATGAGATGCCTAATTCAACAACAAAATTGAGAGCCTTGATAGCTGCTACTGCTTCAAGAGCAGCAACGGAATTGGGAAGTGTTACTTTTTCAGCCATAGAAGCTATAATCTGACCCTTCTCATCACGAATAATTACTCCAACTCCAGTCGTATTTTCCTCTCTAAAAACAGCCCCATCAAGTTCACTTTGAGGCAATTAAGATTAGGGGGCTTCCATTTGATGTGTTGGGGAGGTCGTGTCTCATAATCTGGAGGCTTTGGGGGGATTGCACGAATGAAGGCTGAAAGTGCAGCAAGAGCATCAGGCATTACTTGTTCCACAGGAAACGGTTTGGTGCTAGTCCTTAATTGGTTTCTGCGGATCCAAATAGTCCATGAGATTTGTGCAAACAGCTCTAAGTTCAGGCTTTCCTTATTCAGATATTGTACTAAATCCACAAAACTTGAAAACTGAGGTGAAGCCCGAAAAAACCAGCCAGGATTTGAACTCCAAACAGGATCCAAAAAAGGGCATTGCCAAATAGTGGCAGCTCCAGGAATTTTGTTTAGGGAGGTCACTACAAAATTTTAATAAAAAGAGAACTTGAATATATTGAATTATCGAAAAAAATAATAATAATAATACATAAAATTTTACAATTTTATTCTACAAGTTTTCAAATTTTGAATATTACATGATAGTTCATTATGAATATCTATTGCAAATGCGGGTAGCTATGAGTCTATAATCATTTTATTTTGTTAAGTTTGTCTAACATTTTTATCTTTATATAGTTGTTATTATCTATTTGACTCTGTTTTTATAAAAATATTTTAGACTAAATGACTAATTTCAACTCATTGGCTCCGTATTAATTATTAACGTACACAATCATACTTATTCATACATAAATTATACACTACGTGTCTACTTAACCATTTTTTTTTTTTTTTTGAGACAAGTCTACTTAACCAATTAAATGCTTGAATAATGTTTTCAAAAATTAAATGCTTGAATAATCATTTTTTCTTTCTACAAGACAAAAATTTTACTATAGCCTAATCTAAGTGTATATGTGTGCGAAACTCTCTCTTAGAGACTTGAATCCTGGCCCTTGCTCTCTACACTCCACAAGCACTTATTCTTGTGAAGTAATCATCGCATTAAAGGTGTGCGGTGGTAACACTTGAACAATCATTAACTTTACAATTGTTTTCTTGAATTTTACTAACTTTATTACAAAAAGTTATTATAATATGATAACAATACACACACATGTCAAAAAAAAAAAAAACCCTCTCTATTTCTTAATTATTAAATTATATCAAGTTATATTATATTTATATTGTACATACAAACATTCACACACATCATAATTTACACAAATACGTAACATTATAACAAAAAGTAATGTACACAATTAATATTAAACACACTCACACACATATAATATAAATTTATAAAAAAAAAAAAATTACACTTACAATTCACAAACACTTACTCTTTATTTGGTTTCTCAAAAAATAAAAAATAAATTTAAAAAAAAAAAACTTACTCTTTATTCTTAAAGTCGAAAATACTTGTAATAAAGATGTGTAAAATTTAAGTAAGAGTGCGCAAAAAAAAATATTTTAAAAAATAAATTAAAGTATTAAGCTAAAAAATATATATATATATATATATAGCTTTTTATTTTGAAGTCAGGGGGTTCATTTGAACCCTCTGAATTTGCTTTGGCGCTACCCCTGTTGCCAAAGAGCATGGAGTATATCCTCTGGATCATGATGGCAGTGATCACAAAAGTCATCAATTAAAACTTTCCTCTTCACCAGATTAGTTTTCACAGGTATGGAGTTTCGGATGGCTCTACATATGAAATTTCTAATCTTGTTTTGGACAGGCTTTCTATTATGCTTAAAGATGCAGCTAGGAAAAAACAAAGATACATCCTATGACATTTTGAGGTCAAACTAGATTTTTTTTTTCGTGGAAAGCAAAACAGTATGGATGGCAAAAACTTAAGCGTGTGATGTTTGATTCTTGTAATCTTGGATTGATTGATTAAATCACATTACAGCAATATAGTATTACTACGTTTGGTTCACTAAATTCATTCCTAATATATCATTGCTTTGTTATTACAATTTTTACAATGAATTTCTAAAAATGTCCTAAAAGTAACTATTTTTAATTTTATTTTTGGGTAAATTACAAAGTTAGTCTATATCATTTACACCATGTTTCAATTTAGTCCCTAACTTTTTAATTTAGTCAGTTTGGTCACTAATATTTTCAGTGTTGAGTCAATTTAATCTCTGCCGTTATCTTTTAAATACAAAAAGTTTTTTTTTTTTTTTGAGAATTTTTTTTTGAATATTATTAAGAAATAGGTAAATTAGCGTTATACGCTGCAAGAGTTTAGAATGGAACATCCTCCATCCAAACCGAAAAACTAGTGATATGACGTGCATATCTAGCTAGGTTATAAGTTATAGAATTTCCATTTCTACCAACATGTAAGAATCTGATACAAGTAAATAAGTTGGCAGGTGGCAGCTGATTGAGGATAGAAAAATTTGTTGACATGTCAAACAAAACAATAATTTTTTTTTCCATGCTATATCAACTACTAATTGGACCGCCACATCATATTAAAAAAAACCCAAATTAAAACTAAGAGATCCTACCATCCAAACTTATCTCCATCCTCCTCTCCCCAAATTAACTCTCTCACTCTCTTCCTCTCCCTCTCTCTCTCTCTCTCTCTCTCTCTCTCTTCTTTCGGCAATCTATGACTCTCTGTACCTAGGCCAATACACAGTTACACATGCACCCGATACCCACCCAACCAATTTTCCCGTCTTTTCCACTACATTTTCATAAACCAAACACAAAGGGAAAAAAGTACTTGTTATTCTTGAGTAACAAGCTGATACTGAGTAGAAAACTATAATTTTTTATTGACTGATGTTAAGTATTCCAAGCCAATAATTCTTGAGTAATAAATCTAAGAGTGTGTGGACTGTGGATGGCAAATTTTGCAGTCATTTCTGGACCCATAGAACTATTTGCAACTTTGCACATGAAGCCCTCTCCAAACGCCATCGAAAATACGAGCTTCGATTTGGCGATATGTACAGTTCATCCTTCTTTTGTAATTTTCATTTATGTTCAATGATAACCTTGTTATTTAATTACTGAGTCATGATGTTTTCACTGACCACTGGAGTTTACTAAACAAACATTTAATTGATAACTCATTCAATTCTTTAAGAAAAGATAAAAGGTCCAAGCTATCGAAGAACCATCCACTGCAGGTTGAACCAAACATCATTAATTTCCTTAGAAAAATAATCGAATAACTCCAAAACCTTAATTATATGACTAGGATATTGACTAGAGTGTCAGCTTACTCTACTTGACAGGTTAAAATTAAATATTTAGTAACTATAACAGCGGCCAAAAATAACAAAAGTAGGGTTCTCTCCTTCACTTCCTCATGACCATGTTCCACAGACAAACTCAAACCTCCTCAACCCAAGCTGCAACCTCTAACCTGGCATGCCTAGTTGTCAGATCATCATGTTTTATCGTCCAATGTTGGACTGAGATCACGAGTCAGGCTACAAGCAGAACATTACATTAACACATAGAAAGCTAGTGCAACTAGATCCCAAAACCAAATTATTTAATTTCAGATTTTGAATAGAATCAACAAATAGGTGAAACCATAAAACAATTTGCATTCATTTCTGATTTGCAGCTATTTATGGGGAATACACAAGCAGTGCAGGGCTAACATGCATCCTTTAGTGCTCGAAGGTTTTATTTTAAAGAGAGAGAACTTAATATTATTATGCAGAGCATTTGAAGAAAGTAAAAGTATGAAGCGATTGTTTGATGCTATGATTTGAGAAATTTATATTTAGGTAGAAAATGTTTCCAGTTGTTTAGTCCAATATTCGTTGAAGCACAATGATGTCATGCTAGTTTTTATTCTAGGCAGTCAACATATTGACTGATCATCACATACAACTTGAACAAGTTTATAAGAAGCAATGATGTCAAAGTATGCTAGTTTATAAAAAACAAGAAAGACTCGTTGAAGCACAGGGTTGCTGATTTGAGTCCAGCTGCTATTTCTGCAGTAAAAGTTCAACCATCGGAACCAATAACATACAACTTAAACCCTCCAGCCATCTTCGTGGTTTCATCAAACTCACAACCAAACATATCAGCACCACCACAGAACTTACAATTAGGGAACCAAATATACATCATATCATCAGGCTTTTAATTAGAAATATATTAAAAACAACAAATAATCCAGAAAATAATACTTGGCATTTAATTAGAACTAATTGAGCTGGAATTATTAAAATTACCTAATCCTCATCATTATATGTAACGTGTCCAGAAATGCATAGGTGTTCAAAATCCTCCATAAGGTGCTCGTCATCATGATCAAGTATAACTAGCAAAGTAAAAAACTAGTAAGTAAATATAAAAAGGGAGAATGCATAATATAATAAAAATTACAAGTATATGAAAAAGATATTTACCTTGCCCACCAAACAACCAGCTACGGGAACATAACAAAGCCTCTGCATTTTGTGGCAATAAACAATTGCGGTACTTATCAAGAATTCGACCACCAATGCTAAACGCAGACTCTGAGGCAACAGTAGTGATAGGAATACTCATAATGTCACGAGCCATTAGTGAAAGTTCTGGAAAGCGAACACAATGTGATTCCCAATATTCAAGAATATCCAAGTCCAAATGAGTGTTATGGTCAAACCGGGCCTCTTCCAAATACACATCTAATTGTGACTTACTATTGATTGAACCAAAAATTTGACTCTCAAATGTATCAAAACCAGCAATATCAGCATCTCTTACCTTCTCATTAGCACCACTACTAGATGCATTTTCAACCATATTGTGTGCTTCATAATTAGTGGCGCGTAAATATCCTTCGAAAAGGGAATATAACTTGTCACGAAGATCCATCACCATTTTTGTCCCATCAGTGCCATAAAGTCGCCTATAACTGAACTCCATAAACTGCAACTTATACCGAGGATCTAAAATTACAGCAAATGATAGCACAATGCTGTAACAATCCCAGTATTTATCAAATTTTTCTTTCATGCTTTTTGCCATTGCACTAATTACTATATCATCATCTTCCATCTCTTCTAAAATACGCAAATGAATTTTCCATACATCATGAAAGTATAAGTTGGCAGTAGGGTATTGAGTGCCTGAAAAGAGAGTGGTGATGTCATAAAATGGCTTCAAAAACTTTGCTATCTTCCCGGCCTTATCCCATTCATCATCTGAGGGACAAGTGCGAAAGCTTCCATCAACAATGCTCAAATTGTGAAATGCATCCCGAAATGTAAGAGCTGTCTCAATCATTAAATATGTTGAGTTCCATCTTGTTGGCACATCTTGTCGCACTTTCTTACTAGTTAAATTAGGGAGTTCTTGAAGACATTCGGCAAATCTTAACTTCCTAGTATCATTGCCTCTCACATATTTAACACTTTCACGTATGTTGTGCACAGCATGCTCTATAATTTTCAAACCTTCTTGTACAATAAGGTTTAGATATGAGCACCACAACAAACACGAAAGAACTCACCACTACAAGGCAAAGATGATCTAAAAGAAGGGTTTTTCTTCAAACTATTCACCAAGGTATCATTGTAAGAAGCATTGTCTAAAGTGATTGTAAATACTTTTTTTCTCAATGCCCCATTCTTTTAGAATGTTAAACAATCTCTCTCCCAAAATCTTACCACTACGAAGAGGTGGCGTATGAGAAAAACATAAAACCCTCATTTACATCTCCCAATTTGCATCAATGTAGTGTGCAGTAAGAACCATGTACTCATCCGTTGTGGAAGATTTCCACAAATCTGATGTTAAGCAAATCTTGCCCGGGACTAACTCTAAAGCACGTTTGAGATTTTCTCTTTCTCTCTTATAGATTTTCAAAACATCTGACTTTGCTGTGTTCCTACATATTGGCTTAACATCAGGATTTAGAAAGATATGAAGCTCTCTATTAACCTCATGCACTGCAAATGAAAATGAGTAATTATGCCTAATAATTGCCATTGCAATCTTCTCACGATACATATCTTGATCAAGGGAAGGACGGTAAGGCACACTATCATTTTCTTGATGACATTTCTTAGCATGACGACGTAAATTACTAGTCCCATTCTCCTTATCTGCTGTTAAAATATTAGTACATTTTCTGCACTTGACTTTTTGATGGCCATCTTCATATAAAGGTAGTATTTCAAAATCATTCCACACTTCAGAAGTCCTACTCCTACTTCTTTTGCTACCACTTGAAATTGTTTGTTCAACTTCATCCATCCCCTCCGTTACAGACATGATTCACCTTAAAAGATAAGACAATCAAAATGACAATTTCTACAACTATACATTTCAAATCAACCAAATATATATTTCTACAAATATATATTAATGAGCATTTCAAATATTAATTCAATTCCATACAGACAGTAGCATGCTTATAACTAAACACAAATAAATGGAAAGAGAATAGAAACATTGTAATTTGCAAATTACAGGACTAAAAATTATATCAACAAATTATAAAACAATAATAATGGTTGTTTTCTGTCCAAAAGAAAAAAATTAACAAAAAACTTCAATATAGTCTGTCAATTTCACTTTTGTCTACACTAACAGAACAAAGTAAACTATTACTAGTGGTTTTTTTTTTTTTTTCAATCATTATACAAACAATCAGTTTAGAATGCTAGAGACACCTATGGGCATCAACCTTTAGACCTTAGACACCCACGTGAAGCTTAAAAGGCACATTGTATTACAAAGCTCTTGGTTATGAGGTTAAAAGATTCCATTAACCAAAAATGCATGTACTAAAACCATTACTACCAACACTAATAACAGAGAACAACCCGTAACTAAGTTCCATGAGAGTATAGTTCTCACAGGCATTCTATCAAACACCTGGTCAGCAATCTCAAACAACTATACTAATCATCCATAACTTTCAAAACAAAAATAAAATGCCCACATAAACCAAAATAGAAACAGTAAAAATAAAGAAGAAAAAACACTAACTTTGGGTCTATCTTAGAAGCAACCGGCAAGGCAACAACTGAACATTTGGGAGATAGGAAGAGGCGAGAGAAAAAACAAATAGAAGAGAGAGTGGGTTAGGCCCTTTCAAACCCTAACTTCAGAAAACACTACCTGAGAAATCAACCCAAGCACTGAGTGATTCAGGTACGTTCCATCTCTCTCTAAAATTTCCTTATTTTTTTGTTTGGTTACTGAGAAAATTTGAGGGAAGGAGAGTGAGACTGAGCTTGAGAGGGTGTGTTTAAGGAGAGTGAGACAGAGCTTGATAGGGCCGAAGATCTTAGAAGGGTCAAGTGGGTTTATTTATTTTTAAATTTTAAATGGATTTAGTGGGTGTTAGTGGATTTACCCATTTAAGCCCATCTAACTTAATAACCAAATGGGTCTTTACCCATTTAACCTAAATATTAAATGGGTTGGGTTAAGACTTATCCAAATAAAGTGGGTAATGAGCGGATAAATGGATATGGTTAAAATTTGCCACCCCTATTCATAGGATAGCTGCAGGTTCAATGATAGGTTACAGAAGTTAATGGAGTTAAACTCGTGTAAGGCCAATACATAGTTTGGTTTTTCTTGGATCAGTTTGCTATGGGGGCTTTTGGATTTGATGGGTGGGGTGAGAAGCTGGGATTGATGGAGAGAGAGAGAGAGAGGGATTTGGTTGGGTGGGTGCTGTGTGTGTACTGGCCTTAGGTACAGAGACACCGAAGAGATGGAAAGGGAGAGAGAATATTTAATGCTGATGTGGCAGTAGATGTGGCAATCTATATGGCATAAAAATAATATTTTATTTTAATCGCTGGTCATGTTAATATTTTCCATTTATCACTTAACGGCAGGGATAATTTTGACCCAATACCAAAAGATTGGGGATTAAATTGATGCATTTGAAATGCTAGGGATTAAATTAACATATAGTCTAAAGGTTATGGACCAAATAAGTAATTTACCCTTTATTTTTTTAATAAAAACCACAAAATAATTGAACAACATTATTTTGTTCAATTCAGGTGTGAATGAGAAACTGATTCCATAAATGCTGGCTCAAATGGGTTGGGCTTATTTTAATGTTTGTTTGTGCGAACGGTACTTAATTCTAAACCAGTTTGTCTATTGACTATTGCACCTTTTTTGAACTAGTGCGAGTTTGGAACAATATGTCTATTCGCTATTGCACATTTTTTGAACTGGTATGAGTGTGTAATAATATGTCTATTCACTATTGCACGTTTTCTGAACTAATGCGATTATGTAACAATATGTTTATTCACAATTAATTGCACCTATTCTGAATGAGTGTGTGTGCCTATAAATAGGCATCCCTCATTTTATTTTAGAAACTTAGTTTTTTCATTCATTCATAAGAGTCATTAGAGAGAGAGAGTGAGAGAGAGAGAGAGAGAGAGAGAGATCTATTCGTTGTGCACAGAGATTGTAGTGCTTTTTCTACATGTTGTTGATCATTGTATCTTTAGAGGCAAACGTCTAAGAGACTCAAAACATCACTAAATAAATAGTGTGAGGGGTGAAATATGTCTTAAGGATATAGTGTCAAACACTAGTCTTGATCAATTTTATATCAACCATTCTACATTCATTTGCTATGTAAGTTTTACTCTATTTTTTCTTGTACATTCACACATAGATTTGTGTATTTATATTGATTTTTTATCTTGTTCACAAAATCACAAAAGTAAATTATTTGTGCAATAATTCCAACAAGCATTCATGCAGGCTGTGCAGCGCTCCTTATTTCTTGTATGTTACAAATAATTTTGAAATGCTTTAGGGGGGTAGTATGTCATGTCAAGAGCGTTGGCGCAGTTCATATGGATAAGCATGTATTTTAGCCCTCTTTTATGGTAATAGACACACATGGCAAGATTGAATTAACATCTTTCTTTGATTTTAGTTGATCATGGTTTACTGGGATTGATGTGAAGTACATTGATGAATGAAAGTTTTGCTACTCCTCCTGGTAGGATGGTTCTAAGCTCGCTCTCTCTCTCTCTCTGAGAAACTCATGCTTGCATGCACAAAGTCACCCTCAACATTCGCACCCAATGATTCTGCACCAAATAAAGGGAAACAATGGAGAGCAACTGAGCAACAAAGTGGGGTTTTTTTTGGCATTTAGCATCAATTTTTTAACAATTTCATTAGTTGTTAAGTTTTTGAAACTATTTTGTAAACTAGCATCTCGAGTCTCTCAAGTTCAAGTTCAGTGACAAAACTTGAGACTTTAAGACTTGAGCTCCTGTGCTGACACACAGCTGAAATGGAATAATTTATCCACGTGGAACTTGAGTATCTCCAACTTGAGTTCCATAGAGCGAACAAGAAGAAGAAGAAGGAGAAGATCTAAAGAAGTACAACTCTATCCAACGGTAGGAATTCATGTGGATTTTTTCTTCCACATCAGATTACCACCACTTGTAACTTGAGTCTTAAAGATTTGGGTTCCATCATTAAACTCGAGTGTCAGAGTCTTGAGATGCTAGTTTACTAAATAGTTTTGCAAACTTAATAACTAACTAAAATGTTCCAAAAATAATGCTAAATGCCCAAAAAATCCCATTAAAGTGTCTCATTGCAATTGAGGTGATTTGCATAAGATAATATGCTGATCAGTAAGCAGGGTGAAAGGGTACATATTATTGAAACAATTAGTGTGGTACACCTATCAAAAAAAGAAGAAGTATGGTACATATTACGAGGGATGACCCTTCTCACATCAGATCTGGATTCATGAAATGATTGAAGAAAAGCTAAATTTCTAGAGAATTTTATTGAAAGAGAAAATGTAATTTTACAAATCTTGCTTAAGTTAATGATTTTACAAATTTGTTTTACTACTTCACAAATATAGGAACAGAGCTTGGTATGATAACCGTACTAAGGGCTAAAATCTAACAAACTAACAACTCATTAGTCATCACGTGCATGGTTTTTATCCACTCGGACTAACTGATTCCATTACATAAACATCACGTCTTGGATTAATAAGAAACGACATCGTTTCTTTTATCTCATGACTTATGAGTCTGATGATTTATAAGTCTATGTATAACAACACCGTTTACTTGAAACCTGAGTTGGAACGGTATCGCTTTTATGCTTGAAATGTTTGTCTGCAGAAGGAGTGACACCGTTTCTTCTTTCATGTTTAATATTGCTGAGCTATTCTTTGAGCTCTGGTCAACTTTATTCTACTTCCTCTCCATCCAAACTGGTCCTAGAAGATGAGTCTTACGATATATGATGTATATACCTTTTCCTTTCTTCCTTTGTTATCATTCTTGCAAAGTATTTTTCCCATTTTTAACCAATTCATTTTGTTATTAAAATTCAAAAGTCTAGAAATTTAACACATTATGGGGATTTTTTAAATATTAAGATGTTAATGGAATATGAGGTCTAAAAAAATGTGTTTGTATATGCGCATGCATGAGTTTCCACAGAATCATGCAATCAATTTATGGCACCCCAACCTTACCTTTGCATCCATAACTTGAATTTTGCTTTTCTTACAACTAGTGAAGAATGGGGATTGAAACCCAAGTTATGTACATGAAATGAACTAGATAATCTTATTGAACCAACATGACTCTTGACCATTCAAAACTTAATTAACTTCCTGATGAAAGTGCCAAAAGCCTTCACAAGAGAAATGCATCATAAGCTAACTACAATTACCATTCGGCAACTATCAATTATTTTCTGGGTGTGTAGATTTTGATTTTGTTGGGCTTCCTCTGTCATTTAGCCCCAAAAATTTTGGGATTGGTTTTGTTGGGCTCTTTTACCACTTAGCCAAAAAATGGGGGAAAAACAGGAAAAAAAAAAAAAAAAAAAAAAGAGAGGAGAGAGAAAGGAAGATAGACATGTATTTTATACTAATATTGACTATGGAAAAAAAATTAAAGATGCCCTAAAAGCATTGATTTAAGAAATAATCTTAAATTTTTTTATCAGAAAAGAAAAATGTAATTGATTTTTTGAAAACCTTTTATATTTTTCATAAAAGTGGTATCAAATTTTTTCTAAAATAGTCCATTAATAAATACCTTAAAGACACCTAAAAACTGGATTTTGTATCTATTTAATTATTGATGAAATGGTAAAATTCAATTAGCTCTTCCATAAGTAATGAGTTTAGTATAAATTTTCCCTATTTCTTGGTAGGTATTAGTGGATTGAAGTCTACCCAGTGATTAACTGCATTGTCAATAGTGAAAAAATCTTAACTCTCAATGAAGTTAATCCATTCACACACACAAGCGCAGACACACATGTAAAGAATTTAATTAAACAATTTTTTTCACAACTCTTAAGATGATTTGCAATGATTGTTTTACCATAGAAGTGATATTACTATTAGTAGTTAGATTGTAATATTACACTACTCAAAACTTAACATTTTAATAAATTATAAAAATCAATAGTGACGTTTTAATACAAAATTCATGAGGGCCCAAAGAAATAGCGTGGTGCACACCGTATATAGATTTGGCAAAATGAATTAGATGATCGGGTTCGGGTATGGCCCGATTGAGTTCATGTCAAAAATTAATTGGAGTAAAATGGATTTCTATTTCTATTTTCTAGGACCCTTAGCTGGTCTTTGACATGTCGGTTCAACCTGAAACTACCCGTAATTTTTTTACATAAACATAGTTTGCAACATCGTTTTTTGCTTTCTATAAATTTTTTTTTAAAAAAGTTGAATTATATTTAAATCCTTAAGTTTATAGTTTGATAATTAATTCTAATAATCTAGTAGTCTAATAATTCCACAAAAAGAAGAAAAGAATATGCGTATAAATGTTATATATGAACCATAGAATAAAGTGAAATTGCCTATAACGTGAGTGTGCTTTTGGATTAGCATTTTGCTAAAATCTTATTTGTTTATTGTTGTAAATTGGCAAAATTATAGTTATACTTAAAAAAGAAATTAAAAGTTGCACACAAGTAAATAAGTTAAAAAGTTGAAGGGTTAAAAAAAAAAAAAAAAACTAATCTAAAACAGTAAAACTCATACGATATATACAGTTTTATGAATAAAATTTAACATGTAGCCATAGGTACATTTAAAAAATGTAAATAATTATGAAGAAAATTTATACTGAACACATGAAAAAGCTACTTAATGTTAGCTATAGATCTAACATTGAAATCATTTATATTTGAGGATTGCTCATCATCAACCAATAAAATCATTAGTATTTTCATCTATTGTATAAAAAAATTAATATAACTTTAGCATACAAAAATATAAATATAAATTGAAAATGAGCCAATTAAAAATTAAGTTTAAAATTTCATAATAAACTAATAAAGACTTGATGAACGAGTTAGGTTGGGTCGTGTGAACTAAAATGGGTTACTAATTATATATATATATATATATATATATATATATATATTACTATTTTTTCATTAGGGTTCGAACAAGCTATTGAGTTAGAATTCGTTTTTGTCATGTCTAAAGGCACATAGTGCACTCCCTTCTCCAACTTTTAAAAAGACTAGAGTATAATTTTGACTCTTAAAGTTTTGGAATTAACTTTATTTTGATCTTTTGCATTTCAAAATTTTCATTTTAGCTTTTTATGTTTGATTTTGTCTTCAAATTAGTCTTGTCATCCATTTCTATTAGTAATCAGACGGTTAAGTGTCATATAAGTGTTGTCTATTAATATACGTTACCATATAACGTCAGATGTCCCAGAATTTAGACTACTAAGTACTAACATAAATGAACAACAAGACCGAATATGAAATCAAAGATAAAAGATTAATATAAAATGGATAAAATACTATTTTGGTCTTTAAACTTGACCAAAAATTTGTTTTTCATCCTTAAACTTTAAAATGTTTTTTTTTTTTTTTTTCATTTTTAAACTATTGAAAATGTTTCACTTTCAGTCCTTAAACTAAAAAATATATATATATATCCCTAAATTATTGATTTTTTTTTTTTGTCTTTAAATTATTAAAAAGAAAAAAATATTTAAAAAAAAAAAAAAAAGCTTTTTACAAAGTTTAAGGATGAAAATAAGATAAGTGTTACGAGTTCATAATATTTTCATAAGGCTTAAACAACAAACCTTAGCCAAATTACTTTTTTAGCTACTATTAACAGCCAATAAAAATTTGACACCTAAAATTTGTTACGAAAATATTGTGAAAACAACCTTAAATAAAAGTTCAATTTTTTTAATCCTATAAAATTAAAATAAAATAATCCCATAACAAGAAACACCGGTGACCACTTTCTCAAAAAAAAAAAAAGAAAAAAGAAAAAAGAAAAAGGCGAAACACCGGTGACCGGTCCCACATAAAAAAACTCACAAAATATTCAGAGATAATCACACATATACAGAGTACAGACATACCATCCATCCAGCTCCAGAGTCCAGATCGGCAGATCCAGATTCATTCCACATGCACCCCGCGTGACCTGTCCCTTTCTCTCTCTCTCTCTCATCAAAACCCTTTCCCTCCAATTCCCATCAATTCCATTACAAAATCAACAACAAACCTACCTAGGTTTAGCTTTCTCTCTCTGTCTTTCTTCCAATTTTCCCTGCTATTCGTATTTTAACCTTTCAACCTTTCCGGTACGTTTTCTTTTCCTTTTTTTTTTTTTTCCCATAGATTATACATATATATCGGTTTGGTATGTTCAATTATCGAATAGCCTCTAAAAAATGGTACTTTGTTATGTAAAATTTGTTAATTTATTAATTAATTAATGCTTCTCCTTAAATAAAAAAAAAAAAAATTGAATTATTTGAGAACAGTGAAAAGAAATTGATGAAATGAAAAGGGTTTGATTTTACTCATTATTTTGGTCTGGACTGAAACGAATAGGCTGCGTGTGTAATTTACTAATTTAAATAAAAAATAGAAAAAAAAATGTTGGGTTTGGTGTAAAATGTGTGAATCTTGTAAACTTTAAATAATAAAAAAAAAAATCTTGATAAAAGGTTAGAAATTTATTTATTATTAATAGAAAATTACATGGGTACATCAGAAGCAATCTAAATCTTGTAAATTTTGAATCATATATGAATATTAAGTTTGCAAATTGGAGTTTGGTAATCACTTGAACATGTTTTATTTTGTTTACTGTTGCATAATACTTGTCTTCTAATATGTTTGGGTAAATGGGCCTCAATCAATCCCAAAGAATTATTCATAAGGTTCATCTCGATTGGTCCAGCCAAATTCAAAGTGTCCGAACCATCTTAGAGGATGAAGCTATTACTTTAGCTGACCGGGGTCTGGATTTTCTGGCTTAAGAATCAAGAGGGGAAAAAAGGGGTTGTCCATGGTTGAACTCTGACAATCTAAATACTGATTTTTCTTTTTCCTTGTTTACACTATAAATGACAATTGTTCCTTGTCATTAAAAATTCCCAAATCATGAACATTTTGTTTATTTCCTTTTTAGGTTTTTATCAGGTTTGAAATATAATGGAAGAGTTGATTTTAAAATTTTGGCTGCCTCCTTTATTGATGTCAATATAACTGGGCATTGTTGAAAGCATATGTGTGTGTGTGTGTGTGTGTGTGTTTTAATAATTTATTTATTTATATAAAAAAGTAGCATTTTCACCTAGGAGGAAGGGTGGGGGTTAAAGAAAGCACTTTGTTATACTACACATGTTAGTTGTGAATAGAAAGTGAATCTTAACAACTTGTCACTAAGGTGCAGGTGGCAACTCCAATCACAGAAATGCCTTTCAAGTCATCAGACAATTTGGATCAAAGCTTAAAAAAAAAGTTAAAAAGATTGGATGGACTTGAAGTATCATTTGGAACTGATACCATTGCAGGTGATGCTGGAGGCTTCATCCATGAGGCATCGCAGAGGTTGATGGACTACCTTTGGAATTATTCTTTGCCTTTATATGTTTATTTATTTTTTGAGGGAGGGGGGGTTGTGTGCTTTTTCTGCACAGGCAATGAAATAAACTCAAAATTTTTTGATTGATTGCAGTTTGGTACATGGAACAGATGGTTCAGAAGATGAAAATGCTGGAAACACTGGAGTAAGGATTCCATTTCCTAAATCTGCTAATTTGTTCATCTCTCTCTCTCTCTCTCTCTCTCTCCTTTATATCCTTTACGTTGATGAAGACACAACATCAAACTATGATCATTAAATAATTTAGATTTTTTTTTTAATAGGCATGCCAAGCTCAGAGGATTAATGGTTCAGAGAGAGCACTATCTGCTGGTAATAATAAGTTTTAAGAGATGGGTTATATTCTTTGTTCACAGTTTAAATATGGTTTATCCTTTGACTAGAGAGGCGAGTTTCGTTTGAAAGGGATTAATGCCTCTCGTGGCATCCATTTTGAAATTAAATGTTCAACTTAATTCTCCTCCCCCTTTTTTTTTTCTACCAATTTTGATTCAAAAAGGTTATAGTATATCTCATAGTCTCTAGTTGGCTTAAAGACTGATGAATCCTATTACTGGTCTTTAAGTAATTCGAAATCATTTAATACTAACTAATTTATTACTTATCTGGGCAATAGATGACAACAAGAAAGTCGATACTCAGGTTGGTCCTTCAAGTGAAGAGAAAGGAAATGGAAGAACCACTAGAGTGTCTGAGGATGCTCCTGCCCCTGCTAAAGTTGCAGAATTCTCCATTGGATTACCGAATGAGATAATAGAACCTAGTGCTGTGTCTGTTGTTTCCTCAGCTGGTACAGGGTTGGCTTTTGAAGGTTTCATCCTGGTACAGAAATATCTCTACCTCTGGGCTCAAATTTTATGTCTTTCTACTTCAATATGTACGCTAACAAGATGAGCATTAAAGTTTTTTACCTTGATTCTATCGCTTAATCATTGTTCTATTGCTGAGTTTGAGTTTTATCTGAATTGGAATGTGAGACAACTTTAAGAGAATGGAAAGATGTGTTCTTGTAAATTCTCACTGTTCCTTCTGAATTTTTTTCCCCTCAGGATGAAAGGCAGCTGAAACGGGAGAGACGAAAACAGGCTAACAGAGAATCTGCTAGGAAATCTAGGTTGAAGAAGCAGGCTGAAGTGGATGAACTTTTGAGGAGATATGAATCCTTGAATGCGGAGAATACGGCCCTTAAATTTGAATTGGATCAGCTGAAAGAGGATTCCGAAAAAATGAGGATTGAAAATGCTGCATTAATGGTAATCTCATAAAGTCTGTCCGTTTCTTTCTTGAGTGCTTGCACTTTGATTTTAAGAAACTTGTTACTTTGTGCCAATTTGCCACATTTTTTGGTACTTGGTATTTATATGTACTTATTCATTAATGCTTGGATTCTATGAGGTAATAAATAATAATGTCTGGGATCAAACTATCAGTTGGCACTAATAGTTGCGTGACTTCAGTTCATGGCTGTGGTTGGGGGTGGACTGGGATCTAGGGCAATCCTGTACTCAATTGAGCGAAATATGGCTCCTGAGTCTTGAGCCATTGACTTGGTTGAAGTTATAATTCTTGATGCATGGTTGGTATACCAATGAATTTTGCTCAAATGACTCCTTCCCCTATAAGCACATGGTAGAGGATGTGGTCATGGGTTCAAGATCCATTATGTGCCTATGCATCTTACCAATAAAAATAATGTTGGAGTTTTGGTAACTATGGTTATATTTCATCCAAAAGTGAGAAATCTTCTTCATATGCGGACCAAGGGCCTTAATTTCTACTATGTCAGGGTTTTCTGTTGCTGACAGAGACAATTCTATTGTGATTGGAATGGCATATTTGCTGAGTTTAAACAAGACATCACTACACTGAAGCAGCATTTTAGTCAATTTAGATTGACAGGATAACAAAGATAATGACATAGAAATTTACAATTGAGGATGTGGATGTTTCTTTAGTAATGAATATGTTTAGATTGGTTTGTTTGCTTTGCTATTTGGTTTGTTTGAACATAAATCAGAGAATCCGGTTCTATGTCGCATAATTTACATTTGCTGGTATCCTAAACCTGTATTTGAATATTTACAGATTATCTCCCTTGAGCAAAGCTGATTTTGTATTCATTTTTAGCTGGAGCTTACACGTCTTTGATTTTGCAGGATAAACTAAAAAATACACAGGTGGAGCAGCAAGAAGAGATTATTTCTGTTGAGATTGAAGCTGATTTGGCCCAACCAAAAAATTCTGAGAATGTTCCCAACAATCATTCTGTGACTGGGAATGTGCAATAGGAATGTGAAACCCCCGAAAAGACTCTGAAACCAAGCATCATCTATTAGAAACAAGGTCTAGAGCCGATGCTGTTGCTGATGGATGACCATGAAGTTGGTGTGATATTCAGCATATAGTCCATATGTTATTTTAAGTTAATTATGTGGTTTTCACAAAACATGGAAAGCCCAGTTTACTCTAAATGATTACCTTTTTACAATAGGCAGCTAGTATATAAGCAACAACTTAGCTAGGAGGGACAAAAGCTCTAATGCTGATTTCTAATGCCCATTTTTTGCAGGTTGCTTTAATTTTTGACATTTTGGCATATGGTTTTTGATGCAGATTTTTCTTTTTGGTTTTTTTTTTTTTTTTTTTTGGGGGGGGGGGGGGGGGGGGGGGAAAGAATTGTTTGCCATTTGAATTGTAATTGAAAAGATGGAAGTGCTAAGATATGGAGCCATTGAATACTTCAGGCATAAATACGTTTTTCACATCTTTATCATATATCCATTTTGGTCTATACTTTTTTATTTTACCGCTTTGAATCCCCAAATTGAAAAAAGTGGTCTTGTTTTGATCTTGCCCATTATTTCACTAATGGAAATAGTCTACGTGACAGGCAAAGTGCATAGTTGACACTAAATGTTGACGACTAACGTGGTCATTAAAATAATATTAAAAAAATGAGCATTTAAAATACTACATTAGCATTTAAATTAAGTTCCAAATTTTAGCCAATAGATAGAAAGAGACAATTTGTTGTCAAAAAAATAAAAATAAAAATAAGGAATCTTTTATGCCATGTTTGGAAGTTTAAAAGGAGAAAAGAGTAGAGTAGTAGGTAGGAGATTAGAGAGGAATGGTTATCCTCCATCTTGTTTAGATGTTTTTAAAATTAAGGGGAGGAGAATAATTAGCCTTTATATAGTTTGTAATTTTGTTAATATGGTAAAAGTAAATTTGGTAATTCATTTGGTCAAGCATTTTTATGTCCTACTTTCTCTCCAAATTTCTCCAATTTTGAGGAATTAAAAATGAGGAGTTAGAAGTAGTTAGAACCCCTCCAAACTCTTCCAAATCTCTCCCCTTCCTCTTTTAAAAAAATATTCAAATAAGGTAATTTAACTTACTCTCCCTCTCTTTACTTTACTTTCCTCTATTCTCCCTTCATCCAAACAAGCTATTAATGTCAGATAAAAAAAGTGACATAAATGGTGGACTTAAATGAGAACTATTTTAAGTTTGCTAACTTAATTGTTGTAAAAAATTGTTGTATACATAGCTCTTTTATAATAATAATAATAATAATAATAATAACCCTTTAAAACTACCTGTCATAGTGAATGTTCTTGGCTTACTTGGTAATTGATTTTGGCAGTGAGGTCAATTGATTGCAATCACCCCTTGTAGGGATAAGGGCCCAAAATTATGTATTGGGCCTTAGGCCTTATCCGAGGACGTGAGAATGTCTGATGAGAGATAAATAATTATGAGAGATTCCAATTTAAAGTCTTGTAAATAGGAAAGGGGTAGAAGGCGGTCCGAAGAGGAATTCCTTCTTAGCTATGACAAATATGGCTCAGATATATATTCCAACAATGAACATGACATTCATAGAAGTTCCAATGATAGGGACATGCCTCACGAACATACGAGAAGGAAAGGAAACCAAAAATATCTAAAGGAAAACTGCTACCACCGTATTAAATGCACTGTAGCTACTTTTCTCGCTACATTTATGTGGAGAAGACCCCTGAATAGTGTTACCTTGGCTACTATGACTCACAGAAAGCCAAAAAGGGTGTCTGATGGAATAGACACTCAAGTAAAGGCTCAAATGATCAACAAGTGTAGGATCAAGATGGCCCGTAGGGAGATATATAATGCAAAAGACCCTCCATGGGAGGGGGATCAGAAAAATAGAGAGAGAAGACTGTAGCAATCAATATTATATTTGTAAACAGTTTAATCAATTTATATGGAGAATTATCTCCTTGGACAGTGAAATTCAGTTCATTCTATGTTCCTTATTCTTGCTTGATCATCTCCTGAATCCATATTTGCCGTTCTCTAATTCATTAGGGCCTAGTTCTTTGACTCACTCTCTATAAATTTATTATACTGAGCTCATTGGGCCAACATCCCTTATCTTTTGAGCTTGGACTGTAAAACTTGACCTTACACCCCTTATTGGCCCATTTCTTCCATCATCGTCAACATAAACCAGTTGTGTCATTCCTTTCATTTTTGCTCATTTTCTAATATTGTAAAGAATGCCAATTGAGTTGTCAATGGCAACTGGCTCATTTTTGTAATTGTTTTGGTAGCACTGTAAATGAATCAAGTCGTTCATAAATAGTTTAGGTTTGACTTGATCAAAAGCTCGTTTTTCTTTGTTTGTTATAAATGAACCAAACTTGAACCTTAGTTTTAAGCTTGTTTAATAAATGGGTTATGCCCAATAAAAAAATAAAAAATAAATAAAGTTCATGAATGTGTTTGTGAACGTTAATAAGTCTCAATAAAATAAAATAAAAGTTGAGCCTAAGCTCATTTATAGGCTTGATAATAAGCTTGATATGAGCTTGAAAATGAAACTCATATCTCATTAAGACTTTAAGTTTAGGATTTAGGAACACTTGTCCAAACCAAATAAACTTGATAATAAATTTGATATAGGCTTTATAAAGTACTTGTGTTGGATCTCAAGTACAAAAACTTTCTATAGCTCGAGTTTGAGCATGATATTAATCTCGAACTTGGCTTGGCTAATGAATCAAGCCGAGCTTAAGATTTTAGAATTTTTGTTAAGCTTGAACTCAAACATCATTTATAGCCAGAGCTACATGTACTCCATTTGAACCCTCTACTTGAAAATACACACACACACACACACATATATATTGGTACAATTTTAATTTACCATTAAAACCATTTTTGCACACCTTGGTCACAAATCAACCTATCCCAAAACAAAACAACAACATAGATCAACCTATACCAAAACCAAATAACAACAAAAATCACAAACCTCTCTCTCTCTCTCTCTCTCTCTCTTGACCATTTTATTTTATTAAGTTCGTATAACATTATTTTTTTTATGCCCCTATCATTATCTATTTGTCATTGTTTTTATGAAAATATTTTAAACTAAATAATAAAACTCAACCCACCTGCACTATATTAATTATTAACTCATACAACCATACTCATTCATACATAAATAATATACTAGATGTCTATCATACCAATCAAATACTTGAACAATCACTAGCTTTCCTTTTTTGTTTTGTCTTGTATCACTAACTTTATAATAAAAAGTTATTATAATATGGTAATAGTACATACACATATAACAAAACCTCCGTATTTTCTAATAATTATGAAAGCTTGAAATTTGTGTTAAAACACAAGAGCTTGTTTAAACCTCTAATTAAAAATTAAGGCTAGATTGCTTTTACTCAAACTTATTTAAGTACGGAAACAGGAGTAAATGAAGCACAATTAACCAATACTACTCTAGTGCATAAACATGAACAACAAACAATAAAAGTAAAGCACAAAAGTAAGGGAAGAGAGATGCAAACACAAGATAACACGGCAATGTGTTGTCGAAGAGGAAAGTGAAGAACTCAGCGAAAAACCTCTCCGTTGCCCTCCAAGTGGTAAATCAATCCACTAGACAATAAGTTGGGATACATGGATAGTAAGAGACCTTTCAAGCCTAATCTACCCAATGTACCTAAGCCCTCCAAGCTTCTACTCCAACAAAACTTCTCAGAACCATGTCTTGTCTAGCTTTATGGATCCTGCAATACGCCCGATTGCATCCACCAAGCCTCACCGGCTTTTTTTGGCAAATCCTCAAAACTTCTCAAACTCTAAAACACTCTCTACACTTTGAATAGGTGTGAGTTGTATTTGTGTACAAATCTTCTCTTAAGGTATGACAATTGGAGAGGGAATGAGAAGAGACTAGAATGATTTCTCACTAAGAATGAGTAGCTCTCTCTCTAAAAGATGGGTGTGTGTGTTATTGAAAACATATCTAGGGTTTTTCTCTCTAAATGACCTCCTTTACATTTGTGGGTAATGAGGGTATATATAGTATGAGTAAAGGGTAAGAAAGTCACACTTAAAAATCCTCCAGACAGAATGTTTCTCGACTACCTCGCGGGAAGACCTTACCCGCGAGACACTCGCGAAACTGACAGCCTGGCTCGACTCTTCAGCTTCTAGTCATGTGCTTCTCACGTGGCTACTTCATGGGTTAGCTTCTCGCAAGCTTCTTGCGAAATTCACTTGATCTTCAATTAAGCTTGAGTCTTCACCAACTTAATACTAAACCCAATACAATAAAATCTCACAAAATACAAGGAACAAAATTAAAGCAAATACAACACTTTTTGTCATTGAATAAAGCTAACATAAAACATAGTTGTAAATCACAATTTTACAAATTAAATTATGTAAAGTTATATTATATTTTTAATAGACATGAACACATTCACACACATCACAATTCACACAAATAATAACGCACATATTACACACACACACACACACACACACATAAATTTATAATAAAGAGATAGGCACTCATAACTAGAAAATACTCACTCTTTACTCTTAAAGTCAAAGATATTGAGACAAATAGATAGAGTAGAGAGATGAGTTGAGATTCATCAATTGATAACGAACTATCATGTACCAATTTTAAAATATGAAAATTCATAAATGGAAATTGTAAAACTTCATGTGCTGGCAATTTTTTTTTTTTTTTGTCTATAACTCCTTACAACCAAGTTCTTTTTTTTATTATTAAATTGTATTTAATTTAAGTTTCTTAATGACACTCATGAAGAAAATTCTTAGAGCCACCACTATTTATAGGCTCGGTTCAAACTCAAATGGAGCTTGAACATTTTACATTCATTGTTGAGTCAAACTTAAACACTCATTACTCAATCAAAAACTAGTAAAGTCTCTGATGGTTGAATAAAAGATCTGGGATTCAATCTCTGCCTACACCAAAAACTGATTGGTGTCTTGGTCTAATGATAAAAAACTATTATCAGGAGCAGATGCCTATAGACACCGCATGCGTTGCGACCACAACACCATAGGTTGAAATTCTCTATAAAAAAAAAAAGTTCAGCTCATTTACAGCCCTAGTTTTGGGGCCCTTCCCATCTCCAATTTTTCTACCCATATCTTGGAGGTAGAGATGGATGATGGCTGGGCTAGACCTCACTTTAATAATATACCATCATTTTTTCCCTTGAATATTATATTGGAGGTTACTAAAATGTCGCTTACAGAAAGAATCCAAGAGCTACCTCCAATTTTAGGTTTGATAATTTGTTTATGATCTCTCTAAAAATAAAAAATAAAAAATACACCCATACTTGTTTACACATGAAAATCAATTTTGAGATGGACTAATATTATTAACAATTTCATACCAATTCATGCTATGGAGGTTTAATGTTTGCTTTCGGAGAATGAGGTAGGTAAATTGTAAGATTTTTTTTTCTTGGTATATGGTTGTGCATTAGGTGGGTAGCATAATCTAGGTGTGCTTATATGCCCCTGGTTTCATATATCTATTTTCTAGGAAATAAGTTTTCAAAGACGACAACTTACTGAAATTTCAATCCCCTTATCGTTAGAACTTCCAAAACTTAATCTATTTTCTACTATAACTTTGTGTTAAAATAGATAAAGTAGTGTTTTGAGGTGTTAAAAAATATAGCTTGATGTGAATGTTCACAACATTTTTTTGCTTTAGGAATTTTCATTTATTCCCATATGGTTTGTGAAATCTTTATAGTTATGAGGAAGGGGAAAAAAATAGTAAATATATTTGTTGGGGATTTTTTTTTTTTTTTTTGTAAAATAACATCATTTTACTAATAATTTTGTTAGTTAGCAACATTTCCAAACTATTTAGGAAACTAGCATCTCGAGATTGTTAGACTCGAGTCCTGTAGCAACTCGAGTTTAAGAGACTCGATTTTTGTATGCTGGCAAAGCTAAGGTGGACTAAAAATCCACATGGAACTTGAGTCTCTAACACTCGAGTTCCTGTAGACCATCTTCTTCCTTCATTCTTTTTCTCCTTTTTTTTTTTTTCTTTCTCCATCTGTCGTCCCAAGATAGTTCTCCTTCTCCAAATAATTCTTCCTTCTTCTTCTCCTTCCTCAAACATCCAAACCCATTTCTCAAAATCCCAAACCCAAAAATCATGATCTCGGCACCAGAGCGGCTAAGGTTTGTTGATCTCGGCACCAAAGGTCTGTTTTTTGTGTATTCTGGTTTGGTTTGTCTCTTGATTCGTTTTTTATGTTTTCTGGGTTGGTCTGTTTGTGTTTTCTGGGTTGATGTTCTGGGTTTTTTTTCTTTTCTAGTTGGTATGTTTGTGTTTTCTGGATTGCTGTTTTGTTTTGTTCTAGGTTTCTATTTTCTATGTTGGTCTATGTTGAGTTTTCTAGGTTGCTGCATTTTGTGATTTCTGGGTTGGCGCTAGGGGTGTCCAACCAAACCTGTCAACCGACCCACCCACCCAACCAAGCCGACCCAATCCGAGAACCAGCCGACCCGACGTCAGCGACTGTCAGTGGCGGATCTCTGATCACAAAACCCGAGACCGGCAGGTCAGTTAACAGGTTAGAGCATGGAAAACCGATTTTCAACCGACTTGACTGGTAAACCTACCAGAAATAGCTTTCTCTGCCGATTGAAGTAGTTCGCCGATCTAATTTTGTCCGATCTATCGCTTAGAGGCCAAGAACCTTTAGCAAAAAGGGGAAAAAATCAACAAGATTGTGAATCGTCACCGGTTTGATTGAAGGTATTTTGGTTTGATTCAAGGTTCTTGGCCTCTGTCGCTTTCGAGATCGGCGGGCTAATATAATTGAGATCTCTTCAAGATTCGGCCTAATCTCGTTGAGATCCACCAAGATCTCTTCAAAATCCAGTCAATCTAGCAAAAATAAGCAGATTTTGGCAAAATCCAACGATGATTTGCATAGTCCGAGCCCAACTAGAAATCGACCGGAAAATGACGACATTCGACCACCCGAACTGTTGCCTACTGCGGATCGGCAGTGGGTCTAGGTTTAGAAGACCCGAAGTGATCGGGTCGATTCCAAGTAAGGGTTATCAATGGGCCGAGTCGGGCTGGCCTGGCCCATTTTTACTTGGCCCAAGGGCACAATGGGCTGGGCATAATGGGCTATTAACTAGTTAATGGGCCGGGTCGGGCTGGGCCAAAAGAGAAAACCCTAGCCCATGACCCTGCCCATGGGCAATGCCCATTTTGTCTTTAATAGGCTAGGTTACTAAGTTGGACCTAATGGGCTACCCATGAGATTGTGTTAGCATATTATTTTATTATTTTTAGAAATAAATAATCAATTTTTAATAAGGGAATAATCAATCTAGGTTTTTAAAAAGGAAAGAATCAAAGAATTTAATACTTAATTACAATTTTTTTTATAGTCAAATCTATTTAATTTTTTTTAAATAAGGCTTCAAATAGTTTTTTATTTTTATCTTTAATAAAAAAAAAAAATCAAATGGTTAATTCAAATTTGCTAGACTACTAGGAAAATATATATTTAGTAAACTAAATTTAGCACAATTACTTTAAGTATCTTAGTGGTTGGGAGAGTTTTCTTAAGAAATTCTATTACAATATTTCAAGATCAATCCTTCATACACTTCCTATATATTTTTGTTAAAAATTCTAAGTTATTGGACTGGGCAACAGGTTGGGCCAACGGGCTGGGCTACTGGGCTAGCCCACCGGGTGCCCATGGGCATAAAAACTAGCCCATGGCCTAACCTACTAGGCTAGTGGGCTATCTATGGGCCTCAATAACAACGGGCTGGGCCGCCCATTAGCCCGATGGGCTGCCGGGTTTCTGGGTCGGCCCGTGGGCCATGGGCTATTTGATGACCCTTAGTTCCGAGTTGGGCACAAACCCAACCTAGACTGACCCGTGGACAGGCCTAGTTGGTGCGTTCTGCGTTTTCTGGAAGGAAGAGACTCGAGTTTCACGTGGATTTTTTTAATCCACCTCAGCTACGCACCTCATGGAAATCGAGTTTTTGAGACTCGAAGACTCGATTTGCTATAATGAACTCGAGTCTAAAAGACTCGAAATGTTAGTTTCCTAAATAGTTTGGAAATTGGGCCAACTAACAAAATTGTTTGAAAATGGGTGTTATTTTGAAGGAAAAAAAAATCCTATTTGTTGTGGTTAATACGCTTATCCAATCCAATTTAAATATGTAGCCATAGAATGACTTTAATAGAATTTTTATTTAGAAAATGATAATTTTTTTGATAGTTATAGGTTAATGAAAAGCATTTTTATCTATATTATTATTTAAGGGGCTTTTCCTGTTTGGATTCCTCATTTTTTTTGTTCAGAAATGCCCCTACATCTCTATGTTTAAATAGAGACAAAACTAAAGAACAATCTGGTAAAAACACAACTCTAACTCCCACTAAAACATTGCCTAAAAAATAGGGTTACTCTTCTGTTGATTTTCAAATTGCTTTATCTACTTATAAATTAGATTCTCAAAATAAAAATTATATATATATATATATAATAAAAACATAAATTTTTGTTTTGCTAGACCACTAAATTAGATTCTTAAAATAATATATATATATATATATATATATATATATATAATAAAGACAGTTTTTTTTTATTTTATTATTGGGCAATAAAATAGGATCACTATGCCCAACGTTTTCACTAAACCAAAAAAAAAAAAAAAAAAACGCCTCATCACACTGCGAAGCACGAGTGATGAGGCTAGTATAAATTAATTCGCAGTGTGATGAGGCTAGTATAAATTAATGCTTGATGTTTTGGGTATTTACTATTTAATAGATAGTCTTAGGGTTCCACAAATATAATATAATTTGTGTCTAAATTATAAAAGTAAGGGAAGAGATTGCCGTGTTGCATGCAAGTAGTAGTGATTTTCATTTTCCTTGTCAGTGGAACTACAAGACCAAATTTCTCCCAAACGAAAAATCCCCATGACACACAAAAATACTCATCAAAAAGCTTATATAATTTCCTATAAGATGCGATAAACCTCATTGAAATCCATCATGTGTAGCCCAAGTTATGCCCAGATCAATCCAGCTTAAAAAACACACCCACCCATCCCATTGATCCCAAACCCCTTCCATTTCACACAAACCAGATTAGTAAACACAATTCTCTCCTCCTTACCACAATTTTTGATGCTCTTACAAGATGGAATGACCAAGCTAGGCAAATGCAATTAACCCCGTTCCATTGGAGCGGCATCAAACGTTGTGTCAGGAGTGACGTTAATTCTTTGGATCGAGATGATTGTAGAAGATGTGGGAAACCTTCAGTCTTATACGAGTCTGTGTTTTTTAATACTTTCCAGCTCACTTTTTAAGATTTTGTTTAAGCTTGTGATGATTTTTCTCATGGAAGTTTTTGCCTAAATGTATGTATTCTCTATTTAAAGTTCAACAAATTTGGTGGGCTCTCGCAGCCTCACCTGTAATCCATCTGAGATTTTTGTTTTTTTATTTAATTTTTTTTAAGTTGTTTTTACAGTGACTAGTATGCAATAGACCATTTCCTTGGAGCAGCTGGTGCTATTGATGCTTTTTTTTTTCTTTTTTTCTTTTTTTCCCAGTTTTTAAGCCATACACCAAATGACTAATAATGAAACAAGACAAATTTCCCCAAATTGTACATCTTTCGGCCGTATTGAGCTTGCAATGGTGTTTCAACACTTAAATCTTGCTAATCAAGATCCCATAATTAAAGATGCTGTCCTGCCTTTGACTGCTTCAAAGAAATCGCCAATTAGATGCATTTGGAGGAACAAATGCATCCCTGTTGTTCCCTTCTGCACTATAAACAAATTGATATGATTGAATTTTATCGCTCTGGATTTCTTTGAAGATGCAAATCTAAACATCAAAGCAGAGTTTTTTATCCCTTAATATTGTTGCAGTATATTTTTCGTTATGCTTTATATAGGGTCACACTTCAGGAATTTTGGAATGTTGATCAGTTGAGTTTGGTAATAAGGACCAGATAGGTTTGTGGAAAAAAGTATTATAAAAAGATTAGGAACTGTTGTTCCCTCCTTAATTTACAGCAATGTAAAATATCCTACTAAGAGGAAGGAGGATTTTGGTCCCAAATGTTGATTTCCATTGTGGTTGAATTGATCTGCACAAAAACATTTTGTGGATTTACTACAACCTCGATCAATATATGGCATGGTCGTATACATTAACAACTCTCAATTGAATCGAGTACACAGCTGAGCTATACTTCTGTTGAACATAGGTTGCAAGAAGAAATTATGCATGAACTAGCTGACTCGGTCTGGATCCGACTTTAATCAAGAAAAAGTAAAGGCAAAGGTTAACAAGTAACTGTCAAGGTTAAAATAATATGGGTCCATTTAATAAAAAATTGGAGAAATTGTATAAAGCTAACCCTAAAGCCTACAATGCTGACAAAATACTGTTATAAAGCTGGGTGACTAACACAAATTCTGACATAAAGTGGTGTGTTAACGGCCAACTTACTATACCCATTAACACAACCCAAAAGTAATTTATCCATGATTGACATTATGAAATAGGACAATATAATATTTATGTGCCTTTTTACTTGTGCAATGTCGCAGAAGCTAAAGAAAAAAAACAAATACATTGCTTTCTGAATGAAAAGAAACTAAATATGTTACATTCTTAATGAAAACCTCAAATTCATGAAAGGTCCTTTTTGAATCCATAAGGTGATGGGTTTTTGGAATCCACCATAAAGGAGCAATAGACAAAGTATATTTTTTTATTAATCTAATAACTTATTGCCATAGAGGCTACAATACATTTTAATAATATATAAAATAAAAAACAAACAAACAAACTAGGGTAGCTTGGAAAACACCCAGAATCTCTAATTTGCACTAATCACGTAATTATGTGGCAAATAGTAAATTTCACCAAAAATAACAAAATTGAGATAATTGCAAAAATTGAAACTATTGTCTATAAGAGACGTTCCAAAACAGATGGAAACTTATTATAACTTTTAAACTAAAAGTTATTCGCACTAAACCTAGTGATGTGTCTGTTGTTTCTTTGGTTGGTGTAGAATTGGCTTTTGAAGGTTTGATTATGGTACAGAATTATCTCCACCTTTGGGCTCAAAATTTTTTTCGGTTGATTTTAATTCCTTTGTACTTGTTTGTTTTGAAATTAAACTTAGTTACAATTCTGAATTTACACACTCGTTTTCTGTGAAAAGTGTAACTCTAAAACCAAACATCACCGATTAGAAACAAAGGGTCCGTTTAGATAGCACTTATTGTTGCTGAAAGTTGATAAAAACTGATTGTTGCTGAAAACATTGTAGCAAAATAATTTTTAAATGTGTGAATAGTGTTGTGGGACCCACTTTTAATATTAAATATTGCGTGAACAGTGCATGAACAGTGCATGAACAGTGCACGCACAGTATACGCACAGTGAATTTTGTCCCCCAAAGTCAACAAGTGCGGCCAAAAAAAAGAGAAAACACGAAGTTGGAAAACGCACCGCAACTAACCTTTCTATCCAAACCCACACAAACTATATAGCTGATACTGGATGATCTTCATCATGTAAACTATTAATTATGTGCTTTCATAAAGATGGAAAGCCCAATATATATAACAGATTTAAAAAATATATATTATGTGAGTATTTGCATCTTAAATTTATAAAATAATATAATAAAATGTAAATAAACATATAAACAATACAAAATCATTTTCAAAACATAAAATTTAGTGACACCTTTTTTTAGGTTAAATTATTTTTTTCCTCAAAATGGTGTGTTATATATGTATTTATGGTTGTGCAGCCAACCCGCCAAAATCGACCCGATCCAACCCAACCCGCCGGGTTAGGTCGAGTTGGGTTAGATCGGGTCAATTTTAGTATATGGGTGTGCAACCAACCCACCAAAATAGACCTAATCCAACCCAACCCGTTGGGTAAGTCGGTTTTTAAGGGTTGGTGGATTGGGTTGGGTTGTGAAACTTTTTTTTTTTTAATTTTTTTTTACAGTGTGTCAAGTTGGGTTCGAGACATAAGATTCATAAATCCATCTAACATGACCCGACCCATATATATATATATATATATATATATATATATATATAATAAAATTTTATTATTTGCTTTTTTGCCCCTCCTACTAAATAAAACACAAACCCTAAGTTCTTCTCATTTCAATCTCCTTCTTATCTCATGTTACTATCTCATATTTTTATTAATTTTATAGATTTGTTTCATGTGAAAGTAATATATTTTTAAATAGAAAACTTTCAACAAAATTGGACAGAATGATTTGAAACTTAAAGTAAAGTTAGAAAACTAAAATGAATTTCAGTCAAACATAAAGGGTGCAATTTGCATTTTAGTTTTTTCTTTTCTTTTTTTCTTTTTTTGCCAAGTCAGGGGGTTCATTTAACCCCTTAGGCTAAACCTAGTGCCACTAATGCATAAAGTTATTTAGTAGTATCTATCATGAATGTGAAATAAGGGAGCACCATGCCACCGTACACCAAGAATACCTACTAATAATTTAACACGAGACCATGAATTTTGAGTATATCTAAATAAAATTTTGCATGTCATAGATTTTAGAGCAACATATATAAATTTTACCACATACGATATGTCTTATAATTTAATGTCTTAACTTTTAAGCACATGACAAATATATATATATATATATAGGTATTATATTAAATTATTGATACTAGATTTTGACTCATGCTTCGCACAAAACCTTTAGTTTTTTGAACTTGTCTTGAGATGATGGACATGCCCTACCCAATTTGGATTTGTACAAATTTGAAGATTCGTTAATGAGTAATTGAGCTCAGTTAAGAATGATTCAAAACTAATATAATTGATTACCTTAGGAAGATTGTTAAATTCATTTTGTTAATAGAAAATGCAACTTATTTAAGAATGAATGGAAAATATTATAATTGAAAGAAGTTTACCTTAAGAAGATTGATATAAACTTCTTTGTAAACTGTGTTTTTGTGTACCCTTGCCTTAGTTTTCTAAACTTACCTTGAGATGATAGACATGCCCTACCCAATTTGGATTTGTAAAATTTGAAGATAGTTAATAGGTAAATGAGTTTAGTTAAGAATAATTCGAAACTAATATAATTGATTACCATAGGAAGATTGTTAAAAAATATTTTGTTAATAGAAAATGCAGTTTGTAGGTGCCTTTTGTGCTTTTGGGCTAAGACCCATTGTACTATGGTTTGGAGAGTTGGGCCTGACTCACTGTTCTAGCACGAGCTTGCTAAAGGGCTAGTCTATGCACAAGACTAGCACTCTAAAAGAAAGACAACAAACAATAATAAATACATGGGTATTAATCCGCAAATATCAGTACACATTTATAAATTTAAAAGTGAATATCTTATGGCAGAAAGTTTAGTCAAAAAAAGCAATTAATATAATTAGTGCAGCAAAATAAAAATAAAAAAAATGGTCTCCCACAGGAAGTGAACTAAATAGAGCCCTAACTCCAACTTGGACAACCTTGCTATTGGACTAAGCCATTAAAGTTGTGCATTTTGGAGGATGGATCTGGATAGCTACTTTCTATTCTGTTGAGGTTACAAAGAGTGGATTTGCTGGAAAAATGGAGGGAAAAGATTACATATTGATGCATGCCTTTTCTATTCTCTTACCTCCATTTATGGCTACTATTCATATTTATACTAGGTTAATCATATGAGATTTCCCTCTTTTACCCCTATTGCTCACCAACTATTTTTGTCTGCTGTGAACACCTCTTCAGGGCTACCCACTAACCTACTAGCCGTTCGGCCTCCACTACACCTGGGCATGCCCAATACTTTCTCTCTCTTCCACTACTCATTTCACGACAAATCCCTATCTGTTTGGTTCTGTCGTGAGCCTTTCTCTCTCATTCAAACGGGTAAAACTTTGGGTCCCTCTCTACCTATCTCTCTGACATAAATCAAATGGTCTCAACCATTTACTACCTATTTTGGGCAAAGATGCATTTCCAACAAAGCACCTCCCAAAAGAGGCCTTGGCTGGATATCGAAAATAAGCCATTTTCCCCCCTCCACCAAACCACTCTCTCTGTGAATCCCTTGACCATGGGCCCACCTCCCTTGCATTGATTGGATATAGATTGGTGGTGCTCCAGCCATAGTGTGGTTGTCTTATTACTTCCTGCTTTTATTTTCTTTCTTTCCCACGATGTTTTTGCTGTTGATATTTGGCTTTGCCTCATTCTACTCCTAAATCCTCTTCACCCATACTCGTCTTTTTTGTGGAAAAAGGTATGGGCTTATTGGACTTGTTCCACTTTTGCCTCTTATTGGGCTTGTGGGCCTGCCTGCCAGACTGGCCCATTAGGCCTTCTTTCTTTCCTTTCTTTCTTTTGGACTTTTACAGCCTTTGTTTCTACCTTTACTTTCTAATCTTTTCTTTCATTCCTTTTTGCTTGTTATTACGATTGGGCTCTTTTCCCTTTTTTTTTTTTATCAAAAATGGGTATCAACACAATTAAGAATGAAAAAAAATATTATAACTAAAAGAAATTTACCTTTATTAGAAAGATTGTAATGAACTTTTTTTAAACTAATGTTTTTTTGTGCATCCCTGTGATTCTCCATCTGCTGGCTCTATCAATACTTAGTCCTTCATGAGATGTTATTCATGAGAAAGCTATATAGAACTTTGTCAACACCCTCTCAGATTATTTTCTGCTACAAATGGAATCCAACATGTAGTTGGTATTAATATATTGTCACAATATATATTACCATTATTATTGTGCAAGTATTAGCTGCTAATCAAATAACGTTCTTATTTTTTTTTATTATTATTATTAGGAAATGAAGAATTAGGGTTACAAAAGATAATCGAAAAAGCAAAAACCATTAATTAGGGCTATGAGTTACAGCAAACGGAATTACTATAACTATAGTCATTTTTCTTTTTTTTAACGTCTGTAACTATTTCACATGTTTGCAACTCATATTAGTTCAACTATCACTTTGTTTTCCACGTAAATGTGTCAAGTTCTTCTTCTTCTTCTTTTCCCATACCACTAAGTTTTATCTATACGTTATTTTTCCCTCAACTTGAAATGTAATAAAAGAAGCCAAGTGTATTGTACTTGTATTTAATTCTAGCAATTTTTTTCTTTAATATTCAAAGTTACAATTATGGCAGAAAATGCCAAAAATATAAGTAATAGTATAGTCACAAATTATTTTATAACATTTTTACAAACTATTGATATGACCAACTTTTTATTGGTTTTTACCTAGACTTACCATTAATATCACATTTTTATTTACCAATAACTATTCACCATATGAACAGTTTGTAAAATTTTTGTAAAAAATTTTGTATCTCTAGGCTTTAGCATTACTCTTTTTATTTTCCTCATTTGATGTGTAATACCAAAGGACTTGTATGGGATTAATGATTTAACTCATTACGGATCAATTTAAGGAGTTTATAGTGGGTAATTATTTAAATGGTGGAATTGATAGTGGAGATTTAAGTTTCTTTATTTATTGGTAATACATAGCAAAAGGATTGTCACATGCCAATAGTTGTCTGTCATATGGTGTTTAATAAGTGACATGTACCAATAGTTGTCTACCATGTGGTGTTTGAAATGTGTCATTTTTTGCATTATGAATGAGACACGTGTCACTATTGTGTGCATCCTTCAGTTTAAGGATCCAACTTTTATATTATACTAGCATTATGCCTGAGCAATGAACAGCTTAATCAAAAATCATGTGTAAACTAAAAAAGAAAATTATTAATTATTTAAAATTAAATAAAAAATAGATAATAAAATTAAAGTAAAGTTTTTCTATCAAAAATTCATATATAAGTCCAAAATTAATTGAATGGAAGATGGTAAATAATTATGTAACTAATATAAAAGGAGATGTTTAAAAATTCAAAAAAGTAAAATTTTCTCATATAATAGAAGTAGAAGCCTAGAACATATAATTTTTAATTAAACGCGAGATGTATGGATATGTTAGCAATAAATATGTAAATCATGAAGAGTTTAATCCAAATAATTCTTTATATAGTTATTCATGTGAGGTCAACAATAACAATCATTTAACAAAGTATTTAGGAATAAACAATAACAATCATTTAACAATGTATTTAGGAATAATCAAGAATTCATTGTTAGGAATACTCTAATAAATTAATCTATTTCTATTGATAAAACATACCTGTAGCATTAATAGGAATAGACAATGGTACCTGCAACTGCATATTTAGTACAAACTTTGATCAGAATACAATATTTACAAAAGCAAGCCACAAAAATATTTTAAACAAACCACAATGATAGGATGTAATTGTGCAAGTCGTCCAAATAAAAACATAATGGTAAGCCAAAAAAAATCAAACTTCAATCAACTATGTTTTCAAACGGTTTGAATTTTATAATTAAAAACGGCAAAAAGCTTGAGAAATAGAAGAAAATATGTATAACTCCTAAAAAAAGTTTTTCTAAAAAAGAAGAAAAATGCAAACAAGCTATATGTCTTGGGGATTTATATATTGGTGTGAGCTTCTCATCTCCCAAAAATAGATGATATATCAACTTGAAAGAGGTCTAACTAATGTAGAATTTTAAATTATAATGAGATTAAGATTTCTAATTAATTTAAAAATAATAAGATAAAGAGAAGGTATGGAAATAAAGAATTTGGAAGTCAAGAGAAACTTGCGGTCAGTGGCGAAGCCAGGATTTCAATTTAGGGGGGGCAAGATTAAAAGAGAAAAGGCTGAAAGTAAAATTATTCTAAAAAATAGCAATTCAATATTAATAACAAATGTAATTGTATTAGTAAAATTATATGCTAATGTAATTGTCATTTGTCACACACAATCTAATACAAATGTAAACTTTAATTTATTTTTTATACTTAGTTTAATTTACTCAAATGCCCTTAATGTAAATAGTTAATTATTGATAATCAAATTGAAAAATTAACTTAAATGCGTACAGTTTAATCATATATTTGATGATTTCTTCAAAGAAATTGAAAAAATAAATTAATAAAAAAGTGTTAAGAATATAGCAATATGTCTACAAAGTTGTATACGTGTCTCATTGTAAGAAATGCTTTTAAAAAACTAAGTAAAATTCAATTTTCTTATTTAATTCTTCTAAGTAGTTAAAATTTTGGATTATAACAAAAATTCAAAATTTGAAATTGTGATGAGAAAGATTAGTAGATGCTCTAAGGTTTTCTTTAACAATTAGTCTAGAGTCACCATTTTTTTTTTCTTTTCACAATCTTTGAGCTGACAATTTGTAAATGTAGACAATAAAATAATGTTAATGATAAACCAAAATGAAAATAAATAACATCTCAAAAGTTGTGGAATTGGTCGAAATATTTTGTTTGTTAGCATTGCTTGCTTTTTAGTAGTGTACTTCTACTAACGTGTATAAAGGCATGGGAGAGTTTTTTTAATTTTTTTAAAACTTGTGGGACTAGCACCTACTATTCAATTTTGATTCTAGAGTCCACCATGAGGAGAATACTAGTTTTTTTTGCTTTTAAGAAGCTTTCTGTCAGTGGATGATGCAAACTACTTTCAACTATAATAAGAGTATATTATACATAATTTTTTTGGCGAGCTCGGGGGGGCAACTGCCCCCTCTCGTCCCCCCTTGGCTCCGCCCCTGCTTGCGGTTAGTAAAATACTAATAGTGTAAAAACGTTGTTGTGTAGTTAATTATATTAATAATAAAAGGATTAGAAATCTATAAAAATTTCTACAATTTGATGAAGTCACTTGGCGCAATCATAGCTTCTAATCCTAACTTTTATTCTATAGTATATGATATGATATATTATAGATGCATCAATCATTGTATTAGTTATTGTATACTTATGACAAGTTTTTTTTTTTTTTTTTTCCGATACTTATGTTAGTTTATAAGCATTTTTAACTAAACTAATATCTTCTTTAAAAAAATAATAATAATAAGTGTTGATGCCAATTTTTGCAAATCTGTACCCAAAGGAACATGAGGAAGAAAGTCCAATGAGAAGCAAGGCCCAAAGACCCACCAAGAAGACCAAAGAGTAAGAAAGGTCCAAAGAAAGAAGTGCAAGTGCAATCCATCTACAGCAAAACGCAAATCTGCAGCAAAATACAAATTTGCAACAGAATATAACTTTACCGCAGAATACAGTTCTCTGGCAGAATAGCTTTGGCAAATGAAGATAAATTGGGCCCAAGAACCTTTTGATTCAGTCAACATTATTCGGCCCACAAATCTACCGCAGAATACAAATCTGCCGCAGAATAGCTTTACTGCAGAATACAGTTCTCTAGCAGAATGGTTTCGGCATATGAAGATAAATTGGGCCCAAAACTCTTTTGATCCAGTCAACATTATTTAGCCCACAAAGGCCCAAATCATTTTGTATAAAAAAGATAGGCATGAAAACTGATATGAAAAAGCACGGTGAAAAGAAACAAGGAACGGCAGGAAGTGTCAGCAGCAGGAAATGCATGAAGGAAAGAAAAGCTAAGCTAAAGGAAATGACAAACATGGCAAGAAATGTTTGAAGAAATAAGACAGAGCCACGCAGCAAAACAAAACAAATCTGTTACAACAGAAACGATGTGGGAATGAAAGAATACAAAAACAGAATGGCCGGAGCACCACAAACCTGTACCCAACCAATACAAGGGAGGTGGGCCCACGGTCAAAGAGATTCAGAGGGCGTGGTTTGGTGGTGGGGGGAAAAGGGAGTCTATATTTGGTTTCCTGCCGTAACTTCTTTTGGGAATATATCTTGCTGGGATGGTATCTTACCCAAAAGAAGTAATAGATGACTGGGATCATCTGATGCATGCCATAGAGCTAGGTAGTGAGATAGCCCAAAGTTAGAGGTATACAACAAGAACAAACAAAAGGAAATTTTGTCGTGAAATTAGTAATGGTGCGGCAAACACGTATTGGAGCAATGGCAGTAGTCAAGGCAACCAATGGGTTAGTGGGTAGTCTTGAAAGGATGCCCAGAACAAACTAAAAACAGTTGGTGAAGCCCTAGGGGTAAAAGGAAGAAATCCCATTGAATTAGCTCATTATAAAATGAGGATCTAGCCATGGATGAAAAGGGGGACCCAGGGGGAAGGGGAAACTTGCACTTAGAAAGAAAGAGTCACCCAGAGAGAGGGACCCAAGAAAAGAAAAGACCCAAGTGAGAAAAACAACTCACGGCAGAAGAGTAGTAAGAAATTATGGGTAAAAAAAAAAAGAACGAAGAGAAAAAAAAAAAAAAAAAAAAAAAAAAAGAACGAAGATAAAGAAAAAGAAGAGAGAAAACGTGGCAGGAATAAAGGCATGCATCAATAGACCATCTTTTCCCTCTCTCTTAGCAAACCCACTCTTTGAAGTCTCCAAAATTAATAGCTAGTAGCCATTTAAGCCTATTCTCCAAAATATACAACTTTTATGGCAAGAGCCTATGACAAGGTTGTTCAAGTTGGAGTTTGGGTTCCTTCTTGGTTTACTTATTCTATGGGAAAATTCAATACTTAATTTTGATTGCAAATATATTTGATTTCTCTCATTATAACTTATATCTGCCGTATTTAATCATCTTGCTGTAGCACATTTTTTATCACGTCTGCCGCATCAGTTGTCCTGCTGTGGTGTTTTTACTTACTGTACTAGTTATTCTGCTGTAGTACTTTTTTTATTATATTTACCGTGTTAATTATTATACAAGCTAAACCTTTCCTGTCGAAGCTTTCTTCTTAATTTGTTATTACGTGTTTTACTATTGGCACAAACTAATCATTATTCTGCCATAAGTATATATATACATATATCTTTATTTACAAATATGTGTACATATTTAAGAATATGCTAACCCATTTAAACTAACATTTGTTTGATGGGTATTTTCTTTAGGTTTTAAATTTGTTTATGTGCAAGACGTAGAAAAGTATTTTTGCAATAAAAATGAAGAGTAGTCATTCACACGGCAGAAGGCTTTAAAGCATTGCAGACAGCTTTAATGCACAACAGACGGCTTTATTGCATAACAGAAGGCTTCTGCATAGCAGAAAGCTTTATTGCACAGCAGGCAGCTTCCCTACATAGCAGAAAGTTTTATTGCCCGGCAGACGGTTTTACTGCATGGCCGACGGTTTTACTACACAGCAGAAAGTTTTGCTGCACAGCAGAAAAGTCAGGCCTGTGGCAGAAACTGGAGAAAAGTTCCTTCTGCGGCAAAAACGTCAATCCTGAGGCAGAAACTGGCAGTGGTAGAAACAGAGTCAGTCATGCGGCAGAAACTGGAGAAAAGTCTTCTGCGACAGAAATAGAGAATAAGCCCACTTTGCTGCATCTTCCCTTGGACTTGGACTCAACGTTTGCGCACGAGCCGGACCAAATTGAGTTACAGTTGGACCAATCTCAACTTTCTTACTCAGAATATTTGGGTCTAGTACTGCAGGAGGCAGCCCAACCCAATATAACAAAAAGGTCCCCTGCAATAAGTTTACTTATCTCCTTGTCATTTTAATATTTTACTGTAGAGTAACCATCTAAAATCTTCATGGTAGGTGAAAAGAACACGTTTAGCAGTTAGCACAAGTTATGTTTGGAAGAGCACCTTTATTTATGCAAAACTCTAGGAAGGAAGGTAATGGCAAAGACTAATCCAAATAAGAATTAGGTCATGGCAAAGGCACAAAGGAAGTCTCATTTCACCTGACTACTACTACTAGTGGCGGTATATTACATTGTTAACCGAGTTCTATATATTATGGGTTTCAATTAGCTTAACTAGTAAATTTTTTGTTGTTGGATAAGATAATAAGGTTTGAGCTGAAATTTTTGCCCGATAAAGAGCAATTATCACAAAGTAGATATCAAAAACTTAAAATTATATCATGTCTTAAAATAAAATTAAAAAAAAAAAAAAAAAACAAAACAAAACAAAACCTTCATGATATTAAAAGTCAATCTTTTCTAACGGGGTGGCTTCTAACTTCATTTTCTCATGCCAAATAGTGGGTCAAAAAGTGAGGAAGAAAATACACGGCAAAGTTTTGGACCATGTCCACTTCTGAAAGGCATTTGATGATTTTAGGTATAACCAATGGGTGGGCTTACTTTCTTTGCCGTGATCCAAGTTGAGTTTCCGGATAGAATTTTCAACCATTAGAATTAGATACATGAATCATGTCTTTTACTCTTACAAGTTACACCCAAAGATTCAGCAAAAAAACAAGTTACACCCAAAGAGTACACTTCAAATTCCCTAAATGGAAAAAACATACCCTCTTGTTTTTTGTTCACATTCGATTTGACTGAGCCTAGCGGTATTATCCTTAAAAATAATAATAATAATAATAATAAAACAACTCTTTTATTCTCCATTACAAACAGTCATGCTTTTTTATCTTCCAACCACTATGACCTCAGACTAAGAAGTGTTGCATTGCACCCTTCTTTCTTTTTTTAAAAAGAAATATTGCAAAACTTCATTTTTATTTTAATTCAAAAAAAAAAATTTTTTGAGGAATATATTTAATTCAATTTGATTTGGGCACGATACCTAATATGGACAAATGAAACCTTTTTTTTTTTTTTTTTTTAAGTTAAGGAATTTGAATTTTAACCCAAAAAGATGCCCAATGGCCTCGGCTTAGTTAATTTATGGGCTTCTTACTAGTTAAAACTTGTGAGTCTATATAAAGATTTTTTTTTTTTTTTAAAGCTTAGAAAATCGGGGGGCCATCCCGAGGAATAATAAGATAAATTTCTTTGATTGATGACAGCTGTGTAATTTACAAAAATTCAAAGAAATTGACATAATATTTAGGGCAGATTAGGGTTTGAGTCAAGTAGCAACATACACCCAAAATAGGGTGTAGTTTCTCCTTGCCAATCACCTAAGAATGTATCAACTCACCCAAATGACGTAGTGGTCAATAAGTCATAAGAGAAATTTGTGAAAAGCTGTCAGTGTCATATTTCATATTCCCATTAAAAAAAAAAAACTGTGATGTGGGTCTTCCTAATCTGCCCTAAATATCATGTCAACTTCTTTAGATATAATACGAAACAGGGTGTAGTTTCTCATTGGCAAGAGGACAGATCACCTGGGTTTGAGTAAAGTAGCAACATATTTAATATATATTGAAATGATAATATGTCTTCACTTTTATAACTAAAGTAAAGTTTTTTTTATGTGTTCCCTTCGGTTTTAGTCACGTATTATATCTAAAGTAAAGTTTTTTTATTTTACAATAGTATTAACTATTTTGTCAAAAGAAAATAACTTAAATTATTGTGAAAAAAATTTAAGTCATTAGATTTTTTAGGGGAATAAATTTTATACTCTCAAAAATTTTGATATTTTTTCCCCCTAGTTTATCAAATGGGTTGTTAATTCTGATAATTTGAGTTGTACTAGTACCACATAATTGGGTACAATTTTGTATCACAACTCGTCACTTGGTAAATTGTGATTAACAAAAATATGACACTAAATCATATAAAGATACATTTTTATCGATTATTTCTTATGTGATAAGTTGTGACACAGACTTGTACCCAATTGGTACCAGCATAATTTCTGGTAATCCTAGTAACATGTCAGACTTTTATCCTGTACCAGGTGTGGAAGCCCACCATGGCACCACAGAAAAACTCACGGTTGATAAGTCTTATACATATAATAATATGTTTTGGACTTAAAATATGCACAATTTGACACTGTATTATTATCTCAGTCACTGTCTTACCATATCTGTGGACCATGACCTTTTGTTAGATCGTTTCAGCATCTTAACCCTTCTATTTCTTTCTTTATATTCTGCTCAAAACAAAGTCAAAACCAAAATGGACATAGAATTTCTTGACCACAAGTCCTTCCATTTATTGCTTTGGGTTGGATTTCAGTTTTATGTTTCTCTTTGTTAAAAATAACTGTTTTCTATGACTATCATAAACGTGCTGAGTTGTTGAAACTTGAAACTGTCATTTGAGGAAATTCGTCATTGTTTTGTCCCCTTTTTGAATTCCAGATATTTTAGCCATCTGGGTTACTGTTTTCTGGGATGCCGGAATTTGGTTTTGGTTGAAAATTGAAAGTACTTTGTGTTAGGTAATTCAAAGGGGTCAGAAATTTTCTTTTGGTCTTTAGGTATTAATTTTTTCGGTGGGTTTGAGTGTTGAAGAAAGATTGAGGTAGTTAAATTGGTAGTTGGGTTTTTGGTTTCAATTCACAAGAATATTGGTTTGTCACAAGAAACGTGTAAAGGGAAAGCTCAACTGCTTCTGTGAGCCTTTTTTCTACTGCTCACAACTCACAAGTAGTTTTTTTTTTTCCTTTTCTTTTCTAGTGTTTTGAACTCCAAACTCAGGTTTTGTATTTGGGGAGAGAGAGAGTTACTATCTAATTGTTTCTTCTATTGATGTCCTTATTGTGTTTTTGAAATGAATCGTTCTGGGGCAGAAAGTGATAAGAGAACAGCAGTTGAAGTTATAAAGGACAAGAATGGAATTGGTCGGGTCCTGCTTCGGAATCCTCGTGGAGCTTCAGCACGGGTTAGATCACTTTACCTCTACTTTACCATGTATTTTGTTTAATTTCTTTAAGTCATCATCAAGTAATTGATTGAACAATTAGTCTTTTATTTTTTACCTCAATGAATTAGTAGATGCAATGACTTTGGTGCGAATGCATTAACTATGAAATGATGCTAAGTTTAATATTTGCTTGGAAGCGCACCTTGTTGTCTACATATTGAAGTTATTGTGTCACATCCATTCAGGTTAGCTTACATGGAGGGCAAGTTCTTTCATGGAGGAATGAACATGATGAAGAATTATTGTTCACAAGTAGTAAGGTAAACTTGTCACTGTATGATTTCTTCTCTTCCCTTCTTGTATTTCATGTCTCAGTCATTATAACAAATTTTTTTGGAGTACTGTATAGGCCTTAGATCCAGTCCTGGCTGCTTGATCAATTATAACCAAATAAATATCAATTTTGTGCAGTTCAATAGTCTCAAAATATTCTCTAAATCCCAATTATCATGGATAACTATCCAATAATTTTCTGCAAAAATGATTGAAAAACTTCAAATGTGATCATTTCCTTTTCTTAAATTGCTCTCCGTCCTCACAACTTTGTTATGAAATTTGGCTGGCATTTTTGTTTGCATTCCTTACTGTTTCTGGTCCAAATATTGGCTGCTGAGAACCTCATGATGTTATGCCATGTCCAAAGACTAAATCCCCCTCCCCTGCCTTTTTTTTTTTATGTATTGTAGGCAATCTTTAAGCCACCAAAAGCAGTGAGAGGAGGAATTCCAATTTGTTTCCCACAGGTGCATATTTGCTTTGATATATTAGATCATGTTTCAATCTTGGTTATATCTGACTGACAAGGTTTTCTACATGACTTATTCAAGTTTGGGAGCCGTGGATTGCTGGAACAGCATGGATTTGCAAGGAACAAGATTTGGGTCATTGACGAAAATCCTCCACCACTGCATCCCAATGATTCCAATGGCAAAGCCTATATTGACTTACTACTCAAACCATCTGAAGAAGATATGAAGGTCTGGCCACATAGGTATGAGCTTGAGCAGCTTATTATCATTTTCAAGTAAAATTAATGATGATAGCATCAAATTTTGGCTCTTTAGTTTATGGGACAAAACATATTAACCAATGTTTTAAAAGAGATTATCCACCTCTCAAAGTTTTTGATCCATATATTAACAAATTTGTAGACCAACAATCTTAATGAAAATAGATTCATAGATCAATGTTTGCAATGTCCAAGGTTCCATAATATCATTCTTTAATGAACTTAGAAAATGTACTTTTTTCCTTGGAAGATATTTATTTGGTTTATTTTTTCAGTTTCGAGTTTCGTCTCAGAGTCTCTTTGGCAGAAGATGGGTATCTAACAATGATATCGCGCATCAGGAACATCAATTGCAAGCCTTTCAGTTTCTCATTTGCATATCGCACATATATTTCCATCTCTGATATCAGGTACAGAATATTCATAGTTGACAAAAGTTTTGTGTCTCTTACTAGCATCTTCTATGAAAGCCAGAAATACTTCCTGCACTTGCTGTGTCTTTTCTAAATTTTTTCTCCCTTTCCTGTTCCTTTTAGGAGAATATTCATTTTGGCTTTATAATGTATGAGGCTTTTAAATTTTTTTTTCTTTCTTTCCTTTTTTTTTTTTTTTTTTTTTTTTTTTTTCAGATTAGTGAGTTCCCTCAGGGAGTCAAGGAGAGTCAAGTTGTTGAAATTCGCACATCCGATTTCATATACAACTTTTCACTGACATTTTGATATGTTGTTTTGTCTGTCACAACTTTCTTATAGTACTTTTAATTGTAGGAGTAAAATTTTTTTATTTAAAGTCTGTTTAGATTCCACTTATTTACTGAAAATAGTATAGCAAAATATTTTTTAAATTAGAAAACACTGTTCACGCATATTTGTGCTTTGGCTGGTCCATGAACAGTGCCATGGGACAGCCAAAAAACACTAATGCAGAAGCAATGCAGTCGCATTGCTAAACAAACACGCACTAAAATTCAAAAAAAAAAAAAAAAAGGCTCTGGGAAATACTGTCAGTGACCTTTGTGCTAAAAGTGAATCATAAACATGTTCATAAGCACCTTCAAACGGGAAAGGAATAATTTGTGTTGAACCTGGAATCAGATTACTAATTTTTCACTTGCTTTCATGTTGCATACTCATAAGCAGTTCCAAAAGTGCGATTATATGTTTCTAATTTATGGACATTAAATAAATATGAACTGTTGTCACAGTGAAGTGAGGGTGGAGGGTTTGGAGACTTTTGACTACTTTGACAACCTATGTGACAAAGAGCGCTTCACGGAACAAGGAGATGCCTTAACATTTGAATCTGAGGTAACACTTTATGTTTACAGGTGGTCTTCAGAACAGTTTGAGACGCTAGACATTGTGTTATTCTGAACATTTGTAATAAAATCCTCTCGGTGCTTATAAATTAAGAAGAAAATCGGATGTTATGTTTTATGTCAATAAAGATCAGATGGTAGGGGATTTATTTTGCTGTTCAACATGGTTACTGATAATTAACTTATTAAACATGGTTCTTTGTTTTCTTACTTCTTGGCAGGTGGATCGAGTTTATCTTAGTTCTTCGGATGTGATTGCTGTTTTGGATCATGAAAGAAAACGCACATTTACCATACGAAGGGAAGGACTCCCAGATGTTGGTGAGACATCTCTCATAGATAAAAAATTATTAAAGAAAAACTTGGTAATTTTTTAAGAACATGGTAAGAAACACTTAAGACCCTATCCACAACCCTTGTGCCAAACTCACTCAAGAATGACTAACCCTTGTGCCAAACTCGCTCGAGAATGACTAACCAGTATAGTAGTATGTTTACTTTTCCCTGCATGGACAAATTAGTTTGAACTAAGGGCATTTCTTCATAAGGGGCATATTGTCCAATGCTTCATGTCATAGTAAGAGGTGTGCATGGGTCAGGTTGTGGAAATTTTTTGACACAACCAACCACGGTGAGTCAAAAAAAATTCAACCCAACCCAATCTATCACATAAGTCCAACCCAACCCACATGAGTCCGGTTGAACCCATGGGTTTGAAAATTTATTATTATTATTATTATTATTATTATTAAATTGAGTAAAAAAAATATAAATATTAATATATTAAAAAAACCTAAAGATTAGTATCAGTATAACTCTTTAAATGCAAACAACACTAATGACTAAACAATAATAATAATTTACTAGGGTTTGTGTGAACTAATTGGTTTTTATATAGGATAGAAAGAGCTGGTTATTTTAAAAAATTTATTAATTATATAATATTTATATATATATATATATATATATATATTAAATATATGGGTGGATCGGGTTGTGTTTGGTGGGTTTGAAATTTTATGACCCAAATCCAACTCGACCCGCTATTGAAAATTTTTTTGTAACCCAACCCAACCCACCAAGGCCTAAAAACCAACCCAACCCGGTGGGTTAGGTTGGGTCGGTTTTAGCAGGTTGGCTACACACCCTTAGTCATAGAACTTTCTCCTTGTTAAACTTTATAATGTGTGGTAAACTCAAAAATTCTGTTTAGTTGGCACCTAGATGGGTCATTAGCCAGTTTTCTATGTGACATTATTCATCGAAATCTAGTCCAGTTAATGGTGTAACCTGGTTAATTATATGTTATGTCATACAGATGACCATCTAAATTTTGTACTTTTTGACTTGCTTGTTCATAGGGGTCTGGAATCCATGGGAGAAGATGTCCAAATCCATAGCGGATTTCGGGGATGAGGAATACAAGAGGATGCTTTGTGTTGATGGAGCAGCAGTGGAGAAACCAATAACCTTAAGACCAGGTGAAGAATGGACCGGCCGGTTGGAACTCTCTGTAGTCCCTTCAACTTAAAAGTGACCATCTTGATCCCCATAAGCCATGACATTATTTTCATTATTGAATGTCAATAATATACCAATAACCCATAAGGGGCTGCTACTTGAAAAGTGTGTTTGCAATTTGAAGGTGAATAAGGACAATGCATCACCTCCTAACTTGGAGACCTTGGTAACAGATGTTCCTGCAATGAAGGTGGAGATTTGTTTTTATGTTTCTCACCGCTATAGTATGACTTGAAATGTATACGAACTATGTTTACCCAAAAATATTGATTAACAAAGTTTGTGTATATAGTAGAGTGACATGTATGCTTGATTTTGTTGCAATGAAGATCTCTCTCTCTCTCTCTCTCTCTCTAACAGCCTATTATGCAAAATATAATCCTGGATCAAGAATGATGAAATAATGATATAAACACATATATGCATCACATGAATAAGGATAATGAGATCTGCATTTTAAATTGAGGACAAGAATATCAAGATCACACTTGAAGCTGCAAACCAACAATAGTCAATAGGAAATGAATTTGATTAATGCTTCTTTGTTTTCTATGAAAAACATATTCTAGTGTTTGGTATTGTAGAAAATGCAAGTTAATGGAATATGTTTTTTGTGGTCAACTAAAAATAAGCCCAATAGAGTGGAAATTGTTTCCACTTTTTAAGATTATAAAATATTTTTCAGAATATTATATAACTCAACAAACCACCAAAACTAAGACCCATAAACAAAAAAAAAAAAACAAAAAACAAAAAACAAAAAACAAAAAACAAAAAATTCCTAATTGTAACTTCTCTCTCTTTGTTGCTTCTCTCTTGACTGTTTACTAACACTAATTAATTAACTTTCTTCCAAATGACATTTTCTTAAGATTAGTCATTTTTCCACTTAATTTTTCACCTACATTCCAATTTTGGGTCTTACTTTGAAACTTCGAAATGTTCACCTCCCCACCCCCCCAACCCAAAAAATATTAGAAACTTCAAAAAAAAGAAATTTGAATAATTATTTGGAATTACAAAAATATCAATGATGTTCCATGTGAGCCAAAATGAAAACAATTTTAGTTTCTTAGAAAATGTTTTCATCAAAATCAAAACAAATCAAACGTCAATGCTTCCTCTTTCATTATATTCTTCCTTTATAGGAATACTAATATTTTTTATGATTGTAATTTTTTGTTCATATGAGTTTTTTGAAATTATAATTACTAGGAGTATAAGATTAATAATCTTTTATGAGAACCAAAATATTAGATTTTTTTTTTTTTTCATTTTTAAAGTTGCAACCAAACACAAGAAAAAAAAATGTATTTCATCAAAACAAATAGTAGAAAGTATGGAGTGGTTCTTAGCTTCTTATTTCTTTAGATTCTTCCTTTATTGAAGTGCCAAAAATCTGGTGAGTATTAACTAGATTTTTTTCAAAGTTATACACCTTGACCAAGATCACAACTTTCACAAGCTTTTCATGGACAAACTTGTTTTGAAAATAAAGAGGGTGGGGGTGTTTCAAAATTTAAAATACAAGATTTCAAGAACTTTATCAAAACAAAATTTTTTGAACCACAAACTTAGTTTGTGATGCAGTGAAAAAAGAGGGGATGGGGGCGGGCTTTTAAAGTTTAAACTTTAAAATACAAAATTTCAAAAACTTTGTCAAAACTCTAAAACTTTTTTTTTTTTTTTTTTTTTTTGGGTTTCAATTTTCATAAGCTTTTTGAATGACTGTGAGTCTATGACGCTGTAAAATAAAAAAATAAAAAAAAATTAAATTACAAGATTTTAATTACGGACACGTGAAATACTTACCCTTAATAACTTAGTCTAAACAAGCTTTCTTAAACGACAGAACGTTAAGAAAAAAATTTTCAAAACAAGCTTTTCTTAAACGACAAGACGTTTCAGGAAAAATAAAAATGTTGGCAAGCGAAGCTACTCTTTTATATCAGAGCCAGGTTTCGATCCTGGGACCTGTGGGTTATGGGCCCACCACGCTTCCGCTGCGCCACTCTGATTTGTTGTTTATATCTTTGTAAATTATATTTTATATTATTATGTATACTTTATATCATTTTTTGCTAATCTTTGTACTTTATATTTCATGAAAAATAATCATGCACGGTAATGTCCTTGCACTTTTAACAAAGCTACAAAACCATCATTGCACCAAGTTTCACCGCAATGGTTTGAGCAATGAAATTTGTATCCATTCCCACTTCTTGCACAAGGAGATTCATGTGATTATAAATAAATAAATAAAATTCATATAACAAAATATTTTATAAATGGATTATGCTAATAGGTGGTTTTAAAGTAATGGTTAACAATCCATTTTAGAAAAGTTTTGACACTAATTTTATAAAAAAAATGAAAAAAAGCTGTCAAAATATTAATTACTTTTTTTTTTAATATAAAAAACTTCTTTAAATAAATTATTAACCAATATCCTAAGGACCTTTTATAGATTTGCATTCTAACTAGAAGACAAGAATAATAACAAGATCCATAGTGGAAGCTGCAAACCAACGCTAGAAAACAACATGGAAGAATACACTAAATTATGATACTTATTTGATAAGTTCTTCCTATTTCTAGAGATTCTTAAAAATTTATAAATAAATACTATATAGTAATTGAGCAAATAGTCAAATACTAGTCAATTATGGGTCCACCACCAATTGAGATTATTTAGAGTTTTTAAGTTAATACTATCACGAGGTTTCTAGATTCTTAAATGAGATGATTGAAGTTTTACAACATTCTTAATAATTTAAAAATAAATACCACTATAGTAATGATCAATATTTGTTGTTTTAAATGTTAATGGCTTAACAAAATTAAATTCAATATAATTGTGTGTTTGATTTTAATTGAAAAACTTAACAGGTTAGGTCGAAGATACTATACCGAAATTTTAACTTTATTTTATTTAAATATGGTTAAGAACTTAATGCATGTTAAAGATTAGGACTTAAGTAAGGCAAACCCTAGAGTCCAAACGTACAAGCAAGAACCGATTCCCTACCACAAAATTTGGAAAAATTAGGTTCAATTATTTATGAACGTACCGAGATAGAACCAAAATGGGCCATTTATACACCATAATGTACCAAAAACATGTCAATAATGATAGGTCGTGAGCTCTAAATTACTTGCTAGAGTTGAGTTGATTTGCTTCAATATTCTCCATCTAAGCCATATGAGGCCAAATTTGGCAAATCAAAATGCTGAACAAGTCCCAGACAGATGCATATGATTTTTATCCACATTGTCCAACGCACCAAGCATGTCTCAATGACCCAAATTCATCTTTCTTCTTCAACGAAAAGGAATGCCAGTCCCAAATATCTTGAAGGAACACATGCAGGGTTTCGAGAAATATGGAAAATCCAATTGCAACATTCCTCTAAATTCACTCTAATCATTGGATGCTCCCAAAACGAGTAGTTGGGCTGGAAGATCTTTTTTCCCTTTTCTTTTCCTCTATTTTCGGACAGTTAGTAATAATTTTTTTAAATAGTGCATTTGCCCATGTCCATAGCAACCTCCACAAGAATTCCGACCAACCTAAAGCGACAAGGAGGACCACAATATTTAGGCTTTATTATGGTAAGGGCCATGAAACTCGACAAAGGAAGTTAAAAGTTGGTTGTAGGTAGCTAGAAACAGAAATGAGATGACAATGGTGGTGGGGCGGGGTTGAATCATAAGTGTCTTGCCCTAGCCCCATACCAACATTATCCCTCGCCGTCCCTACACCGCCCTATCATGCAGGGCCCCACTTCGCTTTGTTTATATCCCACAATTATGATTATAAATTAATCAAGTTGTTTATGAATAGTTTATACTCAGTTTGGTAAAATAAACTTGTTCATATTCATTTATTTAGCAAATGAGTCAAATGTAAGTCCAAATTTAGACAAAGCCGGCCCTAAAATTAAACCTAAGTTCCCTGTTATAAAAACCCTACCTGCTTTATAAATAGGTCTCATGGTAGATTGTCAACATTAGTCATATAACCTCTCACATGGCGACGTATTAAACAATATTTATCTCTCTCTCAACACCAATGTGTTCAAATGCAATAATGTGTTTGTGACTATGTGGCCCGATTTAAGTACATTTAATATTATTTTATACGTATACAAATATAAAAAGTATACTTATATGAACTTTGATATTGGATTGCGTCAGTTTATATGAAATAAAGTTTATAACATATGAAGTTCTTGTTTATGATAATATAAATTCTCAATTTCGTAACAAAAAATAATATAAAATTTCTAACCATATCAGATAAATTAATTTTTAGTGAGGAGCTGACTAATGACAATTTAAGTGGCTATTTGAGAAATTTGAACCAATTTCTTCCTATTTAAAAAAAAAAAAAAAAGGAAAACACTACTTAATCAAAACAATAATCTGGAAATGGTAGCTTGAGATGTAACACCAAAAATTCAGTTTAGATAACACTTTAATAAATTTACAATTTTAAAAGTGTGACTAACATAAAACTCAAGCTAAGTTGAGGTGACAATTCGTGTTCACGAGTTGGGTTATTGTTGTGTCAACTCATAAGTATTAGACTATATAGGTCAACTTGAATACGACACGTTTATCAATTTTGTCAATATCCTTTCACCCAAACACAACACATTTATTAAACATGTAACATGATCATACAACATGCATACCTTATTTAATAAACATGTCATGTTAAGGTCAACACAAAATAACAAGACACATTTGATTAATAAGTCAGGTTAACAGTTTCACGTGACACATATAACTTGTTCATAGCAATGCTCATGTTTTATAACATGTACATAATACAACTAGATTTCAAAAAAAAAAAAAAAAAAAAACACTCTAACAATTAAAATATAATTACAATCATATATAAATTTAGAGGCAGCTATAGAGAATGAAATTAGAGAAGAAAATAAGTTTATATTGCTAAGGTTTTAAAGGGTAAATTGGTAAAATGACTCTTAATTAAATAGGTTAAACAATGTTTTGTGTGTTTGAATCAAATTGACATATTTATTATATAGGTCAATTCATATCAATCTGAATTTAATATGAACCTACTAAAGCTCAAACCTAACTTGCTAACTTTACATCATGTCCATGTCATGTTTGTGGGTTGTGTTAAGAATTACCACCCCTAGGTAAGTTGTTAAACACATACTACTATGCGAAAGAACATTTTCAAGATTCCAAAATCTATGTACATATATATATATATATATATATATATATATATATTAATTCAATAATATAGTGGGAGAGAGGAAACTTAAACCTTATACATCTCAATTGAAAATATTAGAAGATGTTAACCGATTGAGCTGTAATGCTCTTCATACTTATCATTATAATCTATGAATTATCTTATCGTAGAACCTTTTTGACTCATAAATCCAAGAAGAGAGGGAAGAGGTTTTTCTTCAAACTAGTTTGAAGAAAAACCTTTCAAACTCTGTAGATATCATTTTATTATATGTGAATTTTGAAAATCTAACCGTTGAATTGCATATTCTTTTTATATTCTCTATTCTTGCAAAATTTCAAGAAAATAAAAGATCAATAGTTATATCATTAATTAAATATTTAAATTTCAAGTTTTTGTGACCTAAAATTATGCATAAAAAATAAGTTTATTGATCGAATAGTAAATAACATCTAATTTGAATAAAATTTTATGTGTGTTAAGAACATAAAAAACATGCAATTTAACAGTTAAATTTTCAATTTTTACATCCAATAAAAAAATATCAATAAAGTTTGAAAAGTTTCTCTTACAAAAAAGTATATGTTATATGCATGAGACAACAAGATCAGACAATATATTTACTCATTATCAATCCAACGGCTTGATTTCAAACATTCAAAAACTCTTATCAATATTGAACAATTGAAATTGCTACAACATTTGCAGATTTCCAAAACCATTGAATAGACTTCCCTTTGTACTTATCTAAACAAATTGACAAACACATACTGAATAACCCAATTTCATGAGACATGAGATGAGAATGTCATGTCTACAATATTTTCACAACAAATCTCATATAACAAAGAAGGTAACACTCATTCCTATCTTAAATAGCCCAATCCCAAAACCCAACCCAATCCTTAAATAGCCTACATGTAGAAATTATACAAGCCCAATCTTTCAGTCTTGATACAGGTTTGGAAGCTATTAGGACATCAGAGGTTGCTGATACAGAACCAAGTTTATCCTCTCCTACCTCAACTAAGTCTGAACCTGGATTCTTAAGCTGCTTACAATGTGATCAGGGGATGGGAAATATGTGTGGGCCTTCAAGGAAGAGAATTGGGACTGAACTTGGAAGGCTTGGGAGGAACATCCGCCAGAGGTTGATTTGTGGGTTTTCCTTAAAGAAGGTAACACTCATTCCCATCTTATTAATCAAAATTGTTCCTATCCTTCCTGTCATTATATGCATGCTGAGGTATTCCTATGTAATCCAAAGGGTTGTTGGGAAGCTAACCCAAATCAGCTTCCCCAATAACAATGAGGATCATAAGCTAAAACTATAAAAGTTTAGGCAAATCATCTGCAGTTTTATAATAAATAATAATAATAATAATAAAAAAGCCTTGGATTTAAAACCTGATATCTTATTTCTCATGGAAACCCGTTTAGCTAGTGGTAAAGGTTAAGAAGTATGGCAAAAATGTGGATTCTCTGAAGGGTGGGAGGTCCCTAGGATGGGTTTTAGTGGTGGTCTTATTCTTGCTTGGTTGCCTAGACAAGAACTTCAGGTTGTCTATGACTCACAAAATCTCATACATATTAATCTGCTGGATAATAGAGGGTTCCCTCTGTCAATCACTTTTGTCTATGGCCATCCTGATCATGCTAAGAGAGGGGAGGTGTGGCAACAGTTAAGACAAATAAAACAGTATGCACATCCTAGTTGGCTATGTATTGGGGATTTCAACCAAATTCTTTCGAAAGAAGAAAAATTATCTTTTAAAAATGGGAACATTATTGGAGCAGAAGACCTTCAGCGGGTTCTTATGGATTTGCAATTGTGTGATTTGAGTGCTTCAGGGCAGAGATTCACATGGATGAATAAGAGGGAGGATGAAGATTTTGTCATGGAAAGATTGGATAGAGCTTTTGGTAGTGTGGAGTGGGTCAATAAATATCCATTTTACTCACTTAGGAACCTTCCAATTGTCAAATCTAATCATGGTCCAATTATTCTAGACTTAGAGTTTCAAACACCTTTTAGGAAAAGACCCTTTAGATTTGAGCTTATGTGGTTAACTTATGCTGGTTGTAAGGAGATGGTGCACCTTGCTTGGGAATTGCATTCCATAGGTTCTAGAGCTACTCAATTGAAAAACAAACTTATCAATGTTAAGCAAAAGGCTTTAGAATGGAATAAGAATGTTTTTGGAAAGGTGGAGATTGAAATAAAGATTAAACAATTTCAACTACAACATCTTCAAGATTCCATTGTGACTAATGAAGATGTTAGGAGAGAGAGAGCCTATTGAGAGGAACTTGAGGAACTTCTGGATAGAGAGGAGTTGATATGGGCTTAAAAAGCTAGAACAAATTGGATCCTACATGGGGATTGGAATACAAAATATTTCCAGACAGTGGTTAGGCAAAGAAGGTCAAAAAATAGAATAATTCAAATCAAGGATGAGGAGGGGAACCTAACTGAAAATCCTAGGGAGATTGAAAACATCATTCTTGACTCATTCAAAAGAAGCTTTAGTGGCAATAACAATTTAACTGTGGAAAGTATCATTCAGGAAATTCAAGGGCTTCCTATCCCTACTTTCACAGAACAACAGCTTCAACTTCTAAACATAGGAATATCCAATCAAGAGATTGAAGAGGCAGTCTTCTAGATGGGACCTTATAAAGCTCCTGGGCCTGATGGCATTCCTGTCTTCTTTTTCCAAAATTTATGGGGGATTGTCAAGGCTAATGTGTGCAATGCTATCCAAGCCTTTTTTTTTCACTTTGGCTATCTCCTTAAAGTTCTTAATCAAACCTTCATTACTCTCATACCAAAAATTCCTAACCCAGAGGAGGTGTCTCATTTTAGACTTATCGGTCTATGCAATGTGTTTTACAAAATTATTTCAAAAGTCCTTGTCAATAGACTGAAGCCTATTATGGATAGCATTATCACACCATACCAGAATGCATTCATCAAGGGTAGGAATATCTCTGATAACATCCTCTTGGCACATGAAATTATTAATGTGATTAGGAAAAAGAGGGGGAGGAGAGATAGTTTTGGAGTTTTGAAAATTGATATGTCCAAAGCTTATGATAGAGTCAACTGGAATTTTTTGAAAGTGGTTCTCACTGTTATGAACTTTGATTCCAAATGGATTAAATGGATTATGGAGTATGTGTCTTCAGTTGAGTATATTTTATTGATAAATGGAAGTATGACCAGGTCCTTTAAGCCATCCCAAGGTTTAAGACAAGGAGATCATTTATCTCCTTATCTTTTCCCTTTATGTGTAAACATTCTCTCCATTTCATTAACCCAAGCTGAGGATCTTAAGAAAATTTGAGGAATCAAAGTTGGTAGGAATGGTCTCTCCTTCTCCCATTTACTATTTGCTAATGATTCTTTGTTGTTTTTTAGGAAGGATAATTCTTCTGTTCAAAATCTTTAGCTCATCCTGAAGTGGTATTGCTCCATCTCAGGTCAATCTATCAATCTGGCTAAATCTGATGTGTTTTGTTCACCAAACATGCCTATGGAGGAACAAATAGGCCTTGCCAAGACCCTTTAGGTCAATCTGGTTCAACAACCCAGCAAGTATCTTGGAGTCCAATTCAAGTTGAGAGGTAACGAGATTGCTGATTTCCAATTTCTCATTGATAAACTAAAAGCAAAACTTCAAGGTTGGAAAATGAAACTTCTATCCCAAGCTAGTAAAACAACCTTAATAGCTTATGTCCTGCTATCCGTTCCTTTTCATGCTTTAAAATTCCAAATCATGTTTGCAATAAAATGGATTCAATTATCCGTGCCTTTTGGTGGGGTCATGAACATGGTGAGAATAAGCTTCCTTTACTTAATTGGGATAAGATTAGTCAACTTAAGAAACTAGGTGGGTTGGGAATTAAGAAGTTCAAGTACATGAATCAAGCTATGCTGAACAAACAATATTGGAGAATTTGTCAATATCCCCAATCCGTCTTAGCTAAAACCTTTAAGGCTAGGTATTTTATTACTTGTTCTATCCAAGACTACAGGCCAAAACCTTATCACTCATGAGTTTGGAGAAATATCATCCAACAGGAAAATCATTTTTTTTAAGGGAAGGAAAGTGGAGAGTTGGGGATGGGTATAACATTCCTCTAAATCATAGGTACTAGATCCCACACCCAATTTTGAACTTATCCAAGCATCATCTCCCTACAAGTACTATGGGGGATTTGATTGACCACAATACTAAAAGTTGGAAGGTGGATTTGGTTAGAAGTTTGTATCGGTTTCCTCAAGCCTTGGAAATTCTTAAAACTCCAATCTCCAAGACAAATTCTGTGCAAGATAAACTTCTTTGGAGGTTCACAAAGAATGGGGATTACCAAGTGAAAAAAGCTTATGAACTTTTAACTAGGGATGCATCAAGTCAATCTAGACATTTTCAAGCAAATATGGGTTGGTGGAGAACCTTTTGGAAAATAAAAGTCCCTCTGAAGATTAGTACATTTATTTAGAAACTACTTCATAACTGTCTCCCTATCCTCCTCAATCTACATGCCAGGGGTATCTCATCAACAAAATTGTGCCCAATGTGCAATGAGGAGGAAGAAAGCCATACTCACATTTTCCTTCACTGCCCCTTTGCAAGAGCTTGCTGGCATGGTTCTATTCTGGCTATCCACATATCTGACTACACCAATATCTCTGTTCAACACTGGTATAAACAACTCCTTTAAAGAAATACTTAGAGTGATTCAGATTCCATGAACTATTTACAAGATATCTTTATCACTCTTTGGACTGTCTGGACTTATAGGAATAGAGTAGTTCATCAAGGAATTATCCCAGATCTAGTGGAAGTTATTCTAACTACTTAAACATTCTCTTACATGTACAAGGACACTCTCTCAAGCTATAGTAGCCCAGTAGACAGAGAAGGCAGATGTTACAGATTAGAGAGGCAGTCTTCAGCAGGGGACTGGCAACTAATCATCAAGCTTGCAGGAGCTAGAAGCAGGAGACCATATAGAAATGACACTGCTTATGAAACACTAACAATTTAAGGGAATAAGGTGTTTTTTGGAGTGGATAGTAGCAGTGCTAGAACATCAACTGGGGCACTGTTGGAGGCTGTGGTTGAAGCTAGACTGGCAGCAAAGGACCAAGGTTTTCAGCATGTTTTGTTTCTCACTGATAGCAAGAGTCTTCTGCAAACTTTCAAGATGAAAACAGCATCTGATTGGCTAGATAATACTAGACTAGCTGATCTTTGTTTTTTGACTCAATCTGGTTTTCATTGTGATGTGTTTTGTGTACCCCATGTGGTTGTAAAAGAATTATGGTTTGTAGCTAAATTGGCAACCCATATATCAATTCACTATTGTTGGATTTGCACTTTGTAATATGCCTTCTCCCTTGAAGTGGGATGGAAAAAAAAAGATGTAGGTGGGCTAAAAAGTCATTTTGGTAATGAGATTAGATTAAAACTAGTAATAGCTTGCTAGTTAGGATTTGTTGAGAAATTATTGTAGACATACGCTTTGATTGTTTTGACTGTAAAGTTTTCTAAAAAATAGTAATTTTTCAAAAAATTATCTCATTTTTCTATATTTAGTAGTGTCATTAAAAATGAGATAAAGTTATTTGCAATAGTTTTCATATTATCTCTTAATTTCCTCTATGGTTTATTAACTGTGGCATAAGGCATAGTTGTTTTCTGAAAAATTTTAAGCCAAAACGATCTCTAAAAAATAGTTAATATTTTTAATTGAATTTTAGTTGACCAAAAATAATTTTTACACATTTTTTATGATACCATTAAACATAGAAAAAAAAAATATTCACAAAATATTTTTATAGCCAATTTAACTTCCCTTAATTGGGCCCCGTGTAAGTAGTTCAAGGTTCACAATTATGAGCAACTAGTGTATATACGTGCATATACACGATACAATTAAAAAAATTACAATTACACACATTTATGAATTCAAATTACACTCACTCTTTTTTATTTTTTATTTTAATATCTTTTGGATATACATATTAGTTTACTTTCTTTTTTTTGTATATTGAGTTTTTGATAATTTATTTATATATTAGACATTTTGTCTTTTGCATCTTATTAACTCACCTAGAACAAAAATTAAAAAAACTTAAATAAGATACAAAGCACAAAATTATACAACAATTAAAATTCAATTTGAAACCTAATTGAATTTTCTCTAAATTATATATATATATATATATATATAGACGTATAGACGTAGAGACACACTTCTTCCTGCACCCCATTTACAGCTGGCTTACTCTTCAGCACCCGGGACCACTCATGCCACGTCATCAACACAATAGAAAGAGAGCCGTTGTAGTTTTTTTTTTTTTTTTTTTTTTTTTAAGATAGAAATTAAAAAAAAAAAAAAAAAAAAAACCTTATACAAAACAAAAGCGTCAATGGCGGTCTCAGAGTTAGGTTATCTCAACCACCATCACTGACTCTCTCACTAGCATCTCTCAGTGCAAAAAATCATAGCTTTGTTTACTTTTTAGTGCATTGGATGCCACATTAGCTAGCGGGTCATCTCAGAGAAATCATAACTACTAACTAGTACGTTTTTGTTATTATTATTATTATTATTATTATTATGACAAAGCTTATCACACTTTCTAGGTGGTACATCACAGTTTTTGTTCCTAATTAGCAATTTATGTTTCTTTTTCTTTGTTGGGTTTTCATTTTTATGTCTGAGAAGCAGAGTTGTTACTGTGTTTAACAAGCATTCCCGAGCAAAGTTAAGAGACTCCTTGATTCAGATCTGAAAGAAGAATGGTATGTAGCTTCTCTCTCTCTTACTGTGTGTCTTGGATTGGTAGCTTCTGTTTCTACTTTATACTACGTTTTTTGTGTAAAAATATGAAAGAAGTTCTCGATTTTGCAAATTCAAACAAAAAGTTAAAGAGTAAAGAACAAAAAGAAAAGAAAGAAGCACGGTTTCTGGTGTGAAACACATTACACAGCACCTTTTTTCAGATTAAAATAAGACTCTTTTTGACTAAAAATGCAATATTCAAACCCTGCAAGCTCATTTCTTTACGTCAAATTTCTCACTCTCGCTTCTACTTTTATGGACAATTGCCTCGGAATCTGATTTTTTGTTTTTATTTTCTTGTTGCTCTCTCTCTCTACAGTCTTTTTCTATTTTATCATTAATAGTGTTTTATTTTTTGTTCCTCTTGAACCAAAGCTATAGATGTGAAAAAAAAAGAGATTTTTTTAAATTTATTTTGGTTTTTGCAGAAACAGCTCGTTATCTGCTTGATTTGATAAAGAGTTAGGAAATGGAAGATCTGGGTTTTGTTTTGAGTTGGATTTTCTTGGTGGGTCTGGTTTTTATTCAAGGAAATGCAGACCCAGTTGAGGATAAGCTAGCTTTGCTTGAGTTTGTGAACAATTTGCCTCACTCTCGCTCTCTAAATTGGAATCAGAGTAACTCTGTGTGTGGCTACTGGACTGGAGTGACTTGCAATGAGGATAAATCTCGAGTAACAGCCGTACGATTGCCTGGAATTGGATTTAATGGTCCGATTCCGCCTTACACTATAAGCCGACTCTCAGCTTTGCAAGTTTTAAGCCTCAGATCCAATTTCATATCTGGGAACTTCCCTTCAGATTTTGCTAACCTCAAAAACCTGTCTTTACTGTACCTTCAATTCAACAACTTCTCGGGTCCATTGCCATTGGATTTCTCAGTTTGGAAGAATTTAACTATTATCAATTTGTCTAACAATGGTTTCAATGGAAGCATTCCTCACTCACTTTCGAATTTGACCCAGTTGGCAGGTTTGAATCTTGCAAACAATTCACTCTCTGGTGAACTCCCTGACCTCAATTTGCCAAGATTGCAAGTGCTAAATGTGTCTAACAATGATCTCAATGGTCCTTTGCCCAAGTCACTTGAGAGGTTTCCAAGGTCTGTGTTTAGTGGCAACAACATTTCTTTTGAAAGTGTTACTACTAATATGCCACCAGTGTTTCCGCCCTCTTCAGAATCTTATGCCAAGCCTAGAAATTCAGGGAGGCTTGGTGAAACGGCTTTGTTAGCAATTATAGTTGCTGGTGGTATTCTAGGGGTTGTGGCATTTGCTTTTCTGATACTTGTTTGCTGCTTGAGAAGAAAAAGGGAAGATATGTTATCGGATAAGTTGCAGAAGGGAGAGATGTCGCCAGAGAAAGCAATTTCAAGGAGTCAAGATGCGAATAATAGACTGGTTTTCTTTGAGGGCTGTAACTATGCATTTGATTTGGAGGATTTACTGAGGGCCTCTGCTGAGGTACTGGGAAAGGGGACATTTGGTACAGCTTATAAGGCAATTCTAGAGGATGCAACCACTGTGGTGGTAAAGAGGTTGAAGGACGTAAGCTCTGGGAAGCGGGATTTCGAGCAGCAAATGCAGGTTGTGGGGAGTATCAAACATGAGAATGTGGTGGAGCTGAAGGCATATTACTATTCCAAAGATGAGAAGCTGACGGTGTATGATTATTTCAGCCAGGGGAGTGTTTTTGCTTTGTTGCATGGTAAGTTTCTATCATAAACATGTGATGCTTCTATATTGAACAGTTAAGTTTTTTACTTTTATCTTTTTGATAAGTCCTGAAGAAAAACCGATGATATTTTCAATTTTCATATTGGAAGCCAATCCTCCAATTTATGCCTGCTATAGTCCTTTTGATGCATATCATAGAAGGCTTTAGCTGTTAGATATTCAATCATTTTGCACAATCTGTTAAAACTATATAAATATGTTAGTTGGAACATTTCTAAAGCTTTAGAGGAAGGTGATGTGGCCAAACTTCTTTCCCTGTTTGAAATGGTCTTGGGGTTTATCTAAAATTATGCATACCAAAGAAGGCTTTAGCTGTATCTTTTCTATTTGCTGGACGTATTATACGGTTAAACAAACTTATGAATTCTAAAAATTATTAGTCATAATGTTAGGATAATCCATTTTATCATTTGCCTGTGTAATTGAGTTAATATGTACTTGGCTTTAGATTTGTTTATACTTTTAATGCCTCAAATTTGACCTGGGGACTACCCTTGCTATTGAGCAATCTAACTGTACTGTCTGGTTTTGAGGCTAGTAGTAATGGAACATGGCAATAAAGTTTTGTCCTGTGCCTCCTACAGCTTCACCCATAGGAAGAATGAAAACTATTTGAGAGTGCATTTGCAAACAATCACATGTGGATGTGCAAGAATCATGCTGATAATTAGAGTTTCGTTTGTGTATCACATGTGGATGTGCAAGTATCATGCTGATAATTAGAATTTCATTTGTGTATATTTTTCTAAGGCTTGGGCAATTACTTTGTCCAAGAATGTGAGAAATTGTATTAGGATGATTTATATAATCTAAACAAACTGGTCTTGTAAACAATTAGGTATGTACTCATTGAGAGTTCTTATATATGGCTGTGTTATTGTGACTATTGTGGCTGATTTTGTCAATTTCAATCTTGCCTTCTATTTATAGTTTTGAGATATCTAAATAGGGCTTAGAATACCTTAATTTTGCTGCACACTAACTTGGTATTTAGAGCAATTTGTACTTGAGAGATCAGCTACGTGTATCATTCTTCCTGTTCCTTACTGTTAAAAGGACTGCTTTTAATTTGAAGCATAGAACTTGAAATGTTATAATTTCTGCTGCTCTCTATGGTGTATGTCTAAAGAGGTTTTTCTATAATCTCAGTAAGAGATAGCATACTTAAAAGGATTTTATTGTACAATGAATTGGCTGAGTGCAAAAGGACATAGCAAGCATATGATTTGTCTTCTAATATGGCCCCTAGACTAGTGTAGCCAGTACCAAGAAGTGGCTTTGGTGAGAGTACTAAGAAATTAAAAGAAGGCTTTTGGAAAATAACAATGGGAAGCATAACTTCATGACTTTTCTTAATATTTTGAATGTAAGAGGAGTATTATGCCTGTTGAATACATTGAGAATCCATGTACATGTGTTGATCCCCAGAGAAGATATAGCAAACATATGATTTGACCACTAATATGGCCCCTAGATAGAGTGTAGTGTCAAAATATGACTTGTGTAGCCAGTTCCAAGAAGTGGCTTTGGAGAAAGTAGTGAGAAATTATAAGAGGCTTTTAGAAAAGAACAATGGAGAACATATCTTCATGAGTTCTTAATATTTTGAATGTTAGAAGGCTATGCATGTTGAATACTTTGACTATGAGTGGATGTTCAACTCTGTTGATCCTGATTTCAAAACCAATCGGGCTCAACTTGTCTTGGAATACCATTTGATGTTTCTTCCATGCAAAGATTCTCAAACCCTTGTGGTCACATACATCTTGCAAGCAATTCCGAAATTCGGTCCTTGGATGGTAGAGATATCTGACTGTTCATGTTAAAGCATCAAGGGTCATTGTTTGCTAATATAAGCTGATAAATTGTTGTAGAACCAGCTACCTAAATTTTATGTATTATATGTGTTGCTTTTTCTTGGTTTGATCAAGAAAGTAAAATTGTTTCAATGAAAATGAGACCTAATTTTCAGCCTAGAAGTCCATTTTGTTGGGCATATTATTTGGAAAGTGCTTAGTCTTTGTAAGAGTAGTCTCTATTTTCTGCCTTGAGCATGAAAGTGGTTGTACACTTGGTATACCTTCTAATGCATCTTTATCTATGCAGGTAAAAGAGGAGAGGATAGGTCCCCTTTGGATTGGGATACCCGGCTAAGAATAGCTATAGGTGCAGCAAAAGGCATTGCTCGTATCCATTTAGAGAATGGTGGGAAACTTGTTCATGGCAACATTAAATCCTCGAATATCTTTCTCAATTCCAAACAGTATGGATGTGTTTCCGATATTGGCTTGACAACAATAATGAGCTCACTGGCCCCTCCTATCTCCCGTGCTGCTGGATACCGAGCCCCAGAAGTGACAGACACCAGAAAAGCAGCACAGCCCTCTGATGTCTACAGCTTTGGGGTGGTGTTATTGGAGCTCCTCACTGGAAAATCCCCCATTCATACTACTGCTGGTGATGAGATTGTTCACTTGGTCAGGTGGGTTCATTCAGTTGTCCGGGAGGAGTGGACAGCAGAAGTGTTTGACCTAGAGCTGATGAGGTACCCAAATATTGAGGAAGAGATGGTGGAGATGTTACAGATAGCTATGTCATGTGTAGTGCGGATGCCAGATCAGAGACCTAAAATGCTGGAGGTAGTCAAAATGATAGAAAATGTCCGGCGGCTTGATAGTACTGAGAATCATCCATCACCCGGAAACAAATCTGAAAGTTTGACCCCACCACAACTGGTGGTTGGGACAGAATCCTCCACTTCTTCCCAGTGAGTGAACCATTTGTTCATCTTTTTTCCCTGGTCTGGTGGTGCATTTTCAGTTCAATTCATCCAAGATGTTTTGTTTTGCTCTTGTTACTGAACAAAATTATGATTAATTTTTATCGACCTGATCCCAGTAAGGTAGAGTTAGATCAGGTTACATATCGGTGTATTAGTAGGCTGTTAATGCCCGTGATAGTGGTAAGATGTGCTCTATAACTTAATTCTCTCCCTTGCTCTCTCTGATGCACAAACAACAATCTCATGGAATGCTCTGCTTAATTGAATGCAGAATCAGGCAACTTTGAATGCATGTATAACTTCCTGCATATAGCACAATTTGTCAAATTTTACGTTTCCCTTTTGCATCTATTTCTGGAAGTTGGTTTTCTTATCTAATGCATACAAGGCAAATCATGAGTTACAATTGGTATTGGAAGATTCTTTGTTTGAAGTGCTACAATTGGTATTGGAAGATTCTTTGTTTGAAATGCTACAATTGGTACTGGAAGATTCTTTGTTCATTTTATTCTTTCATGAAATTCCAAATTGCTTAGATGCCAAAACAACATGGCACTACACCAATATGACATAATCTCAGGAAGATTCATTCAATCTATTACGTTGTAATTTAATTATATGGCATATTTAATAGGTTATTAACGTGTTTTGACGTTAGATTTAATAGATTATGTAGTTAAAATCCACATGGATGATTAAGTGAATTATCCCATAATAAGTTGGAGGAGATTCTTCGCAACTTATCGGGAGAAAATTATTATTAGCAAAAGGAAAATAAAATTGAATGTCCAAAAAGTCATGGTTGAATTTCATTGTGGTTAATGTTCCAATAATGTTGTCAAATAGTTGAATTTGAATGGGGAACTAAGGATAATGACTTGATGTGCAGAAGGGTTGCAGTATCTTTTTCTTTTTAATTTTTAGGTGGTGGAAAATTTTAAAAGTCATGGTGCATTTTTAATGCCCAAAGTTCTCCGAATTTTCCTTCCCATCACTTGCATTGCAACCACATTTTCGCAGAAGGAAGTATTCGACACTCAAAAAAATGTCCCATTCCGTTCCCTTTTTGGAAGTGTTGAAAAAAAAAAAGTAGACCCTATAAGTCTATGACAAAGAAGTCAACTTGGCTTTGAAGTTTGAACGATTCCAACTTCAACTGCAGGCAGTCAACAGATAACGCGTTTGAGATTAGTCATTACTCATTAGTGTCGCAGTAGAATTTATTTTGGAACCACTGCAAACCTTGAGTATGATGGTCATTTCATGAATAAGTGCTTATAGGGTGTAAATGGAAAAGTTAGAGTTTAAGTTTCTAACAGGGAGTTTCATGCAAATATATATTTAGATTAGACTCAAAGAGAATTTCTATCTTATTATTATTATTTTTTAAAAAATTATTTTCAATAGTTTATTTTAAAAAATATTAAAATTTAAAATAAAGTTGAAAAAAAAAAAATAGTGTAAGGCTTGCAAACAATGGATAGTTCAAACAAAAAGTTGGTTTATAATCTGTTGCCAAAATTCATGCTCATTGTCATAGAACCTTTTCTATAGGAAAGAAAGAAAGGTGAACTTGTTTTTTTTTTTTTAGTTGAAGATAAAAAGGTGAACTTTAAATGAAGATGCTATGTGTAAGCAGGTTGATTAGGAAACACATTACCGGAATCTGTCAAAAGCAGTGACCTAACCAAATTATGGTCAAGCACATCAAAAATGACTATATCGATCATGTGGATAACAACAATTATGTAAAGCTATAACAATCTTCTTGACCCTTTTTGCCACTAATTATTTTTAAAAAAGTATTTCTTATTCTTTTTTTATTTAACTTTTCCATTAAGGATATAGATCCAATCAATTCTGTATAACCATTTATTTATTTATTTTTTATCGAACGAAAAAAAATTATTGCAAGACCGAAAAGGGAATATTGAAAAAGCTTAGCCAAGGACTAAGGACCTAATTGGTATGGAGATTTTTGTTTTTGTTTTCAAAACACTATAAAAAAAAATTTTCAAAAAATTGAACTTGAAACTAGTTTTCAGATAATAATTTATATATTTATGTGTTTGGCTCCAACTTTTAAAAACAATTTTCAAAATACTAAAAACAAATAATTGTATGGGAGACTATTTCTATTTTTGAAATTAAAAAATATATATTTACAAAAAGTAATGTATAGAATCTGTAGATTATTATTATTATTATTTTTTTGTGGATAATGATAAGAGAATAGAGCTCATCATGTACTTTTTTTAAATTTTTTTTTAATAATGATAAATTTCAAATTTGAAGGGTGGGAATTTTTTTTTTTTTTTTGTAATAAAGATAAACTCCTTAATTTAAAAGATAAAACGGTTTAGACAAATATATGGGGTTCACTATTTTCAATTTATTTACAATTATGTCATTAAAAACATTTTATATATCCCTTAGACGTTTTCAAAATCTTGTTCTAAATCAGGAAAATAGGATATGGTTTTTTGAAAACTGTATTTAGAAAATATTAGCCAAACAATAAATTCAAGTCTGGGTTCAACCATTTTAAGGTAGAGTTAGATTTGCAGATTTCACCATTTAATTATGTTATTAAATTACTAGACTTATTACACAAGCTTTGCGTGTGCATTGAGACTCTTTTTATTTTTTATTTTGGAATTAGTGAAATAGTGTTTAAATATGAGATGAGACTATTTTTATTTTTATTTTTTACTTTAAGTTTAGTAAAATAATGTTTAAAAGTGAGATAGAGATAGTATCCCAAATTTTAGAATATTTTTATACGTGAGGGTTGATAAAAGTTTGAAAGCCTATAACTTAGAAACTTTTTTAAAAATAGTAAATTATTCTTTTAATTAGTTTGTGTTTTTAAATTTAAAAATATTTAACTAAAAAATAGGGTTATTTTTTAGAATTTAAAAATTTGTGCAATGATATTTCAGTATGTAAAATGATGAAACTCAAATAGAAAATCATGTTATTAATAGTATAAATAAAAGTTTATATTGGTATCTCTCTCTCTCTCTCTCTTTCTTACTTACAACAAGTAAGAGAAGATTCAAACCAACACTCTTCCTAAAGAAAGTACCACATAACATCACTGAGACACAAAATTCTTCAACAGTTAATTTATCTTTTTGGTAAAAAAATAGTTCAATGACAATGGAACAAAAACAAAATGTTCGAAGTAACTAAGTGATCATCATAATTACATTATAAATCACAAAATCCACGAACTAATTATAGCCACACTTTAGTGATCATCATAGTTACATCATAAGTCACAAAATCAACAAACTAATTATAGCCACACCTAACATGATGCAACTTATTCACCAAAAAAACATGATGCAACTTATTTACATCATAATCCACGAAATTTAGATAACTCAATTTGTTTCACCAAAAAAAAAAAAAAATTATTCAATTTGAACTTGTCTAGTACCGTGTGTGTGTATATATATATATATATTATTATATTATTATATCATTAACGTAATGATATGTCAAGAAATTAGCATCCCCATACGAATAAAAAATTAAAAAGCTAAAATGCAAATTGCAGCCTTTAACTTTACTTTCGTTTAATTGAGTTTTTTAAGTTTCAAGTTTATTAAATTTAGATTTTTTGTCAAATTTTGTTTTTAAAAACATGCCATTATATCTTTTTCTCACATGAAAAAAATCTATAAAATTAATAAAAATATTTTATATATTTTTTATGTGAGAATTTTGTTTTTAATTTTTTTATTAGTTACTTGCATAATTAATGGCAATTTTTAAAGTAATTGGATGAAAAACCTGAATTGAATAAATTTGAAATTTAGATAACTCAATTAAATGAAAATAAAATTAGAACACTAAAATAAATTTCAGTCAAACTTATAAGATGCACTTTGCATCTTACACCCCCAACCCCACCCCCCCCCCCCCCCCCCAAAAAAAAACAAATCATGGATAGGGTTGCATCAATTTTTTATTTTGTGTATAAAATTAAAAAAAAAATATATATATATATATATATTTCCATTAAAATTTGGTGGTGTTTTCATTTTGACATTTTTTAGTTTTAATTCTGTTTTCATATTAGTCCAAGTGTTTTATGTTTTCTTTAGTAATTTGATTGCCAATAATATGTTTTCCTCCTTACAATAATGAAATTCCCATATTTTTAAATATTTTGAAGCTAGTATTTTATGAAATGGTTAAATATAAAGGACTCTAAATAAGTAGATTACTAATGGAAATAAATGAAATGATCGATATAAAAACAAAAATCAAATATGAAAGAACAAATATTTGGTGTCCGTTTGGACATTTCGTAATTTTTGATAACTTACTTTCGTAATGTTTATCCAAAGATATGATTTTTAATAGCTCTTATTTATATAAAATTTGTGACAAAAAAAAGGTAAAACTAGTTAGTTTTTTAAAAAATTAGTAGATTACTAATGGAAATATAAAGGACTCTAAATAAGTAGATTACTAATAGAAATAAATGAAATGATCGATATAAAAACAAAAATCAAATATGAAAGAACAAATATTTGGTGTCCGTTTGGACTTTTCGTAATTTTTGATAACTTAGTAAGTAGATTACTAATGAAAATAAATGAAATGATCGATATAAAAACAAAAATCAAATATGAAAGACAAATATTTGTTGTCCCTTTGGACATTTCGTAATTTTTGATAACTTATTTACGTAGTGTTTATCCAAAGATATGATTTTTAATAGCTTTTATTTATATAAAATTTGTGACAAAAAAAGGGAAAACTAGTTAGTTTTCAAAAAAAATTAGTTTTATTAATTTTTTATTAAAAAAACTGAGCCAAAAAACAAAAAGGTAAAAGGTAAAGACTTTTTTTTTTTTTGTTTTTGTTTTTGGGGGTAAAATAGACACTTTATTTTCTTGGTCATAAAAAAAGAAAAAAAAAAGGAGGAAATCTAGTGCAAGATCTAAAAATAAAAAAGTAAAAACATATTATATAATAGAGAAATGATATGTCTACAATATTTCTATAACATTTTTATAACAAATTCTAAGTGGCAAGTTGTTACTGGTTATTCTTGTTTGGGCAAAAAAGTAATGTTAGTGTTAGTTTCAAATTTAAACCAATAACAACTAACCACCTATGATTTGTTGTAAAAACATTGTAATATTATATTATATAATACAGAGAATGAGGCAAGGATATACAGAATCTAAATTTTTTATTTTTTTATTTTTTGAGAAAAAGAGAGAATCTAAACTAAAACGAGTTAAAAAAAGAAGATTAATCCAGTGGATAAAAAAGGAAATCTGTGGGAGAAAATCACCTGGTGACCACTCTATAACCAAGTTTGGAAAGTAAATGGAAAAAAAACTACCGTGGGGTCCGGTCAACCGGTAAAACCGCGTCTCCGCGCCCGCCCCAAGATTCACAAAAAAAAACGAAAGTAGGGTCCACAGGAAATTATACCAATCACGAGAGAGCAATCTCGAGTCCTCGACCCATTTATTTATATCTCATTTTCATTTATATTTAACTCCAAAAACCTAAAAAGTTTCCAAAATAAAAAGTCACTGTGTTTATTTTGTAAACTCTCTCTCTCTCTCTCTGAACAAAGTTCATTCAATAATACTCTCTCTACCACAAGGATCTCTCAGGTAAGCTTTTCTCTCTCTCTCTCTGTTTTTCTGTGTATGTGTGTGTAACTTTGTGCTTTTGTGTGAGTGAGTTTGAGAGCTTGATGATGATGATGATCTATGTTTTGGTGAATTTTTAATTTTTTTGTTGTTGTTGTAGGTGATGGCATCGAAGCGGATCTTGAAGGAGCTCAAGGATCTACAGAAAGATCCTCCTACATCTTGCAGTGCTGGTACTACTTTCTTTCTCTCCGATCCGGAATTTTTTTTTTGTTTTTTTTGTTTATGTTTTCTTTTTTGCTTGATTTGTCAGCTGATTTTTGTGGATTTTGTGTGGAGTACAAGGATTGGATGGTGAAGTTTTGAGCTTTTTTTTTTTGTGTGAAACTTTTTGATCTGAGAGTTTGATGCTGATTTTTTTGAAAATTCTATGTGTATGTATGTTTAATAATTGTTTGTTTCTTTGGATTTGGTTCTTAGGACTTTGATTTAGCTATTTCTCTTTAACTTGAAATTTTGTTTTATTTTTTATTTTTTTTGTTCTTGTTTTCTTAATTTTTTTTTTTTAGTTGTAATTTTGGCTGTTTAAACAGTAAACTGCTTAATTTTCGATTTTGAGAAAGAACTGGAGAGGGAAATATCAAATATGGTATAATCATGTTAATTATGAGAGTTTATTTGTATAGTCAATGGAAAAGAGTAGGCTTTAATGTCTTATGAATCTCATAGTATTCGGAAGCAAATTATTGGCTTCCTCATGAACGCAATTGTTATACCCTTTGGGAAAAGAATAAAGCGTGTTCTCCGGGAGTACAATAATGTTGTACCCTTTCTTCTCACATGTTAGTGGGTCCTGAGAGGGAGTACGACACTATTGTACTCTTGGAGTATTGTATAACTTTCCCTCGGGATGCTACTCTTGCTAACTAGAAATTCAAAATTTCAAATCAAAAGAGCCTTATCCCAATTGTTTTGCTCTGCATCTTAGTCCCTAATGGCTTTCTTGTAGCACCTGGCCGTGATTATGGAAATTCATGATGTTGATGCAATATTGGCATTGTTTGATTATTGATGTTTATTCTCTACTTGTGGAGTAATGTGATACTTTAATCAGAGGCGGGAAAATTGATCATGGAGATTCTAATGTATAAATAATGCTTATATTAAGGAATACAATGTAGCTTTGCATGTTTGGAATAGTTTAGATTGAGAAAATTGAGAAACCACGTATCTTCCAGTCATTTCACAGTTGTGGAACTGATGGACAAAGTGGCATTTCTTTATATGCACAGCCTTTTATTTCAACTTTTTTTTATTTTTTTTCAAGTTTACACATTCCTTCTGTGAAAATGGACAACAAACACTCTTACCTAGCATCGTAGATCATTTGCTACATGCACTGGAGCTCAGATGTGCAACCTTATATTCTTCTTGGCAATTAGTTTTTTGTTGGCTGTTTGTATCTTCAAGCCTTTATTTTTCTTTCCCATTAATGCCTTTCTTTAATGATTATTTTAAATCTTCAGATACATTAATTCAAGTTTACTTGAGCAACAATGTATTCACTTTTTTCTTCTGTTGATATTTAAATCCTTAGGCCCTGTAGCTGAAGACATGTTCCATTGGCAAGCAACAATTATGGGTCCTCCTGACAGTCCTTATGCAGGTGGAGTTTTTTTAGTCACTATTCATTTTCCTCCGGATTACCCATTTAAACCACCCAAGGTATGTAACTATTATAGTTTTCAAGGCTATTGAATTCTTTGTTGCTCGTTATCTTTTGTTGTTTTTGTTGAAAAAGTGTCAAACAATATATCCTTTCTGATATCAACTGTCATATTGATATACAAATTAGGTGATTTTTATGTTGGTATCTTTACAAAGACAATAGTATTAATATTCAAAGCCTTTATGAAATTAAGCAGTGATTCCAAACTATGGGAATTGCGCTCATAATTGTGACCCTTATATTTTGAGCTACAATTTTTTGGAGCAATTTAGTTCTGTAAGGATGCAATGCAACTACATTGTCATCTTAGTGCCTTGAAATCATCTCAATGGATGGATAGGCCATGAATGGCTTTTGCTAGGCTGATCACTAGGTACTGGCTAAAAGTGTTATTTGTGTTTTTCTAGCATTTTCTTCATAAAATTTTTATCCGATCATGAACTCAGACTCAAAGAAAACATTGTATTGATGTAGAATTTCAAATTTATAAATTGCATTTGTCTTTGTTACTATTTTTGATGTGATTTCATTTTTCTTAGATTAGTGAAGCTCCATTTCATTGTTCATGTCTTAATGTCATTGTTTTGCTCCGATTGGCTTAGTTTTTAGCAAATTACTTTTCATTAAATCTAATCTTACTTTAGTTTTCCCTAGTGTATATATAGTGGACAATGAACCAGAAAGATAACATGCAGTTAGGGTGTTCAATGCCAAATTTTCTATGATGTGTTGATGCCTGCCCTATGATATAGGTAAAATTTTGAAGTTATGTAATTTACAGTTCTAGCAATAACTGAAAAGTGATAGTTAATATCTCTGTGAAGATCAATTGGAAAAAGAATAGTCGTCTTTGGCAGCTTTGATATACTATATGTCAGTGTTACTAAAAGTGCAAAAAGTTTTTAAAAACAATATATGCCTTTTTATCAACAAGGCTCTGTTGTTGCAGTGAAGCCATCTTGGAATTTTCCCAAATAATGTTCTTGTTTGGGGTTCCACTTGCGCTGGTGGATGCTTTACCATGAAGTTTGGGGAGGATCTATCATTTTTCTTCAATTTATCTTCCAGAAATTGGAGAGAGAAAATGGAGCCTTGACGAATCTTTTTCAATCTTTGAACCCATTCATGTAGTCAAATTGAATGATAAGAATATCAAGGTGTTTGTGAGTTCAGAACCTCAGTTTGCCCACCAATTAGTTTGCAGTTTCTTTTACTAAATAAGGCATTTTAAAACCATACCAATTTTCATAATTGGCATTTTAGAACTGCAATCTCCACCTAGAACTTATTAGGGGAGGAGGTGCTAGTATAACTAGAGCTCATTGGGTGAGATCATGGGTTCAAAGTCCATCGGGTGTGTGCATAACTTACCAATCAAAAAAAAGAGAGAGCAAAAATTGTGTATAGAGGTTACAACTCTTTGGTCTAGATTTTGCCCATATGTTTATTTATAATGATTGTTTATTATTATATTTAAGAACATATCAAATGATTACTTGTCCAAAAAATTCAATAACATATCATTGTGCATGTATGTTTTATAGCATAAAGGGGCTTTACCTTAAACATCATTCAGTTATGAAAAAGGCGTTTGTTTAAACATTCAATGGACATTTCAGTTTTTCCATTGTTTATATTGTTAGAAAACATGAATCCAAACCCTGGATTTTTGAGATGCGGACTACAGAAAATAAAGAAATGGAGAAGATCAACGCATGTGCGTGTGTGAGCTCGCACATACACACTAGAATTGCATGGTTCACCTAAAATTATTGCTGTGGCCAAGGAGTTGCTACAGTTTTATTATGACAGCTACAACAAAGTTACAGGGTTCATAGCATGCACATATATATATATCCTATTCAGCTATTACTAGGGATACATGCATGTGTGAAATTAGAATAATGGGCTTAGGCTTCTAATACATTGTCAAATACTGAAAATGTCATCGAGTTTGTGCAATTCAGGGTATTTGAAAAATGTCATGAATTTTTCAGGACAACAGGAACCAAGCTTTTATCACTTAAGTCTGTAATTTGGAATAGGGCCAGGATGAAAAATGTCAGCTGCACTTATTAGAGAAGGGGAGGGGGGGGGGGGGGGGGGGAGGGGAGAGGAATGTCGGCTGTTACTAATAGTTGACAATGAGATATTAACAATTGCTATCCTATTATCCTATAGATGGGTGATCTTTTCACTTCTAATTTATACGCAAGAATATACATCAAACATCAAGTGACAATTTTTCATTCTATGTTGTTTTCATCACAACCAAGCTATACTTACAATTTTTCAGCTATGCATCCTCAACATATTAACAGGGTTAGCTACTTTGTTCTATCCAAAGTCATACTCTACTCCCAAAACATGTATTCTTTTCTACCATTCTATTCTATCCAAAGTCATACTCTTTGTTACCGCCTTAATTGGCAGGTTCTTTTTTACTACTATTATTAATGGTATTTTAGGTCCTCCTTTGATATTTTAATGAGTAAAACATAAAACATGGGATTATATGTGTGATTTAGGGTCAAGAAAACATAGGATTATGTGTGTGATTTAGGGTCAAGAAAACATGGGATTAACTGCAGACTCATCATGAAAACATGACAGATCAGTGTGGCATGTGTAGTTGCCTTACTTAACTAACATCTACTACATAAAACCAGCATCCTGAGTCTTGGGATGTGGTCATCTTTTTTTTGTTCAACGTTGTCAGTGCCTTAGCACACAACTTCTCTATAATCTACTATTGCTTACTGTCTGGAAATTTGTTGTCCATTTTATTGGATAAACCTACAATGATGTCACCTTTCCCTTCAACCCCTTTCTCAATTTGTGGATTAAAAAGGAAAATAAAAAAGTGGGGTGGGGTGGGGTGGGGGTGTGGGATGAGGATGATTATATAATTCTAGGTAATTGAGATAGCATCAAGTTTTGGTTGATCATGGAATAGACTGATATGACATCATTCAGGATTTTGCTCTCCTTTTATGTGAAAAGTAAAGTATGCCTCTTAAAACCAGCATTCCCCTTCAGCAAATTGAATCAGAAAACAGAAATTTGAGATCTTTTTATTTCATTTGCTGTAGTATTTCTGCTTTTTATTTATTTGATTATTTGGTTTATATTAGCTTGGAAATTTGGAATGACACTTTGGCTATGCCATATCTGTTCCATACTTTTCTAACTTTCAGCTTTTTATCTTCTTTGGATGGTTTGTACAGGTTGCATTCAGGACGAAGGTCTTTCACCCCAATATCAATAGCAATGGGAGCATTTGTCTTGATATTTTGAAGGAGCAGTGGAGCCCTGCCCTTACCATATCCAAGGTTTATTGTTTTATATCTAATGATGCATTCCACCTTTTATATATAAGTTCAAGGTTTATTTGACTGTTCTATAGAATATAGCTTTCCTCTTTGTGTTCCACATATATAAATATATTATGGATAATCTCCCAATCTGAATCTATCATTTTGTATGGGGCCATAAGAAAAAAGTGTGAACCATCGTTGAAAGGTGATAGTAATGTATGGCAAATTGGCAGTCAAATAGTATTTTAAAAATGATCCCATGCCATCAATTTTTGGTAATGGTCGTTCTTCTCTATGAAGGCCCCACCCATGCTAGACGGAGTATTCCTCAATTGCCATTTCCATGTGTTCAGACAAGCTATGTAATTGTTGCTATAGTCAAATCCTGTTTGCCTTTTAAACTGAAACTACCTTATTACCTGAATTACTGATCACAATGGCACACTTAACAGAATTAATTAAGGGTTAACCTGAAGTTTGTAAAGTCAGTAGCAAATCTATCTCTAATTGTCTACTCTGATTTTTGATTGAGGAAACTTCATGGATGCATTGGTATTGTGTGTCTTGTCTTGTCCCTTTGGTGTTCATATTTGGTAATTGTGGTAAATTTGCATTCCTAGGCTGTTGTATTCATATTCATTTCTGAACTACTTGGGTGAGTACATTTTTGTGTTCATCTCTGGGGTGTTTTTCATATGAAGCTTCTTGTTACATAATCTTTTCACTTTCCTCCTATATTACTGTGTTAAAGCTTGGGGTTTCTTGATTTTTTATGTTCAGGTGTTGCTTTCAATCTGTTCACTTCTAACGGACCCAAATCCTGACGACCCTTTAGTGCCGGAAATTGCCCACATGTACAAGACTGACAGGAGCAAGTATGAGACAACTGCAAGAAGCTGGACCCAGAAGTATGCTATGGGTTAGTAATGCTGCTATGTGAGTGTTTGAGAGTGATAGGAGGGCTTATTTCTCAATGGGCTTTGGTCTTTTAAATTATTAGAAGTTAGACCTTCGTTGTGTACCATGCACGCGGGGGGGCATTTGACAAATGACCAAGTGAAAATAATGTACCTTTCTTATTAATGTTGTAACTTGTAATTGACTTCAAATATCAAACTTTCATCGTCCTATTCACAACCTATGCCCAAAAGAAATCATCTCATGCCACAACTCATTTACTTGGCCTAATTGTAACAGAAAAATATAATAATAATAATAATAATAGAAGGAAAAGCAATATCTAGTCTTAATATGAAAGGTATGTTCAAGGTCGAAGAAGGGAGAAAAATATCCTTAACCAATATTCAGGTATTTGACGTACTCGTGGTTTCAAAGAGGACATGCGTCTTATGAATCTAGCTTTTGCAGTTTTGCTGGTCAGCACAATTTGAGATCTTCCCGGAGTTACTTTCACCATCTGGTTCTGCTATTGGCCTTTTTATTTTATTTTAATATAATTAAAAAAAAAAAAAAATCATCTTTTGTGCTATGGGGGCAACAGAATTTTCAGCCTATCAGATATCTCCAAAATGCTTTGCCAATTATTTCCGCAGTACAAGAGTTTTACTCCTGCTAGTATGCTACATAAGAGGCATTTTTCAATTACTTCCAAGACCTTTGATATCGATCTGGTACATAAAACGAGTGGGTCCCAATTCTGAGAGCTCTTAATAAGTTTTCTAATTTTCCATATAAGGCAAACCAGAACAATTTACTTCTTTTTTTGAGAAGACAGAACAATTAGACTGGATTTTCAGTTATCGTCAATATACTGAAAATTCGTGGAAAGCAAAGACTAGGGTTGCCAGAAGTTGGTTCTCAAATTTAATAATGATAACTGACTCTGGCTTCGTTTCAGTAGAAATGAGAAAAGCTGGTGAAACAGTAAATAGACCCATTCAAGGAAAGCCAGAACTTGGTCTTCTTTTAGTCCATTCGTGTTGTTTTGATAAGGATGGGTGGATTGAAGTGAAGACAACTTTGCCCAAAAGCGAGTCAGTGTCACCATTTTTTTTTTTTTTTTTTAAATCATTAAGGGGAAGGAGAGGAATAGATAAATATTCATAGGTGTAAGCTCCAAGCCCCCTCCAAAAGGACAAATAAAACTCGCAGAATACTTTATATTGCAAACAGTTTTGTAGTCTTTTTTTTTTTTTTTTTTTGGGTAATGAATGATTATAATAATTTACAGTTCATCTTAAGAGTCAAGAGAGTTAAAGAAGGTCCAGCCCATCTCCATCTTCCAAATAAAAGACCTTGGCAGAAAGAAAGGGGATGAGGATAGGTCCGTCCAAGTTACAAAAGGCCATCCGACAAGCAATATTTTGTTAACCAAAAAAAAATTCCTAGCAAAGGAAGGAACAAAGATAATACTTGATCTTGGAGAAGAATTCTTGCAGAATGGACCCTTAGAGGAATCATGGAGTTATTTTCAAAAATCATGAATTGATAATTATGTTTGATAGCAAGGTTGATAGCTAACAGAGAAGCCAATGTTTCACAACTTGAGGAATTCAAAGAAGCAAGAGACTAGAATTAGCAAAAAAAGAAAAGCATTTCTAATATCACTTTTGCAAATGGCAGCTAAAACAATTTTAAGTTAACGAAGTAATATCAACATTAATTTTAATCTAGTCTGATTGTGGATGTTTTCAATTTGAGGGAGGTAGTATCTCATGTGCCTACTTTATGAAATAAGATATTCACAAGAGCATGTCTATGACTCACTCCATGAAGCGGGCGCATAAGATATAATTCCTGCCCAAAAATAGTGGGCTCTTCAGTAGAGTGCTAGGCTCGGAGATGGTCCTGGTAGTATCCCTCGGATATGGAGAAATGTTCTCAAAGATATTTTTTGTCTTCCAAAATAAAAATATTATTTACTTTCATTACTTGTAAGTTGCAGTAACAGTTCGAGGAACTCTATTTATTGGGGGAAAAAATAATTGTATTTTGGGCTAAGTTAAAGATCTTAGAGCATGCGTTCTAGCACACCATAAAACAGGTAGCTGTATCGGTATAAATAATGGCTTCAATCATAGATTTTTACAATAAATTATGGCTTCAATCTAGCTGGGTGTTCCTTTGTGGCCCATAGTTCTGTAATGAATTCCTTCGGTTGCTTCATGCTTCAATCTATCCCACGAGGCTAATAGTGACAGTGTACTGTGTAATTCTTTATTCAATTTGTTTAAAACAAAGTTCGAACTTGCTCCTAAGATCCATTGCTGGATAGGTCTGCGTCATAAATATAGTCTAAAACAATGTTTGGATGCATAAAGATCTCTCAATAAAAAGCCTAGACAGATGAAAAATAATAATTTTGGGACTCAAATCAATTTTATCCTCTGAAGACAAAGTTCAAACCTAGTTGGTATCATAATAAATAATCACTTATCCTAAAAATTTAAATATTAAAATTCTTTCATAAAAAAACTACTTTCCTGGGAACATGTAGGGCTACAAACCAAAGAGAAATGGCTACTGTGTTTATAAAAATGAATCTATGTGCCCACATCGTTCCAAAAACTTGTTTCAAATTTTCAGTAGGCTTTTTCATCACCTCAGGCACGGAAAAGGTGTGTAATGCTCCCATATAGGCCTTTAAGAATTATAATCCAATCACTTTGTTCACTTAGTTTATTCAAAGTCAATACCTATTAGCCATGTTCTAGAATGCCTAGCTATTAGAAAAAATCAAGGGTCGGTGCCAGTTTCTTAAAGATCCTATATGGACTCTCATCTTCTTGTCCATCGTGAAGAACATGATAAGTAATGCTCAATGCTATAACTTGTTGACCATAATGTGATACAGTTGAATATACGGTTCTTTTCAAGAGTTCTGTAACTTAATTAGTTGACACATATGTTTTTAATGAAATTATAAAGAGTTCAAAACCCCATACTAACAACTATTGAATTATTGAAAAAAAAAAAAAAAAGAATTTATGGTGCTCAATTAAATATTTCTGAATTACTATTAAAAACTGGTATTTTTGACTCATTTAGAAACTTTTAAGACCTATCTATCTAATCACTAATATATTAAAGTCAAAGTTTATTAAACTATATAAATTAGATTCTAATTTTATGCCAAATTTCATTTCAATTATATTTCACATACACTCTATTTTTGTTTCAAAAGTTCTCCAATTTAAACTATTTCAAACTAATTATCCAATTTAAAATTACTTTTAGTACTTCTGTTTAGTTTAAAAAAAAAAAAAAAAAACTTTTAGTCCATTTATAATTACAAATGTACTTTAAACTAAATTGAAACTTATTTTTTTTTTTAAATAATTTGATAGATACAACAAGAGAAGAAGAATTTAAACTCTGAATGTCTTCATTGAAAATGCTATGAAATGTCAACTAATTGAGCTATAAAACTCTTGATAATTTGAAACTACTCCACCTCATTAATAACAAGTTCTAATCTATTATTAAAACTTATCATTATCTTAATTATAAACTTCAACTAAAACTTAAAAAAAGGGAAGAAAAAAAAAAAAAAAAAAAAAAAAAGGAAAGAGGAGGTATAAAGTTTAAACTTCAAAGGAAAATTTAACATGTTCCAAGTTGTGGCTTTTCAATAGATTTTCATAAGGATTAAAGGTTCATGGCTTATTTTATATATGTGTGTGTGTGTATATAATGAAGAAATTCACTGTATCACAATTTTAAAACATTTCATTAGGAGTGAAAAACAAAACTATCTTATTTTCTCTTTACTAAAATGGATCAATTAATAATAAATGATTTACATACTTACTAAATAATATCCTTACAACTTACAAGTGTAAGGTTTTATTAAGAGTTGAAAAAAAAAATTCAAAAAGAAATTTGTTTAAATATAATCTAAGAGAAATGATATGTCTACAACATTTTTACAACATTTTTACAACAAATCCTAAGTGGCAGGTTGTTACTGGTTGTTATTGTTGGGACAAAAAAGTAATCTTAGTATTAGTTTCAAATTTGAACCAATAATAACTAACCACTTGTGATTTGTTGTAAAATTGTTGTATATCTAATTTTATTTACGTTTATAAGTACACCTATGCATACGCAAAGATTTACATGCTAGTTGGGATAAATAATGAAGGAATAAATGCAAATCATTAATGGCATACAATTATCAAAGAATTTTTACAATTATCATTTCCTTCCCATTATGCTTTCCAAAACCAGAATTGTCACGTGAAACTGTGTTTCATACGAGCTTCTATATCAAGAATCAATTCAGTCAAGACTAAATGCACCAATGTATTTGCTCCAAATGCGATCTCAATTCCTTTTGCCATATTCGATATAGATGCAACATGCAAGAACATGAAATTACTTTAACACATATACTAATTGAGTCGGTAATATATATTATCAATATATATATATATTTTGAGTCGGTAATGACTAATGACCCGGAAACTAAGGAGTCAAATCAGTGACCTGTATCTGTGCTGCACTTTTAATAGGGCTTTCTTCCCCATAAAATGAAAAAGAGAAAAAGGCAATTGAAGCTTAGTTGTATATCTCAGTTCAATACTATTTTTCTCCTATGGGGCACTGTGACCCATGTCTTCTTATGTCTAACACCATTGCATTTGGAGCATTCACTCAAAAAAGATTGGTTAAATTTCTTAATAATAATATACATGTATCTTTCTCTTTCACATTCACACTCACCTTTCTTATATATAAAAATTGCACGGGCAAACCATAATGCATAAATAAAAAATTCGAACTCAAACTCGGCAAAGGAGTCGTGCACACGAGTTGGAAAGGACCTTGTCCCTGAAAATATGGTCTCCCTAATTTCTAATATTAATCGCCATTAATATACTTTGAAGGTTTTGTCTCTATTTAAAGACAAGAATGTGACACTCACTATCTGACCCCCACCTGAATATCTCACTACTGGCAGTGATGTGGTCATTGTTGAGTCGCCACATGGACACCTAGCTGTTGCTTAAGTGGACTTGTCTAAAGTTTGATTAGTTTTATCTTTTTTTTACAAATTTTATTTTAGGGGTCAAATGATTCACCAATCATTCCTAATTTATTAATCTTATCATGCATTCATTCCAATCATTCATCTTTGCTTTTTAGATTAAGATCAGATTCCCCTAATCAGTTGCTTTTTTTAAAAATTTTTTTTGTGGAACTTGAGGTAATGTACAATGGTACAACTAGTGTATTCATGTTAATTTTTCAAAGGATTTAAGAGTAATTTATAATATACAAACGATTAAGATCAAATTTGGTCAAGAACATTGTGACTTAATGGCATTGCCTTGGCTTCCATTAAGAAAAACCCAAGTTCAAATCCCTCTTCTCATTCGGTTTAAGCCCAAAAAAATTCATAACTCACAATGCTGTTTGGGTTCATGGGATGAAAATTAATACAATTTGATTTCAAAATTCTTGGGAAAAAAAAAAAAAAAAAAAAAAAAACAGATGCTCAAGAAAATTTTATACCCAACACAATTCAGACAAAACTTGCATTTTACGCCAACAAATTTTCCATGCTATTGTAATTAATGCTTTAGAGGGAAACGTATTCTTTAAAAAATACAGTTGCAACATTCAGCCAAGAATTATGAAATTATTAATTCTGCTGAATAATGGTATGAGTAATTAATAATTGTGAGCAACGGACCTAAACCATTAAAGAGACCACTAAAGTGTTGTAACATACATTCCATTCCAGCATGCTTTTGTCCCCCAGTGTTGGCCACCTAAACCCTCAATTTGAGGCCTAAGAAATCACTTTTCCATGACACCCAAGCATTCATTTTGCAACTAGACTATCTACTCCCCCAGACAGAAAGGGAGGAAACAAAAAAGAACTGTAAGACTAGTTTTACGAATTCGGTGGACCTGGGACTAGGCCCTATTTCATAATTCATATTAAAAGTGTCAATAATTCTAAGACCACGTCATTTCTTATAACGATCCAATGCGGCTGACTGCGAGTGATGCTAAAAAAGAGTTGCGAGTAAATGTAACAGTCATCTAATTATAGTCTGCCACATAAGATAGTTGTGAGAAATGAGATGCTAAAAATTGTAGTCTTAAAATTACTGAAAAAGTGTTGTAGTTGCATTACATCTCTTTTAATTAGTTAACTTGTGAATGGTGTGTTACATAATCTATTAGTTAACTTGTGAATGGTGTGTAACATAATCATGCCAATGATGAGTTCATCTCAAAGTAATTTTGTCTAGCTTGAAAATATTTAATGGTAATATATATATATATATATATATATATATATATATATATATATTTTTTTTTTAGAAGCAAAAATGGGGGTCTTTATGGTCATATTACACCTCCGGGCAGGGAGCTAGTGGGCTCGGTCAGGGAGTCCGTAGTCAGTACCCGTTTTATACCCTTTGTGTGGGAGTCACCTCATATTTTGTGAGTACACCTCACCACTAAATTTACCCATCAACGAAAGCCTGTGGGCAACGAGACTCGAATCTAGGTGTGTTGCACGAAATGTCTGATCCTTACCCACTCAACTAAACCCTTGTTGGCTGGTCAAAAAATATTTTAAGTCAAAATAAACGTGGCCTAATATTGATTATAAGGGTGGTATTGCTTATTATCCTCTATAGTTATCAGTATAAACGCGGCCTAATTCTGTCATGGAGTTCCTAGAATTTTATCTATTTGTTTTGAAATAAGTTGATTGATTTACCACGTTATCGCTTATTTAAATAGTAGATATCAAAATAGTGACGCCAACCCTTTTTTAAATGTTTATGGCTTGTCTTCAAAAAATTAAAAAAAAAAAAAATGTTTATGGCTTGATAAAATAGAATCCATTTATTTCGAAATAAATGGATAAGATTTTAGTAGTTATTATAATAACAAATAACTCACTTTCAAAAATAATAATAAAACTCTTAAAGACAAAAAATTTCACAATTATCATCGCTATCAATGAAAGAAGTTATTTATTAATTCAACTATTATAAATAATGTTATGAAATATGATTTTAAGGAAAGAAAAGATATGAAGAGAAAAAAAAAATCATATATTTTGGTGGGAAAAAAATCGAAAAAATAAAAGGAAAATTGAGGGAATGAATTTTCATGAGAACCATCATCTTTCTTTCCTTCCAAATTGGGAGGAAATGAGAAAGTAAAGGCACATATTCCTTTTTTTTTTTTTTTCCACCTTTACTTTCTTTTCTTTTCTCATTTTCCAGAAATTATAAAGCTCTCTAAAGAATTACGTCATTTGTCCATCATTTTATTAAAAACTTTTACTTGTTTAAAATTGTTGAGTTAGTAATTAATTTTTATTTAAAAAAAATTCTAATTAACAATTTTAAATAGTTAAAAGTTTTTTAATGGAATTGTGAACTACACACTTATCCACCATGTGGATCTTATAATTTCTCCTTATTTTTTTTCTTTTTTCAATTTCGACCTTTTTGCCGAACACTATAAAAAAATTTAGATTGGTTTTTTGAGAAAAATAAAAATACTAGAACCACAATTTTTACTATAACTTATTAACGTGGGCAAATTATACGCGATAGAGTAAAAATAGGAGATCTACTGCTCCTAAATGACTAACCTTTAAAGCATGTTAGCAAATTACGACAGAAGTTGTATTCGTGATCATTTCTTTTGACAATAACAGTCTCTTTCTTTGGTGATAATATCAAACTGAACGTAACATGCGGCAGACACGTCACCGTCACATGACAATGCACACGTGTCGTGACGTGTCGGTCATGGGACTCGATAACCGTGAACGGCGACTGTTACGGGACTGTTCAAAAGCTGATGTGTCTGTGGGGCCCAACCGTTCCTGCCGGTCATTTACTGTCTTCAGCTTTCGATACAAAACCCACCCACCCGTTCATTAATTAAAGAATTATACTAGTATGTAGTAACATTTTCAATAAACTTTACTTCTTTTTCTCTCTTTTCTTTTTTCTTGGGGGGAATTTCTTTATTATATGATCTTACATTCAACAATTAAAAATTTCCATTCTTTAATCTTTATATATAAACAACTCCATGTCTCAAAAACTTTGAAGATTATATTGGATTAGTTTAATAGCTTGGTGTATTAGTTTAGACACATAAAAGTATGAGCTTTTGCAAGATTCCTTTTAGCTTTGTTGATTAAGAATATAAGATATGCCATAATCTTTGTTTTGTATTTTTCTAAATGACTGATAAATAAAATTTCATAGGAAAATAAATCAATCCTCCTCTTTAGAAATAATCTCAAGTGTTCCAAAAATTAGTTAAAGTAAATTTTCATAACATTTTCCCGAAAAATAAAATAATGCTAGAATGTAATACGATTATTTGTATTTGTTATTTTATTGGAGTGGAAACTGTGAAATACCATGTTATTTATATTTTAAAAATACATATTGTATGTGAAGTTTAGAAAAGTATATTTCCAAGACTCTTTTATGGGACCTTCATTATATATATATATATATATATATATATATATTTCATTAGTACTCTGGCTAGATAGCACTTATAGCAAAATAATTGGAGGGCTTTGCATGTTAAATCCGATAAGAGATCCTGTGATACTACTTAGATTCGAACTGTTTATTGTACACCACAACAAACACTTTGTAAATAATTAAATAAATTTCGAAATCTCATTATTATTGGACAATTTAATTTAGGATTAATCATGATAAAATTAGAAGTAGTATTATAAAAATGTGTTATCAATTTATCATGAGTTTTAGTATTACAATAAATTAGGATTTTGTAGTACATTTTTAATGATTAATCCATAAACAATATTTACTTTGTGCTTTGGTTAGTGGATAAAAAGTTGATAATCAACTCTTTGGAATGATTGTACTAAAGTTAAGAGTTTTTATAAATCAAATAACATCGCTTAGTATTTTCAACAAATACGTTAGAGTTCAAATCTAACATATGCTCATATAACTATCAATTTTTTTAATAAAAAAATTGATTACTAAAATTACATATATATTAATCACAAAAGATGATTGAGTTGATAATTATTATCCAACCCCAAGTTATAATAAGTGGGTTATTAACAATGAGGTGCTATTGAATCATAAAACTTTTGATACATTGAAATAACTTTCAAAGGATTTTGTTATTTTGTCTTTTGACTTGTCTTTCCTTTTTAATGCCCTTGTAGTATCTACTTTGTGCTTTGGTTAGTGGATAAAAAGTTGATAATCAACTCTTTGGAATTATTATACTAAAGCTAAGAGTTTTATAAATCAACTAACAACGCTTAGTATTTTCAATGAATATGTTAGAGTTCAAATCTAACATATGCTCATATAACTATCAATTTTTTTAATAATAAAAAAATTGATTACTAAAATTACATATATATTAATCACAAAAGATGATTGAGTTGATAATTATCATCCACCCCCAACTTATAATAAGTGGGTTATTAACAATGAGGTGCTATTGAACCACAAAATTTTTGGTACATTGAAATAACTTTCAAAGGATTTTGTTATTTGGTCTTTTGACTTGTCTTTCCTTTTTAATGCCCTTGTAGTATTTGGGATTTAAGATAGTAGTTCAACTATAATGATATTCTTTGTGGCAGACAAGTAGTCTATGACTCTATGGTTGTGGTTCAAATCTCATTTCCTCCTCTCCCACTATCTATTTGTCAAAAAAAAAAAAACTTTTTGTAGTATTCAAACTTTAATACATTCTTGTCTTTGGGTAGTACTAATGCATTAGAGTCAATAGTTATTGAGCAGTTGATCTTCATTTTTACAATGTAATTTTTGTTATCCATATTATCTCAATCACTTTTCCAATCATAGTTATATTTTTCCTTCATCTTTATGATGGAGATTTGAGACTGACTTATTGAGGCGGAAAGGGGTCATAAGGTTACAGTGAAACTCCATGAACTAAGAACCAAGTTGATCATAAGGTCAAAAGAGGAGGATGCATGAAACTCCATGAACTAAGAACCAAGTTGATCATAAGGTCAAAAGAGGAGGATGCATGAAACTCCATGAACTAAGAACCAAGTTGATCATGCAAGCCCAATAAACAAAAGAACTCTCTCTCTCCCTCATACGATTCTTCTTATTATTATATTTTTATTTTAAGAGAGATGGGATTCTAGCTTTCTTATGTTTCATAAACGTTATGATTGTCTAATTATAATTACAAAAACCAAGTGCTTCTAGGTCCAAGTGCTTATATTGACTTCAATGAGTTGTATAAAAACATAGGGATACGGTGAATCTTCTTGGCCAACAAACTAATCATGATTTATAAAATAATGAGGTTCCTCTCTATTTTGTGGCTCAAAGAATGCATCTAGGGGATGATGCTTATTGACTTATATCTCTAATGTATGGTTCAAGAACCACACAATTGCAATAAGAAATTGATTTAAATTGCGTAGTTTAAGAAGCCAAAATAAACATCAATTTATATATATGTTGTATAGGTCGGACCAAGACTTCTCACAAGGATTTGTCGAATCCAATGTACTTCTTTGTTTGTATTTTTATCTATGGTTTCATACGGGTTGTAATTGGGGAAAAGTTGAGAAAACTAATAGCTTTTATTTTGTCTTTGCAAATCCACACGCCCTTCTTTTCTCAAGCTATAAGACCTTTGAATACTGTGATCTCTTTGTTAATTATTTGCTCAACTGGATTTTTCTCAACATATCCCTAATTTCAAGATTGTATATTGGTCTTGGTGTTATTATTTATTAGTACCCTTTTAACATACTAATGGCAACTTTTTAATCTTCAGTTTCACGTTAGGAACATATTTTCAATTCAAGAACTCTCATTGAACTTTGATAGTATAAATGTTTTGGAACAAATATATATTTATATATAGAACACTCATTCTCATTAGTCATTATTTTATTAATTACATGAATTTAATGACAGATATTTTTAATCTTTGATACCATGATGCAGCAATATAACATTTTAAAAAAAAAAGAAAAAAAAAAAAAAAACACCATACAGCCTTGGTGAGATGGTCACTAGCAAAGACCGAGGTTCAAGTCTCTAAGAAAGAGCTTCATACACATATGTATTTGAATTGGGCTAAAGTAAAATTTTTATCTTGTATAAAAAAAAAATGCTTAGATTAAATTTCACTTTTTAATCTAAAATTTATCAGATTCTTTCTACATTAGCTGAGTTGGTGTTTGCACGATTATGCTTCTGTTGAGGCTAATTTTTTTTTCTCTTGCTTCGCTACATCTGAATTCTTATTAATTCCTGCTATTATTATATCCAAGCAAACATGTTAAGGTTCAGTAATTATAAGCACACTCGTTTCTCTTTAAAAAAAAGAAAGAAAAAAAATGGCAGTCTTGTTTAATTACACATGTTCAGTTATCAATTATTGTTCATTCAAACAGTAGGATTTGAAAAAAAAAAATTATCCCTACTAAAATATATATTTATATATATATTTGAGTAAACCCACCAAAAAATATTAATAAAGAAAAGATAGAATGTTACAGATAGTTACGTGTATAACTTTTTTTGCTGAAAAGTTACGTGTATAACTTAATAATAAAATCTTTGCATTCTTTTATAGGCGTTTAGCTATCTAGTCTATCCTGACTGATCAAATGAGAAAGTATGTGTTTAGGCACTAACTGTTGAAAAATAATCCAAATTTGGATTAGTGAACAAATCGGCAAACAAGAATGGCAATTAATTTAGATAATGAGAGACTACCAACCAATAATTCTTAGACAGCAAAAGCCACTGCATGTGAGCTGGAAGCACTGTTGCCATTTGTCTAAAAATCTAAAGATAGAGGCAACCAAAGCAACACGGCCATGATAATAATAAATAAGAAAATGCTAACGAGTACTTTTAAGGTACTGATTAATAATACATTTAAAGAAAGTTTTTATGTGAAATGAAAAAAAATAATTAATATTTTAATAACTTTTTATTTTTCATAAAAATGATATTAAAACTTTTCTAAAATGGATTATTAATTAAGGCCCTAAAGACATTCATTAGCATTTCTCTATATGTGATTAATTTTTTTAAAATTTTTTTTTAATATAGGATTGAACTTGGGGTATTTTTTTCAATAAGAAACGTTCTTTATCATTAAAGCTCACTTCCATAAAATATATATATATATATATATTATTAATATCTTAACTAGTTAAGAAATGATATTTAATTCAAGAGTTTTTAGTTAACGACAAGGACTTATTTACTTTTCGTTTTTTCTCTTTTAGAAAAGACAGAATACATATTTTAGAAGGCTCGAATTTGAAAAAAAGTTAGAGATATCAACTGGACTAAAGATCAAGTGGTAAGAATTTTTACAGGTCAAGGAAACTAGAATTTTGTGATTTAATTTTAGAAATAAAGATTCAAGTAATTCCAAAAAATTTATTAAAAAAAAAGGATAGTTTGACTAAAATATTAGGTCTAAAGGTCAAGTGGACAAAAGCAGTGAAAGAAAGAAACAAATGGGACAGCTTGATTGCTTGCCACGTTGTTCGAGAAATGTCTGGATCGCATTTGCAGCCCAGTCAATTAAGCAAAAATCCGAATACGGGTCAGCCCATGCAATTGATTTATTTAAGTCTCGGCCCACTTATAATATCTGTCACTGCAATTACCATAATGACCTTCGTTTCGTTGCTTATCTTTGTTTATTAGGCTTCTATAAGTACAAAAGAATGAGAATCAAGGATACCTATTTTTTAAGTATATGGCCGATCCCTTTTTGGCAACTCTCTCTTAATTCACAATCAAGGCACTATGCTCTTAGAAAACCAAATAGCAAATGACAAATGCCTTTAGTTTTAGTACCAATTATTTTTTAATATGCCCCAAAAAAAAAAAAATTTGTTGAACTTAAACTTATACAATAAAATCACTACAGGAACCAAAAATGTATCAACCTCTAAATATGGCTATAATTTATAGTTTTCATGTGGAAAACAATCATTCAATTATAGGATTAGGGTATATCATGATATGAGCCAAATGGCTTACCTGGTTGATTGTGATTTGTGCATGGGGTCAAGGACTCAAGGTCAAGGGAATAAGAGGTCGGGGTTGTCCCTTTCTTTCTTTCTTTCAAGTTGATTTTTTCTTTGTTTTACTTTATTTTTTCTTGGTTTCTGAACTAACATATAGTGGGAGTGTTGGTGCACCAATAATGGTAGGAAACATTTTGGTCACGGGTATGACAGATTTCATAATTATGCCCTCAATGGTTTTGAGCTACAAGGGCCTGTGTTTTATTAGGGATATAAAGGAATATGACACAAGTCATTAAATGTAAAAGACTAGGGATTGCACAACTTACTTATTATAAAGTAATATGGGCCAAAAAATTAAATGAGGCTGTAACTAGTATGTCTCATTACTTACATTACATGCATATTCTTACCCAATCTGCAGAGTTCAAGATGGCATTTTCTGTCTCACCCACCTTTCCCTGAGTGACTTTTGTAAGCACTGCTATGCAAGTGTATACGTACTAATTTTTTACTAGTGTATAAGGGTTTTTTGTTTTTTTTTTTTTTTTTTTGAGAAGCTACTAGTGTATAAGTTAAGTGTATTTAATACTCTAGCACATCATATTTTCTTTTTAATAAAATTTTTAAAAATTAAATTATGTACAAATATCGAGAGTGAAATGTCCAACCACGCCAAATTTGTATGTACAAACCAATGAATTATCTATTTTTAACAAAAATGTAGAAAAATTCAAATCATTTACCTCTCGTTATAATTATCAAATTTATTAAAATTAAATTATTGTCAAATATATTTTTCTTCTGAAAATATTGCATTATATAATTAACTATTTATTATTTCTTAAAATGTGCCCTTAAATTACTTGTTAGCAACTTAATCATAATTTCTAAAATCATGTCCATTCATTTTGAAATGAGTGAATTGAATTTTGTCACATTCTTCTTAGATACAATTTTTTTAGGTTTAGAATATTAGATTTTTCAATCAAATTCAAACATATTAAATTTAATTTTTTTCTGAAAAAAATAATATTATTTGTATAATGAAACCATATATGCAAGTTCAATTGAGAAAATTATGTTGTATTGCACCTAAAGAATCATAACAAAATTTTCTCCGCCTAAAAGTTGTAGAGAATCTTAACTATCATATTGTAAATATTATTAAATATTTGTATTTATTTTCTACATTTTATAGATCATTAAACATGACCTATAAAGGCAATTCCCAATTAGTCGGTGAGAAATGTGAGAGTAAATTAAATTGGTTGCAGTAATTCAAGCCCTTTTTTTTTTTTTTTTTTTTTTTTTTTTAATTTATTCATTCACTCTCACAATAACCGACTCAAAGCTAAAACTAAGGATCACGTGAGCTATCCTTTCTGAGTGTTATGGCTGTCCCATTCAAAAACAAGTGGGCCCACTCTATCACCTTCCCTTATTATGTGTCAACGAGTTTAATGCTGCTGCCTCCTCCTGAATCAAGTGTCTGGCTACTACTATTCATTTAACCATTATATTCAGTCTTCTCCAAACGTTTACTACTGTTTTTAGTGTTTTTTGCCGATCTAGTTTTGGACTTTTCCTTGACACCACCGATATGTCTCCGACCTTTGTCAAGTTCAATGAATGTGTGCCCACCAAAAGAACACTGGAACACTTCTTGTTGTTGTATACCAAGCATTAATAATGTTTTCTTCCATAACAATTTTACGACAAATTATAAGTAGTAAAATATTACTAATTAATGAAAAACTAGTGTAAGTGATAATTCTGATTATAAACAGTAATAACTTACGACTTATTTGTTTGTGAATGTTATGATTAACATGTTAGCATTACTAGTAGTAAAACAAGGATGCATGGTTAACAAGATCAAGTTGTGTTTATTACACATAAATTGTTACAAAAACCTTATTTTAAATTGAAACTATGAGTTGAAGTCAGACTTTTAGTTTGAAAATGAAGTATGTGTGTAGTAACAACTTGTATACAGAAAATATTACCCAACAAGTAAAATGAAAAAAGAGCCACAAAAATAAAATAAAATAAAATGAAGAAGAAGAAGAGAAAAACTGGGAGTGACACACTGTTACATAATTGGCGCCAAATTCAAGGTTGCCTCCCACGTTACACTTAGCTGTAACATGACAAAATAATGAGAGGTTAAACGGTAAAATTAAAAATTTATAAACTCAAGTGGGGTGACTTGGTTGTACGACAGTTTGACTACACAATTACCAAAATAGCCTCGTTATTAAGCTCAATAACGTAAGTTTTTAAGGAGTAATTAGGAGGCCATTCAATGGGCATTAATATGAATTTAATTAAAATCACTTTTTTATTTTAATTTTTCCAGTCAAAGTAGGAACTGAACCAAAGGTCTCTAAAGTCACGTGACCTGCATCCCCATCCCTAACTCCGAGAACAAATCTTCTGCTGACTCAGCACCATGTCCCATTCTCTCCCATACTCTCATTGGATCTCTTTCTTTCGCCGGGGCCATTTCTCGCCAAGTGTCGCAATCCCACGCCTCTTGTCAATTATAAGCTTAAAAACTAAAAATAAAATAATCTCACTTACACGACCTGTCGTTTAATTAACGTTGTTAAAGTATTTTTAAAAAAAAAAAAAAAATTTAAAGTGGAAATTAAACCGGATTTAGCGATTACGGCTGTTGGGGTTGGATCCTATAAAATAGGTCCTTTCGTTGTGTGTCCACCGCGACTGTGCTTAATTCTCCGCGTGTCTTATCTCTCTCTCTCTCAAAGTTCACAACAATCACTCGGTAACAGCTTCTACTGTTCTGCTAGTAGTAGTACCACATACAACACAACACAGCTCTCTTTTCCAAAACTCTCAGTTTCTTTTCCCACGCAGTTTCTTTTTCTCAGAGAAACATTTGTGGATTGCCGGAAATAGCAAATTTGTCGGTTAAAACCGGTTGAGTTTTTTTAAGGGATTGAGGTTTTAGCTTACCTTTAGCTGGTGAACCCATTTTTGAGTTTTTGATTCGGTCGACATTTATTCCCTTTCCTTTTCCGGCAAAAGCAAAAATTTTGTGACTCTCTCTCTTCTCCTTTTTTCTGCTTTGAAACTTTCCCAGAAATTTCCCCCTCTTTTTCTTTTATCACATTTCATTTCCCATTTCTCTCTCTCTCTCTCTCAAAGACCCACAGAGAGTCACGCTCACACTCTTTTTCTAAGCTCCTTTATTTGTGCCAACTTTCCTTGAAATTTCTCTTCCTTTCATAAAACCCCCTTTAATTTGTTTCTTCCTTTTTGGGGTTCTTGAATCAGTATTATTATTATAAATACCCATTAATGGTTTAATTTCTCTCCGTTTCAAGCTTCTCTTTAACGTGTTCTATCTCTCTCTCTCTCTCTCTCTCTCACCTTTCTTCTTTTATACCCATTTCTCTCTTTATTCTCCCAAAGAATCCCAATTCTCAAAACACCCACTTCTTTTCACTCACACACACACACTCTCTCTCTCTCTCTCTCTCTCTCATATTCAAGCTTTCGCTTTCAATGCTCTTATGAGCGAATCTTTAGCCACCATGAACCACCACTACCAAAACCACAGTGCTCAAGTGAAATACACAGAGCACCGAGTCAATATCGCAAAGCTTCTCAAACCGGTTCAAATTTCCGAAACTTCTTCTTCAACCGAATTAATGAAACAGCAGCAACAACAACAACGCAGAGTTGTACGGATTTCCGTTACTGACGGAAACGCCACCGACTCATCCAGTGACGACGAAGACCAAGGACGCCAGCGAGTCAAGAGGTTCGTTAACGAGATCACTATCGAGCCGTCGTGTTCGACTCCTCCTCAAGTCGAAAACGACACCGTTTGGAGGAAACGGTCTTGTAGTACCAGAACAAAGAGTGCACGGAAAAAGTGTGCCCCCAAGGCCAGAGGAGTAACGAAGGTACCACCAACAACAACGACGACGACGACGGAGAAGAAGTTCAGAGGAGTGAGGCAAAGGCCTTGGGGAAAATGGGCGGCTGAGATCAGAGACCCACTCCGCCGTGTACGGCTGTGGTTAGGCACGTACGACACGGCGGAAGAGGCAGCTATGGTTTACGACAACGCGGCTATTCAGCTGCGTGGACCCGACGCGCTCACCAACTTCACTTCTCCTCCGGCCAAGTCCTCGCCGGAAACTCACAAGCCGGTGGTCCGAACCAGCTCCGGCTACAACTCCGGCGACGAGTCTCACAACAACAACAACAAGAACTCACCTACTACTGTGTTACTGCCGTGTCCCTCACCTTCAAATGAAGAAGCTGATTCGTTGATGAGGGAAACCCGAGATATCGGCGATTTGCGAGAGGAGTCATGTGTATCGGAGAATTTTTCGGAGTTTTCGGAGCATTCGGGTTTTGATTCTTTGATACCGGACGATATTTTTGACTTCCGGAGTTCGGTACCGGATTTATTATTCGACGATACGAGTGTGAACGACAATGTTTTTGCTGGAGAGGATTTCGGTTTCGGAGAAAGCGATATGTTTATGAGTTCATGTGAGAATTTCGGATTCGGGTACTCGAGGTGGCATGCGGATGACTACTTCCAAGATATCGGCGATATATTTGGGTCAGATCCTCTTCTGGCTCTTTGAAAAAGACTATGTATCGGCGATATATTTAGAATGTCGCGGTTCCTGTGTTGCCAAAAATCGGCAAATTTTGTATCGGTGGGAACGAGATATCGGATGTACTTTTTTGTTTTTTGTTTTTTTTTTTGTTTTCGGTCTTTTTTGTTGTTTTTAAATTTTGTCTGTATTTGCAATTTTGTTTAAGTTGTTAATTATTATTATAATATTATATTATTATTTATTTATAAAAAAGTACTGTCCGTTACAGCAACGGTGACGGACTGAGTTTGTCTACGTGTTTCTTTTCTTGTTTTGATCCTTTTCACAATGGCACGTGCCCTATGCAGGTGACTAGCCACATTTTGTAAACAATTATTGTACGTGCACAACCTTTGCACCACAAATTTTCTTGTTCTTTTGCTATTTATTTATTTATTGGTAAAAAAAATTTGTTTGTTTTGTATTAATTTTTAGCATTTACAATCAAAAGTGTGACAAAAAAAAGCTAAGGTTTGGAAATGAATTTAGATTTAAGTACTTTTTGGGGCTGTGCAGTTCACATGTGTTAAAGAAGGCGAAGCTTGAGAGTGTGAGTGAGGATTCTATTTCTACAGTACACTCCATTTCTTTGCCAGTGCCAGAAATGAAAGAATGAATGAGATTGAGACACAGCCCAACCACAAGAAATTAGGGATGGACCATAATAATTTTTGTGCATTTCGTACAATAGTGGTTGCTGGGTTTTGATGTTGCACAATAACTAGTTAGGTTCCCTGCACCGACCTTGTAAATTTGTAATAAATTGTGCGTTTTTTTTTTTTTTTTTTTTTTAACATTAATGAGATTTTTAATGTTATTGGTAACAATCTTGAATTTAATTAAGGGGCAGAAAGAGTAGAGTTTTGGGATTCACATCTAGTGCAATTGCTAGGGTATTACACGGTGTGCAATTCACCCATTTCCTTCACATTTTTTTTTTACTTTTTTTACATTTTAACTTTAACTTTTTTACTTTGTTTTTAATATATTTTATTCAATAGTTGAGATTGAAAGTTGCTTTTCCAACTTTCAATCCCAACCATTTATTTGATATTGCATCAAGTGCATTGCACCTGATGTAAATCCAGAGTTTTGATATGTGGAGACTTGTTGGTGTCGTGGTAGTCTATTTATAGTGATTCACTTGGGCCAATTATCAAGATTCCGAGTATGACATTTAAGATCTAAAACATGACTAAATATCAAGTGGTGAAAGCTACATGATTATCATTTAGGGAGGGACCCATTGGATCCCACTTCCCAGTATGATATTTCTACAGGGCTAATCTCAAAAGAAAAAAAGAATGAAAAAAAAGTCTCAAACACATGACTATATTTACAATAGTGGTGAAAAGTACATGATTATCATTAATGGACCCGTTGGATCCATTCGATTGGTTCTCTAGATTTTGTTGCTTTTGCTCTGTACAACTTTTAAATTCATTCATAATCTATGTTCTTATCTTTTTACTGTTAGGTGAAGGTAATATTTTTTATTTTTTGCTTAGAAGGTGAAGGTAATGAGTGGATGATAGATCCATAGAAAGAAGGTTCTCAAATGACGAGGGAGCTAGGCTTTTTGAGAAAGCAAATATTATTGATACTCTTGAAACATATTATTATGATACATCAAAAGAAAAAGAAAAAGAAGAAGAAGCAGAAGCGTATAATCTTTAGTTTATTCCAAGAGTTAAATAAATTAGTTTAAAATAAAAAATTAATATGAAAAAGACCTTGTACAAAATGGGTAATAGAGAAATTGGAATTATAAAATTATTGAATCCATTATAAGAGAAATTACAATAACCGACGCCCATTTTCACTACCATAAACCAAGGAAGCATTGACCAACTTCTCTATTATTGTTTCTAATTATTTAAGGGAGAAATCAATATAAAAGAAAGGCTATTGTTTCTTTTCTTTCCTTTATTTGAGTCAAAAGGGAGAAGCAATCATTTAATTTTAACGTTTACTTATCTATGGGTGATAATATTCTATAAGTTGTACCTAGGCTGATAATGTTACATCAAAATGATTGTGCAGACTTTCAAACCATACAACGAGCTAAAATTTAGTCTCCCAACATTTTGCTGAAAATTTGTTTAAAATATGATTGTACTTAAATAGTAACAAAAAAATATTTTTATAAAATATATAAAAGCAAATAAACTAATAACTAAAAGATAAAAATTATTGTCAAACACACAATGCTTTTGAAGCTTGTTGCTACTGTTTAATATATATATATATATATATATATATTTAAAGAATTGGTATCCTTAAGTCAAACTATTTCACTTACTATCTAGGGTAAATTGCAAATTACACTCCTAGAATTTGAGGGTATTTGAATTTTATACTCTAAAATTTCAGAATTTAGATTTTACAATCTAAGTTTGAGGCTGTAAGGTTAGGATTTGTGGCTCAAGCCCAAAAATAATAAATTTGTAGAGTGTGGGTGATAGAGTTAGGTTGACTATGGAGCTTATAACGGTTGATTACAACATACAAGTATAAACCAGCATAAAAGTACACGTAAAAACCAAGTAAGTTCAAGTCCGAAGAGACTTATGATAAATTGAATACAGGTTATAATTCTTAGGGTTACAGTTAGACCTCTCTCTCCTCTTTTTTCTCTTCTTCCCCTTTTTTTTTAGGAGCCCTTCTTTTTTATATAGCATCCTCCCCTATCATCCCAATTGTCCACTTGTTCTTCATCCAACTCCCTACTTGAGTGCATGTCATATCATGTATCTCCCTCAGCTTTTGTAAATGGCGGTAGCTGAAGTTGTACTATTCAGGAATCTTCTCCACATAAATGCAGCAAGAAAAATTGCTGCAGTGCATTTAATACGGTGGTGGTAGCTTTTTCTTTTAGATATTTCTCCATTCTTATTATCTCCAGGCGTGTCCAAAACTTATCTAGATTGTTGAAGTTACTAGTAAGCTCATTCGAACCCTCCAGATATTTATATGATCCAGAATCTTTACACCGAAGATAATGATCTTTTCGGAACACTGATGCTTTCTTCGGACGGAGTCTCTTCGTCCCCATGTATCCTTCTTTCACGCGAAGTATTCCTCGACAATTTTAGCCTCTTTGGATGTACAATAACCTTCACACTGGGCTTTAGGCCCACTGCGTATGGTTGGGCTTTTCCCCCCCACTAAGGCGTTTAGATTTTACATTATGATGTTTCAGAATTTGGATTTTACTCCCTAAATTTTGGGAGTATTTGGATTTAACATTCACAAATTTTGAAAATTTAAGGTTTAAAATCTATACACCCCTAAACTTTGGGGAATAAAATCCAAACACCCCTAAAATTTAAGGATAAATTCCAAATTTTGAAACATTAGGATATAAAATCCGAACACTCTCAAACCTTAGAGGGTAAAATCGAAATTTTAAAATTTTAGGATGTAAAATTCAAACACCTCCAAACTTTAGGAGTGTAATTTATAATTTACTATCTATTATACATTTTGAAAAATTTCACTTACTATTTATTAGACATTTTAAAAACTTCATGAATTAACACTGCAATAGATTAAATTTAAAATCTCCAAATTCATCTCACATTCTAGATCAATGAGTCCACTACTCAAATATCGTGTGGAGGTTACAAAAGATTTATTTGTCTTGTATTTTGAATATCTTATCTTTTTTTTTTTTATACATGTTAAGTGGAAGAGGCAAAACAAAACTATCATATTGATCCAATCCAAAAAAAAAACTATCATATTGATTAGTGTTTAATGCTATCTTTTTTATTACAAAAAAGAGGTATATATTTTTGAATTAGAATTCAATCTAGTATCCTATCAATTTAAATTAAATATCACAAAATTTCATTTGTATTTGATAATTTGCTATAGATAGTAATCAGCAAGAAAAACAAAAAGATAGATAATGGAAAGAGAAAATTTTGGTAACCCAAAATCAAATCATAAAAAAAAAAAAAAAAAAAGCTGACGTGAGAAGGATTTGGCACGTGGTAGGGATATAATCAAGTAAAGATCTTGTAAATCGAAAGCCACGGGCTACAGTTGTGGCCGTTACGTTAAATATCGGGTTTTTGATGATTTATTATAGCTGTAGAGATGAGTAGATAGCAAGTGGCGGATTCAGATATTTTTTTCCTACTTTTGTGTGTGTGTGTGTGATGGAATGGATAAAGTGGGGAATCGTTGACTACGAGTGTTGCTCCACGTTTCGCTTGCCCAACACTCACAAGTGTTTAGTGCATATATTGCTTTAAAAAGGAAAAGCAGCTTTGATTGGGCTTAAGGCTTCATTGGGCTAAAAAAGCTGGTATTTTTGATGCCTTGGACATGGGATGAGAGACCCACGTGCACTTACTCGTGTCTACCAAATGAAAAATTAAGCACAATTTGGTGGTCATGAAAAAAAAAAAATAATAAAATAAAAATTTCTAAATTACTATTTTTAGGTGGTGGAAACCTTTAGGGAGGACATGGCAGAATAGTACCATGACTGTACATGTTAAGTTTGGCACTGGCTATTTTAGTGGATTTAGTCCAGCATCAACACCTGAGTCTAGCATTTGCATGATAAACTTTCTATGATAGGGGAATGAAGCTGTGCTGAAGGTTGATGCAACCTAGGTCCTGCATAAAGCACTCTAATATTTAAGTTAGTTCCATACTTAACAATAGAAATAGAGAAAGAGAGAGTGTGAAAAACGGTAAAATAGAAAGACTTTTAAAGCTTTAGAGAGAGAGAGAGAGAAATAGAAAGAGTTTTAAAGCTTTAGAGAGAGAGAGAGAGAGAGATGTGTGTCTAAAAGTGTCTTACTAGACCCTCATACTATTTAAGTGTGAAATCGTTTCTAAATTGAATATTATAATAATGTTAACGTGAGCATTCCGTCAATGTCAATTAAAATTTGCCATTGATCTACCCAAAAAATAGTTGTATTAAGAGTTTGTTTGGGAACAACTTATTTAGTTGAAATTAAAAACTTTTTGCTGAAAGTACTATAGATAAAGCTAAAAGCAAGCTGAAATAATACAGTGGAATTCATGAATAGTATCAAAAAGTGCAATATACCCCATGAATAGTAGTAAAAATAAGCTAAACAGTAAAAAAAAGCTGGCTCCAATGCCAAACGCAATCTAATTTTAACCCCAAAAAAAAAAAAATTTGTTCCTTTGCCGTCTGCACCCATTTAAGTTATTCCTACAATATCTTAAACTAGGATGAATCTATTACATAGATTTATTCACAATTATTACTTTTTGTTGAAAAAAAAAAGAAAAAAAAAAAAAGAATGGTAAGAGAGAGACTTGCTGTGACAATTCTGTCTATATGGATCATAATAGTTTCTATCGCTTGAGTAACCTCTCATTAATTTCTATAATAATACCGGAAGTTTGAATTGCTTTATATTATTGTATGAAGAACAAGTATTCTTGTACAAAGAAGACGCAAGTGGATGTAATATTGTGACTTATTTATATATATGTCATCATAAAAATGCAAAATCTATCATAATCTTTTGTGTCTCACATAAAGACATGTGACAACATCAACTTGTTTCATTGTCACGTAATTAAAAACCCCTCCAAGTTGCGTATATGTATATATATATATATATATATATATATGTATATATATAACCCAGTGGGGTTGGCCAAGTAGTTGAGCACTTGGTGTCAAAGTAGCTGTCTTGAGTTTGGCTAGGAGCTCCTTAGTTCAAGTTCAGGCACTAGCACTTTGAAAAAAACTTCCCAGACCAGTGATTTAACCCGTTTTACCAAAATATATATATATATATATATATATGGTGTTTTAGTAATTAGTTCTACAACTTAGTTTGTATTGTTCTAGGATGCAAACAGGCTTTCTACTTTTTGTCATGAAAGAAGTGATTAACAATTGTGATATGCTCTCTTATTAGCAACTAAAGTTCACTTATCTTCTTTATAGTATAGAAAGAATGAAATGCTTTAAAGTGTAGATAAGTAAAAGGTATGGAATTCAATTGTATATTTTCTCGATATTCATAGAGTTTCTTAAAAGAACCACAAGTTGCAATTTGGGTGGTGCCTTTTTCTCAAAGCCAGATAAAAGGACCGGAGTGGCAATTCATGAGCCTACCATATATAAAGGGAGAGAGGCAATCTCTCCTTCTTTGATGACATGTATATATATGACTAGACTTTTCGTAATCCATATGCACGTGAAATTGTTCCTCTTTTTTGTTCCATGTCTCACTCCTTTTGTAATAATAATGTTCATTAACTTTTGACCTAACAATCTCAACTTAAGAAACCTAATCTCTCTCTCTCTCTCTCTCTCTCTCTCTCTCAAATAATCTTTACTTTATCTTCAATTTGGTAAATTTATATAAGTTTTTTCCTTTAAATTTTAATTACTTTGTACCATACTACAAAATAGCTATGCTCATCTTTGATGAAGCTTTTTTTTTTTCTTTTTCTTTTTTTTTTTTTGGATAAAATTTTAAATGACAATAAAAAAGGAAGATTTAGTAATAATCTTGATCGAGTCCTCACGTTGAAAAAGATGACAATTATGATGCCTTGAGACAACACTTTTCTTTGGCACATTCATAGAATCATCATAGGGTATGGATTATTGGACTATGAAAGGTTGGGGTTTTCAGGTGATCAGGCTCCTTATGGGACACTTCTTGTGTCTCTGTCTGTTGGTAAACTTCACTAAAAGCAAACTTATTAATCATTCTCGCGCCAAAGTGGGCATGACCAATAAGTCAACCTTGCATGCTAACGTGGACTATATATGAAGCCGTTGTCCTATAATTATTAATTGAAAAATCTTATTACATACTCGTTATTGTATATTCTATATACACTTTTTTGAAATTGTGTTTTTTAAGAGATAATTTCAGTTATAAGTTTCAATTAACTCAATTGGTAAAGTCTCTGATGGTTGAATAAGAGATCTGGAGTTCAATCTCCGTCTAAACTAAAAACTGATTAGTGTTTTGGTCTGATGATAAAAAGTTATTATCAAGAATGGACATCACGGTGAGTATATAATAAAGAATGTGTAACTATCATTTACTCATGATTAATGACCTTAGATTTGATTAATCAAGGTTACGTACGCAGCACATTTTCAAAATATATGAAGCTTGAAAATTTCCTTTGTTCTGATCAAATCTATGAAATATGGTCCCCTTTGCAAGCTGGGTAGGCAATGATGCCACTGAATTTTGGCATATTAGCGGCTTCTCGCTGCACCACTGCACCACCAGGAAATTAACCGTGGCTTAATTACACTGTAGGTGTATCATACGTAAAAGCCAATAGTAAATCAGCCGACGGCTCATCGAAGTGCCTGGAATTTATTAAATACATTTGGAATATATAAAGCACCTTTTGCATAACCTTCTTATCAGATTCCAGCCTGCTTACCTGACTTGACAAACATGCTCCTAGAAATTAGATACCATTTCGTCTTTTTCTTTGTTTTGTATTGTGTTATGCCTAGTATTCAATTAGCTTAACATTTTCAGGGTTTCTGAACTTGTGAACTTTTGTGCTATATATTGTTAAGAAATACTCTGATAGCATGTTAGATTTTATGAAAAATATAGAGAAAGAATGGAAGTAAGAGAGGGAAGAAATAAATGTTATATGGTTTGACTCAACGGCCAGTTAATTACTTGACTTGTAATACGAGTTGTATTCTTGACTTGCATATCAAAAATATTGGGTTCTATTTCTATTCCTCTAACATATATAATAAGTATAAGAATACAAATTTTTTTTACAAAGCATATATCATTGGAAGGTCTTTGTATAAAAATGGTAATTTAAAGGATTACTAATTACTATATGAGGATGGGAAGAGATATCTTTTTTTTTTTTTGGTATCTCAGGGGGGGCTTATTGCAGGGCTACAGAGAGTGATAACAGCTCAGAGGGGAGGGCTATACTGCAAGGTCTGAAACTGGGATTTTTTGGAATTTCCTAGCCCATTTGATGCATAAGGACAAGAAACTGAGTCTTACACTTAAGGCTTCGGCAAATAAAATTTGGGTCCCATACAATCATATGCATTTTATGGCAAATAAAATTTAGGTCCCCCACAATCATATGCATTTTATGACTACGAATGCAACCTCTCCTGGTCTTTACTCCAAAATAGATTAAAAAAATTTCATCAAAAAAACAAAATAGGCAAAAAAGGAAAATGGTGTTCATAGTTTTTCATTTTACGTTGTGGTATTTCTCAAAGTTCAAATAGAGTAGAAGGAAATTCCTCGTCTCCTACCTTCAACTATATATACACAAGCAGTTATACAAAAAAAAAAAAAAAAAAAAAAATTGCTAGTATTCTCAACCGGTATAAATATGTTGTTAAAAATAACTGTTAAAAAATGCTACTAGAATAGTCATTATATCTTCTCAAAAAAGAAAAAAAAAAAAGGAATAGTCATCATATAATAGACTAGAGTTTTGATTAAGATTGTGTAATATATATATATATATATATATATAGCCAAAGCTTAAGAGAAAATCCAACTAAATTTTAATTTGAAATTCTATTTTGTACCCCGTGTCCCAATTAATTTTTAATTTTGTATCAAATGAATTATTGATTGTAAAAATCAAAGAGTCCAAATTCAAGTAGATTCTAAATTGGATTTCAACTGGAGTCTAATTTTCCGCCATGAGTCCATCTAAGTTTTTAATTTTTGTGGCAAGTGAATTACTGGGTCCAAAATCTAAAAAGTCTAAAATCAATTAAATTATATATATATATATATAATATGAGAAACCTTTACGTATTTTAGAAATGTATGGTTTTAAAAAAATGTATGCTAATATCATATATCATATATAATTTGAATCTCTTCTAAAAAATAATGTATAATTTGAACTGTATAACTGTGATTGTTTTCAATTGTATCTATGCATATGTACATGGCTACGCACTAATAAACTAAAAATATTGCAAGAGCTCATAAATCAATCTGTTGGAAATTATAGTGCCAAAATATGTTGAAATTAATTGGGTTGAATCAATAAAGTTGTGTTAGGGTTGAGTTTGGATCAACAAATGCTCAAATACTATAATTTTTTGATTTGCTTAGAGATAATGTATTGATGATCTTTTACACTATACCAAATTTCTGATTGAAACTTATTTCATTGAAAAATAAACATCTAGAGTTTTAAACCGAACATGAAATTCATCCAAAGTAAATTTGAAATGAGTGAGATATGTTCGCTCCAAGTTGGCATAAGTGTGATATTTGTGAGAATTTCACTCAAGGGAGGAAAAAAATTTATTTGACCATAATCACCAGGATTTGCAATTCAAATTTTGCTAAAATAAGGATTTCTGCTAATTTTTAACCCCACTTTTTTTTTTAGAAACAATTTTTAACTCTACTTTGTTTACCAATATAAACTATTTGTTACACGAATTTTAGAGGAAGAAAGGTTGCTATGCCAAAACTAAAACCTTCAATTAAAAACAAAAAACCATCCTTGTGCCTAAAACAAAACAAACTAAACCATTGTGTCTAAAATACACATTGAACATTAAACTATTCTCGAAACCGCAAAGTTTGATTCTAGTGAGTTCACTCGTACTATTGCTAAAAGTCTCTGTGGAGTTCCTTAGAATGCTAGAGGTTCTAGTTCACAGGGAGGTTACTATAGAAGAATTTCAAATGTTCTATAACTATTTTGCGATTTCTTGCATGTTTACGCTTTAAAAAAATTGCAGGGCGTTTAGGTTTTACAAATAACATAGAAAGAGCGCATTTGGATCCTCGAAGGCAATCAATTGGATGTTCTCCTAACCCCAACCCAAGAACTAGCTGGAGGGAATCGCAAAAATCCTTATTCTTCAATTTGGTAATCTGAAGATAGAAAAAAAAAAAAAGAAAAAAAAAAAAGAAGGCAAGTGAGTCATTTGCAAAAGTTACATAGAAAGTCTAGAATTGCAAAGGTTTGTTGAGTATACATTATTGTAATTGATCCTTTACTATGGATTATCTAATGGGATTGAATTCCTAGAGTGTTTTTTTTTTTAATCTTTTATTTTCCATCAAAGAGGTTTTTCATCGAAATTTTTGTGTTACATGTTTATTCTTTTGGGATTTGGTAATATAATTGTAGTTAATATATATATATTGCTTGTGCAATAAATCCATTGATTTCACTTTTTTTTACCAAATTCATATAAATTTGTGCAATAATAAATCCATTAAGAGTTGGGTCCTTTCAACAAAAGAAAGAACCAAAAAAAAAAAAAAAAAGGTGGGATAGCTCAAATTTAAAGCTTAATTTTTTTGATGAACAAATTTAAAGCTTAATAGGCAATGTATTAATTATAATTACATTATATAAAGTGTGAAAATATAACTAAATGCAAAAGTTACACTTCTATTAAAAAAAGAAAGAAAATAAAAGTAATACTTTACTTACACAATATAATTTAATAAATTTGATAGTACAATAAAGAATAAAGAATAAAGAATTTGAACTGACGTACTTTAAAAAAAAAAAAATACTAATTAAGTTATAAGATTTTGATACTTACATAATATAGTTATCATCATAGAAACAAGAGAAGCCGCTGAAAATTAGCTGACCAATAAAGTTTTTTTTCAGATGAAAAGAAATTTAATGATGTTTTGTCCTTGTTAAGTGAAATGGGTTTGTGGGTATTTCTAAGGGTCCTAAAAAGACACAAAAGAAACAATAACCACACATAAGTTTCATATGAATCATATCAATATTAAAATTAAATAATAAAAAAAAGGGTCCGTGCCTAACATTGCAAATTGATTAGCACCAACATGGCATCATCTTCCGGAAATATGTACTAGAAAGTATTATTGTTCCACATATATATATATATATATATATGAAAGATTTGACCTATACATTTGCCTATATATATTTTGGTGCTTGGGTTGTTGCTGCTGTTTAAATCAATGGCAGGAGGTCACGTCCAACAAAGGCCACAAAGCCAAAAGTCTCTAAACAGATCTTTGGCTCTGCAAAAATGAAAAATGCCAAAACTTTTTAATAGATACGTTGAGAGGGAAAGAAAATAAAGGAAAAGAAAATCCAGAACCAGAAGATCTTCTTTGTTATTCTCTCACACAAACTCTACGGCCAGCCACATACAGTCAATCACCGACGTTCACGTAATTGTCAGATTAACGGTTTTGCTTCACCTCGAGCAGTGCAAGGCTTTGCTTTGCAAGTGGGCCTTTTGGACCTATGGATGAGATAGATAGGAACAGAACCATGGTCCCCCAACTCCCCCGTGTCCAATCCAGCTCAGCCATTACTGTATCTAGAGGGGTATGATTTTGATTGCGGTCCCACCCACTAATCTTCTTCTTTGCTGATGTGGACCTTCAACATTTTTGGATTCTAATTAGGAATTTTTTTAAAAGTACCTATAAAACTCAAACTATATTATTAGTTAGGCAACATTTTAAACATATTTAGTATCTAATAAATTAAGTTTATTAGACTCGATTTTGGCCTTGAAATTGCACTTGAGAGATTTGATTTGATTTTTTTTTTTTTTTAAATCCTTCTAATTATGTTATTAGTTCACTTTAATTGTTTCAATGACCTAAAGAATTAAGGGCTTTCTCAAAAAAAGAAAAAAAAAAAAAAAAGAGAGATAAGTTTGTAATCACTAGTTGGGGCATCTCATTTTATTTTTTGAAAATTTTATATTTAGAATTTTGGTGGAACTTAATTGGGTTGAAATAAGAACTTTTGAATTGTATTCTATTAATATTTCAATTGATGTTATTATAAAATAGAAATTAGTTGATTATAATATGTTAATCAATTTTAAAGGAATTGAAATGAATTGGGCTTGTATCAAATCAATACAACATATTTATTAAATAGATTAAAAAATGGGCTGAATATATGACAACCTAACACGATTTCTATTAAGTGTGTCTTTTTTTAAAAGTTTATCAAGCATATTAGGTAGAATGCCTCATGTCAACCCCCTTAATAAACAAGTTATGCTAGGCATAACACAATTATTTAACAAATCATGTTTGGTTTGATCATAATTAAATACCTCTAACTCAACATATAATATATATATATATATATATATATATTAGAATATTAAGTATTTTTAATACACACATACGGAGAGAAGGGATAAGGTTTTAAAGAAACTAACAGTGGTGTAACTCAACATTGTAGGGATAAGGGGTCCAAGAATATATGTTGGCCCTTAAGCCTTGTCTGAGGACGCTTAGTGGTCCAAGAACAGGTAAACAATAATGGAGATGTAAGACTCGGAACTCCACAAGCAAGCTACGAATGAGAAAGATGGAGAATGCAGGCAGAGGAGGAGTATCTCCTTGACTAAATGAAGCAGAGGTCAGAAGGTATGTTCTGTCATCTAGAGTAACATTCCAAGAAATTCTATTGACAAATCATAAACGTACAGGACAAATGGGAGCTGTGAAATATCTAAGAGAAAGTTGCTACTACTGCATTGAATGTTCTGTAGTTAACTCTCTGACCGCATTAATGAGGAAATGATATCTGAACAGTATTTTTTAGCCTTACAGCTACTCCCAAAGATTTAAGGAAGGTGCTGATGGGACAAGGATTAATACTAGCAATCTAATGTACACGTAGAGGGTGGAGATGAAAGAAAAAAGAGACTATAAAATAGAAAGAGGACCCAAATGGAAGGGGATCGGGGAATTGAGAGAGAAATACTGTAGCAATAAGAACTGCACTTGTAATCAACTTCAAGAATTATATACAAAAGCTAATATCCTCGGACTGTGCCGAGGACAATTTTCATTAAATAAAACTAGTCTATTTTTACTTTATTGTTATTTGGATCCACTATAATTGCTATCTAACTCATTAGTGCCTAATTTTCTAATCCACTTTCTACAAATTCATTATATTGGGCTCTTTAGACTTAAATTCTTTTAACTTTTGGGCTGAAGACTCAAACTGTGCCCTTACGAACATAATATGAATGTGACTTATTAGAACAAATTGCTCTGCATGCATTTGCTCATTCGATTCCTTCAAGGAATCTCTACATTTTAATGGGTAAAGTTTGGCAGGAAATAAAGATATAACATTATTTAAATGAAGTGGAGGGGAAAAAAAAATTGATAGAGAAAGGTATTATAAAAATTGTGTAGTTAAAATAAATGACTTTTTAAACCAAAATTTTTAGAAAATTTTTAACTCTCTTGTTGGAGATGATTTCCTAGCCGACATAGCAAGTGTGACAGTCTAATTAATTAATGACCAAGAACATTCATTTGTGACAACTTTTGTTTGGTAGAGGGTATCACGAAAAAAATGTGCATGGAAATTGGTACTGGGATTCGTTGCTTAAATACTTTTATGGCCAGTTTCCTTCAAGTCTCTGGAAGATGTAGCCTGTGACAAACCTACCTGGGGTCATTAAAATGGCTTTTCTGGTTGGATTATCACAAAAACAAACAGACACTAGTGTAGCGCAGCATATATTAAATTGCTATGAGTTTTGGAGTCCTTTTTATTTTGTAGAATCTATGTTGCTTAAATACAAAACTTAATTATATGGAGTTATGAACCAACCATACCAGTACAATATTCGCACCAATAGTTAAGTGGACCATACATGTTTGATGGATACTAATGCAGTGTTGGGTGGAACATCAGGCAAGTAGGGCCAATGCAGGTCAATTTCTTACCCGCCAGGCTGCATCTTATAAGTGTGGGTCTATTTTGGTAGATATGTACATTATAGGGACATAGATATCACATGAATTGTGCTATGGATGTTAATAGAAGCCCCCACTGAACATCACACTTCTTGTGGGAAATGGGATTGCACTACCACTTCTATGTAGCCATGTTCTATTGATGTAACTATTAAATGAAGTCTTCGTGCCCCACCCAAAAATAATAATAATAAATGGGGGTAGAAATGTTTATTGGGAAAAAGAAATAGATAAAAAAATACAATTTTGTAATTCAAAAATTATAAAGTGATGAATTCATATAAAAGTGATAGATAATCAATCTCAATTTACCGCATACAATAATTATGGTAAAGTGCGTGAATTAGGTTGTGTTAGTAGAATTGTTATTTGTGATTATGGTCTTCCATTCAGAATTTGAAGGGATCTTTGTTTGCTTCATGCTTGGTAGGGTCACTGGGTCAACCAAGCCTGACCCATATACAAGCCCATGCCCGTACGGCCATACCTGCCTCAGCTCACTTGTAGGCTCAATGAATGTCCAATTGTCTTAGATGCCCATGTGACTTAACTGGACTATAATATGGTCTTGGTTCTGAACACAAAAAGTAAGAAAAATATGGGTTTTGTTGCTTTCAGATTTGGAACTGGGCTTCATAATATGCCATACAATATAACCCATCCCGAAATATGTTAATTCTCTTGTTGGTATGGATTCAAAGGAGCAAAGGAAACAACAGGTTGTTAGTGTTAGAAATACCTGTAATACAAATGGTTAGTGTTGGAATCAAGAATTAGCATAAACTGTTTCTATGGATGCACAAGAGTTGCTAAATGAAGCAGAAAAACATTCTATTCCAAGAAGATTAAGTACAACAGGCCCAACAAATATTCCTTCTAATAGAAAACATATAACTATAATGTCCCTTACATATATCTTTTTCTTTTTTTTGAGGAACTTGTCTCTTATATATACTAATGCAACAATAATAGGCGTGTCACGCCAATCACAATGTATAACAAACTTTGATTGTCAGTTTCTATGACTGACACTCGTATGAGAAAGAATCCTTTCACATAAACACCCTAAAAGACGTTGTCACAATCATACCATTGCCCCCCCTTAAGTGAATAGAGAAAGTAAGAACGCTAGTAAACCGAAAACCATGCCAAAATTTTGAACGGAGCTCGCTGAGGATGTAATACTAATAGGGGCAGGAGCAGGTATATCAGAAACTGAATGTATGGGAGCAATTTGAAAAGCAAAGGGTCTTCCAGACGAGCCCTCTTCCTTGACAACCTTGATGTGGAGCTTTTGGCCGACCTCACAATGCTTCCCAATGCCACAATAATAGTAAAAGTCCCCAGTGTCATTGAGGTCCAGAATGGTTGGTCCCAAGTAGTACATGTCAATGACATTTTTTTGAGTGCAATCTTCGAAGTCTTTCTTGTCAATCTGTACCACGTTGTTGGAACCGGGCCTGTATGGGAAAACTGCAATTTTGGCTTCTTAGTAATTGTCCATGTATATTTGCTGAATAGCATGGTCATTTGTTCAATTTTTTGAACACTTAAAGCAGCAAAATTTTAGACAAATAATGAAATGGTCCATGTGTATAAATTATATACAGAACATGTTTTTAGTGGTAAAAACCATTCCAACATACAATAGTTAGTAGTAATAAAGAATTTCTGTGTACTTTTCCTCTGCATTAACAAGCAAAGGGTGCACAATACAAGCATAAAGATATAGTTAAGTTAAGCCACACATCGAAGCAAGGAATTTCTAGCTTCAATATTTGTTAGAGGTAATAGGTGCTTCGAGTGCAGGATTGTTGACTTGAAAAGGGAAAGGATTTCCAGACGAGCCCTTTTTCTTGACCACAGTTATGTGGAACTTTTGGCCTGCTTCACAATGCTTTCCAATGTCACAAATAAAGTAATAGTCCCCAGTCTCTGTGAGGTCCAGAATTGTTGGCCCATTGTAGTACGTGTCAATGGCATCTTTTTCTCTGCATTCCTTGTAGTCTTTCTTCTTTACTAATACCACAGTTTCGGAACCCGGCCTGTATGGGAAAACTGCAACTTTGGCTACTTAGAAATTGTCCCATTGTATGTTGCTCTAATTTTTTTCTCAAATCAGTAAAAGCTAATCCAAACGCACATATTTCACTATTTATGGTCTAGCTAGTTAGATCACTTGCGTTACAAAAAAGGTTTTTCCTAGTACTTTGAAATAAATTGGTAAGACCACTATTTTGAGATAATGAGATAACCCCACTATATATATACTATACCTGGTCATTTTTTTGACAAAGCAACCAAATGGGACACAAGCTATGACGTAATACTCTTACAAGCATAAAGATAAGCTAGATGTATAAAGCAGAAATCAAAACAAAACATTCAAGCTATTTGAAAAAGAAAAATTAATTGGTTAGACATGTTACATAATTTGTTTTCGAAGTTGAATCCCTGAAGTTCCATATAGGCCAAAAGGCATTAAACTTACCAAGTCTGTCACCAACACCAAAGGTTCTTGGTTTAGCCCATTCTTCAAAGAAGGTTTGGTTGTCAGGCAAACGCCAGCCATGGCCTCCTCCAACAATGTGAGTCATTGCACTAACTGAACCCATCATAAGGCACCCAGCAATTGCTGCCAACATGAATAAAGTAATTTTCATCTTTGTCATTTTTTCCCTTCCTTCTATTGCAATTCCCAATTTTTTTTTTTTTTTTTTTGGATAACCTTAACGTAGAAGGAGGGATGATATTTGCGTGGTTCCTTCACTACCGAATGGGGAAATAATAACTTAGAAAGGAACCTGTTTTTAGTTTGGCAAGGGGTCGGCTTTTGTGCTTGAGCATGGGATTGTTAGTGGTTTTGTAAGGGCTTGACAGAGTCAGCAAATGCTTATAATGGGAGATTTCAGTTGAATATTTGAGTTTAGCGTTTTATTCCCTATGTAGGTTTGGAGGAGAAGAGTGTTTTCCGCAACCACATTAACAGATTTCTTTTGGGTGGAGAGCATAGCCCTTATGCAAAGCTATTCTGGGAAAGATACTGAATTCGGAACAACTTTCATTGGTCGAAATTGGACAAGACAACGTAAAAAGATTTACTGGATGCAGAGCAAAGCCATTAACTAATGAGTAAAATTAGAGAAACCAAAATATCACCACTTCTACCTAGATTCACTCCAAACAAACCATTTTTATCATGCTCCAATTACAACAGATTGTGGTAGTTATGGAAATATTGATGTCGTTTCGATAAACTTGTTATTATTAACAAAAGTAATGTTACGTGCCTACGTTCACAAACTATTTTACAATATTTTTACAAAATATTGATGTGATAAATTTTTTATTAGTTTTCATCTAGACCCACCATTAATATCACTTTTTAATCAACTAATAATCACTCACCATATTAGTAGTTTGTAAAAATTTTTGTAAAAAAGCTTATATCTGTAACATTATTCCATTAAAAAATAGCTTGTCCAACACTCTACCTTGGTTCAAGCTAGCTCAATCAGTTTTCAGGAAAGGGTGGAAATTTTTAGCTAGATGGATAAACTTATATTTTTTTTTTATCTATATTTATATATATTTAAAAGTTGAATCATAACATTTATTATTACTATACTTCTGTTGAGCCATATCATTAGTCACGTCGTCGTTCTTCTTTCCTATTTACTTTTTCTTCCATTTTGTGACAATATAAAATACATTAAATATTCAATAAGTAGTAAAAGTCTCACACCATGATAATAAAAATAAAATAATTTTACATATTCATCTTAAAGACGGTTTCAAATTTACATATACTTTATTATTACAAATTAATCTACTTTAATTTAAATGTTTATAATTGAAAATTTTAAAAATCATCTTAAAAAATCATTAAACTATTCGGTTACTTAATATAGCAAAGTGCTTTACTATTTATTTATTTTTTTTAACAATATAAAATATTTGAATTATTTGAATATTTAATAGATAGTAAAAGCCTCACACCATAATAATGAGATTCACTTTACATATTGTTGGAATATTTTTAGAGAAATGATATGTCTACAACAATTTTACAACATTTTTACAACAAATTCTAAGTGGCAGGTTCTTACTGGTTGTTATTGTTGGGGCAAAAAAGTAATCTTAGTGTTAGTTTTAAATTTGAACCAATAACAACTAACCACCTGTGATTTGTTGTAAAAATGTTGTAAAATTGTTGTAGACGTAGCATCTCTCATATTTTTATATCAATTATTAAAAAATATTATTGTGAATTGATGAAATCAGTTTTCTTTTTACTAATTTCAAAGCCTTTATATTTGTAATAATTTGTAAGTTATTTTGTATATGTAAGGATAGGACTGAGCAAGGGACACGACCCACCCGACGACCCGACCTACCCGACCCGAAAGGTTTTGGTCGGGTATGAGAATTTTCAGGTTGAGTTTTGGGTCTAAATTTCGGGTTATTTTCAGTTTCGGGTTGGTTTCGAGTCAGCGTCAAGTCTTTTATGTATGCTACTTCTGAACCCGATTTTTTTTTTTTTTTTGAAAAACACCCTATTCTTTGTTGGTCTCTCTCCGCCTCCCTCAGTTACTCTCCCAAGTCTCAATCTCACCCAGTTCTATCTCTACGTGTGTAAGTCATCCTTCTCCTTGTTAATTTAGTTGAGTTTTTAATTCTTTCAAATTTTGGGTTTTATTCTATGTAAATATCCTATTTAGGTTTGATTTTCTTGCGTTTTGTGATGTGGGTTTAGCTTGAATCATACTGACAGGCATCAAAACTGGTTTTTTTAAGGACCCATTTCGATATTTTTCAGGTTTTTAACTAAAGAGCTATGTTTTTTTAAAGACCCATTTCGATTTTGTTCAGGTTTTTGTATTTCAAGGTTCTTGAAAGTATTGGTAGTAAGATATTTGAGTCTGTAAATGAGAGTGAGAGTGAGAGTGAGAGTGAGAGAGAGAGAGAGAGAGGAACTAACAGCTTCTAGTCAGTATTCATCATCAATTTCAAGCTTCTTTTGGCACCCAGTAGTTGGGTTTGCGATGTTGAATTGCAAAACGAAAAAGAACATAACCTTCATGTTGGATGTGAGAGAATGGGCAGAGTTGAGCAGATGCGGCTGCAAATGAAGATGACGCAAAGAGGAAGCGACTTGTGCTTTCTTTAGGGTTCTGTTGGTGTTTTTTTTTTTTTTTTTGGGGGGGGGGGGGTGTTTCCAGACGAATGGGGCCAAAGCCTAAACCCTAACAAATGGAGTCTAGCTCTTAGAGAAGACTCAACCCATTTAAGGACCCATCTCCAATTTCAGTAGCAGCAAGCCCATTTGGATGATCCCATGCCATTATCGTTTAAAAAAAAAAAAAAAAAAAAAAAAGCCAACTTGAGTCCCGAAAAACCGACCCGATATCAGACCCGATTTTTCAAGTTGGGTCGGGTTTTAGGTAGCCAAACCAATTTCTATCGGGTCGGGTTTCGGGTCACAACAAACCCGACCTGACCCGTCTCGACCCAATATCAGTCCTATGTAAGGACACAATATGGTTCATAAACCCAAAAGGTAAAAGGATCTAAATCCAGAGAGCCTAATATAATGAATTTGTAGAGTGGATTAGAAAAATAGGTTCTAATGAGTTGGGTGACAATTATAATGGATCCAAATGACAATAAAGTAAAGATGAACTAGTTTTGTCTAAAGAAAATTGTCCTCGGCACAATTCGAGGAGATCAGTCCTTGTATATATCTTTTTAATTTGATTACAAGCACAGTTCTTATTGCTATAGTATTTTTCTCTTAATTCTCCGATCTCTTTCCCTCAGGGTTTTTTTTTTTTTTTTTTTTTTTTTTTTTTATACTATCTTCCTTCTTTCATCTCTACCCTCCACGTGTAGATTGGATTGCTGGTGTTGATTCTTGTCCTATTAGCACCTTCCTGAAGTCTCTGGGAGTAGCTGTAAGGCTGAAAATTATTGTTCAGGTATCACTTCCTCATTAATGCGGCCAAAGAGTTAGTTATAGAATATTCAATGCGGTGGTAGCAGCTTTCTCTTAGATATTTCATAGTTTTCCTTTGTCCTGTGCTTTCATGATGTATATCTTTATCAATGAAATCTCCTGGAACGTTGCTTCTAGATGGCAGACCGCATCTTCTGACCTTTTGCTTCGTTCAGTCGAGGTAGTATCCCTCCTTGAGCTTTCATGATGTATATCTTTATCAACGAAATCTCCTGGAACGTTGCTTCTAGATGACAGACCGCATCTTCTGACCTTTGCTTTGCTCAATCGAGGTAGTATCCCTCCTTGTATCACCTTCTTGAACCATCATGACCAGACCCCTTTCTTTATTCAATAATGCCGATCTCCATAACAACGTTTACCTATCCTCGGACTACTAGGTATCCTCAAACCGAGCCCCCAGCCCAATACATACTACTGGGCCTATTATCCCTACCGTGTATATATATATATATATATATATATATAATGTTAGTATTTGGACGGCTATAAATATTCTCAACTAAATGAACATATTATGTAGTTGGTTGCTTGTCAATTTTATATACACTCACCATTTTTTCTCTAACATTCACATTTTGTTACAGAAAGGATTGTACAACTTTCACGTTTGTTTATAGCAATAGATTTTTTTGGTATTTTAATATATCAAATTCAGCGAAAAAATAAAATTCCTCATAAACACCCGCAGTTTCTAGCGTTTTCAAAGTGGTTGCCACGCTGGCACATCCCAATTCCCGGCCTGTTGTTTGCTTGAAAAAACAGGACAGAGCCGCTGTTTAGCTAGCAAAACCAAAAGAAATAGAGAGCAGCGGTCCAAACACCAAAATTTCCCACAAACTCTTTCTTGGGGACCAAACAATACCACGTAGACGTAGTATATATATTTTTGAAAAAAAAAATTAAAAATAAGAAATATAGCCATATATCTAAAACCCTAACTCAAGTCAAAACCCATCCAACAGAGTAAAAAAAGAAGCAATGGATCAAAGCGGTGTTTCTCAAAGCAAAAGTCAGAGCGAGCCCGTGTGTGGTAAGGAGGCTCTTGATCTACTCAACTGCGTTACCCAATCGCCTTACGATCAAGACAAATGCCTCCGCCTCTTACAGTCCTTGCGAGACTGCGTGCTCAACAAGGTACCTTTCTCACTCTCTCTCTCTCTCTCTCATTGTTTTGTGATGGGTTTATGAGCTTTGTTGCTTGTTTAGAACAGAGTACAATTCAAGTTATAGACTTATGTAAATGGGTTTTTTTTTTTTTTTTTAAAGAGTTGGGATTTGTTGCCTTTTTGGAATTTTGTTTCACACTATGAAATAGTCAGTGGAGTTATTATGCGTATTGAGGTTTTCTAAAATTCATGAAAGGACTGTTAGATTTTGTGGATTTGGGTTTGGGACAAACAATGCCAAGTTTGTTTGTGTGGACGAGTATTGTGTTTTTGACCCAGTACTAGTCTGCTCGGTGATATTAAATATTAGAATGGATTTTGATCTTTCGTCAATAATTAGTGTGTTTGGTGTTCTTGAAGTTAAAAAATGAACTTATGTGATGTTGGGTTTTTGTAGTAACACTTTAGATTATGTGTATTGGGGTATTCTAGATTTCCTGAGAAGACTGTTAGGTATTGAGGATATGGGTTAGGAACAATGCCAAGTTTGTGTGGAAAACTAGTGTGTTTTTGACCCAGTAGTTGTCTGCCCGATGATATTAAATTAGAGTAGAATTTGCAACTTTCGACACTAATTAATATTTTTTGGTGCTCTTGAAGTTGAAAATGAACTTATGTCAATGTTGGAATGTTATAGTGACACTAGATTATGATTTCTAACTTATATTTTGATTAGTAACACATGCACCTGGTGGATCTTAATATGGCCTTTACACAATACCCGGCTTTTTGTGTGGTTTTCCATTTAATCTTGAATGAGCCTTCTGTTGAGAGGTCTGTGAAGATATCCAAGCATGGAATTTTTTTTTTTTTTGCCTAAAAAAGAAAACAATGTTATAACTGGACCAGCTAAAGCAAGGATGGGGAAGTTGTGTCACTACTTGCATTAAGGTTCTAGTTCAGATCAATCTGATGTGATTGCCTCTTCCATACCAGTGCCTTTACATCCCTTTGATGATAATACGCATTACTTGCTTCCTAAACAAATATTAGAGATAATGAAGGTGCTACCTAAATTATGTCAAAGCTTTTGTCATCAAGTGGCCATTTAACAAATTTGGACCAGGTTGCTTAGCTCGTTTGTTTCAACTGTTATCCCTATCATGTACCTACTGGTTTTCAAGCTTGAAGTTATCTTCTTAGCATTTCTACTTTGTTGTCAAAGGTAACAGAAAGATGAGAATGCCCTTGTTTAGTCCATGGGTTGGTTTTTGTGTGTGTGTGTGTGTTTTGGGGGGGGGGGGGGGGGGTGGGGTTGTGTTTATTCTGTCTAATCCATACCAAGAACCAAACCAAAATGACTTCTAATTTGATTCCCTTTCTTTATTGGGTTGTATAGCTTCTTATTTCTCTCCTTCACAAGCACCCTAGAGTAGAGTCCTTTCGATTTTTCAAATTTTCCCCACCTGGGAAATGTGAAACATGTTGGTCATAGGTTTAAAATAATGATCCTAATTGAACTTGCCTTTCAGTTATGACATTCTTGGCCGTAAGACTTATCCCAAAAAACACACACAAAATGAAGAAGACATTGTTGGCTGTAAGATCAATATATTATTTGGCATCATAGAGCAGACGCTACAGTTATGACAACATACTCCTGATATGACATTAAACATGGTACAAACAATTTGGCTTCAAGTGAGGGTGCATATTTTGAATGGAGTGGACCTCTGAAATGCAATTTAAGAACACATTTCTCATTTAGATCATGTGAGGTCAAGGGCCTTGTATTTCTATGTTTCATTTTGTACAACATACAATGTGTTTACTGTCTTTTGCTTTTCTTTTCTTATGTTTTTTTCCCCTCAAACAGAAAGTCAAGAAGTTCTCACTAACTGATCAAGAACAGCAAGAAGCAAACACAACGGGCAAGAAAGCTTGATTGAATTTTGTCTGAAGTCTGTTTTGTATCACTGATGACAAACTTGATAACTAGCACAAAATTGTTTTCACTTCGACCCAATTCATAAAGAATGCTGCTTTGAAAACATTTTAACAAAAGTATTATTCACTTTGTTGTGGGAATTTCTTTTGGAGGATCAGAAGAGTGGCATATGTTTTTCAAGCATTGAATGCTTGATTTTATTTTCTCTAATGAAAAATAATACTAAAAATATGTCAAACCTACTGTACTAGTTTCGCTGTTGCAACTACTAGTAATAATATAATACTTACAGTTTTGCCATTCTTACTGATACTAGATAATTACCAAGAATTCAGACATGTCAAAACGAATCCATTTTTTTGTCCCCAAATGTTACAATGTGAAATTGTGTCTTCAGTCTGTCCTGCTGGTAGATGCAATTATGCTTATGGATGTCAAAGTCAAGCAGCATTATATTTTTGGTACTTTTTAACACATCCGATAACTTATTGTACAATGTTAGCGGTTGTGGTTCTGTGATGGTAGTATGTGGGAAACGTGGCTATATTATAGCGAACAAAGGGTTGTAGAACCGTTGTGAAACCGTCTAAAAATGTTGGATATAAGTATATGGATTGGCTGTGATAGCTCTTCTTCTTCTTTTAAATAATTTATGACGTGGAATTTCACCAAGTTAGGATCTTTTGAACCCACCCTTGAGATGTAAACCATGAATATATGATCCCATCTGTCAGAACTATGTTTCAGGTAAAGTCAAGAGAATTGCTACTGGGAATTGCTAAGATGTTTTGGTCTATGGTTCATCCAAAATCTCCAACCATTAGGTTGCAAGTGCTCTTTAAGACCTGCACCAAGCATGTTGGATTTTTAGGGTCCTGTGTTTAAACAATAGTTTTTAAATTTTTTTTAAAAATATATGTAAATAAAAAAGTGTATAAAAATACGTGTAATGTTGTTTAAAAATTGAAAATATGTGTTTAATGGCATGTTTGGATGTTTAAAAAAGGAGGGGGAGTAGAGTAGAGGGAGGGAGAGTAATGCAATTATCTTGTTTGGAAGTTTTTTAAAGAATGAGGGGGAGGGGTTTGGAGGAGTTTGGAGGGGTTTAGACTCCCTCTAGCCCCCCAATTTTAATTCCCCCAAATTGGAGAGATTTGGAGGGAGAGTAGAGTACATAAACTATTGACCAAGTAAATTACCTAATTTACCCTTATTATATTAACAAAATTACACAAGGGAAAGGACTAATTACTCCCTTCCCCCTTACTAATTTTAAAAACATCTAAATAAGGTGGAGGTGAATCATTCTCCTCTACTCTCCTCCCCACTACTCCCCTTCCCTCTACTCTCCTCCCTCTCTAAACTTCCAAACAAGCCATAAATTAATATGCCAAATGTGCATTAATTACATGAGAATGTTAAGAAATTGCATTTTTCTTTTTTGCCTCCCACTTTTATTGTACGCATTTAATGCCCATTATCGTTGTAACATGCAAAGCACAACCGATTATTGGTCTCCCTATTTAATGAGTAATGGCCTCCTTACTAAAGGCGCTTTATGAAACATATAATGTGTAGTTCAACCGTAAGGTCCATAACTGAAACTAATTCAAAATTGAGTAAATTCAAAAACGCTTTGTTTGGTGAAGAGAAGGCAAATATAAACCACCAAACATTGATTTCAATTAATACTCTTATCAAATTTGGGGCTCAAAATTTCTCATCTCTTGTATGTTCGACTTGGTTTAAATGCGCATGTGTTCACGTTTCATTTTAACAATAATGATCACCCTTAAAATTATGAGAAAGCAAAACGAGACCAATGAAAGTAGTGCTATTTCCCTTATACAGAGTAATTAAGACAACAAAAGAAGCAGATAAATGAGAAAAAAGATTTGTTTCAGAGAAGAGCAAGGTGAATTAGACTGCCACCAAATTGAATATAACATTAGCAGCAGCCACTATCCCCAACAACAATTTGTTAAATGTCACACAGCCAGACTCATCCCACAACAGTGTCACACAAACACACACACACACACACACACAAAAACACGAACACAAAACACCAGCCCCACCTAAAAACGCCTTTCTCAATCCCTAAATTCACAACATTACATTTGCCATTGCATTTTCAACCTCATCCCTCAAAAACCCATTCTCAGCCTGGCAATTCCATGTGAAATTTAAAAGCTTTAGGACATGTCCGCAGAGTGGATAAGGTATGTGAGCACCAAAGCCACCGCCATCAACACATACGCAATACCTTGGTCAATTGATGTCCCTGCGAACACACATTAACAATGCCAACCCCATCAGCTCCATTTCACAGCAGAGACTACAATCAAAGTTCTCAAAATATAAGTAATCAAAGTTCTAAGGAGAAATTATTCAATTCTTAGGGAGCAATATTCATTTACCTAGCATAATTGTGAGTCTTGCTAATTAAAATTTATTATGTGACCCATTATTCATACGAGAAAGAATAAGGAACATTGCTTTTGGAGTATCAAATAATTTCACAAAAAAAATGTGAAAGAAAGCCTCACATTTTCTTCTGGAATGGAAAAACCTTAAAACCCTTTAACTAAACAAGCTTAAAAAATTCATGACACTTCTCTCTCCTCAAGGTGAAGGATAAGATTGCAAGTTCAAAACAAAGGGTAATCTTCAAAAAGTTTAATTTTCCCTCATCTTCTAACATAGTTTCTTTCCTTTTGTTTTGTTACTCAACATCCTACAACATAGTTTCCAAAGCCCGTTTTCTAGATTTGAGTTTTACCCAATACCCAAAAGAGCTAAAACCTTAAAAAACTCAGATTCACATTGCAATAAACCAAACCATTACATATCAGATCTGCAATATATATATATATATATGTAGAGAGAGAGAGAGAGAGAGAGAGAGAGAGAGAGAGATGTAACCGTCACTAGTAGGGGCAGGAGCTGGAGCGAGGTTTTGAGGGTGAACGGAAGGCAAGAAAATAGCGAAAAGGAGCACCAAAACAGCAACAACTCCCAATGAAATCCTTGTAACCGCCATTTCCTTTTCCTTGCTTTGAATTTTCAACTAAAGGGTGCAACTACAAATACAATACAAACCAAAAACTAAAGCCTCAGCTCCGATCTCTCTCTGCGACGCCCCTCAAAGCGACACGCAGAGAGAGAGAGCGAGAGAGAGAATGGTCACTCAAATTGCAAATGCAGCGAGTGTTTTTTTTAGAGGTGGTGACTGTGGCTGTACTGAGAATATGAGAATGTGATAGGAGGGTTATGCATCAAAAGCGTTTTTTTTTCCTTTTATAATTATAGTGCATACAGATACAGGTGTGTTTGTAAGTTGTAACTTTGCGTTCGTGTTTTTTTATTTATTTTTTTTTTTTTAAGAGATACTTATAATAATTTTACAATAAACTATAGGTGGTTAGTTGTTACTGGTTCAAATTTAAAACTAATACTAAAATTACTTTTTTGCCCCAACAATAACAACCTGTAACAACCTGTCACTTAGAATTTGTTGTAAAAATATTGTAGACATATGTTTTTCTTTTTTAGTAAAATATAGTTAACATCTTAGCTTAGTGCCAGCTAAGTTGAAAACTTCTTAAAATTGACTAATTTAATTTTTAATCTATTATTCATTTTTCTCGTTTTTATCGCCGTGATCATTGGTTTTAAAAAATCTTGGATCTGATTAACATATTAATCCAAATTTATGGTGATATATGTATTTTAACCTTTTTTTAGGGTAAATTTTACTTATATACTCTAAGGTTTGGATTAATGTTAAATAAGTTTAAGATTTTTCAAAACTAACTAATTTGATCCTTAAAGTTAATTTAATCTTTAATTATGAATTACGTTAGATTTAGGGACTACAATCACGCACTATTAATGCGATAGTCATTCTACATATATAAATATTTATGAAATGTAGGGATAAGAATTGAAAGTTTAAGTCTACATGAGTAAACTCCACGTAATACTAAAATAAAATTCTATCTACCTTTAAAAATTAAAAAAAAAAAAAAAGTCAGTGGTACCAAATTCGTTAATTTTGAAAATTTTATAAAAGTATTAGCTCAAAGTTATGGGATATGTTAATTTTATTATAAACTTTTCAAAAAAAGAAGAAAGCTGAGGAGAGAGAAAAGCGGTAAACGGGAAAAAGTAGAAAGTGGGGGGTCCAGAGGAGAGGGCGCATGTTTCGGAGCGAGAGCATGTGAGTTGTGAGCTGACAATGACAGTTATACAGAGCAGAACAGAGGACAGGCTTCTCCCTTTCGCTTTTGGTCTGACAGTCTGTAACCTCCCTTGGTTGGCGCCTCATGCCCTCCTCTCCTCGTTCATCTTCTCTCTCCTTTTCTTCTTTCTCCATTTTTTACCATTTTATTACCTTTCCTCCTTTCTTTTCCTTTTGGTTTTGGCTTTGCGTCCAAAAATGTTAAATATACTGGTACAAGTACACAGTCATACTACCACACATAGAGCCTTAAAACAAACTTGTCAATTTATTGTATTCGGTGGATTTCAACCAAATAATAAATAAATATTTCAATTACTTTTTATTGTATTCGGTGGATTTTAGTTTCAACTAAATAATAAATAAATATTTGAATTACAATAAATATTTATTGTATTTGGTGGATTTTATTTGTGAGTTGTGGTTTCAAATTAGAATCAATAATAATTTACCATTTAAGATTTGTTATAAAAATATTGTAAATGTAGCTATTGAACTTCTTGTATTAATTTGTAAAAATTTATAATATTTCTAGTAAATTTTTTATTTAAATTTTTTTTCTTTTCTCATCATAAATTACTCAAGTATAATAGGAACGGCATCCGAAGGATCTTGTATCCAACTATATACATGGTGTTATATGTTATATCATTTACAACTTTAAATGATATATTAATATATTATTAAATACATTTTTAGATTTGTAATATTTAGTTAAATCCTTTAAAATCAATACATTCAAACGCAAAAAATCTTCTGAACTTATTATCTAGCCCCTCCTCTCTTTAGTACATTTTCCTAATTCATTAAATAATATTAGACAATTTTAAGGTTTTTTTTTTTTTTTGGTGGGGGGGGGGGGGGGTGTTAAGGTATCTTTGTGTTTTTATTTTTATGGTATGGTAGCCACTATGATCATCCGCTTATATATTTTTAAATAATTTAATCTTATCCATTCTTTCACCCAAAAACACTTGAAATAAACAATTCTCATCGCAGTTAAAATTAGTTAGCATTCCTTTTTATTTATTTATTTATTATTATTATAGATATGATAATATTTTAAATTTATGACATCTATTTCATGATAATTAGTCTTTATCATTAGGCAAATATACCAATTAATTTTTATTATAGACAATAATTGAATTTCAAATATTTTATTCGACGATAAGAGCTTTTACCAATTAAACTAAGTAAAACCCACAATTAGTTAACATTTCTTATTTGGTCAAATAAATTTTTAAATGATATGGCATTGTGAACATATTTAACCTCATTAAAAAAAAAAAAAAAAAAAAAAAAAGAAGAAGTAAAATTTCTATCATGAAGGGAAATGGCGAGCATCGCATCTTTTATTTTGAAAGGAAGACATGTTATATGAGTTACTATAAAAATAAGTATCATGCGCAACGCGTGGGTTCGTGGCTAGTTTATTATAATTTCCATTCCTTTTTTATTTTTTTGAAACCTAAATCAAAGAATTACAATTCATTTTCTTCTTCCCCTTCCATCATCCAAACACACAGAGCAAACTCATTGTCGTTTTTTCTCTCCTTGCTTGTAGGCACCGAACTTGGGTCATGATCGTTCAAGACATCATTATCCCCAAAATTCTGTTTTTTCCCCCCTCAATAGAGAGATGTGGACCGTGTAAAATGCGTATGAGACTGGCATACGACTTTATTTATTTATTTTTATGAGGATTTGGATTCTGGAATGCAATGACAGCAGTTTTGTGATTCTATAAAAAAATACTAATGCACAAGTGGCTAGAACAACGAATTGGTTGCCAAGGTGGAATTAGTTGTCAGTTTCTCTGGCTGCTATACTTTTGAACCTGCTCTTGGTTGCCATTGCCAACAAACACCAACAAATATTCGTCTCATTCTACAAGTTGGAACATTTAACAACCACCAACATTTATGCCAACAAACATCCTGTTCAATTAATAAAGGCCTTCTTTCACAAATAGGATCTTATACTGATTCGAGCGGAAGAAAGAAGATATTTCTTTTTCTTCTTCATTTCTAGAACCAAAAAGGGGGGAAAAAAAAGACTGAACAAGATGTGGTGCAAGGAAATTGGTTGAGTTACACATTCATGTGTCTCAAAATCTCAATTACTGATCTAGTGATTCTAAAAGGTCTCATGAGATTCATGAAATTTTAAGTTTAAAACACTTAACTAGTACCTTAGGGCCATTCCAAAAAGACTCTTTATTGTAATTATGTTGTATGTGTACGACAGAATACTACACATATTTGGAAAATAGTCAAGTGTTTGAAGAGCTTTAGACACCAAGAATACTACCAACATAACTTTCTTTCACAACAAATTTCATAATCATTGAAATAGTAGACTGTGAGTGATGGGCACAATTCAAACTTACGTATCCATTACTTTTTTTTTTCCCACCAGCCAACCACTTTTGTGGAATTTATAGCAAAATAGTATCAATAGCAGTGTTGTAGTCGTAAACTCCACCCAGTTCAAAGTTCAAGACACAAATACATACGAACCCATGCGTACAGAGAAAAACCGCCTTCAATTAGTATTATTTTAAAATGTGCCAGTGCAAGATGTTATTTTGTTTTCTTTTTAATTTATAGAGGAAATTATTCAGCCAAAGAAAAAAGGATAAAGGAAATCAACTAAGCAAAGAAACAAAAAGCAGTTAGAGCATGACTAAGGGTGATGGAAGAAATGGGCCCCAAAGCTAAAGCAAGAAGCAGCCCAAGCTGCCATGCTATATGGGCTAAAAAATTAGCCAATCCTGGTACAAAACAAAAATCCTACTCCACAAAAGACCAAAAGAGAGAGGTAAGTTTTTATATCCAATTCAATATTTACAGGCTACCAATCAAATTCTGCAGCAGAGTTGAGAGTGGTAGAGAGTAGATTATGACACCTTCAAAACTTAAATAATTAAGGCCTTTGTGAGCAGCTAAAGAGACAGTAAGTAATGCTATTAATATTAATCTATTACTGCCATTACTTCTACCTAATTTATATGTGAAAGCATATTTGGTAATCAACTTACTACTAGAATTTGAGATGGTTCTTTTTTTAATTTGATTCGAGATTGGCTCATCAAATGAACTTACATTTGAATGCATTACTTGGCATAAGATAATAAGCACCCTTGGGAGATGAAGAATTCTTCAAATATTTTTAATTCATCAACTTGACCCAGAATTTGTCATTGCTTACACTCAAGTCAGTGACTCTTCTCATGCCCAAAACCCCACATTAGATATATCATCATTCTATGATTTTAAATGGCATTTTCTCTGATTTGACATATTTCCCTGATTAATAACAATTTAACACACACACACACACACACACACACACACATATATATATATATATTTATTGGTATTTATATTGGTGTTCAAGATATAGTGTGGTATTTATATTGCAGGAAATGCTTTAGAACCTTTGAATTTATTGGTAGTAGGATTCAATAATAGAATGCTTTTGTGAAGATAATACATTATTGCCTTGGTGGAATGCTTCAAAAGAGGTACAGTTGCTTGTCTTGTATAGGTGGAATGCACTATTATTGTCTTGTTGTGTCAGCAGATAGTGCTCATGGTTATTGTTAATGTTATATATATATATATATATAAAGAGTCGAGCAAAGGACCTGTGCACTGTATGGCCCAAGCGTATGACTTTGGGCCATAAATTGGCAGACAAGCCCCACCAAATTGATCAGCCTGAGCCTACAAAGTCCAACCCAGCTAAGTGTCCTCGGCTGGGCCTGGATCCAAGTTCCATATTTTTTTCCTTTCACTGTGTGAGGACCAAGCCCAGCACAAAATAGGAATATTTGAGACCCATGAGCTCTTGGTGAGCGTAACATGCAAAGCCCAACCACCCAAAGGGAATTCACAATTTCACATACCTGATATCTGCTATGCAAAAACAAAATGAAACACAAAGCCTCCTTTAAGAAATGAAGGCCAAATTATCCCTCGAATTTAACAAATTCAGAAGGAGACAATCTCTTTAAGGAAACAAATTGGGTTGTACTTGGTAATCACTACTTAGTCAGCCAAATTACCATTTTTTAAGAGAAAAACCACGTCAGCTCACCGCTCAATACCTGAGGAAAGTGTATACCAAATTTTGTGAATTAGGAATTTAGGAATTACCTCAATTAAGAGGACTTTAAAACACATAAATTCGGTAAAGAGAAATGATACGTCTACAACATTTTTACAACATTTCTACAACAAATTCTAAGTGGCAGGTTGTTACTGGTTATTATTGTTGGGGTAAAAAAGTAATCTTAGTGTTAGTTTTAAATTTGAACCAATAACAACTAACCACCTATGATTTGTTGTAAAAATATTGTAAAATTGTTGTAAACGTAGCATCTCTCGTCGGTAAATAACAAGGCAATTCCAAACACACAAAAAATATATATTATATAAAGAGGACTTTCAGACTCATAAAAATTCAATCAAAATATTCAATTAAGAGGACTTTAAGAACCGAGGATCAAACCGAGCAAGCTTTTAATGTGTTACGGGCAAGGTGTTTGTTGTTTCAATTAAAAGGTCTTTAAGACATAAAAATTCTGTAAAGTAACAATGAGATTCACACTAAAGGGAATAAAGACTACCTTTCATTAATTCAATTCGAACAAATACAAATTCAACTAGAAATCTCACTGGATATTTCAGATTTTCAATATAATAGTCAATTTAACCGCTAAGCTACTCGTAGTGCTAAGATTAAACTATACAGAAGATAACACGTACAAATTCTGATCAATCTTGTTCTCTGTGGATCCCCGTTTCTTACTGTCATCCTTCCTTTTATCTCCTTCAAATTCCTTCCAAAATTTGATTTCACAGAAAAATTGTTTGGCTTTAGATGTTTCTATGAATGGTAAAGCACTGGCGAAACTGTTTTTGGCAATTATAAAATACTTCCAAGGTATTCTATAACTTTCCTAAACATGTTATTGCACACTCCAAAAATGATGTATCATTATTTTATTGAATAAACTAAACACGCGTGACAAGTTTATATGACATTTAAAGGAAAATATGAAAGGAATAGCTATGGATGCAAACAGAATAAAACTTCAAAGGGTAAAATTCAAATTTTAAACTTTCAGACTATAAAATTTAAACATCTCTAAACTTTAAAGGTGTCATTTACAATTTAGTCTTTTTGTAACTATAAAATTATCTATAAAAAAAAAGGTTATTTTATTTTATTCGCTGCAAATACAAGTGGGCTTATGAAGGACTGGTTAAGACGCTGATGAATTATAAGACTTGCATAATTCCTTGGATGCTCTACTACTCATATAGTCATATCATTATACAAGACAAAGAAAGGATAGAGTCCACAAAATGCCAATGACATAGTAAGTATATCATTAAATACTGTGACACCAAACATTTTCAAGAAAGCTGACTTTCTTTCCTGAAAGACATTTTTGCATTCCATAATATATGTTCATGCCGTGGATGAGAGGTTACAGGTAATTGTCAAATTTAATGAGAGCTATTTAAGATGCGAGCTACACACTCAAATCATTGTACAATTGATGATGGTTATCTTTCACAATAGCACACACCACACAATTACATAATAGACATTCAACAAAAGTTATCCAGTCTTAGTTGAAAATTTTTTAGGTATTCTTAAAGTATGAAAAAATGGTTCTCCCTTTTCTCATATTCATGGTGGCTCCTACCATAAATTTAATGAGTGAACCCCATCATGATTGTGAGAGCTATTTAAGAAGCGAGCTACACACTCAAATCATTGTACAGTTGATGATGGTTATCTTTCCTAATAGCACACGCCACTCAATTACATAATAGACATTCAACAAAAGTTATCCAATTTTAATTGGAAAATTTTAAGGTATTCTCGAAGTATGAAAAAATGGTTCTCTCTTCTCATATTCATGGTGGATCCCACTATAAATTTACTGAGTGGACCCTACCATGATTGTGAGAGAAGGGAACATCATTCTCTATGTTCCGAGAATACTTAAGAATTACTCGTTTTAGCTATGGGGGCTATCAAATTGATCTTATAGGCTAAAGGTTCATTTGGTTGGAAGAATGGAAAAATGAATGTTAGAAAAGATTTTAGTTTCTCTCGTTTGTATTTGGTTGAAGGTAAGAAAGTGGAGGGATAAAAAAAGAAATAGAAGAGAAAAAGTAGGTCCACCTAAAAGGAGGAGAGGGTAGTTCAGTTATTAACTGCAACTATTCCTCTCTCCTCTATTTTTTCTCCCTAAATTGGGAGAAAGAATTTTGGTGGTTAGGAAAGAAACACTTAACCCCACCAATTTTTCATTTTGCCTTTTTCTCCAACTAAACACCCATAAAATCAGTTTTTTCTTCACTTCTATCTCCCATATTTTTTCTATCCACCATATTTAACTCCAACCAAACGAACCCTAAAACAAGTGGCCAATCTATTGAAAAACAAATTGCAAAGACAATATGTTTTACACAACTGCTAAGTAAAATTTAGCAATGCACATAAGAAGGTGAAGCAAGTCATATAAATTCGAAGTGCTTAAACAGGTTAGAAATTTGGAGAAATTTGACAAGATAATTTTCTCAAAGGAAGAGAATAGTTGGTGATAATATATCTGTTAATCTATGTGGCATTGAAGCTTACTTCCAGTTTGAGATTCGTGCCATAGATCTGAGAAACTGCATGTTGCTCTTTTCTTTTTTCTTTTCTTTTTTTTTTTTCTTTTTTTTTTTAATTTTATTTTATTTTTTAATAACAAGGAGTGCAATCGAAAATGCAAAATAATAAATTATATTTGATATATCATTTACAGATACATAAAATTGGCTCTATCAAAATCTAAGCTCAATTAGCGTGATTGTAAAGCGTTAAGGGTAGAAAAGGAACTGTAGAATGGATAGCATAGCATAGCACATAGGAATGTTTCAAAGCAAATTGTAATATTGTCAATCTTTTCATTAAAATGGACACTTTAGGGCCTTAGGCTCAATTGGAAAAAACCTCTTTGTCATTAGTCACAACAGTTCAAAGTCTAACGCACAAAGCTGATAAGAATGCCGAAGTATTCATGCATACTAGCTAGATTAACCTCCATTAAAACCACACGGCCGGCAATGATTCATCATTATCTGTAATCGCTTGTCCCTATCAACTAATTAATAAAATCCAAGGCATGCATGGTTGCAAGTTGCTGCAAATTTTTATGTCTACCATCTCATTATTGTCAGACTTGATTATGGGATTTGCAACAATCACATAATCAAGCATTATGAACCTTATCAAATGAGATGTAGGGTCGTAACCATGATATTTTGTCCCAAAAAGTAAAGGAATTATATATATGAACAAAATTTACTTCTTCTTTTTGCTTTTTCTTTTTTGAGAAGAAAGAACGAAATTGACTTAAATTGTAAGATTACAGGCAATATTAAATATGCTAAACTTATACATTGTTATAGTATGCATATAGGGATTTGCTTTTTAGCACAATTAATATTTAGGTATTCTCTTAACATGTAAGAGAGTTATTACATTGATAAATGGGCCTTTCAAAATGATGTATAAATAATCAATCTACCTTCAATAGTCTGCCATCACAGTCATCCAAAATTTATATGAATAAAAAAAAAATGTTTGGAAAAAAAAATGCAAAAAGCCTAAAACCACTACCCATCTTACTACAAAAGGAAATTCACATGATAATGAATTTGACTAATATCACATAAACAACTTAATAAATGAACAATGCTAATGATATTATAAAGTTTACTAAGTATACTTTACAAACTAATGAGTGAATTATTATAAATTTATTATTTATTTTTTGTTTTGTATTTAAGAGTTGACACGTCAGTTTCTAAAACTTATGCAATAAAAATTTGTAGACAATCTCGCATCACTTGAAAATTTTCTATCAGATATATAATTGAATCCAATGTCATGGTCTTTAAGTTTGAGATTTTTTAATACAGAATTTTTGTCACCTCTAAAAATTTGAATTTCAACATATAACATTATTTTGTAACACATCTTGTTGAATAATGTTGGCATTCTATGGTGCACCCCGGGATTCAAATCAATAATAGCAAAAGATAAAACATAAATACGCACTCACATAGAGAATACACAAGAATTTACGTGGTTCGGCAAACTACCTACCTCCACGGCGAGAGAGAGAGAGAGAGAGAGAGAGAGAGAGAGAGAGAGAGAGAGAGAGAGAATCCATTCTATTCAATAAGAATTATAACGCTCAACCTCTCTTACATAACTCTCAACCCTAAAAAGAACTATTAAATTACTCTTCTTCTAAGAGCTATCTTCTCCTCTACCAAGATAACTCTTCATCTAAAAAGTCTTCTCTTTTTCTAAGAGTATTTTCTTCTTCTCATACATAAGGACCCTTGGACTAAGGCCACCAAACCTTTGCAATAATACCTTGGCAATAAGGCATTAATTACTTCTTCAACAAGAAAACTTTTTTCCTTCCATATAAAGGAGAATCTTTATCTTGCAAACCAAAGAAAATTATTGTCTTTCACGCCAAGGAAAAATATTTCTTTCCACGTTAAAGGAAACCAAAATGAATCTAATTAGGAATTTGAGGCAATTTCATCATGCTATAATTTTGCCTTACCAGAGGCAAATTACACCTCAGATAATCAAAGTTCAAAATTTTTTTTTCCTATGCCTCTACAATAATCATCTTGGTAATTCTGCCTTTTCTGTCTATCTCCTAGCAACTTGACTTGCAGAAGGCCGCTCTGGCATAAGAATCATCTATTATTGATTTATTGTCATACGAAAACATAAAACCGTGTTCTGGCATTGGACCCCTCTATACAGTAGGTTCCTTACAGAAAAAATCAAGATGTTAGTTGAATTATAAAACCTGCATAATTCCCTTGAAGGCTCTATTTACTTGTATTGATTAGACAACTAAAAAATGAAGTCCACACTGCTCAAGCAACAAGAACCTTTAAACAGCTATGATACAGTGTGAGACTAGTTACAATTCCTAAGAAAGCTGTGCTGTACGTAGAAGATACCATTTGTTGGGTTACACGTGTGAGTGAAGTCCCACATTGAATAAAGATAAGAAGAATAAGTGGTTAATATAACATAATTGAGCACATACCCATTGGGCTTAGGCCTTTTGGGTTTAAGTGTGTCTCTATATGTTATATTAATTACTCAAGGAAGCTCCCCAAGGTATTTATCTCCCCATCAAGTGGTATCAGAGCTTATGGTGGTGTGCGGCGAAGGTGGTGAGGTGTTCATGGTCCCTACCCAGCGGGGACAGAGAAAGCCTTAATGGCCCACACACAAAAATCCTGGAGAAAAGAAAAAGCCCAACAAAGGAATATTGCAAATGGTGCTAAACAATGATGAGGTGCGAGGTTCCCATGGACATGGACGTGCGGAGTTCCCATGGATGTGCGTGCAGGGTTGACACGTGGTTCCCATGGATGGCGTACGAGAGACTCATGGATGACGCATTAATGAAGTGAAAAGCACATTAGTCAAAGGGGAGTGAGTAGGACTTGTTCAAAGCTCACAGAGAGGCAGAGACTCACGTGGTGCTAAATAATGGTATGGTGCGAGGTTCCTATGGACATGAACGTGCGGGGTTCCCATGGATGTGCGTGTAGGGTTGACACGTGGTTCCCATGGATGACGTACGAGAGACCCATGGATGACGCGCTGATGAAGTGAAAAGTCCACATACCCATTGGGCTTAGGCCTTTTGGGTTTAAGTGTGTCTCTATATGTTATATTAATTACTCAAGGAAGCTCCCCAAGGTATTTATCTCCCCATCACCATTCATATATGATATATGTGATTCACATTTTGGCATTCTATGATAATAATGTTTGTGCTGTACGTAGAAGATACCATTCATATATGATATATGTGATTCACATTTTGGCATTCTATGATAATAATGTCTGTGCCGTGGGTTGAAGGTCAAGCTTAGCTATCATATTTATTTAGAAATATTAAGAAGCAAACTACACATACAACACTAGTACTTGTGATACATCCCTTATTAGATATCCTTCTTTTCATAGCATAGCACACCTTATACGAAAAAAACCTTGGAAAAATCTCATCCATGTCTAGGTAATGTATCCAGTTAATGGCAGAAAAAAGGCGTCCCACCACTTAATGGCAGAATTAACAAGGAAAGGCAACAGGTTCTTAAGTTTTTATACATAACCAAAGAGCTTCTGAAAGCAGAAAAGGAACAACAATGTTTTTGTTCAAAATTAAATATTCAATTAGGTGCCGAAATTGTGCCAATAATCCAAAAAAATTGCATGTAAAATAATTTTTTTGAACATTTCAAGTTGCTTGCCAAGATACCACGGTGAAACTAATTATGATCATGAAAAAATAGTGTAGTATTCAAACAGTAAAATTTTATTGGAATAAAATCATGACACTCTATTAATACTAAGACAACAACCTATTCACGGTTACACAGTTGTTTCTTGCATCGACAGAACCACACTGGCTGTCGAAAACCTTGCCTCTCAATTAAGCCTATTTAGTTTGAGTCTTTAGACATAACATGACCACTCCAGAGTCGTCGTATCTAGTGCACACAATTCCCACTTCTACAGGTTTGGGAGAGATGATTGGTGGGCACCTTACCCCCAACATGATGACTCATGAATGCCAGTGAAAAACCTGACTATTGAAGCTGCTTAGTCTGGCCATGTAATGCAGTAAAACATACAGACATAGGTGAGGCCAGAATTTTAAGATCAAGGGGGTCAAAGTAAACAAATCGCACGGACTCATATTTTAAAAATGAGAATTTTTAGGAGGGTGATATATACTTTGTGTACAATTATACTTAAATTTAAGAATACAACTACAAATCTTAATAAGTTTTGGAGGGCCATGGCCACCCCAACCATGCCTGCAATTCTGTACCTGTGATTAGATATATACACATACTTTTAAGTTGAATATCTATCTTCATTATATTTGCATAGAAACATTACATAGACAAAAGATGAACATTACAGTATTAAAGATTACATAATCTAAATCAATCCCATAGCTAATCCAAGCTTATCATCTATGATAGTACTTAGTGAAAACTAATAATTAAGTTCTCTGAACATAGTGTAATATATTGCTATAGACTTCAAATCATTCTTGGGAAGGCCAAAGAAAGGCTCCCATGGCAAAGTTCCTCTTCTGGGTGACATCTCCAGTGACAGGCAAACCATACTCATTCAACAGGCAGTCCAGTTTCCACTCAGGCATGGTCTCATAGTCACTCTTTCTGTACCTTGGGTAGTGCAGAGGCATCTGGAAGTGGTGGCAGTTGTTGCTCTTGTTCATTTGTTGCCCATTTGGCCTTAGCCCAGGCATGGCAATAGCAGTATTGGCAAAACTAATTCCACTCATCCTACCCTTTTCTACTATGTCTTTGAGTTGAGCAATACTCAATGCCAAGTAGTCCTTTTATAGACATCCTAGAAAGTAGAATATTAGGATATGTGCTAGAAGAGAGAAATTAATAATGAGTGCATTTAATGGTCGAAAGTGAAGCATTTTGATTTTTGAACATTATGATAGATTTTTAGTAGAATTATTGTAAGCGAGCAGAGGGTTGAGAGTCACAATTTAATGCACCTGAACAACATTGAAAACTATATATCAGAGTCCAAATTGAATGGTTTAAGATAAATTTTTTGATTCAGTTCTAGATGCAGTGTTAGACCATCCATTTTCTAGAGCTTTCTATTCAAGTTAGAAAATAAGGATCCCAGTTGCTGCTTTGATGTTACATATGTACATATCCATATCATATTTAATTAGAAATATTAAGAAGCAAACTACACATACAACACTTGTACCTGTGATACATCCCTTATTAGATATCCTTTTTTTCATAGCATAGCACACCTCATCCGAAATTTTTTTTTGAAAAACCTCATCCATATCTAGGTAATGTATCCATCAAATTGATCTTAATAGCTGAAAAAGGGGGTCCTACCACTTAATGGCAGAGTTAAGAAGGAAAGGCAACAGGTTCTCAAGTTTTTAAACAAAACCAAAGAGCTTCTGAAAGCAGAAAAAGGAACAACAATGTTTTTGTTCAAACTTAAATATTCAATTAGGTGCTGAAATTGTGCTAATAATCCAAAAATATTGCATGTAAAATAATTTTGTTGGAATTTCAAATTGCTTGCCAAGATACCACAATGAAACTTATTATGATCATGAAAAAATAGTATAGGATTCAAACAGTAAAGTTTATTGGAATCAAATCATGACACTATTAATACTAAGAAAATAACCTATTCACGGTTACACAGTTGTTTCTTGCATCAACAGCATCACATTGGCTGTAGAAAACCTGGCCTTTCAATTAAGCCTATTTAGTTTTAGAGTCTTTAGACACAACATGACCACTCAGGAGTCATCGTATCCAGTGCACACAATTCCCACCTCTACAGGTTTGGGAGAGATGATTGGTAGGCACCTTACCCCCAACATGACGATTCATGAGTGCAAAAACCTGACTATTGAAGTTGCTTAATCTGGCCATGTAAGAGCATCTCCAGCAGATTAGCCAAATTTTTGTACTGTTTGGCTAATGAACAGTGATATTTAGCTTTTGCCTACTCACTTTTTCAAATACACTTCCAACAGATTCTTTATCCTATTCTCTATCTCATTTAAATATTATTTTTTTCATTCATTATTTATTTATTTTTTAACAACTACACATCTTCCAACATTTTTTTATACAACACATCATTATTATAATAGAAAATATATATTTGAAGAATGAACAGTAGCCCATCAGACTTGATGGGCTACTGTTCATAAGCCAAAAGAAAAATGAAGTATGGAGAAGCCACTGGAGCATCCACAGTGCACAACTTCTCCAAATTATAGCTAATATGCCCGGATAGCTATGCTCCTGAAGATGCTCTAATGCAGTAAAAACATATAGACATAGGGGAGGCCAGAATTTTAAGATCAAGGGGGTCAAAGTAAATTAAACTGTACGTTTTTAGACCCCTTAAAACACAAGAAGTTTAACCTAGTTATTTAGCCAAGTAATTACTTAGATAAATTATTCAGATATAGGTTAACACATTCAAATCATATCATGTAAATAATTCGGAAAAGTAAATAATACAACGATATGATAACTCAGGAAAACCAAATCGATAAAAATCCTAGAGAGGATTTAACCTAGCTATCTTCAAGGTAAAACATGTCCACTATGAAAGAATTGAAATTTTTACAATAAGACTTAGACCACTAACATCCTATTATTACCTCATATAGAAAACTTACTACCACGACCACGTGACAGCTCCAAGTCCATGGACTACTTCTTTCCTTTATCCACCGCAACTACAAGTACTCCTACTTGTGATTTTGAGACTCCATTCAAAGGTTTCAGATCTCCTTTAAATTCTTTATGCAGCAATTAAAGCGATCACCAAGTTGACATGACTCTTGATAACCCTAAGTGTGTATGAAAATGAACACCTCTAGATCTCATAAGAGATTCAACACACAGCATATCAACAACATCTAAAACATAGCTAGGGTTTTTTATACTTGGAGTAAAATATAAAACCCTACACGTCAAACTGGGCTTAGGCTGAATTGGAAATTCTACAGAAAAAATAATATGCACGAGGTTCGATCGAGCCTTGCAAATTTAGCCAATAAATTCTGCAATTCACTCGTTTCCAACTTTACAAATAAACACACTTGGAGCAGCCTAAATCTAGACTCTTAGTTTTGATCATGGTTTGCCAACACATTACAAATTAAAGTTCTAATACATTTAGTTCCTAAAATCTTAGAACCTAACAAAAACAAACGGATTTATAATTTAAAAATGAGATTTTTTTAGGAGGGTGATATATACTTTGTGTACAATTATGCTTAAATTTAAGAATGCAACTACAAATCTTAATAAGTTTTGGAGGGCCATGGCCACCCCAACCATGCCTGCAGTTCTGTACCTGTGATTAGATATATACACATACTTTTAAGTTGAATATCTATCTTCATTATATTTGCATAGAAACATTACATAGACAAAAGATGAACATTGCAGTATTAAAGATTACACGATCTAAATAAATCCCGTAGCTGATCCAAGCTTATCATCTATGGTAGTACTTAGTGAAAACTAATAATTAAGTTCTCAGAACGCAGTGTAATATATTGCTATAGACTTCAAATTATTCTTGGGAAGGCCAAAGAAAGGCTCCCATGGCAAAGTTCCTCTTCTGGGTGACATCTCCAATGACAGGCAATCCATACTCATTCAACAGTCAGTCCAGTTTCCACTCAGGCATGGTCTCATAGTCACTCTTTCTGTAACTTGGGTAGTGCAGAGGCATCTGGAAGTGGTGGCAGTTGTTGCTCTTGTTCATTTGGTGCCCATTTGGCCTTAGCCCAGGCATGGCAATAGCAGTATTGGCAAAACTAATTCCACTCATCCTACCCTTTTCTACTATATCTTTGAGTTGAGCATTACTCAATGCCAAGTAGTCCTTTTATAGACATATCAGAAAGTAGAATATTAGGGTATGTGCTAGAAGAGAGAAATCAAGACTGAGTGCATTTAATGTTCGAAAATTGAAGCATTTTGATTTTTGAACATTAAGATGGATTTTTAGTAGAATTATTGTAAGCAAGCTGAGGGTTGAGAGTCACAATTTCATGCACCTGAATAACATTGAAAACTATATATCAGAGTCCAAATTGAATGGTTTAAGATACATTATTTGATTCAGTTCTAGATGCAGTGTTAGACCATCCATTTTCTAGAGCTTTCTATTTAAGTTACAAAATAATGATCCCAGTTGCGGCTTTGATGTTACATATGTACATATCCGTATCCAATATTGTTTTTTATTACATTAGGGAAAGGCAGTGATCAGTCAATCGTGAACTCAATCTAAAATCAAGAGGCTAGAACAGTAGAACCTAAAAAGATTTGGACAACCAGGACAATGGGTAATTTGAAATTGTAATAAAAAATTCATTTTCAAAAATTTAATATCGAATGCAAGAATTGGACTGTAAACTTTATTCCTACATTTTATTTTTAGGCCAGCGCACTTTACTTTGTGCCTGAAACGTTCTGCTAATTTCCCGACAATACAAACTGTTTTTTATGCATTACTTAACATACTTGCATGCAAGGTGAATTTACTTGGTTTAATGTCCAAGTTTTAACACTAGTGCTAGAAACAATTGAAGCAAAAGCAATAAAACCTGGTAAACAAACCACCAGAACTCTCTCTTTTAGCAAAGCTCAGCTATGCTAAGTAGCTTCGAAGAGTCAGAAACTTTCTTTAATTTACTTCAATTTTGAGCTTTTGCTTGAAGCTCTTTTCATTAACTTACCATACACGGCTATTTGTTACTTAAAAGTACTTATTAGAACTAGTAAATTTGTTACATGGCTATTTGTTACTTGAAGTTGATTTAGACATAAGTAATACAACAGGATCTGTTTGGCTCTGTGTTAAGCAGAGCCTAAATAAAGTGCTTAAACAGAGCCAAACAGATCCTGTTGTATTACTTATGTCTAAATCAACTTCATCCCTAAATACTGACTAATCCGTCTCTGAAGTATTACCCCCTAAAAGGTTACAATCTCATAACTGCGAGGATCAAAATCTTAATATTCTTTAAAAAGGCAGACAAAGTTTAGATACATTTGCCAAATCATACCAGATTTTCAAGTAAGAGCATCCCATTCCCCAACAATTTCTTTAGCCAATCTTTTACGCTTATTTCTAAAAGAAGTCACCAGTAGAATTTGAATTTGAATAAGTATATTCAACACATATTCCTAAAAGAATTTTTAAGTTACCAAACTAACAGCAAATTTTTCTTGTAAGGTCGAATTGTTATCTTTTGACAGCAATTGTAGGCTATGAAGAAGAATTGATGTCTAAAGGATGTGTTAGGACATATATGTTTTAACTTGTTTAAGAACATATGTCACTTAATTATGTAAATTGGCTTATCCTTTGACAAAACGCACTCTGCTTGTAATTGGGTAGATCTAGGTGTTTTTAATACTTCAAGAAATCATGTTTCAAGGTCAAGTGTTGAAGTCATCAAGTCTGTCCAAGAAAAAGCAAGTTGAAGTGCAGAATTTTTAAAGCTCGACACCTCTCGACACCTACCTCGACACCTGCTATCTGTCGAGAATTAAAAATTCAGAATTCCAATCTGATTTTCTAGGAATCCGTGAATGTGTTTTTGGGGCTTCTTTTCTTCTAACCTTAAACATATAAAAGGATTATTTTAAGAGCCGTTTCTAGGGACACAAGTTGCATTATCATTGAGCAATCTCTTTTTATGCAAATTGTGCTCAATAGACGAAGTTCTTGACCTAGTTCATCCTTCATCAAGAAGTTGCTGTGTCTTTGCACCATAGGGTTTTGTAACCAAGCATCTTCCTGCTATTCATCACGTGGATGAACTGAAGAACTTTGCAACCAACCATTCTTCCTCAAGTTGGTGTTCTGAAGTCGCGTATTAGGATTCGCGCATTGGTTAGTCACGTACTTGGGAGCCGTGCAACAAAGGTGGAAATTGTCACTACAGATCAAGTCCAATTGGGTATTGGGGTAAGGGTTCAACTGTAGGTTGGTAAGGTACTAGGATTCCTTTCTTGTAACCGCTTGATTTGATAATAGTGGAGTTTCGGGAGTGGTGACCTGAAAATCACCCGGTGGGGTTTTTGCCATTAGGGTTTTCCCCATTCGTAAACAAATCACCGTGTTATTTATTTTCCGCTGCATTTTTAGTATTTGGTGATTTGTTTGTGCTTCCACGCAATTGCATGCTAAATTGATTAATTAACAACTTGGCTAATTAATTAATTAATTAGGGTTTATCACAAGGGGTCATTTGAATTGTGACCTAACAGGATGGAACTGATTCCAAATGAGCACTTGTTAAAAAGCATTAGTTTCCACGCATAGGACAAACATAAGGAATTTGTTCTTCGTTCAACTGAAACTTCTATTTAACTATCTGAGAGATGTTTAGGAGCTGATGATAACTAATTACTTGCTAGGGCCACCCAAAAAAAAAAAAAATTACAATCCTTTTCACCACGCTAATGCGGCAAGTTGTGATTAAAAACATCATTTTTTATATGGTCTTACCATTCATACCATTTTATTAACACCAATCACTACACACCACCTCAACAGTTGTGAAAAAAATGTTGTCAATATTATTTCAAGATGTGTTTAGGTGTATTTCAAAAAAAAAAAAAAGATGTGTTTAGGTAAAACTAAAGCACCTCTACAAGTCTGAATTTCAACTAAAGAAAACTTTCCATTAGAATGCCTGGGTTTCCAGCGCGTAATAGAAATAACATATTGAGAGGATTTTTTTCTGACTAAATAAACCTAAGTGTTACCCCAACAAATCAAATCCTGCTATTTGAATTTAAAAATAAAAATAAATAAAAAATTTGCAAGTGCTCTCAATTCGTAACCATCTGATCCAAGCAACTTGAACTTAGTAAGGCACCTTCTCTGTTGTAAGACTATTCTTGTTTCTTACTTGTTCAACTCTAGGAATTAAATATGTGTTTTTGCTAACCTTAAACAGATTGGCACATCTGCCTCTGGAGAATTCTACAAGTGCAGCAAGGTTACAAGCTCGTAACAATAAGGTTCAAACTAATTATCATCAGCCTCTCATACAAATTTGAGTGTTAAGCAAATTCCAGGATAAACAAAGTACAAAGCAGAACCAAAGAATATTTTGATTCCGAGATTCTGATTCCCAAAACTTTCTTGTTGCCATTCTCTGTCACATATTAAAGAAAAACACAGGTGGAACACGTTTTTTGATGAAGTATATCCAGTACATATTCCTACAAGAATTTAAGAGAACAATCTACTTGTCAGTATATTCATACAAACAATGGATTTAATTTGTTCTCTCACAACTTTGGGAGAGTAACTGTTAGTGAGGGAATAGTTTTCTTTGACAGCAATGAAGAACCTGGATGAGGGAGACTGCATGATGGTTCTGATTCCAGCTACAGATGATTCTCCATGGATATTGTGACATCCCCCTCTCTATTATATTCTAGTTGCAGCATTGCATCAAGTTAGGTGCAACTTCCACTAGGCACCTGATAAACTCATTAGTTTCCCTGAACGAGACAATTATCAAGAATCTGTTTTTCGTTCAACAGAAATTTCTTTCAGATTTTCTGGAGCTGCTTTAGTGGGTGATGGCATATCCACCAGCATGTTTGGAGGGGCAAAATACATGTGTAGTGACATCATACAAACAATGATACCCAAGAACAGCTGCAGCAAGATAAGAAAAGTAATAAACATGATCATTGATCAAGTAAAAAATACACACGGGCATAAGATATAGAGAGAGAAAGTCGAGAACTTTTTGACTTTAAAGTGCATGGCAGCTTACCTGCAGTGTAGGCTTGAAACTGAAAAGGTATACAGATATAACCGTTGTAAGCAGCATGGCCATTGATGTGGAATACACCTGATTTAAGCACAAGTTAGCAGCAGGTAAAAAGAAGAAAACACATTAATTGAAGAACCCATATTGGGCTCAAGTTGGACTTGAAAATTCTACGTATTCGACTAGGAAACTCGATAAAGAGGTATCTAAATAAAATGTGTAAACAATTTCGCTTTTGTTAGTTTCTGAGAGCCTCATCTTTCCACACAACCACTCTGATCGGGATAGAGGTTAAATTGAGTGTAATTTCAATGAAAAAAGATTCCTTGCTCTAAAAAGGGTGTCTCCACTCTCCATGGAGAAAAGGCCCATAACATGGGTCTTTCATTAGCCAAAACTGGAATTTTGGATCTCCTCTGGATCCCAGGTATTATTACCCAGGAAAAGGTCGAAAATAGGCACTATTTTTTATTTCACAGATGATAAGATAACAGAATGCTTGTTAGGAGTAGGGGCTCGCCTTTCACTCAACAGGGGGAAAAAAAGTGCCTCAATTTTTAGGTACAAATAAGTGAAACCTTGTCCTTAATGAATTCACCACTTGTCTGTACATTTTCTGTACTTGACATGGCAGTTTTGCCAAAACAGTAGGCTGACTATTCTAAGCAGTTTTCACAGTTTATTGGACAATTTTTACAAACTATATTAGAGAAAAAAAAATGTACTATTATTGGATTCACAAACATCTTATGTTACATAACCAAAACAAATCTCCTGGTCTTGGTCTGAAAGGCCGCAAATTGCATCACCCATTTCCCCTCAAGACTGTCACATCCCAGTAAAAAGGAAATAAGCATACACTGCAAATGATCAGGTCCTGTTCTGAAGTGAAAATAATTCTAGTGCAGTGTAAGCTACGTGAGATTGGCATATCTCCCTTGATGAATACAAGTTATACAAAACACACATGCACACAGAGATTGTAACAGGAAAATTTCCTTTCAACCAATTATTTGAATACACAATAATCACAAGTACTAGGGGTCAAATTCAAAAATCCCTGACTTTAAGAATAGTCAAAGATGGGCAAGGACCCTTCAAGCATTTTTTTTCATAATATATATATATATATATATATATGTAAGGTTTTATTAAAATAAACTACTACTTCATACGAAAAGGATGAAGTAGCCTAATTTGCATATGTAAGTGAGGAAACATAGTCCTTTATTGAATTAGAGAAAGCGTTCTCTTTGATGATCCAGCCTGCTAAGCTTGGAGCCCAGTGCATAACATACCTTCGATGATACAACTTAGTTTAAAGTGCCATTTTTGTACACTTATGACACTAATGTGTTCCATGAAGCCTCTTTGTTTAATTAAATCGGTCACAAAATGCAACTGAAAGGTCATATAACATTTGAGGGAAAAAGTGAACCAATAGAATATTTCATGGATAAGCATTTTCATGTAGTACATATTTGTGAATGAAAGCTTCATGTGAAATATGATAACAAAACCATGGGTGTTACTTCAAAGGTAAAAGCAATCACCTTCACAATATTGTCAGCATACTTCATCAACCATGACACTAGCAAGCCCGTGGACCCAAGGTTTAATACCACCATCCAAGTTGTAAGACTATATCCATTGAAAATTCGGCTCCACCAAGGGCCTCTCTCAAATCCACTTCTGAAATCATCCACAAGAAGCCGTCCCATATTGAAAATCACACCAAACCTGAGCAGGAAAAAATATCTGAAAATGAACTGGTGTAGTAGATATACTGAACAAACAAGAGAGTTGACACACTAAAGTACAATCAAAATATAATTCAAGTACATATCTAACAGGAAAGGAAGTTCTATGTCACAGCAAATTCAATTCTTCCTTCATTTGATTTTAATAGGACTGAAAACAGAGGAACACTTGAAATCTCATTGCCATTTTTGGGAGGGAGATTAATGTCTAACATCTTTTGAGAATTCCAACAATGAAAGATTTATGGGTGAGGGTTTCCAATGCAGCTACTCAAAATGCAAAAGGATAATAAATAGCTGATGTTACCCTTGAAAAAGCAAGTTATTGTGTGGAGAAAAGATACCTACGTATATAATTGTACATTCTGCCAATACAAGCTATCATTGTTCTTCTTCATCAGAAACTCTGTGTATACACCTGCCAATGCTGATAGACAGGCAGATAGGATTCCTAACATGTATCCTTGAATTGGTGCTGAGAACAGAGAGTCACATGAAGCTTCTCCACAACCTTTAATCTACAATAATTGAAAATGGAATAGTTAAACTACACATGTTACATAAATACTTAGCTCAGATTTAGGCCATTACACGAGAAATTATCCAGTCAAGTTTTCATCACCTCAGAGAGAGAGAAAAAAAATTCAAACAGAAGAGACAGTTTTTCATATAGATGTTCATATCACACACCATTGAGCGAGGCAATAAAGAAGACTTCTCTCAACCAAAAAAGAAAATGGAAATGACTTCATAGAGTTTGATCCATCTTAATGCATATAGTAATGACTTCAAATAAAAAAAACAACAAAATTACTGCAACAATGGAACCATTGTATATAATGCTTTACACCAACATTTTTTGTTGTCTTTAATAGAGAAGATGATATACAAAGAACGAAATGGGCTGTTGCAACTTTATAAAAAAAATGGTTACAACATTTGCCATAAGCACTTCACATGATTTCTGCATTTGGTAGAGGAAACATGTAGGAGAAGCTTGTTAACTGTCTTTCACATCACATTGTGAACCGGTAGTTTGCTTCATTGTTTGATTATAAGGTTTCACTGTCCTCAGCCCACAGTGGATGTATTACAATCACCAGAGAGCTGTGGGTAAGAGGTCCTATAATATTACTCACTCAACAGTCAAATTATGGAGACCCTGTTTCCAAGATCGAGGAAAACCACAGCTAATGCACATCAATGTTAGGGTAGTGACCCACTTACAGATGAAAGAAAATGGACAAAAAAAAAAAGAAACCATCTTTTCATGTTATCTCTAATTAGCCCAATTCCTGATCTCCCATGTTTGTCCTTCAAGTAGCCATTTCAGATCAATTCAAAGGACAAGGTAGCAAAACTTGAATAAAGGCTATACTTCTGATTATAAAATATACAAATAATACATTCCTATAAATGGATTCAGCAAATATCGGTTTTCCAGTCCCTGTAATGCACGCCATATAAATACTAGGCAAGAAGTGCCTCACATTAATTCAAGTACGCTAACTTAACTAGAACAAAAATAATCATATTAAAAGAATTGATCTCCAACAGAATTACTAGTACCACACCACTAAAATATCAAACATTTAGACCTATAGTTCATACACACACAAAACAGCACATTTTCAAGTACGTAACCAGCTCCAATTTACATCATAACAATAATTTCAACTCATCACCTGGCTTGTGGTTGTTCCAATGGCTAACAAAACAATAGCCATCCACCGTAGATTCGACAGCTTCCTTCTCAGAAATATCCTAAGCACGAAACCAAAACCAACTAATTCAGTCAATTAACAACACACTAACTTATGGCGAAGGAATAAAGTCATACATTAGATTACAGAAAATGCTAAAACTACTACGAATCTTACTACAAAAGACTTACAAACTAACATGACACTGAATTTATTTGGCGCCACATCAACAACATAATAAATAAATGTCCGAACTACTTTTATGTGACATCGAAAAAGATGCAATGTAGGCACCTGAACAATATGCCAGTGGTGACAATCTTCAAATTACCCATGATTTGATATGTGGATGTGTCCACATAAGTCAACGTCGCGAATTGAACATTGTTATGAAAGAGATATATAACCGAAGGGATCACAAACAAACGCACGCTTTTCCATTCTGTAGTCATCCTAGTAGATGGTAATACCCGCCGCTCTCGCCATAGAAGTAAACTAGAAACCACTAGCTGTAATTGCAGTATTAGCAGAGCTAATCAAATAATTAAGTAAAATGAATAGTTTGATTAATCAAATAAATAAACCTTAAAAAATTCTGCTAGAAATGGAACGGTTCCATAGTCGTAGGTATAGTGTCCATTACTTTGAGATAGAGTTGTCAAAATTCCCTGTCACATTTAATTACAAAAAATATATATAAATAAATTAGCAATAACAATAGCTAGGAAATTTGAATTAGAAATAATTATTGAAATTGAAATTGAAAGAGATCTAATAGAATTTTTAAGTTTTAGGGTTAAAAATTGGGGGACCTGAGAGCTGGTAAGAATGGTGAGGAGCGCGGCTACGAAGTACCACTGCATCGTCTTCTACGGAGGAGCGGTGATCGCAGTTGTAATCTGGGTTTTTTTTTTTTTTTTTTTTCTTTTGAAGTTTTGAAATTTGCCCAGTTAGCTTGTGAGTTCAGACTTTCAGTTATGACTTGGGCTCTGATTTTTTACTGTTTCTTTTTTGTTTTCTAAATATAGAAATTGCGTGGTTTTTTTTTTTCTTTTTTCTTTTTTAGTTTAATTGGTATTTTAGGTTTTTTTTTTTCTTCAACTAGATTTTCCAACATTTTTAATTGGAAAAAAATGTTATTAAACATTTATTTTGGTTAATTTACTTCTTGAACTTCACATAATAGAATACCGATATGCATCTCACTTTAACTTTGAAAATACCAGATTATCAAAAGATAAACCAGTTGAGAGGGAGAGAGAAAAAGATACAATCGGACCAAAACTACTATCGCCGGAGTTCTTTTGAATTACTGTCTAATTATTCTAAAACTTTCATTCAAATTAATTAAGAAAGAAATTGCAATTAGGAAAGAGATTTTTTAAAAAAAATAGACATAAAAGAAAAAAAAAAAAAAACTATTGTCTTTACCATATAATAATCAATATAATCACTAAAGTAAATTAAGTAGATTATTATACTCTGTGGTTAACAAAACTATTATGCGGCACCCACTTTGAACCATTTTGGGCCACTTTGGTCCATTTCAGTTCACTGCAAGTTCATTTGGTCTATGGCGGTTCACTATGGTTAATTCAACTTTGGTCCACTTAGGTCGCTTCGATCCATTTCAATCCACTATGGTCTATTTGGTCCACTTCAATCCATTTCAATCAACTTTGGTCCTTTTAATTCATTTTGATACATTTCAATGCACTTACTTAAAAATAGAAAAAGACAAGTTTGCACTGAAAGTATCTATTTTAAATCCAAATTTATTTAAAAAAATATGGATCTCAAACTCGTTCCAAATTTATTAAAATTTTAGTAATTTAATCTCAAATTTATTCCACATATATTTAATGAATTCAAACCCATCTGCTTATTTATTTTAATTTGCTTAAAAAGATACGACTTTTTATTTTTTTGGCTGAATTTAAAAGGAGACAACTTAACATTACTTATGTTATAAAACACTATTAGAAATTTAGAATAAATTCAAACCTTGGAGCCACTATATTTAATTCTAAGGCTTGACATATATTGATTAATATTAATCTATAAATTGTTGGTGAATATTCTGTGATTATATCTACCAATTACTATTAATATTAGTAATATTAAAATCATCTAATACTATTAATAATCCAAAAGAACGTTCAGATTATACTGCAAGATTGGGAGAGAGATAAATAAATGAACGATAAAGTTTATCATAAAGAAATTATGATAAGGAAAAATGCCTAATAACATGCTATAGTTAACCCTTAAATAATTGTACTTACCCAAAAAGATAAAATAAAAAACTGCAATACTTGTATGTATTTGCTAAGTATCAGTCAAAACTAAGATCACTTTGCAAGATTAATGCATATGGTGTTTGAAACAATTGTTTTTTTTTTCTTTTTTCTTTTTTCATTTGTTTTTTGTTTGAGATTGGGATGTAGTTACAAATTAATAATTTATGCTAGTGTTTAATATTTGCTTATTTTTTACTTATATTATTGTTGGGTAAAAATTTGTTTTGTTTTTCAACTATTGTGCCAATAATACTGATATAAATCTAATTGTCTTTTTATTAAATTAAATTGACGAATTAATATTTAAAAAAAAGCTTTTTATTAATTATTTTCAAATGAAATTTTAATTACATACGAATCCAAAAGAAAATATTCATTAATTATTTTCAATTGAAATTTTAATTACATACTTGTGAGGGCTAGATTTGGATCCCCGGCTCAAAAATTAATTGGATTCAAGCCCAATAAGCCCAAGATAATAAATTTGTAGAAATTGAGTCGAAGAACTAGGCTCTAATCAATGAAACAACAGTTAGACTTGGTTTATAAGTCAATCAAATAAGATAAGAGTACGTTTGAGTAAGAAACTTTGTTCTCGGCATAGTCTGAGGAATTCTGTTCTTGTATATATTGAATGATAATGGTTACAGAAATAGTTTAGTGTTTCTCGTCTTTTTTTCTTTGTCTCCCACTTTCTTTCTTTTTCCTACTTTATATACTATCTTTCATTTTCATCTTTACCATCCACGTGTAGGTTAAATTTGCTTGTGTCAATCTTTATCCCATCAACCCCTTCCCAAAGCTCTTAGTTAATAGTTGTAAGGCTAAAAACCACTGTTTAGGCATCACTTCCTCATTAATGCGGCCAAAGTGTTGGTTGTCGGGCATTTAATGCGGAGGTAGCAGCTTTTCCTAGAGATATTTCATGGCCATTCTCTTCTTTGTTTATCTTTAGTACTTATCTTCCTCCACAGAATGGTCTAGAAGGCTGCTCTTGTCGGTAAATCGCATCTTCGGACCTCAACGTTGGGTAGCCGAGAAGGAAATTGTCCTCGGCAAAGCTTCCTGAACTATTATGACCAACATTGTTCTCTTCACATATTACCATGAGCCACTTTCTACAGTACTTTCCTATCCTCAAATGATTCCTTATTCTCAGCCTGGGCCTCAGGCCCACCACATATTTGGACGTGTATTTTTTGGTTTTTTACCCCTATAATACCAATCCAAAGGAAAATATTCATTCTGTAAATTGATGTTGTAAGGTTTTAGTTTCTCTTTTGATATTGGTTGTCTCATTCGGCTTCAAATTTTGTTACTAAAATGCTATTATTTTCTTTGTGTTTAATATTTAACAATACAATAATATAAAGTTAATAAAACAATAAAATGTGGCATTATTTGTGTTTAATAGTCAAGATAGAAGATTGCGCTAGTTGTCATCGTTTTGTGCATCCGTTAGTTGTAGGATTCAACTTTTATAATAAATAGGGTCAATAGGCCAAAGAGTTGGTGTCTTCAAACAGATAATGGTGTTGAAAGACTTTATGAAATCACTTTTCTCTCCATTTTTTTTTAATAATTAGGGATGCATTAAAAGTAAAAAAAAAAAAAATGCTCAAAATAAGGGGGAAATTACACTTTATCGTCATAAACTATAGCTCATATTACACTTTGTACCCTAAACATTTCGAGTGTATGTTTTGCACCTTAAAAAATGACTCTTGTTACACTTTGCATCACAACGATAAGTTTATTATTAACTTGGATGGAACTTCAAAGTTTAAGGTGCAAAGTGTAATAAAAAGTATAGTTTAGAGTAATAAAGTGTAATTTATTCTTTGTTTTTAAAGAATTGAAAAGAATGACAAATATGTCTTTTCATGTGATACCATATTTTTCTATCAAAATTAACAACAAACTTAAGGTTGTGGTGCAAAATGTAACAATGATCATAGTTTAAAGTACAAAACGTGCATTCAAAAATTTTAAGGTGTAAATTATAATCGATGGTATAATTTAGAGTAGTAAAATGTAATATCCAGAAACAAGACAAAGACAACTTTCTGTCAAATTATCAAAAACAACAAACCCTGAACGAAATCTGGGGGGAACTGAATAAATTAGAAAAATCCAATAATTGTAATTTTTCCAAACTTGTTAGAGCATTTGCACACCTGTCTGCTTCCCTAAAATCATATTTTTACATTTGTGGCAAAGATTCTTCCCGACAGGCGACAGGTCTTCTTCGCAACAGAGACCTCTAATCATTCATTAAAGCCATTAACCCCGGATAAAATTTAACTAGACTAGCAAGATAGGAAACTAATTACAAAACATCTAATTCCACCACAAGATGTGAAAAATCCAAAAAATACTACAAGGCTTAGCCCATCTAGACATGGCAATACGGGTTAGAATTTTCTGACCCGACCCGACCCGAAAAATACCTGACCCGAACCTGATTTTTGACCCGAAACAAAAACAAGTTGACCCGTGACCCGACCCAAATAACCCGTGACCCGACCCGTTAAAAAAAATCGCAATTTTTTTTTAATTACGTCCAGATACTTTGTACATAAAGCACAAAGTATCAAAACTAGTAATAATTAATAAAGCAATACTTGACAGTAGACAAAGACTAAGACAAGAGTAGAAGTCAGTGAAGTCTTCAAGTCACTACAAACAAAACACAATTACACAAGTGACAAGTCACTACAAACAAAACAGTGAAACACAAGTGACAAGGCAAGTCAACTAGTCAAGGGCCAAGTTCCAACTTCCAACCGGCCAAGGGGCAAGGGCTCAGATAGAAGGCTTTCTAACAAGTCACAAGTCAATAGTCACAACCATTAAAAAAAAAAAAAAAATCCCATTCACTTTCAATGCTTTATGCCTTTATGCTTGCTGCTAGGCTAGCTGTAGTCCACTCCGTTTCAGCCACAAAACAATGAATTAATCAATTATAGTATTATACAAACAAACGGTACAAACTCTATTTTCTGAAACCTAAAGCTGAAAGTTGGACTTGTATTTAGAAGAGCCTAGACTTGACAAAAAGGAAAATTCAAAGTTGGAAGTTCTCTCTTGGTGGAAACAGCATTACAATCGGTTTCCAGAGCTCTCTTTAATGGCACGAGATCTCATGAGCATTCCGATAACTACTGTTGCTTCTGAATCAAGTTTTAGCACTGGGAAAAAAATTCTTACTCTGTATCGATCACATCTTTTACCTGATAATGTGGAAGCTACGTTATGTACTAAAAGTTGGCTATATGGATTTGAAGGTAATTTAATTTTTTTTTATAGTCATAATTATACAATTTTAATACTTTATTGATTTGCTTTCATGGTACATTAAGTTATATTAAAATATTATATTGTAGATGAAGATGCTAACGAAATTGGCCAACTTGAGCTACAATTTGGAAGTATGAATATTTCCAGTGCTGAATCTCCTACCAATGTTGAGTAGATTGAGATTGAGGTGTAATTCTTCTTTACTTAATATATTATGTTTATTTTTAAATCTTTTTTGTTTAGTTTATCTTTCTAAGTTATCTAATTTTTTTTGTTTAGCTAGGACTGCAACAAGGTGCCTTTTGGAAGCTGTGGTGGAAGCTAGTCTCATTGCAACTGTTTATAACTCCCAAAGAATTTTGTTTTTAAGTGATTGTGGAGGACTTTTTACAACCCTTAACAGCAAGAGAGCTTTGGATTGGCAGGATTCTAATAGGCTTTCTAACCTTAACTTTCTTGTTCAATGTGGCTTACTCTACAAAATGATCTTAGTGCCCTTTTTGCTAGTTAATTATATAAGTATTGTAACTAAGCAGGCAACTTTACTGCCTTTGAACTAACGCTGGTTGAATCAGCTTTGTATATGAACTCTTAATGTCGTTTGTTTTGTACTTCTTGTTTTTGGTATCAAAAAAAAAAAAAAAAAAAAGATGCTTGTTAGAAATTTTGAGTTGGTTACTTAATGACAAAGGCGGTGGAAGGCTTGTAAGTTGTATATGAAAAAAATGTGCTTAACAGCATAAGTTCCATGCATTAAATCAAGATGTAGTTGTTTTGCTTCTGTTGGAAGTTGAATATAAATCTAGATTTTTTGCACTCTCAATGTGAGTTGCTCTTCTTTCTTAATCTTTTTAGTTTGATATTAGTCTTTTTGAAATTATTATTAAAAAAAAAAAAAAAAGTTTGAAAAATACGGGTCAACCCGACCCGACCCACAACCCGATTGACCCGTTTAAAAATGACCCGTGACCCGTTTGACCCGCAAACCCGATTGACCCAACCCGAACCCGACACGACCCGCCCGTTTTGCCATGTCTAAGCCCATCCCTTATAGAGACCATAACTTTGCCACAACACTACTGCCACCTGCCAAACCTTAATTAACTAAGGAGAAAGCATCCGTGTTTAACTTGACTCACCCAGCTCTAAGCCAGGGCATGCCACTAACAAGTAACAACAGTTAGAATTAAATTACATGATCAAGACAAAGACAATCCTAAAACAGAATAGAACTCACAAGCACTATTTAAACTAGTATCTACAAGTTTGGTGCTTAATCAGTTACAAAGGTTCTTATCCAAAAACAAAAAATTACAAAGGCATTCCCAGCTTATGTAATGCAATATGTGGCCCTTCCTGCGACAATTTGTGACTGACTAGCTGGATGCAAAGAATAGAGACTTTCTTTGGGGTTCTATGCCGGAGAAAAGAAAAATACACCTTGTGAGTTAAATGATAAAATTTGATTAAGCCTAAATCTCTTTGAGACCTAGGCTTACATACCACGAGAGCTAGGAATTCGGCTTCAATGGCTAAATTATTTTGGAAAACTATTAAGAGTGGCTCTGAAGCTTCGGCTAGTGTTTTAAAATGCAAGTACGGAAGTACCCAGGGGCGACTCAACCATTGGACCATTAGGTGATGGCCTATGGCCACTAATTGGAAGAGGACCCTTTAAATATAATATATTATATTTTTTTGTTTTATAGTATTGAAAAAAAAAATGAAAAGTATTGCAAATAATAATAATAACAAAAAAGTAAGGCTTCTCACTTAGCCAAAACAAAAGAAAAGAAAAAGAAAAAAGACCTCTTCTTTTAGCTTATAGAATGTCTTGTCTATTTGTCTTAGAGTATAAAAAATTTAATCAATGCCCAAAAATTTTACTCATCCTTTCTTGAAAAAAGTTTAGCTATAAAAATGATTGTATCCTAAGGCTACAACTTCCTTTAAAAAAATTAATATTAATATATATTTTGAAAATTTAATTACTAGATTACATGTTTTTTAAACTCTTAACACAAATGTCAAATTTTGTACTAATCGGATATTAATTATCTACTATATGATTTATAAGTTTATATTTTATACATAATTTTAAACTACAAAAATTTGTAATTTAAACAATTTATTGATTACATAGTTATTGATATTTAATTTTCTAAAAATTTTGCAAGCATGAAGGATATAAAAAGCAAATGTAATCCAATGGTGGATTCATCAAAATTCACCTCCAATAAAATCTATTGAGTAAGGTTGCAGTTTTAGGTTACAACCAATTTTGTAGCTAAACTTTGTTCTCATTTCTCTCTCTATCAAAATTAAAATTAATAGTTTTCCAAACAAATTTATTATTGAAAACTATTGTACAATACCTAGAGTCCAACATTGTCAAAAGAAATAATAACCATCTCAAACACAATATTTATTTCCATATTGATTGTTTAGATTTATTTTTAGAATAAAATTTTTAAAATTTGTTTTATATAAATAGTTGAAAATAGTTCAATTAATGTAAATTATGTGTGTGTATATAAATGCTAGATTATTCATGTATTGCTTATAAAATTTTAACTAATAATATTTTCTACATTTGCGTCTACATAAAGAAATTATTAAAAATTAAAATTGATCAAATCCTATTTAAGATCGACTATGTCACAAGAAAGATTAAGCATATTAACATTATTACCAATTGAAAAGAAAATTTTAGTGGAACTTGAATATAAAAACATAATTAGTAGTAATCTTAAATCTCAAAAGCCAAGAAAAAAAAATTTAATAAAAAAAATATCAAAATCAATATTTTAAAATAAGAGAATGCCCAGTTGCCGACTATAAATTGTCACATTATCCCAAAAATGTATTGAGGTAGCCTTAGATTGGGTCTTATTATCACAGTCTGAAAATTTGAGCAATGTTTGAAATGAATATATTTGAAACTGAATTGAGGTATTTAATAGAAATGACACTACTTAGAATTTACAAATTTTAAAAATTTTTGTTTTATATCTAAAATATTCTAGGCATATGAAAAATCTTCATAACAACGTGCCCATATTTTGCTTCAAAGGCAGGTAATAATGTGCTCATTGTTGGAATATTGGAAAAAAAAATAGTAATTCTTTACTTTCTACTTCTTTAAATTTTTGTCATAGACTCAAAATTTGTTGAGGCAGCCCTGGCACTAACTTATCCGCGTTATTGGTAGACTTGAGTCAACCCTGCAATTATCTTAGCGGCCTTAATGGTAGGCATGGCTAAGATGGCTTTAGACTTACGGATTCTTGAACTAAAGAAAGGTGGATCTATGTTCTTGAAGTGTTCATATTGGGCCATTGAAAATAATATGAGCACTCTGTGACTTGGCAAGATACCATGCGCTTTCCATTTATAATAGGTGTTTTTTTTTTTGGTGCTGGATGAGCTCATCACTCAATGGTTTAGATTATACTAATCAATAAGTCTTACCTTAGATTAAAACCTTAAATGGTCAACTTTTTTTTTTTTTTTTTAAATAAGAAAGTTATAAAGCTTTCATTAAGAACGAACATCATAAGTTGAAACTTTTTATTAAAAAAATTGAAACTTTTTATTAAAAAAATAATAAAACTATTTAATTCGCGGTTGAAATCTTACATATATACTCATCAATAAATCTATGAACGAAATCCAGAGAGTCCTTCAACCAAACACAAAAGTTTCATGTCTAATTAAATAGTGAACCACCTTGTTGCCCTCCAACTCTTACCAACCAATCACGTTTATTCTCTTTTTTGGCTCTCTTCTTTTCAAAGCACCTATATATGAAATGTTAACATAGTCTCCCTGTAATTCTAGCTTTCTGATTCCAATATTCTTTGCAAAGATCAAAATCCCATAACATCAACAAAGAGGAACCTATCTCACTAGGTTGTAAGAGGTTAATTAAAGTATATAGCCTCATTTGGAAATTAATTAATATTTCCTATTCATGGTAGGTAAAGAAATTAATTAAGGATCAGAAAGGTAGGGTGTATATTTTTATTGATTGCATGTTAGCTAAGAAGTAACAACACCCATAACACAACCAAAGGGGGGCAAGGGCCCATTTAGTAGCGAAAACAAAACGGCACATATCATGACTAATCGTTTTAAAAAATAAATCAAGAATTCATTCTTAAATTAAATGTTATACTTTCAAGTCGGTTTCTTTTGTTTAATTCGAAATTACTTTTGAGTTTTGATATGGGTCAATTTCAAGATATTATTTCAAAATAACATTAAAAAAAGTTGCCGGCCATAGATGGTCTTCTATATGTTATTGTTTTCATTTGTTAATGTTGTTGACCAAAAAAGCAAGTGTTTTTTGTATGCTAAAAAATAACTCTCAAACTTTGATTAAAAAATAAGATAGCTATGATCTGTCTCAAGCATAACACATGCAAAGGTGGGAGTAGTTTTCACGTTAAGGCGTTCTGCTACCTACCATTAAAACAAAAACAAAAACTTATACTTGTCCTAAAAATATATATTAAAAGTATTATCACTTTTATTAAACTAATATGAAAATCAATTAATATGATTGGTGTCATATCAATAATACAATATAATAATGACAATATCCCAACCTTAATTAGTAAACCAACCCTAGCCCCAAAAATTTTGAAATCAATTGGTGCTTCATTTTTTAAAATTAAAAAAAAAAAAAAAAAAAAATCAGTGGTTAGGGGTGGAGGATTTGAATCCTATATGTTCTCATTTGAAACATAAACTCTTGCAATTAGTTCCATATTAATAACATAAGAAATAAATTATTTTAAGGGGAAATTGCACTTTACTCACCTGTGGTTTGGCCTATTTTAACAGTGTCCATCCGTGGTTTAAAAGTTATCACTTAACCCACCTGAGGTGGCCTCCGTTAGATCCTTGTTACCCACCTCTACCATTTCACCGTTAAAAATAGGGGTAAATGTGTCTTTTTCATTATATTTTATGACTCTCTCCTCTTTTCTCTCCTTCTTCTTCACATAAAACATAAAAGAAAACCAATACACCTACAATCATAAACAAAGCCACAAATCCATGTGAACATACACCCGCACATTCGCTAGCCTTCAACGGCTAAATCCAAAAATTAACTACTTAATTCTTCATAGAACAATCACAAAATCAAACTCTAACCCTCTTTCTTTTACTGGATTCTCTAAAAAAACCCAAATTTGCAAGTTAAAAAAAAAAAAAAAAAAAAAAAAAAAAAAAAAAAAAAACCAACAATCTGTTCAAATTGACTACTTAATTCTTCATAGAACAATCACAAAATAAAACTCTAACCCTCTTTCTTTTTCTGGATTCTCTAAAAAAAAAACCCAGATTCGCAAGTAAAAAAAACCCAGCAATCTGTTCAAATTGCTAGGTTCAAATTTTTTGGGATTAATACCATGATAAAACATCACATGCTGTGAATAAATGAATAATGAATAAATACAATAAAACACCTAAACCCAAAAAAACATAGAACCCAGATCCAAAACGGCAACAAACCTAGATCTAGCAGATCCAATAGCGAACCCAACTCTGTCCAAAACGGCGCCACTCTAAGTTGGTCCAGGAGGTTTAGCAGGTGTACTAATCGAAGATGGTGGACTCACCGGAGCCTTAGAAGAAGCTGGAGGAGGAGATGGTGGAGAGTTCACCTCTACCAGAGACAGAGCAAGCACTGGGCTGTAAGATGGAGCAGTTCACCAAGGCCTTCAATTTGGGACTTAAGGGCCGATATCTTGAAATTCTAAGACGCAATCTTTTGGTCGAGTATCAAGCACCTTTGCTCCATGGCCCTGATATTTGCATGCTTTGACGCCATGACCTGAGACTTGCTTGCTTGCAATTCTCTCTTTGCTAGCAATCATTTCTTTTTTTTTTGGGCGTGGTGAACACATGTTGATAAAATTAGGGATTTACTCTTGTTTGGTTGGTGAGAAAATTTATTGGAGAGGAAGCTTCAATACACCTCCTTGCTTACAAGTGTTCAGATTTCACTTTGGCAATCTAAGTGAAGAGAGAAAGGGATTATGGGTTTGGGGATTTTTAAGGGTTCTAAGGTAGAGAGAGGGAGAGAGCTCATTCCTTCTTCTTTTTTTTTTTTTTTTTTTTTTTTTTTTTTTAAGGTTCTAATTGGGTTCTAATTTTGGCTTATATAGTAAAGAAGATTTTCTAATGGAAATGGCAAAATTGGGTAACGGGGGTCTAATTAAGGCCACCTCAAGTGGGTTAAGTGATAACTTTTAAACCATGGGTGAGCACTATTAAAACGGGCCAAACCACATGTGGGTAAAATGCAATTTCTCCTTGTTTTAATTATTTTTTTGATGATGATATACGTATTACAAGCTTTACTACATAAGTTTTAAACTGATGTGTCTACTTTTATACACAAAATTTTTATATATAAAAAGAATTAAAAATTTTAGTTATTATATTATTGATATTACATCAATAACCTAAGTTGGCATGTTAGTTGTGATCCTTTTATTTTTGGTAAAATAGGCAGTACCTTTAATATTTTGCCTTTTATCTTGCAAGTAAAAGTTGATCTATTAGTTTATAAGGTCTATATAATAAAAATTTTAGTACTCCTAACATCATTCTTAAACTTTAATTGTTATGACAACAAGCATAGATAGCTTAAGTGTATGTTTGGAAACAGTCTTACTTAGAATTTTGAAGAAAAAAAGATTTATAAATAAATAGATAAATTAACTAAAACCAAAAGTTGATATCAAAGACAAATATTTATCATCGGTGATTTGGTGCTGTTTTGGTATTCTTAAGCTTAATACACTTGAAAAATGTGGTGCTTCCTTTTGCATATTTGACCACCAATATTCCTGGGTGAAGGCCCTATGAGATAAAGATCTGCCTCCTGTGTGGCTTCTTACAAATCCCTTCATGTAACTCTTTTAGAAGTAGCTCACTGCCTCAGGGTGTATGCACAGCAAATATGGTCCAAAAAAGGAGCGCTTGTACAACTTTTGGTCTTTGGACAGCCAAAATCAAAGAGCCTTTCTCCGTACTTTGTCGGCCTCGAACTTCCCTTCGAGCAAGATATCCTCCTTAAGAAATAGTACAATAAATTTCATCTAGCTAGGTCTTACCCTAATTTGATGAATATGGATCATCTCTCTCCTTTTTTCAGTAGGTTTACACAAGTCTTCCACAAGGATCACCCAAGGTAAGTCTTGTGCCAAGGAGGTTGCGAGCGCAAATCTAAATATTTCAAGTTTCATTTACCATATTAATTTGTCTAAAAGTTAGGATACTACTTCTTTATATATATATATATATAGTTGGGTTCAAGTTACACTTGATGTAACTCTAAGCAATCTTACACCACCCAATAACTTGTTATTGAATTAATATTTTGAAAATTCAACCGTTGAATTACATGTTCTATATGTTCTTAATATGTATGCCAATTTTCATATCAATCAGATGTTATTTACCATTTGATCCATAAACTCATATTTTATGCATTATATTAAACTACAAAAATTTGAATTTTAACAATTGATTGATGACATAGATATTAATTTTTTATCATCTTGAAATTTTGCAAGTACAAAAATATACAAAGATAATGTAATCTAACGATGGATTTGTCAATATTCGCATCCAATTAAAAAATATTGAGTAGTGAAACTTTAATCCAACCCATATATGTATATATATATATATATACATATATAAGCAATGTTACACCACTCAATAACTTGTTATTGAATTCATATTTTGAAAATCCAACTATTAAATTACATGTTCTATATGTTCTTAACATGCATGCCAATTTCCATGTCAACCGGATGTAATTTACCATTCGATCCATAAACTTATCTTTTATACATTATTTTAAACTATAAAAACTTAAATTTAAACAATTGATTGATAACATGACTATTGATCTTTGATCATCTTTAAATTTTGTAAGTATGGAGAATATACAAAGATAATGTAATCCAACGGTGGATATATCAAAATCCACATCTAATTAGAAAATATTAGGTGGTGTAACATTACTTCAAGTTATATTAATGTGGCGTTTGGTATAGAGTAATGTTTTAGAATTCCCAGGATTATTTATAGATTCTCATGTTTGGTTGCAAATCACGCTAGGGAATCAGATGCCAGAGAAATTTGGATTCCTCCTTTAAACCCCTCTTAGTAGGAATGTGGATTCTCTTTAAAATATATGGGTATCCAAATTCCCAAATTTAAAAGAAATTGTATTTTTTATAAATTGACAATTTTAACTATTTTTCCTTATCATTTAAGCAATTAAGATAAAATATAAAATAAATCATCAATATATTTTCCCTTGTCTTTATCTTTTCCCACCAAAATAACATAAGCAAAATAGACAACTCTGTTGATATATTCTTTAACAAAGTTTTATTTAGGTTTCACGTGTGGAAAAAAAAAAGTTTGAAAAGGACCCTCTATTATTGCCAGGCATTCACTTTTGCTGTTATGTGTGTTACTCAACAAATTATTAATAGTTTATATTTTGTTTTTCATTATTTATTTAGAAGAATTTTTTTTTTTTAAGTACTTGGTAATTCACATTCAAATCTAAGGATAGAGTAGGAAAAATAAATAATTTATTTAAAATTCCTGGAAATAAACCAAATATTATCAGGAGTAATATGGATTCCTCCGTACCAAATGCAACATAAGTGTAACTTAAATACAACCCCATATATATATATATATATATGAGATGGGTTCAAGTTATACCTGGTGTAACTCCACAAGAGTTACACCTTTTTAAGCCATAGATTTATGAGAAATCCAACGGATAAAAAAAAAATACCATATCCATTACAACATTAAATACTTGCCTAATTAATAGTCTCCTCATTATCTCTCTCTTCATTAAATATTTCTTATGTCTCTTTTTCTCTCTCCTTATTAAGTTTTTCTTTCCATTTTCTTTGCAATTTCTCATATGTTTCTACTTTCTTAGTTTTTTTTCTCCTTGAATATCATTTTCCTTATACCTGTTTTACAAAATGTTCAAGCAAAAATATTCATGGCAAGAGCTGCAAATGGCATCAGACAACTAAATGAGGAGAAAAAATGGTATTATAAGTACTCCAACAAATCATCCCTAAATATCACTTCATTGTAGATTTATGTCTCTTTTTCTCTCTCCTTGATAGTATGTTTAGCAAATTAATGAAAAAAAGGAAATAAAATTTTCAAGGAGTAAGTACTATTGTATCTAAATTCCTAACAAATTTTCAAAAAAAAAAAAAATCAATTACGCTTAAGGATGCCAGAAAGAGTAGAAATAAGGAGAAATAAAAAACATCAGTAGAGAAAATTGGATGAAAACAATAAACCAAATTTTATCAAATTGTATAGATTACAATAAGATAGAAACTATCCAAATTTGATCAAATTAGAATTTGTTTGTAATTCAAATTCATCCTAATGTTTACCCTCATCGTGTGACAATAGTATGGCTAAAGGCCTATAAGTTCTTACAATCTTAAATACCTTTCTCTTTATTAAACATTTGAAGATGTAGTATTAAATGAGAAGAGAAAAAAAATTACCTTAAATTAAATTAAATGATATAATAGTTGACTTTTTTTAGTCATTGGATCTCTTATTAATCTACCGTTTAAAAAACGTGTAACTTAAACCCAACTCTCTCTCTCTCTCTCTCTCTCTCTCTCTCTCTCTCTCTCTCTCTCTCTCTATATATATATATATATATATATATATATATATATACACATACACAGAGTATATATAAATAAAATGATAGTATTAGGTACCAACTCGCTAGACTACTCTGATTCTCAAAAATAAAAATAAAATAAAAACCCTTTCTAGACTCTTAACATGGGTGTGAGTGTGATCTGTTTCATTAGCAATGGAGATTTGAGGCAAAATCAACTGCTATTATGATTTTCCGCGTAATCTTTGGGGAAAAGACTGAAAAGTGGAATTCACGATTCAAAACGCCCCGTCGCACACGTTAAACGTGCCAGCAACCCTGCACCCATAACATACGCCAACTACATTCCACGTCTCAAACACATAACATTTATTAGTCACCTACAGCTACAACCACAACTCTAAGCAAAATTAACTTCCAAAATAGCGGGAAACTAGTCACTATATTTATTTGGCAGAATTTATAATTAATGGAATAGAAGATAGAAATAGGCCAGCTACGCTACAACAACAAACTATATACATTTTATCTTTTATTTGTTTTCCAAAGGATTTCTTTTGATATGGATATTATTTGGATTTAATTAAATTTGTTGTTCAACAACAAGAAGCTTTAGTAGTTGAGTTAACCTAAAACCCAATTAAACCAACTTTTAGAGTTTTAGTAGTGTGGCAAATAGTTGGATATGTTGGTAACAAACGAATAAAAATCATAAAAATCTTATATACTAGTTTTTGTGTTTCACTTTTTGTTTTACCAATCACAATTTGACATATATTTGTTTAACTTTTCTTATAGAATAGTCAAAGTTTAAATTTTAAAAAATTAAATACATAACAAAATATAATTAGTGAAACACAAACACTGGAACAGAAAATTTGTATCTGTAATATACATAAACCAATTCATGGATCTTACGTTTTACTCCATTTTTCTTTTATAAGAATCGCATCTTGCGCGTTACACGTAGTGTTCCTTGATTAATGACTATGGTCAATGTCTTCATCAACCTTCATTTTGAATCTAAAACAAAAAAGGAAGAAGAAATCAGAAAAGGTCTAATGTGGGGGTAATGAATGTATTGGGTTCACTTTTTGTTCATTTGAAAATGTCAAAAACCCCTTTAAGAAAAGAAAAAGAAAAGAAAACATGGGCAGAAGAATGACTGAATGAATAAAGATAGGACCAAATACAATGATATACCATTGCAAACATCATAACTTATTTCTTTGTCGTCTGACACTTTGACTTAATTAGAATTAAGCAATTAAAACATGGGGCACTACTTTTTCTGTCGTATGAAAGTGCAATCCCATGTTCTTAATAATTATGATGGCAATTATTTTGTCATTTTTTTATCGGACAAAAAAAGTTGTTAAATATTTTTATTGAAAACCCACACGTATTATAATCAACAGTGGGTTAGAATTTTTAAATAAAAATCAATAAAAACTTATCAATTCAATTATTAGTGAAAAATATTGTGTCAAGTTGTCAATAATGTTACTCATAATTGTTTAATATATTCAACAAATGTAAACATGCTTTTCATAGTATGTGAATATTATAATTTTGTGAAATTCACATTAGTTGCATTGGGATACTTGAATTTGAAATTAGATTTTAAAGTAATGAATTTGAAATGCCTTGATTCCAAATTTATAAATTTTAAAATTCCTTATTAGGAAGCATTTTATATCTATGATGATTTGAAATTATAAAATTTAAAATCTATTGCAATATGTCTTAAGAATTTCTAAAATTTCATGGATTTATAAATTATTTCAAATTCAAGGATTTTAAGGTTTAAAATCTTTAGAGGATTTGTCAAATTCAAATCCTTGACTTTTTTTAAATTATCCAAACAAAATATTTGAATTTTAATTATTGAAATCAAATTCACATTCTCAAATCCTGTCATCCAAATCCAAATCCACATGCTCAAATCCTACCATCCAAATATACCAATCCATAAAATAAATTTTTCTGTAATAGAAACATTGTGTGGATTGTAGGAGTCAAAAACAATAAAAACGATTCATAGGCATGTATTTAAGAGAAATGTTATGTGTACAACATTTTCACAAAAAATCCTAACTGAGAGGTAAAAGTATTTTGTATCAAATGATACCACGTCATCCGTATTAAAATCCAAAAAATGAGGATGTGTGTATAAAAATAACTACCCACTAACACATGTCTTTTAATTATTAGTGGGTTAGTTATTTTTTGCTGTCATGTTTCACACTTATTGGATTTTGATACGGTTGACATGATATCATTTGATACCAAATATCTTCTCGTGTTACTGTGGAGAAAAAAGTAATTTTAGTAGTAAATTTATATTAGAACCAATAACAATTTACCATTTTAGATTTGTTACGAAAATGTTGTAAATATGACACATTTTTTGTACTTAATTACAAAATGAATATAGGCCTTAATTTGCTTGCGGTCTCATCTTAACATTCTTTTAGCAACACATTTAGGCCAATTACAAATCAAATTTTTATTTTAATTTTGGTAATTTATTCAGGGCATCAATTTTACTTGGTAGTCCAGAGCCGACTTTTCTACTGGTTGAATTAATTAATTAATTAATTACAGTAAACCGTCGAAGGTTACGTGTTGCGGTGTTGGACTATCAAACGCCAATCCGTTACCAACACAACTAACGGTTCTCAAACGTCACCGTTTTATTTGTCAACGACGTCGCTGAATGTGTCAACGGGCGGTAACGGTCAATACGGCAGTTGAAAACGTTAAATAAAAGTAACGACATTTTAAGAAATTAAAAAATAAAATAAAAAACATAAACGAAAACGAAACTCGCGGGAAAAGAATATAAATACATAGAATTAGCAAAGAATCCGGACCTTTTCAACGGCCAAGATTTGTGGAATTTTCCCAGACAAGCTGACAAAACTGCTCGCCTCTTGTTCTTCTTGTTCTTGCTTTTGTTGTTGGGTCGTATAGATATTCGTCAAAATTTACACGGAAACCAAAAAAACCCGACAAAATTGCCACCTCGAAGTTTCCGAATCAAAAAAACAATTGATCTTATTGTGGGAAACTTCAATTTCTTTTTTGGGCCTGAGGAGGAGGTTTTTCTGTTTTTATTTTTCACAAGCTCTGGTCGTAACCGATTTTGGTCAGTTTCTATTTGGTTTTGTCAGCAAATATTATTATCATTTATTGTTTATTTGGTTATCCATTGACTATGGTTTGCTGCTTTATCAGATTGAATAGAATTGTTCCGGCGACTTGGGTTCTTGAGAATTTGATAGCAATTGGTGGTTTTTTGGATGTTCATTAAGTTGATCGGGTGAGAATATGAGGTGATTTTTTTGGGTGTTCATGAATATGATCGGTGAAAGAATGAACTTTTTACTACAGGTACATAGATGCTAAAGTCCTTTTGGTTTTCAACTATTATAGCTTTTTTCTATTTTTTGTTGTTGTTTGTCATAGGAAGCATCATTGGTTTTGGAGAAATACATGGTGCCTGTTATTGATTCTTGAACTTGTTTTAGTTTGTTCTGATTTAGAACAGCTTTGTTCTTCTGTTAATTTCCATAATTTCCTGTCTTTCATAGCTGACTTTATTTTCTCTTTTTTCCTTTCTTTTTGAAACCATTATCTGAAGGTTGCTGCATAGTTAGATTTTGTGTTGCATCTTGAAGATTTGAGTTGCATTTTCATTATTCTTGAATACCCGAATCACGAATTCGCCTCTCTATGCCCGGAATGGAACAATTCCGGCATATTGGAGAGGTGCTTGGAAGTATGAAGGCCCTCATGGTGTTGCAAGACGATATTCAATTCAATCAATGTCAGTGCTGTTTGCTGTTTGATATTTTTTGCTTGGCATTCGACACAATTGCAGAGGAGATAAGACACAACCTGAAGTTTGAAGAGAAGAACAAGAAATGGAAAGCTCTTGAGCCGCCTTTGGGAGAGCTCTACAGGGTTTTTAAAGAAGGTGAGCTTTACATTAAGTATTGCTTGGATTTCAAGGATTGGTGGGGAAAAGCAATCAGTATCCATCAGAACAAAGATTGTGTTGAATATCACATACACAACTTGTTCTGCTTATTCCCTGCTGTAATTGAGGCCATAGAGAATGCTGGAGAGATAGCGGGACTCGATGAGGATGACATGAAAAAGAGGAAAGTCGTGCTCACGAGGAAGTACAATAAGGAGTGGAATGACCCAAAACTTTTCCATTGGAGATTTGGGAAGCAGTACTTGATCCCTCGAGAAATATGTAACCGGTTGGAGAGTGCTTGGAAGCAAGATAAATGGAGGCTTATTGAAGCACTAGAGGATAAGAGAATTTTGCTCTCTGATGCTTTGACAAAAAATGAGCACCGGCTTGCAGACTTACTGATCAAGAAACTAAATGGGTCAGAGCAATTTAAGGGAAAACTTTTTCCAAGTTCAATTTTATTAGGAGCAAAGGATTACCAAGTGAGGCGCCGGTTAGAAGGGGGAGGCCAGTATAAGGAAATTCATTGGTTGGGGGAAAGTTTTGTTTTGAGGCACTTCTATGGGGAGGTTGAGTCTTTGAATTCTGAGATTTCTACCCTCATATCACTTTCCCACCCCAATGTATTGCAATACCTTTGCGGCTTTTATGACGACGATAAGAAAGAGTGCTTGCTTGTTATGGAGTTGATAAACAAGGATCTCGTCTCCTTCATGAAGGAGAATTGTAGCGCAAGGAGGCGGATTCTGCTTTCTTTCCCGGTTGCTGTTGAAATCATGCTTCAGATTGCGAGAGGCATGGAATATCTCCACTCTCAGAAGATCTATCATGGAGATCTGAACCCTGCTAATATCCTTGTCAAAGTGAGGAATTCCACAGAAGGCTATTTACAAGTGAAGGTCTCAGGTTATGGCTTATCATCAGTAAAAAATACTACTCGAAACTCAACAAACCAAAATACAGACCAAGGTACAACAGACACTTGTATTTGGTATGCGCCTGAAGTTCTGGCTGAGCAAGAACAGCCAGGAAGTGCTTTTACTTGTAAGTACTCAGAGAAAGCAGATGTCTATAGCTTTGGCATGCTTTGCTTTGAGCTCTTGACAGGGAAAGTTCCTTTTGAAGATGATCATCTACAAGGAGAGAAAATGAGTCGAAATATAAGGACCGGGGAAAGGCCTCTCTTCCCATTCCCTTCACCTAAATTCCTTGTGAACTTAACCAAAAAATGCTGGCAAAATGACCCAGTTCAGCGCCCAAGTTTCTCATCCATCTGTAGGATTTTACGTTACATCAAGAAATTTCTTGCAATGAACCCCGACAATGGTCAACCTCAACTGCTCTCACCTTCTGTAGACTTTTGTGAAATAGAGGCTTTGTTTGTAAAGAAATTTCCTGCAGAAGAGGGTGGTGATCCAGCTCCAGTATCACGAATTCCATTTCAAATGTTTGCTTATAAACTTGCTGAGAAGGACAAGACTTCTATGAACATTAAAGATGATGAGAGTCAGGATCCAACAAATGATGCAACCTCAACTGGCAGAGATGATGGCGGGTCTGTAGTGGATGATCAATTGGTACCAGCTAGTGATACAGCTTCAGTTAGTTTTGATTTAATATCAGTTTCTTCTGAGACCCCAGTAAAGAAAATTTCACAAAGAAATAAATCTGCAGAACCTAAGATGAGAAAAGGCCCAGGTAGGATACTTCTAAACTCAGCTTATTTTCCTTTGAATTATTGGAATTACAATCCATCCTCTATTGCAATGTCACTAAATTTTTTGAGTTGCTTACACAGGAACAACAAAAACACCACCAAGACATTCACCAGCACAATCACCATTGAGAACATTTAGCCACAATTTGAGGTCAACCAAGGGGAGTATGTCGCCATTGACTATGAGCCCTATGCACCCAAGAATAAGAGGCAGGCCTGTCCCTAATTCTTAGGTTTGTGGGGACTTCACCTAACTGAAACAGAGTTGGTGGTGTTCCATAGAAGTTTTTCCCAAAATGTGGGATTTCCACAGTAGCTTGTCACATACATCACTTTTTTTTGTCTACTTCTGAAAATGAAAAAAAAAAAAAAAAGGAAAAAAAAATGTAGTTTTGTATGAGGTTAGAGATAGTGAACCTCCATGACTGGCTGCAAACAAGTGTATCCATGTTATAGGACTACAATTTTGAAGTAGATATATATTTTGTCATTACAGTTACCATGTGACTGTGCTCTGTATATTCGGCCTTGTTGGAGGGCTTTATTCTTCTTCTCTTTTTTCTTTTTTCTTTAATCAATATTGGACAGATTTTAAGCTAACTGCAATCCAAGATCTTTAAAGCCTAATTCTTATATAAAAATAAAAAGATGCAATAGATTATCAACCTAAAGCATTCACTTCATCACTTCATGATATTATTTTTTTATCATCAAACCAAAACAACAATCAATTTTTTGTGTAAACAAGATTTGAACTCCAAATATTTTATTCAACGACAAGAGGCTTTACTAGTTGAGCTATCTTTAAGGATTGAAAATTATCAATGGCTTTATTTAAAATTAATCATCTTAAAAATAAAAAATCAAGAAGCACTTTGACACCCTTCTTTTAAAACAAAATGAAGCACTTTTAAGTCTATACAATTGTGATATTCCACAAAGACTGGGAAAAAAGAAAAACTCATGAGACAGGATATCTGGTCAGATCTTTTATAAAAAAATAACCATATACATCAAATTTTAGAATATATACAATAGCAGCTTCCTATTTTGGACAATAATTTCTTAATTACAACTCAATAACGAATTTCTTGTCAGTATGAACAATGCTTTTGCGCTGTCTTTGAACAAACTAGTCAGTCAACAAATGCTAGTCCTTCACCGAAAACTTATACAAGGAGTTCAGGACTGCAAAACAAATCTGCATTGTTCTGAGGAGCAAGTGCAAAAATAGATCATATTTGTTTAAACTGACACAGCTGTTCCCAAAATCCTACTTTTATCTTGAATCCACTTGTTCGGAATTCATGTCTATCTCAATCAATCATTTTAAATCTTAAAGCAGTAGCTCAGGCCTCTTCTATCAATGGCAAAATGATAGTTGGTTTTAAGCGTTTTAATTTATCATTCTTGCATCTCAATCTTCCACTTTGGAGACCTGGAATCAGTTGTCACAATCTGTCTGGCTTCTCTTCAAAGATGTTTTAGGGCTGAAATGTTGCACAACCAGTATTTCCAACCAGTTGTGCCCATCACATGATCAACTTGAGCTGAAGAATTCTTCGGATTCTCAGCATTTCTCTGTGCAAAATTATGGTTTCTGCTATGAACAATCCCCCAGAAAACCTTGGGGTCACATGAGCTGCAAAAAAGCCATAGAAGACTACAAATCCTTGGTCTCAAACAGTTCAATTTTCCTCAAACCAACTGCAACACTTTTATACACCCACTTGAACTGGCAGCAACCACCATGTCTGATTTCCCTCTCCAGCAAACACTTGAAACAAACTGCCCGTTATCATCATCAGTCTCTTTCCCAGAGATGGGATCAAGGGAGCCAAACTTATGGGAAGTAATAGGCATATATAGAGATCTATGATAAGCATAAACCTGAGAAGAATGAGACCACTTTAATATTAAGCACTGAACTTCCTTGAATTTAAAAGAAGGAAACAAAGAAGGAAAACCCTTCTTAATTTATTTATCCATGAACTCAGTGTGACATAGGCAATTAATGCATACCTCATTTGTTTCTGAACCACATGCTATGTAACCGTTGGCAGTGGATAAACCCACAAAATTCTGAGGACGCAAGAGGTGCAGAGTTGAACCAACCAGAAAAGGGGGCAAGAAGTCAGATTCTTAAATGAAGCAAGATCTATGCCAAATGTTAGAATTTTAAAAAAAAAAAAAAAAGGAAATAGGTTCTAGCATAAGTAAACCAACCTTCTCGTTAGTATGCCCACTAAGGGTTAAGATGTTGCAAGCATGAGTGGACGGGCCACTAGGACTGCTTTTTTTGAGATCCCAAAGCTTTAATGTATTGTCGGTGGATGCAGAAACAAGTGTTTCAGAGTCCAAGAATTTCGCATAGCTAACAGCTTTGTCATGGCCAGCCAATACACACCAGGGGGTTCTAGTATTCCGAAGATCATAGCAATAAGTTCTATAATCAGAACACCCTAAGGCCAGCAAATGTGAGGAATGAGGAGAAAACTGAACACAGCAGACATTTGCAATAGTCCTGATCGTATCTAAGCAGTTTCTCTGCACAAGAAGTTCTATTGCATAAGACTTTCAAAAATTTTAAGTGGTAGCCAAAGCTAGAAAGAACATGTGCCAAAATGCAGCATTATCTTTTCTTTTTCTTTTTTTCTTTTTTTAATTTGTTAGTTACAACAGAGGAGGAGGGATTTGAATCTTGGATGTCATGAACACACAAGAAATGCCAACCAATTGAGCTACAAGACTAAAGTAAGATTGTCACAATCAATATGTCTACCTGCACATCTTGCCAGGAAAGTTCTGGCATCCTACTTGATCATTTCTATAAAAGAGTTCAAATAACAATATTGCATTTGTTGTTCACCATTTTCAAGGAGTACCATAAAGAAACTTTTTGCGAATAGGACAAATCTCTCTAAGGGAAAATATACTCTTAAAAATCATCAATGATTTGGCATATACGATGAATCAATCTGACAGTTCTTGTACCCAAAAGAAAATATAAAAATTAGGTCAAATTACACTGAAGGTCCCTAAATTTTAGTCCTTAAAAGTTTAAAACAATCAGTCCCTAACAAACTTAAGTAATCGCTTTTAGTCCTTGATATGTCTAATGGAGTGATGACGTGTCATTTTTAGTTTGGCCACATCATCTAAGGGACTAAAAGCAGTCACTTTAAATTTCAAGGGCTAAAATACCTCATGGGCTAAACTTTAGGGACCAATAATGTATTTAAGCTTAAAAATTAAATATTATCCCATTTCTTCTTATACCTTCTTTAAAATCATTGGATTTTTTTTTTTAAATAAAAATATATATATAGGTAAGCTACCCAACCAATGGGTCTTAAACACATGAACTCACCCTCCCCTTAGAACTTATAAGGGGAGGAGGTGCCAGTTGAGGTAGAGCTTATTGACTTAAGATCGTAGAGATTAAAAAATAAATAAAGACCAAAAAGCAATCCATTTCAATTGTAACACTAATTTTACTAAGTACCAATTTTCTTTAAGTACTAGTTTGTGTTGGATGAAGTGAGAAAAAGGAGAGAGAGTATGCATGCCTCAGTAATGCTCCACAGTTTCACCGAGTAATCATCACTTCCACTAGCCAACTTTGTTGGACATGCTTGAGAAAAGTCAACAGACCAAGCCCTCTTTGAATGCTCCGTGAATTGAGATAACACTTGACCAGTACTTGCATCCCATAACTGGAAATCCATCCAAGCAAATCAAGTTGAGAGCAATGAAGAAAAAATTAGTAATTATAAAAAGCAAGGCACACGCACGGGTTAAGATGCAATGTAATAGAGAATCAAATTAGAACCTCCAGTGTTCGAAATTGTCTTGTGATACCATGGATCAAGTAATCATAAAGTTAATATTATTAGGAAACTAAAAGACTTAGTCATTAATCAAGATTATACATCAAAAAACACTTGTAGTATACATCCACTTGCTAGCATAACCCAACTAACATATGCATTTTAAGACCCCAAGGGGTAGCACAATCAGCTTGAAACCATGCCTCATGAAGCAGAGGTCCCTAGTTTGAATTTCCCATTCCCCCTTCCTTTGAGGCCAAAACTTTAAATATATATGATCATAGACATCATCGCCTATAACTTTAAATATAGTCTGTTCTTCCTTAAAGATAATGTCTCTAAATTATGTGTGGAGGTTAAAAAGAAATAATACAATGGCAGTGTGCACATGTTTCATATTATACATTGGGAGTATGATAATTAAATTGGAACTGCTTCTACTTTGCTGAAATCTTGAAGTCTAAAATCAGTTTCATTATTGCAGTCTTAGAAATTTCATTCAAGCCAAAAATAACAATTGCTCATGTCTGAATTAACAGAGGAAACCAGAATATGAACATTAAGGAAAGGAACTAGCTTAGTTCAATTTATGGAGGGACATGTAGATCTAGCACAAATACTGACAATGAAAATGATATTTTGCTCTAAGAAAAGGATATGGATGATCACATTCACAATATAATAAAACCAGTTAACATCTACCTATCCTATTAACTCAGAATCTACTATAACCTATAGAGGAGGAGGAGGAGAGGAGGAGGGAGGGGAGGGGCATCTGTGAGATAAATCATTGATTATCCAGCAAAAAACCAAGATAAAAGAACATGCTCCACATGAATTGGCCCATTAACATTCTGGCCCAAGTATTCTTTATCAGTTCACACTCTCTTACGTGCAAAATATACTCACCTTCACTACACCATCATAATCAGTTGAAGCCAGATAGTTCCTGATATAGTTGTTCCAGCAAACGCAACTGAGCCTTGATTTATTTGATATCTCAATTACTGGATAATGAATATCAACAGACTCATTAAAGAGTGCATTAAATTCAAATATCTTTATTTTCTTGGACACTCCAGCAGCAGCAAAGTAGTCTTCATCCCGGTCAAAACTGAGAGAGCAAATTACATTTGCAGAATTATTGAAATCCCCGTTTCTTAGTATCCCACGCACTTCAAACTTACTATAACGAGCATATTTGCACAAACCATCAAAGAAGTCTCCTAAGGGATCAATAGAAATCTGTTTTTCTTCATCCTTTTGGGCCAAATACCAGTTCTCACGCTTTCTCAATAAATCCTTATCTGCACGTGCTGTGGCATCACTTTCAGAAAGCTGAACTTTGGATCTCATGGAGAAATAAACACTTTCAAGATGACTGATATTCCTCATCAACCCCAAGTCATTTGTATTGGATACAGGGGATGATTGAGAAAGCACCTCCAAACTTGATGGTTCTTTGTGAAGGAACTTATTCTCCTTTCTACCGAGAGAGTCATTGTGCAAGCACACATGAGACAATGGGTTTTTTATGTTGTGCCTCCTCTCAACCTCTTCGATATCTTTTTCTAAGCACCTAATTTCTTTTACTAACTTGGAAGCATCCTTCTGCTTGTGCTCGTCCAACAAAACCAGGAAATGCAATAGTAAATCCGATTCAGCATCATCTTGATCCATGGATAATGATAATTCTTCTGCAGACACCTCCTTTGCTCCATTAGTCATCATTTCAGATTGTAGAATTTCCCTGTTAGACAAATTAGACAAATTATTAATCCAGAACATTACATCAGAGTATAGATATAGAACCAAGCTGAGGTTCAAAATTTAAAGGATTTGAAACAAATTTTTATTGGTAAATTCACATGAGCACCTGGTGGGTTTTGAACCCATGACCTTACCCTCCACCCCTTTCTTTTGTGTGTGTGGGGGGAGGGGGAGGAGGTACTGTTATGCTAGAACTCATTGGCTTGAAACAATTTTTTAATATATTGGGCACTCAATCCCACAAGACTACAACCCACTTATGTCACCAGTATTTTATTTTATTTTATTTTATTTTATTTTTTTTGAGAAACTATGTCACCAGTATTTGATTGTATCTCAATCAGATAAATAGCCAGTGCACCGTTCATCATTAAGAAAAAGAAGAAAGTCACTTTGACATGACATGATGTCAAATGCTCAATATCTCATGCTAACAAAATTTACTAGACTCTAGCAACAAAGAGTTCAGTCTTACCTGGTTGTTGGGCGGGAAGAAGGTTTAGGATGAAGTAGCCAAAGACAGAATCCAGCTTCCTTGGTATTCTCTGATAAAAACTCTGGCGGAAGAATTCTATAACGCAGATCTGACATGGATGCAGCATGCATTTTTTCTGAGTCAAAACGACCAAGTAACTGAAAGACAACCCAAATTAATCCATTAAAATACAAATTGGTCATTCAATGACTTCAATATGAGCCAACGACTAGCAAGTAAACAGTCAATGATAATCATAAACATTACTCATAGGTCTAACTGACCGGAATCGACTAAATAATGCTTCCAGATTCTAAACTCAGTCAGTATTCTTAAGAGAAATGCCACCAGCTATTTCATTTGTTGGCAAGTCTGATATATAAAAAAAAATCATAACCTTTATGTCTGGGTAATTTTCTCTTCTAAGAATGCTGGTTTTGTGTGGGCATAAATTTCACAGTTGACAAAAATGAGTGGCTATACATGATAAATGCATTTGTAGTTTAGGCTCCATTTGTTTTGTTGTAAAATGTTTGAAAACATTTTCAGCATTTTCAGGCAATGTTTTGAATGTCATTCCGTTCCGGCCAGAAATTTCTGGAATTCTTCATACAGGTGACCCCCTTGCTCCGTATCATCCCAAATTCCGGACTGAACTGGCATTCCAGGCAAAACTTTCAGCATTCCAGCTGAAATGAGTTGGACCAAGATTCAAAGATGTGGGCTTTTTTTTTTCCTTTTTTTTTTGGCTTTAAAAACATGCACACTTTAGTATTTTTTCCTACCTTCCCTTTCACTTACAAGATCCTCAATTTCACTCTCTTTGGTGGCTCTCAGCACTCAAACTCCAGCTTCTCTCTTGCTATCTCTCCACACTCTCAATTTCTTTATCACTTCTCACTGTCTCTCTCTCTCTCACGGTCTCTATGTCAAAGGCTTGAAGTTGGCTGGAGTCTGTCGAAGAATTGAAGAAGGGGCAGCAACACCAACTCCACCTCAAAGCTCAATCTTATTTTCAGTTCTTTCATTCTTTGTTATTTATTTTATTTATCTCAGATAGATCTGTATCCATGTGTGTTAATTATAAGAATTTGGTCGTGGGTTTGGTGATTAAGCACTTTTAAAAAAAAAAAAATCCTTTATTGTGTCCGTGTGTATTGTTGTTATCTACAAAGAAGTTTATTCATTTTTAAATGTCAGGTTTCATAAACAAGCCTGTTTTGATATGTTGAGATTGAAATTTGAAATAATTTCTAAATTGTCTTTCTTGTTTGCTGTTTACATAGACTGTAAATGAATCTACTAGTAAGGCTTTTCCTTTTTCTGTTTCAAATGAATATAAAAATTAAAGCAACTCATATTAAACTTGTGCCCACTCTTGTTTTGTATGTTTTTTTAAGTGTTTTATATTTAATAAACTTTAAATTATATATATATATATATATAGAGAGAGAGAGAGAGAGAGAGAGAGAGGGGGGTAATCTTGAAACGGTACATCAATACATATTAGTACCAAAATATTCCATTCTAGTGGTCAAATCCGAAACGGTATCTGGAACAGAATTCAAAAGCCTTGGTCAACCCTGAAAATGTTTTATGTTGACTGAAATGCATAGTTATAACTTTTGTAAAACATTTTACACCCAAAAATATTGTAAAACGTTTTCAAAATTGTCTCACACACAGACACCCCCCCCCCCCAGCCCTCTCTCTCCACCATGGCTCAGCCTCTCACACCACCAGTGATCCTTGCCGATGGCCCTTTCCTTTGTTCTCATTGGGATCACACCCGTCTCTCTCTCTCTCTCTCTCTCTCTCTCCAATAACTCCTTAGCAGACCTCTACCTAGAGCTCCATTCATCACAATCCATCATCACCACCATCCCTCGGTGGCTATCTTCTTCCTTCACATTTTAGGTTTTCTCTTCAATGCTCCGCCCACCCTTGATGCCAGCCGCGTGTTGAGGTGGCTGCTTGGGGTGTGGTGGGCTTTTTTTTTGGTTGGTAATGAAGCTTGTGAACAGTGATGACTGAGGAAGAAGAAGGTGGCTCTCTACTTTTGAGCATGTGAACAGTGATGACCAGCAACAATGCTTCAAATAGACCCAAAATTCATGAACCCATTGAAACATAGAAAATGATTTCTAGTGCATTTTTAGAAACGCAATCAAACACCGGAAAAGAAAATATTTTCCCTAAAAATGTTTTCAGCTAAAAATATTTTTGCTTGGTAAACATTTTACAATGAAACAAATGGAGCCTATAGAACCAAAGGAGAAAATTTTTTTAGTAAAATCATCGTCTGATGCCTGAGTCACATGAAACAGGGATGAATAAACAAACCAACGAGGGTCAACTGGAGGGTGACAAAGGACAGTTTAAGGCCAAATATAATGTGGGTCAGCAAGCCCCCAGAGAGCAGATGACAAAAAAATAGGACTGATTTATACAACCATACAAAAGTGTGATTTAAACCTTTATGCCATCAGATCAAGAGGTGCAGTGAAACTTTGAATTCCCAGAGTAGCTTCTCCTATGGGATAAGGACCTCTTATTTCATGGCTTAAATCCTTGGCAAAATCAGAGACCAGATCAAACATAAGTCCTTATAATAAAGGTATTCAACATTTTTCAGTTGTACACTCAAGAAAAAAATTGGCTAAGAAAGTGCTATGTTGGTAATATGCAAATTTCCTTTGAAATGAAATACCGACAGCAGAATCACAAGCACTTAAGAACTGGGAAGTTTCAGTTTTCCTTCTTATATCCAAATAAATACTAATAAATCAAAAAATATTTTCAAACTCAACAGCACCTCAAATCATGGGTCAACATGTTTGCAACACACAAACCGAAGTACAGCCGAAGGAACTTGACATTATACATCCATTCATTCATAGTTTAGAATCAAGACAACTAACGAACATAGTTGACTTAGATAGATTGAACAAACATGCAAACACAACAGAAGCCATCTCCTGTCCATACTAATAAGTTCAGAGTAACAGCTAGTTATAAATTTCTCTAATTATGCATTCCAGAAATGACACTGTATAAATGGACAAATGTTTGCACTCTTTATATTTCTCTTGTGGTCACTGTGTTCCAACACCAATAATACAAACATGCATAGCTGTAGTTTATGAGTAGCAATAATATAAAAGCTGAGACGGAAATGTCAACTAGTAAATGAAGAAGCAGCAACTCACCTCAAAAAGAACAACACCCAGACAGTAGATATTTGAAGAGATTGTGCAGCCACCCTCACTGGGCTCCTCCGGACTTGTATACCATTTCTCTTCCAACTGGTCACCAAGAGAAGACAACTGCTGCTGAGCCATACTAGACGTAAAAGGGCTGCTACTGCTAGACTTGCTCTGAGTTTCACATTGTGTAGTTAGGTTATCTTCATTATATTCAGTACAAGAATCCTGAGGACAAGTGATATTGGCATTGCTATCATATGCAGTTTCACATTTGTAGCCAGGTATTGAAGGGTATTGATGCCACTGCCCAATAAAGTTTTTATTCTCGCTGAACTTCAGTTTCTTTGCATATAAAGCAGCAGGCGGGAGCATTATCTGCTTCATAGGCCTTTTTCTTACAAGGAAACTATCTGACTGAAGAGTATTTTGATCCATAGCACTCTCTAACATTTCTCTACGAACAGGTGAACCAACAAACTTAACCTTATTTGATGGCAATAACCTAAAACAAGAGGGCCGTAAGTCCTTCAAGGCAGTTCCTTGAGAGTGATAATAATCGACCACATTCACAATCTGTCTAAATATATACAAACACTCAAATTTACTTGCTTTTTGGCACCCAACTTTGAGCCATTGTCTCAAACTAACTCCGTCATGATCAGAACCACCAGTTTGGAGCCCAGAAATACCATCAGGAGAAGGCAATGCAGCAATAACATCAGTAGAAGGCATCACAGTTTTGGGAGCCAGAGATGGTGATATATCAGACGCCGCCACAGTACTACTGGCAACCTTGAAATTATTCTGGTCTTTGGACTCAGCAGGAAAGCCATCACGAGGTGGGCCTTTACATATGATCCCTTTACCCTTCAACGTCTGTTTAACAAAAAACTCAGAGAACCCTGATTTAGATAAAATCTTTGTCCGAATGCCCCCATGATTATTCCCCGAAGCCCCTTTTTTTTCAGCACTTGTCAACTGTTCCATCATATCATTATGATCATCAGCACAATGTTTTTGAGCAGATAACTCTGCGAGTGGCGTGCAATCCATATCCTCCCAGAAACTCGACAGTGTCTGACTATTATCCCTGTACATAGTGTCACCACATGAACTCCCACCTCCCAATCCACCCGCAAGCTTATAAAGATGCTGCCATTGGCTCTGCTTACCCTGCATTCTTTCTCGATAGTTTGATGTACCAACAATAGCTAAGTTCGAGCCATTGTAATTGGTCACTCTCAACTCTTCAACCATGACACCAGCATCATCCAAACCACCAGAACTAGCATGGGGTTGTTCAGATCCATTCACATTGTCCACGCTCCTATATAGAATCTTACCCTCTTGAGCTGCAAATTCCTCAGCTGGGTCCTGGGAATAGTCACCCTCTACAGGTATAAACATTTCCCGGGGTCCCAACATGTCACGGCTTTCAGGTTTCAGAGAATACTCGCTCTCCTTGCGTTGGAAGCGAACACCCTCTTCCGCACCTAAAGGAGTCACTTCGTCACCCAATCCTTGGTCCATGGCATCCAAACTGACCTCATCCAGTCAAATTTTGGCTTGCCCTATAAAATGGGATTTGTTCAGTCAAACCCCAGATAAACTATTCAGTTTTTTTCTTTTCATTTTCTCCTGAGAGCAACTGCTAGTATTATCAAGCTACCAAAATTAAAAAGAAAAAGAAGTTCAACACCATAATAAAACAAAATTTAACAAATTAAAACAATGCCATATGCTAAAAACAACATATAAAAAAACTATAAACTACCAACTCATTCACAGTTTCACATAACTCAAATTATCCACACACAAAAATAAATAAATAAAAAATAAAAAATCAGGATGAAACATGAAAGTACCAAACCAATTTAGCTAGCCAATCAAATAACAGATTGGGTGAGAAAATTGGACATAATTTTTATATTATTTTTTTTCCCTGGAATCATAATTTTGATATTATTAGATAAGAAAAGAAATAACCAATACAATTTTAAAAAATTCTCATTTTTATAATTGTTTGCTAAGAAAATTAAGCAAATGGGCATTCTAAAATTTCGGAATTAACGTCATTTTTAACACCCCATTTGTTTTCACCTCAGAAACCAAACTTTCCTTCAATTTCTCAGGAGCCAAACAGAAACTATAAACTATTTTATATTAATATATAGTCATAAATAAATAAAATACTCCAAAGAAAGCAAAGCTTACCAGCTATTCGAATTTGAACCGAAACGAAACGAAACAAAAGCGCTTCACCGCCTAGCTTTTTCAATTCGGGTTTAAGTATGAAGGTCGTGTAGGGGCAAAATCGGAAATTCACTCGAGGCCAAAAGCCCTAGCCTGGTGAAGATGATAATGGAAAATACTAGTAATAAATATCTTTCTTCTCTCTCTCTCTCTCTCTAAAACTCACTCTCACTTCACAATTTTGAATTTTGAGTACTTTTTTTTTTTTCTCGACTAAATAAATTTCTTAAATATCTTTGTGTTTTTGTGGGGGTGACAAATTTATATACGTGTCTTTTTTAGTGTGTTTCACATTAGATCTACGAATCTCCCAAACGCGGCATAAGAGTAGCCACTAAGACAAGTCACTTTTGATTAGATTTTTTTCCTTTTTTTTTTTAATTTATATTTATAGTGTATCAAAAATACTAGTTAAAAAAAAAATTCATAATTTTTGCTATAACCATGGCAAGTTGTGAGTGTTAGGTTCATATAGGTCTACAACTTTTTACCATTCACAAGTTACAACTTGTTATGTGGACATATCGTAATAACACAACTTGTTATGTGAACAAATCGTAATAACGTTGTGAATTTTGTTGTGGTTTCGATATTATTATAAGAAATTATAAGGTCTTTATAGTAAACAAGTGATGTAGTCTACCATTCCACTAAAAAACTTTCATTTATTTAAAATTGCTTAGTCATAATTTTTTTTTTTAAAAATAGAAACTAATTATTCACTCAACAATTTTAAATAGATAAGAGCGTTTTAGTGAAATTGTAGATAAATAACGTGCTCACCATATAATTTCTCATCATTGAGGGTGTATTTAATGAAATGAAACTCTTATCTTTCCTTTGTTGACTGCATGCATTAAGAAATTTGAGGCTGTGATTGGTTAGAAAGGGGGGAGACAAACAAGAATAACAAGTACAATGCTTAATAATGTTTCTGGTAAGAATCGTGAAATTTAAATGCACAGAACATTGTACCTTAAATAAAAGTGAAATTCCATCGCCATCCAAAAAAAAAAAATTTGAAATTCCATCCACATTTGGTCACGGCCAAAAATGGTAGGTTTTGGTGATAAAAATGTGTGGTTGCAGAAAAGAACAGTTTCTCAAACTATTGTCTTTAAATGCTGTTGATGTACTTTTGGACCAATGTGTGTATTTATTATTTAGAAAAATTCTAGTGGCACGTTCTAGTACACAACTCAAGTAAGTTTTTACTGGCCAAATAATACGTGGAGATTGCAACATTAATCCGGTTTAGTACGTGTGAGTTTATCTCAACCAAATTGTTTGAAGAGAAAATCTATTAATTAAAAACTTCATAACAGTTGATTTGACATGTTAATGTTATTAATTATAGGTAAAAAAAATAATATGAGTAATCTATATATATAATAATAGATAAATTAAAAAAAAATCAATTAAATTTTAAATTGAAATTTAATTAGAGTCTAATTTTGTACCATGTGTTTCATCTAATTTAAATTTTAGAATTTTGTGCCAAGTGAGTTAATTTAGTGTAAAAATTGAATTTCAATTAGAATTTAATTTTGCACCACGTGTCCCATTTAATCTAAATTTTTAAATTTTTGTGTCAAATTAGTTAATTTAGTGTAGAAAACGAGGAGTTTAATATAATAAACCATAAAAAACATAATCATATAACTAAAAAAAATTCAAATTTATAAGTCATCTATATATATATATATATATATTGCAGGGTATATTTTTGTGGCCCAAGCCCAAAAGGTTTGGATTATGAGTCCAGTGAACCCAGGATAATGAATTTGTAGAGAATGGGTAAAAGAACTAAACTGATTGTGGACTAAGTAATAGTTAACTATAATACTAAAAAGGAACTGATAAAAAATACACTTCACAGTCTTTCAATTTGATGTCCGAAGAAGAATATTATTCAATGAAAAATCAATACAACTCTCCAAAAGTCCCCCTCTTCTCTAGAAGCTCTTTCTTTATGTAGCATTCTCCCTCATCGTTTTCATCGTTCACTTGTTTTTCATCTAAGTATCCACTTGAGTATGTGTTACGTCTGATTTATTCCTTAGCTTTCTATGAGTGATGGTAGCTGGATTGACACTATTTAGGGGTCTTCTTCACATTAATGCGACCAGAAAAGCAGATGCAGTGCATTTAATGTGGTGGTAGCAGCTTTTCTTTTTAGATATTTCTCCATTCTTCTTATCTCCAGGCACGTCCAAAGTTTATCTAGATTGCTAAAGTCATTAGTAAGCTCATTTGAATCCCCCAAATATTTGTTTGACCAAGAATCTTTACATCCGAGGAGAATAATCTATTCGGAACGCTGGTGCTTTCTTCGGACGGATCTTCTTCACTCCCAGGTATCTTTCTTTTATGCGGAATACTCATCAACAATTTTCGCCTCTTCGAACACACAACAACCTTCACATAGGATTTTGGGCTCAATACATAAGCTTGAGTTTCTACCCCCCACATATATTAATAGGGAACGCTTAAAAAAAATTGAAATAGAATTTGAAATTATAATCTAATTTTACGTCATGTGTCTAAATTTATGTGGAAATAATAGGTGAAACTGAGAGAAACTTAAATTAGAATTCCAAATTAGAGTTCCAATTTTGCGCCATGTATCCTAAATTATTTATTCTTAAAAAGTTTTATTTTTTAATTTAAGAATCAAATGTGGAACCACATCATAAATATTAATCCAAATGAGTTATTAAGTACAAAAACCAAAGAGTTTAGAATAAATGAATTGTAAAAAAAAGTGTTTCACAATCATTTTTTTTTTAAAAAAAGCATGGACAATTTATATTTTATACCTAATAATATTCTTACAAATTTTTTTAAAGAGTTAACGAAATATAAAAATGACTATCAATAGTATTTAAATTATATATATATATATATATATATGAATTATATTATGTACCTTATTGTATATTTTTAAGTGTATCCATGCATATGCATGGGGTTATAAGCTAGTAGGAACTAATAATCATGGTTTTTTAGTAGAGTTTGTAATATGTTTTTGTATTAGAACCCATTTATCTATCCCTTACATTTGTATGTATTTATTTCTAAAAAAAAAAAAAAAATGAGAACTGGGGAAAACTTACCAACTTAACTATTATTAAAAAAAAAAAAAAAATGTTGCAAATAAAATTGCTATTTTTTTGGTATCATTTTAAACAACAATCTTTTCATTCTTTGTAGCGCTACTCATTCATTAAAAAGACAATCATGTAATTCTGTAACTAAGAAGAAAAAATAATGATGAGTAATTATAAACTTTGGAAATAATGTTCTAAGATTAATTAGATAAATATAGAGAAAAATAATTAATTGGATAATTTGTTTTTCTTATTAGAGATAGACTAATAGGATAATTTTAACCATTTGATAGAATGGCATTCTAAGTATTTGAGTTCTTCTATTCTAATATAATTTTAGAGATAGTGTCTATTACACACATCTTGTTAAACACCTATTTTTTGAAGAGACCCAATTTGGTAAGAATGGGGTGTAAAACCCATTTTTTACACCATCTAATAAAAGATTGTCATATAATCATTTTACTTAAAATTTAATACATCCTACGACATCTAATAACATCTCAATAAAGTCATAATTTGGTTAGATTTATATATAAGTATTAGAATTAATTCGATGTAGTTCTGTTTATTTTTAAATATGTGATAAAATGATGTGACATATTAAAATTAGATAGGTAAAATAAGAGTTTTACACCACATCTTTACATAATTTAATCTCTTTTTTGAAATAAAACAATTCGAAAATTTATGCACAGCAAGATGCATGCAAAAGTTTTTACCCAAATTTTATAGAATAGAATGGTGAGTTCAATTCTCATGGAAAAAATGATTTATCAGTCTTATATTATGACGTTAAGTTGCAAAGATCATAATTACGGAATTAGCCAACAATAAAGATTAATTATGTTTTTTTTTTTTTTTTTTTTTTTTTGGGTATAGTCGGTATGGGTTAGAGAGAGAGAGAGAGAGAGAGAAGAGAATAGTAGTGGTAATGAATACAATACAATAATATTGGAGGGAAGAAAGAAAAGGCAAATAGCGGTCCACGTACAGTGAACATAAAGTGAAACGCACGCAAAAAGTAGGAGGTGAACAGAGACAGAGTCACATCACGTGGCCATTCATGGGCAAGAGCTTTATTACACTCACCTAGTGGTTCTCATTGTGCCACTTCATTAATCTGGTCCCACAATTGCACCTAGCTTTATTACACGTACACACACGCTGTGTCTGCGACACTGACCACTCCCTCCCTCTCCCTCATCAATACACTGCACACTGGTCACTGCAGCAGGTAGGAATAGGATAGAATGAATAAACAATAAATAGAGGTCAGAATTGCATGAATAACACGTGTCCAGCATCACGTGCAATCTGCATGGCCACTCGATGTTGTTTCTGTTCGTACTGCCAAGGATTCCCATTCCTCCTGACTCCTGGCTCCTGTCTCATGAGGGGCCAAACTTCTATACCTTTTTTTTTTTTTCGATAAAATTAGTTAAGTTAAACTCACGCACACAGGAAGGGGAAAGTAAGACCCACAGTCCACAAGAGCTTACCATACAGTGCTGTATGCTACACTTTTTACTTCTGTATACAACTTTTTTTTTTTTTAATTTTATTTATTTATAAGTATATTTTTAGTAAAAAATTAAATAAACTATTTTTAAACGAACAAATATAAGGGGGAGAGAGTCTATAAACACATTCAAATCAAATCACAAGTTAACACTTAAATATGTTGTGAAATTGAAAATGAGTTTTAAGTGTGTGCGTAGACAAACTATATTCTCCAGTTAAAATGCATGAATGGTAAAACTTAGGTATATTTCATACTTGTAATAAATTTAATAATTCTTGTAAAAAAAAATACTAATATATAGTAATTTTTTTTATTAATCAATATAATAGAGGCTTCGGTAATTATAGTTGAGACAAAACTCATATGTTCCATTTTCTCATTTGTTCCACTTTTTTTCCATTAAATTTAATAATTCTTGAAAAAAAATTATAATATTTAGTATTTTTATTGATCAATATAATAGAGGCTTGGGAAATGTACAGGCTTGGAATAAAACTCAATGGAGTAGATAATGAAACTCAAAAAATGGGATAGATGAAATTTTTGATTAAGCACGTTTTAATGTTTCCAACAGATAAATGAAAAACTATCGCATATTTGCATTTGTCGTCACGAGTTTCATATCTACTCAGCTAAAAAACCAAATTTCATATTTATTTTTATAATTAAGAAAATGCACAGAATATTGTCTGATTATGTACTACACCAGAGTGCATTTTGTAAAAAGCATTTTGTTTTTTGTTTTTTGTTTTTTTTTTTTGTAGTTTTTTAAAATAAAATTAACAAACTAAAATATAAGTTTTTTTTTTTTTGGTAAACAAAGATAGGGGGATTTATGGTTATATTACACCCGGGCAAGGCGTCAGGCGGACCACGGAGGTCTTTTTTTCAACCTGTGTGGGATTTTAACCCCACTTAGGATGTTCACCAACAGACTCCTACGAGAGCGAGACTTGAACCTAAGTGTGTTGTACGAAGCGTCCAAGCCTTACCCACTTAGTCAAGCCTTCTGTTGGCAACTAAAATATAAGTCAACTTTTACTTTTTTTGGTCACACATGTAATAAATAAAATTTATATTTTTTGTCACACAAATAGGTAAATAAGCTACCAAAAATTATATATTTGATCTCATATTTAACAAATAAACTATCTAAAAACTACCAATAACAAACAGACGTTAAAAGCTTGGACAGTTTTTGCTTACGTTGGTACATCCTCGTGGGTATTTGACATGACATGGGGAAAGTGCATATATATATATATATATATACACACAGACATACATACAAGATAATACAGTTATGGACTTGTTGCTGTGGCTGTGTCTAAAAACAATACAAATAGTACAAGTTGGTAATGTGGCACCCCAGATAAATTTTTCCGCATCATATGGATTACCCCATTACTAAGTGACAACAAATATTATATGATACAAAAAATCATTTGATTAGAAGACTCGATCATCAAAATGTGCAAAAAACAATGCAATAATCTCCACGTGATACATGGCAGAAACAATGCACCCACCGCCTAGATTAATTGATGTCTTCCAAGTTCCAACAAGTTCAACACATCATAATTATTAAAAGGGGGGGACAATTTTCAAAAAGACGAACCTTAGCTCATAGTGTTTTGGGCTTTTAAAGAAAAATTGAGCTACACACTCCTCCCTGTTCTGATAAAAAAAACAATAATATATGTGCAATTTGCAACTAGTACAAAAGCTCTTAGCATCTTTTCAAGCATATACTTATAAAGCGTCCGCAATGAACTGTTAATCTCGTCTCTACTTTACAGTAGCCTCTAAACAAACTAATTAACAAATTTTCAAGGCCATTCCATTTCAGTTCCTCTGTTTATCTTCTCACTTAGCTTTTGGTGCAAATGCAATTAATGCATATCCCAAATGTGACAAACATCTTAACCAAAATACACCATTAGCCTAATATAACAATCAAACTAAGTGAATGTACCATATGTAAACATCATTAAATATGCAAAGCAAAAAAAAAATCCCTTAAATTGAAAAGCAAGTACCAATTCAACTCTGAAGATGGGACATTTTCTACTGGAATTGTAGACTGAATGATAAGGTGTAATAAATAAATAAATAAATAAAAGAGAAACCTCTAAAGATTAACATCAGATTAAATTAGTATCCACTTTGAAGTACAAAAAATTTACAAAACTAAGCTTGTACCAATAAACACACCAACTTCGAAACCCACAATCATTTCAAAGAGCTTCTTTCTCCAAAGATCATTGAGCTTCTCCAATGACTTTTCTAAAGGACTCATTCCAACCAACTAGAAAAAGGAATGAACAGGTGAAGTTGAAAATTATAACGGTGGTTTTCAAACTTCATGTATTCATTTACAATTTTACGCTATAAAAGGTTGAGTTAGTCATTGCCACCAAGGCTGAAAATGATACATCCTCTACACAACTATATACTTGTATATGAGTCAGGAAGGCATTGGCAAGGGGAATATATGAAATGTAATTAATAGATAATAATCCACCTCATGCTCCAAGCAAAGGATCGATACTTGTTGGTGCAAACACAATAATAATGGAAACAACACTAAGAGAAACTGAATAGTACGCCGAATATTATTAATTTAAAGAGAGAAATTACACAACACTATTTGGACTGAGGCGTGGCACTCGCTCTCTTTAAGGAGATTCAAGCCCCTGGTTGGCTAATCTTTGTAACCGGTGCAGACCTTCTCTGACTTGTCTCCCCCAGGATACAACAGCCCAACAAATGTTGTATGGCTAGAACAGTTTCTGCACAAAGTGTTCAAGCCCAAAACTCCACCAGAAGAACACCTTTCTTTGGCCCGACATTTCTCAAGTATTTAGGAATATTATTGAATTTACTCTCTCACACAACACTCTTTGCTTTTAACTATTTTCTTCATTCACTCTTGATATGAAATTAGTCCATAGCATAGCCGTATATATAGTCTTCCAACCCTTCACATAACCTACATGTTATTTATTAATTTAGAAAACTTCTCTTAATTTATTTAATCTAACTTACATACAAGTAACTCTTTCTTTAACAAATTATAACTCATCTCTTTATTCATCTTCAGTTATTTTGAGTTTCAACATATTTAATTTAAAATGTACTAACAATACTTGTACCAGACCACGATGGAATGAAGTAACAAGGATTGGCGTTCCTAGACATTAAGAACGTAAAATATAAGCCTTTTTTTGATAGATTTCAAGTTAGAAAATATAAGTGTGTAAGGACTACTTTATTATTTTAGCTCTTTAGATTTCCAAGCAAATGTAATTTAAGTTGTCGACTTCAATTTCAAAATGATAGATGTTCAAATCTTTTAGGGATAGATTTCTGAATGCTGATGCCTAAGTTTTAGAGTTTTTCTTAAATTTTCACAGATTATTGTCTTAGTGATTTGTCATTCATTATGGGTGGGGTTCATAGCTTTTTTTATTGAATCCAAATTTTTTCAACTGGGGGTAGAAGAAGGGAGACGGTATTTTTCTTTAAGGAGTTTTGAGCAGAGTAGGTACTTCATGAAGTCGGTCTTCATGTCTAAGAATGTGGCACATGTTTGATGAAGAGTATAGAACAGATTGTCGTTGGGGTCAGTCCAAAGTTTTTTTATTTGTTTAGGGAAGGTGATTTAGCTTACACCCTCCAACGGATCTCTAATTCTTTTGGCTTGTTCCTACTATTAACTGAATTTAAAGTTGGCAGGTCTAGGAGGTCCATTATTCCAGTAGGCAGAGCAAAGAATGGATGGAGGGTTTTTGGGTTAGAGTTAAGGAAGATATTGGAACCTGAAAACTATGTGAATGTAGGGACTATGCAATTTGTGGCTCAGCTTCATAAGGATAGCTCAGGGGTTCAACCTTTTAAATCTTTTTCCGACACGGTGCGTGGGCATCAGGTGCAGGTAAGGGGTAGAAATCAGCCTCATCGGTTGAGCACCCATGATAAAGGGAAATGGCTGTTAGGGGATAGTAAGGGGGAGAAGCAAAACCTGCTGAGCAAAACGGCAGTGAACTTACCAGGTCTGATGACTCTCAGAGGCACATAAGTGGGTTCTCGGCGTAGTACAGAGGACTTTGATTTTGGAAAGATATATTCGGTACGAAATAAAAGGAGATCTCCGTTGAATTTCAAATCAAATTGGACTGAACATGTTTATGGAAATAAGTGTGAACTGAAGAAGTCAGACTGGACTAGAAAAAGCTTGACTGCAGAAGTGAATGGGGAAGGAAAAAGAAGTGTGGCATGGAAAAAAGGTGGCCTGAGGAATTCTATTTGGGTTTCAAGGGATCAGAGGGATCACATGGTGGATTCTTCTAATGTTTCACGGTTTCACAAACCTGTGGTGGGCTTTGACCATGATGGTAATCAAGTGGGCCTTCCATTGATCTCTTTTCCAGAGCCCACTGGCCCATCTAGGATGGAAGAGGGTGTAAGCCCATTTATGGGTGACCTGAGACTTTTAAATAAGGAAGCCCATGCATTGGTGATGTCCAAAACACTTCACATAGCTTCAGAAGCTTAGGTCGTCAAAGACGCTAATGTTTTTCTCGCTGAGGAGTCACTGGCATCACTGGTAATGGTCAGCAAAGCGAGACAACTTGCTTTGATGTCGGCAACAAGCCCAGTGGTGAACCATGGTCCTTTTTTCGATGGGTTTCACGCCGGGGACTCACTAGCGACACATGAAGCCCACGAGCTGGTGACGGTGGCAAGCTCCAAAACAGGTCACAATATCTTTGTTGCTCAGACTAAGGTGTTAGGTCGACCTAAGGAGCCTGCGAGGGAGGTCGATGGCTCTATTTCTGGTGGGTTTCACGTCGAGGAGTCACTGATGACACCAGGTAAGGCCGATTTAGTGCAAAATCACTCATTGGTGATGGTGATGAGCTCTGTTATGCTCATGAGGTTGTTGTTACCCAGATAGAGATGATGGGTCAACCCATGAACTCATTTATAGAGGTCGAATGCCTTCTTTCTGTTGGGTTTCGCGTCGATGAGCCTCCGATGACATTGGGTAAGACATAAACAAAGCATGATTGGGTGTCAATGGGTCTTTTTTTTGTCTAATTTGTTTCTGAGTTTAGCGAGAGCTGGGATAGTAGAGTTGGGTGTCCAGGGTGGAGATGAAGTGTGTTGGGTTGATTTTGCGAAGGTTGCTCAGGGGATAGAGACTCCCCATCAAGCTAACCAATTAATGGTATCAGCAAATTGTGGCGCAGACATGGGTTTGGGTGATGTGGATAGTCCTTCCCCTTTGATGACCATCACTTCTTTGGGGTCGGCTAAGTTGAACAGTGGTAATGAGGTTTTGAGGCTTGAAAATACTTTGAATATTTCTAATTAGGTGAAACATAGACTCCCTAGTTTTAGTAAAATGATGGGGCTTTCTCTGGGTCAACATGAAGAGATGTGTATTAAGCTTTTACAAGGGCTTGAGAGGGAGATTGAGGATGCCAATCTGTTAAACAGAAAAGTTGCTGCCCATCGGAAAGTTGTGTCCAAGGACAAAAGGAAGAGGGAGTTGAGGAATTTGATTTCCTCGGTTAATTATGACGGTAGATTGTCTTCTTTGACTGCAATACTGAGATTGGAGTAGGGAGTTAACAGTTGTAATGAAGTTGAAAATGGTGTCATGGAATGTCTGAGGATTGAATGATTCACGGAAATGTTTGGTGGTTAGAAATTTACTACGAGAGTGGAATTGTGATGTAGTTTGCCTTCAAGAAACTAAGCTTGTTAGTATGGATAGACAGTTAGTTAGCAGCTTGTGGAGTTGCCCTTATGTTGACTGGGTGGCATTGGATATGGATTAGATAGCTGGTGGGGTTTTGATGATGTGGGATTAGAGGGCATTAGAAAAGTTAGAGGTAATGGTGGGTTACTTTTTCGTTTCGGTTCGGTGGCAGGGTGTGGGGGGATGGTTTTATTTGGGCTTGTTCTGGGGTTTATGGCCCAAATGATAATAACTTAAGGGGATAGTTGTGGGATGAGCTGATAGGAATTCAGCAACTTTGGGATGTTCCGTGGTGTTACGTAGGGGACTTCAATGTTGTTCGTTTCCTAAGTGAACGGTTAGGGGTTCTGCGCCTTACTCTAGCTATGGAGAATTTTTCTGAGTTCATTGTGGAGCTCAATTTGATTGACTTTCCATTGGAATGAGGGAGTTATACTTGGTCTAGTGGCTTGGATCAGCCTTCGATGTCTAGGATAGGTAGGGTTCTGGTTTCTTATGATTGGGAGGACCACTATTCGGATGTGATCCAGCGGGTCTTACCTTATCCTATCTCAGACCACTTCCCCATATTAATGGAGGCATGGATGATATTGAGGGGGAAGAGTCCTTTTAGGTTTAAGAACATGTGGTTAAACATAGAGGGGTTCACAGATAGGGTTCATTCGTGGTGGAATCAATACTCAAGGAAACAGAGGAGTGAAGGCCTTTTGTGGAAGGTTTGGAGTTTGATCAGATTGAAGGGGTTGGAGAGGGACTGGCTTGAAAGGAGGTTTGAAAAGGAGGAGATTTTTTGTGTTGTTAAAGAATTGAAAGGAGATAAAGCTCTAGGTCCTGATGGTTTTTCTATGGCCTTCTACCACCATTGTTGGGGAGTTGTGGAAAGAGATGGTTTAGCTATGTTTGAAGAGTTTTATCAACACAGCAAATTTGAAAAATCTCTTAATGCAACTTTCATAGCCCTAATCCCTAAGAAGAATAGGGCCTCCAATATCCGAGATTTTAGACCTATCAGCTTAGTGGGGAGTGTATACAAGATCTTGGCTAAGGTTTTGAAAAACCACTTGAAAGATGCTTTGGATCAGTTGATATCTGAGTCTCGGAACAGTTTTGTGGGTGGAAGATAGATATTTGATTCTGTTCTTATTGCTAATGAGTGTGTGGATAGTAGGGTGAAGAGTAAGATTCCGGGGGTTATTTGTAAACCGGACATGAAAAAAGCCTATGATCATGTGAATTGGGAGGCTCTACTAGATTTGTTGAAGAGAATGGGATTTGGGGTGAGGTGGTGTAGGTAGATCCGTACATGTATATCCACAGTCTAGTTCTCTGTTTTGGTTAATGGGATTCTAGCTGACTTTTTTGAGAGCTCGAGGGAATTGAGACAAGGAAACCTGCTATCTCCTTTGTTGTTTCTAGTTATGATGGAGGTTTTTAGTAAGATGATGAAAAGAGTTGAAGTTGCTGGTTGACTTTGAGGTTTTAGGGCAAGTGGTAGGAGGGGTGAAGGGGTATGTGTCTTACATCTTTTGTTTGCGGATGATACGATTCTATTTTGTGATGAAGATAAGGAGTAGATTCTGCATGTTCAGATGCTCCTTTGTTTCCAAGCTGTAACAGGTTTAAAGGTTAATGCTTTGAAGAAAGAGATGGTTCCTATTGGGGAGGTTCCTAATATGCATGCCTTGGTAGAGATCTTGGGTTGCTGAATTAGGTCTTTACCTATGACCTATCTTGGTATGCCATTGGGGGCGTCTCACAAGCCCCTACTATTTGGAATCCTATATTGGAGAAAATTGAGCGTAAGTTGGCTAGTTGGAAGAAGATGTATTTGTCAAAAGGTGGAAAACTGACATTGCTTAAGAGTACATTATCTAGTCTTCCGACTTACTTTTTATCTCTTTTTACAATCCCTATGTATGTTGCCAATAAAATTGAGAGGTTGCAAAGGGATTTTTTGTGGAAGGACTCCAAGACACATTTGGTGGGTTGGGATAAGGTGTTTGCACCTTTGGAAAATGGTGGGTTAGGAGTAAGGAAATTAACTACTTTCAATAAAGCCTTACTAGGAAAATGGTTATGGCGGTTTGGGGTTGAGGAGACAAGGCTTTGAAGAAGGGTAGTAGCTCTAAAGTTTGGGAAAGAATGGGGGGTTGGACTTCCAAGCTAGATAGAGGGGTACATGGGTATGGTTTGTGGAGAAGTATCCAAATGGGCTAGGAAGCTTTTAGTAAAAATATTCAGTTTGAGGTAGGGGTGGGGGATAGAATGAAGCTTTGGACAGATCAATGGTGTGGGGATTCTCCACTTAAATTGACCTATCCAGTTGTGTATGGGATTGCCTCCAATAAAGGGGAATCAGTGGCCGCTTCTCTTGAATGGTTGGGAATAAAGGAACAGAGAAGCTGGGATGTTCGTTTCATTCGGAGACCAAATGATTGGGAAATGGGTGATGTGGATGCTTTTCTTCATACTTTGGGCTCTAATTTACCTCCAACTGAGAATGAAAACTGTATGCGATGGAAGTTGACGAAGAATGAGAATTTTGATATCCACTCGTTTTACAATAAGTTAAGAGGACCCGAGCCCATTATATTTCCTTGGAAAAGTGTTTGGAAGGTTAAGGCCCCTCGGCGTGTTTCCTTCTTTGTGTGGACTGTTATATGGAACAAAATCCTTACATGTGACAATTTGAGGGGTAGAGGGATGGACTTTGTGGATTGGTGCATTATGTGTCATTGTAATGGGGAAACGATGAATCATTTGCTACTACATTGTGGTAAGGCTTACTGGTTGTGGAGTTTGGTGTTTAGATCTTTTGAGATTTTTTGGGTCTTGCCAAGATCAACTGTGAATACTCTCTTTGGTTGGTGGGATTGGCTTGGGAAGCATTTGTCTAGTATTTGAAATTTAGCTCCACTATGCTTAATATGGTGTTTGTGGAGGGAGCGAAATAGGGGGACGTTTGAGGACATGGATAGTTCCGAAGATTAGTTACTAGCCTCTTTCAGTGGCTCCCTTTTTGATTGGTCTAGGGCTGGGGGACTCACCTCTAGTGATTCTCTCCCTATGTTCCTTAGCTCCCTTCTTTGTAATTAGTATTTTTTTTTTCTTTCTATTTCTTTTCATCTTTTTCTGTACTTTTTACCTTAGCCTTATGTTTAAGGTTCAAGAGCACACCAAAGGAACTTTGTTTTTCAATGCAGTCCTAACATTTCCATAAATAGCAATCATTATAATCCATATCAATTCATAATTACCACATACCATGTGTATTATATGAAACGTGAATAATAAATAATTCATTCCATGCAACCACAGCATAAAACAGTAACTTGTGCAATTTAACCAACATTCAGAAATAGATTCATTTGAAATGGCAATAAAATAAAATAACTTTAAAAGTAAAGAAAGGTGAATTTAATGGGGGAGATAATGGAAGTGATTTTTGAATGAAATAAAAATAAAACTTGCCTCCAACAACAATATAAACAAACTTTAAGCACCCAACCTTGTGCATTGCTTATCTCAAAAAGAGAGAGAGAGAGAGAGAGAGAGAGAGAGAGAGAGGGAAAACTTGTGCATTGCTTGTAAATTTTGAGTTATACAAGCAAGAATTCAACCATTAGCTAGAATTAACCAGAGTTTGATCTGTTAAGAGAATAGAGATTAATCAAATTCAAAACTGAAACTTTGTGAGGAACGAATCAAAATCAAAATAGAAATTTATAAGTTGTAATACATCCACAATAATTAAATCTGGTGTTTCAACTAAAACCAAATAACTTATCATATGTTAACCAAGAAAAACAAGCAAAACAAGAAAACGTGTATAACAAATTCCAAAAGCACATATAGCAAAAGAAGCATCAAGAATACCCCAACCAACTTAAAATTTTAAAGAAACAACACAACGTAAATAATAAAACCCATAAACTCAATAGCCTCTCCACAACCACCAAAAGCTAAGAAACAAGAAAAAGTAAAACAGGCAAATGGGTGTTAAAAAAAAAGTGAAACCCCACAGAAAAAACACCAACCAGCATATAATATGAAAGAGAAGTTGTTGCACGAGTGAGATTGAAAACTGTACCTATGCAGGGCTATAAAGGCAGCCAAGTGGGAACAAGACTTGTGTAACAGTCTATTACTCCATATTTAACTTGGCTGCAATAGACTGGACAGTCCTTATGCAGCCTTAGAGCATTCTCATCAAGTGTGTCAAATGCCAAATATTTGGCATTTGACACACCAAACACCAAAATTCAACCATCATCAGATATCTCAAATCTCAAAATTTTTGACACACGGCTATAGTACCATCTCATATTTGAGACGGTACGGACAAATGTGCCAAAATTTTTATTATTATTTTATATACTTTTTCTCTCTCCTCCCCACACATATCTCTCTCTCTGCCTGGTTCTCTCTCTCCGTCTAGTTCTCTTTCTCAACTCTCATCTCTGTTGTATCTCTCTTTCCTCAGTCATTCTCAAACGCAAATGCAAACTCAAGGTCTTCCTTAAAAACAAAACACAAAAACTCTCTAAAGATCACTCAAAAACAAAACCGGCGATCAATTTTCCTCGTTGATTTTCCTAATTCCCCATCTCTCTTCGGCACTCCCTCTCAATCTTCGATCTCTCTAACTTTGACCCAAACTCTCATCTCTGTCTAGCCCTCTCTGTTGCTCTTTCACAGCCACGTCGATCTCACCACAGTGACCACCACGCCGCGCCGCTGAGCTTCATGCCATCCACCACATCACGCCACGTCGCGCCGTCGAGCTTGCTGTACCATCCGCCACACCACGCCACACCGCCGAGCTTGCTGTGCTAGCCACCCCCATGCTGCCGATCTCTCACAGTGTGAGACATTTCTTATCTTTTGTTTTTTGATGGTGGTTTTTTTTTTTTTTTTTTTTTTTTTTTTTTTTTTTTGCTGTGGGTTTTATTGTTGTGGCTATTGGTTGATTTTCATGGGTTGTGGTGGTGGCTTTATTTGTTGTTGTCGGTAGGTTGTGAGGTTCAGGCTTATCTAGAGGGATTGGAGGTTGGGTTTGTTTGATTTGGGATGAGTTTTGAGGTTTGTGAATGTTGTGGGTTGTGGGTTAGTTGTGGCAGTGGTATTGTAATTTGGTGGTTGTGGTGGCTGTTGATGTTGTTGGTGTGGCCGTGGTCGTTGTTGGTGGCCGTTGTTGCGGCAGTGGTGGCTGTGCCATTGTTGTTGATGATGATGAGAGGAGTTAATATATTATTTTAATGTATTGTAAATATTAATTTAATGTATAGAATTGAAAAATAGAACATCTGATAAATAATATATTATAAAATGATGTGCTAAAATGATAAAGTAGATTTTTGGTGTGTTAAAATGGCATTTTTTATGAGAGAGCTGATGAGAATGCTCTTAAAACAAGATCCACATCAACATTAAATATATATCAGGAAACAAGCAGGGACTCCTTGCATTTTTTGTACTAGCAGAATCAGTTGGTATCAGACACTATTGAGGCGGTTAAACACTGGTGTTCGAACCCCACCACCCCACTCCCCCAATTTAGCTAGGGAAGAAGGAGGGCGGGGGAGACTGATTGTGTAACAGTCTATTACTCTATATTAAATTTTTTGCAATAGATTGGACAATGGGCAGTCCCTTTGTTTGATATGCAGCTTTTCACCAAGGTCCACATCAACATTTAATATATATCAGGAAACAAGCAGGGACTCCTCGCATTTTTATACTAGCAGAATCAGTTGGTATCAGACACTGTTGCATGTGTCTATAAACTATATACAGCCATCTAGCAACAAAAGGATTCAAAATTGTGAGATATGAACAATCAAGAAGACCCAGTATTCTAGGACTAGGACACTTAGACCTACATGCATCAGCATTGACATTTGAAAACCAGAAGTTGCAAATTCAAATTATCAAGATAAGAAGAAAGGATCCTCTTTCTTCTGGTATATCTCAAATAGTTGCTTAGCATGAGTAACAGCTAATCTTCTGCAGTCAGAAAGACCTTTCTGGTCATGCTTCTCCAACTCTGCAACAGATTTCCTCATCCGTTTTTGTGGATCACCAGCTATAAGAAACTCTGCCAAAGTAGCCCCCCTGGAGCCAAATGCATGGAAAACTCTATTACAAACAGCAGAAGCAAATTAAATAGCAACAGTTGATTAAACAGCTGAATGCTGAAATTTTTTTACCCTCATAAATGTTACAAATAGAAATGTACAAAACAGATGTACATCAACCACTTTTTTAAAATATCAAAATATGTTAACAAGCTACATGAAAAGGCAAAACATACTTCAGCCTCCTTCAAAAAGTTTCTTGAGAATTTTGCAAGAGTTTGTATGAGTCAATTGTTTTTTTTTTTTTCAATCTAGTCTTGTTGAAAGAGGCATCTTGCAAAAGCTGTTCAAAACTGTGCATGTAACATGCTTGGAAGGAAATTAAAGGGATATAAAGTCACTAAAAAAGAAAACAAAAAGTTACATATAAACAAAAATTTATAGTAGACTGCTCTCTCAGACTTACCTGGCTACATCAAAATTCTTAAATCCTCGGTTATTGGGAAGTGAAAAACCGAAAGGTGATCTTTTCACAGAGGTGTGCTGTCTATAAAGTGCACAAACTGCCTCCATACAAAGTTTTTCATCTTTCCGAAATTCTTCAAGCATGTTTGCTTCGAACTCCCACTTTTGATTATTTCTGTTCCTTTGGACTTTTGGTATAAATTGATCCAAATTTAAATAATCATTCACATCATCATCAGAATCTGACGAACTAGAACTGTCATCACTATCCCCATCCAAATCCAAATTATGCCAAAGATTTTGTGGGCTTTGTTCTATCCCCATATTCTCCTTACATTGTCTCAAAAACACCTGATCCTGCCTTGATGGTCTTATAAGTTTATCAACACCAATACCACCAGAAGAAACTGCTTTTCTTGACATATGAATGGCAGGAGAACCCTCATGATCACTAATCAATTCTTGTTTTGGCTCCATCTTTCGTTTACTGGCTTTAAATATTTCATCTTTTTCTTGATCAACATTGTTGATTTTTTCACTCACATTTACACATGAATCCCGTTTTCGTTTGAGCATTCGGGTCCCATTTTCCACAGTAGCCAGATCAGAGTGCACATTGTCAGCAAATTTTTGAGAATTTATTTCTTTTCCACTTGAAGTTCCTTCCGGAGCACAATCTTCATCACTATCAATGATGTCAATAATCCCATTTTTCTTACCTACCAAAATATATATATATATATATATATATATATATATATATCATTGATGTCAATTTTGGCTTTAGATGCAAATCTTTCTACAGCTAGCATGTAAGAAACATATAAAGCAGATATTAGGTATGTCAATAAAAATTTACCAGCAAAATTTTGGAAGCCGGAAAAAGAAGAAATAAAGGGGGGGGGGGGGGGGGGGGAGCAATTTCCTTAGCCTAAAGCATGTGAATGGTTTATGCATTAGGAAAAACCTATTGGAATTGGCTCCTAAGATATTTGGATGCCCAATGTCTTAAATATCAATTTAAATTTCAAACTTTTTTTAACATATAAGATGACTCCAAAATTATTTAGATCCTTATAATTTCATCAGTTACAATATTCTGCCAACCTGCCTCCCCATTCAAAGACTACACCTTTCACATCAAAAGCATGTCTCATTAATAAATCCCAATGTATCATGACTTAAAATTATTTTCACATTGGATTAACTAGAATAGGAAGTTGGTCATCTTTTCATACGCATATAACAAAATGCTCTAACATTAGAAAGCACCAATCCCGATTTCCTTATGAAATGATCATCTGTAGCTCCCTTTTGAAAACCCACATATTGTTTTTAAACTCACAATGTAGAAGGAGAGTATGGGAAGTGTATACTTCATGACCACCAGAAGGAATGCAATGGGCCTGGCCCCTATTTCATATTAGCACAATCGTTGTAGTGTACAACAGAGCAGAAGTCTGGTGCATTTGCAGCCATATTTGTTCATGTAATTAAGCATTTCATTACTCACAAAACTCCAGTTTAATAAAACAACTTATATATAGCCTACAATACAATTGTACAGTTCATGCAGATCTCCTGAAAATCTTGAACCTTCCAATAAAATTTTCTTATCACATTCTTTCCATATTTAGACAAGTAACAAGAATGGAAACATATATGCCAAAAAAGGAGTAGTCCCCTTAGAGAATTAATAGACAAAGTTTGAGGATTGAAGAATAACAATCAAATATAAAGGAGAAAATTAAAAAGATGGAAGCAATGCTTAGAATGACTGGACTGTTAGCCAAATCCTTTCACAATAAAAGCCGAGTCATCTCACATTGAAACTTTTCATAATAAATCAAGCCAAAAATCTCACAACATAGTTACAAGTACATAATGATACAAATGATAACCCATTATCTATTAACTACATTAGTGACAAACGAAATCATCTATAGTGCTACTGTTGATGAAGAGAAACCAACTTGAGATGGAGATAGAGATCCCAGTACCTTCCTAACTGACACTTTCTATAAAATGCTCAAAAGGCTAATTTTTACTACTCTGACATATGTAATGGCTATAGTTTACAGTGTTCATTTGAATTAATCATAGCTCTGATGTCTCTAATTAGAAACCTAAACCTTTTTTCTACTCTGCACAGTATTAAGCTGCCAAAGCACAGCTCTAAAGTAAACGGCTTCCATAGATAGTAATTCCTAATCATTAGGTGAATTCTACATATAAGTATATAACTACAAGAGATTATAATACCCAAATGGCAATTCTTCTCATTACTATATTCATTTAGCACCAGTACTAACATACCAGCTAGAACTGAAGCCAACCCATCAAAATATTCCCAAAGAAATCATCTTTCATAAGTCTCTCTCTTTAAAACCCCATTTGTCATTTATCCTCTCTCGCATTATAGTCGACATGCTATAATAATAAGCACATGTGAGCAAACAAAGCACCAATTTCGTAAAATCCTAAACTCTAATCCACACATAAAATTAACACAATGAGTGTATGTGAACATAAAAATACGATAACTCTCCAATACCTGCAGTTTGAGAATCCCCATTTCCTTTGATCGGAGAATCAAAATTAAGTCCTGCAAAGGCTTCTTTACTCATACATGCAGTAGTTAGTATATCTCCATTTTCTTCAAAACCAAGCCCCACACTGGCTTCTCTACTCGTATTTCCATTGCAATACAATCCATCGTTCTCAATCTTCACAAAGACCCCATTTTGACTAAAATTTCCAACACCATTCTCATTCAAATCCTTCTTCTCTCTTCTCACTTCGTCGGAACCATCTCGAATCACCTCGCCACCGCCATTATTGTTAACCGGAGGCTCTAAATCCGTCAGCATTGCTATATCTTCCTCTAATTTCGAAACCCTAATCCCCAATTCCTCAAACCTCTTCTTCCAGAGGTCAACCTCGCCTTTAGCCTTCACATTCTCGCACTCGAGCTCACAAATCCTCCTCCGAAGCACACCAACCACGTTCTTCGCATCTTGCTTCGAATTCTTCGCCTCCTCCGCTTTCCTCTCTCTCTCTAGCGCCGCCTCCAACGCCTTCTTCTGACTTTCAAGCTCGTCTTCCAGGTAGATCCGATCCAGATTCTCCAGCTGGAATTTCTCCGTCAACAACGCGTTCTGCTTCTTCTCGTTCTCAAATTCTCGCTTCAATTTCGTTTCTCTTGCTACCAAAACCTCTTCGACTCGGTCAAAGTCTTTACTCCGATACGCGGTTCTGAGCTTCGAAACCAACTCCGAAATGCTCTGGTTCTTTGGGTTAGTGCAATCGCCATTGCTGTCCAATGCGAAAGCCGGTACAGGTCGTGAACTCATTTTGGGGAAAATGAGAGAGAGACAGTCGAAACGACGCCGTGTGCAGGTGAAAGGGTTTTGAGGAAATGGAAATGGTAGCTGTTGCTGGGTTTTGTTGTGGAGAAGCGGAAACGACTGATCACTGTCTGAGTGCCAAAGTGGTTTGTACTTTGTTCACTTCAGTATTGGTTTGGTAGGGCTTCAGAATCTAAAAATCCAGTAATAACACAAATTTAGCCACAATTTTTGCTACAATTCCCCCTTACGATAAATTGTTAGTAGTTTAAAAAAAAAAAAGTTATAGAGTTTTAAGTGAAAATGACAAACAATTAGTTTTAGTATGCCACGCAAGAGAGTTGGGCACAAAATGTGTGATCTTAGATCTTCTTTTTTTCTTTTTCTTTTTTGAATGATTCTGCTTAAGTTTTAGTAATAATTGATTGTTTAATATTGTGGGTTCCAAAAAACTCAATGGGTAAAGTCTTTTGCTGGAAATGAACGCATAGGTTAAAAACTATCTCTAAAAAAAAAACTAAGTTGTTTAGAATGTATATCCATGCGTGAGCCTATTTAGAACATATTTAAATATCATTTAATGAATTATTTTTTATGTAGTCATAGAAATGTATTGTATAATTGTGTGAGTCAAAATACCATGGACAAGGTAAATGATCTGCATAATTAATTAATAGGATATGGGAACATTCATTTAATGCGAAGGTGATTATTATTTATTACCGAATCTAAGCGTCATTCTTTTTGGTTCATTGGGCATATTTTCATTGGATTGTGGCACTCATTTGGTTCTTTCCCTATTAGCTTATATAATCGATTGAGGGACTATCTGGCCTTTTGCCCCTTTGGGCAAAAATATTTGGCATTATGCCCCTGTTTTGAAACTATATAAGGGCGTGCCCCTATTTCAATACTCAATGATGCTAAAATCGAGTTATTTAAAGTACTCACTTATCGAAAGACCAAGTTTTAGGCAGTTCTTGCTACAGTGGCAATCCAGCGTGGCTTTTGGGCAATAAAATATTCACGGTAACTGTTTATAACTCAGCAGTAGAAAAACTGAGTTACTGAATGGATTTCAAATCAGTTACTTGTATTACTCGGCTCTTTTATAAGCGAGTTCTTCTGCGAAATTCTAACCCGATTTCAAATCACGTATTTGCATGTGAAGCTTAACTCGATGAATGTAAAATCGAGTTATTGGTTTTACTCGGTTCTAGTAAAAGCGAGTTATTCTGCTATTTACTTCTCAATTCCACAAATCAGCTTCTTATGCAATTATTTTCAAAATTTTCTGTCAGAAATTGGTGTTATCTCTCTATCATCTCAGGTGAGAAACTCATTTTCTTCTTTAAAATACATAGAGAATTTTATTGTGTAGGTAAAAGTAGTTGTAGATATTATAAAAGTTTATCAACCATAATGTATATTTTTGTTAGGGAAGAATTTTCATTTAATAGGTTGTATTACTTGTGGTTTGGTATTTTCTTGAATGAGTGCTATGTGAGTAGATTATGGTTATATTAGTTTTTTGGTGTTGTTTGGTGCTACAAGACGTGTACAATAATCTATAGAAACGGTGATAAGTGTTATGTGTGTACATTGGGTTATATTGGGTATTTGCTGGTGTAAATTTCATTGACAAAAAAATAAAATTTGTTAGATTTGCTAAAACTAATGAACAATTAATATTTAGATTTGCAAAAGTTGAATGTACATACACATCATTGATTGAGACATTAACAATAACATCTTCTATTGTACACAGCGTGTAAACATTAACAACAACGTCTAATGTTTATAGTCAAATTTGAGTGTTAGTATTTCATTTTTAACATGTCATAGTACACAAATTTATGAATGTCTTTGTCGTGTACTATCTTATGCAGCATTACATTATTTATCAACAGTTGATGCACACTATTAATTTGATCATTTGATGTTATTGCATTTAGCATCAATGTCTGGTTCTGGCAACCCACAACTCTATAGGCCTCACGATGTGTTCATTGCTATGGGTCGTTGCTGGGTATTGGAAGATGAGTTCAGCTATCCAATCAATCCGAATCTGCGAAATAGTGCTTACGTTCACAATACCATGAGACAAGAGTGGGCTTGGTTATTTCGTGAACAATAAATGTTTTATGATGAGTTGGTTGGTTTTAAGTTGCCAGTGCCTCGACGACTCGCATCGCAGATGCCCAAAGACACGATCGATGAACTTCGTAAAGTATTGAACCGCATAAGAGAAGAAAATAATCGAATGAAGATACGTCTTAATCTATATCGAACCCAAGTTGAGATTCGAAAGTCAATAGAGGGAGGGTGGTACGAGCATGCACAATTCATGCAATCACTTCTTGCTGATCCCATTTATCAGTCAAACGTGGAGATGTCAGATGAAGAGTAATCGTGTCGTGGTGTAATTAGACTTTTTTGGAGAACTATTTTGCTTAAGTATGTTTTAAACGTATGTGTGTCACTGTTGTTGCATTGTACTATGTAAACCTTGTTATTGATTGTAAGGAGCATGCACACACGTTATTCGTAATATAGATTATTCCCACATAACGCATAAAAGTTAAATATTTCCACACATAATATTTTTCAATAAGCACCTAGAACATAACATATAAAACTTAAAATAACTTACACAATGTGACCAATATGCATGCATTGCATATTGAACACTAACGCTACTAACATTATTAACTTAACCCTAGACATAACACACATACCATATAGGCATTCACTCTGACAGGTAGTCTTTGTAGTTGAGGACATTGTTACATTCCGCCAGAGTGAGTTGCCTGTTCGTTGCGGCGGCTTGCTGTTCTGCCAATTGTAGCATGTGATACCTGGACCTACACAGTATCATCAGATTGTTCTCTTTTTTAATTTTTGTCACTGCATGCTCATATTGGTGCATGTTTTGCCTTGGCAGCGTGACCGAGATACGGTCGACAAGAGGCGCTTCAAGTCACACGAGATCATCGTGTAGAGCGTTGGACTCATTCACGCGAAAGTCCCACTCCCGTTGCAATCTGGCATAGTATTACCTCTAATCGGAGTCTCTCTCCCTCCTATAGTTATCTGGAAAATGAGGTAGCATCTAATTGCGCATTGACATTGGAAAATGTGACTTCTGATCGATATGTGTAGATGTAAATGGGACTTCAGTATGCGTAGGTGTTTTGCAAGGGTAGATGCAAATGGGACTTTATATAGGAGTTTTGCAAGGGCAAGTATTCATGTGGATGTGACTGTATGTAACGGTAAATATTCATGTGAATATAGATGATATGACTTGATAGTGTATTGACTATACAGTGGCAGCTGTTGTTGCATGTGGTTCGTTGAGGCAGCTAATTAATATGTCATAGCTTGTGCTACAGTAACGTGCTGGTGATGTGTACTGCAAAGGAGGTTGTGTATTTATTCACGTGAAAACTATTCAGAATTTCTGTGCTTTATCTGACCTGACTTGACGAGACAGTGCTGAGTTATGTTAAATGTATTATAAACTTTTTCAGGGATGCTCTACATCCTTGAAAATGGTGCATTGCAAAATGATGCATATTTGTGTATTGATGTGCGTGTAGATGATATGACTTAACTCTGTATCTATAGTGCGAAGCTGTTAAGCGGCACATGCAACATTGCAAACACCAGTGTAGCAATGTGGGACAACTCACCCCCAAATTCGATGCATAAACTTTTCAAAGATGCTCTATATTTTCATGTCAGTGTGGATGGGTACTTGTGGTCAAGGTTCAATAATGCTGAGTTATCCACCGTAGCTACACTCACTACTCCCTATGGTGGCATTTGGCAAGTGGGATTGAAGAAAGCTGATAACAACATTTGGTTTTGTAATGGTTCGCAGGATTTCGTTGAATACCATCCTATCTGTTATGGTTATTTTTTAGTCTTTAGATATCCACTGAGATTAAATATCCACCCAACAAGAACTATAAATTGGAAGATCATTAGGTAGAAATAATAGACTTGGACACTGATTAAACAAACATATCCCTCAGATTATTTGCCCACAAAACATGAGGTCGGAGAAAAGTTTGTTACGGAAAAATTTTATTGTACATAAAGATGAAGAGAGAATGAGTGGTTAGTCTGGTTTAGATGAGTCTGTATGTAATGTATCTGTATAAAGTAGTACACTAGCATAACTAAGATACACGGATACGGGTATATGATACAGCAACTCACGGTGTCATATATATGAATTATTCGTATTATTGAATCATACGTGTGGGTGGTCTGTGTGGTTTGGATGAGTCTGTATGTATTGAATCTATTAAATTTTCCTACAAGTAATGTGTAATAAATCTAAGTTGGGTGATAAGTGTTATGTGGGTAACATTTCAAATTACATAGACAGAATATTGGAAACATTAACATATCTAAGGTTTTTCCTACACTACAAAGCAGAGGACATTGTCCAACCAAAAGACGAAGAGAGAATGAATGGTTAGTCTGGTTTAGATAAGTCTGTATGTAATGTATCTATATAAAGTAGTACACTAGCATAACTAAGATACACGGATACGGGTATATGATACAGCAACTCACGGTGTCATATTATGAATTATTCGTATTATTGAATCATACGTGTGGGTGGTCTGTGTGGTTTGGATGAGTCTGTATATATTGAATCTATTAAATTTTCCTACAAGTAATGTGCAATAAATCTAAGTTGGGTGATGAGTGTTATGTAGGTAACATTTCAAATTACATAGACAGAATATTGGAAACATTAACATATCTAAGGTTTTTCCTACACTACAAAGCAGAAGACATTGTCCAACCAAAGCACAATAATCATATGTAGCAACAAAGAACAGCTAGGAAAAATAAGCAAGTGATTTCATATACATTTAGCCAATCCATTGAAAACATTGCAACATACTGACATAGCAATGTAATACATTACTAGTTTCATGTCACGCATGGTGGAAGTGAGTATTATTATGAACAAATGTGAGTGTCTACACCTCCACAGTGATGGTCCCAATTGGGCCCCACTCTACTTCGATGAGTCCTTGCTTTAGAAGCCATATGGTTTTTCTGTGAAAAAGGGGTTGGTCTGTGTGGTTTGGATGAATCTGTATGTATTGAATCTATGCATAAATATTAATATTAAATTTTCATATGTAGCAACAAAGAACAGCAGGGAAAAAAATGAGAAACTGATTTCATATAAACTTAGCCAAAACTAATGAACAATTAATCTTTAGATTTGCAAAAGTTGAACGTACATAATCATCATTTGTCAGAAATTAACAACAACATTTTGTCTTGCACAAAATGTGTAGACATTAACAACAGTGTTTAATGTTCGTAGGTAGAAATTTTTGGAAATCATCATTGCTTGAATCTGAGAAGTCTAAAATATCTCTTTTATCATCTAACGCAGTAATTTCATTAATAGACTTTATGGCTCGCTCTTAAGCCTTCCCCTTTAGATGCTTCTTAGCTCTTTGGATTGCGTGAAAACGGTCTAGTTGCCTTTGCATTTGATTGTTCACTTATTCAAGACGAGCAAGTATGTTGACAGGTTCATCTCTAGGTAACTCAGCTAAGCGTGCCTTAGGAACTTGTAACCCGTGCCATCGACAATACACTTCCAACTCGCACCTCTTCTCGTATAAGGTTGACCATGGTGGTTCTAATACGGTGAAATCTATTGTGGTGGTATTTGTACTTAGTTTTGTAGGTTTGCCGACTATGATGTGCCAGACGCTTCCAAGACTCTTGTACGTGTATATGGGCATATTAATGAAATCTCTTTTCTTTCCAACCCATTTCCCTCCATAGTGGTCTGTGTATGTATGTAGTTGTTGATCTGCTGGAACTTGTGATGATCCACATGTTGTAGTAGATCCAAACTTGTTTCGCATTTTACGATTTGACGTTGAGTCATTGCGACTCATAGCTTAGTCAATCAATGAAGTTGGTGGGGTAGAAAGAAGATCATTATTGTGGTGCATTTATAACCTCATTTTATGGTCCAAGCATTACAATTTCAGTTATTAGGGCTTGTCATGTCAATACAGGCTAGAAAAACAGTATATGAACATTGAAATGTTAATAATGTCATGTGTCTATATTCATGTGGGGACCACACCAATTTAAGTATGAAGTGTAATAAATTTTTTGGAAATCATACTAAATTTAACTGGGATCAGTTGTAATTACGCTCACTTTCATATAGAAGTTAAGTGAAAGTTAGCTGTGGACCTTCTTTATTTATTTATTTTTCTTTCCCATAGCCGTGTATTTTCAGGTTCACTTCCCCTTCTACAATAATCAAAACCCAAAATCGTTCCCCTCGTACTCAGCTAATGGTGCATGTTCTCAATTACCACACTAATTCAGGCACCTTAACATACAGCTCCCCTCTTCATTTTCGTGTATAACCATTTCACCATAAAATTCATGTAGAATCATAATAAATTCGTAAACACATTATTATTATGTATTGTCATTTAATATGATACTATGAACCTTAACAAATCATTTTATTATAAATAGTAACTAAAATGTTATAACACTATTTCAAAAAAAAAAAAAAAAACACAAAAAAACCAAAAAATGAATACTTTAGAAAATCTTCATACTGACATATTGGTTGAAATATTTTCGAAAGTAGGCAAAGATTCGGCAACACTCCTAGGAAACATTAAGTTAAGGTGTAAAAAACTATTTTCTTGATTTGTATCTACTTATTTATTTCCCTCTATATAATTTATTCAGTCTATTAATTTAATTTTTTCATTTTTCTTAATTAGTTGCAAATGCTTCAACAAGTTAACAGAAAGCAAACTAGTCCTCCAACAAATTCAACTGACCCCATTTTTCAATCACCCAGCTCTACTACACGACAAAGAGAAAACCCTAATTTCTCGGTGCTATGAAGAAAAAAATCCCGATGCGCTACTGATAGTGGGAAGCCTTTGAAATACTTTTTGAATGAAGAAGCTGTTGAAGGAAAAAATTTAATTGAAAAAGCTATTCCATGTGGCAATTTTATTGTAGTTTCTCATCTACATGGAATCATGCTACTTTGTGAGTCAAGTGTGGAGGCATTGATAAACTTTTGGAAATTTTAAATGATGAACATGGGAAGCATTGGCTGCGGGAATCGCCCTGTATGAAATTCCAAACTTTCAAGCATGTCACAAAATTGGAATGGGACATTGGAACCAAGATGAACGTTATCCTTGCATTAATGAAATAAAAGTAAACCCCACAGGTCACACATCACATAGCTCCCAGAAATTAATTATACAAATTCATTCAAACTATACTGATCTAAGCTAGCAGATAGACAATCCAAACAACATTTCCTATACACCCAACGTACAATTCACCTATGCACACAAACCACTCTTGCGCCAATTATTTATAAGAAATTACAGGTAAAGCCCCAATTGATAAGCCATATTATATAAGGTTTGCTAGTCTGCCCGACTAAAATTGTAAAAAAATAATGTAATGCTAATTTGTGTTAATGAAAATTTCTGGTTTGCATCCTATGAATTTAGACTTAACTGAGCCTTTTAAAGATAAATAAACTCATGATTAATAAATAAATAACACAAACCAATAGTATCACTTAAATAATAAAATGCAATTTTTTTTCATTGTTTTATTTAATTACCACACGGGTTACATACGTTGCGCTTAATGCTATCATGTCATTTTCGTAAAAGAAAAAAAAATCCTTCAATTTTTAAATGGTGTTTACAATTTCCAGCCCTATAAATGCAGCCCAATACTTATTTATTGTGTGAGAAAACAAAGATTAAGAAAGCTACCCACCTTCCTGCTCTATCGTTTCTCAGTAACGGCTGCCTATCTGATTTCCTTCCTCCCTTTATTCCTTTCCACACGGTTTATATATATTGACAAAACCTCCCTGCTTTGGTTGAGGTATCTCTACATGTCAATTCTTTTTTTTGGATGCAAAACGTCTATGCTCTATTTATATTAATATGAGACCCTTTTTTTTAGTTTGTTTGTATTCCATAAACTCAAAAAAAGGGTCTCATATTTATAGCACCTTGGTTTCAAGTATAAACTCAGTAGATATTTATTCACTTCACTATATTTAATTTAACCCCCTTATAGAAATTCGCAACAACTAATCTAAAGAACAAATGACAAAGAAAAGACAGATGCCATAGACACAACAAACCAAGCTGACTCTGTTTGGTACCAAACTGAGAAGCAACTAATTACAGCATTAATATTGGTATATTTTCTGACCATTGATGCATACTTAGATCTAAGCTTGCTCAGCTTTATAGGGAGTATAGCACAGGGCTATATGCTATCTAATAATTATTAATGCTCTCTACGAATTTGATTTGATAGCAAGATTGTGTTTCTCTTGAATGTTCCTAAATTCAGATGGAAATTAAAGTATGTTTCCTATCAAAGCTTTATGTAAAGTTGTTGGATTCTACAGCTCGTGTCTTTATTCCCATTAAATTGTCTAGGTGTTTTTAATATGTTTGTTCAAGCTTTCAACAAGTTATTTGTTACAAGTTTTTTTAAAAAAATATTTTTTATATAATTATTTTTGTTTTTTTAATTGAGTCACTTTAGTAGTAGCAAGTCTCCTTCCCCTCTATTTTTTACTCTAGACGAGTCTGTATTGGGATGTTTTGTCACAAAGTCGCCAAGGGGGAGTTTGTTAGATTTTTAGTGTTGAACAATTCCATTAGATTTGTTTGTAATGATGGATTTCAAGGTTATTGGTGTTTTATCACAAAAATTTAGAAACTCACTAGATATTTGCTCAAGACTTGACTCACATTGTGCTTGAAGTACTCTTGACATAAAGTAAGGGAATAGTAACAAATAGAAAAAAAAGAATCCCTTAAGCTATAAAATTAAAATTAAAGATTAAGAAATAAAAGATTTGGAGTTTGATTATTTGATTTTCTTCCTTTTTTATTTTTGGAGATGAATTTTACTAAATCAAGTTTTGGACCTGATTTTTTCAGGGGGGAAAAAAAGTGAAATCTATCACCTTACATAAATATTAATAAATTTTGAATTAAGACTATGAGTTACTTTTGTTTGAGGTTTCTTTTGGAAATTTGCGACACCTAGGTTTGGTAGATCCAAATTTTGCTACTAAAGTTGAAATTCCTTTTTTTTTTTTTTGGAAAGGTTGGGGAGGGGGGCATTCATGTTGAGAAGAATTTTCTCAATAGTGGTATATTGGAAGGTAAGAGTTAGACTTTGAAGAATGTGGGAAGCTGTCAACCGAAAAAAATCTAGAACTAAGACATGGTTCTTATAGATGAACAGGTTAGATCTTCGAATAAGAATATATTTTGTCATATTTTCTTTATTCGACTCGCACCTTAAAACTAAAATTGTGACTAACAAATTACTTATTTAAGTCATTTGATGACACAATACATGCGACAATTTGAAAAAACAATGTTAATAAGTTTCAGGCACAAGTACGAGAAGGACAATTATATTCATTGTCCAATTTTTGAGTAGATACTTAGAAGGAAAAAGATAGCTATTGGCCTATAAGTAAAGACAAGAAGTTTAACTTTCTATGTACAACAATTATTGAGGAACTAAAAGAGGCTGAAATTACTATCTCTCAGCATAAATTTGAATTTGTTGATTATAGAACAATTGTGGATCGCTTTGACAATAACAATCAATTGACAGGTAGCCTAAAAACTGTCAAATTTATTTTCAATAATTAAGTTCCAAATTACTTAATCAACTTTACTTACTGTAGACATCATTGGAAAAATAGTTGGTGTTGGACCAGTAGAAAATGTTCATGTTCAAGGATCTACTGTCCCAATGACAAATATAAATATCATGAGCATGGGATAAGCTTTAGCATGTACATATGGATTCATTGCATAATACTACTGACAAATCTTTATCACTTACAGTCTTACATATTTGTTTGCCATAGATAAATCAAAATAAGAATTACTCTGTAGGGACTAACATCAAATGAAATTGAGGACAATCTTTACACCAACAATCCAAGACCCTTGGTCATAATAGTGACATCTACTATTGTGAAAACATCTAGAGGTAATAACTTCTTTTAAACATATCTTTTCTTTTACATAATCAACATATTTGTATTCAATACAGGGGACCACTATTTGTCATCTACAAGTGTACATCAATGTAGAAATACCTGAAACTGCAACAGTGATTGATAGGTATTTAAATTTTCCATACCATACTTTTATTCTAATTTATTATTTTAAAAATAATCTTGATACTTTTATTTAGTACAATACAATCATCATATCAAATAATTACTCGCTATGTTTCGATTTAAATCTTCTACCATCAAAGAAATGTAGAATAGATCATTTTTTATTATTAATATTTATTTAAAAACACTTGAAAAAGTATTACTAACCGTCCTCTAAAGTTTTCACCTACCATGACGCTAACTTCAAATTTATAAATTTCTTTCTATATAATTTTAATTTATTTAAATTTTACTAACTTGGAAAGACAGATGATCAGCTCTTCACTGACTACAAGGCCAACTATAGTTGCATCCTTTTCACATCTAATTCGAAGACAATTTGTGTTATCATCATGAATCCCACAATATATTGTTTATACATATATAATGCAACCTAAGTAGTTATATAGTCAAAAATATTTCAAATAATAACCCGATTATAAAAAAAAATTAACCACGCACATACATATATAATGCAACATAAGCAGTAATACATTCAAAAATATTTCAAATAATAACACGATCATAAAAAAAATAACCACGCGCAACGCGCGGGTCTGCGACTAGTTATCATAAAATTAAAATCATGTTTGTGGACCTTGAAGAGTTTATATAATAATACACAAATATTGGTAAATCACATTAAATAACTGGACCAATCTTACCTACGGAAGCTACAAAAACTACTCCCCCACTACACTACAATCCCTACTTCCCTTGTGACAAAAAATATTGCCAAAGGCAAACATCAAGAGTCAAACGGTGGAGGAGGTGGAAAAGCACTCCTATGCTCTGAAAATTCCGACCTTAAAGCAGTAACCTCAGCAATAAGCCTATCTAGAAGCTGTCCATGAGCTGCTTAAGTTGTCATAAAAGTCTCCATCATAGCACGAAGAGAGAGAGAGAAGAGGAGGAATGGTGGGCTCATCGTCACCATCGTCAGCAACAGCAGCTGTAGGATCAACAGGACTCTCCTCAGCATGAACATCTGCAAGTAACGGTTGTACTCGTGGTCTTTTTGATGAACCAAAACTCGGTCCAACATTCTTCTTTTGTGCACTCCGCTGCTTGAGAAAGCTAGCTCCTATAGGGGCTATGATGTGGATCAAGTCTAGGGAAGGAAAGTTTTCTAAGTGTAAATATTTTAGAACCCTATAGATGAAAACTGGAAAGAATAGATTATGCTTCTTACACTTGCTCCTATGTGCCTCAGCAAGTGTTTGAATGAAAAGGGAAGGAAAACAAATAGAGGCATCAGTGACGAGGGTGTACAAAAAGAAACATCTCTCTATAGGAATAGTATGGACATGGGAGATGGGGAAGATGTTTTGACAAGCTATCCTAAACAAGATATAATTAAGTTCGGTTAACTCACTCTAATTAATTCTTGGGTTAGATCCCCACGTCACTGATCTTCCGTAAAGAAGAGTCATGACATCAAATATAGGAGGACGCTCCAAACGATCCAAGTATGGATAAGTAGGTCTACAAACATGAGGTACATCAAGAGCCTTGGATACTACTGACTTAGTTATGACAAAACTAAGACCTCGAACCCAACTACCAAGATTATTATCTTTACGAATATGGAGATTGGAATAGAACTCTCTCATCAGGGCAGCTGGAGGGGGTTGTATATCTTTACACAGAGACAACCAGTCCTACACTGTAGATTCCTATGGACAGAAAGAGGTAATTCATCTAGATTGTTTTGTCGTTCTGGCCAAATTTTCCTATGCTGAATTACGTTTTCAAACCTTTGTTCTTTTGTAACCGTTTCAAACCTTATTTGATCAAACGCAATTGCGGGCTCAGATGAGGAGGCAGACACTCTTTTGGCTTTGGTTTTAATGGTTTTAGATTTCTTAGGAGCCATAACTACGATCTACAGAGATGGAACTAAAGCACAACAAAAAACCAGTATTCAGAATTGCGTTAGAGACACATAAACACACTGTACATATGCATGAAGAATAGACTAAATGATGCATGGATACAATTAGGGCATGAATGAATGCATTGATATGATCAATTTTTTGGAAATATATGAACATTGATCCATGCAATTATTTCATTTGAAAAACATGCGAACCCACACTGCACATTGTGTAGCGAGTGTAATTTCAAGCCATTATACCCAATTCAACAAAACATGCGAACCCACCATGACTACCAATCCATCAAACTTTACACGGTGGTCAATTTGAAGCAATTATACCCAATTCAACAAAACCCCAATCTGAGCTATTAGAACAAGAATGGCGAACGAACCAACATGCATACCTAGATGTGAAAAATATCTACCATAAAGAAAATTGAACGTGTCACCAACATGCATTCATAACAACCCATGAACCAGTTCAAATCAAAACATTGCTTTTATTCATCAAAATCCCCAAATTCCCAATATGATGACATGAACCCTAATTTCCCATTTTTCACAAATCATGAGTTCTTTGCAATTAAAGGGCAAAAAACGTGTGTACAATATCCATAGGAAAAAACCCATTACATATTTCACGTCAAAACACCCACACCCATGAAAATCCCCAAATTCCATATGAACACATGAACCCTAAATTCATGTGTTCCTTTACAAATCAACTATGCTTCTGTAATTAAAGGGTTCAAATTGTATCAACAACATGCATATGTAAAAACCCATGAACCATTTGTGATCACAACACCCAAAATCATGAAAATCCCCAAACTTGCATAGTTCGAAATTTAAGCTTTTAGAGGGAGATTGCTTTTTCAATTACGGACTGATCTCATACCAATCGAAGAGCAATCGTTTCTTACAAAAAACTCTAGCTGGACTCATGCATGTTCCTCGATGGGTCGAACTAGCTTCGACTGATCCATATTATTACTAAACCAAATAACACTGTTACTAAACCAAATAACTCGGTTATGCTAAAATCGAGTATTACAGAACTCGCTATTTTAAAAAGTGAGTTTTTTAAACATTTTGACCAATCATTGATCAATCGGTTAGCAATCGTTTCTTACAAAAAACTCTAGCTAGACTCATGCATGTTCCCGATGGGTTGAACTAGCATTGACTGATCCATTTTATTACTAAACCAAAAATAACACTGTTACTAAACCAAGTAACTCAATTTTGCTAAAATCAAGTTACAATACTCGCTATTTTAAAAAGCGAGTTTATTAAACATTTTGACCGATCATTAATCAATCGGTTAGCAATCATTTCTTACAGAAAACTCTAGCTGGACTCATACATGTTCATCGATGGGTCAAATTAGCTTCGACTGATCCATATTATTACTAAACCAAATAACACTACTACTAAACCAAATAACTCGGTTTTGCTAAAATCGAGTATTACAGAACTCGCTATTTTAAAAAGCGAGTTTTTTAAATATTTTGACTGATCATTGATCAATCGGTTAGCAATCATTTCTTACAGAAAACTCTAGCTGGACTCATGCATGTTCCCGATGGGTCGAACTAGCTTCGACTGATCCATTTTATTACTAAACCAAAAATAACACTGTTACTAAACCAAGTAACTCAGTTTTGCTAAAATCAAGTATTACAGTACTTGCTATTTTAAAAAGCGAGTTTATTAAACATTTTGACCGATCATTAATCAATTGGTTAGCAATCCTTTCTTATAGAAAACTCTAGTTGGACTCATGCATGTTCATCGATGGGTCGAACTAGCTTCGACTGATCCATATTATTACTAAACCAAATAACTCGGTTTTGCTAAAATCGAGTATTATAGTACTCGCTATTTAAAAAAGCGAGTTTATTAAACATTTTGACCGATCATTGATCAATCGGTTAGCAATCGTTTCTTACAGAAAACTCTAGCTGGACTCATGCATGTTCCCGATGGGTCGAACTAGCTTCGACTGATCCATTTTATTACTAAACCAAAAATAACACTGTTACTAAACCAAGTAACTCAGTTTTGCTAAAATCAAGTATTACAGTACTTGCTATTTTAAAAAGCGAGTTTATTAAACATTTTGACCGATCATTAATCAATCGGTTAGCAATCGTTTCTTACAGAAAACTCTAGCTGGACTCATGCATGTTCATCGATGGGTCGAACTAGCTTCGACTAATCCATATTATTACTAAACCAAATAACACTGTTACTAAACCAAATAACTCGGTTTTGCTAAAATCAAGTATTATAGTACTCGCTATTTAAAAAAGCAAGTTTATTAAACATTTTGACCGATCATTAATCAATCGGTTAGCAATCGTTTCTTACAGAAAACTCTAGCTGGACTCATGCATGTTCCTCAATGGGTCGCACTAGCTTCGACTGATCCATTTTATTACTAAACCAAATAACATTGTTACTAAACCAAGTAACTTGGTTTTTCTAAAATCGAGTATTACAGTACTCGCTATTTTAAAAAGTGAGTTTTTAAACATTTGACCGATCATTGATCAATTGGTTAGCAATCGTTTCTTATAGAAAACTCTAGCTGGACTCATGCATGTTCCTCAATGGGTCAAACTAGCATCGACTGATCCAATTAATAACTACTCAGCTTCTGAAGTATCAATTTACATAAATATAACTCGCTTCCAGTAAAACCGAGTACTATCTGCTCGTCATGATCATGATTTCGAGTAAATACTACATACTACCCATTTTTTATGATATCGAGTTACTTAACAGTACTCGATTTCCGTAAAATCGAGTTTTTGTAGTAGCCTTTCTACGCATGTTTTGTTGGCATCTCCAGCTCAGTTACAGCAGCTATGAAAGTTTATTACAAATTTTATGAAGCACTTGTGCATCTGTGCATTGCATAGACCTAGTAAGTTTGGGATTGCCCCTGCTATAAGCAATTTAGCTATGACAGTTGTAGAAGCTACAAATCATACTAATAAAAAATAAGGCACTGCTTCCCATAAAAAAAAAAAAAAAAAAAAAAAAAAAACAAAACATAAGGCACTGTTGTATATGCTATAATTTACATGTAACTAAATTGTTCGCTTGACCAGCTTAGTGAAACCCCATTACTTAACATTAATGCCATTAATAAAGTGCATGACCACATAAGTACATAACAGAAGTACAACACTTAGTATCAACTTCCAAGCAAAAAATGACCAATCTAACACCGACTTCTCATCATGAAACCCGAGTATACCCAAAGATTATGTGCTTCCTTGGGCGGTAGGGATCATCCTGGCTGCGCAACGTATGTCCGTTATCACCCATCCACCTTGGCTCTCGTACCTGCTGTAAATAGTTCAAGTATGTTATGTACACTAGACCTATATAACTTATTAATAAGTAACATAGCCACAACAATGATCAGAACCATAACTTCCGACAAATAATGTGACAAAACTATTGAACAAAATCATTTCGCGATTCTCTAGCATCATATTTAAATACCAATTGGACTCATTTGCCTATCCATGCATGAACACCAACGTTTGTTTCATAACTAGTCCAAATACTTACTATTGCAATAGAGAAAAATTTACTACTACTAAGTTGTTAACAGTATGTAACGAGGTATATGACAAAAGTTGTTAAGAAATGGAAGCTTTACCTATGATGTAGCTTCACCACTTGTTGACTCTGCATTTTAAGTAGGACATGTTCTACGGTTGTGCCCCTCTTGGTGACATAACCCACATCTTGATTTTGGTCCATTCTCGATCCATAAGGAGCCCGGCAACTCCCTATCATTATCATCCTCGTCCATCTCATTGCGGATACGTGTGGACTTTAGCCGACCTTTGTTCCGGATCAATCGTGGGTTGGGCATCACTACTCTAGTTTCTTCCAGATCCAGCCATGCTAATCTGTCTTTCAACGGTTGGAATACCGGTTCGTAGGTGTGGTACCTATGAGTCACGCTATAGGAAGGATCAATAAACTGCTGTGCATCGTGTTTATACATAGCACAAATTGCTATTACGTGTGAACACGAGATCTTGAGCGCTTCCCATTTCCCGCATGTGCATGTCATACTCCGAAGATCAACCCTATGCGTGTATTGTCTACCCCCATTAGTTAGAGGATTACCTGGTGTGTCAACCTGATATAGCCGTGCTTGTGCGGACATCCTTGTCACCATATGGTCCTTTGCCTTCGCTTGATTTTTTTCGAACTTGTCTATAGCATACTTGCACCATTCTTGACCCGCTTCCAACTAATCTAGAGTGAGATTACGACGAGCGTCAAAGTACGAGTTCACTTTGAAAAAGGTGAACCTCACCATTGTCGTTATTGGCAAGCTGCATGCACCTTTTAGTACTCCATTAAAGCACTCTGATAGGTTGGTTGTCATTGCTTCGTATCGACGCCCTCGATCGTGTGCAAGTGTCCACTTTTGTTTGTTTTCAGCTTCAAGGTACCTGTGTGCAGCCGGCTTGACATTGCGAATTAATTCAAGTGTGGCTTCAAACTTTCTAACTTGATTTACACTTGCTGCCCTCCATACCAAGTTCTTCAACTCTGGAATTTTCCATTTTGTGTTGACATTGCTGACTACATGGCGAAGGCAGAACTGGTGATGGACCTTAGGTTACTGCAACCAAGTCATACTTGTGTCATCAAAGCAAGCTTTTATCCCCGAATGTCAGTCAGAGATGATGCAAAGATTGGATCGGTTCGTAATATTGGTCAACCATGCCAAGAACCATCCCCATGTCTCCTTGCTTTCACTCTCAACAATGGCAAACGCGAGTGGATAAGCCTCGTTGTTAGCATCCGTTGCCATTACTATCAACAACTTCCCCTTGTACTTGCCATAGAGGTGCGTTGCATCGATGCTTATCACCAGCCTGCAATGCTTGAACCTTTCAATACATGGACCAAAAGCCCAAAAGGCACAGTTAAACGTGAAAGTTCCTAGCACGGTACGGTTGTCGCACTTCAACTGTGTCACTGTGGTTAGATCTGCATCTTTTAACGCCGCCAAAAACCAAGGCAATTCTGCATATGACTTATCGAAATCCCTGTAGATGGCCGCAACTGCCTTATGTTTTGTGTCCCAAACCTTATAATGAGATGCCCAATGGTCATGCTTTGCATGCAAAAGACTACGCAGGGTTGCTATTGTTCTTGAAATGTCTTCCCGTATATATGACTTGAGTGTGATGGCAATGAACTTCGAATCCATCATCCTTCCATCATGATCCACCTGGAGTGACGAGCAAGTGTGGGGACCCTTACACGTTGTGATCTCCCACAACTTGTGCCTTTTGCTGTTGATAACTCGACCTAACCACGGACATGCATCCTGTACACATGTTACAACCAGTCTCTCGAGGTCTGACTTCATGTACTTAAATTTCTTATTGAGCCCCATAGAGAACATGGTTAACGCATGCTGAACCGTAGCTTTATTCAAGAATAGCATCCCCTTGCTCGGTTCGTCCCCCGGCTGCCAACTCATCAAACCTGTTTCCAGGGAAGGTGATGGGTCATGAATGTTATCCCATGTGTTTGACGTGAACCAGTCATGAATGTTATCCAACATTGTAGGGCAAAGACGTCTCCACTGTAACACTCGGGTACACGATGGTTACAGGAACTGATTCTTGCTGTCCAGCTCTGCTGGCACACTGCGAACCCCCGTCAACATTAAACCCAACAGTGTCGACAGTGACATACAAGTCATAACCTATGAATTGCGGTGTTCGCTTTATCACTCCCCACATTATGTCCACATCATTGTCGCATTGTAACGGAATTGAATTGTAGAAAACTTGGGAACCCACCAGTTGCTGAGGAGCCCGAAATACAATGGAGATGTTGTGGGAATCCTTGTCTAACGCTAGAGTTGACATTATCTTCCGTTTCAATTTTCTCATGTGTATCCCACGTTTCACTTCAATAAGCACCTGCTTTTGGTTCGGACCTCGGTATGATAGCCCGTGCAAATCATTAATGTATGCCTCCTCATCGTAGTAAACGTAGAAGTAATGCGGACTCATAACGGACCTGAACCACAAATAGTAATAATAGTTGTATCATACAATGTGAAATATTGTGAAACCATAGGCTAACTATATATACCCTATGTTTAGGTGTGCATGCAGCTAAACAAACCAAAGCAAATGATGCTGTCTCCTTCCCCTCTTTTCTGTCATAAATATTAGGCAAGTCATAAAAATTTACATGCTAAAAAATACTATTGAATAATTGTATCATCTAGTCCATCAGACACCTAAATTCGAAAACGAACATGTTCGCACAATCAAGTATTGAGTTTCATGTAGACCCTTGTTGAACAAATGAGAATTCTGAAAGCATTGCAAATAAGGGAAATAATTCCTACCATGCAACATGTACCACATTATTATGTTCATATACCCTTCACTAAAGACCCACAACATTCAAAGAATTTGTGTTATTAGTTAAATGTACCATATAATTATTCACAATGACCCCCCACTGAAGACCCAATTCAGTCAAAGAATATCATATTACCATAAAGTGGACTCATGCATTGTTCTGATACAAGTCATTGAAGACAGTTCTTTCAAAGAATTTGTGACCCTAGGAGTTTCTACTACATTATTACATTTACATACCCTCTATTGAAGACTTACAGCATTCAAAGCACAAGAGTGTTATCTGCCTAGGATGACATTATTATGTACAGAATGGGACATTGAAGACCCACACCGTGCAAGAATTTGTGTTATCAGTTAAATGTACCACATATTTATTCACAAAGACCCCCCCACTGAAGACCCAATTCAGTCAAAGAATATCCTATTTGTGTTGTTATAAATTGTTATTAGTTGTTTACCTATCAGGTGAGATGTTGACAAAATGGAGAAGATGTAGACAACAAAGAATGCACATTCTGCAACTGGTCAATTGGACATTGAACTGGCAATATGGTTTGACACAGTGGTAGAACGCTCAGACCGGTCCGCAGCTCAACTCGTGCATGAACTCTAGCCAGTGGTCCCAAAAGGTCATGGAGTGCTTGAATACACTGCCCAGTACTCGATTTTAGGAAAATTGAGTACAATAACTCGGTTATACAGAGACCAAGTATTAGTAAAAGCACGTACGGATGGCAGTACAGTTTAATATTACTCGGCCCTATGGAAATCGAGTAATATTTGCTTCACCTAATTTTAGTTGGGCAGCAATTATAAGTACTCGGTTTTGTGAAAGGCGAGTTTCTCTATGTACTTGATACTGTGATAACCGAGTATTGTACCTTTATATGTTAAGACAGCTTCCTATCTACATTCTGGTTAGGGGTATGAGCAGAAGAAAACAATCAGAAATGGAGAAGAGAAGCCTACTTCGCTTATAAAGGTAACATTTAAAAACCATGTTTGATAGTTGTGATTAAACAATTTACCACTGTACAATTATAGACTATGCAACTGTTTGTCAGATCTTCGAGCAAGCAACGTCAAGGCTGCTGTAATCCACCATCACCTACTGGTAAAGCGACATGGTACATGTTTATCTAATAGCTCAGATTCAATACTTGGTAAGTTCTAACCCCAGCAACACCCTATGCAATTTTCACATACAATGCTGTTGTATGTTCCTCTTTTAGGGTGGCAGATATTATGTTGTTTTCATTGGTCGTGCTCCTGGCATATATGACAATTGGGTAGAAGCAAGTAGACAAGTTCATAAATTCGCAAACGCCAAACACAAGTCATTCAAAGATTGACAGGAAGCAGAATGTGCATACATGGAGTTCTTGCAACATAATGGTAGGAACGTGCAATATGGTGCTTCCCCATCGTGGACATCTCCTACTATGTCGACACCAAGCCCAAGGATGACGTCTTAAAGCAAAGGAACCAGCTTTTGCGATGGAGATGTTAGGAACAGATTGTTGAGGTATCAGTTAAACATTGCCATTGAGGAGCATGACCACGCAAGGAGAATTGCAATATTGAGTACTAACATGCTTAGTGAAGTGGTAGGTCATGTTATGGGGGATGATGAAGTTCATGATTCAACACAACAAGAAAGCACAAAATGATGGCGAAACTATGCCCCCTATGCCTCAAGTTGCACTACAGATGAAGTTTTCCATGTTGTTGAATAGAATTTTCGTTTCCCTTTTGAACTTGAATTTGGAATCTGTCTTGGCCTTTTGAAATATGTAATTGCTTGTTTTGTTGTCTGCTTTTGGCTAGGTTGCTTTCGTAATTGTACTTGGTTTTGGGCAATATGATCCAGCCACTTGCAACAATACATATATGTTGTTATATTGTTCCAACTAAAGCAATCGTGTGTACTTGTAGTCTTCCAAAAACACACATCTACAAATGCTTAAACGTTCATCTTGGGTAGTTGTAATTTTTCATATAATTTTACATTTAAATATGAAGTACTATTTTGGGTTATAGATTTGTTTTTGAAAAAACAAAAATTAAATTTAGACATTTATAAACAATGAAATGATGATTCATGAATTAAAAAATACGAGTTCAAAAAAATGGGTTAACTATGCATATCTATACCTCAATTTTGATGCCCAAAATATCCTGAAATTTATCATTTTGTAAAGCTTAAATAGTAGGGTTAACTCACGTATTCTAACACATGTTTCTAATATTATATTCTTAAAAAAACAAAGCTACAACAGAAAAAATAGAGAAAAAAAAATACACCTAATGAAATACCCTTAATTTAATAAACGTATCTTTATCTCTAAATCAAAAGAAATGGTTTAAGGAGCTTACATTGGAATACCCTACCGTTTTCTTTGATTACTTTCTTTCTTTCGTTTTAGAATTCTTTTAATTTTTTATGTTGCATTATATGCTAGATTTCGTATTTTTTATAATATTCCCTTTTTTATTTTTTATTTTTTGTCATTTGACAGTGCAAGTTAGGATATAGATAATTCTGAGTATATTGTAGTAACCATTAAATTTGATTATCCAAACATTTTACTATGGAGATAGTGAAATGTTGTTGTAAAACATTTGGAAGGGTTAATAAAAGATGCCGATTCATAATATTCTTTGTCATACACTATGATATATATATATATATATATATGGTTTATGGATGAAAATTAGAAAACATTTGTATTATTCAGACATTGTTTACTTTATGAGATCCTTATATATTGTGGTCATGACATTGACAAAAATATAAGTTTCAAATATGACTGAAAATAACCTATGAACAACCTATTTAATTATGACCCGAACAACTTGTTGAATTAAACATTAAACTTAACTTGAATAACCTATTTATCAACTCCCGTATATATAAATTCATAAGTCAACCATAAACCAACCAATAAAAATTCGACACTTAACAAATCTATTGCTAATTATTTCATTCAACCATAAAGAGTCAACTTAGTAGTCCAAAAGGTTCCACCCTCCATACTATAAAATTCAATAATATGTCAAAGTTCCATAATTTATAGCCCAAAGATTATTACACGGCATCTAATTTCCATATCAAAAACTAAAAGACATTACAAATGAAGAGAATAAAAAACCAAAGTGAATACATGGCATATCAAAATATCCTTGATGGCAAAATCCAATTCCAACCAGCCAAGTGCCATATAAAAAAGTTTTGGGCAATGGATTAAGAGATTGGATTAGAAGAGATTGAGGGTTCCATTGAAGACCCAGCGCCTTCCTTGTGCTCATACTCAGTTGTCTCCTTGCTCGTTTTCTCTTTAGTGAGCTCTTCCAATTGTGATTGTGCAAGTTCTACATCAAATAAATTGTTTCTCACCTCATTAAAACGTGCCTATGCATTATAAATAAGAAATTTAAAAACCGTAGGTCGAGTTATGCAATTGAAGCAATTCTATTTTTAAATAAATAAGTCATTTGCATAGTAGTGAGAACAAAAATTATAGGAAAAAAAAATTGTAGTGTCTAATGTCTATCTTGACTGCCAACAAAATCTATTAACTATTATATTTTTCGATGCATGAATATAACTTGTATTACATTGGTCAACCATACCATCATGCATCATTCAACTCAATTTATTCCATTTATACTACATCAAATAAATATTGTGCATATTCTATATGTTCTATGTTGATAACTCAAATCCTTTGTCCACAGAGCAGCTTTTCTGCCCTTTAAAACTATCTACACCTTTTGAAGGATTAATATAAAAAATAAATATTGACATTTTATGGGAAATCCAAAACCTTTTTGGCATATATGTTATTTTCTTTTTTAAAAAATCATCATAAAACTTAGAACTCATGCAGTCAACATATAAATCAAAAAGACAGTACCTATATCTGGCATTGTAGAATGAGGAATGCTCAATGGCACATCAAATTTTCGTGGACAAGCCCAGTCCAAATGGCGCTTCAAATTTTCAATAACATTTACTCCGGCAGCAATAAATTCCTTTCCACACTTCTTGCATTTGCATGTAGGCTTTCCTTCATCTTTTGTCAGAAGAATCTAAAAGTAACTCCAAACAGTTGAAGTCCTCGTCCTCCTTTTGTAGACTTTGAGCTCAGTCTTAGCCTTCTTTGGTGGAGGAAGTTCAGCCACTTCATCAAGCTTCAAGCCGTCAATGTCTTTTCCTTCACACTTACTGTCAGTAGGAATCTTCTCATCGCTTTCCATCTAGACCAATTTAAAGAAAAATTATTGATAAGGAATTTAGTAAATCTACAAAAAGTTGGGAAATACTAATGAATTTAAAATCAACAAAACAAACAAACAAACAAGTCCATTAGTACTAAATAGCCAACATTACAGTGATTATGGATCTTCAATTATTTTATGGTAAGGCATGTAAAAAATTGGAAAAACTTGAGAAGGTATGATAGATTATTTTAAAATCAGCAATAAATAAACATATCTAATTATATTTTTTATATCAAGATCTCCTATTAGTACTAAAAATCACTAGTATAGAGGAAAACACAAAACAAATGGATTTCTGCACAGTGGAGTTGTATGCACAGTGTTAATTTTCCACACTAAAGATTGGAAAAACTAGGGCAGAGAGTGCAACAAGTGAGGGCTCTTTGAAACTGCCACAAGCTCTACTCTATATACAAAGAAGGGAAAAACAAATGTAAAGAATTCTCTGTAGTTAATCAATGTAAAAATGTAACCATGCTCTCATTTTATTTTATACAACTAATAAGACATCTTATCCCAAAAGAGTATCTCACCTCACCATAAAGTACATTTAAATTTTTAACTCTACTATAAATCAGACTCCATTACCAAAGTTCTAATTAGTTTGTTAGTTAAATTACTACTTTAATTAACATAATGCTACTAAAGAACTAATTATACGAAGTTTCAGTAGTTATCCTAAAGTACCTTATCCCATGTTTTTTAATACTATATTTATTCAATTATGATGACTTGATGAATTCTATTTATATTTTTATATAGATCACAGTGTTATGTTCATACGCTACACAATTTAATACAACTTATAAGTCAATCAACAAATTATATTAGTAATAGCTACAAAGTTATATTATCTTGATCATTAGCGTGCCACTTGAAAATTAAAACGTTAATAGACTTTCACATATATATTACACTAATCATCTTAATAATTAAAAAGTCACATGACAAAAGTATACTAGTTTACAACGTATAACGCATATGTTAATTACTTGACAATGACACAACATAATATATAAGATTAACTTTTATTATATTAAATGCAACATATGATAGAATATCAAAATACTTTAAAATAAATTATAAAATTTATTTTTTCTTCAAATTATTTGTAATAGCATTTTAGTTGATGTTTGATAATAAAATTAGTAACCGTGTAGGTGATATGATAATTTATTTCAATTTTTACAAGTGACAAAAATTCCCCTTTCAGAAAAAAGTGACAAAAATTCCATCTAATAAAACATGATGTAATAAAACTTCCATCTTTTATCTCAAACACAAAAACAAAAATAAAAGTCTACCAAAAAAAAAAAAACAATCAACATCATAGCAATTAACAACATAAACGAACGGATCTACAATTATTTTGTTTTGAGATGACAGCTACAAAGAAACTTGAAAAGAAATCATAGGGATTTTCTAAAATCAAAATAAAAAAATCAAAATATTTTGTTTTAAGGGATTCTCTAAAATCAAAATAAAAAATAAACAAACAAGTCTACTATTAGTACTAAACAATCGACATGATAATGATTAACACAGTAAACAATATCTACAATTTTTTGAAAAAAGTTCATTAGTACGTAAACAAAACAAAAAATATATAAACAATTATACCTTGGTAGTGGATTCGGTGGTTGAAAGCTGAATACAAAGAACAGAGGGCAGCCACGGCTTTTAGGGGAAGCTAAATTACGGGGGTCGGCTAGGGATTTGAGGGGAAGACGGAGTAGAAGGTTGAGAGACATGTTCAATGAAATATTTTTTATTTTATAGTGTAGAGTGTAATGTAGATGAAGGTTGGGGTTTTGAGGAGGAGATGAAGAGTCACAAACAAAGTAAAGGCTGATGACGAAAACAAAGAGGCGTAGAGATTCATAATTGAGAGAGGTGAGAGGTTCATAAGTCTGAGGGGAAGACCAATTGAGGTATAAATGATTGGTTGTATACTCGGTTACAGATATGTCGAGTTTACAGGGAATTCTAGCTGGTAATGGGAAAGCACAATACTCGATGATTATAAAACCAAGTACTAAGTACTCGCAATCTTAAAAACCGAGTTTAACATACATGACCAATCAAGGCCAATCGCACATCAATTGATCTTTACAAGGAAGTCTACCTAGACTCATTTAACATTCCTGACCGATCAAGGCCAATCGCATATCAATCGATGTTTACAGGGAAGTCTAGCTGGACTCATTTAACATTTCTGACCGATCAAGGCCAATTGCGTATCAATCGATTTTTATAGGGAAGTCTAGTTGGACTTATTTAACATTTTTGACCGATCAAGACCAATTGCCTAGCAATCGATCTGTACAGGGAAGTCTAGCTAGACTCATGCATGTTCCACAATGGGTCGAAGCCACTTCGACTGATCCCACTACAGACTCAATACTCGACTACAATGCTGGCGAGTTGTATGTAACAAACTACTCGCTATCTCTAAAGCTGAGTTTTTCAAAACTTGACTTAACACATGCATTATATTCGATGGGTCGACTTCTTTAGTATCTCCTTTTATAATTATTCAAATTAAACAAGTTCAAATAATTTATTCACACCAATTTACCATATATACTCGTGTTGGTGGCAAGTTGCAAAGAAAAAACTGTTTGCAGTATTTCAACAATCTTAAATAGACTCATACAATATCGTACTACTAATTTTATTTATTTAAGATGCAATTTAGTTGGGTGTTTCTAAAAAAAAAAAAAAGAGATATTCACCTGCATAGTTACTTGGTCAATATGAAAGTCTAATATGAAATAAGGATTATATATATATATATATATATAAGTTTTTAAGCAACCTAGGTTGTAGGTGTTTTTATGCAACCCACTATGTGGCTATTAAAAGAACCAACCTCATGTATTATTCGACACTGTCATGCCATGTAGTCAAGTATAAAAATTCCTATTATCCAAATTGCATTACGTGCCTCACTTATATATATATATATATATATATATATATTGCAGTGAAGAACAAATACACTAAATTTAAAACTCCAAAATTTAAATTTCCATCCACAAAAGTATATTGCATTCATCAGTTTTATTTCCAGAACACTATATTGCATTCATCCTAACGTCTCCGCTATAGCTAAATTTGCACTAGAGTATTTTTCTTAGAAAAGAGAGCCACATAAAAGGAATGGACATCAACAAATCTATTGGTGAAATTAAACTTCTTGAATTCAAATTTTCCATCCATCATCACTATATTGCATTTGTCTAACGCTGCCTTTGTTCAAATATGCAGATACATAGTTACGAGTTATATATAGAATTGAATTTTCCATTTGACATGAAAATATCCACCCTTTGCAATTACAATTGGTACCTAACACGAAGCTTACTCAAACATGCACATATGGGACCTAAGATGCGTAAGTAGCTTCATTAGTTACAAAATATGTTTCAAAAGATTCAATAAGATGAAATCAGCTGTCCAAAAAATCTATCAAATTTTTCGGTGCTATGCTCTCCAAAAATCTGTCAAACTCTTCTATGTCCAAAAAATCTTGTCAAAGTTGTGTCCACTGACTGTTACATCAACAACAAGACATTGTCCAACTACCGTGCAAAAAACGACATCAACCAAAATGGTGGTTTTCAAAGTTTATCAATATTAGGATCTACTGAAGCCTGCAAAATATGCCACCAAATATGAATCAGTAAATGAAAAAGGAAAAACAAAATAATAATAACAAAAAAAAGAACTAAAGGAAAATATAAGTTATAGAAAATATTCATAACGGAAAAATTCATAACGCCTACACACACCTAACTCAAGCCATATATCCCAATGTGATCTTGTCCAACCAAAAATCCACAATCAAAAGATTCCTAGACTATTTCCTTGGGTATGGAGGAATTCCCTGTCCATTCAGTCTATTGGGTATGGGGCCATAGCTGTTGGCCAATCATGGTATTTTATTAATAAGTTTTATTTACTTTATGGGTGTTCATCCATATTCATGTGGTCCTGCCAATATAAGGGTTTACTGTTCAGGCAAATGGTAAGCGGATTCAGTTTATGTTTCACTTCCCTATTAAAACCCTGGTCATTATTGAATCCTAAAACAAGGAAGTTCTTAATGCTCTGACTCAAGAAGAAGTTCTGTACACAAAATGGTTTACCTACATGCATCTCATCCTCACTCAACATGCTCATCCCCTAAAGTCATTAAAATGAGGTTCCCCTCATGAATATAAAACCACAAAGAAGACCATCAAAATTTCACCCAGCAATGCCTTTTTCTTTGTACCAAGACTAGAAGGGTTTTTTAACTAATGTAGAACAAATGCCTTTTCTATTTTTCACTTACCAATCAACAAAAAGAAATGCCTTCTCCTTGTACCAAGTATGCTGGTCCTGCAACATATGTATGGTCTGAAATTTAACAAGTTCCTGACTCTAACATGCTATGTCCAAGCTGAAACATAACACTTGTGTCGTGTCTGTGTCCAAATTTCATAGATCTAGTTTGATGTGTAGGGCCGATTTTAATAATAATAATTTCACATGCAGGGCGTCTTTTTTCCAACACTGTCTTGCAAATCAAACAAAGCTTAAAGCAAGGAAGGAAATTTATATGCTGTGTAAGTGCATTCAATTTCTATGCCATGCTGGACTTATCTATATCTAGAGAGAGGAGAGAGAAATTCAGTAGCTTCAAAGCAACCACTTCCTTTTATAGTCAAGAAAAATCCCAACTGTCTAATATTGTTTTAGATTTTTTTTTTTTTTTTTTTTTTTTGAATTGTAATTATCGGAAAATGAACATCAAAAACTAAAACAAATTAAGAAGTCTAGATATTGGGCAAGGTTTTACCCCCATATGCTCCACAGCATCAACAGCTTAACGCTGTTTTCGTTTCCTCACAGCTGCCTTCACCGGTCTCATCTTACCTGAAATGCAAAGCAGAACACATTACTTGAATGCACACATTCCCTAACAGCCAAAGTAGAGTTTAAAGAGAGGGATTGCACATTCCCTAAGGCAACAATAATGTGGAAAGGAGTTATATAGCTTCTCTTTTACTCATCCACTAAATAGGGGTCAACACTCAATAGGCTACATCATTGGGCAAATTTTGTGAGGATTTTGTGAAATGAAAAAAGAAAAACTAAGGAGAAAAATTCTATAGTAATGATTGATCACCCTTGACAGCACTAATAAGTTGGGTGATGAATTGGGTACACCTCCAATGTCACATGACTACTACTATTTGATTACTACAACCACAAATAATAATGGTGAATAGCAATCTATTAACTGCATTGCAACAATGGCAATAGTAGTTCAATACTATAGAGGATATACTTAAGACTCTTGGATTATGTGTTTGATGATGAAGCCTTTGAAATATCTAGAAATTGAAGTGAGTAATAGTTGACGAACCCTTTGCTTAATTCAGTTATCAGAAAATGTTTGATCTGAGTATGATCATCGCCTAAAGCAAACAACATCATATGCAAGTTAAGTGACATTCTATTAAGGTAAATGATAAACAGTTTACATAGCATGGAGGTGCACTGGCTAAAGAAGAAAATCTAATGCAAACTGATCACAGGATTGTTAATCTGAACAGTCTAATTCATAGATAACAATTAAGAAAGATGCCTTCCTAGCTGTGCAAATAATTACCGTCACCAGTCCCATAACCAGGGGGGTGTATGTCAGTGTGGAGTGATCTTCGGAACCCATGTACCAACTTAATATTCTCACTTTGTATCTATTCTATCTGTGCAGCCGGTTCGTCAGGGTTAGGAGGTGAAAGGTCCTGGGTGGGCTCAGCCTGAACTACAGGTGGGGTCGGTCAGCCAAGTGTGGGTACAAATATACAGCCATCGTCGTGGGCAAAGCCACTAAACAATGGGGGAGACAGCCGAGTGGGTGGTGGGGATCGAGGGTCGGCTTGAGCATAAGATGTGTGTTCTGCACTACAGTCATGGCCAGCGGGGTGGGATGGCTGGGCAGCAGCGTCAGGCATACATCGCGATGACCCGACGCCATCCATGTACATGTCCCAGTCGCCTTCCAACGCCTCATCATCTGTACAAAAACAGTTATATTTATTAAGATGACAACAAGGGATTGAGTCAAAAAAATGTCTTACTATCTGCAACCTACACATGAATCAATGGCATTTGGCCCTTTACAGGGGATTTACTTTGGGGAATGAAACCTCTCATTTACCAGTTCCTACACGCACAAAATGTCATCCCAGTTGCAGCCTCATGGTTGCTTAAGTTTTCGGTGTTATTACTTTTTATTCTGATTGCATATTTTTCCATTTGCAATGAAAGTATTAGATTTTTCCCCAAAAAAACAAAATGTCTACTATTTGATGTAATTTTATTTTTATTGAATAATTATTTCAACTTTAACAATACAATTAAAGAAAATTCTTGAAGGTGAGTGATAAAATATATATAAAAATGTTTAGGATGAAGAAAATTTTCTGACTGAGAGTGGAGAAAGATTACTTACAGTATCAATGAATGCATTGCTCATACAAATCCCAAAAACACTCTTTTTTTTTTTTTTAATTGGAACACTCTACATTCATTCAATTGAAAATGTAAGTCAACTAAGTGCAAAAACAAAGCTACAACAGAGCTAAAAACACACAGCAGCTACAAAGCGGATACAATAACACTAAAACATTGTTTCAACACAAGATTCAACATGTATAATTACCCTAGAATCTAGACAGTATAAAGGACAGGTTAATTCATAAGTAAGTTGGTAGAATCCAATAACTATTGTAAAGTGTAAACCCTACGTAATGCCAAATGCGTAAGCAATCCAAATAGTGTATTGCCTAGTGCATGTTGTTCATAGAATCCAATAACTATTGTCAAGTGTAAACCCTACCCAATAAAACTAATGCTTAGAACACCTAGACTACCCTATATAAACCTTATTTTGTTGATAAAATCTAATAAGACTGTAGGTTTTTAATTCATTATTGGCATATGTAATTAACTAAAAAAAATTATTAAAAAAAAAAAAAAAACCTTTGTATTACAAAGTCCAGCTTTGTTTACCTGTATGTAATCTATCATTGTTATTACCAATAATTTTTTAAACTCTAATTGTATGAACTGCAGAATGTGATCACAACTTTGAATTTTCCTCATATACTCCTAAGTTTATTTCCATGGTGGTGTAGAAATATTTTTAAAAGGAATTACATTAGCAAACAGATTATTGTGCTTTATACTCGATGGAAAAACTGCATAGACTTGCTGTTTTGTCATCAATGTATTAAATATATTAGCATTGATGGGTATATGCTAAAAGTGGATAATAGTATTGTGATTGTAGTTTATAAGGATTGAATGAAACAGTTTTGCATGTCTTACATTTCAATACATATATATTTTGGTTGGAAGAACTTAAAAAGCCATACCTGCTAGTTGATATTTACAGTGCTTAGTTTTAATATTTAAAGTTTGGGAGAACATTGTAAGTAATTATACCATAATAAAGATAAGGAAGTGCATATTAACCCTTAAAACTACTTACCAAACAATATATACTTCACTACTATAATACGTCCTCTAAATAAATTACAACTCAAAGTAGTAGAAGTGCAAGTCAGTAAGAATTGGAGGTATTAGAGTTGGAAGTTACCAAAGTCATCCTCATCCTCATGACCACCTCCAGGACCTCGACTGCGTCCACGCCCTCCAGACCCACGACCTCCCCCACCACGGCCTGTGGCCTGTGTGCTCGCCTCAGTTGCCGTGGCATGCGCGTTCTCCAATGCCACTCGGCTCAACTCCAACAAGATCTAGCGTACTCTTCAAGTGGTTGTACACTTGGGAGTCTGGTTCGCATTGCAACAGTAATTCCACAGTGGACTGAACCTGTGAAATAAAGTAGTCCCGTTAAAACTTTTCTAGTTCCTTTTGTGTTGTGCATGACTGATTTGGAAACAAATTATGCATGTTGAGCTTATTCATATATATATGAACATTAAAATCGCACAGCAATACATATTGCTTGTGCCAAATGCATATCTAGTGGCAAGAAATGAAATGTTCTCTAAAATGAATGTCAAAATATTAATTCAATGGCTTGTGCTCGCACTTTAATTTTCAGAATGCATGCAGTAACACACATATATTGTCAATCCATCAAAGAAGCATGTTCAGGGTTTGTTGCCTTACCAGGATATCCCAATACACCGACTCACGCGTAATGTACCATCTGGTCATCCTTTGGTACGACTCCATGTAAGCAGTAAGGTATGTCGTGTCCCCATCCAATGTCGGTGCGTCGGCAAGATGTTCCTCTCTATGGGCCCATCGGTCAATGTAGATAGCATGCTCTTGCACCCAATCCCTACCTAATTTACCTTGGAGGGAGATTCTGTGGAGAGCAACCGATGTATCCACAATATCCGATGGCGCTTGCTTCATCCCGAATTGACGAAAGACACATTCAGGATGATGACCCTCTACTATCCTAAAATAGATCAACAGCACAATGGCCCTCCATATATGTCGACCGGCAGTGCAATATGGGGGCAACGAGTCTAGGACATCCTTGTACGGCTCCCAAACAACCTGCATAAATGGTCAACAAAAAAAAAAAAAAAAAAAAATCAAATACGTACTTATTTCTGTCAATCCTCAATGTGAGCAAATATGCAAAAGACCATTGAAGAACCACTTCACTAAAAATCCTAAGACATTCTTGACCTATTTCCCTCTCTTATTGAATTTGACATGGTAAGATGCACCTGGATACTACTGGTTGCATGGTTTCAGTCAAAATCTTAAGACCTTACATGGAACTGAAAGCTTTTGTGATGCTTATTGTTGCTACCAATCTTAGTTTGGCCAAAATCTAATTGCCATTATAAATCAGTAATTGGCACATTGTGTGATTTGGGGTTCAAAAAGAGGAGAAGAAAATTAAGAAAAGGGAGAAGGGGAATGCCCAGTAAACATACCTTGTTGGGGTAGGATTTGTATGTGATGTGCTTACCCTAAAAATATATAAAAATAATGTTGTTTATTATATGAAGACAACGATGTCCATTTTTTAAGGAAATATTTTAAAGATCTTAGACCTACTGTAAGTATTGGACTCATTAATTTTTTGATAAAATAATATTCAATATGGTTATTCAGTTCACCTTTAATTCTAATGGTGTTTCAATTTTGCCTATCAAATTATATTCAAAGTTATGCAATTATTTCAAGAGCATCAAGCTCAAAAAATCAGGTTTGGAAAATACATGTGATCCCATTACCTACAGTTCAGCATTCTGTAGTTCTTAATATTCTTTCTAGCAACCAAAAAATAATAATCTTCTACTCTTACTGTCAATACAAGGAAAGTCCTAGTTTTTGTATCTTCACCTTTCGGTATTATTATACATAGGGAGAGGCTGCTGAATTTTATAAAGTTGTTTGAGTAAAGCTAATGTATTGCATAAGTCACACTACTCATCTATATCAACGATGTTTTCTACTTCTTTAGATTGAACTTTGAACTCAATTAAAAAAAATGAGGCAAGTTCATCAACATGTGTTCAGAATGAATCAGATCAGCATGTGTCTAGTAGTGGGTTTTGGGTTTAAAATGGTGGCTTTCTACGAAAATTGGTCCAAAGATTTTTATCTTTTGTTCAGTTATCTGTGGTTATTAGATGCTTTATGCCACGAAAAATTGCTACTTTTACACCTGAAATTGCTGCATTCACTTAACTGATGGAGAATTTCAGGAGTATGCCAAACAAAAAAGAAATAAATATAGACATAGGGTTCTCCCACGTCAAAATAACTTGTTCTTTGTTGAGTTAGTTCTTGAGCTAAATATAGTACAAAGCACATGACGGTGGTCATTCCATTGACATGTATGTTTGATTATTTGTGGAGGGAAAAGCACAAGGATTTGTGGCTAGTGTGGAATCAATAGCAAGTTTGTTATCACCGCTCGTAATGAGTCCATTGACTTGTGAGTGGACTAACTCATCATTTTTTTAAGATGCACTTGGATACTTCTGGTTGCATTAGCTACAACCGAGGGAAAAATTCCTTGTATATCCTTGTAACTAATTCCTTGTATATCTATGGTCTAATCGACCAAAGTTACATTATTAACTATACACATGCAGTAGTTGTTAAAAACCTACCAAGTGAAAAACAAAAATATGGAGAATTATATCCTTCTGACATGATTTCGTAAAATACCTGGTGTGCCTGTATACTCGACAGTGACGCCCGATACACAGGTAGCACATGTGTGGCATGCTCTTCAGCCCCTTCCATCTAGTAAACATACAAAAATAAAGCCATTAATTAGCTTTCGTATTTCCGGTGGAACATACTTATTACAATTGATGAAGTGTTGCAAACAACGCATTTCTAGTTTGGCCAATTTTATGTGTTCAAAACTGAAAATATATTAATTCCCATATGATAGGGGGAAAAAGTGAATTACAATGTTGTCATAAACATGAAACTAATACTGGAGCTATCTGGTCTGGTGTACCATGGTCTATTGCACTACATGTGACTCAAACGCACACAAAGGGCATTAAGAGCATTGTAGTTTAGATGTTTTCTCCGAAGGTGATTTCATTGGTTTCATCCCCACTTGTTACTATTAAAAAAAGAATTCAAAACAAAGTATAAACTGTGAATTTCTGAGCACTAGTTGAGCCTTTGGAAAATATAATAAACATAAACAAATTCATTGTTTCATGATAATACAAATTTAGATATAAATTCATAACAAGTATATAGATTGGTTAACAAACAACCCGTTTTTTCCTTGTTGAAAAAGAATGACCAATTTACATACTCTACCAAATGAAATTATTACAGAGACTTTTTCATGAGTTAGCCAAAATTCAAAAACAAACATCTTCAATATTAAACTTAAATATGATCAGATTATATACTATTTACAAATATTTTGTGCAACCTATTTTTATAAATTGTGGCCAAGTACATATTAAGTACTGAATGACGTGTGTGACTATGATTCCCATTGCACTAGTACATGAATCTAAGTGTACTGGCTTAGCATTATCTATTAAAACAAAGTATTTTGTATTTGTAATTTTCTTCTGCACTCAACACAGTGTATATTGGCATGCTATCTTGTTAAATAATCCATTGAATTATTGTCAATTACACTTTCAGTTTGAAACAGGGGTTACTTCTCGACAACAGTGTACTTAGTGAATGTATTAAAAGTGGCATACATGCAGGGATTTTGACCAACTATACACACGTGCACGGTGAATGACAAATGGCATGACAATTGTATCAAACTAATGAAATAACATACCGACAGGCAAGGGGACCTGCCTCCACAGGCGATTGCGGCGGCCTCATAACAGGGCATATCACTGGGAACCTCAAATACGCCTAGAACTACACCAACATCAATGCTCCTCCCATCTGCATCACCTTCGTCTCCGATGCCTTGCATAAGTGCCTGTACAGCTAGGCTAATGCTCCACTACCCCAACTGTACCTCTTCGCGTTGTTGATTGGGTTCAAGAACTGTAGAGGCATCACTGACACTCGGTCCGTCGACTTGTCCACAAATAGAATGGTCCCCAATCTAAGAAGAATGTGATAGCGCGCATGTTGCTGCACTACCTCATCAGTAGCATCCGCAGCTAAGGGAGCTCTAAATTGTTCCTTTAGCCAGGTGACTCTTAGTCTTGCCCCAGTAAGGATAGACTTGTTTTCATGGGATTTGGTATCAGCTCTGGAGGATGATGACCTAGTAAATCAAGACACAACGCTTACCACCCCAGCTTGACACTCCCAGTCATTGGCAACCCATTAATAGGAACCCCTAGCATCACCTCAATATCTTGTAAGGTGATGCCCATCTCTCCATGTGGTAGGTGAAATGTGTGCGTCTCCGAACACCAACGCTCAACTAGTGCTGTGATCAACGTGTGATCCACTTCCAAGTTTGGAACCTTGAATAACCCTTCAACACCCGCCTCAATTATGTAGCGAGCAATTCGGGGGTCTAGCCCATGCCGGGGTAACTTGCAAGATCGGTGCCTGCACTTTAGCACGCCTGGCACTACCTGCACACGAAAGAGCATTGTCTTAGGATATGCAAGAAACAGTAGGCTAACTAGTTAGCTATGAACATTTTGCAATATGTTAGTTATGATGTTAACTAGTTATTCACTCTAGCTCAATAGTAGATAGGATCAATTCAAGGTCAATGACATTTTTTAAAATTAGCACTGAGGTGATGGGCATTATGTTTTGAAATGAATGAACAAAGTGCCTCACTATGTCAAATGGAGTAGGGAATTAGGAATCAACAAATTTGTCTTATGTGTAGCCACGCCTAATTATGTGTGCACATTTGCGAAAATAATGGCAGCGGATTCATTTTAATTGATTACTATAGCTTCCGAATGAGATCTATTGACTTTGAATATTTCTACTCCATACCATTTTCGAGTATTGCTGTTAATGAAAGAGTGTTTTTAAATTCACGATTATTTCTGCTTCATACCATTTTCTCTTTGGATTAAATGAAATTTTGCCTAAACCAAAAGAGAAATGCTACCATGTCCAACATCTATTTACAAATAATCAAAGAACCCTAAAGAAATTAAAAACAAATGATTTCGACATGTCTGAAGTTCAATACAACTACGTACCTGACTAGCAAGCGTCTCCCACAGCGCCATGGATCGATGACCCGACTGTTGTGTCAATTGTGTATTTACCACGGGTCCAGGAACCACATTTTGCAGTTACTGCATATCTGACACGCATGCAATCATGTTAGACACGTAGGTCTATGTTTAATAGTGAAGAAAAGCTTGGCTTTTGCAAGTAATCACAAGCAAGTATTTCAACAGGGTTCTAGAACAAACTGACAAAAACAAATACACAAAGAGAGAGAGAGAGAGAGAGAGAGAGAGAGAGAGAGAGAGAGAGAGAGAGAGAGAGATTTGACAAAAAATTGAAAACATATAATTGCTCATCTGAATTATGCATCATGCATCTATATATACCCTGATTTTCAATCCATTTAATCATATCAAGGAAGGGTTAAATTAAAACACTAAAATATAAAAACACCTAGCCTGAGCATATATGCCTAACTTGATCCTAATGTTCATGGCTACAAGGCATAAACAAAAAGGACACATAGTTGCAAAATGTATAAGCAACCTAACCAACCAACAAACGTGCGAATCAATGTCTAAATCAAACAAAGTAAACCAACAAATGAACACAGCAAAATGCAAACCAATGAATCAATTAAACACCACAAAAAACACCATTGGAAAATACTAAAACATAGTTCTAAAAGGTACCCAACTACCCCTAAACAATTTTGAGATTATGGATACAAACGAGACAGAAATGGAAAAAGAATTCTTCAATTTTTTGCAAGAAGAATAAAAAAATAGATTATCTAGCATTTTTCTATAAAAGCCACAAGCCTTACAAAAAGGCCACAAGCCACAAGCCACCACAAATCTTAATGCTCCCCCTAACCTAATCCAACCTATTAGGAAAGGATTGGTGACCCTCAAAGGTCACTAAGTTCCCTTTTCAACCCCACATGTAGTAGATGATAATAAAAATAAACTGATGTACTTAATCAACAAACATAACCCACAAATGACTGCTAATCTAATACAAGACAGAAGCTTCAACGAGCTTAAATACCAAATTTGATGTAGGATTTTTAGGAATTTCAGCACTAAAAAGAACATCAAATAAAGAAAGATAAAACACTAGGCAATCACACCTAGGCTTTCATAAGCAGTCACACTTAGGTAGGAGATAGCAATCGCGCTTGAAAAAAGTTGGAATGTTATTGAAATCTATCAATGTTATCGACTACAATAAAGCCATTATCTAGGCTATTTCTAAACCCTTTCTTAGAAAGAATAGGAATTCTAATAACAAAAAAAATAAGTACTTTAAGAACTTCTAAGACAATTCTAGTCTCTTATGACAATCAATTATGCATCTGTACACAAAATGTGGCAGCAAAGGTTTTAGGAACCCAAAACAGTAGATATACAGGGCATTTATGAGCTCAATATAGTTCAGTGATAGTGGATGTCCATGATGTGCATTTTATGGTCTGTGTGTAGATATATGCGTGCATATCCATTATACACACATTATATCTATTATATTAATAACTTAACAGAGTGGAAGCTTGCAAAAGCCAGTAAGTTTGAAGCTTGTAAAACTAATAGCTTCTCAATTCAAGATCATTTAGCATTGAATTAAATAGCAATTTTCCCTAATTCAAAACCATGACATAACTTACAACATAATTTCCTGAAATTATAGACTTGAATTAAAAAGCAATTTTCCCTAACAATGGACACCGTTGTCATGCTAACTGTATTTTACATGAATTTCTGCCCTATACGTGCATCAAAACCCAGTTCAAAACCAAACCCAACAAAGCTAAAACAGCAACAATAATAATGAATAGAGATAAAGACAAATCTAACATAGAAAAACTTAAGAAGCCACACTCAAATCAGAGTACATGCACAATCAACACTTAACTCAGGTTACATGCAAAGGGAAAAATCAAAAATTTGAACTTAGCATTTAGAAATTACCTTAATACGTTTCTACTCCTTTAACTCTGAAGATGGATTGGGTTGAGCTTCGGCTATGGTGAGAGTGAAAAGGTGTGGGTTTGGGCGTGGGTTTAGATTGAGCTTCAATATTGGGTGTGGGTTTGGGTTCCAGTAGAAATAGGAGAACTTGAATATTCATTGAACTTGGAAGGCTCTACTGAACGGACTGAGGGTGGCTATTGTTCGGACGGAGGAAGGGAGAGAAACTGTAGAGGAAGGAAGACATAGACAAACTGTTTTAGAGACGTTACATTCAAAAGTGGTTCATATTCTGCACATAACTCGGTTTCTCTACTGCCGAGTTATAAACAGTTACGTGGAAATATTTTATTGCCCAAAAGCCACGCTGGATTGCCACTGTGGCAAGAACTGCCTAAAACTCGATCTTTCGATAAGCGAGTACTTTAAGTAACTCGATTTTAGCATCATCGAGTATCAAAATAGGGGCACGCCCCTATATAGTTTCGAAACAGGGGCATAATGCCAAATATTTTTGCCCAAAGGGGCAAAAGGCCAGATAGTCCATCGATTGAGTGCCGAGGTTTTGTCTTCTTGGCCCTATACTAAAATTGTAGCGAAGGCCATTGCTAGGCTAGGATCAACAATCCTTAAGAGGGCTTGGACCTTGCTCTTCCATTGTGTTTGGTTAGTCCTCCTTGTTTGTATCTTAGGCTGGGCCCAAACCTTTCTACCTCTATCTTGTCCTCACGGGCTTAGGGACCATGGGCCTTTGTGCAAAAAACTGACCCCTACAATATAATAATGACCATATTTAGCTTATGTAGGAATTATAAAATGCATTTAATTGCATATTTTAAAATGTAATCATGCACATATATGAGATTACAAACTAGTTTAACATAATATGCTACTGACAAATAGTTAATCCTTTATTCCATTTTTTGAGGTTCCAAAATACCTTTTTACTTTAATTAAGTAGAAATATCCATTTTTTACTGAAATTTATTAATTTAAATAATTTTTTTTAAAGAATTATTAATTTAAAAACTTGTACTTATTTTATGTAAAGGATAAAGAATTGAGTCCAAGACTCCAATTTATTGGACCCGTCGGTCCACTTTTTGCCACATGTCATGGGTTAAGTGCAAGCCTGGTCCTATCATCCTCTGAAATCCTAAATATTTGCTGGGCTGTTGCCTGTTTTACAAGCTGGACCTCAAATAGCTGGGCTAAAATACCTTTTTTAGGAGAACATAGCAATTCAGATTTTTGTAAGTTTATGCTGTGGCCTGATAATTCACAGTACCAATCTATAATTTTCCTCATATTATTCAAGGATGCTGTGTCATTTTTTAAAGAAGAATATTGAATCATTTGCTTAAAAAAAAAAAAAAAAAGACGGCTGAAGGAACAGTCTTGTCTGCCCAGTTTTATACCATGAATTAATTTATGGTTTTTAGCCAACAACAGAGCTACAGATAAGAGCATTCTCATCAGTTCTCTCATAAAAAATGTCATTTTAACACACTAAAAACCTACTTTATCATTTAAGCACATCATTTTACAATATCCCATTTATCAGGTATTTTATTATCTCCTTCTATACATTAAAATAATATTTACACCACATTAAATATTGGCGGTGAGATTGGCAGCTTCGACGAGATCAGGCAGAGAGAAGAAGTCAGACACAGAGAGAAAAGATGAGATAAAAGAGAGAGAGAAAGCCGGAGTGAATATATGAGAGAGAACCCAGTGAATAAACAAATAATAAAAAAATTTGGCATTGCTGTCCGTACCATCTCATATTTGAGACGGTACTGTAGCATGTTTCATTTTTTTGAAACGTTTATACGGGGCTTGAATATTGGTATTTGGTGTGTCAAATGCCAAATATTTGGTATTTGACACACCTGATGAGAATGCTCTAAGATGTTGGATCATTAATTAAAATTTTTTTTTGTAAGCAACTTAGACAGATGAGCTTGAAACAGTAGTCACACTGAACGTGGACCGCTCAAGGGGCATGTCCATTGCAGGCGTAGTGGACCTATGGCAATTTTATGGATTATATATATATCATTATGTGAGCCTGTGAGGTCTTAAGGAAGCAGAGAGTGACTTAAACTTGCAATTGAAGTTATTTCGAATGGTTGACTTAAGCAGACTATGAAAGATAGAACATAGAAGTCGTAAAAATATGAGTTGGATCTGTGCTTTTTTAATTTTCTGGTGATATTTATAAAATGCGTCTGTCGGTCTGTGTTCCAAAATTAAGCACTTTAACCTTTAGATTAAAAGAGATTTGAACAATATCTCGACCGCCCAACTTAGTGAGGGACAATGTTTATGATTGATAATTGATTAAGACAATTAAGTTGCCAAAGTTTCATTCTCACTTGGAGTTGCCAGTTTCTCCATAATGACAAAACTCACTGGAGGTAGGGTGTAACATCACTTTACATCGGATTGCCAAGTTATCTTGAATGATGCCTGCTAAAATTAGTCAGTTGAACAGTAGAAGTGTGTATTTAGAGCAGTTTATTTGCTTGAATTATTTAGTTTAACAAATGAATTGTATAGAAGTGTAACTGTACTTAAAAATAAATAAAAGAACCTTTAAAAACCTCTACTAATCAAATAAGCCAAGAAGTCATTGGGCTATTGGCTGCCTCAATAAAATCCTCCCCATGAACTTGTTGATATTGTTTGTGCCAGTAGCCTGCTTTTTCTTTTGCATTTAGGTCAAACGTAACAAGAAAAAGAAAAAAGAAATTAAGAGCATTTGCATCAACTCATGCAAAAATTTTCATCTATTTTAATATAAGAACTTACTTTTTATATTTTACATATTTATTTTTCAAAACAACTCACGTCACATTATCTATTTTATATTATATTTTATTAAAATATCAAATTTTATTGATTTTTTAAATTGTTTCTCTTTCTCTATACACAACAACTACCATCTACTTTCTTCATTCATTCTTGATACACATAAAGAAAGAATAAACAACTAAATGCAAATTAATAGTATCAATATAAATTTACACAATTACTATAGCAAACTTGTAAATTTACACAATTATACACAGATTAATGTGGGTCATTTTTAGGCAAAATTGTGTAAATTCTACACATTTTTCTATTATACACAGATTAATATGAATGCTCTAACTTACTATAGCCCACGTTGGACGGAATTGTACTTCTCCAAGCCTTAAAGGCTTGTGAGGTTTGAGGACTCAAGTTCGAGTGGTCTTAAGTGGAAAGGGGTGGGAGTAGTATATTAGGTTCATTATATTAGAATTTTTATTCGTTGTGCAGAATGGTACTTCCCCAAGCCTTAAAGGCTTGTAGAATTTGAGGACTCAAATTTGAGTGGTCCTGAGTAAAAAAAGGGTGGAGGTAATATATTAAGTTCATTGTATTAGAATTTCTATCTAATCTCCTAAAAAATAAAAGAAAGTAGTTTGAAAAGGAAATTGATTAAAAAAAAAAAAAACTCATGATTAATAGTAAAATAAATGCCAATCTTTGAAAGTCTCAAAAGAGCTTACCATCTTTTGCTCCTATTTTCCGTTTAACGTTTGACTTTCTATACTCTTTATAAGACAGTCTTCTGCTGCAGATATGTGCAACAGAAAATGGTAATGGACGCAAGATAATCTGGAATTGCATGTTGACAAACCCAAGTATCCAGCAAACTTGTTTTGTCTTGTCTTTTTCTTAGGTGATGATGATGGTGATGCCCCCAATTTTTCTTCCTTTCTACTGCACACAGTTACTCACTGTATCTCAGTCATTATTATTCGGTCCAATCACATGACAAAATCAAGATGCCTAAAATAATTGGCTCAATCTAGCATCATAGACTCAAAGTTTAGGTAACCTGTCCTGCCCAGCCGCCCTATCCAGCCGCCCTATCCAGCTGTTATATTGGCATAGATTTCGGATTCATGAGTAAGATTCTTGTGTGAGTATCCTCTCTCTCTCTCTCTCTCTCTCTCTCTCTCGGAGTTAAAATAAAAAATTTGGGATTCTATTTTAGTTTGCATAAAAAACTAATTGGTATTTTTGTCTAATAATAAAGAACAATCATCACAGATAAACACTATAAGTTAAAAATTATTTCAGAAAAAAAGTTGACTTATGGCCTGTTTGAGAGTTTAGAGAGGGAGGAGAGTAGAGGGGAGTAAAGGGGAGGAGAGTAGTTCCCCTCCACCTTGTTTGGATGTTTTTAAAATTAATAAAGGGGAAGGGAGTAATTACCCATTCCTCTTGTTTGGATGTTTTAAAAATTAAGAAGGAGAGGAGAGGAAATGATTTAAATAGACAAATTTACCCTTATTTGAAAATTGACTTACAACATTAGTCTATGATTAATTTGTTATATTAAATAATTATGACTATAGCATGTAATATTTTTTTTTGATAATTTTTTTTTTCTAATGTGAATTAAATAATCAACATTGGTCTATAATTAAATATTTTTTCTGCATTTTTATTATATTAAAAAAAAATTCTTAATTGATAATAATTAAAATAAGAAAAAAAATGTTTGGTTTATTTGTTTACTGAAAAATAATTTAATTGAATCAATCACATGTCACACACGCTTTCATGGAGATATTTCAAGTATTTCACACTATATTTTCCAGCAGTAACTGGTGAAATGAAAACAGGAGCCAATATAACAATTACACGTTGAAGGCCCAGTGGTCTATGATCTTGCAGGAATTTATACAAGTACCAAATGGGCCCCCTCATGCATTCTCTTTATTGTAGTCCTAATAAACAAAAAAGTTAAAAAAATTGAGACCCCAAAAAAACAAAAAAGCTAAAGAGAGTAACTCTATAAATTCTCAGTTGCATTCTCTTTTTTTTTTTTTTTTTGACGTTAAAATACATTGTAATTTTTTTAATATAATAAGGGTAAATGAGGAAATTTACACATTTAATAATTTATGTGCTCTACTCTCCCTCTAAATCTCTCCAATTTGGAGGAATTAAAAATGGAGGGTTGGAGGTAGTTGAAACCCCTCCAAACCCCTCCCCCTCCTTCCTTAAAAAACTTCCAAACAAGGTAATTAGATTACTCTCCCTCCCTCTACTCTACTCCCCCTCCATTTTTAAACATCCAAACAAGCCATTAAAGTTAGTGATAATACTCAACTAAGTCAGGAAAAAAACCAATGAAAGAATGCATATGCATTGGCCCTATTTATTTCAATATTGTGATCCAAATGTATTTGTTATATATACATTGGATTTCTAATAACATATTGTCCCACCAATTGTGACCCATCCATTACATACAATGGATAAGTGAGATACTTCTCTTTCATTCCGGTGAGGCAGTGATACATATGTCCTAGAGTGAGGAGCAAGTAATTTCTCATTTTAGTCTCATCGAAGCATGCTTTTCCCATAAGCGAGACAACAATTTTACCAACTATTCAGGAAACTGTCTCTCACTTAGGCAAGTGGCACCAATAATTTTAGACCACAAAACTAGGAGTCTACCATCCAGTCAATCAATTTAGCTTCTGTTTAAATAGCAAAACTAACTTCTAATCTAATCAACAATTCCATCTCCAAAAAATAGAACAACATTAATCCTTGGCACAGAAATCATAGTTACATAGCCACAATTAATCCATAAATAAGATATGCTATTAGTGAGATACATCAGATGCATACATATCGCAGAATTCAAAATTTTTATGTGAATGAATCACCCAATAATTCTAGATAAAATTATGTATATGCAATTTATTAGGATCCTTAACGAAATTCACACAGAATATCATTAAATTTAATTATTCTTAAGAAAATAGCATTACTTGTGCTTCAATGAACAATGCAAATAACCACAATTAGTCTGTAGTGGGGTAAATATATTGGGCCTATTTAAAATATTGGCTCAAACAGTAGAAACAAATCTAGGATTAAATAGCTCATTCTAATAATGAACATAGGTCCTTAGATCATTGGTCAAGCTCAATGACCTTTCAAGCCTAGTACTGAGGTCATGTCTGAGGCATATCCAAGATGTCGAGGTATATTCCAAAGAAGGTAAACTTCTCCGAGGTAGCTTTCTAAAGTTTACTGATGGTTCCACAACAACCTCCGCATTAATGAAGGTCACATGCCTGACACCACCACATTTAATACAAAAGAACAAGCCTAAACAGTAAAAAGAAGCCTCAAAAGTTTCTGTTCATGATGAATAATCAGGAAAGAAGAGCCCAATAAGACCAGAAGTTGTCCAGGTGGATGTCTGAATAGTAAAAAGAAACCCTAAAAGACTTAGTTCATGATGAATAACAAAAAAAGAAGAGCCCGATAAGGCCAAAAGTTATTTTGATGGACAATGGAAAAGTACGAAGAAAAAGGAGATGACTCATATAAAAGAGAAGAAAGAAGAAAGAGAGGAACGATAGAGAATACATTGAAAGACAAAAAAATAGAGACTAGAGAGTAAAAAGAGGCTAGAGAAATATCATTGTAATACAAACATACAAAAGTAAATAAAGAAGAGATCATTTCAATATATTGTGAGCACCTTACAATTCATGTGTTCTTGTCTAAATTTCCCACTATGGATCAATATCGACCCATAACTCAAATTAGTTGTAACATATATCTTGTTTAGTATCATTAATTACTGACTTCCTCTCTCTTTCTGCGAGGGTGGTTTCTCAAAAAAAAAAAAAAAAAAGTCATTGACTTGAGATTTATGCTCATACACAGTCCATAAATAAAACATAAAATGTTATTGAGATACATTACATACACATATGTATTGTAAAATTCAAAACTTTTATGTGAGTATATCTCCCAATAATTCCAGATAAAATTTCTTATGTGTAATACATTAGGATTCTTAATGAAATTCAAACACAGTTCCATAAAATTTAATTGTCCTGAAAAACTAATACTGCATGTACTTCAACGATCAGTGCAAGTTGCAACCATATGTTTGAATTTCACTGTCTTGACTCTTGATTAGAAATGGTTTAAGTTGCAAAGGTACAACCAGGCCAGGACACAACCTCCATTTCCTGCACTTATCACACCCGATAATTTCCCAACAAAATCCAGTACAAGGTAACAGACAAAACGCTGGGTTTCAAAAAAAAAAAAAAAGACAAAACGTTGGAAATAGCTCACGTGGCAACACATGATCATACAAAAACAAGTACCTAATAATTTCATCTGAACATATCGCGTTTTTTTGCTCCCGAGTTGGCGAGAAATTGAGATTCTGACTTATTCAGTGGTTTTTGGAGTAAATAATGCCAAATCAAAGGGTAATTTATCTAAAGAAGCGCCAAAATTTTCTTCTATAGAAAAGGACAACAAAGTATAAGTTTTATAATTATTTAAAGAGATTTTTATTTCTTATTTCGTTTTTTCTATTGGATTCAGAATTCAGATCTCTTGGGGGGACAGTTTTATGTTCAAATCTGAGGTGATTTTTTTAATCTCATTTATTTACTTTTTACTAATTGGTATATACCACTTTGTATGGTTATATGTTTTTTTAGAATTTTATGCTTTTTTTTTTTAAGCATAAAATTTTTTCGTGCTTTATTGAACTTTCGTTTTTAGAATTTTTTTCATAACATTATTGGAAACTTTCTTTTCCTGGTAGTGGCTTTTTTCAGTTCTTCTCAAACTGTCTTATCTCCCAGAAACCTAAGCTTGAACATTAAATTAAAAGACTTGAATGGTGCATTTGTTTGTTTGTTTATAAATGCTATGAGATTAACTTTGATTCTATTTTTCAACCAATCAATTTTAGATAATAAAAAAAAATCATGTGGATCAGCTTTTAATTGTGTAACAAAAATGTAAACTCAGGATCCAGTTTTTATCAAAAAATTTTCATAATAATAAAATGGATCAAATATTCAAAATTGATTGCTATCTAAAATGAAATATGATTATTGCTGTTTATTATCACGTTAAGACATCAATTGATGATTACAATTTCATCGTAAGAGGGGGTAAGCATCCCTATGTGGATAATTAAAAAAAAAAAAAAAAAGAGAAAGGAGAAAATGTAAGCTATCAATTAGCCATCAATTACAAAGTGTAACGCACAATAGATAATGTTTAGAGAAGCTGCCAATGGAGACCTCGATAAGAATTGATGGCTAACACTAAAAAACGAAAAAGCAAAAGGGAAAAAAAGAAAAGAAAAGTTGGAATTTGTTAAAGAAATTGTCGTGAATCAGGGGGTTCTATTATCTTATATTGAAGTTGACATATGAAACCTCTTGCATATGGAGAGGAAAGGAATTTCAACCAATGGACCATATGTTACTTTGGTGGGCCTATGTTGTCAAAATCATATTTGTATACAAATTTCTAGTTGTATGGTTTTTTTTTTTTTTTAGTTTCTTGTCAATGTTAGGTGTTCCTCATTCCTATGTTGTCAAAATTATATTTGTTATTACTATATATATATATATATATATATTTGTATATAAAATTCCAGTTCTTATTCTTTTAATTTCTTGTCACTATGTAATACTTTTAAAAACCAGTTTTGTTTGTGATTTAGCCTTTTTTTTTTTTTGGTGATGTTTAGCTCCTATTTTCATTTAATACCCTAGTGCATTTTTGGTTTTGCAGTTTCATTTGCTATATGTGGCTTTTTAATGTGACTTAGCCATTAATGGATATATATATTCAAACTTCTTGTTTTAATTTTTACCTTAGATTCATGAACTGAATGGTTCAAGTCACATGAAGAATCCCATGCGATATAATGATTTTGTTCATTTAATCATTATTGGTGAGAGCAGCAAAAAGTGTTTCTTGTGAATGACATGTTTTATGACAGATTCTATTATGGCCTTCCTTTTCTTGGCTTTTCTCCACATAACAGTGTAGATTCCTTCTTACAATTTCTTTGTTTCCCATGTGAAAATTTAGTTTTACTTAGTCAAGAGAGACAAACCATGGGGCCCAAGCTTATGAAAGTTTAGACCTCAATGGGAATGTTGGGCTCCATGGAACTAACTGGAATGAATAAACTTTCAGGTTGCTAGTCCTGCTTTACTTTGTGTTTGACCATATGTTTGCTCATGTCTCCTTTTTTTTTTCCTTGATCTTTATTGGAATAATTGTTTTTTTTTTTTTTTTTGAGATAACCGATAGATTTATTGGAATAATTGTTAATTGTAGTTAAGAAGTTTGGAACCTTCCCAAGGGTGGTGTATAGTGCTTATCATTGAGTTTAAGTGTTCCACTGAAATGGCATATAGATCACCAATTGAAGCTGTAATTTTATATCATTCAAAAAGCTTTGAACCTCCCTTCTTAATAGTAAATTTTATCTTATCCTTTTTCTCACGCTTCAGTGTATACAGGGAACAATCACATTTAGCTTTATCCTTTTTCTTTGGGTTCTATATTCAACAATAATTTGGCCCTTGTCCAATTCCAATCAAATCCTTTTGTATATAGACCCTTTCCTACATATTGATGCTAGGAATTTTGTAAAATGATATCATGACAGACTTAACCCAAAAAATAAATAAATAAATAAAGACAGGACTTATTGCTTGGGATTTCAGTAGTGCATTTTGACATGGTAGAGAATTGTAACTGTTTGCTAATTACAAATAACGATTACAGACGGGCATGCCAGCTTTCCTCTTAATTAACTTAACTAATTTATTTTTAGTTAACATGTTCTTGGACTGTTCTTGCTTGATTCTTTCTTTGCCAGCTTGTAGTGCTAAATTTGATAATTCTAATGTCAGTCTGTTTGTCCATTCCCAGCATTTGTTGCTGGGCTAAAAATAAAATCAAATAAATATTAGGCAAGGTGTTTTGCAGACAAATCAAATGGTTCAATGAAGTGTGCATGTTTCAGTTCCCATGTCTGAATCCTAAAAAAAACATAATTAATTTTTTTACTACTTTTTTTTTTCACCTTCTAGATCTCAGGTCTTTGGTGCTGAGGAAGGAAATTGCCTTGTATTGACAAGTACACTTCCGTGTGGAAGTCTGCTTAAACGTCTAAACTAGAAATGATGTAATGCATCGGTTGGGTTGGGGGAGTAAGGAAAATCCTGTGCAGTCCGCATGGATCCTGAAAACACAGAACAAATATCCAAGACCAAAACAGGTGCAACTCACTCTTCCATACAAACTAAAACTTTGAATTTCTGTTTGCAGTTATGAAGATAAAAATACGGCGAGCAAAGCATGCATTTTAATGAGACACATGACATTATGCTTAACTTCAAAAAACTGGGGCATTTTAGTTGACTGCCCCATTACCATTACTATTAATTTGCCTGAGTAGTGAGTAGTAACCTTGGTACCATAAACGCAAAGGATATGTCTCATTGTCCAACTCTATTGCTATCATTTTGCACCTCTGTGATGTGAAAATTTTGAGCTTGTGAGCTATTTATAGAGTTCTATTTTTGAAGTCAAGCATCATCACATGTTTCTGGTTGCCGTTTTCCTCTAATTTGCAGAAATGGATAATCATGTGACAAGGATCTTGAAGCTTATCAAGAATGAAGATCGAGGGAGAAAAGGTAGGAAGCATAAGGACCCAAAAAAGGAGTCAGAACTTGTCGGACTCATTGAGGACTTTTACACAGAGTACCAATCACTCTATGCCATGTTTGATCATCTGAGAAGAGAGTCAGGTAATGTTGGTCGTGGCCGAAATGAAAATGAAGTTTCTTTCTCCAATTCAAGCTCAGACTCGGAATATTTTTCCTCAGTGGAATTTGACAGCAGCAATGGCAGAGTAGAAAATGAGCATAAGGAGGAGGCGGACAGACTTAGAAAAGAACTTGAAACAGCTGAATTCGAAATTACTGATCTGAAGCATAAATTGGCCTCTACAAGTAGAGAAAAGGAAGCATTAAATTCAGACTATATGGCAGCCTTTAGCAAGATTCAAGAAGCTGAAATTATCAAAAAAAATGAGAGGATTGAAGCGGATAAGAGAGAAAAGGAGCTTTTGGCTATTATAAAGGCGCGTGAAATTCATGGGAATCGAGCCTCAGCTCGGATAAAGGATTTAGAGAGCAAGTTAACTAGCTTGAAAGTTGAAGTGAAATCCTTGTGTGGCCAGAAAAGAGATATGGAAGCACAGATTGAAAGCAAAGCAACTGAAGCTAAACAAGAAAAGGAGAAAAATACTGGACTGCATGCCTGGATTTCAGAACTTGAATTGTCATTAAAAGAAAAAGACTACAAAGTATCTAGTCTCCAGGAGAAACTCAAAAATAATGAGGAATATTCAATGTCTAAAATTGCTGACATAATGGCTCAGGCTAGCAATTTGCAACTGGAAGCAAATTCTTTTCATGCTCAAAAAGCTGAACTGGAAGAAAAGAATCAAAAAATGGTACGCGAAAGAAATGGAGCATTGGCTCAAGTCAAGGGCTTAATGGATCAGGTCACTGCAATGCAGATGGAATTGGAGACCCTACACAACCAAAAATCTGAATCAGATCAGCAAATGGAGAAAGAAAACAAAGAAACATCCAAATACCCGGTTGTTATTGAAACCCTGAAAGATGAATTAGCAAAAATGAGCATGGCTGAAAAGAGAATGATTGATGAGAAAGAAGGTTTTCACATACAGGTGAAGGAATTGGAACTGGAAGTGGAGTCTCTACAGAACCAGAAAAACGAATTGGAAGAGCTTATAAAGAGTAAAGTTTGCGAGACGAATCAGTTGAAGGAGGATAAGGAGGGGCTGCATGCTAGAAATCTTGAACTAGAGAGAGCATTGACAGAGAAGGAGGATAAGCTTTCTGCTCTTCAAAAGAAATATGAAATTAAAGAGAATGAAGCTTCTACACAAGTTATGAACTTAGCACAGATTAATATGCTACAAGATTTGGATTCCTTGCTGAAAAAGAAAAGCCAGTTGGAGCCACAAATTGAGAGAGAGAAACAAGGATCATCCAAAAGGCCAAGTCAAGTAAGTCAAAACATCAAGTTGAAAAGAAAGATTGCAGATGGGCAAAGAATTGTGAAGAATAGCACTATAAACAAGACAAATGGAGAGCATAGAAAAGCTAAAGTTTGGTTGCAAAAAAACAGGTTATTTCTACAAGCTGCAGAAAGTAAGATGGGAGAATTGGCAGAAGCGTTCTGCAAGAATCTTGATGATAAAACCCATCTCTTGTACCAAAGAATCCTGGTCATTGAACGCTTACACACTGAAAACAAAGATAGCTACAGGATGACACAAAATATATATGAACAAGAAATTGGAATGCTTGAAGAAAAGGTGGCAACTTATGAAGCTGAGCTAAGGAAAATGAGTCATACATTGGAAACAACAAACAATGCATTGTGTGGAGCAGAACAGGTCAGGAAGTTTGAGGAGTATAGCAGCAATGTTGTTAGTCGTATTACCAACATGTTGAATGAGCTTCAGTTTGCAAAGGACTGGGTCACCGTAACAAACAATGAAATCAAAAGACTAAAGCATAATGAAAGTTGTTTGGCTGCTCAACTTGAGAACAAGGAGGAACGAGAATTTATATTAAGAGAGAGGGTTTGGAAATTGGAAGCACAGTTGAGCAAGGAAGGAGGGGAAAAGTTAAATTTGTTGACAGCCATAAGCCAACTTGAAAAGAAGGTGAGAAAATTGGAGAAGAACATTAAAGAGAAAGATGAGGAGTTGATTAGTCTTGGGGAGGAGAAGAGGGAGGCCATTAGGCAGCTATGTTTGTTAATTGATTATCACCGTAGCCGCTACGATGATCTTAGGGAACTGATGCAACAAACGAAAGTAGAAGCATGATGACACTAACATATTACCGATTTAAAGGTATATCTAGTGTCACGTCATTTAAAATTATAAATTACATGACATTATGTATACAGTTACATATAATGGAACGAATCATGTTTTGAACTTTGAATGGTCCTATTATAATTTCTTACTAATGATATTTTCATTTAGCATTATAAACCATGATTAATTCATTCATTTTTACATATAATGGAACGAATCATATTCTGAACTTTGAATGACCCTAATAATTTCCAGTCAATGACATTTTCATTTAACATTGTAAATTAATTCATTAATTTTCCCTCATTTTTTTTTTCCCAACGAGACAGTACACAAACATAGGGGCACCTTCGCTTACCTCATTGTATTCATATTCGTAGCTTAATTTAAATAAAAATTCAACTGTCTTGCCAAGAAAAAAAAAAAAACAAAGCCTTAGCTTTCCCTCATTGACTTCGTAATACCTTTTGGGGTACATGTAACTTGATTATGACTAGATTATTCACAAATCAATTGTTATTAATTTAGTTTGCTGCCTCTTAGTCAAATTCTGAATCAGTGAATTGGAAATAAATTCATCACTTTATTGTTTAATTATTTTCTTGTATAGAATACAAGTGTGACGTGATTCATTGCTTATTTGTTTAGACTTTAGATGCCTGAAAGGTCGCATATAACGTGACCACTTGATATGTGTTTTGAGTTTTGACATTGAGACTTGAGAGGACCCAAAAAGCACATGGTTTGGTTTCTAATACTTAATAAATATGATAATCACATCAGTTCCTCAAAAAAAAAAAAAAAAAAAAAAAAAAAAGTTCTGATAGTCACATCAATTGAATTTGAAACATCCTCCGTACAACAATACCAAACTTTTGACAACAATTCAAACCCAAACATTAAATATCTTAATGGGAAAATTCTACAATATCCAACTTTTTTTTTTGGGGTACCTCTACTAATAATATGGTTATATATGAAATTAATAAAGTTTTAACAATTATATGGTTTATGTCACCACAATATAGTTGAGGGGAAAAAAAAAAAAAAAAGCTTCTTTTTAAATCGAGCGTGCTTGTCTTAATAATTCTAGGCACTAAACATGTACTAATTAATAACTAGTATTCCCACCGGTTTTAGCTCAATGTGGACGTCAAATATTTTTGAGATTGAAAACTCAAAGTTATTCTAGTCCTGCGTGGAAAAATAGACCTTGAAATTTATAAGTAAATTTTTATAAACTTAGTAAAATTTCTTATCATCAAATAAAAACTTAAGATTAAATCAAACCAAAAAGATGTTTACTGATGCTTTAACATAATTTTAAATGAGTAACAATATATTAATCTTATCAAATCTATTATTAAAAAAAAAAAAACTTTGAAACGTGATATGTTTGGTTTCCATTTTTTTAAAACAGTTTTGAAAACACCATTAAAGAGTTCCAAGAATGAGAACAATATATATATATATATATATATATATAAATGGTTTTGTTTTTTGTTACTTTCTTAGTAAACATTTTTCATTGTAAAAAAAGATTAATCAATATGATTTCTTTGGCCTCTAGAGTAGTTTTAAGATTACAATTTTTATCACACATTTTTTCACAGCTATCTTATATGACAGATAATTACTGGTCATCTATTACTTTCATATAAACTTATCACTTTTTTTTTACCATCACTTATAATTTGTCATATTAAATGGAGTTGTGGCAAAAAAAAAAGTTATATAATTAGCCAAAAATATTGTAACTGAACTGATTGACATTTTTTTGATATTTTTAATAAAATCATTCAAGATTCAAATCTCAGCTCCCTTGTCATAACTTGTAACCATTGAATTTAAAAATAAAAATAAAATTTAAAAAGGTGGTTTGTATAACTAGATTTTCTCTAAAACCTTCTAATAGGCTAACTACGTGTAAACGTACACCCCTTCAAAGCAGGAATGAATTCCAACATTCCCTGCAGTGGTTACACAGCGAATCCACGCTACTTACATCAGAACCAGACAAACAACGAAGGCGGGAACCACGTTTTGTTGGCACCACTGTCACCAGATACTGGGCCACGAGTACCTCATGATAAATTGAAATAAATAGTATCCTAAATTACAAAATTGTTCATCAAATTCTACTTTCTACAAATAGGTTCCGGATTAGGTTCACTAACGACACCGAATTTATTGAGATTGTGACATGTGTCTATTTTTTTATACATATTATCATATAATCGGGCCTAATATACTAAAAGCACTAAATCCAAACATCCTATAAAACCCAAAAAAAAATCATTGGTGGTGCCAAAAAAATTTTTGCACCACGAAAAACTACTTTATATATTTTACCACAGGAACAACCCCAACCACAACCACAAAAATATAATAATAATAATCATTATAATAATAAGAGGACAAATAAAATATATTTTTTAAGTATAACATTTGAGTTACAATGCATGCACAACCAAAGATAGTTGTACACTGTAATTCAAAAGCCAAAAATTATACCCTTAGCTCCAATGATGCAGCCTATTTTTCTTATATTGGTTGTTAAATTTGGCAATATGGCAATTTGACCCCACCAATGCTAATGCTAATGCACAAAATCTATATACATATTCCCAAGAATAAAATATTTAATTTACATCTAGTTTTTAAATGAATTTATATATTGCACTTGGTCAAGTTACTAATCTAAATTAAAATTCAATTTTTTTTGCTATTTATATGAGTAATTATTAGATACTTTTGAAGTGCGTTAAAGTGGTGCTCATTTCTCTCATATTAATGGTGATCCCATTAATTAAATTCATGGTGAAGTTTTTAAAATCTTATATGTCTATTTTAAAATAAATAAATTGAATTTTATAATTATTTATTTAAATAATTTTTAATAGTTGTGAGAACAAGGATTTGAATCCAATACATCTTCATTGGAAACATCAAAATGTGTCAATTTAGTTACAAAACTCTTAACATAGATGATGACATGGAAAATAGATGAAGTCTTTATTTAGAGTTACCTTAAAATATTTATTTGAATATGTTATTTTATAATTGCAAAAGAGAGTATTTAAACCCTAGACATATTTACTCTTTAGAACATCAAAATGTGCCAATTAAATCACAAAACTATTAAGATAAATGATGATATGAAAAAAAAAAAAAAGATGAATAATAAGTTATGAAATATACTATGGAGTTACCTTAAAAGCAATGTACATAATAACAATAATAACATAATTGAGTAATTATTAGGTGTTTTTAGAGTACAGTGCCATGGTACTTCATTTTTTAATATATATTCCACTAAATAAATTCAAGAATGAGCAACACATTATCGTGTTTTGGGAGCACCCAATAATTTTTTTTAAAAGACTTATTAATTATTGAACAAAGTTGGGCTACAAACTTAATTATAGCCCAAGGCTACAATTCCTACTAAAAAAATGAATATAGCTACATATTTTTAAAAGGAAAAATTTTAGACACAAAATTAGTTATAAAACTACAAAATTACTCAATATCTTTTTATTAGAGGCGAATTTTGACAAATCCACAATTTGATTACATCTTCTTCTTATATTTCCCGTGCATACAAAATTTTTAGAAAATTAAAGATTAATAGTTATGTCATCAATAAATTGTTTAAATTGCAAGTTTTTGTAATTTAAAATTATGCATAAAATATAGACTTATAGATTATATAGTGAATAATATCCAATTGACACAAAATTTGATATGTGTATGAAGAGTGTAAAAAACATATAATTCAATGGTTAAATTTTCAAAATATGAAGTAATGTTTATTTTATTGAATAAGGTTGCAGCATTAAACTACAACCAATTTTGTAGCTAACTTTGTCCTTTTTAAAATTTAACTGCCAAATTATGTGTTTTTTATGTTCTTAACGCACATAACAAATTTCCTGCCAGTAAGATATTATTTACTTTTTAATCTATAAACTTATTTTTTATGTATAATTTTAGACTACAAAAGCTCAAAATTGAAATATTTGATTGATAATATAGTTATCGATCTCTAATCTTTTTGAAATTTTGCAAGTGTGAAAGATATAAGAATAAAATATAATTTAATAGTAAATTTTTCAAAATTCACATCCAATAAAAATATAGTGAGTGGAGTTGTAGTCTTAGGCTATAACCAAGTTTGTTACTAAACTTTGTCCTTAATTATTAGAGTATAAATATAGAGCATTTGCATTAGCTCGTGTAATGTTTCTATCTATTTTAGTATGAAAACTTAATTTTTCTATTTTACACACTCATTTTTCTAAACATTCAATATCAACTATTTATTTTACACTACATTTCATTAAAAATGTCAATTTTTATTAATTTTTTCTATTTATTCAGACACAACAGCCACCGATCACTTTTTTTCTTCATTTTTGAAATATGTAAAAAAAAAAAAAAAATACTAAATGCAAAATAGACATTACCTGTGTACGTTAGCTTAACACCATGTATTTTTAGTTTCATACACAACTTGTCAACTTCGCATTACTTGATGCGAGTAAAATTTGGGTTTAGTCAGTTAAAATGCGGTAATTTTTCTATTATACATGCACTTGCGCGAGTACTCTACGGGGTGAATGGCACAACCGCTATAAACCTATAAACAGAGGGGCAAAAGACAAAAAAGAAGCTCCAAAGATTCCAGCTTCTGAAATTTGAAGCTAGAAACGCTGTACCAGTCACTTTGTGCGCTCAAATCCAAACAAAACCCAAACCCGTTTTTATTACAACTCATTTTCTTTATATAATCCATTTCCATTAACATCTCTCTCTCATAGTCGCATTGGAGAGAGCTTCCTTCTCTCTCTGTCTCTCTCTCTCTCTCCCCGTTTTCTCTGTATCTTTGATCGTCTCTCTGAGGATATTCTCTCTCACTTTCAGGTAATCTTATGCTTCTCTTTTGATTTTTGTTTATTATTCTAATTCTTTGTTTGAACTCAAAAAAGTTCTCGATCTCTGAGTTGAACTCTTGGTGAAGAACTCCACCAACTAACAGTCTTTGTAACTTCAATTACAGAGAAAATTGAGAAATTCTTTTTCTTTTTCTTTTGCTTTGTGTTGTTTTTTTTTTGAATAATTTGATCAGATCAAAGCTCTTGTACGGTAAAATTTTGATTTCTCGAGTTTCAATTTGCATGCGCTTTGTGTTTTTCTTTGAATCTTTGGTTACTGATCAAGTTCTCGTTTACGATATAATAAAATCTTGCATATAATCTAAATTTAAATCTGATTTCATGTTAAGGAACTGTATTGAGATTAAGAACATGAATATTTTCATTTTGTTTGTTTGTTCAAGTTATAGTCAACCTCGTGATTATATTTAAATCTGTTCTACAATCTCAAAATTTTGATTGCGATTTAAATATATATTTTTGATTTTATTTTGATTTATTTATTTATCGATCTTTGCAGCTTGGGTGAAAATTGAAAATTTTGAGTTTTGTGAACAGAGAAACTTGCAGAAGAAGGGTGTAAGGGAAAGTGAGTAGAAAAGGAAAAGGAAAAAAAAAATTGTGGCAGGTAAGGTAATTTTGTTGCTGTTTTTGGCTTATTTGTAGAAGGTTGAATTGCTTAATAATGGTTTATTATTTTCAGTTTTTATCGCGCGGCTTCAAATGTGGAAATTATTAGTTACTTTTTTTTATTAATAGAAGATACTTTTTTTTTTTTTTGAGAAAAAATAAAATAGAAGATACTATTAGTTACTTAGAGATATAAGGATACAAAATTAGCCAAATTTTAATTTGAATAATTCTATTTTTACATGTACCCATCACACTTCTTATCCGGCAAAACTTGGGTCTAGTATGCTAGATCCGTTATAATTGTGAAACATGGTAGAAATTGGACACATGTTAATATCATGATGGTCTAGTACATTGGAGCATCAGATCCAAGCAGCTAAGTCCGACAGTTAAAATCATGTCATATCAGCTGTGGCAGTGGCGGAAAATTCCAAAAAAAAAAAAAAAAAAGGCAGCGGCAAAAAAATTTTTGTGTTTATTATTTTTAATTTTTTTATGGAAATTTTATGTGTTTATTGTTTATAGATTTGTGATAATTATCTTTGTCTTTAAAAGGCAAATCTAATAATAAAGTAACAGCTCACCTTTTGCTGAAAGAAATAGCTGTCTTTTCTATATCCCAAATTTGGCTTCTGAGGCAATCCTTAGAATTGCTGACGTGGCACCAGATTAGTGCAGCTGTTTAAACTTGGTATTAAAGACGTTAAGCTGTTCTGGATTGACATGTTATTTTATTTAAATATAACTATTATTATTGAAATTATATATATTTATAAAAAATAATAGTAATTGGTGGTTGGTTGCTATGATTCGAAAATCATAAAATTTGACTTGACCAAAATATAAACTGGCCCTACTGAATGAATTTTGACGTACGGTAGTATTGAAAGGAGAAGATGGGTGTCTCTATTTTGCTTGGTTTTGAATTGAAAGTCATAAACTCATAATGCTACTTTTTTGGGTTCAGTTGGTGCTTGTTTCTTCACCAATTGCTGTGATAGGTAATCCTTGTATCGCAAGTATCATTAAATGATGAGGAATTTAAGTTGTGGACTAGTTTAACGGCTACAGTTTCCATCCAAGATTCATGGGCCCCTGTATTTATTGAACCTTTAATTTTCAGCGTCTGAAATTAAGATTAGGTTCCAAATGGCTTTTGGCTGTATTGGTCCATCCTTTTACACATTTATAAATCCATATTTGTTAAATCTTAAATCTTCAGCAGCTGAGACCTAAGATGACTGAATTGATGTTAGTTTTAGCCACACCTTAAACCCAAAATGAAAAGGGGTTGTCTTGACGTTGATATTTCATTATAAGAAAAATATCAACTGGTTTTGAGGTGGTAGATTAGCATTGAGCCCCAAAGAGCAAGATCTCTAGTTTTGAATTTGAGGCGGCAGGTTGCACCATAATTTGAAAATAAGAACACCTGGAATAAAGTAATTTGTATCCCAGTTTCAAATCAAGATCTAGGTATGCGAGCACATTCTAAAACAGCATGTTTTAACTTTTAACTCATTGACCTGTTTGCAGATATCATTGCAAGTGGTATCGTGAGAATGAAATTCTTATGTAGGTCTCTGATGTTGTGTGTCTCGGCCCTCAATTTGGCCTTTTGGATTAAAATTAAAATTATGTTTGTAATTTTGTTACCTTGAGAAGTGCTCCGATCATGTTTGTGATAAAAGAATTCCATAGATACAACAATTGTCTAATGATATGGAGTTATACTATCAATTGAGGATTTGCTTTTGCCATAAGGAGCTACTCTCTGAACAACTTACAAGTGAATAGATAGTGTAGCCACCATAGGGTTTTGTGTATTCCAAATTTAAAATCTTTATAACAATTCATAGTTCAATGAATATTTCACTGCCTGCGGACACAATACACATAGTTGTTGTAGGAAAATCATGCCTAGTGAACGCAATGCCAGAGTATGATAGCAGTATTTGATATTCTTGTTTTGAAAATTTGGATAGGATCTCATATAAATTGCTTCCTCCTGAATCAAACCTATATTTTGTGTTAATTCACTAAAAATGGTCCATCTTACTATCCAGTTTCTGTTTGTAAGCTGACACTTATCCTATGATAACAGTATTAGAAATCTAGTTTTGAAAATTAGAATTATAAATTGCTTCCTATAGAATCAAACCTTTATTTTGCATTAATTCACTATTAATGGTTCATCTTCTTATCCAGTTTCTGTTTGCAAGCTGACCTTTATCTTACTGATGATAACATTATTAGATATTCTTGTTTTGAAATTTTAAATAGGATCTCATATTAATTGCTTCCTCTAGAATCAAACCTTTATTTTGTGTTAATTCATTATTAATGGTCCATCTTGATATCTAGTTGTTTGTAAGATGATTTTTTATCTTCTGATGACTATTTATACCTGCTCCAATTTAATATTGTAAATTAGCAGCTAGGATATATTAGCATGTTGAAAGCATTATGCTTTAAATGTTAATATTTTCTCTTCCTGTTTTCTTAGATTTTGAGTGATGCCTACTTGCTCAGGGAATTTGAAATTCTGAAGAAGAGATGGCAAAACATCGGTTGAGGAATTCTATAAGGTCCATTTTTGGGAGTCATATTGATTCAGAAAATGATGAACAGCTGAAAGGAGATAAAATAGGTGATTTTCTTTATCAAGATAATGTTAATCCATACATCTATTTTAGATGTGGAAGAGTATTTTGTGAAGTGAAATTTAATGGCAACAATTGGCTTAAGATCAATGTTAAATTATGATTACATGTTTTGCCTTAGCATCTTATTGTTGGCCTTCCCCTTATTAACATTGATTGATAATCAAACATAACCTGACTATGCAGAAATTGAGGGCAAAGTGAAAAAGATCTTGAAGCTTATCAAAGATGAAGATCTTGAAGAAAAAGATGGTACCCCAGAAGAAAACTCCAAAAAGGAACCACTTGCTAAATTAATTGAGGATTTCCACCAACAGTATCAATCACTCTATGCACGATATGATCATCTAACGGGAGAGCTAAGGAAAAAAATTAATGGGAAACAAGGAAAGGAGGACAATTCTTCGTCTAGCTCAGACTCAGATTCAGATTATTCCTCGAAGGACAAAGGCAAGAATGGACAAGTGGAAAGAGAAGTTCAGAAAATTAGAGATGACATTAAAACAGAACTTGAAGCAGCACTTCTAGAAGTTGCAGACCTGAAGAGGAAGTTGACGGCTACAAGTGAAGAAAAGGAAGCTCTAAATATAGAATATCTTGCTGCTTTGAGCAAGATACAAGAAGCAGACAAATTCATTGAAGATATGAAGACTGAAGCTCAAAAGTTAGACAGTGAAAATTCAAATCTTTTGGTTGAGAATAGTGAACTGAATAAAAAACTTGGGACTGCTAGTAAGATAGAAGAAGAACTGAATAGAGAGAAAGATAATTTGATCGTAGAGAAAGAGACTGCCATCAGAAGGATTGAAGAAGGAGAGAACATTACAAAAGGCTTAAGAACCATGGCTGATCAGCTGAAAGATGAAAAGGTAAATCTAGAGCAAGAACTAGAAGCTGTTAGAGGGGAAATATCAAATATGAAGCAGCAGCTAGAATCTGCAGAGCAGCAAGTGTCAGATTTAAGCCACAATCTGAAAGCTTCCGTGGAAGAGAATGAATCTTTAAGCTTGAAATTTTCAGAAGTCTCAAATCAGATTCAGCGGGCACAGATCACAATAGAAGAACTTAGGGCTGAATCAAATCAGTTAAAGGAGGAATTGGGTCAGAGGGAGAAGGAACTTTCAAATTTCAAGGATATGCATGAGGTGCATGAGAATGAGTCATCTGCTCGAGTAAATGGATTAGAGGCACAAGTAAGAAGCCTGGAAGTGGAGCTGAAGTCGTTGCAAAACCAGAAACGAGATATTGAAGTACAGATTGAGATTAAAGAAACAGAATTTAGCAATATAAAGCAGCAGCTGGAATCTTCTGAACAGCAAATTTCAGACTTAAGCCACACTCTGAAAGCCACTGGGGAAGAGAATAAATCTCTAACCTTGAAGGTTTCAGAGCTTTCAAATGAGGTTCAGCAGGCACAAAACATGATACAGGAACTCATGGCTGAATCAAGTCAGTTAAAGGATAATTTGGGTGAGAGGGAAAGGGAATTTTCAACTCTTTCTGAGAGGCATGGGGTGCATAAAGATGAGTCTTCAGCTCAAATAAAGAGATTAGAGGGGCAAGTTACAGAACTTGAACTGGAGCTGGAATCGTTGCAAGACCAGAGAAGAGAGATGGAAAAGAAGATAGAAAGTAAAGCAGCTGAAGCAAAACAATTGGGAGAGGATAATATGGAACTGCAATCCCAAATTTCAGAACTTGAAAAGATGTCAAAGGAGAGGGAAGATGCGGTTTCTGCTCTCACGAAGAAAATTGAGGAAAATGAGGGTGAATCCTTGTCTAGAATAGCAGAATTGACAGCTCAGATCAACAATCTGCTAGTGGACATAGATTCTTTGCGCACTCAGAAAGTTCAATTGGAAGATCAGATTGTGTGTAAAAGTGGTGAAGCATCATCTCAAGTCAAGAGCTTAATGGATCAGGTCAATGCATTGCAGCAGGAACTGGGGACCCTAAATTGCGATAAAAGTGAACTGGAAGTGGAGCTGAAGTCGTTGCAAAACCAGAAACGAGATATTGAAGTACAGATTGAGATTAAAGAAACAGAATTTAGCAATATAAAGCAGCAGCTGGAATCTTCTGAACAGCAAATTTCAGACTTAAGCCACACTCTGAAAGCCACTGGGGAAGAGAATAAATCTCTAACCTTGAAGGTTTCAGAGCTTTCAAATGAGATTCAGCAGGCACAAAACATGATACAGGAACTCATGGCTGAATCAAGTCAGTTAAAGGATAATTTGGGTGAGAGGGAAAGGGAATTTTCAACTCTTTCTGAGAGGCATGGGGTGCATAAGGATGAGTCTTCAGCTCAAATAAAGAGATTAGAGGGCCAAGTTACAGAACTTGAACTGGAGCTGGAATCGTTGCAAGACCAGAGAAGAGAGATGGAAAAGAAGATAGAAAGTAAAGCAGCTGAAGCAAAACAACTGGGAGAGGATAATATAGAACTGCAATCCCAAATTTCAGAACTTGAAAAGATGTCAAAGGAGAGGGAAGATGCGGTTTCTGCTCTCACGAAGAAAATTGAGGAAAATGAGGGTGAATCCTTGTCTAGAATAGCAGAATTGACAGCTCAGATCAACAATCTGCTAGTGGACATAGATTCTTTGCGCACTCAGAAAGTTCAATTGGAAGATCAGATTGTGTGTAAAAGTGGTGAAGCATCATCTCAAGTCAAGAGCTTAATGGATCAGGTCAATGCATTGCAGCAGGAACTGGGGACCCTAAATTGCGATAAAAGTGAACTGGAAGTGGAGCTGAAGTCGTTGCAAAACCAGAAACGAGATATTGAAGTACAGATTGAGATTAAAGAAACAGAATTTAGCAATATAAAGCAGCAGCTGGAATCTTCTGAACAGCAAATTTCAGACTTAAGCCACACTCTGAAAGCCACTGGGGAAGAGAATAAATCTCTAACCTTGAAGGTTTCAGAGCTTTCAAATGAGATTCAGCAGGCACAAAACATGATACAGGAACTCATGGCTGAATCAAGTCAGTTAAAGGATAATTTGGGTGAGAGGGAAAGGGAATTTTCAACTCTTTCTGAGAGGCATGGGGTGCATAAGGATGAGTCTTCAGCTCAAATAAAGAGATTAGAGGGCCAAGTTACAGAACTTGAACTGGAGCTGGAATCGTTGCAAGACCAGAGAAGAGAGATGGAAAAGAAGATAGAAAGTAAAGCAGCTGAAGCAAAACAACTGGGAGAGGATAATATAGAACTGCAATCCCAAATTTCAGAACTTGAAAAGATGTCAAAGGAGAGGGAAGATGCGGTTTCTGCTCTCACGAAGAAAATTGCGGAAAATGAGAGTGAATACTTGTCTAGAATAGCAGAATTGACAGCACAGATCAACAATCTGCTAGTGGACTTAGATTCTTTGCGCACTCAGAAAGTTCAATTGGAAGATCAGATTGTGTGTAAAAGTGGTGAAGCATCATCTCAAGTCAAGAGCTTAATGGATCAGGTCAATGTATTGCAGCAGGAACTGGGAACCCTAAATCGTGATAAAAGTGAACTGGAAATGCAACATGAGAAAAAAATTCAAGAAAATTCGGAGTTCCTGGTTCAGATAGAAAATCTGAAAGAGGAGATTTTGAGCAAGGATATGAAGCAACAGAAAATTTCACAAGAGAGAGAAAGGTTAACAGCGCAAGTGAAGGATCTTGAATTGGAGGTGATCTCTATATGCAACCAGAAAAGTGAACTTGAAAAGCAGGTAAGTGCTAAAGTCCTTGAGAATGGTCAATTGATAGAAGAGAAGGTAGGGCTACAGGACAAAATTTTTGAACTGGAGAAAACATTAACTGATAGAGGGGTTGAGTTCTCTACTCTCCACGAGAAACTAACAAGTGGAGAGAGCAACACTTCTGCTCAAATAACAGCCCTGGAGTCAAAGATTAACAGTCTACAACAGGAGTTCAATTCCTTGCAGACTCAGAAAAATGAGATGGAGTTGCAGTTCAAGAAAGAGAAACAGGAACTTTCAGAAAGCCTGACCCAACTGGAGAATCACAAGGTTGACTTAACAAGCAGCATCACAGATCATCAGATAATTCTGAAAGAACAAGAAGATGCATACAAGAAGCTAAATGAGGAATACAAACAGCTTGAAGTTCAGCTTCAGGAATGCAAGGTAAATCTTGAAGTTGCAGAGAAGAAGGTTGAAGAAACAGAAAAGGAAATCCATAAAAACATGGGATCCAAGGATGAGAAGGTAGCAGAGTTGGAACAACTTGTTGAAGACATTAGAAGAGATCTTGAAGAAAAAGAAGAGGAACACAGTACTTTGGTAGATAATGTGCGCACAATTGAAGTTAAGCTCCGCCTGTCAAACCAGAAGCTCCGGGTCACTGAACAATTACTAACTGAGAAGGAAGAAGCTTTCAGAATTACGGAATTGAAATTCCAGCAAGAACAGAGAGTGCTTGAAGACAGAATCACTAGATTGTCTGGAATAATTGCTGCTAACAATGAAGCTCATCAAAGGATGATAACAGATATCTCAGAGGGTGTAAACAGTACCTTGACAGGAATGGAAATAGTGATCCAGAAATTTGAAGACAACTACAAAAATTATGAGAATTGCATCTTGGAAATGTCAAATGAACTTCACATTTCCAAGAACTGGGTCATAGAGACAAATAAGGAGAAAGAACAACTAATGAAGGAGGTGGAGCATCTTGTGGTGCAGCTGAAAGATAATAAAGATAAGGAATTAACCCTAAGAGAAAGGGTCGAGAAGCTAGAAGTGAAGGCAAGCAAGGAAGAAGCAGAGAATGAGAAGCTGAGTAAAGCAGTAAACCAACTTGAGAAGATGGTAGCGGAATTAGGAAAGACAGTGAAAGAAAAGGATGATGGCATGTTGGGTCTTGGAGAGGAGAAGAGGGAGGCCATAAGGCAGCTATGTTTGTGGATTGATTATCAACGTAGTCGCTATGATTATCTAAAGGAAATGCTCTCAAAGGTGGCTGCTAGAGGCCAGAGAGCAAGCTAAGTAACTGTTCATTCTACATTGCTGTGTATGTCCATTTTAGTTTCGCACCATGATTGTTTTTATTGATTTCTCTTTTTTTTTTTTCGTTCTTGGACAAGGCAGGCCACTGTGTTGATAAAACATTTTAGGTGATGCTTGAAACATAATTAGTCAGCACATTATACAAAGTTTGGATGCCAACTTAGCTTTCCTTATTTTATAATCTAGCCTTTTCAGACCTTTGCTCCCTATTCAACTGACTACAACTTGAGGTAATGAAACTTGGAATTTATATTGAATCCAAGAACGGCTCATATAGGCAGTGTTAAAAACCGTAGGGGCTTTTTGCTTGGAGAGGTGGTAACGGGGTAGAGTGTGTGTGACCCTAGGTGACTTCCCCGAGAACAAGAATCATCCAACATGATAGTAAAGTTGCTAGCATCTTTAGAACACTTAAAAACCCCTTCAGAACAATTTATACATAATTTTATATGATGAAAAATACAATTTACATCCTATAAGTTTGTTGAATTATCATTGTAGTCCACTAAGTTTGAATTGTCATTTTAGTCTTTTTGTTGACGTTGTTTCACATTTGTAAAATTATAAAATTATTAAAAACGGCATTATTTTAAGAGAATTAGCAAGGTTTTTTTTTTTTTTTTTTTTTTTTCAAATGGTTATGGACCGAATGACTAAAATGATACACTGTAAAACTACCAAACTAAAATGATAAAATTTAAAATTAGTAGACTAAAATGACAATTCATCAAACTAATAGGGTGTAAATTCATCAAATGGTATTTTTACCTCTTATTTTACATGTAACTTTCTTGGATCGAGGATACCTCAAAACTTAGTTTTTGCTTAATTGCTAACAAATAATTTTGGGTTTGCCACACACCATCTTTGATGAAAGATACTGATGATTCCTTGCATTCTTTAATAACATGTTGCCCATACCCCAATGCCTCTTAAACAACCATGGGCATTTGACCGTATCCAAGTTTGCATAGAGCTGCAACTACATTTTAAATTTGGATTATTGATATATATTTGATCTCCTTTTTTGCATTATCATTTTATGCTCTGTGATGATGAAAACTTAAAGAATTAATTACTATTATAAGAAGTAATTAATAGTAATAACAAATAATTATGACACTAATAAATTTTATTATTATTATTATTAAACCATAAGAGTGAAAGAATATCCTTATTTTTGTGAACATTTAATTATCACTAAGATGGTTATGATTTAACCACTTATAATTATTTTTAAAAACCAAATATTAGAATGTTAGGTTCTTGTAATGAAATCTTATGGGAATGTGACTTACAAACCAATGACTCTGTAATCTTATATCTTATTGCGGGGATAAATGAGCCGAGTAAGAGTATTGGGCCGTGGGCCATACTCGAGGATGTAAGGGAGCTCGAGGATGGTCGAACAGTAAGATAAGTGTGTGGGACAATGGGTCAAGGACAAGGACAAGTAATAACAAACAAATGGTGTCTCCCGAGGATCTAAACTTCCTCGAGAAGCGTTGTGCAAGGTTGGAGCCCGATCGCCTAAAGAATACCGTGTAAGAGACTACCATACTTCTAAAGATAAGTTTCAGATAAAGGAGTCCACAATAAACCAAGAAATATCTAAGAAGAAGGTTGCTACCACCACATTAAATATTCTGCACCTAACAAACTAGCCGCATTTAAATGGAAATTACCACTGAATCATTGTCTAATATCAAGGATGTTGATGCCAAGAAATTTGTCTAGAAGAATATTGTTACCCAATTTGGGATTCCCCATACTCTTATCTTGTACAGTAAGCTTCAATTTGACAGCAATGTCTTCAGGAGGTTTTGTTCTAATCTTGGCATTAAGAATAAATACTCAACCCCAGCCTATCTGCAAGAGAATGGGCCATAATGAAGCAATTAATAAGGTTATAGTTAGTGGGCTCAAGAAAAAGTTAGATGAAGCAAAAGGTAGACGGGTTGAAGAGCTCCCACATGTTCTTTGTACATATTAGACAACTCATCGCCATTCAACTGGGTAAACACCATTTTCCATTAGCACCGGAGGATTTGGTGTTGAGAAGGGTGATGGAAATTGTAAAGAACCCATCCTAGGGAAAACTAGGACCTAACTGGGAGGGGTCATATTGCTTCACTTCGGTGGCCAGGATAGGAGCTTATTTTTTGGAAGATTTAGATGAAAATGTTGTACCACATCCGTGGATTATAAATAACATTCGAAAATACTATTATTAATGAAAGACAATCTTGTCGTCTTTTATCTTGATTATTATTGCCTATGTTCTTTCTTATTTTTCTAAGTATTAAACAGAACATCGGTCATGCTTAGTTCCTCGGATCACACACCTTGGGTTAATTAATACCTCTTATTTGTCTAAATATTAAACAAAACCTCGGTCATGCTTGGTTCCTCGAACCACATACCTTGAGTAAATTAGTACCTCTTATTTTTCTAAGTATTAAACAAAATCTCGGTCATGCCTGATTTCTCAAGCCACATATTATGGGTAAATTAATACCTCTTATTTGTCTAAGTATTAAACAGAACCTCGATTATGCCTGGTTCTTCTGACCACATACCATGGGTAAATTAATACCTCTTATTTGTCTAAGTATTAAAGAAAACTTCGGTCATGCCTGGTTCTTCGGATCATATACCTTAGGTAAATTAATACATCTGATTTGTCTATGTATTAAACAAAACCTCGGTCGTGCCTGGTTTCTCTGACCATATACCTTGGGTAAATTAATACCTCTTATTTTTCTAAGTATAAAACAGAACCTCGGTCATGCCTAGTTCCTCAGACCACATATCTTGAGTAAATTAATACCTCTTATTTTTCTAAGTATTAAATAGAACCTCAGTCATGCCTAATTCCTCGGACCACATACCTTGAATAAATTAATACCTCTTATTTTTCTAAGTATTAAACAAAATCTTGGTCATGTCTGGTTCCTTAGACTGCATACCTTGGGTAAATTAGTACCTCTTATTTGTCTAAGTATTAAACAGAATCTCAGTCATGCTTGGTTCCTCGGACCACATACCTTGGGTAAATTAATACCTCTTATTTTTCTAAGTATAAAACAGAACCTCGGTTATGTCTAATTCCTCGGACCACATACCTTGGGTAAATTAATACCTCTTATTTTTCTAAGTGTAAAACAGAATCTCGATCATGCCTATTTTCTCAAACCACATACTTTGAGTAAATTAATACCTCTTATTTGTCTAAGTATTAAATAGAATTTTGGTCATACCTGGTTCCTCTGACCACATACCTTGAAAAATTAATACCTCTTATTTTTATAAGTATTAAACAGAATCTAGGTCATGCCTGGTTCTTCGGACCACATACCTTGGATAAATTAATACCTCTTATTTTTCTAAGTATCAAACAGAATCTCGGTCATGCCTAGTTCCTCGAACCATATACCTTGGGTAAATTAAGGGTCTGTTTGGATACCGTTTATTACGGAAAACTGAAAAATGAAAACACTATAACAAAATAATTTTAGCTATTGTATTTTAGCTACTATAGCCATGGGTCCCACTATGTGTAAGAAGCAAACGCACAAACGCAGATTTAAACGCAATCCAAACATACGCTAATACCTCTTATTTTTCTAAGTATTAAACAGAACATCGATCATACTTGGTTCCTCGGACCATATACCTTGGGTAAATTAATACCTCTTATTTTTTTAAGTATTAAACAGAACCTCAGTCATGCCTAGTTCCTCGGACCACATACCTTGAGTAAGTTAATACTTCTTATTTTTCTAAGTATTAAACTGAACCTCGGTCGTGCTTGGTTCCTCTGACCACATAATTTAGGTAAATTAATACCTCTTATTTTTTTAAGCATTAAACAAAACATTAGTCATGCCTAATTCCTCGAACCTTGGGTAAATTAATACCTATTATTTTTCTAAGTATTAAACAAGAATCTCGGTCATGCCTGATTCCTCGAATCACGTACCTTGGATTAATTAATGATTTTTATTTATTCAAGTATTCAATAAAATCGTGACCTTGCATGGCTCATCGGATTAGGCACATTATACACATTAGTACTATTCACTTACTAAAGTGTTAGCTTGTCAGTTGCTTGAATTGTGTAAGTATATTGGAACAGTGTTATGCTAGTTTTCTTTAATCTTTGGGATCTGTAATGTTGTTTCATGCCTGAATGCTTAACCATATTTAGTAGTAAACAGTCAGTAGTAAAAGTTGTACATAAGTGGTAGGTAATTAGAGAAAACTAAAATTTTTCATTAAATTATGCCTTGATAAGGTAGAAGAAGTACATGTTAAAAAAAAAAAAAAAAAAACATGAAGAGCAAAACAAATACAAGCTGGAGCAACAATGTCATATCTATTAGTTGGTGGTTGGGGGTCGGCCTTAGTTGCTGACTAAGAAGAAGGTTCAGGCACTTTGTCCTTGGCTACCTCCTTTTCCTTGGAAGCCTCTTTGGTTGCTGGTGGAGGCTTAGAATGTTCAGCCTTGTTTGCCTATTTTACCTTGGCCTTTATGTTTTCCTTACCAGGCTCCTTAGAGGGCCCTGAGGTGGCTTTAAGGGTACCAGAATCAGCAAGCTGAGCAATGTCAGGCGCTTTTGGAGTAGTAGTTGCCTAGAAGCTGGGCTGGGTTGTTATGCACAGTACTAGAGGGTAGAAGATATTTTCTATCTTTCTCAGGTCCAAAGAAGCACTGACCCCGGCTAGGTTCAATGCCTCGGTCCATACCTGAAGGTAGTAACCTCAACAAACTCCTGTGACTTGGGCTCTTAGAATGTCTTTAGTCTCTTTAACCTTGATATCATAGCCATTTTGCTCAGCCCAAGTAGTAGCCTCCTCCTTCTTTTCCAGCTCTTTTTTCTGAGCTTTTGTTTGCTCCCTAGCAGTTGCTAGTTGCTCCTCGGCCTTACACAGCTGCTGACGCTGGTCCTCAACTTCTTTTTCAACATCAGCTAGAGTGACTTCTGCGCTTTTCCTTTCCCTATTTGCCTCAGTTAGTTTTGTGTTAAACTCTTTAATTCTCTTCTCGGCTATAGCCAAGGTCTTAACGGCAGATATGCGATGAGCCTCCTCGACCTTTAGCTGGGCATGGGCATTGTCCACCCATTCTTCAGCGATATTTGTCGTCTTGATCGCCTAAAAAATAAGAATAATAATAATAACAATGTAAAGACAGAAAAGTAAACTAAACGCTTCAAGTGAAAAAGGTAATGATAGTAAGTAAATAACTTTTGCAAGCTAATGAACTAAGTTATTTACCATAGCTAGGCCCCTTTTTAAAGTTAGGAAAACTTCATGCTTCTTCAGGGTCCTCAAGTCAGCCATGTCTTGAGGCAAAAGTCTAGGTTGTTCCAAGGCATCAACAACGTGGCCTGCTTTCCCTTTTTGAAAATCCCTAATGGAAGAATCCAAAGGGAATGGGGCTTCATCCAGCTCAAGCATAGGATTCCAGACTGGAATCCTAGGGCGGTGATTAGCAACTTTGTCCGCACCTGAGCCTTCTGGCATGTTCTTCCTTTGTGCCCCTTTAGCGACCTTTGCTCCTCTCTAGGGCTCAAGATCCTTGGGGGTAATTTCACCTTCCTCAGATGCTTCTGTCCCTTCCTTCTCCCTTTTTCTTTTCTTTTCTAGTTGTTCAGAAGGGGAGGTATGAGTAAAGAGGGGAGTGGGAGGTCGAGTCTAAATAGCTACCTCGAGGGTAGATCCTCCTACATGTGATCCCAAGAGCTCGAGAAGGCCGTGTTCTTTTTGTGTTGGAGCACCATGGCTTTTGGAACGTTGGATAGCTCTTGGCTGCTGCTCACTTAAGCAGAACGCAAATGTGTGAAAGTGGCACCTGGAGATTCTATAGGAAGCAGATGATCCAAGACTTCAAAATCTTCTTCAGAGTCTAGAACTTCAATTACTCTGACTGTTCCTTCTTCAGGAGCTGAATGAGAGGAGGTTGCTTCTTCCTTGGTAACGCATTGGGTAGGTAAATCAACTTGGTGAGTACCTTCGAGTGGAGGGCTAGTAAGGAACCCAGGTACTGCGATGTTGATTTGTTGCAGCTGGGGATCCTTTGCCTTGAGGATTGAAAACTGGTTGAGATGGGCTTATATTGGAGGATGTCGTGAGCAGCGTGCAGTTGTCCATCCACATGGAGAAAGATCTCGAATTGGAGTATCTTGGTGAGATTGGGTTCGTTCACAAAGTTGAGATTGGGGGCTGCGAAATTCTTATCTGCAGAAATCCAAAAAACAAAAGTATAATTAGAAAAGGGACTTTTTAAAAAGAATATATCACCAAACTATAAGAAAAGAGAGAAGAGACTATGAAATTAAATTGTTTGCTGTAAAAAAAAAATGGTAATTAAACCTAAAACACCCCACCTGGTTGCCCCTCTCGTGTTAGACAGACATGAGATAAGCCTGACTTCAGGGACCCTAGTTTTTAGGTAGTACCCTATACTCTTAAGGTGGTGCCAGTTATACACCCAGTTGACGTCATGATGGGTGAGGTTAACCCACCCTCTTTTCATTAAAGGCATCCACACTACCTAATATCCTAAATAGGTTTGGGGAGCATTGGGTTGGACAAAGTCTATGGGCAATCAGAAAGTCCCTAATCACCCTCCCCATGGGGATTTTCATTCCTCCCTTTATAAAGGTGATCATAGGGATCACCATGTCTCCTTTTGATCTTAGAGCATGCCATTCACCAAGAAGGCAATGCCGTATAGAGACCCCAGGTGGGATATTGTACCAATTCATAAAGCTTTCTATACCCTCGAGAGTATCTACTAAGCTAGCAAACCTACATATCTAAGGAGTAAAAGAAGACTGTTGAAGAGTGAGGTGGAGAGTAGGAGGTCGAGGAAGAAAGGATTCTAAAAGTTAATATACGAGCTAAAGGGTACTTATAGAGAAATAGAAAAGGAGCACCTCAGACCGCTTCTTAAGATATTGGAGATTCAAAGAAATGGAGAATTCGTGTTTCCCATACACTTTAAATAGGAAGAGAAGATTGGCGGGAAAGTTCCTGCTCGAATTTCCATGGAAAATCTCTACCGCAAGATTCTCATCTCACCGTAGAACGTGGGGGACAGAGTGCAGTGTGAAGCAATTAATGGGGCATCACAGATGCCAAAGCGGCAGAAGCATGTACAGAGCAGGTGTAAAGACGTTACCACGTGGGAATGTTCACTGAGCGTGTGAAGTTTGGAAACCAAAATCAAAACCTCACTTTCCTCAGAAGAGAAAAAAATGAAGTTTTGAGGGGTTATTGTGGGGATAAATAAGCCGAGTAGGAGTATTGGGCCGTGAGCTATACCCGAGGATGTAAGGAGCTCGAGGATGGTCGAACAGTAAGATAAGTGTGTGGGACAATGGGTCAAGGACAAGGACATGTAATAATGAACAAATGGTGTCTCCCGAGGATCCAAACTTCCTCGGGAAGCGTTGTGGAAGGTTGGAGCCCAGTCACCTAGAGAATACTGTGCAAGAGGTTACCATACTTCTAAGGATAAGCTTCAGATAAAGAAGTCCACGGTAAACCAAGAAAAATCTAAGAAAAATGCTGCTACCACCACATTAAATGTTTTACACCTAACCAATTGGCTGCATTTATGTGGAAATGAGCCCTAAGTAAGGATATCTCAGCTCACAGCTACTCATGAAACTTGCAAGAGGTTTCTGATGGGACAAGTATCCAAAAGATTGCCTACATGATCAACAAGTGGAAGGTTAGGATTGAAAAGAATAGGACTATATAAGGAAATGGCCCTCGTGAAAAATGGGGCATGTAATCTAGAAAGAAAAGGAGAAAAAGAATAGAACACCTTGTACTTAGATAAACTTGAGTGAATATAATAACACTTCATCCTCGGACTTGATTGAGGAGTGTTATTCCCTTTGAATTTTGTTTACTTATCTTTCTAGCATGAATCCAATCTATTGTGGCCCATACTTGATTTGCTGAGTCTTTACCTGTAAAATCCACTCTCTAACAAATATATTGTTTTGGGCTTGTTGGGCCATCATCCATTTCTAGTGGCTTAGGGGTCTAAATTTAGTCCTTACATTAAAAGAGAACCATCAAATGTGATGTATATAATAAATAATTATTATTCAATGTGCTGTTGGTACCATTGAATGTGACCAATAATATAAAAGAACCCTCAAATGTGATATTGCATATTTGTACTATCTATTGTGACGTGAGTATCGTCCAGTTTGAATGAAAATATTAAGAGGACCATCAAATGATGTATCTATACAATCATATATGACATAGTTACCTTTCTATATATATATATATATATATGACATAGTTACAATCATATATGACATTCATTATATCCAATGTAATGTTGATAATATCTAAGGTAACTAAAAAATAATGGAACCAAATTTAATTGTTTAATCTAGACTTAAGGTTGCACTGAATGTGGGTAAATACCAAATTTAATTGGTTATTAAAATTACAGCCACATAATACACAAATTAATTATTAAATAGTACAAAAAATAAAAATAAAAATGACTAAAAATAAATAATTAAAGTTTTATTGCAACATTGGAATTTTACATAATATTATCAAAGTGCTAGCCTAACTTAATTGAATTTAAATTATGGGCTCACACCTAGCTTATTGAAGCCTGTACATGCTAGGTTAATTGGCTTAAACATACATCTTCTCCCTACCGTCATCGTTGGCATCAAGCACAGCCTAATCATAATTTAGGCTAAGAAAATCTTGGGGTTTTTGTGATCCTTACCATCACCATAAATCATATCGAAAATTGTTTCTCTCGCATATCAAAGATTATTGTATTGGTTTCTTTATATTTAGTTCTCAAAAAATCATACCAAATCTAAAGCATCTTTGGCAAGCATTTAAGCATTTATTAAAGGCTTATAGGTTTCATGAAAACCCGTTGAGCTCAAAAGTTGTGTGAGATCATGAATCACATTCTATATTCTTTTAATTTAATTTCTCATATTCGCGTAAGGATTTTTTTTGCTGTAGAATGATGAAACATTCTCTGACTCATTTACCCTTTAATTTCATTATTGACAAAAAAAAAAAAAAAAAAGTAATCTAGAATATTTCTCTAACTCTAAGACAACGATAATGATATTTTGGAATTCTAGGAAATTACTTTCATGGATTTTACTAAAATTGATGAACAAAGACAATTTGAGGCACCCTTCCAAATAGTTATTTGGAGAAGTAAAGAGAGCGAGAAAGCAAGGGACATAAAGAGAGGGCAAGAGAGATACTGAGACTCATTGAGAGAGAGAGAGAGAGAGAGAGAGAGTTAGTTTTGCTAGTGAAAATTAACGGTTAACCACGTTAATTTTTAGTTGCATTGGATAATACTGTCTGATGAAGCAGAATTTCACCTTGTCAATATGTTCCTCATCAGTACGATGGACGACCTGGAGCTCGTCAGTACAATGGACGACCTGGAGCTCGTCAGTACAATGGAAGACCTGGAGATCCTGTACCAAAGTAAGCACTAAGCAAATAATGACACTGGTTTGGGGCCTACCAAGAACCCTCTAATGCTTAAATTAGCTTAAACTCTTTAGAAATCTGTAATTTGTGTGTGTGTGTGTGTGTTCAAAATGCACCACTTACTTGTCTCTCTTAGCTTTATATAGCTTTTGTATGAGTAAATGCTCAATTTACTGGCCTTACCACAACTAGAGGATTTATGGCCTAATAATGATCATTTATCCTCAGCCCTTTAACATCTGTAACGGCCATTAAATGTGCATAATTGGACGGCAGTAACGGCTCTGTGCTCATTTATCATTTGGACATTAAATGTTGTTTGGAACTAATGTGTTTATGCTCATCCATACTTTTACTCGTCATTAACATGGACAATTTGCAATATGGACGAGCATTTTATCGCTATTCATTAGTTATGGTTGAGCTGGAGGTTTAAATGCTCATTTGATTGCCATTTAACTTCCCCATTCAATTTTCTGTAACAACTGTGTAATGATCAATTTGAGGTAGTTGTAACAGCTGTGAGTTGGTGGCTGGAAATGCTGTACATCCGTTACACTTGCACCATTTAAGTAAGGAATTTATATCTGAGCATTAATGTGTGCTTACGATTGTCCTTAGTAATGATGGTCGTCCTTAGTAATGACGATCGTCTTTAGTAATGATGGTCATCCATAATAGTGACAGTCACTTTATAGACGACCATTTTACACTACTTGTCACTGTCTAATGTTAAGTTATCTAACGTGACTAAAAAATAAATGAATCATCAAATGTAACATTGTGCTACTATGTACTTTGATTTTCGTTTAAATTGTGAATCGTTAAGTTGTTTTTTCTTGGTTTTACTTTTGTTATCTCTTTTACTTTTTGGGGTAATTACACTTAACCCACTTGTGGTTTGGAAGAAAATCACTTTACCTAACCGTAGTTTGAAAAGTATCACTTAACTCACCTGAGATATGTTTCCGTCAATCTCCGGAACCCACCTCAGTCCCACCGTTACAAAAACACCTCTTAACGCCAAAACACAACATAACGCGAATCAAAACACCCAAAACTCATAAACTTTTCGAGAGAGAGACCAAAACGCGAATCAACGTGTTCTTCATGGTTTGGAGTGTCTGGAGGGGGAGAAAACATAAGTTTTGCAACATCAAAGCTAGGGGAAAGTATGTGTGACTACTATTGATCTGCATTTGGGTTCTTGACGGTATTTTTTACTGACTCACCCAAATTTTCTCAAAATTGGTGTATGTTAAAGGCGTAAATGCACTTTTAGTTCCTATATTTTGACTGTTTTTCATTTTAGTCTCTACATTTTATTTTTACCACTTTTAGTCCTTAAATCAATTAACGCCCTTCATTTAAGTATTTGAAACACTATTCTGTCACCGAATTAACGGGAAAACTGACGAATTAATAAAATATTATTAAAAAAATTATTTAACATTTTTTAAATGCCAAAATTAAAAAAAAAAAAAATTAATTACTCAATTTTAATTTAAAAAATAAAAAACCAAACAAAAAAATTTATTTTCTTTCAAACAAAAATTTTACTTTCTTTTAATTAAATCAAAATTTTTTTTTATTCCAATCTTCTTCTTCTTTTATTCAGAAGAACATTTAACTTTTAAACCCTTTTCTCTCTCTATTCTCAAACTCTCTTTCTCCTCACCTTCCATGGATGGAAAGTCTCTCTAATCTCAAAATCTCATCTTCGCTGATCTGCCAAACTCCGATCTGATTCAAACTTTGACTAACCCAAACTCTCTCTAATCTCGTTCACGACTTAGTGATGAGGTCACCGTTTCCGTCAAAGAAAGAAACCCCAGAAGGTCCGCGGTTGCCGTCGCCATCAACCCATCGAACCCATCAAGAAGGTCCGCCAATTAGGTGTACGAAACCCCAGAAAGAAAACCCATAGTTTATTTCTGTGTAGTTATGGCTCTATTGTACAAAACCCAATCACCGATTCGGTATTGGAGCCCGATATTGACCAGTGGCGAGCAGATCAAGAGGCTGATCTTTGAGGATTTGATCATGGAGGCCGTGGGGTCTTGATGTTGTGAAAACAATGGGAAAATTTTGGAGGCTTGCATGTGGGTGTTGAGAACATGGATCGGTGGTTGGGTCAACTAATGATTTTGGCTTAGGTTGTGATCAAGGTTTCATTTGTGTTTAATCTCTATTTGTGATCTGGGTCTGCGTTTGTGTTTGGTCCCTTTTTTCTTTTTTTTTTCTTTTTTTTGTTGTGATCTAGGTTTGAGTTTTTGGTTGCTGGATTTATGTTCTTGGTTGCTAGGTTTGATCTAGGAAGAACACGAAGAACAAGTTGTAATGTTCTTATGAAAAATAATAATGATAAGTAATAATGTTCTTTTGCTGGGTTGCTATTCTTTTGCTTGGGTTTGATTCAGTGGTGATCTTCTAAAAAAAGAAAAAGAAGATTGGAATAAAAAAAATTCATTTTAATTAAAAGAAAGTAAAATTTTTGTTTGAAAGAAAACAATTTTTTTTTAAAATTAAAATTAAGTAATTAATTTTTTTTTTTAATTTTGGCATTTAAAAAATGTTAAATAATTTTTTTAATAATATTTTATTAATCCATCAGTCTTCCCATTAATTTGGTGACAGAACAGTGTTTCAAAGACTTAAATGAAGGGCGTTAATTGGTTTAGGGACTAAAGGTGGTAAAAATAAAGTGTAGGGACTAAAATAAAAATAAAAAAAAAGTCAAAATGTAGGGACTAAAAGTGCATTTACGCCTATGTTAAATGTGCATTTTGCTATTTATATGTAGAATTGCTTAGGATGTAGCTAATGTACTGCTATGGTTGTTTATATAACGCGTATACCTGAAAGAATCAAGTTTATTTGTCAGTGATTACACTTGTTTGTGAACTGTGGGTAGTGTGGACCCTATAAATTTTTTGGGAATCTGGTTTTGAATGTGCTATATGTGGTCCTTTGGCCGTGTGTTGTCTCTTTTGGCTTCTTGTCATTTTTAGCATGTCAGTATGTAAACAAACTACTTATTTTAAACAAACTACTTATTTTAATTGTAGATGGTTGACTTCACATTTGACATTGAAATTCATGTTGGGGGACTTTTTGTGGAGGACCTAACCCTTAAATATGTGGGTGGGTCTATACATACATTGACAAAGATTAACCCTGATAAGTTGAGTTTCTTTGAAATTCGAGATTTATGCTATCTAGTTGATGCTCCTAAAGAACACAGTAGATATAGGTATTTACTTCCTGAAGATAATGTAGAGGATGATATAAGGGACATAGAAACAGATGCAAATGTGGTGAACATGACTACCCTTCTTAGGGCAAACAAAATCATAATCTATACTAACATAGATGTGGAGCCACTGGCAGTTGAGCATCCTAATGGAGGGGGAGTGGCAGATGATGGTATAGGTGGTGATGTAGGTGGTGTAGGTGGTGATGGAAGGAGGAATGAAATAAATGTGGAGAGTGATTATGATGAAAAAGAAGATGATGATGAGAATGTTGAGGTTGGTGATAGAGTTGAAGAACAGGATGCTGAGGTTGAAGAATAGAATGTTGAAGGAGATGATGATGATGATTGGCTATATGAAGGCCTAGAGGGGGATGACTTTGGTGATGACATATTTGCTGCTCCAAACTCTGCTCCACAAGGTTCTGCTCCAAATACAACCCCATAATCAAGCAATGCACCCCATGCAGACCCTGAGTGGGTTGAGCTAGCTCTTGAGGATGACCTAGTAAGCATGGATAGGTCTAATGATGAGTAGGTACTTGAGCAGCCAGAGTTTAATGCTAAGAGTGACATGAGAAATGTTGTACTGAAGAAGGAGATGAAGTTTCCTAATGCAAAGGTGTTCAAAGCTGCTTTGAGAGAGTATGCAATTAAAAAAACTATTGACAACAAATTCAAGCTTAATGAGAGGACCAAGATATCAATTCACTGTAAGAATGAGTGTAGGTGGAGATGTTATGCATCTCAAATAAGTGGAGAGCTAAAATTTCAGATTAAGACCTTGATTGATGACTGTACTTGCCCCAAGTCTTTTAAAAATAGCCAAGCAACATCAGCTTATGTTGCTAAGAGGTTCATTGAGGATTTTAGCAAAAATCCAAATTGGGAGGTGAGTGGTGAACACAACCATATGATGCAAAATTTATCTGTTGACCTAAATGTAAACCAAATGTATAGATCAAAGAGAAAGGCAGAGGATTTGATCAATAGAGATAAGCAACTACAGTATGGTGTCCTTAGGGACTATGTACAAACGATAAATACTGTAGACAAGGGGAGTAGGGTTATATTACAGAAAAAAATGGCTGATGAGACTTCCTAGCCAAAATTTAAGAGGATGTATGTTAGGTTCAATGCTCAGAAGGTAGGATTTTTAGGTGGATGCAAGCCATTTATAGGTTTAGATGGTTGTCACATAAAGCACAAATTTGGAAGGCAAATCTTATCTGCCATTGCCAAGGATGCAAATGACAACATTTTTCCAATAGCCATGGCTGTTGGGGAACAAGAAAACAAGGAGTCTTAGATATGAGTTTTGGAAATTTTTGTTGATGATATAGGGAGGCCAGAGGAGTTTTAGTTGATCTTCATTTCTGATAGGCAAAAGGTATGCAAATTTTGTTCAGTTACACTTGAACTAACATGTTTTGTTTATTTGCTGAACTTACATGTTTTGTTTGCTTGCTTGGTTATTTGCAGGGGCTTATACTTGCAATAGAGACAATATTCCTTACTGTGGAGCATAGATACTGTGTGAAACATATCTACAACAATTTCAAAGTAGATCACAAGAGATTACAGCTAAAGGATGCACTGTGGAGGTGTGCCGCTGCCACAACAGCAAGGGAGTTTGAGAGATGCATGCAGTACATAAAGGATTTGGATGAAAAGGCATATGAGTATCTTGCAAACATTGCAACTGCACAGTGGACAAGGTCACACTTCACTCCTAGGGCCTTAACAAATTTTTTGGTAAATAACTTGAGTAAGTCTTTTAACTCAATGATATTGAAGTCTAGGGACAAGCCTAGACTTTACACAAAAAGGGAAGGGATACTGAAGTATGTTGGAAAGTTGTGTCCAAGCATACAAGATAAGTTTGAGAAATTGAAGGTTAAAAGCAAGCCATTTAGTGCTACCCCAGCTAGTAGTTTCCCTTATGAGGTAGCTAGTCAGTATGAGAGGCATGTAGTTGATCGTGTCAAGAAGACATGCAGCTGTAGGTATTGGGATTTAAATAGCATCCTATGCAAACATGCCATAACAACCATTTATACAAACATTGAGACACCAGAAACCTACACCCACCCATGCTACAACAAAGAAACTTACATGGAGATATACAAAGAGGTACTTCCTCCCATGCCTGGCTAGTCAGAACAGGCTGAGACTGGACAGCCTACTCCCCTAGTAGCTCACTTAAACAAACCACTAAGCAGACCACCCAAGCAAAGGAAGAAGGCTACTGATGAGCCTAGGAACCCTTACAAAGTAAGTAGGCTAAACAGTCCTGTAAGGTGTGGGAAATGCAAAAAAAAAAGGGCATAACTCAAGAGGGTGCAATGTTGGCATCACTGGGGAGACACCATGACAGAGGAGACAGAGGCTTGAAAGAGAAAAAGCTGTAAGTAATTGAGATTTAAAAAAAAAAAAAAAAAAACTTGTTTTTATACTTACAAAGGTATTATTGTACTGAAACTGGGTTTTGTTGCAAGCAAGGGGAGGGGTGCCTACACCTAGTACCAGATCTGGATTTACACCTTAGGTTGCACCCCAGCCACCATCCTAACAGCCTACCCAGACTTACAACACGAGGTCTGCCACTCAACCTTCATCCTCACAGCAAGGAAATCAAGCTAGTCCATCTCACATGAGGGTAGGATGGTTCTCTTCCTCACAGCTAGAGTTTCACACAACTAGGGAGACCTGGGATACCCTACCAAGTTCTTCATAGGTAACTTAGTTGAGTTACCTCTTTCCTAAATGGTTGTGTGTAGACTAGGATTTTTTTAACAAGTGGATCTATTTTTTATTTTGTAGCCTTCACCTGCAAATAGGAGCACTGGTGGTTTGAGAACTAGAGGACAGCTTGCTGCACAAATGCCACCAAAAATGAATTTAGTTGGTGCAAAGAGTAAAGGCAAAAAATGAAGCTAGTGGGTACGCATGCCAGCATTGGAAGTAAAGCTAGTGGGAACATGTGGGCCTGCAGCTAGTGTTTTTTGTGAAAACCATTGTTGGCTTTTTGTAATTATCAATTAGTGTAAAAAACAACCACATTTTTGTAATTATCACACATACACACACACATATATATATGTATGTATATGTAGCTGACCTTGGAATGTGCTTTTTCGTAATTTAACAGAAGTTAAGGTACAATATACTCCAGGTTGTTATTATGGTATGAAATTTTGTGGTATTAGATAGAAGTTGTGGTATTATGGTATGGAAGTTGTGGTATTTATTCAATTCAGTTTGTATGGAACATTATTTGTCCAAAACAGTTTGTATGGAACATAATTTGTCCAAACCAGATTATATGAAAGTTTTATTATTGCTGCTACAAATTGTGTCCAAGTAGATTTTTCCAATACAGAGCGTATGGAAGTCGTTATTGTGAAATGGTTGTTATGGTATGTGCAGGTAACAGTATGGAACATTATTTGTCCAAACTGGATTATATGAAAGTTTATTTATTGCTACTATAGATTGTGTCCAAGTAGATTTTTTCAATACAAAGTGTATGGAAGTTGTTATTGTGGAATGGTTGTTATGGTATGCGCAGATTATTGATAATTGACCAATACTTCTTTCATTATATGCCCAGAGACTAGTGGCATGACCAATACTTCTTTCATTGAATGGTTGTTATGGTATGCACAAAACAATACTCAATAATTGACCAATTCTTTGTTCATTGACACATCAAAACATTACATCAGTAGGCTATTACTATTACAATGCAAATTCATCAACACCATTGCCATAACTATCTCTACTAACCAACTAACTACTTCAGGGCAACAACCTAGGTCTCTTCACTCCAGAGAACTCAACTGAGCCAAAACACAACAACAACAAAATAACAATAACAAAAAAGATCCATGACAAAATGTATGCAGACTTCCACATTCTCTGCTTCTCTTCAGCAAACATGGCCTTTTCCTTAGCTTTTCCACAGACAACTCAAGCCTTTCTCTCCCTCTCCTTGGCTTTGGCTTCCTCTTCAAGAGTCTTTTCTACCATTTGCCTAGCTTCTTCTACCGTTTCCAGAGCTGTCCTTTCCCTCTCATTGGCAAGTTAGAAAGCACTCTGAAGCCTAGACATCCTCTCTAGAGCCAAAGGTGCAGTTTCATTCCCACGAGGACAGGTTAGGTTATCAAGCCAAACAAAGAAAGGACACTTAGGGCCAACCTTATAATAGCTACAACCCAAGAACCTCCTCCAAAATTGTACAAACTCAAACTTGTTCTCAAAACACAAGTCTGTTCATTACACATATACCCACATGAACCCGAGACATTACCACTTGATGAAGACGTATCAACAAAACACGATTCTTGGGAATCCCAAATTTAGAGTTTCACACAGTAAGTTTGCACTTGAACAAAATTTGAAACTCTAAATCGAGAACAAACACAAATACCTTGATTTTCTTTACCGAAACTACCTCCCCTAGCTTCGATATTGTGAAACTTGTGTTTTCTCCACCTCCAGACACTCCAAACCATGAAGAACTTGTTGATTCACGTTTTGGTCTCTCTCTCAAAAAGTTTGAGTTTTTGGTGTTTTGATTTGCACTATGTTGTGTTTTGGGGTTAAGAGGTGTTTTGTAATGGTTGAGACTGAGGTGGGTTACGGAGATTGACGGAAACATACCTCAGGTGGGTTAAGTGATACTTTTCAAACCGCGGGTAGGTAAAGTGATTTTCGCCCAAACCACATGTGGGTTAAGTGTAATTACCCTTTACTTTTTTTTATAGGTTTCCACATCCTCTTACTGGGAAGAATGAAAAAAAAATTGAAAATAGAAAAAGAAAAAGAAGTTAATTTTAAACACAAGAATAGCATATGTAATCAATAATTCATTTGCTTAAATACACGTTTGGATATGAAATACTCAAAGCCCTTATTCTCTAAAGTAAGAAATGAGTGACTATTAGTCCCTAAATATTTAAGGTATTGGTTCCTAATCCCTTAGGGTCTGTTTGGTTCGGAGGATAGAAAAGTGAGAGGATAGAAAATGGAGAAATGATGGAAAAGTGGAGAGATAGAAAAGAAATTTCTCTCATTTGTGTTTGGTTGGAGGGAGGAAAAGTGGAAGGATAGAAAATAAAGTTTGTATAAATTTATTCTCATGCCCTAATTACATAACTTATTTTATATAAATATTTTATAAAGGAAAAATAAAAAGAGAAAATTGGTTCTATGTAAATGTGAGTAGCAAAGAACCCAGGAAGAAAAAGGTTCAACAAAACCAAAGACATAGCCAAAAAAAAAAAAAGATTTTAAATAGAAATAAAAATGAAAAAAGAAACAAGGTTCAACGTCAGACAAAGAACCCATAAAAGGAAAAATAATAATAATAATAATAATAATCATAATGCAGCAAAGGAAAAAAAAAAAAAAAAAAAAAAAAAAGAAAGAAAAAAGTGTTAACGTTGAATTTACCTTAGGAGAGTAGAAGGGGTAGAAATGTCATTTTTATTAAATCACTTCTCCTTCCTATTTTCTCTCCAATTTGGGGGAGCTGAAAAATAGTGGGCCATGGGAGAAAATAGGTGGATCCCACCATTTTCTCTCCTCTAAAATCACTCCAATCAAACACCCTTTCCATCTAAAATCTCTTCTATTTTCTCTCCTCTATTTTCCATCCTCTTTATTTTCACTCTAACCAAATATAGCCTTAGACAACGTGAATAAAAAATAAAATTTGGCACGCCATCACCTACACAATCACTTTAAATTTCAAAGACAGCAAGCGATATATGTTTTTTTTTTTCGAGGGGGGGGGGGGGGGGGTGAAGAAGCCTGTGGGATAAACTAGCTTGGCCTTTTTTTTTCAAATATTAAAAAAAAAAAAAAAAAAAAAAAAAAAAAAAAAAAAAAAAAAACTAGCTTGGCCTAAATTAGTAATTAGGGATTATATTGTTCATAGTGATTTTACCTCAATAAACAACTAAACGGAAATTTAAGAATTAAGAGATATTATTGGGCTTTAAAGCCCAAACCAAACATTGGGGGGGATTGAAATGGTACATTTTTGTTGTGGCTTTATTATGCAATCTGTACAAGTTGAGAGGCCAAACTATTATTTTCTTAGGATTTTTTATGTAGATCTTATAAATCTTTACAGGCATATCACAGTTGAGCCATTTTTTACCTTTCAATTCTAAAATAGGAACATTGGTTTAGTTTTTTAAATTCCTGCAGAGTTTGATGATGATCCTGACCTTTATGTGCTAAAGCCAATAAAATATGTGGGAATTGAAGTATGGCAGATTGGCGCAAGGACTTCTTGTTCTCCCGGAATCTAGTAATCTGCATTATTATTTATTAGGAAAGAACAATCTATTGCATCCTTCAGAGTCAACTTGGTGAATTGCATTGCAGTTTTCTATCCCTTGTTGACTAAGAGAACTGCAGGTTTTGTTAATCTGAATGGCAAAGTTGGTAAGTTCAATTGATGATTGGGTTAAGCCCTTCATCCCTTGTTTAGAATCTTGGTACTTGGATATTCCAAAGGAAACCTACCTTGTTGGTTTTTATGAATTTTTGAACTTGTTGCTGTACTAAATTTGTTTATACTTATGATAGAGTTCAGAATTATTAGAGCTCTATCGTATGTCCAAGACTAGGCCACTTTGATCTCTTATATCTAATTTGAGCAGCCTCAATGAATATCTAACTTTTGTTGATGAGTGGGGCCTGATTAACTTTCTTGCAGGTTAAGGCTGGTTCAGTTTATGATAGAAGAGATATTTGCGAATAGGGAGGTGAGCTAGTGCTTGAGAGTTTTATGGTTTCTTACCTCAAAGAAAATGCTTAACTTGCATGTTTATTATGCATGAAATTTCAGATTGAAAAAGAAGCCTTAGAGGAAGCAGAGAAAGAGAGAAGGGCTAGGGAAGAAGAGGTGATTAAACAAGATGCTTAGATGCTTGTCCCATTGTAGTTTCACTGAGCAGTGTTCTTTTGAATGTTCAGTTATTGACCATGTAATTGAATGATTGTCCAGGAAGCTAATAGAGCAAGAGAGGATGGTGAACATAGAAAGAGGGAGAGGGATCGTCGGTACGGAGATATAAAGCGCAGAAGGGTAATCTTTTGATGATTTTGTCCCATCTACCTTATTTGTGAGATATATTTTTGCATATATTACTAGTTGCTATGGATTTTGAATAGTTGCCTTACTTACAATGGAGGTATTGATCTGTTTTACAGAGTTGAGTTACAGTCGTAATTTGTTCTTTTATATATGAAGCCTGTTTTCTATTAATAATTTGGACATTTCAAAAATTAACTGATTGGGAGCCATTGTCGTTTCTTCATGACTTTTGTAGCTATGGCCTGTGAGTCTAATCGTTATAGTCTTATGGGTTTTCATTGAAAGATAAAACGATAAAAGCATTTAGCAAACTAGAAGGGAAAAAAATATTTTAAAAAAAAATCATTTGGGTAGTAAACTCTCCTCACACACTACTGAAGCTAGTACTTAAGGATGACAATTTTTCCCCGTCTTGCTTAACCCGCCTCTCCCTGCTTCGCCTCACACGGGTTTTCCTCACCCCGCAAAGGTAGTGTGGTGGGGATGGGGCAAGATTTTAGCCCCACACCACAGGGTGGGGCAGGGCGGGGATGGGTTTAAACTTTTTGGACCCACCCCGCCCTGCCCCTCCCCGTCCCCACCTCACCTCACATTGCTAAAGGTTATAATTGTAAATTTTTCATACCCTAAAATCCTATTATTTAAACAAACATATCAATATTAACTTATTTTATTTTACCCAATGTGATTCTCTACTTTTATTTTGTTATGTGTTATACTATGAGATTTTTTTTTTTTTAATTATTATTGTCTTGTTAAACACTCAGATATATTATTCAATTTTTTCTAAAATTTTATTTGATTTGATGGGATAAATTTAGAGTAATTTCAAGTATATTTTTATTAATGAAATAGGTTTCATTAAAAAAATTGTACTAGTTGTAGGGTAAATTAACAAAAAGTAGAGTTTTCCGAGATGGGTAGAGCTTCGTGGGGCCCCAAGGGGCGGGGATGGGGTGAGAAAACTTTCCCCATCATGCGAGGCGGGGTGGGGATGGGACAAGATAAAACCATGCGGGGTGGTGACGAAGACCCCATCCTTCGACCCCACCCCGCCCCATTGCCATCCCTACTGAGCTTGTACTCTGGAGCAATAAAGTAATTATAGTTTATAGTGTGAAATGGAGAGAACATATGCAGTTGATGAAGTTGGGTCTCCATTTGTGTGTCCGAAACTAGTTGGCCATCAAAGAGAGATGATGAAGTTGGTGCTATACTTGATAATGCAGCTAAGTATAATGGCTTGTTTTTTTTTTTTTCTTTTTTTTTTTTCTTTTTTTTTTTTTTTTTTTTCTTTTTTGTTGAGAAGAAAAGTATAATGGCAATTTGATTATTATTGCTATAGTTTATATCTTAGTTATTATTATTTTTAGTATCATAATTATTTGTTATTACTATTAATGGTTTCTTAGAATAGTAATTAATTCTTTAAGTTTTCATCATCACAAAGCACAAAAATGATAATGCGAAAAGGGAGATCAAATACATATCAATAACAATAATCCAAGTTTAAATTGTAGTTGCAGACTTGTGGCTCTAAGCAAACTTGGATATGGTTAGACGTCCATAGTTGTTTGAGAGGAACTGAGGTAACTTGCTTTTTTTTTTTTTTTTTTTTTTTTGATAGGTAAGAATCATGTATATTCAATAAACTGCTAAATGCAAAGAAGCACTAGTATATCAAACGTACAAGAAAAGAAAGAAAAGAACAAACATAAAAGAAGAAAAACACTAAGAACAAAGAAGAAGAGAACTAAGGAAAAAAGGAAGAGAATCACTAGATGTGAGTCCCCAAACCCTAGCCCAATCAAAAAGGGACCCTGAAAAGAGAGCGAGTATTTGGTCATCAGATCTTTCCAAATCCTCAAATGTCTACTGATTGCTTTCCCTCCAAATACACCACATCAAACACAATGGAACTAAATTCCAAATGTGAGATGAACGCATCCCCAACCAATTCCACCAACCAAAAAGATCTAACACCGTACCAGAGGGGACCCATGAAATCCCAAAAGTTCTATAGACAAAGCACCACAGCCGATAAGCCTTTCCACAATGTAATAACAAGTGATCTATTGTCTCCTCACAACAACGACACATAATACACCAATCAACGAAGTCAACGCCCTTAAGCCTCAGATTATCTCCTATGAGAATCCTATCCCATGCCGCTGTTCAAATAAAGAAAGAGACATGCCGGGACGCCTTAACCTTTCAAATACCGTTCCATGAAAAAACAATGGAAGAAGAACTGTGTAACTTGTGATAATATAAGCAGATCGTAAAATCCCCTTTCTTTGTCCACTTCTATCTCATACGATCACCATCAATCACAAGAGGTAAAATGGATGCCAAGAAAAGGAAGAAATAAACCACCACGTCTGTCTCCCAATCATTAGGACCCCGAATGAACCAAACATCTCAAGTTCTCCTATTCCCCGCTCCTTGGCACAACAAAGATGATTCTACGGAAGCTGCTTTGTTTGCAGCAAAAGTGTACAAGATCGGAAAAGCCAAATGGAGAGAAAGATCTCCACACCACCTGTCTATCCAGAATTTTACTTTATCCCCCACCCCAACCTTAAAGTGGACATTTTTGTGAAACACTTTCCATCCCATCCGAATACTTTTACACAGACCACACCCATGAACACCCCTTCCCAACTTAGAGGTCCATCCCCCTCATTCTTCCCCAAATTTCAAAGCTACCACCCTCCTCCACAGCCTATTCTCCTCGATCCCAAAATGCCAAAGCCATTTTCCAAGTAAGGCTTTATTGAAAGTGGTTAACTTCCTAATACCCAAACCACCATTAGCCATAGGCATACACACCTTATACCAACCCAACAAATGTGTCTTAGTGTCTCCCCATAAGTCCCTTTGCAGCTTCTCAATTTTGTTCGCCACATGTGTAGGAATAGTTAAAAAAGATAAGAAATAAGTAGGGAGACTAGATAGCATGCTTTTAAGCAATGTCAGTCTGCCACCTTTCGACAAATACAACTTCTTCCACCCTGCTAACTTTCTTTCAATTTTTTCTAAAATAAGGTTCCAAATAAAGGGGGATTTATGGGATGCCCCCAACAGCATACCAAAATAAGTCATTGGCAAGGCCCCAACCCTACAACCCAAAATCTCTGCCAAAGCATGCACATTATTTACCTTTCCTATAGGAACCATTTCGCTCTTAGCTACGTTAACCTTCAAATCGGTCACAGCTTGAAAACAAAGTAGCAACAATCGAATATGTAAGATTTGCTCCACCGTGGCCTCACAAAACAAAATGGTCTCATTTGCGAACAGGAAATGCGAAACACATTCCCCTCTGCCCCTCCTTCCATCTGCCCTAAAGCCACTAAGTAATCCTGCCCTTTCCATTCTCTTCACCATCCTACTGAACACCTCCATCATAATTAAAAATAACATGGGAGACAGCAGATCCCCTTGTCTCAAACCTCTAGAGCTGCCAAAGAAATTAGCTGGAGACTCATTGACTAACACAGAAAATTGCATTGTCAAGATACAAGTACGAATCCAGCTGCACCATTTCTCCCCAAAGCCCATTTTCTTCATCAACTTTAGTAGTGCCTCCCAGTTCACATTCTCATATGCTTTCTCAATATCTAACTTACAAATCACCACAGGAATCTTACTCTTTGTCCGGCTATCCACACACTAATTGGCAATGAAAACTGAATCAAGGATTTGTCTACCTCCCACAAAACTATTTTAAGATTCAGATATCAGTTGATCTAACACCACTTTCAATCGATTTGCCAAAACCTTGGTCAAGATCTTATACATGCTCCCCACCAAACTAATAGGTCTGAAATCTCGAATGTTAAAGGCATCATTCTTCTTAGGGATTAACACTAAAAAGGTGGCATTTAGAGATTTCTCAAACTTATAGTGCTAATAGAACTCTTAAAAAACTGCTAAAACATCACTTTCTACCACTCTCCAGCAATGATGGAAAAAGGCCATGACAAAACCATTTGGACCTAGAGCTTTATCCCCTTCCATATCTCTAACCACTTGAATTACATCATCCTTCTCAAACCTCCTCTCCATTCAGCCCCTCTCCAACTCCTCAATTTGATCAAACTCTAGACCTTGCACAAAAGGTCTCCACTCTTCGAACTCTTGATACAGAGTTTTATAAAATTGAACTACTTGAGCAGCCACTTCTGCTCCTTCCTCAAAAATCACCCCATCCACTTCTAAGAAGCTCAGATGATTATGCCTTCTATGGGAATTAGCCATCTTGTGAAAGAACTTAGTATTATTATCACCCTCCTTAATGTACAACATCCTCGATTTCTGTCTCCATGAGATCTACTCTAGAGAAAGAAGATGCTCTATTTGCAATCTCACATCATTTCTCTCATACATCTCCGTTTCAGTGAGTCCAAGAACCCCATCCTTAGCATTTAGCGCCTCTACAGCCCCCAATAAATCTTTCTTCTTGTGACCAACATTGCCAAATTCTTGGCGGTTCCACTGAATAATGTCTTCTTTCAAAACTTTCAATTTTTTAGCAAACACATAACTAGGTGTACCCGAGAAAGAATGGCGATTCCTCCATGAATCAACTCTATCAACAAACCCATCCGTTTTCAACCACATATTCTCAAACCGGAAGAGACTTTTCCCCCTTTCCATACCTCCTGCCTCCAAAAGAATAGGAAAATGGTCTGAAATAGGTCGTGGTAGAATCCGCTGGATCACATCTGGAAAGTGTTGCTCCCAATCATGTAACACCAGAGCTCTATCAACCCTAGACATGGATGGCTGGTTAGTACCACTAGACCATGTATAACTCCCTCCCTCTAAAGGCAAGTCTATCAAGTTTAGGTCCTCGATAAATTCAAAAAAAATTTCTATAGCCGAAGTAAGCCGAGATCCACCCCTCCATTCACTAGGAAAGCGAACAATATTAAAATCCCCAAAACAGCACCAGGGAACATTCCAGTACTGCTAAATACCAACCAATTCATCCCACATATAACCCTTCATATTGTTGTCATTTGGGCCATACACCCCTAAACATGCCTAAATAAAACCATCCTCCACCCCTTTCCATTGAACCGACATCGAGAATGAACCCACCAGAACCTCTAACTTTTCTAAAACCCTTCTATCCCACATAATCAAGACTCCCCTAGCTGTCTAGTCAGCATCTAGAACTGCCCAATCCACATACGGACAACTCCATAAACTGCAAACCATCTGTCTATCAATGCCAACAAACTTTGTTTCTTAAAGGCAAATAACATCACACTTCCACTCTTGTAACAAATTTCTAACTACCAAACGTTTCTAGGAGTCGTTCAATCCTCTAACATTCCAAGAAATCATTTTTCAACTTCATTAAAACTTTCAATTCCCCACTGCTTTCTTCTACTACATTACCAACACCCTATCGCCCATCATAATTAACCAAGGAAATTAAATTCCTCAATTCTCTATTCCCTTTACCCGTTGAGGAGGCTACCTTTTGGTTAACCACTGCTTTCTTTCGTCGTTTGATATCTACCTCCATCTCCCTTTCTAGCCTTTGAAGATAGTCAATGCACAGCCTCCCATGACGGTTTACAGAAAGCCCAACCAATTTACTAAAACCTGGGATCCTATGCTTCACCCAACTTGAGACATCCAGCCTACTACCCAGACCCAGCACCTCATTATCCTTGTGCATTTCTATCAACAGGTTCAGCCCTAGAGGAGCAATAGTGGATAGCGGATTACAATCTGTCAAATTCTCATCCTCACCCAAACAAGCTACTTTTAAGAGAGCCCCTCACTCTTCCATTAAGACCCCTAGGTCAGATATGCCAAAAACTGACTTTGATTCGATCAACTCTAAATTGGGTTGATCAGTTTCAAAAACAACAATCTGCGTGGTGCACTTGTCATCCACCCCCCGAGATAAATGCACTCGACTCCCACTTCCAGCTTTATCCACACCATACACACCATAATCCACCAACCCAGCAACCGTCATTCTAAGAAGGGCTGCTGCCAAGAAAAAAAACCCATAGAAAATGGCGTAGCTACCCTATCAGCCTTACCCTGAGGCATTACGGAGTCACCGGAGCTGACCCCAGCACAGTCCAACCCCATCTGAGTCGCTATGTGTCCATCGGAGCTAAACCCATCAGACCCATCAAAAGAACTACAACCAATCTCCATCAGAGCCACCCCAAGGCAAATAGAACCATTCCCAGCCACCATCTGAGGCATCTGAGGCACCACGAGATCGTCAAATATGAACCCATCCAAGAAGCTACTACCAACCTCTGTCCGACCTACCATGAGGCTATCAGAGCTGGTCAGGGACACTACCTGACGATCTGCCACCTCTTTAGTGAGCATCAGGGACATGGGTATATCTAAGGAAGCTTCTGCCGTTGTCGTAGATGACTCACCCATTACAAGAGAGCTTGGGCTTAAGAAAATTGCTTCGATCAGCTGAGTAATTCCCAAACCAGGTTGGGCCAGCTTGGTTCTCCAACTTAAGCCCACAGTTGGCAAGATATTACCTTTTTCCCGTGAAGCCCGCTTAAAATCAGAGCCCACCACATGAAGTAAGTGAACCCGTGAATCTCTAGAAGGACACACCATGTGCTCCCTCTAACTGACCCACTTGGAATGCCTCAAACCACCTTTATACAGATTTGTGTGAACCTGTGACCCTCTTGGAGGACCCACCACTTGCTCCCTCTGATTCCTTTTCACCCAAATAGGACTCCTCAGACCACCTTCATTCACCTCTACAGTCAAGCCTACTGCTGTCCAGTCAAAGTTCCTTAGGTCCCGATTTTTTCCATAACCATGTTCATTCAAATTTGATTTGAATTTCAACAGAGGTCTCCTATTATTTCCTACCGGATATGTCTCTCCAAAATTAGATATCTCATTAATGCTCTGAGAACCCACAACTCTACCACCTAAAGACGTCGAACCTAGTATGCTCACCGACGTACCGCTCAACAACCTCTGTTCAAAGACTAGGTACTGCTTCCCACGCACCGTTTCAACATAGGTTTTAAAAGGTTGAACCCCCTGAGTTAACCTTATGAGGCTGAGTTGCAAAAACAGACCCACCATACACATAGTTTTCAGGTTCCAACATCTTCCTTAACTCTAACCCAAAAACCTTCCATCCATTTTTTGCTCTACCTTTTGGTAAAATAATGGACCTCCTAGACCCGTCAGCTTTAAATTCAAACAAAAGTAAGAACAAGCCCACAGAGTTGGAGCTCCATTGGAGGGTGTAAGCTAAATCACCTTCCCTGACCTTATAAAAAATCTCCGGACTAGTCCCAACAGCAAATAGCCAAAGTGCCATAGTCTTACCCATGAAGACCGACTTCATGAGGTACCTACTACGCTCAAAGATCCTTAAAGAAAAATACCGTCCTCCTTCCTCTACCACCAGTTGAAAATCTTTGGATTCAATACAAAAACTGTGAACACCACCCATAATGGCTACTACCACTTAGACCCAAAGACTCAAAGACACTCCACACTCCAAACACTTAAGAACAGCCAATGTTCATGTCATTGATTGAAAATACTGGTAGCAATATCAAGTTAGAAGAATCCCATTAGTGAGTTGGGGTGTTTTCCTTGCAAAAAGAGATGCGCAAATGATTTCTTCCTTCATTATACTCTCTGGATTTCTAAAACTAATTCCTCAGGTTCTACTGAACATTGAGATCTTGTAATTTGCTTTTTCCTTTGATGGCAAAGCTAAATATGTACTAAACCTTGGTTTGGGCAACATGTTACTAAAGAATGCAAGTAATGTTCAGTAATTTTCATCTAGATGGTGTGTGTCAACTGTCAAACCCAAAATTATTTATTACGCTAGTTTGGACCAATTTATTTTTATTAGTTTATTGGACTTAACAAATAAGCTGGATAAAAGTACACTTGTAATTTAAAAAATAAGTTTTAAAAAGTTGAACATGAGCTGAATAAGTTGAAACTTAAAGATATGACATATAGGTATGAAAATAAGCTATGACAAACAGGCATGACTTTCCACAGCTGAAGGTACTGTTGAGTACTAACCCTCAGAGTTCATCATGATCAGGGTAGCCAGCCTCATGTTAGGCACAAAAGCATGCAAGCAGAAGCTCTTCACACTTCAGGAGTTATCTTAAAATTTGGTTTGTGGACATGGTATAATTATAAGCAAATAATACATTCATTTTGCCCCCAAAAGAAGCTGTTACAACTTACAATGCATCCATCATATTATTCAAAATCATTTAATTCACATAACCAACAAAGTAGATTCAGCAGAATAGTATCAAATCAATAACTGCATAAATAGAAAAAAGGAAGGGGAAATAACCAAAAGATCTAAGATGGCAATTCTATTTTATAAACCGGTCACCAGAAATAAAAATGAGTAATAAATTAACTTCACTGGGAAGATATCAGAATGCATGTAGTGCATCATACTTATTGCAATAGCATAAGAATATGAATGCTAAAAACTAAGGTGGGTTTGGATAGAGACAAATGGGCAATATCTGGAAGGAATATCAACATGATGCTAAAAGTGGGTTTCTAAAGATTCCTCCTAACTGGAAAGAACACAATTCCTGATAAAATACCTTCTCCTAATAACATTTCTTTCTGCTTGCAAAATTAGCACAAATGTTGGAAGAAATAGCTTTAAGTTTCCCTTGCTTCAGTCAGATATCCTCATCTCAACTCCAAGAACATCCTTGACCACCTCGTATGTCACAAATGCAATTGCTATGGATGGGACCACCTAAAGAGAATAACAATACAATTAAAATGTTCTCTACCCTGAATAACATTAACAGACAAAATGAAGTTTGATATAATAATCTCCTCCAGCAAACAAATTGATATTTGAATTTCCTTAAAAAAAAAAGAAAATGAGGATAAAATATATCTACATCCACTCAAGTTACCAATTAATAGATAATGTAACTCTCCTTTCAAACACATGCTAAAAAAATTTTAAAAAAAAAATTGCAGTAACTTTAATAGGTGATGTGTATAATATCTTTTTTTTGATAAGTAAGAAGAGAATATTATTAATGAAAAGAATAGCAAGAGAAACACAAAGAGTTCATGGTAGTGAACAAAGGAAAAAAATGAACAAAAAGACAGATTCCTTTCCGTATTGATGCAAAGTTTTTCTCTTTTTCTTTCAATGGTGGGCAACATGATTCGTATGCTATACATGTGTATAATATCATTAGGCCAAATGAAGCAGAACATGAATAATAAAATACACTATACCTTCACTGAATTGGGGACCAAACCCTTGTACAACGCTCCAAATCCCTCATGCCGAACTGTTTTCCTGAAAGCATCAACCATGCCAGTATATTCAAGAGGTGCCTTGCTCTTCCCATCAGCAGTCAGGACAGATGAAGCATCTTTCCAGCCTACCATCTGCATTCTTCGTCGAATGACATCAAGAGGGTAAGCAACAGTCTGACCAACAGTTCCAGCAGCAGCACCACATGCAAGTCTTGTTGTCACACTCAGCTCAGAGTTTTCAGCCAGTCCAAATGGTTTAGTTTTAATCAACCAGTCTTTCAAAGATTCATACACGGCAAAGTTGAGACCCACATATGGAATCTACAAACACCATACAGTAATTACAAGACCCTTCATATAGAAATGAGAATTCAAAATCTTCTGTGAATATAGTAGTGTTAATGTGCAGATAATTTTTTATGACCTAATAAAGGATAATATTCAATAGTTAGCAGCAGAGAAGCTTAAAAATCATTAAGTATTTACTTACAACTCCTATGACAGAAGGTAGCCAGCCTCTGTAAAGAGCCCGAGGGCCTTCTTCCCGGAAGACTGTAGAAAGAGCGTGGAAGATTCCCCTATATTGGCGAGGAGAATTTTCTGTCTGAAAAAATAAAATACAAAAACAAAGTTAAGCCAAAGTGATTAGATGAAAAGGCAGTCCTGCACTTCGAAGACAGTAATTAGAGGAGCTAATCACATTTAAATTCCAAATCAAAACTGCAAACAATACCTGGACAGTCAGCCGACCCCGTACCATGTCCATTGGGTAAGTTGCTGACATGGCAATAATTCCAGCACATGCACCAGCTCCAAGTCGTAAAAGAGGAGTAAGATGTGCCTCTTCTGCATTAGATGATGAAGAAATGTATCTTTAACCATTATTCACAATCATCATTATAATTTCCCTCTCTCCAACATCCACACCCCCAAAAAAACCCAAAAATAGGGTGAGAAAGAAAGAGAGATCAACACCAGAAGCAACCATTCAATGATAGCATTATGCACAATTTACAAGAAAAGGGTGTTCAGATGAGCTTATTTTTATTGGCTTCTTTTGTTTAAAAAAAAGAATGTAAAAATACAGATGTACCTAAGGCTTTAAAAAGGTGTACATAAGAGGTGAAAATAATATGGCATTTATAACTCTAAATCAAACAGACCCCCCCCCCCCCCCCCCCGCCCCACAAAAAAAAAAAAAGGAAAAGAAAAGTATCATTTCTGAAATCCAATGATAACAAATGAAAAAGAAGACAATGGATGGTCATACCATTCCCAGATTGTCGACGATAAAGCCATAAAATTCCACTGTTTACAACAAGTAAGCAAAGGGAAAAGAGTAATTATTAGGATACAGAAATGAATGTCAATGGGAATCAAAACAATATTAAGGAGAGGGGGAGGAGGTTAAGTGCAGCAACATACTTAGATGCTTGCTCATAACTAAAGAACTTGACAGCTGAGTTTGGGACAATACGAGCACAGTTAGTTCCATTTCCTTTAAACATTCCTCTTATACCCTCAGTTCTCCATATATACTTTAAGCCTTGAATCGTTCCATTGTATTTGATACTATGAGGATTTTGAACCTGCATATTCCAAAAGCAATAACTATTCATTCCAGCTAAAGAGATGATGATAATATATACATATAAAAGTAAAACATTCTCCCCGATGCAATCATGAGAATCATGAACAATAGCATCTCTCTCTCTCTCTCTCTCTCTCTCTCTCTCTCTCTCACACAAAAGTAATGTAAATAATCATTAATATATATCTGCTCACTAAAAGGGGAGCCTTTGGTGGGGGGGATTCAGATGGTGAAGAAGAAACTACCTGGAGCAAAATTTTTAATCTTTCTAGTGGAGCAACAGCACTACGTGAGCTGCAGCAGAAAGTACATAAGACTTGTTAAATGTAATAAACTACAGAGTCAAAAGCTTGCCCCAAGAATGCATGTTGCAAGAAAGAATATCTTGTTGCTAACCCTAGCAATAACAATGGTTAAGTGTATTGATTCAGGTCAGGCCAATACATTTTTCTTCCAGTTCAAGGACCTCAAATGAAGAAAACATTCTGATACATAGCAAGACCATGCTTTCTATAGGAAATAATCAATACTATAAGGCATATGGTTGTAGATAACATTTTCCAATCTTATTACTATAAGTAACATTTTCCAAGAATATTTTATAGTCTTTATACTCAAAACTCAGGAAAAATGCCCTGACACCTCTTGAACTTTGAAGTAGTTGCCTTAACACCTCCTAAACTTTTATTTTGGCCAATTTAGTACCTAAACTTTATTGATGCGTCAAATTGCTACTTTCGTTAGTCACTTTTAATAAATTTAGCGTCTACACATGTGGATGAAAGCAGTATTTGCAGGTTCAATTTTGACAGAGAAAACTTAGGCAAGAGGATCAAACGAATTGGACCGCTTCATTCCTAGGCCCAACTGAGCCGGAGTTTGGGGTTCCGCCGCCGCTGCATTCATGGTCCTGCTGGATTTGGTTCAGTTTTCTCCCTTTCATGCAAGAGAGAAATCAAATTAAAACTTTTTTTTTTTTCCAACCATTGCTTTCTGCAGATTCTTCGTCAAATTAGCAAGATTTAAAAAGAACCCTTTTGCTTGTTCTACCATTCAAAATTGTTTCAAACCGTTGTTTTATGCTGACTTGTAATATATATACTTTTTCTACCTTTTGGGATTTTTAAATCTGATGAACACCATCCACTGGATTTGGTAAAGTTCTTCCTCTCTTGGTCTGGTCAAAACTTCGGGGTTACCAAGAAAGTGTGTTTAGGGATGAATTGGAGACCATAATTCCTTTTGGGTTTCTTGATTCCATAGCTTGAAAATAAAACAGAATGAGAGAGACAAAGATAGAGCCTGAATAAGCTAAGAAATCTGGGGTGTGGTTCCGGTGGGTTCACCTAGTTTGCTCCTCTAGTCCTCTCTCTCTCCTAGTTTTTTCTCTCTAAATTGAACCTGCAAACACTTCGTGTTTTATAATTTTTTTCCCCCCACGCATGGTTAGAACGTTAGTTTATTAAAGTGAACTAACGGATGTAGCAATTCGACACATCAATAAAGTTCAAGTACTAAATTGGCCAAAATAAAAGTTTAGGAGGTGTCATGGCAACTACCCCAAAGTTCAGGCAGTGTCAAGACATTTTTCCCTCAAATATCTCTCGTGTGCCAAACATGCCATATCACATTTCAATCCCTTAAATCTTCTATTCAATTCCCAAAAACCATACATTTGCTCCTAAAACATACAGCCAATTTCTTAAATGCTTGAAAACTATAACTTGTAGGTAATGAAACAAAATCCTAATTCCTTAAACCTCGTAGATTAGATTTAACTGCTAACGCTGTCAGTAGATTCAACAACTTAAAAAGTACAATAAGTAAAGTAGAGAAGTAGTCACTAAGACTTTCTTCCTTTTAGAAATAGAGTGAATGGCAAAGTCATGAGTTCAAAACCCATCGGGTGAGTATGTAACCAATCCTTAAAATTAAAAATAAATAAAAAGACAGAGTCTTTATCTCCGTAAGATTGATACCGTCTATGGAGCCATGCAACAGTAAGAATGTAATAAATGTAAACATAATCTCATCCTAATTAGCACTGACTACAGACCCTTGACAGTGAGAACTATATAAATCTTATTCCGCATTCAAAAACCCACAACTCAACACAGGCAACCCACAAGAATATCAGGGACAAAAAATTGGGAGCACCAACATATAAGGGGTATATCCTGCTCACAAAAAAAAAAAAAAAAAAAAATCCAAGCATTACCACTGGAAAATTTGATTTCACCCCCATCTAAACCTCCCAGCAATCTGACCAAAGGATATAACCTAAATCTTCACTGTTTATTCTTCCAAAAACCCAAAGCCAAGAGCTTTGTAGCTCGGTGGCATTACCTGGTCTTCTTATAAGGAGAATCAAGGTTCAAATTCTCCCCTCATCTACTTGTTGTAAGAATTGAATTATCAAAACACCAAGAACCCAATGCAGAAATTAATAAAAATAGAAAAACTTCATGCAGCTCTAAAAGCAACCATTTATAAAAAATAAAAAATAAAAAACCAAAGTTGATAATTGACCCAAATTGAAATTTTACAATTCTAAGACAAGGGCAGCATGATTTTATGTGTGTGTGTATATATAGATAACAAAATCAATGACCTCTCATTTAACAAAATATAGAACATAAACCCCCAAAAAAAAAATTAAAATTAAAAAATTAAAACTTCTTCAATGATTAAAGCAAACGAGTAGAAACATAAAACAACAACAAGAAGTTAAAAAAAAAATTAAAAAAAAAGGAGAGAGAGAGAGAGAAATGATTCAGAGAAATTCAACAAAAAAAACGAATACAGATCGAGAACAATCACAGAAAGTAAACAAAGAAAACGAAAAATGAAAACTCACACTCCGCCGGCGACGCCTCCGGCTATGAGAGACTTGCAGATGCTGAGTAAGGCATGGCTAGGGGCTTTGACACCTTCGCTAGCGAGCTTGGCTTCCTCGGCGAGGTTTACGATCGTCGAAACGGCAGACTCGCCCGTCGTTTTGCTCACCGCGTCCTCAGAAGCCATCAAAACAGAAACTTAAAAAAAAAAAAAAACAAACGCAGCAAACCCTAGGGTTTCACGGTCAAAACGGCTCCTTTGACCGGCGTCCGACGACGTCGTTTTTTAGCCAGAGTGAGTGAGCATCTCTGCGAGAGACGGAAGTGAGTTTTTTTTTTTTTTTTTTTTTTCCTGTTTTTTGTGTTTTTGGTTTTAGTTGGTTGGGGAAAAAAATAGTGAATGACTAAAAACAGAAATTCAGAAAATGAAAAACGAAAAGGAATAATTAGTAATCACAGTAAAAAAGAAAAAAAAAAAAAAAAGAGATTTTATATTGAAACAAACAGTGCTATGATGATATCACGTGTACGTACATGAAAGAGAAATGATATGTTTATAATATTTTTACAATAAATCTTAAGTGGCAGGTTGTTACTGATTGTTATTATTGGGGCAAAAAAGTAATCTTAGTGTTAGTTTCAAATTTGAACCAATAACAACTAACTACTTGTGATTTGTTGTAAACATAGCATCTCTCGACATGAAAACGCCCTGTCGTACAGACTCGCCGTGTTTGGATGACTATATTTATTATTTGTGATTGGGGTTTTTTTTTATTTAAAAAAAAAAAAGAAAAAAAAAAGAGATAGAAATAAATTGTGATTGGATTTGGGAATTATAGGAATAATTTTTATTTATTTATTAGAAGTTAGAAAATTATAGGAATAAATTTTAATATGGGAAAAAAATCTTCATCTATTGTTTTTAATAACATTCTATATTGACCATAACGCACCTTTGATGCGATAATCACTCCACAAGTATAAGTGTTTGTGAGGTGTTGGGGGATAAGGGTCGAGTTTCAAGTTTTCAAGAAATAACTTCACACACATATACACTTAAATTTAGCTATAGTAGAATTTCTATCTCGTAAAAAAAAAACAAAAAACAACAACAACAACATTCTATATTGTTTATTATTCCTTATGTGGGGGAATAGGGCTTTAAAAGACTTCTTTTTTTCTTTTATTTTTTGAAATAGAAGAGTTTAAAAATATATTTTAAATGCATTATAAATTAAAAATTTTAAAATCAAATGTGTAAGATATAAAATTTTAATTCAACCGTTTAATCTGAACATTTTAATTTACAAATTTTGGAATCTCATGGTACATTCTTTTACTCTAGGGTAAATTGCAAATTACACTCCTGAAATTGGGAATCAACTGGATTTTACACTCAAAAATTTCAGAAACTTGATTTTACACCCTGAAATTTGGTTCCATTAACAATTCACCCCCCACGGTTAGTTTTTGCTGTTAAGTAAGACATCATCATGCTGATGTGTTTTATTTTTGCCAAATCAACCCCAAAACTACATCGTTTCGGTGATGACCAAGTGAAGAGATAGCACAATCAAAACTACGTAATTTCAAGCCTAAACTTTTCTTTTTTTTTTTTGAGAGAGAGAGAGAGAAAATTTCAAGCCTAAACCTAAAACACACTACTTTGGCTTAAACAATAGCATTTAATTCAAAAAATAGAAACCATAACCCCACGATTTGTTTGCAGACCATCAGTTGTGTGAACCCAGGCAAATCCCGTGGTGTACAATGCAGCAATGGTAACTCTAATACTAATTCGAATTGACAACCCCCCAACTTCTCTGACATTCTAGTTGACTCCTTTCAAAAGTCCCTTGTTGTCTCTTCCGTTGGTGCCTTCCATTGCGCCCAACAGGTATCATCTTATCCTTGCCATAAACTAGAACTATAATCATCTTCAATTCCCATGTTATTATATTGACTTTCAACCTTAATTTTCGTTTCATTAATATATGTTGTCAGAAACCAAACACTTTTTAATTGATTCTTTCCTTATGGCTTGTTTGAAAGTTTAGAGAGGGAGGAGAGTAGAGGGGAGTAGAGGGAAGGGGAGTAGTGGGGAGGAGAGTAGAGGAGAATGATTCACCTCCACCTTATTTGGATGTTTTTAAAATTAGTAAGGGGAAAGGGAGTAATTAGCCCTTCCCCTTGTGTAATTTTGTTAATATAATAAGGGTAAATTAGGTAATTTACTTGGTCAATAGTTTATGTACTCTACTCCCCCTCCAAATCTCTCCAATTTGGGGGAATTAAAATTGGGGGGCTAGAGGGAGTCCAAACCCCTCCAAACTCCTCCAAACCCCTCCCCCTCATTCTTTAAAAAACTTCCAAACAAGATAATTGCATTACTCTCCCTCCCTCTACTCTACTCTCCCTCCTTTTTTAAACATCCAAACATGCCATTACTCTTGCTGTGTTCATAATAATTTCTTGGGTTTAAAATTGATTTGATTAATTTGTAAAAATTTCAAAAAAATATTTTTTTTTTTTTTTTATTTTGGTAACCATAAAATTGGAATTAGGGTCTTTCGGGCATGGTTGAAAGAGGAAGGGGGACAATTCTCTTCACGGGCTATTCAGCTTTTCTCAATGGCATTCCTAGTTTCTCTGTCCAGGACTAAGCTGGTTAGACATATTGTAGGGTTATGGTTTCTTTTTCTTTTTCTTTTTCTTTTTCTTTTTAATTTTAGAGTTTGGCCTAAATGCTGTCGTTTAAGCTAGAGTAATATGTTTTACGTTTAGACTTGAAACTATGTAGATTTGATTGTGCCAACTTGGTCACCACTAAAATGACGTATGGCAAAAATAAAACACACTGGCATGATGATTTGTCACTTAATAGCAAAAACTAACCGTAGAGGGTGAATTGCTAACATAACCAAACTTCAAGGCGTAAAATCAAGTTTCTGAAACTTTGGAGTGTAAAATCTATTTAACCCGAAATTTCAGGGGTGTAATTTGCAATTTACCCTTTATTCTAAATTTCATTTTTTTAGTAAAAATTGTTATTCATTAAGTTTTGTATCATTCATGGTTTTATTGTTTTAAAGGCTTTATAAATTTTATTTGAATTCTTTTATTTGCTTTTGATTTTATGATTAATGGTTTAGTATAGGTCAAGAAGAGTTAAAGGAAATTGAGCATAGGCTAGAATTTGGGTAGGCCCAATTAAATGTTCAAATGGATTACATGAGCTCAAATAATCTGAGGAAAGAAATAGTCCAAAGAAGGAGTTAGCCCGAGGAAATAATAGACTAAGGAGGACGAAGAGCTATTGGACCATGCCAAGGATGTTGGTTTGAGGAAGATAAAAGACTAAAAGTAACTAATCCGAACAACAATTGGAGGAAGCTTCCTGACAAAGCCACCATCCCCTCCACATTAAATACTCTGCACCACCCAAGGATGTCGCATTAATGGCTTAATGACACCAGAATAATGTCTCAACAACCTATTACATGCTCATCACAACCTTAAAAGGAGGGGAAAATAAAGATAGGACAAGTATCTTGCTTGAAGAATAACCCACCCCATAGGTAGACGGTCAAGATTGAAGCACTAGAGTTATAAATAGGAAGAGATCCCCCATGCACAGGGATTGGATCCAAAAAACATAAGAGAAAGAGAGAAATCACTTGTAATATTGAGAGAAGCTTTGTCTTATATTTCCATCTTACAACAAATATTCTTCAGACGTTTCGAGGAAGGAGAAATAAATTAGAATTCATTGTATCTTACACAAATTCGGTTTGTACTATTTTTTTTTTTCAATTCTTTACATTGAAACACTGATTTTGATTCAACTGTAACTCTTAAAAATCCACCTCTAACAAATTAATTGTATTGGACAAAAGCCCAACCCATTATCCAAGGTCTTCGAGTTTTTACCCCTACAGGTTTAATTTATAGATAGATATGATAGAATTCTAATTTATGATGTCACCTTATTGATGATTGTGTAAAGTTGTGATTTTCAACTAGCTTGTGTTGGCTTTAATTCCGTACCAAATTTGATTGTAATTTCTCCAATCATTTTCTTTGTATGTATGTGGGTTTATTTGTAAAGAATGAGTGTGAGAGATCGGTGAAAAATCAAGTTTCAAAAGATGAATCAGTGCAATTCGTGACTAGCTCGCGAGAAGCAACTTGCAAAAAGACCACGTGTGAAGCACATGATTGGAAGCTAAAGAGTCATGTTAGGTTGTCAAGTTCTTGAGTGTTTCACAAGAAAGGTCATCCTGCGAAGTACCCGCGAAATATTTTGTTTGGCAAAAAGTTAAATTGTTTTACTAAATTCTTTATCCACACTATAAATACCTTCATTACCCGTGAATTGTAAATAGTATTTTTCAGAGAAAAAAACCCTAACAAATACACTTGAGAGTTAGAAATTGTCATACCCACAATCATCTACGCATTTCCTTGTGATTTTACTCAACTCCTACCTCTCAATCTCTAGATCCTTGAGAGATTGTTAGTCCAAACACTTACCACACATGTTCTAAATGTTAAGTGAGATTTTGGTGCTGTTGGGAAATATTAGAAGGAGTCATTTAGTGGCGGATGCAATCGGGTTGAATTGCGAAATTCAGAAAGCTAGAGAAAATCCGTTAGTAGCAGGAGCTTAGAAAGCTCAAGTACATGGGGTAGACTAGGTTTGGAAGGTCTATTGTTATTCGTGTACTCCAATTTTATTCTCTAGTAGATTGATTTTGACTTTAAAGGCAACAGAGAAGTTTTTCGCTAAGTTCTTCGGTTTTCTCTTTGATAACATGTCTTAGTGTTATCTTGTGTTTACATCTCTCTTCCCTACTCTTTAAGCTTTCATTTTATTGTTGATTGTGGATGAATATGGTTTAGAGTAGTACTATCGATTCACTGCGCATATTTACTCTTATTCCGCATTTTGTTTACGTTAGAGTAAAAACAATCTAGTTGTAATTTTTGTTTGGAGGTTCAAACAAGTTCTTGTGTTTTAACACAAATCCAAGTTTTCATATTGCTGTTTATAAATTTTTAGTGTAAATAGATTTGTTATTTAATTATAAAAAATTTTACCAGTTGAGCTAAATTGGCAAACTAGTACGCACCATGAAGTTTTTTATTTTTTATTTTTATTTTTAAAGAGAAGCCAGTACAATGAAGTATTAGATTCTAATAAGATAAAGGAAATGAAACGTACAGGCGTTGGAACTTTCACTTGGTCTAGGATAATCTGTGCCACCTGGAAAAATCAAACATCAAGTTTTTTATTTTTGTTTTATTATTTTTTTATGGAAAATCAAACATCATGTTGGGTATAATAAAAAGTAAAAGTTGAAGATTATGTTCCACATTCCTTGCTTCTAAATTTTGACTTCAATACTGTTACCTGCCAAAAAAAAAAACCCGACTTTAAGTTAAAAATTGAAGGCAATGCTATTATATAACGTATTAACGTTAAAAAGCATCTGAAGCTTCGACTTGTTTCTTTCCTTTGTGTGTGTATGTGGTTAGAATTTATTGAAATCGAACATTATCAAATGTTGACATCGACATCTTAGCCAGTTTTGTATTTTATTTCTGAACTGAAAGATAATGATATCGAAATTAAAAAAAATAAAAAATAAAAAATTCGAACAACTTATCACCTCATTTATGTGTTGGACACTGACAACAAAAAAGGCTTTTGTTGCCATTTGTGGACTAAAGCATCAAATGACCCACAATATTGGCCGTGAAAATAGTGACATTCCAGGATAAACCATACACAAGAACTTATCTGTTATCTCACCTGTATAGTAACATCAATCCTGATTTTGAGCATATATCCATGATATGTAAGATATCTCAAAGTACACAATTAGCTCATTATAGATCCAACATCTCTATGATCTATCTATAGCTAATCTGTATTTATTTATTAATAATTTGATAATTGAAAATGAGAGATTAAATTTTAGACATTTTTTATTAAAAACACCAAAAAATGTTATTTGAACTTTTGACAATTAAGTTTTTATATGTATTATTATTTTATTTTATTTTTTGAAATTTTGAGTAATAGAGTTTCGCTTAAAGTAAACAATGTGAATAATTGTAATGTACTTATAATGAGTTTTATAGCAAAATTGTGTCATATAAATTGTAATACTCAAATCGAGCTACACAATGCAAAAAAATGACGAATACAACCTCATTTTTATTATTAAAACACAAGGTTATGGTTGATTATTAAAATAATAACAAATAAATGATAAAATTTCTCGTAAATATTCTAGAAATTCTTGGTAGAATGATTTTAATCAAAGTAATAATTTTTTTAAATTTTTTTTGAAACTTTGAAAATAAAGCTTAACTTAGAACAACTATATTAATTATTTTGGTGTACTTACAATGTGCTTCCTCACATAAAGAAGGAAAAAGGATAAAAAATAATAAAGGAGAGAGTATTGACTTTTTTTTTTTTTTTTTTTTTTTGAGAAACAAGAGAGTATTGACTTAGTGTACCGTGTACATTACAATTTTTATTATATATGCTTTGGATATGAGTTTATATAGTTTTTTTTTTTTTTAAATATATTTTATTGTGAATGTTTTGGTGACAGTAGCTAAATGATTAATCATTATATAGTTCAAAATTTTTCATTTTGTACCATAGATCTTATAGCTTCATATTAAAAGATTTTGTCAAAGGCATTATAACTCAACTACTTAACATCTTTTGGTATTTTCAACAAAGACATTTAATACTCAAATCTTTCTACCTAATTGAAACTATTGAATTATTAAAAAACAAATCACACTTTATTTAAATTTTTCTTGTTTTTAGTTAATAGTGACTCATTAAAGGATATGAATTAAAATTATATTAAAAGTTCATGATTTTAATTATAAAACAATATTTAACTTAAAAATACCCAAACACTACAAGAAACTTATGTAATTTATCAAAATCACTAATAAAGACTAACCAATTTTTATTATTGTGGGGGGGAAAAAGGTCCAATCTAACATAGTGGGCCTAGAGGCCCATGTGAGGATTACTGCGCGTCTGAATAGAAGGAGATGGTAAGGGTGAGGCCCATCTGGAAGAAGGATCCCTAGAAAGAAGGATGGTTGCCGTCCGAGGAGGCCGCCTTTCGTCCGAGGAGATTTTATTCCTCAGACGCGAATAGTATTGATTGATCAAATGTGTGGAAGGTCCGAATGATTTTCCTAGCTACTCCAATGATCAAGATAAGCTCTGGGTATATCTGGAGAAGATAAGAATGAGGAAATATCTAAAGGAAAAGCTGCTACCACCGCATTTAAGGCACTGTAGCAACTTCTCTGGCCGCATTTATGTGGAGAAGACCTCTGAACAGTGTAAGCTCACCTACCGCCACTTACAGAGAGCCAGAGGAGATACTTGACGTGACATATACTCAAGTAGGGTAACAGATGAGGAACAAGTGGACGATGAGAATAATAGAAAAGGAGGTTATATAAAGGAAAGTAGCTCCTGAGAAAGGGGGAGGGAGAACGAGAGAGAAGAGAAAAAAGGCTTTACTGTAACCCTAAAATTTGTATTCACCACATAATCAATAATATGCCTCTTCGGACACTAATTCTTTACGTGTAAATTCATGCTGGTTTATGCTTGGGGGTTGTGATTAATTATTGTCGATTCCATAATCAACCTAGCTCTTTCGCCCATTCTCTACAAATTCATTATTTTGGACTTGGGCCACAAATCCTAACCCTATAATTATATAGTATCATAATGTAAAAATTATAACCTTTTAATACTAGATTAAATCATATATTATAAATATAAATTATTAAATTTGATATACTATCATATTTCAAACTATATTATGATTATAAAAAAAATTGTCTACAACCGGTCAGAATACTGACACCATTATTTTAAATTTTTTTTTCTTTTTAAATCTCCTATATTACTTTATAGAATAACAATTTATCATCCATAATATTGAATCCTCAGGAGTATAGTAATGAATTTATAATTTTAAATCTCAATTAAGTATTGACAATTACAAACAATTGAAAATCTAAAGAAATGAAAATAAATATGTGATTTTACATATAACACGACTATCAAAAAAATATTTATTTCAATGAATATTTCAATTCGTTTTTCTCCATATAAATATAAATAAATAAAAGAAGACGAGGAAAGAATCTTAGAAAGTATCATCAACCTTTGCCTTTTATCAATGCCACGTTGAAGACTCTCTTTGCCTTGAATATTCTGGCTCGAATGGTTGGCCATGACAAGATATCTGACGAGCCCAATCCAAATTTGTTAACTTGTCCAACCCACATGCTCGGCTTAGTTGGGCCTATTTACAGAATCTTTAGAGCCCCACTTGAACTAGTCCACGAGTTCATATTAGCTTATTTGGGAATGGGATCGTCACGCTAACGCCTATGAATTCTAGATTGAAGTAGCTTCTGAATTTTGATTAAAATTTGGAATCACTTTTGTTTTGGCTGTTTATTATGTAAAGTTTTCACCTCAAGTTGTTTTTATATTGACTATACAGTCTATTTTTAATAATATGATATTATATAAGTGACATAATTTAATAAATGTCACTTATCTGATACTTAACGGTCAAATTATTAATAGAAATTATGTTAGAGTAAATATGAAAATGAGATCAAATATGAGAGGTTAAAATGAAAATTCTAAAAGGTAAAGGATTAAAATGAAAACAATTTTAGTCTGTATTATACTTATGACTTATCTAAATGTGCACTTTAGTCTATATTATACTTATCTTCTTCTTTTCTTTTTTTTCTTTTTTTAGAACCACTTATCTAAAAAATTTTAACTATTAGAATATAGTAAATTTAATCATTATTTGAATTGCATTATACTCACGTGTAGGTTCAATTCAAGATCAACTAACAGAGCGGAGATAATATCCAAATTATTTGTTACCATGATAAATTAATACATATACCAAAAACTTAAGCCTATCGTGAATTTTCTAATCCAATCTTTAATAGTTAATGGCCATCAAACAATGAACAAATACAAACGAACACTGAAAACAAATCAGGGAGATCAGCAATAAAAATGGCTGAGATTTGAGAGGCCCCCACAAAAAGACATAAAAGCCGACCATCCAATGGAGTAATGCAATCTTTTTGTTAGTGAAAATCAATGTTATCATGATGAGATCATGGGAATCAACTAGAGATAAAAAGGTTTAGATATCCGGCTCCATCCAATTCTTTTCTCGCATAAGTGGGACACGAAAATTTTGATGTGTGAACTCCTAATATTAGAAACACTGTTCTGGCCAATGGTGGGTGGCCTCTTTGTCGGGCAAATAAATTTTTTTCCTAAAACTTAAAGAAACAAGTTATATTGTTAATTCAACAACCCCAACTGCAACAACTTTGCAAGCCCAATAACATTGTACCAAACGTCTTATACTTGTTTTAGTTCAATGAAGTATGATATAGTCATGTAAGACAGTTTTTGGTGATGTCAAGTCATTTTTCTCCAACAAATATAAGTCAAGAAAAGAAAAAAAACAAAATGATTACTCAATCTCTCTATATATAATAAAGCTTAAAAGATGATTTGGGTAATGCAAAAAAATGAAGAAAAGAGAGGAAGAAGAAGCTGCTAGCATATGGGACTGTGGGAGTCCTTTATATGATACACATGAAATAGCTTCACTTGGTCATCTCCTTGAGAGGCACATGATGGCCTTGCCCTTTTCATGTAGCTCTAGTCGGTTTACTATACCACCAACTACATCAAGCTCAAATAAGGGCTATATGGCAAAGAAGGAAGGCCTACATGAAGTGGGATCAGTCACCAAATTTGTAGTGAGTAAATTGTGGAAGAGGAAGATATCTGGGGAAAGTAAAGAGAAGGCCAAAAAGCTTAGGATCGGATTTCATGGTATCTGTAGAAGGGTTGGTTTATGCAAGAAAAAATATTAGAAAAACGAAAAATGAAGATTAATGGTGGCTACAAATTGCTCACTGCAAGGGATAACATAGTAGTAGATCAATGGTGGCTACAAATTGTGCAGAGCAGAAGGCAAGTGATATAAACATATTGTGCAGATGAGTGAGAGTGAAGGGCCTACTGATTAAAGGAACTTGTACAGATGGCTGGAGGTTCTACATGCATGTATGTAACATTCATCAAGTAAGATTGCTGTTTTTTTTTTTTTTTAATAATTACAATTTTTAGTCAGTGCGTGGTATTTGAGCCATTGATTTATAGTCAAGGTTTCAGCTTGCAGTCCATTTTATCGGTTTTTGTTTTTTTTTGGTGGGGTGCCGAACCAATAAAGAAAAGATATTGGATTGATATTATGACAGTATAATTTTTGTTTTTAAGAAATCATGTACCTGTTGAAAAATTATAAGATACTCTCTCAAGCATGGTGATACGATTTTTCATTTTCTCACATTTATAATGAATTCTACCATGAATTTAAACAATAAAATCTACCATAAATGTGATTAAAGAGAACATCAAATCACCGCGCTCCAAAGTACTTAATCATTTTAAGGTTAAATGGTTTTTTTAGTATTATAATAAATAGTAATCATAATAAAATAAATGTCATAGATTTTGAATCTATCTAGCTACCTATCCACGCCAAAACAAAGAAACAAAAACGAAAGCACAAAGTTCAGAAATTCAATATAGGAAGTTCCAAAGAGTATGATGTTTGAAATTGGTATTGCATACATATAAAATAAAAATAGTTAGTTTAAAAATATCTGTGCTCGATTTTCTTGTACAAGTTAAAATTGTAAAAAAGAAGAAAGGGAAATACAGAATATCATGAACTTTTATGGTATTTTGCTAGACATTAAAAGTGTTAATTTATTGGATGAAAGAGTGCAATAAATTAGTTCGGAAAGGTTAGAAACAGTGTTAGGTCTTAGGACAAAGGAACATAACACTCAAAGTTTTTTATTTAAATTAGATATTTTTTATACAAATTTTCTAATTTATATTTATTTATACTTACTAGTTAAATATGTATCAATATTAATCCTAAAAAAATATAATATTTATCAAGTTAAATTATATTTATTATCAAGGATGCTTATAATTAGGTAAGGTGAGGCGTCTTTAGAGCCTCGATGAGTGTTCAAGTGTCTTAAACAAACTGTAAGGTACTTGAGATGAAAACCTCAATAAAACATAATTGAAAAAAAAGATTGTTTCATTATTAGGCAAAAATGGTGGTTATAGTACTTTAGTTTAAGTTAGTGGTTCTCTTTCTCTGACTCTCTTATCTATAATTCTATATCCCTTCTCTTCATTTTTGCAATAAAATATAAATACTTTTTAAGATTAGATTCAATAAGAACCTATTGTAAGAATTACATTTTATACCCCTTAGTAATATTGTGCTACCTCAAATTTTTGCAAATAAAAGATTAGGAGCTACTTCACAAAATCACACTCTAAGTAAGACACTATTACCCAATACAATAAAGACAAACCCAAACAAAGCTAGCACATGCCACTAGGCAGGGACGGAGCCAGGACTTGGAGTTAAGGAGGCGACTCTCTGCTAGCTGTGTGCAGCGGCTCCAGCCTTTGAGTCTACTGCTTTATTACTAAAAATTTTTGTTTAAAATTTTTTAAATGGCCAAGTTGTTTGTTCCTGGTAAAATAGAATGATTGGGCTTAATTTTTTTAGTTTTATTATTAGTAATTTTTGTTGTTAGGCTAATTTTTGTGGGCTTGCATATTTTATTTTAGATTTAATCTATTAATTTTTTATGTCCTTTAAAAGATGAAAAACGCTAAAATTACAAATTTTTACAAATTGCTAATGTATTGAGTGATTATTGATAAGTATAAAGTGATACAAGCGTACGAACCAATAAAAATTTGCTACCTCAATAGTTTGTATAAATGTTTGTAACTATAACATTACTCTCAAAAGAATTGATGGCATTATTAAGGAGGGCAAAGTGTAATTTTATTGAACAAAATTACTAAAATTAGTACCTATTAATATAATAATATTTTTTTTAAAAAAATTTAAGGGAGGGGGGGGGGGGGGGGGGGGGAATTGCCCCCCCAGTCCAATAACAGCTCCGTCCATGCCACTAGGCCAAGAAAAAAAAAAGTACATGGCAGTAAGCCAAAAAGTCATAAAAAAATGTTGCTAAGCCAAGAAGCCTCCAGCGTGTTGCCGCCGGAGTTTGCAAAAGCCATCATGGATGTGGTGATCTAAGCAAAATTTTCAAGCTTATTTACAATTTTTATTTTTTTTGGGGGGGGGGGGGGGGGGGGTGAAGAGATGGCCTCCTTGACTTTTCAAAATCCTTCCTCCCTCTTGTATTTTCGATAAAAATATATATATATATATATATATATATATTTGACATAAATTTAAATAATGACCCCTAGATTTTTACTTAAAACATATAATGCATTTATATGGTTGACTAATGCATTTATTATTCCCTCTAATTACTCTTGTGTCATACATAGCTCATTAAATTAAAGTGTAACCATACGTAATTTAATTATGTTTTATTTTTATTAATTGACTTGTATATTTTTAACACTTTTGAGTGTTATGTTCCTTTGTGATCCTAAGACTTAGGCTAAAAGCTGAATCACGTAAATCTTTGTGTTTTCAGTATAATTATTTGTTCTGTTTTCTATTTCTATTTTGCATAAACCCACTATTATTTGGCTACACACAACAAATAGATATTTATGCTTCTACTATTCTCAACATATTGGTATCAAAGCTTTCGCTCTTTCAGCAAAAGACTAGACCACCACACCTATGGAGGATTCGACAACTTTTATAGATTGATTATTGAAAATTTTCTCTCACAATAGTTGCCATAATCTCTATTATAGGTTTAAGAATCATATCTCTCAACAGAGTTTGCTTCGCTTTCAAGTTCCAAATGTTTAAAATCAAACAAACATTCATTATTTTCCCAACTCAATTATGGATGTTAATAGGGTAGAGTGAGGTGAGATTATGGATACAGTGGTGGCTCCAAGAATATTTTTTAGGATGGTCACTAAGAAACTTAAATTATACAAAATTTATTAAAGAGATAACTTGAATATATTGACGTCACCAAAAAAAAAAAAAAAAAGTATTACAAGTTTTTTCTACTAACAAAGAGAAAAAGAAAAAACAGACTTATAAAAGATAAAATGGGAATTGAGAATACTAAGATGAGCGTAATAAAGTAAGAGAATTGAAATGATATTAGAGAAGAGAAAGAAAAACTAATGATATTTGCTGTAACTACGAGCAAGTTATTAAGGAAAACAAAATTATTGCAATTGTAAAGCCAAAAAAAGCATAATTGCCGATACTGCCAAGAAAAATTCATGAACAACAATACTATTCTTGAGTCCCTTTTTCAAGGAAAAATGAAATTAGAGATTATTTTTATGTAATAGGTTGAAAGAGTTATAAATTTGAATAATTATTTTTCTTTTTCTTTTTGAATAGGTTTTTTGTAACAAAATTATTGCAATTGTAAAGCCAAAAAAAGCATAATTGCCGACATTGCCAAGAAAAATTCATGAACAACAATACTATTCTTGAGTCCCTTTTTCAAGGAAAAATGAAATTAGAGATTATTTTTATGTAATAAGTTGAAAGAGTTATAAATTTGAATAATTATTTTTCTTTTTCTTTTTGAATAGGTTTTTTGTTGAATAATTTGTTAACTCATTTTTGTTTGGTCTAGTCTTCCCCCCCCCCCCCCCCGGCGGCGGGGATATTTTTGTTGTTATTTACTTATTTGTGCTTTTTTTTTTTTGTTATTTAAGTTTTTTTTTTTTTTTTTTTTTTATGGTGTTTAAGGTGTTAAGGATTATGTTTGTGGGGCAGAATTATTTTTAGAATAATGCTACATCTACAACATTTTAAAAACAAATCTTATGCAATAATTTGTGATTAGTGGGTTAAAAATTGATATCAATATTGAGCCAAAATTAGAATTAGTAACCACTTTCCGCTTATTACATAAGATTTGTTGTGAAATTATTGTAAAACTGTTGTGAATGTAAAACCACTTTTATTTTTATTGAATCAACATTCTTATAATTTTCAAGTCAGGGTCATGAATATTTTTATTAGGGTGGTCTAAATAGGTTAATTTTGTGTGTGTGTGTGTGTGTGTATACATTTTTTGGTAAGTCATGGTAATCTTGTGACCACCCTGAGTTACAAGTAGTGCCGCCCCTGCTATTTTTATTGAATCAACAATCTTATAATTTTCAAGTCAGGGTCATGAATATTTTTATTAGGGTGGTCTAAATAGGTTAATTTAGTGTGTGTGTGTGTGTGTGTGTGTATACATTTTTTGGTAAGTCATGGTAATCTTGTGACCACCCTGAGTTACAAGTAGTGCCGCCCCTGCATGGATACCCTATTCTTGTTTTTGGACCGGGATAACCCTTATGGAACAAGAGCAAGACAAGTCAAGACAAGGCAAGGTAGAGGTATTTTGATATCCTTGGTCGTGATACACTCAAGGCTGGCTCAACGAATTTGGGGGCCCTAGGTGAAAGCTTTAAACAGGGCTTTTTATTATATTTAATTATAAATTCATTTTTTTTTTCAACAAATTAAGCTTTCAACAAATCAATTAATTTTATATCAATAGTTTTCCATTGACCTGGATCAAAAATATTTGTAAGAATATAATTAGGTTGATTATTAATATTTTCACTCTCCTCTAAATTATTGGGAGCTTCATTATCAAGAATGGTGACATTACATGTTTGAACATTATCATGACCACCTTGGTTATTATCATTTTGTTGTATATTTCATTATCTTCTAACTTTTTTTGATGAATTTGTTGTTTATTTATGAAACCTTCACTCAAATTTTCTTAAAGATTTTGTTTTTTTACTAGTAATAAATTTGTACATAGCTCCTTTTTGAGATTCAATTAGTTCTTCTCTTTGTCTTTTTTTTTTATAGTTTTTCATATCCAGATGGATATTTTCTAGTAAACAGTTTTAATTAAAAAATATTTATTAATAAATGAAACACAATCTATAATAAAAAAAAAAATTACAATTTAACTAGAATAATATAAATTTAATGTATAAAACAATAGAACCTGGTTTATCAAAAGCACAATTGCAACTTTACTTAATATGATCACTTTACACTTTAAACCTGCACAAAAAAAAATTAAAATTAATATTAATACAAAGTAAATTATTCTAAATTTATAATTTTGTTATCAATACTCTTTTTTTGTAGCAGTAAACCTTTTTTTTTTAGCAATATGTGTAGGACTTAACTTGATTGAATCCACTAAGACCAGCCGGTCCAGTCCACTAGCAAAATGTGTAGGACTCAGGTCACTCAACTTGATCCACTAAGATTAAGACCAGCCCACTATCCCTCATGGTTCCATCCCACTAAATCTAATTTCTTTAAAAAAAAAAAAAAAAAAACAAAACAAAACGTGTAAGACTAGAAGTCTAGAATCAATACTTTAACTCTTTAAGTGGGTCTATTCAGACCATTCCATAGCCTTCTAGAGAAATCTAAAGAAATCAAAATTTAAGAGAACAAACAAAAAAGAGTAAAGAGTACAACTAATTTAGCCAGCACTGCAACTAAACAAAAATTCAGCCAAAATGAAGAATAAAAACCCAGCAGCAAACTCCACTTCAAAAAAAAAAAAAAAAAAAAAACAAAACCCAGACACCTAACAACAAACCATAAAGAAGACGAAAGAGGCAAAGGAAGAGCAAAAAACGAACCTGAAATGAAGATCTGTGAACACACCAAGTCTATTGCCAACACCAATTGATGAGTAAGCCAATTAAAAAAAGAGTTTTTTTTAAGAATCAAGCCGAAGAGAGTTAGAGAGTGAGTGCTTTTTTTTCTTCTTTCTTTTTTTTGCCTTTTCTTATTTGTCTCTTTTTTCATTTTTCGGCCTTTTGTAATCTTTTATCCTGCAAGCTAAAGATTTGGTGATGAGAGTGGCCTTCATGTTACTTCAGCCTTTGGTTTTGTGAGAAACGGGCTTCATTTTTTTTTTTTTTTTTTTTTTTTCTTTTTTTTTTTCAGATAAAAAAGTAATATAATATAATATATTATTACTATTGGGCCTTTTACAAGTGGGGGGCCTTAGGCCAGTGGCCTAAATGGCCTATAGCTTCAGCCGGCACTCATGCACTGATTCTAATGACACATAGACGAGAGAAATGCGAGAAGTGCTAAAAAAGAGGAGTATTTTGGAATGATAATATAATATATATTACAAATTCAATTATATATATATATACACACGCGCGCGTCTACATTGAATATTTGTACGAAATGCTGGCACTAAAATATAAGGAATATCCTCTTGTACCAAACACCTGAAGAATGTAGCTTTTAAACTCTGTGAGAGGGCAAAGATGAAAAAGAAAGAGCAGTCTTGTTGGGCTGGCAATCGCTTTGCTTCGATTTTTATGCCAAACAGTAAGCCTAATTTCATGTGGGTATGGGCCCAAAACATGTCCGATGGGTTTGAGCAGAATTAGCCATATTGGAACCCATGACATGTTATAAAGGACAGTGATTTGCTCCCAAAAAAAAAAAAAAAGTTATAAAGGACAGTGATAAAAAAAAATTAAAAATTAGTATACTCACCACTCAACAGAGTTCAAAAGCAGATTCGGCAAGGCCCAAATAAACTAAAAATTGATTACCAAAAAAAAAAAAAAAAAACTAAAAATACAGTCCGTCATGAAGAAAAAAACATTAGAAGCCAGAGTAATAGAAAGTAGGTTTTTTTTTAAAACAAAATAAAATAAAAAATATTTTAGAAAGTAATAGCAAGTAGTTTTAAGGGATATTCTGTATATTCATTTTTTTTAGGAAATTAGTAGGAATCAATGGAATAACCTTAAAAGAATGTTTATTGTATTCCATTCCCTTTCTTGGCATATCTCTAAAAAATGGAGGAACACTCCTTTCTTTAGTTAAATGAAGATGAAATAACAATTTTATCCATGGTGATATTATACATTTCTTAGTTTTAATTCATTTTTTATATAACTCCTAATCACATTATTAGGATTATTTCACTTAATCAGAAGCCTTAACTTAGTTGACACTTTTTTATGTTTCAAAGAGAGATATGGTCAGGTTCAAATCCCCATTTCCCCTAACTATTGAACTATCCCAAAAAAAGAAGAAGAATTAAATCATTTTCATTAAGTTAATTTTTGTAATTTATTCATTATATTTCATTCTTTTTTCATAAACCTCAAACACGGTAACTGACAGTCTCTTGCCCTTTTTTAATATTTTTTTTAGAGAAAATATTTTGCCATATTATAGCATAAAATATTATTACACAAGGAAATATTTTGTACACACACACACACAAAAAAAAAAAAAAAAAAAAAAAAAAAAAAAAAAAAGCATCCGTTAATCCGATGATGTCTACCAAAATTAATATGGCACAGGATTATTTCAACCAAACTCTTCCAATTATTGGTATGAATTAATTACTTATATTGGTACTCTGATATTGTTTTAGGGAGATGATATTTTCACATTAAAAATAATTTTATTTCACATCATCTCTTCTTGGTTTTTATAGGGCAAAGTTCATAATGAAGTCCATCCATCTGATTGTGTTTGGATGGAAGAATTTTAAAAATTGTATTTATATCACCGTACATCTTTGGTGCGATAATCACTTTATAAGCGTAAATGCTTGTAGAGTGTGGGGGGGCAAGGGATAGAGTTCAGGTCTTCAGGAGAGAGTTTCATACACTTATACACTTAAATTAGGTTATAGTAAAAATTATATCTTGTATTAAAAAAAAAAGTTATATTTATGAATTATCCGAGTTCGTTAATTTAAACTTTCATTTTCTGGATAAGTATCTTTAAATTTAAGGAATTAAAATATTATAATAGTTACGAGGATAATATATAATAATGATTCATTGCTGTTGGATGATATGGTATCATGATTGTTGGTGATATTAGTGGTAGTGACCGTGACAATCACCCGGTAATTGTGGCATTGCTAGTGAGTAGTGACACTGTGACAGTAGAGCTTGGCAGCAACAGTGGTGATATTAATGGCAATATTGTAGTGAATGGAGATAGACTGATAGCGGAGAATATAAAAGTCTAATATTTAAGAATGATATTATTTGTGAAGTTGGAAAAAAACTCTGTACGTATACGTGTTTATTTGGAAATAATTTATCTAACTTTTATTTAAAATTTTTTATTAAAAATGTACTAAAATATACTTGTATTTTGAAAAAGATTTAAAAACATGAGAAAAATCAAAGAAAAATGAGATTTTAAAAAACAGTACATAAAAACTAAAATCTAAAAGTTAAGCATATAAGCTGATACCAAACAAACACGAAATTTGAACATGAAATTTAGATACTTAATATTTAGACGTTCAAACTACTGTGTAGTTGTTAGAGACTTACAAATATCATTTTTAGAATTTTATGTAAATGTCAATTTAGTTATTGTTATAAACTTATAAATATCATTTTAGAATTTGTTGTAAATGTTAATTTAGTTATTGAATCTTCAATTTGAACAATTAATCCCTACATATTAAGTTTTTAACAAATCAAACATTTTGTTAAGAATATGTTTTATTTGTAATAAATGCAATATATAGGAATCATTTTTTTTTTATATATACAATATAGAAATACTACTTTAACACAATCTAAGTGTATATATGCGTGAATCTCTCTCCTAGAAACTTAAACCTCGGCCCTTACCCTCCACACCCCACAAGCACTTATACTTGTAGAGTGACTATCATACCAAAGGTGCATGGTATTTAGAAATCAATTGTTAAATCCATAGTGTAATGAGCAAATTGACATTTGCATAAAAGTTTATTATTGTAAAAACTCTCCTAAGTCCTAAATATTAAAATAACTATCTTACTATCTCATGTCCAATTTTTTTTTAACTCTCAAATTAAAACTTATAAAATTAACGTATGCTCTTAGGGCATAAATTAGTCAACAATTTTAAGAAACTTTTATGAAAAATGACTAACTTTTTGAACAATTTTTTAAATTTCTAATAAAGTTTTTAAAAAAATAAATAACTAGTATATGCCCTAACGGTTAGCACATACATTAACTAGACCGAACTCATAATACTAAAAAGAAGTTAACTTGAAACAATCAAGTAAGACATTGAAATAAGTTTTGCTTTTTCCTTTTCTTCTGGGTATGTTTTTAGTTTTCACTACTAAGTTCTGGCTGTCAGGTACAAGCAAAGAATATGCAACTTGTTTAAGATTTTTTTTTTTTTTTTTTTTTGAGAAAAGTTTAAGAAGTATACATAGCATTCGCCATTCATTGCAAGGTCGGCAATTTCATAATTCCGTGCCCCAACTTCGAAATTGGACTAAATATTTGCAGAGTAAAACTGTGCCGCGTGGCGACTTGTCAACACGTGTATTGACTTCTAGCTAACAAGCTGTTTCTGACAGGGATGGAAATGGAATAACAAAGAAAGTCTAACAAGAATATTATTCAGTATTCACAATTTTTTTTTAATCGATTTGTGGTATGTTAGTAATAGATTTTATTTACTCCAATTACAACTTATTAATCACAAGTTCTTAACATTACCCATCTACTCATGCTAATAATATTTGCATTTATACATTTTCTCAACTTCTCATATTGGCTTAGAGGTTTTTTTTTTTTTTTTTTTAATTCTAAAAAAAAGTATTTTATTTATTTATGATAATTTAATAGTTTACAACAGCTAGAGAGAATGATATCAATCTTAGACATTTTCATTGAAAATACCAAAAAGTATAAGTTAAATTACAAATTCTTAGCCACAATATAATAATTATTAGATAATATAATTGATATGATACTATAAACTTAGGGAAAAGTTAACAAATACCTTAAAGAAATTGATTTAAAAAATGTTTTTAGAATTTTTTCTTAAAAAAAAACTTATTTTATTGACAATTTTTTATATTTTTCATAAAAGTGAAGTAAAACTTTTCTTAAAATAGCTCATTAACAAAAGCCCTAACAACATCCATTAGCATAATAACACGTTATATTTAATAAAATAATGACATAAACTCAAAAAGTCATAGTGAAAAGTCTTGTAACTCAATTTTTTGATACGTCTTGGAAACATTCAATGTTTAAATTCTTATTCCCTCAATTATAGAATTATATATCTCTAAAATATATATATATATATATATATATATGTGGGGTCTGTTATTAAAAAATGTTGGGATCATTAGAAGTGGACTCGGGGCCCAACGGCCCAATCCGAGGACACTTGGTTGTCCGAGAATAGTTTAAAAATTTTTATTATTATTAAATAAATAATATAAGAGAAAGGAATGGATATTATATATAATGGCATAACTCACGTCCGAGGACATCATAGTCCGAGGTGAATGTAATTTTCATTTATTCTGAAGACTCCACAAGATTATACCTGAACTGGAAGTTGGGTGTAAACCAAAGGAGGAGTCGGGGAGGATAGCAAATATCTTCCAAGGCCATCACCTCCACATTAAATGCTTTCCAGCTAACCCTCTGGCCACATTAATGTGGAGGTGATACCTGAACAGTGACTAAGCAGCTTTATGGCCACTAAACGAACGTTCCGGTAGGTGCTAGATGGGACAGAAAGGAACTTCCCAGATAAGAACTACACGTGTACGATGGGAATGAGGGAGAAGGTGGTGTATATAACTGGGAAACGAATGAGAGAAAGGGGGACTTTTTGGAGAAAAAACCAGAAAAGGAAAGAAAAAGATAAACACCCTGAAAACCATGCCGAGAAGAATTTTTTTCCTTTGAATCAATCTAAAATACCCTTGATTACTGAGTGAGTAGAACCTTTCCCGTCTAACAGTACCAGTTCTAATACCCATTCTCTATAAATCTATTGTTTGGGCTTGTTGGGCTGAAAACCCATTCATATTCTAGGTCCAATCCATTTTGAGTCCCTACAATTGGCGCCGTCTGTGGGAAGAACTTGATCTGTGGAGAAGGAAAGGCAGGTGTGAATACTCACAATGGAACAGGGAGTACCGCAGCAACCAGTGACGGGCCCGCAACAGGTGGATGTTGATCAGCACCAGGCAGAGTCTAGGGGTTCTCAGCACAGTAATCCGTTGGTAGACCACGAACGCGGGGGAGATCATGAGGGGAGTACCCGAACAAACCACGCAGATAAGAGTCGTTCTCGGGGGAAAGGCCATGTTTCTCTTGAAAAGAGCGATGGAAACTTGCAGCGTAAGATTGATAAGCTGAAGAGGGAGTTGCGATATGAGCGACGAAGACGTAAGACCCATAATCCCAGGCATTCCTCTGAGGAGTCGGATGACACCAGCTACAGGCGAAGGTCGAGAACTCCACCCAGTGAATCTTTTTCATGTGAAGACGAGTACCATCGTGGGCGAAGAAATAAGAGTCCAACGCGCCAGGGTCAGGGGAATGATGCCTTGAACAAGGCTTTGAGTCAGGTTTCTAAGTCACCATTCACGCGACATATTGAGGACGCTAGTCTTCCTCGGCGATTCAATCAACCTGCGTTCACTATTTATAATGGTCGAACAGACCCAGTGGAACATGTTAGTCACTACAGCCAGAGAATGGCTATTCATGCGAAGGATGAGGCCTTAATGTGCAAGGTTTTTCCCTCGAGCCTGGGCCCGGTGGCGATGAGATGGTTTAACGGCTTAAGAACTAATACTGTTGACTCTTTTGAGAAGCTCACCCAGGCCTTTGGTGCTCGTTTTATTACCTGTAGGAGGGTTGTTCAACCCTTGGGGTCGCTGTTGTCCATGTCTATGCGAGAGGGGGAAACCCTAAAAGCCTACTCGAACAGATACTGGGAAATGTTCAACGAGGTAGATGGGGCTCATGATGACGTGGCTATGAACACCTTTAAGGAAGGTCTTCCAACCGAGCACGGTCTGAGGAAGTCTCTGACTGGCAAGCCTGTTACTAGTGTACGTCAGCTTATGGATCGGATAGACAAATATAGACGAGTAGAGGAGGATCAGATGCAGGGCAGAGGAAAGTCTAAGGCAGTAACTCAGGAGAGGAGGGATTTTAGGCCGGACCGGTATAATAACAACCGGCCTCGGAGGGACTTTGGAGGACAGTCTGGGTCTGCTAACTCCCAGACAGTTAACGCCGTGTTCCGAGAACCAGTGCAATGAGTTCTGGAGAAGATAAAGGACGAGCCGTTCTTTAGGTGGCCTAATAAGATGGCAGGGGATCCTGCAAAACGTAATCGGAATCTTTATTGCCAATACCATCAAGACCATGGGTATGTTACCGAGGATTGTAACAATCTGTGGGACCATTTAGAGCAATTGGTGCAAGAAGGGAAATTGACCCAATTTCTGCATCATTCCGGTGGCCGAGGAGGCCACGAAGGATCGGCGTTTCAGGGAAAAGCTTCGAGGGGACCTCCTTTAGGCACGATAAACGTTATATTTGCCGCCCCGGGGAGAACTGGATCTTGCCCCTTTAGGGTAATGTCTGTGTCTCAACAATCGAAGGGGGGCTTAAGTTCAAGGCCGAAGAAGGCTAGACCAGGTACCTCGTTAGTGATAGGTTTCTCAGAAGAGGATAAGAGAGGAACCCTGCAGCCGCATGATGACGCACTGGTGGTTACGATTAGAATCGGAGGGTATGACGTTAGGAGAGTGATGGTTGATGACGGAAGCGCTGTCGAGGTGATGTATCCTGATTTATTCAAGGGGCTGAATCTGAAACCTGAAGATCTATTGACGTACAATTCTCCGCTGGTAGGCTTCGAGGGCAAGTCTGTTACCCCGATGGGAATGGTTAGATTACCTGTACAAACGGGTTCAGATACGGTGGAGGTGGATTTTATTGTGGTGGATGCTTTTTCTCCGTATACGGCTATCTTGGGAAGACCTTGGTTACATGCTTTGGGGGCTGTTTCTTCTACCCTTCATCAGAAAGTGAAGTATCCTTCAGGAGGCGAAGTTTTGGAAATTTTGGGAAATCAGACCATGGCTAGGCAGTGCATGATAATGGCCATTCAACATCGGCCAGAGACTGGTATTTCGGCTGCAGCGGAGGTTGATTTATAGCAATCAAGGAGTCAGGGAGTTCATCTTGGTACGTCCACAGAGGAGATGAGGTGTGAAGAGTTGGAAAGGGAGAGTGTTGGTGATGATCCAGAGAAATACTTCCAGGTCAGGGCTCAGTTGCCTTTGTTGGAGAAAGAGCGGTTGATCGAGTTTTTGAGGAGAAACGTTGATGTATTTGCATGGAATGCCTATGAAGCCCCGGGGGTGGATCCGGAGTTCATTTACCATCACTTGAACGTTAATCCCTCATGTGTTCCGAAGAAACAACTACCTCGGCGTCCGTCCAGGGTACACGTCGAGGCCATTAAAGATGAGGTGACCAAGTTAAAGCAAGCTGGAGCTATCAAGGAAGTGTTTTACCCTCAGTGGTTGGCCAATACAGTCGTAGTGAAAAAGAAAAATGGAAAATGGCGGGTGTGTGTTGATTTTACGGACCTTAATAGAGCGTGCCCAAAGGATCCTTTCCCTATGCCCCGTATAGATCAGTTGGTGGATGCGACAGTGGGCCATCCTCGGATGAGTTTCCTGGATGCCTTTCAGGGCTATCATCAGATCCCACTAGCGTTGGACGATCAGGAGAAGACCGCTTTTCTCACTCCCACTAGAAATTATCACTACAAGGTAATGCCTTTCGGTTTAAAGAATGCAGGGTCTACCTACCAAAGAATGATGACGAAAATGTTTGAGCAGCAGTTCGGTAGAAGCATTGAGGTTTATATTGATGATATGGTCGTAAAGAGTAAGGTAGTTGTCGAACACGTGACGGACCTTAACCACACTTTTGAGATTTTAAGAAGGCATAAACTGCTGCTAAACGCATCCAAATGCTCATTTGGAGTTAGCTCAAGTAAGTTCCTGGGTTACATGGTGACCCATAGGGGAATTGAGGTTAACCCTGATCAGATTAAAGCCATAACTAATTTGCAGCCACCTCGGAATCCTAAGGAGGTCCAGAGACTGACCGGGATGACCGCCACACTGAATAGATTCATATCCAGGCCGGTGGATAGGTGCAGGTCTTTTTTCTTATTGCTCCATAAATGGAAAGGATACGAATGGACTGAGGAGTGTGCTTTGGCATTTCAGCAGCTGAAGGAGTATTTATCTCGGCCACCCATCATGTCTAGCCCCGAGGTGGACGAGGTTCTTTTTGCCTACCTGGCAATCACCACTTATGCGATTAGTCTTGTTCTGATACGAGTGGACAATGGAGTACAGCGGCCAGTCTATTACGTGAGTAAATCTCTTCATGAGGCAGAAGTACACTACCTGCCATTGGAAAAGGCCATTCTAGCGGTGGTCCACGCCACCAGAAAGCTTCCTCATTATTTCCAAGCGCATACAGTAGTTGTCCTGACTCAATATCCGATCAAAGCAGTACTTCGGAGTGCAAACTATACTGGTAGAATAGCTAAGTGGGGTACAATTTTAAGGGCTTTTGATGTCAAGTATATGCCTCGCACTTCCGTGAAGGGTCAGGTGCTCGCCGATCTGGTAGCTGAGTTTGCCGAAGGTCCTGAAGAAATACAAACAAGCCCAGGTGGCATGGATGAAAAATCGGTTGGCCTTTTTTCCGCGCAACCTATTTCACCCTAGACGGTGTATGTGGATGGGGCAGCAAATCAACGGGGGTCCGGAGTGGGGCTTGTGTTGATATCTCCTGAGGAAGTCATCATTGAGAAGTCCCTTAGACTAGGATTCTCAGCCACTAATAATGAGGCAGAATATGAAACCTTATTAACAGGGATGGCAATGGTCGCTAAGCTGGGCGGAAAAACTTTGGAAATCTTCTCGGACTCATGGCTTGTGGTGGGCCAAGTCAGAGGGGAATTGGAGGCTCGGGACACGAGAATGCAGGAATACTTGAGCCAGCTTAGGCATATACAAGCTAATTTTGAATTCTTTAAAATAACCCACGTCCCTAGGAGTGGAAATGCTTATGCAGACTCTTTGGCTACTCTTGCCACTTCCTCGGTTCAAAACTTACCTCGGATGATCATGATCGAGGATTTGGGTACACCTACCCGAGGAATCACGGAAAAGCTACAGGTCAACCAAGTTAGTTCAGCGCGTAGTTGGATGGACCCTATAATATTATTCCTTAAGAAGGATACACTGCCGAAGGACAGATCAGAGGCAGAAAAGATACGACGAAAGGCTCCCCGTTTTTGGCTATCCGAGGATAAGAAGTTTTATAAACGCTCTTACTCTGGCCCCTACCTGCTCTGCGTACGCCTTGAGGCATCGGAAGATCTACTAGAAGAGTTACATGAAGGAATTTGTGGTAGTCACATCGGAGGAAGGTCTTTGTCTCACAGGGCGATTACCTAAGGGTACTGGTGGCCAGGAATGCAAAAGGAAGCGCAGGAATATGTAAGAAAATGTGATCAATGCCAAAGGTTCGCGCCAAATATTCATCAGCCTGGAGGTGTCCTCAATCCCCTTTCTAGTCCTTGGCCTTTTGCCCAGTGGGGACTGGATATCGTTGGCCCTTTCCCTAGAGCAGTAGGAAATAAGAAGTACCTGTTGGTTGGCACGGATTACTTCACGAAGTGGGTTGAAGCTGAGCCCCTAGCTAATATCAGAGATGTCGATGTCAAAAGATTCCTGTTAAGAAATATCATTACTCGGTTTGGGGTCCCTCAAACTCTCATCTTGGACAACGGTCTGCAATTTGATAGCAAGACTTTTAGAAGATATTGTTCCGATTTAGGGATAAAGAATAGATATTCCACCCCAGCCTATCCGCAGGGGAATGGACAGGCCGAGGCTGTCAACAAAGTCATAGTGGGTGAACTTAAGAAGAGACTGGATGAGGCAAAGGGGAGATGGGTGGAGGAACTTCCACATGTCCTTTGGGCGTATAGAACAACACCCCGACGATCGACAGGGGATACCCCATTCTCAATGACATATGGAGCTAAGGCCGTGATCCCTATTGAAACGGGCTTCCCAACGATGAAAACTAGTAATTTCACCCCGGATGGAAATGACGAGCTGTTGAGAAAAAGTCTAGACTTAATAGACGAGCGACGAGAGAAAGCTATGGTTCAACTGGCGTACTACCAGCACAAGCTGAAATAGGGCTATGATGTCAACGTCAAACTAAGGCCGTTAGCTCCGGGAGACTTGGTGTTGAGGAAAGTCGTGGGAAATACCAAGAACCCAGCATGGGGGAAGCTGGGGCCCAATTGGGAAGGACCATATCGTATTACATCTGTAGCAGGGATAGGGGCTTATTATCTAGAAGATTTAGATGGAAAAACTATACTCCATCCCTGGAATGTAAATAACCTAAGAATGTATTATTATTGACAAGTACTCTTTACTTTCCTTTATGACTTATCTCACTCCTACAACTTGTATTTCTGGAATAAATGGAAGTAGTAAACAGAAACTAAGTCATGTCAGGTCCTCGGACCACAACTTAGTGAAAATTATTACACTATAAATGGAAGTAGTAAACAGAAGCTAAGTCATGTCAGGTCCTCGGACCACAACTTAGTGGAAATTATAACACTATGAATGGAAGTAGTAAACAGAAACTAAGTCATGTCAGGTCATGGAAGTAGTAAACAGAAACTAAGTCATGTCAGGTCCTCGGACCACAACTTAGTGGAAATTATTACACTATGAATGGAAGTAGTAAACAGAAACTAAGTCATGTCAGGTCCTCGGACCACAACTTAGTGGAAATTATTACACTATAAATGGAAGTAGTAAACAGAAACTAAGTCATGTCAGGTCCTCAGACCACAACTTAGTGGAAATTATTACACTACGAATGGAAGTAGTAAACAGAAACTAAGTCATGTCAGGTCCTCGGACCACAACTTAGTGGAAATTATTACACTACGAATGGAAGTAGTAAACAGAAACTAAGTCATGTCAGGTCCAACTTAGTGGAAATTATTACACTATAAATGGAAGTAGTAAACAGAAACTAAGTCATGTCAGGTCCTCGGACCACAACTTAGTGGAAATTATTACATTATGAATGGAAGTAGTAAACAGAAACTAAGTTATGTCAGGTCCTCGGACCACAACTTAGTGGAAATTATTACACTATGAATGGAAGTAGTAAACAGAAACTAAGTCATGTCAGGTCCTCGGACCACAATTTAGTGAAAATTATTACACTATAAATGGAAGTAGTAAACAGAAGCTAAGTCATGTCAGGTCCTCGGACCACAATTTAGTGAAAATTATTACACTATAAATGGAAGTAGTAAACAGAAGCTAAGTCATGTCAGGTCCTCGGACCACAACTTAGTGGAAATTATTACACAAGCTAAGTCATGTCAGGTCCTCGGACCACAACTTAGTGGAAATTATTACACTATGAATGGAAGTAGTAAACAGAAACTAAGTCATGTCAGGTCCTCAGACCACAACTTAGTGGAAATTATTACACTATAAATGGAAGTAGTAAACAGAAGCTAAGTCATGTCAGGTCTTCGGACCACAACTTAGTGGAAATTATTACACTATGAATGGAAATAGTAAACAGAAACTAAGTCATGTCAGGTCCTCGGACCACAACTTAGTGAAAATTATTACACTATGAATGGAAGTAATAAACAGAAGCTAAGTCGTGTCAGGTCCTCGGACCACAGCTTAGTGGAAATTATTACACTATGAATGGAAATGCGAAACAGAAACTAACGTAAGTAATGAAGAGCAATCATACATGAAATTGTGTAAGTAATAGACAAAACCTTAAGTGTCTCTTATAAGTTGCCAAAAAGAACTGTGTGTTACAACCAGAAACATCCTTAAAAGGATTTTTTTTTTAAAAAAAACAATAACAAAACAAATAAAACAAAGAAGGGAAAGATGAGATAAAAAATATACTAAGAGGCATTCAACTATCAGCAACAATTTAGTTAGCTTTATCTGGAGCTTGGTTGGAGGGACTTTGCCAGCTATCTCAGGAGGAACGTCCTTTTCCTGCACCATAGGAACTTCTCTAACAGGCAGAGTGGTCGAGGCTAAAGCCTGCTCAAAAGCTTGAGAAGCCGCCCCGTCTTTGGGTCCTGTTACTTCTTTAGCCGAGGATAGATCCTTTGCTTTTTCAGGCACTGGTGGTAGCTCCGGCTGATTGGAAAAGGGAGGAATCCGAACCTGAACCTCCCTAAATGGATCAGCGGTAGTAGAGGATATTTCCCTTTGCGGAGCAGAAGGGGTGGAGGCCCGAATGGCTGGAGGGAAATAAATATTCTTGAATTTCCTTAACTCTGATGAGGATTCAACCCCAGCTCGGTCAAGAGCCTCTTGCCAGGTCAAGGTACAATATTCACGGCACACCACGGGTACCTCAGCTCGGAATGCATTCTCTGTCTCAGCAACGCCCACATTGAAACCATTCTGCTCGGCAATATCTCTCTCTTTTTCAGCCTCGGCCTTAGCTCTCTCTGCCTGATCTCTAAGCTTCTGGACTTCCTCCAGTTGTTTTTGCAGAGCCAACACCTGTTCCTTAGAAATTGCTAGCTGGGCATTGGCATCACGCAGAAGCCGCCCTTGATCCTCGGCCTGTTTTTGGAAACCCGCTAGGGCTGAATTAGCACTCTTCCGAGTAGTTTCCTTGGCTACTAGCTTCTTCTTCAACAACACGATGTTTTGCTCAGAAGCATTTAGTGTGCGCACAGCTGTTATCTTTTTCTTCTTCTCCTCGTCTATTTGCTGGTAGTAAGATTCAGCTATCTCCTCCAACCTGAAGGTAGCTTAAACAGCCTAGAGAAAAAGAAGTCAGAAACGCATAAAAAAAAAAAAAAAAAACAACAACAACAACAACAGTAAGAATGTAATGGTAAAAATGTCATACTATGCCTAAATATCTTTTCGTATTTTGAAAAACCTCCTCTCTCTTGATTGCTCTCGGCTCGGCCATGTCCCGTGGAAGAAGAAGTGTTTCTTCCAGTGCTGGGGCAACTCGGCATTCAAATCCATCACTAAAGTTCCTGATCGAAGCATCCTCTCTCAGAGGCTTCTCATCGAGCATAGGGGCTGGGAGCCAGGCCTCAGGTTCCAAGGACTGGATAGTTGTCTTATCCACCCCTCGCTGCGACCCATGACTTGTTTTTTGCTGCTTAGCAGCTCTTTGATCCTCACCCTCATGGGTAGGGTAAGTCTTCCCCGCATCTAATACCTCTTTACCTTTTGACTCTCTCCTCCTCTTTGGATAGCTGGGCTCGGTCATGGTTGGTCGGGATGACTGAGGAGGAAGAGCAGGAGGAGGTGGAGGATTGACCTGAACTTGCTGTTCCACTACTTGGCCGGGCTGGCCTTCGATTACATCTTTCAGGCTCCTCTGGCTTCTCCTTTGAATAACCATTTTCTTTGAAGTCACCTCGGGAGATTGGGTTTGGTTAAAAACTTCAAATCCGTCGGCGGAGTCGGACAACTCTACAAGTCCGCCCGAGGTGTATTTTCCTTCTTCTTCCTCTTCTTCTTCTTCTTCTTCTTCTTCCTCTTCTTCTTTTCCTTCTTCTTTTTCTTCTTCTGTCTTTTTCTTTTTCTTCTTTTCCCTCTCTCACTTTTCGGGGGACGGAACCTGATGATGAAGCCCTAACAGAAACCGTGGCTTTAGGCGATGGTTCAATAAAGGGCACACCTTCAGGAATGGGGGTGTCCTCAGGAACAATGAACCCCTCAAAGGCAACACTGATACGGTGGAGCCGAGGATCTTTTGCTTTTATCACATACTTGGGAGCCTGAAAGGCTCTTGAAGCAGGTTTGTACTTAAGTATTAGGTGTGCTGCTTTTAACTGACCGTCGGAGGGATTCACATACACCTCGGATCGTAGGATTCTGTCCAAGCTCTCCCTGTTGACCAATCTAAAATTACATCTTGTAGCTCGCTTATCTGTAAGATAAATAAAACTTAAAAGTTAATTTTGATTAGAAATAAAAATAGCTTCAAAGAAAATAAAAATATATATATAAATAAATAAATAATAAAAATAAAAATAAAATAAAGTAAAAAAAAAAATTATTATTATTTTTTCTAAAGGGCATACATCCTGGGAATCCCACCTGGCTGTCCCTCTACAATCGGGCAGGGTAAACCATCATGCCATTCCCCAGAGAAAATAAGGAAGTCGTCTTTTAAACCTTTGTTTGAAGTAGGGAGGCACTGGATCAATCTTACTGCAGGGTATCTAGACTTAAGGTAGTATCCCTGATCCTTCAAATGATTGAGGTTATATACTCAGTTCACATCGTGATGGGTCAAACCTAAATTGTACTTGGCGTTTAAAGCCTCTATGCTCCCCAGCACCCTGAACATATTCGAGGCGCACTGTGTGGGAGATAATCTGAAAAACCTAAGATAACTTTTCGTCAGATTACCCATTGGAATGGTCATCCCTCCTTCGATGAAGGCTATCATGGGAATGACTACCTCACCCGTCTGTCTGTCACGCTTCCAAGTTTGAAGGGAAGCGTATCTCATACCCACCGTTGAGGGAATCCTATACTTAGCCCTAAATGATTCTATTTGTTCTTCGGAATCAACTAGATACTTAAATCTACCCATTTTCTAACAGTAAGTAAGGAAAAACTAATACAGAAGATGGAAAACTAGAAAGGGTCAAGGAAACTTACAGGTTTAGAAAATAAGCTCCTCGGACGGGCTCTTAATATTTATGAGAGCACAAAGTAATGAAAGAGAGACAGATTCAATGAATGTGTACTGAGACGAAGTAATTTGTAACTGACAAAAGATTTGATTTGAAAGGTATTCTATAAGGGCGCAAAAAGTGGGAGCGGGAAAAACCCCGCCCATAAATGCAAGGGATCACCCACTGTTAGATGTGCATCAGGTCGTTGAACGTGTGGGACAATAGAGCAGTCATTATTTAATAGTGGCGTGCTCCTAACGCCGAAACGTCAGGAGTGTGCCTTGGGCAAACGAAAAGACATTCAGAAAGCGGGGAAAGCCTACAAAATAAATGAAGGCTGGATATCAAAATCTCCCTTTTTCCCGAGGTGGCAAAAAGCGAGATTTTGAGAGGTTATTGTGGGGCCTGTTATTAAAAAATGTTGGGATCATTAGAAGTGGACTCGGGGCCCAACGGCCCAATCCGATGACACTTGGTTGTCCGAGGATAGCTTAAAAATTTTTATTATTATTAAATAAATAATATAAGAGAAAGGAATGGATATTATATATAATGGCATAACTCACGTCCGAGGACATCATAGTCCGAGGTGAATGTAACTTTCATTTATTCCGAAGACTCCACAAGATTATACATGAACTGGAAGTTGGGTGCAAACCAAAGGAGGAGTCGGGGAGGATAGCAAATATCTTCCAAGGCCATCACCTCCACATTAAATGCTTTCCAGCTAACCCTCTGGCCGCATTAATGTGGAGGTGATACATGAACAGTGACTAAGCAGTTTTATGGCCACTAAACGAACGTTCCGGTAGGTGCTAGATGGGACAGAAAGGAGCTTCCCAGATAAGAACTACACGTGTACGATGGGAATGAGGGAGAAGGTGGTGTATATAACCGGGAAACGAATGAGAGAAAGGGGGACTTTTTGAAGAAAAAACCAGAAAAGGAAAGAAAAAGATAAACACCCTGAAAACCATGCCGAGAAGAATTTTTTCCTTTGAATCAATCTAAAATACCCTTGATTACTGAGTGAGTAGAACCTTTCCCGTCTAACAGTACCAGTTCTAATACCCATTCTCTATAAATCTATTGTTTGGGCTTGTTGGGCTGAAAACCCATTCATATTCTGGGTCCAATCCATTTTGAGTCCCTACAATATATATATAATAAAAAATCATATGAAAAAGTAAAATTTTATTATATTTAATGTTTTGTTTTCATTAATGTAAAGTAACACTCACACTCAAAAAAAAAAAAAAAAAAACAAAGTAAAGTAACACGTCAGCTAGACTCAATCAATAAACTCAATAGTCAATACACACTATGCAAAGTACGTACGATCGGGTTAGGCTAACTTGATTGGTTCACATCATCTCCTTGTATATTTATAAATCTTCAAACTCAACAATCAAAATAGAAAACGAATATCCATCTACTAGTACTCGACGATTACTTCTCCAAAGTGTTAAAAATATAAAGAAACAACGTAAGCTACTCTTGTCTGACATGTCTGTTGCTAATCAGACTTTAATTATAGAGAAATCAGTATATACTTTATAATTATGAATTTCCTTGTTTTAATAATCTTATAAAGTATTTTGTGAACAACCTAACACCGTACGTGTTCTTTAATGAAGTCCAAAGTTTTGTTGCATCATATTTTGTATAATTGAGAATAATGTTGACGCAGTCAATATATCATACAATTTTATTTAGAAGATATCATGTTAGTATAATAACTAATAGAAATGTAATTATTTATATACGACTTCCTAGTTTCCAATCCAAAACAAGCACAAAGAAATAAAAAAATATTTCTTTATCTTAGTCTTTTGAGTTGATTTGACAATCACTCTATGTCTTGGTCTTCTCTAAATAAAATAGATAACTTGATGTTAGCTTATCAAGAATGATTCTAGTATAGTTCATAACTTATTATAATCAACTATGAATTTTTCCTTGCCCATAAGAACTTGGACAATATTCTTCATAATTCTTCTTATAATTTGTTGATGTGTTAAATTGTAATTGGTGTGTAATATTACCACCGGGAGTAGTTGGTCTAGTAGTTAGCTCACTCTTAAGAGTTTGGGAGGTAGAGATTCCAAATTTGAATCCTCTAATAGGAAGCACCTAGGAAATAATTTCATACTCTTGGCTCATACTCACTAGCATCTTAGATGGGGCTGAGTGTACAGTTATGCCTCATCTGGATCCCCTGCTCCTGCAGGCCTGAGCTTAGCAAATAGAGTGTCACTATGACCACATCTAAGACGCCAATTCAGGTCACCCTCCTTTACCCATTTATAAAAAAATTAAAAATTAAAAAAATTCATAAAAAAATTGGTATGTAGTGTGCTTTTGGATTGAGATTATAAATGAAAATTATTTCACTATTTAGCTTATTTTTGCTATTATTTATGTGTCCTACTGCACTTTTTGACACTTTTTGGCACTATTTACGGGTCCTACCGTACTATTTCAACTAATTTTTACTTTTATCCATAGTACTTTCCGTAATAAATTTTTAGTTTCAACAAAATAAGCGGTCTTTAAACACACCCGTAATATTAGAAAGTCAGCTTATTTTTGCTACTATTTATAAATCCCACTGTATTTTTTGGTACTATTTATAGACCCTACTGTATTATTTTAACTAATTTTTAACTTTATCTATAATACTTTTACTAAAATTTTTTTTAATTTTAATAAAATAAGCACATATACCTAATTATAATGAGATTTTATTAATGTGTGCCCTTATAGCACATATTAATTTTTATTTTTGAAAAAATTATCTTGAAAATTAAAAAAGTAATGACAACTTTTTAAATTTTTGATAAAATATTTTTTAAAATAAAAATTAAGGCACACATTAACCAGACTTTTATAATGTACCAAACACAGTGTAAGGCTTTATCTGACTTTAAGATGCTGTCTGCAACGAACAATCCCCAGATGATTAAGAAAACTCATATAGCTGATAGCCTAGTACAAAAGTCATATATTGAACAATCCAAACTAGCATTTAGGTCGTGTACAGTCAAGTGATAAAAAGAAAAAGTCGTTGAGTCTCTATGACTCAGCTTTGCCCTGAAATGTTACTGTCACTGAAGCTGAAATACTGCAGAAGGTTCAGAAATCAGAAGGTCAAAATGAAATAACGAACTCAGTTTTCGATATATCTACTTGGAATAGTGCGCCCCAAACCCCATATCATTGCGAGAGCCGAGAGAAATGAATACTTGCTTTGTTAACTTTGCTTGAATAATGCTTCCGCGAGTATATTTTACTATATTTTTACTAATTATTTTTTGAAATCTTTTTATTAATTTTTAGTTGAGTTTATCATTAACATTATTTTTTTCATTTATTAATAATCACTGATCACATTAGTATTTTATAAAAGTTTTTATAAAAAAATTTGTATCTCTATAATTTTCCTTTTGCTTGAATAATGTTACAATCACAAATTATTTTATAACATTTTTACAAATTGTTATTGTGAACAATTTTTTACTGGTTCTCATCTGGACCCACCAATAATATTATTTTTTTATTTATTAATAATTACTCATCACATCAATAATTTGTAAAAATTTTTATAAAAAAATTTGTGTCTTTAGTACTTTTCTCTTTGCTTTGTTTAGTAACCATTTAACTATTTAAGTTATCCAAGAAGTCTAGATTTACTGATAGATTTTTTATTTATGCCAAAAACAAACCTTGACAAATCATAATTACTAAATTATAAACCTTTTACTTTTTAAGGATGCTCATCGTACTATTGTTGTATGTGACCTAGTTAGTAGTTACAATAACAATAATGTCTTTGGTAAGTCACCTGTGGCTTTTGAATCACTAATGGTCCATTTGGAGAGAGAGAGAGAGAGAGAGAGAGAGAGAGAGAGAGAGAGAGAGAGAGAGAGAGAGAGAGAGAGAGAGAGAGAGAGAGAGAGAGAGAGAGAGAGAGAGAGAGAGAGCCAATTTTTAGTTGACTCTACCTTCCTCCTCTCTACTCCCCCTCTCTTCCCCCTTAATCCAAATAGGCCCTAAGTAAATCCATTGAGTAAGGTTGCAAATTTGCAATGATAAATGGGTATACACCTTTACTTAATAGCTTGGTCACATAAAAAAAAGAAAAAAAAAGTTTGGTCACAAATGTGTAAATCTTATGCTGTTTGGTGTTTTTCTATGTGAATAATAGAATACAAATATATTGTCCCACAATTAGTAGAACACAAAAAAAAAAAAAAAGGGGATCAAGGATTTACATTCAGAAGGAATTTATGATATAAATAAGGTTTTGATTGCAAAGTTGAGATGGAACATGGTGACTTTTTGAAGTATGTGAATCAATTAGGTGCATTTTTTTTAGTGGATATATTCACCATCAAGGGCCATGGCCTCGAGAAATTATAGAGTCTTTTGGTGGATAAGTGATGTGGTCCACCATTCCACTTGTTTAAAATTGCTAAGTCAGTAATTAATTTATGTTTAAAAAAAATTTCTAACTAACAATTTTAAACAAGGGGAAGTTTTTTAGTGGAATGGTGGACCACATTACTTGTCCACCATGTGGATCTTATAATTTCTTCATGGCCTCCTAAAATTTTTTTAAAAAGTTTTTATTTTCCCTTATAATTATATTTATAATTAGTTTTTAGGAAAGTTACCCCTTGGCCCCCTTAAATTTTTTTAAACATTTATATTATTATTATTATTATAAAAAAGAAAAAAAAAGGATATTTGTAGATAAGACTCATATGAATTATATCATAACCCTCACAAGATAAGATGTGTTAAGTGATGATATACATAATAGGTTATAAATTCAACCTAAGTAATTTTTGTGTAAGATGTAATATAGACACTCAATTTTGTGTTGGTTTGTACTCATGAATCCACTATCCCAACAAGGAGCTTGACAAAATATTAACCAAGGGCAATTGATATATATTCTCGATAGTTCAAAAGTAATTACAACTCAAAAGATTTTCAAAAGTAATACTCAAAAATTAATTTTGCTCGCTTTGTTGCTAATATCTTTTAAATTACAATAAATGTTTGAGTAGACATTTGAGGCTTTAAATGGACAAAAATTTGACCTAGTTTTGATTTTATAGCAAGTGAGAAATGTTTGTTTGTAGTTAGGGAAACAAGATGTTCAATGTGGCGTGCATTTGCATGCGGGTGCGTACTTAACCATGTAAGGTTTTATGCGTGGGCTTTGGGCTTGTTTATGCAGCCTGCTCTAGGACTAGGCTAATGAATAATAATTAGTTATTTTCACAATTTGTATAGCTGACGTTGTTATAATTAACTTGATTTGAATGCTGTGGTGGCTTGTTCCTAAAAACCCCTAGGCTTTCTGGAAATTGGGCTTCCAATTTATTTGTATTCTTGATTAGGTATAGCTTACAATGGGAGACCCTTGGAGTGATTCTTGCAATGACGGAATGTACCTTAGTTCTATTTATCGTTGGTCTGCTTTGAATTCAAGCCCAACCAAGAAGGCTCCCTAACGGTCAAGCTCCCTATGAGAGATTTGAGCAGGACTTCAATAACCCCCAAATTATGTTCTCACTTTCTCTCGTGTATCTCTCCCCTAAACATTGTTCCAACCCTTCTCTTTGCCCCTCCGTACCCCCCCCCCCCCCCCAATTTATACTCTTGTTTTAGTGGGGTGGTCATGATGAATGGATATTCGGTTTGACAGTGGCCCCCTCCACCTATGAAGTTTGGGTGGTTTCTTTAGTCTTGCTCATTGTTCCCTTGTGTTATGTCAAGCGTTAGGGAGGGGCCCCACTTCCTACCGCTAAGGTGACATTTTGGTAACTTGTGTTTGACGCTGAATCTTGTGCTCGATGAGTGGACTTCCCTAAGGCATTATCTTACATCCTCAACACACAGGGAGTTTTAATTGGAAAGTTTTGCTGAGGTGGAGTCCCTCACTTTGTTGTCCATTTGGCTAGTCTGGGCCCCTTTTGTGTCGAAGCAATCCCAAAAACAAGCCCAAATTATTTTGGGAATGGGCCTATACTTTTCGGCCCACTCACAAATGCAACTAGGATAAAATATTTCCTTACCAATATTTGCTTGATTGTTGATTTTCCATATTAATAAATTTGAATTTCAAAATGAATCACTTGGTGTTTGAAAACATTTTCTTGTGTGTTTTATGCAAATAAATGCATGCTTAGGATAAAGCTCCTTCAACAATATCCTTATTTAAGATTATTCTAATAACATTGGCAGAGGTCGACTTGCTTACCCTAGGGGCTTGAGGAGCCTAACACCTTCCTAAGCCTATACATAACCTTGAGCTCAAAGTCTGATTCGTTAGACCTCTTCATAAGAGTTAAAGTTGGTTCTTGAACCTAAACCATGCGGTGTACTCCTTGCTGGGAAGATAGACACCTTGGGCAACTGAGTAGTCTATATATATAATAATAGGTAAAGCTGAGAAAAATCTAATTAGATTTCAAATTGAAATTCAATTAGAGTCTAATTTTGCACCATGTGTTCCGTCTAATCTAAGTTTCTAAATTTTTGTGCCAAGTGAGTTAATTCAAAGTAAAAATTGGATTTCAATTGGAACTTAATTTTGCGACATGTGTCCTATCTAATCTAGGTACTTTTAATTTTTGTACCAAATGAGTTAATTTAGTGTAAAAAAATGAGGAGTCCAATATAAATAAACCATAAAAAACTTAATTTTTGAATAATTTTATATTTATGAGTTTTTTTTTTTTTGGTAGAACTTAAAACAATTCAAGTTTATAAGTCTTCTATATATATATATATATATATATTAATAAGTAAAACTGAGAGAAATCCAATTATATTTTAATTTGGAATTCAATTAGAGTATAATTTTGCGCCATGTGTCACATCTAATTAAAATTTTGAACCAAGTTAGTTAGTTCAGTGTAAAAATTAGATTTCAATTAAAATTTAATTTTACTGCACCTGTTCCATCTAATCGAAGTTTTTTAATTTTTGTGCCAAATGAGTTAATTTGATAGAGTAGAAAATGAGGGGTCTAATATAAATAAATCATAAAAAACATAATCATATATCTAACACTATATATAAAATTAGAGGAAGAGAGAGTTTGAATGATTTTATATTAATGAATTTTTTTTTATAACTAAAAACAATTCATTTTGGCACAAATATATACCTATATATATATATAAATATATATATATATATATATATTAATAGGTAAAACTTAGAGAACATCTAATTAGATTCTATAATTGAAGTCCAATTTTGCGCTATGCGTCCTAAATTATTTATTTTTAGAGAGAGTTTTATTTTTTAATTTTGGAATAAAATGTGCGACCATATCATAAATATCCATTCAAGTGAGTTATTGTGTACAAAAACTAAAGAGTCTAGAATTAATGAACATTAAAATATTTTAAAAATAGACAACTTACATTTTCTACCTAATAACATTCTTACAAGACTTTTTAAAGAGTTAAAGAAAAAAAGAAGAAGAAGATTGACTATCAATAATATTTAAATTATATATGTAAGATTATTATAATATGTATCTTTTAAGTATATCTATGCATATGCATGGGGTTATAAGCTAGTTAATATAACACATAAAGACACACTTTTACTCAAAAGGCTTAAGTCTAATGAGTATGTACTTAATTATGTTATAATAACTACTCATCATTATTCAATGTGAGACTTCACTCATACGTGTAAACCCAACAATCTTCCCAACAAGTGTAGGGAGTATACATGAAATTCCTAGATCTGTGAGATGTAAAAATAAAGAAAAATATGTTTTAAAGAAAAACAATCACACAAGAAAAATTTTACATGGTTTGACAATTGTTCTACATCCATAGAGTTGCAGTAATTTCACTATTCATAAGGAAAAATATAAGATGCGGTAATACAATTTTCTTTCTTAAAACAACACATGAAACCCAAATTTGAAACAACATTTTTTTTTTAATCCTAGGCACAAGATTCACAATGAGCTAAAAAGGGGCCAATTTTTTTTCCCAAGAAGGCATGTCTATGGACTAAACCTTAAAAAAAATCTCATTAAAAACCATAGCACTTTTAATTATATTGAATTAGGTCATAATCCAAATAAAATACAACTAGGTTTCACATGGTCTAACACTCCTTGGGTAGCCCGTGTTTAGGATGGTAAGCTCACATGTATTAATATCTCTTCGACCTTGATTCATTTGTTATTATGCCATTTAGTTTTTTTATTGTTTTGATCACGTGTCTACAATTTATAATTGATTTAATCACAAGTTTTATAGGAATTTAATTAATCACAAATTTAGTCTTATATATCATTAAAAAATTGTTAAAGAAAATATTTAATATAATATTCACATTACATATAAATTAGGCGTAAATACACTTTTGGTCCTTACATTTTGGGCCGTTTTTCGATTTGGTCCCTAAATTGATTTTGCTCCTAAGTTAGTCCTTGATTTTTTAAAATCGTTTTAAAAATGGTCCTTGCCGTCAACTCAGTTACGGAAAATGCTGATGTGGCAAACAGATTTCACTGTTTACTGACGTGGCCAATAAAATAATAATAAAAAATACCACATCAGCGTCCACGTAGTGTTTTAATGACAAGTAAGCATTTTAATTAATAAAAGAATAAAAATAATTAAAAAAAATTAAACTGAAAAAATTCAAAATCAAAAACAATTCAGTGACTGGGTGTGACGTTTCAGATCTGGCCATTGACGAAGTGGATGACCGAAGCAGAGATTCTGAGTTCTGGGTTTGTTGATGACTGAAATAAGGAGCTGCTTATGGTTTCTGGGTTGTTCATCTTAGTGGGTTTGTTGCTTGATCTCTCTAAATGTTTATTTCTGGGTTGTAAATTTGCATGTTTGATGTATTTTTTTTGGGTTTGTTGTTTGATATTGATTTATGGGTTCGATGTTCACTTCATTTTTTGGATTTCATGTAAATTTCTGGGTTTTTCTTATGGTTTCTGGGTAGTTCATCTCAATGGGTTTGTTGCTTGATCTCTCTAAATGTTTATTTCTGGGTTGTAAATTTGTGGGTTTGATGTAATTTTTCCGGGTTTGTTGTTTGATATTGATTTATCGGTTCGATGTTCACTTCATTTTTTGGATTTCATGCAAATTTCTGAGTTTGATGTTCATCTCAGTTGATGGGTTTAAGCTTATGAGGTTAACCAAAAACAAAAGCAAGAAGAATTAAAACGATTATGAATTTTTATTTTTTAAGAAATGATTTTAGTTTACATTAGATTTTAGTTTTTTTTTTTAAAAAAAATTTTCTTAGCTGGCTTTTTTGGATTAATTTAAACACTAACATAGCATTTAAAAAATTTTAAATATTTTTTTTAATTATTATTTTATTGGCTACGTCAGCAAACAGTGAAATCCGTTTGCCACATCAACATTTTTCGTATCTGGGTTGACGGTAGGGATCATTTTAAAAACGATTTAAAAAAATCAAGGACTAACTTAGGAGCAAAATCAATTTAGGGACCAAATCGAGAAACGGTCCAGAATGTAAGGACGAAAAGTATATTTATGCCTATAAATTATTGAGCATATGACATGTGATTTAAGAATATATATACATATAAACAATATTTTTTTGCATACAAATTTTAAAAGAAAAACATAAAATATAAAAATTTATTCAAAATATTATTCATATAAACGATAATGACGTGTACTTTTTTTTCTTATATTTATAGTTTTATGATATTTATTCTTCTTAATAATCGGATTCAATTAATAATAGATACATACTTTTATATTAAGGGTCCGGTTATGTTTGATGTACATTGATTATTCAGTTTTGAAAATATTTTATGAAGAATTAAAAAGTTAAAAAAAAAGTTAGTAATTTTTTTTTTTCATAAAAAGTTATCTAAAATAATTTAATAAGGTACCCTCTAAGGACACAGATTAATAAAATTCTAATATTAATAAAAGATTAAAATTCAGAATAAGTGCGGTCCTCCAAACAAATTTTCTGACTCGATTATTATAATCTTACCTGCACAGGTATATCACTTTCATTGGCTCCATCTTCTTAAAAAATATTTTAACAGCATCTAAGAAACTTTCTGGTGGTTCTCTTCCATGTCTTGTAGTATCACTATCAATGATTCAATGTGCGGGGCCTTCTTCTATCGTTCAATCAAATTCTAAACTAAACCAAAGCGTAACATATCCGTTAATCTCTTCTTCTATCAAATCAGTCAACCATCTCACTCGTCCCAACACCAACCACAGCTAGTTTTGCCTTTTCCAAAAAGAGAAATGCAAGTAACACACAAAATATTACAATTTTTACCAAAATTTATCACGGGTTAAGTTATGAGCGGTGGAAAAAAACAATGAGTTTATAGGAAGTTTGCTCAAAATTCATCATGTGATATTTTTTGTGGTACACATTTCTCTTTTCAAAAAAAGAAAAAAAATTGGTAAGATTATAAAAATTTACATAACTTTTACCGCAATCACAACCAATTAGACGGTAAATTATGATAAAAATTGTATAAATTTTTGTGATATTATTATTGTTAAAAAAAAAAATACACTTATCAAAAAAAAAAAATACACACCAGTACTAGTGTACTGTACCACTACTTTTACTTTTTCAAACCAGCTAAGCTTTGAAACAGTTCGGTCCTATAAGCGTATTTCCTAGCCACGTACACGCTTTGTTTTTTCCCTGGTCACAACTTGTGCGCCTTTTATATTCCAGGAAACCTGTACTATATTAACTCCTTCCCTCCAAGCTCTTCCTTTTCTTGGGAACTGTATATTCTCAGTTCAATAACCACTTTTTTTCTTCTTCTTTAATCTTTATCGGAAATTTAAAAAGAAACAAGTTTGTTCTGTTGTGTTTTGTTTTGTTAGTATTTTTGTACTCTTTTAGTTTGTTTCAACAGCAAGAATATTTTAGTTTGTTTCAATAGCAAGAAAATGTGGGAGTTTGGAAAACCAAACTAGCCACGAAGCCCAAAGTAGTAGTCCTGTGATTCTGTGTAGGATGTCGTTTATGTAATTCCATTTTTGTAACTATTTCTTATATGGGTATATACGATTTTCTTCTTGTGAAAATGTGTTGAAGTAGAAATTGTTATTGTTTTATTGAGTTTTTGGGGGGTTTTAGTTTAAAGGGATTTGTGGGTTTCGAGGTTTGTTGGGTTGGTATTTAGCATTTGGATGATTTAGGTTGGTGTTCTGGTTCTGGGTCTTGGATTTTGATGCTTTAATAATGGCTGACCGGTCCAACGTTCGGTTAGTTCGTTGCCCCAAGTGTGAAAAGCTGCTACAAGAGTTCCCTGACTTCTCTGTTTACCAGTGTGGTGGTTGTGGTACTGTTCTTCGAGGTAAGCTTGCTTTTCCTCTCTTTCTTTTTTCTAACTTTAATATATATATATATATATATATATATATTTTTTTTTTGACTCTTATTAGTTTGACTGCTAAGAATTAATAGAAACAATTTTGACAAAAAAAAGATGTTTGAAATTTAAGGTAGAGATGTCAAAGTTTAGTTCTTTAAGGTGTTTCATTTTTATTTTTGAAAATTTCAAAAGCAATATATAAGGCTGTTTTGGTGTTACAGCTAAGAAGAAAGCTCCTGGGAATGATGGGTTTTTGTTTACATCTGATGAGAAGAAGGGTAAAGGGAGTTCAGAGAAATTGGAGAGTTTGTCAGAGAAAGAGGATGGTAGTTTAGGCATTGCTTCTAATACTGAGAGGGGGAGTGATGGGATTGAAGTGAATAGGAGGAAAGAGAGAATCTTTGGAGAAAGAACTGTTAATTTGATTGGTAATTCTTTGTTAAAAGTAGAGAATAAACAAGTTTTGCTTGATAATGATAGAAATTTTAGGGAAGAGGTTAAGGGCTTAAGGGTTGAACAGGGTGGCACAGAGAAAGAAACTAGATATATTGATAGCTATATGGGACTGTCTGAACGCCCTGTTGACAATTGGGTTCGTGGAGATAAGCATGATGTGAAAATGAACAGGCCTGAGTTTGTCAATTTGAGTACCAGAGAAAATTTGGCCCAGTTTAGGAGTTCAGCTGGGTCTTCGAGACCAAGGGCAAATATGGAGCAGTGGGGTGTGGAAAGAGATGAGTTTGGGGGATTTTACAGAAGCTCCAGGGTGGTCGTTGATCAAAAGGGATATCCAGCTTTTGCTTATCCTGATGAGGGACCCTCAAACTATAAGCCAGAATCATATTATGGCTATGGAGAGCCTAAAAAGCATGGTGATGAATCGGATGAGTCTAACAGAGTTGTACATCTAGAACAGAATCGAGCTGAACTCCTTAGGAAGTTGGAGGAGTTGAAGGATCAACTTAGCAGATCTTGTGATGTGGAAGATAATCCAAGGGCTCCTGTTGATAGGACTCAGCCTGATCCTTATGGTGGCCAGGATGTTTATAACATTTCAATGCAGCCTTCTGCTCTGGATAAGCATGGCCTACGGCCGGCTTACTTCAATCATACAAATGGAACTGTTCCTTTTAGGAATCACCATAATATGGATTCACTGAATTGCTATCCTCCAAGGCATGTCATGAATGAGTTTCCTGCATACGAGGATCCATATCAGCCACAAATGACAAGGAGTCCTCTCCATCAACCTCCCGGTCAATACTTACAACGACCACCTTATGAATACTTTTCAGGGCAGTACATGGGATTCAATCAAGATCCCTTTGCATCATCGTATCGACCTGAAACTTTTTTCCACCGGCCTGCATGCTCTTGTTATCACTGCCTCAACCAGAATTGGCACCTTCCTCCACGAGTTCCACCCACCGTGTATAACACTAGAAGGATTCGGAAGGACCCTATCAATTCCAATTTCCACCGCCATGACAATCTTGGGCCACAAAGTTATAATCCTCAAGTTGCCAATCCTCACTCGTGGAATCCACAGATGCATACAAGATGGGCAAGTGACATTGACTCAGACATGGATGGTCTTGGTCAGAGTGTTCCAAGAAGGGTTGTGGCAGCCCATGGGGATGGATGGCATTGCCATCCTCTAGCAGGTGGTGCCCCATTCATAACTTGCCATAATTGCTTTGAGTTGTTAAAACTTCCTAGAAAACTTAGAAAGATGGAGAAGAATCAGCAGAAAATGCAATGTGGTGCCTGTTCAACCATAATGTTGTTTGAGATTGTAAATGAGAAACTAAGTGTGCGTGTTCCCGAAGAAACCAAGCAAATATCTACTGAGGCTGATGAAGGTTCTAAAGAGGTATTAAATGAAAGCAATCCAAGTTCTCAGGGTTGTTTGAATGCTGGCAACATAAACTCCTGCTCTGAAGATTTTGATAATTCTAGTTATATTTTCGATTTGACAGATAATAGGCACTATATGCAATCAGAAGACCTGAGGTTGAACTTAAGAGAATCTGAGAAAAGACACGGCCTTAATTCATCTTCTGAGGAGAGCCCGGGTACATTGATTGTCCAGGGAGATATTTCTCACTCTGCTGAGCAGCCCTTAAGAGATGACTTGTCTCCTAAACTTCCAGGTTCACCGTTCCTGGACCGTTCTTATTTTTCTGATGATCATGCAGTGGGCAAATATAGGCAGGGAAACAATAGCAAACGTGTGGACCAAGACAAGGTGGTCCTTAGTAAAATCACTTCTCGACAAAATTCTGTTAAAGATATGTCAGTGGCAACCGAGATGGAGGTGTCATTCAATGATTTTCTTCATACAAGTTTATCTCAAGACTCTGTGGAGCTAAGTAAGGAAAAAGATCAACATAAGCTGAACAGGAATACTGAATCATTCTTCATTGGTCTCATGAAGAAGAGCTTTAGGTCCACTCAAAGTCTGGAAAATGAAAGACCTAATGTTTTTGTTAATGGGCAACCAATACCAGACCGTGTGGTTAAGAAGGCTGAAAAGTCAGCTGGGTCAATTCAGCCAGGAGATTATTGGTAGGTCTATATAATCACAATCAGGTGTTTGATGCATTATATATCATCCAAAACATGCATATCTTGTATTGAGAACATATATTATGAATAATTCCATGTAGGTGACATAAAAACACTGGCATTGTTAGGCAATTCAAATTAGGAGATTGTATTATTAATGTATATGAAGATGCTTCCATAAATGAAACTCTAGCCTAGTGACCAATTAATTCTAAATTTTATGAAGCTATAAAATAATTGTCTGACTTCTTACATTGTTGATGGCGTATTTACAAATAAAGGCTATAAAAAAAAAAGTCTTTTACAAGGCTTGACAGTTAGAATTTATGGGTGTTCTCTAGATATAGTTTGGCATTTGGTGTGAAGAGACTCATATTCACTCTTGTCATGCTAGAGTAGAATGGTTGAGCCTTAGCTCAGTTGTATGATGTACCCCAGGGATGGCTTGGCCTGAAATCCTTAAGTGCTTTATGGAGGCCAAGACTCTCTTTAAGACAGTGGTTAACCTATGCCTCTGAGTATTGGTTCAACTAGGTCTCATATTATTTTGTGTAATTTATGATTTCACAGGAACTTATATTCAAGATTATGGTTCCAACAAGCATTAATTAGCCAGCAAATTTTTGTGTTCTTGTCATGGTTGCAGGAGAACTTAGGAATATAATTGGTATTGGTCTATAATCATCTAAAAACCTCAAGCTCGTTCTATGTTGAAGCAATATTTTTTTCGTTAAAATGGACTTATTCATGTCATTGTTTATTTGCATGACATTATGCAGTTTTCATTTAGCTAAAATACTAAAAATATTTCTTTTTTGTCTTTGCTTTCACCAGGTATGATTTTCAAGCTGGATTCTGGGGTGTGATGGGCCAACCTTGCCTTGGCATAATACCTGTGAGATCCATTGGTTCTTGGTTCATAAATTGGTGACAAAATTTAATATCATGAATTTATAGGTAATTTTTGTTGTTGTTGTTTTGCAGCCATTTATTGAAGAATTCAACTATCCCATTCCAACAAATTGTTCGTGTGGAAACACAAGTGTCTATGTTAATGGGAGAGAGCTTCATCAGAAAGATCTGGACTTGCTTGCCAGCAGAGGACTACCAACTGCAAGAGATAAATTTTATATTATTGAGATGTCTGGGAGAGTTGTAGATGAGGACTCTGGCAAAGAAATAGATGGCTTGGGCAAACTTGCTCCAACGTAAGTCCTGCTACTCATTCACAATGCTTAGAAGCACGTTTGAAACCCTGAGACAATGCTAAAACCATCACTTAGATTAAAATTCTTAACTTCTAAGAATTGTGGTTCACAGTTCACACAATTGGTGATACCATAATCAATTTCTTTCTAGTGTATGTACTAAATTTAATAATTGGTGATACCATTACTTGTTTCTAACACCTCAATGCTACCTGATGGACTTTAAAACAAAGGAAGGAAAAGAAAAGGAGGAAACTAGTTAGCATGTTTTCATGTCCCACCATGTAGAAGGTGTTGTGATAGTGAAAGCTTTGATTCTGTTTGTTGTGGGATAGGGCCGCTGGATAGCACTCCCATACAAGATTGGTAGTGAGTCTAGTGACCACTATTATGGCTTGCAAAAGATGTCACAAATAAAAGATAGGAACAAAGAAAACTAGAAAGAAAAATAGACAAAACCCCACATTAGAGACGAATACCAAGAATTTATGTGGTTTGGCAATAGCCTATGTCCATGGGTAGTAACAGGGCATGAATTCACCATATCAAAGAGAGATTACAAAGTGTTTACACACTCAAGGAGCGCTCACAAATAATAAAATCTCTCTCTAAAGGTTTCTCAAGCTAATTCAGATTTTCTCCTTGTGTGGGAGGACCCTTGGCTTAAGCCACCAAACCCTTTGTAGTTTGTCTATTTATAAGACTTCAAAACCTTATTTTTGGTGGACAAGGTATGCTTTGTGCATAAGGAATGCTAATATACTTCTTTAACAAGGAATATACTTTCCTTTCACACCAAGAAAAATGTAAACCAAGTAAAATTTGGAATTTGAGAAAATTTCTATCTCAATACAACTTTATGGTATCAGTTCCATGGAGTATGATTTGTTAGGCAAATGTATGCTCAAAACTATTGAGTGTCTTTCTTTTCTGATGGGATAAATTGCATTTTTTATGATGTGTCATTGACCATGGGTAATTTTTTGAACAGTGTCGAGAAGGCAAAACGTGGATTCGGCATGAAAGTTCCAGCAAGATTTATATGATTTGTATTTTTTTGGATTTGATGACCTTGTTGAGTTGTGGGTGCTTCAGTCTTCTTTTAATGAAATTGATATGGCAATTGCAGTGTGTATTTAATATTTATTAGCTTGGGTGCTGTGTTCCAACGTAGATGCAAGGCCAAAGTCCTTTGTAACTTATGTGCTCGATCGTTCATTCATATAGATCTCTTTGTGGGCAAGCTGATTAGACCATGCAAATTGTCAGGTAATGGTATATTGAGCTAATGTAGCTGATCCATTGTTGAACATTCAGCAAAAGGTGTCAGATTTTTCATGTCAAGCATTTGAGTTCATCCACTGGAATGCTTTGGTAGCCATATAAAATGTCTCTTGAGATGTTACTGGGTCTGTCATCTGTTGCAGCATATCAAATGAGATACAAGTCCACAGCCCTTCTAGCATTTCACATATCTCGTATGCATTTGGATTGGCTTATTTGTTAAAAGTAAATAAAAGTACAGCTGAACTTAAAAAAAGAAAGAAAGTAAAACTTTAAAAATCTGTATATAAGCAAATAACCCCAGAAAAATCAATTAAAGATATATCTATTACTTGGTGATCAGATTTATTTACTTATTTGGTGATAATGGTAATATACTGGAATCCGATTCATTTGCCTACTTGGTGATAATATTAAGATATAGATGGGGTGCACACACATGATAGGGAACGGCTTGTGTCCAGTCTCGTAGCTAGTTCCATTGGACATGTTGGAATACGGACACGTGTCTGCATCACAACATGACCAGTGAAACTGACCACTAGATACAAGCGTCACCCACTTGATATGCTACAAGAGGAAGGTGGCTTGTATGATCCATAGGGTGACAAAGTGTAACCAGACGAAAAAGAAATGTTTACCATATAATTGTCGGTTGACTAGGAAAGACCAACAAATTTAGTATGGTAATTAACATAGTTGTGCTTCTAATATTGTAACTGCAATGCTTCTAATGCAATAATTAGCATTTTTTTGGACCAATTTTTATAGCAAAGGAGAGAGGTCCACCGAAAAATAAATGATTAGGACTTTAGTAAGATGGCTCAACTTATTAAGTAAAGGACCATACCAAAATCGTCTACGCAAACAGCCCAAGCAAAGCAATTGTTGGGAGAAAGAGAGTGGTGCATTAAAATGAAAAGATAAGAAATGATAATGACATTGTGAAGGAGATGCGCGAATTTAATTCAATCACTGATTGTAACTAAAATGATTTAAAATCCTTTTATTGATTGGACTGTTAATTAAAGGGAAGCTAATTTTATTGCTCATAAAATTGTTTAATGGGCCATTTTGTTTAATGTTGAGAGAGATTTGCATCTCCTTGATACTTGATTTTTGCTTTGGGAACCATAGGCTGGACTTTTTTTGAATTTTTTTTGGGAACAAAGTTTGGAGAGAAACCCTACAAACTTATCATATATATTTATATTAAGTGTGAATTTTGAAAATCTAACCGTTAGATTACATGTTCTTATTAAATCCTTAATGCTTACAAAATTTCAAGAAAATCAAAGATCAATTGCAATGTCATCAAATAAATATTATAATTTCAAGTTTTCGTAATTTAAAGTAGTATATAAAAAATAAGTTAATTGATCAAATAGTAAATAATATCTGATTTGAATGAAATTTGATATGTATGTTAAGGACGTAAAGAACATGAAATTCAACGGGTAGATTTTCAAAATTCATATCCAAAAAAGAAATATATAAGAAGTTTAAGAGTTTCTCCCCAAACTAGTTTGGAGAGAAACTTTGTTCTTTTTTGAGAATGCTCCAACCTAGTTCGAGCAGAAATGGTATCTGGAACAATTTTTTTATTTAAGGCTAGATGGACTTAGTTGCCCTTCTTTATAAATACTTTTTTTGTCCCTTTGTGGTTTTGCTACCGAACCGTATTATTTAGATTAAAAAAATTGGCATTGATAACCCAAATGATGTAAGCACAAAGCTTGATTTTAATCTATTAATTTTTATATCAAGTAGCCATCATCAACTAACCATAGATAAAGTTAGGGTGTGTTTGTTTGGAGGTGAAGTATGGTGGATGTAAAACTTTGGAAAGAAAATTGGAATGAAAACTTTTTTGGAGTGTGTTTAGTTAAGTGAGGAGGAAGAAAAATAAATGGTAGGATTCAGATATTTTCACCCCGAGCCCACTAAAAAGTTTTCTCCTTAAAATGAGAAGAAAACTGAGGGGGGAAGCTCATTTCATGAGCTTCCAAAAATACCCTCACATTGGATTTCACCTCTAATGTGTTGTTTTATTTATTTATTTATTTATTTTTATGAAGTGCCCATCTATACACAATTTTTTTTTAAAGTATGATGTATTACTTTTTGTTTTATTTAATAGGGATATGATGGTAAATTTATACAAACTTTATTTTCTATCTTCTTACTTTTCTATCATTTCTCTATTTTCTATCCTCATACTTTTCTATCTTCTCAACTAATCATACCCTTATATGGCGTTTGGTACAGGGTAATGTTTTAGGATTTCTGGGAATGTTTAAAGATTTCCATGTTTGGTTGCAAATCATGCTAGGGAATCAGATGCCAAGAGAATCCTTAAACCCCTCTCAGTAGGAATGTGGATTCCCTTTAAAACAGGTAGGAATCTAGATTCCCAAGCTTAAAGGAAATTGTATTTTTTATAAATTGACAATTTTAACCCTTTTTTTTAAATGACTTGGTAGTTCACATTCAAATCTAAGGATAGAATGGGAAAAATAAATAATTTATTTAAGATTCTTAGGAATAAACCAAACATAGGAATAGCTACATTCTTAGGAATGTGATTCCTAGGAATCAAATTCCTAGGAATCTGGATACCAAGAGTAATGTGGATTCCCCCGTACCAAACGCCACTTAGTGCCAACATAGATAACCTAGGATTGACTTTGTCCATGATTTGTTTACCAACTAAAGAACAGGTAAATGAATGGTTTTATTCTCTCCTATTTGCCGAAATAAAAAGTATTCAAACCATTCAGCCATAAATGCAAGTCAAAGAGTTGAAAGTTGAAACCTCGGTTATTGAAAAGTTTTTGGCTTTCATAAATAGAAAATTTATTAGGTATTTTGTTGGAGTCTTTTGGCTAAATATTGCTAAATTTAAAACATATTTGTGTTATAGGTACTGTTACAAGTTATTTAGGGGAATGAGGAGAGAGATTGAATTTCGGCAACAGTGTTGCCGAAATTCAAGAAAAAGTAGGAGAGAGAATGAGAAAAAGGGAGGAAAGAGAAAAACTTGAATTTTGGCAACAGTATTGCCGTAATTCATCTGCCCAATTTTCCTCACCTGCCCGGATGTGTGAGTGTGAGAAGTGCAATGAGTGAGTGCCCAAAGAAAAAAAAGGTAATTGTGGCAATGGTATTGCCGAAAATGGTAAGGGGGAAAAAAGTGAATGCCAAAATTTGGGGAAGAATTAAAGAAAAATATAATGTTCTACGTACACAATATTTTCACAATAAATCATAGGTAACTAGTTATTATTAGTTCAAATTTAAATTTAACATTGAGATTACTATTTTAATATAACAATAATAATAAGTAACAACCTGATACTTAGAATTTGTTGTAAAAATATTGTAAAAATTATGTGCACGTAATTGAAAAAAAAAAAAAAACTTTTTTTCCAATTGTGGCAATGGCATTGCCGAAATTGTGGGGAAAATTTTCCACACAATTTCGACAATGCCATTGCCACAATTAGGATTTTTTTTTTTTAAAAATTGTGGCAATGGTATTGCCGAAATTGTGGGAGAAATTTTTTCCCTCACAATTTCGGCAATACCATTTCCACAATTGGAAAAAAAAGTTTTTATTTTTTTTTTCCCATTTTCGGCAAATCCATTACACTTTTTTTTTTTTTTAAAGAAATGATAAGTGCATACAATTTTTACAACATTTTTACAATAAATTCTAAGTATCAAGTTGTTACTTATTGTTATTGTTAGATTAAAATAGTAATCTCAATGTTAAATTTAAATTTGAACTAATAATAGCTAGTTACCTATGATTTATTGTGAAAATATTGTAAAAATATTGTGTACATAGCACATTATATTTTTCTTTAATTCTTTCCCAAATTTTGGCATTCACTTTTTTTTTCACCTACCATTTTCGGCAATACCATTGCCACAATTACTTTTTTTTTTTTTTTGGGCACTCACTCATTGCACTTCTCACACTCACACATCCAGGCAGGTGAGGAAAATTGGGCAGATGAATTACGGCAACGCTGTTGCCGAAATTCAAGTTTTTCTCTTTCTTCCTTTTTCCCATTCTCTCTCGTACTTTTTCTTGAATTTCGGCAACACTGTTGCCGAAATTCAATCTCTCTCCTCATTCCCCTAAATAACTTGTAACAGTATTTATAATACAAATATGTTTTAAATTTAGCAATATTTAGCCAAAAGACTCTATTTTGTTGCTCTCAGGGTGGGTCTTATGGTAGGACCTATGTGTGAGACTTCTTTCTCGGAGGTGAGAGCATTGCTTATGCTTCTTAGAGAACTCAATAATTTTTCTTCACAAATAATAATGAGTTTTATTAATTAACTTTATGTTGAAGTCTACTGTTCATATAAGTGAAGGAAGTAGTATTCACATAATAATAAATAATTTTTCATATTACAAGGTTGATTAGAAATTACCTATAACGGTTAGAGATATTTTTAATTTCTCTCCCAAAACTTTTAGTATTCGTAATTAAACTTCCTTATCATTTAGATTGATACAAAATGGTCTCTTTTTTTTTTTTTTTTTGGTCATAATTATTGGATTTTCTATTCCAAGTTTACAACATGTATATGTCGAATGAAAGATGGAATTTAGCCTCTAAATGGGCATGGATAACTATTAGGCCTTAAGGTTGCATTTTTTTTTTTTTTTTGGGCCATAAAATGTTTGTTAAGGGAGACATTTTTTTTTCCTGTGTTTAGTTGTGTTCCTAAAAGTGTTTTGAAAAATATTTTTTGGTGTTTAGCTTGTATGAAAATCTAACATGTATAACTGCACATAATCTAACATAATGAAGAGAAAATCCATCACAAAAAATACACCACTCCAACGTATGTTCTCATAACAATCCAACCCACACCAGATCTCCAATCAATCACAATAGCAAACAAAATCTCACAATAATTCCAACGTCACAAATTTTAAGCCAATTTAAAATTTTTTAAAAGCAATATTAATTCTAGACCTTATAAAAATTTATCCAAAAAAACATAAAAGAAACCTTTGTTTCTATTGAAGGGTTTCTAGGAAATTGTTTTATGCCTCTTTAGGCTGTAAAAAAAATTTATGCCCCACAAACTTTATTTTTCTAGCTAAACCAAAACATTTTGGTTTGACCAACATTTTCAATTGAGCCAAACACCTGAAAATTAATAAAGCAATTTTAGAAAAATGCATGTTTTGCGCTGAAACAAATGCAGCATAAAATCAAGCAATGTATTCTACTACCTCTTCCATGAAACCATAAGTCAAATGTGAAAGCTAAATGTGTTCTAATAAGTATTATTGTTTCCTCAAAAAAAAGAAAAAGAAAAAGAAAAAAAGTGAAGGCTAAATTAGGGTTAAAACTTTGTAGCAACTGATATTTGTGTGTACATGAGAAAGTGGTTCATTTAGATGACAATATTTGGGCCATATGGATTTGAATTTGAGGGTCAAAATCTTTTGTTTGAATAATTTAAAAGGATAAAGGTTTGGATATGACCAAAATCTAGCAAAGATTTCAAGACCCTAAATCTTCTTATTTCAAATGACATCACATTAGTGTTTTTTTTTATTTTTTTTTTATTTTTTGAGAATCGACATCACATTAGTTTGTAACACCTATATTAGTAAAGTTATTCTAAAAACTTCGATATACTTGCTTTTCCATCTTGTCTAAAAGCAATAACAGTTACTGGAATTTTGTAAGTCAACAATCATATACTATTTAAAAGTTTTACTAAGAAGCAGCATAATAACACAAATTAAGATGTATTTAATATTCTTCTCAAAAAAAAAGAGAGAAAGAGATGTATTTAATATTCTACTGAATAATGTTTTGGCATATTTAAAGAAAACAAATTTAATAAATTCAAAATTTGTACAAATATAAAGAGAACTACACATAATTATAGATCAATAAATTATTTATATGTATATTTATCCTTTTGAGAAGTGTGCATAACAAGTCTTTTTAATGGAGTTTGTGTTATGCTTTTGTGTTAGAGTCTTAGGTTATGTTTGCCCTCACTTTTAAATTATTTTTAAGTATATTTCTCTCTCCATGTGTGTCTTGTTTGTTTCTAAATTAAAAAAAAAAAACCCTTAAGTTTTGTATATTTATTATTTTTAACATGTTCCCTTTATTGCTTTTGTGTTAAAGTTTATTCTCTCTCTCATGTGTATGTGTTTGTTTCAAAAAAAAAAAGGGAAATGTTAAAGAATGTTCTAAGGGAATTGTTTTAGAAACCATTTTTAGAAATATTTTATGAGAAAATGATAAAACAATTAATTTTGTTGACATCTTTTTATATTTTTCATAAAAATTATGTCAATTTTCCTAATATGGTTTATTAATAATTGTCTTAGGAGCATTTGTTAACATGACCCATAAAAAAAACCTTAAATTTTGTATATTTATTATTTTTAACACGTTCCATTTGTGGAACTGTTTACAATTTTTTAGGTGTTGTACCTTATATTCTTCAATTAAATTCAACCATATGATTACATTGGCCTATATAACACAGATGATAGAACTTAGGTACACCTTAGATACTGTTCTTTAAGTTTCTCTTTTAAGATTTAGCCATGTGGCTATTTAACTAAAAAAATGCACTTCTATCCCATGTAAAAAAATCCACATGGCATAATTTTAAGAGGGAAATTTAAGGAACAATATCTAAGTACTGTACCTAAGTCTTGCCCTAACACAAAATATGTTTTATTTTCACAAGGACAATTAAATTCATTTATGTGGCTTGTTGATCGATACAATCATGTGATTAAATTTAATTGGGAAATCTAAGGTATAGCATTAAACAAATTATAACTAAGTTTTGTTGTTTTAAAAAAAAGTCCCGTTATGAATTTTCTAAGAGTACAAGTTAGAGAATGCTAAGAGACCGTTTGGTAAATATAGATTTTTGTTTTGCAATCCATAAAATAGTGGGTCCCACACTTAAATTTATTGTTTGGCTAATATTAAAATATAGATTTTTGTTTTGCAATCTAAAAAACTGTATCCTATTTTCTTGGTTTAGACCATGATTTTGAAAACGGCTAAAAGGGTGTTTTCAAGATACATAAAATGTTTTTAATAACGTTTTTTTTAGAAGAATGTTTTTAATAACATGGTTGTAAATAAATTGAGAACAATGGACCCCACATGTTTGTCTAAACTTTTTTATCTCTTAAATTAAGGAGTTTATCTTTATCACAAAAATAATTCCTACACTTCAAATTTGAAAATTTTTCATTAAAAAAAAAAAGTACATGATGAGTTTTATTCCTTTATAATTATTCACCTAAAAAAAAAGTGATCTACAAATTTTACACGTTACTTTCTTTGAATCTCAAAAATAGAAATGGTTTTCCAAACAATTATTTTTTGATTTTAGTATTTTGAAAATTGTTTTTAAAAGTGAGAGCCAAACTTGTATAATATAAAAATTATTATTTGAAAACTAGTTTCAAGTTCAATTTTTTGAAATTTTTTTTTTTATATTGTTTTGAAAACAAAAACAAAAATCCTCCTACCAATCAAGCTCTAAAATTATCAACTATAAACTATAACTCATGATATTCAAAAGAAAAATACACTTGCCAGAATTTTGGGTTGATTTTTCGTATACATACGCAAAGGAAAAAACATCAAGTGTATTATGTTATGCTTCCAATTGGAGAAGTGTTATCCACAACATTTTTTAAATAAATCATAAGTGATAAGTTGTTATTGGTTATAATTTGAACTCATCATTAAATTTACCTTTTTACTCACTGATAACAACTAAAAACAACTTGTCATTTATGCTTTGTTGTGAAAGTGTTGAGAGAATATTGTAAACATAACATTTCTTAACCAATTAAATTCAAACATATGATTGCATTTATCAATAAATCACACATCGTGTTATCTTTTTCAAAGAAAATTAAATTCAATATACTTATGTGTGTGATTAATTAGGGAACCTACCAAGAGCTTTGTAGTTTTTTTATTTTTTATTTTTTTATTTTTTAGAAAGAGAGCTTTGTTTGTAGTTCAAGGGTTCAATTATTACCTTTTGGTGTTTTAGAACGAGACGTCCAAGGTTCAAATCTACTCACCCAACAATCGAGTTATAAAACTAAAAAAAAAAAAAAAAAATTAGAAACCTTGTACTGCACATGAAGAAAATATACTTGAGTTTTATCATATTCAAAAAGGTTATATGTGAAGCTCAAAAAAAAAAAAAAGGTTATATGTAGTTTATTTATTGGACAAAGTTTAGCTACAAAATTGATTGTAGCCTTAGGCTATAAACCCACTCAATATCTTTTTATTGGAGGTGAATTTTGACAAATCCACCATTGGATTACATCTTCTTCTTATATTCTCCATGTTTGCAAAATTTCAAGTAAATTAAAGATCAATAGTTATGTCATCAATAAATTTTTAAATTAGAAGTTTTTGTAATTTAAAATTATGCATAAAATATAAGATTATAGATTATATAGTAAATAATATCCGATTGACACAAAAATTGTCATGTGTATTAAGAGTGTAAAGAACATATAATTCAACGGTTAGATTTTCAAAATATGCAGCAATATTTATTTTATTGAGTAAATTTGTAGTCTAAGGCTACAACCAATTTTGTAGCTAAATTTTGTCCTTATTTATTTATTTGTGTATAATTTCTTTACTTTTTAACAAGTAAAAGTACATGTTCTTGTGATGATAATTAGTTGCATTTTTCCTATCTTTGGTAGTATTAGAAAAAATAGGTTAAAAGAATTTTTTTTTTCTTAACTTCCTTTATTTAGTTTGTTATAAGATAGAGTTATTTTTTCAAAAAACAATTTTATCTCGTGTGAAATTAAATAAGGAAAATAACCCTATTTCATACGAAGCTATATAAGAAAAGTTAATAGATTTTTCAACTCATTTTAAGTTTACTGCTAAACATAAGAAAATGAAAATTAAAAAAAAAAATTATTTTCCAAAAAATATTTAATGTGGAAACAAATATTGCCTCATTTCTCCCATCAAAAAAAGAAAAAAAAAAACTATATATATATATATATATATATAAAACCTCAATTAAATTCTTTTGACCAAAAAAAAAAAAAACCTCAATTCAACGTATTTCACCGCCTGGCCAGTGGCGACTGGTAAGAACTACAAGTGACACACCCAACCTTTCTCTTTTTAAACTAATAATTTCCTCGTATTTTCCATCTTGAGATTGATACTTGTCTGTTCCCAACAATCACGGCAATTTAATTTTTTTTTTTTTTAATTTATTACGGCGTATACATTTATTTTTATGTCGTACTTCTATGTCGGTCACTTGAATCTATTCTCCAATCAATACCATCCTTATTCCTTGCTCATATTCAAGAATTTTAACTCAAAATACTATTGAGTTAAAGGCAAGCTCCAAAGAAAGCAACTTGAACAAGCACAGTCCAAGTCTTTCAGTGTGTAGAAAAATGAAGCTCAATTGGTTTGGAAACAAGCAGAACCATATGCTTCTGAAGTTAGTGGTTGCCATTCTGTTGATGGGTTTTGCTTTTCGTCTTGTTTTCTTTCGTTCCACAACAGTTTCTCCCATCTTAGAACAAACCCCTATTGCCCGGAAAAGTGTGGTTCCAAATCCAAATCCAAGTCCAAACCCAAACCCAAACCCAAAAACTGTTTCTCCCATCTTAGAAGAAACGAATATTTCCCAGAAAAGTGTGGTTCCAATTCCAAATCCAAACCCAAACCCACCCCCACCTGTTCATGTGCAAGTTCAAGGAAATGAAGATCAGGTGCCTCCAAAAGGTAATCGAATCCAGCTAATCTTTGTTGGGTTTTTGTTGTTTTTACATTTTCTTTGGGTCTTAGCATTGAATGCACTTTATAAATCAAAGCTTACTATTCTTCGAAAGTGTGGTGTAGAAAATAATAATTTTTTTTTTATGAAGTAGGAGAACTTCACTCAGATTTAGAAAATAATAATTGAGATTGGTATGAGATCTATGGACCATTAATGTTTTTTGTAGAGTTTTTTAGAAGTGTGTTGTTAATGACTTAATTCTCATTGGTTGATTCTAACTTATGCATAGAACTTTGATGGTGTTACTGAAAAATTTTATTGGGTTTTGTTATTTTTTTTTTTTGTTCTTTTGACATTATTATTATTATTTTTTGGATTTTAGCACTGGATGCACTAGAAAAATCAAAACTTTCTGTTCCTGTACAGTGTGGTGTTGAGATGGACACTTGAGATTGGTTTGAGATCTATGGACCATAAATGGTTTTTTGGATTTTGGTGGTTCTTTAAGAAGTGTGTAATTAATTAACGTTGATTTTAAGTTTTTAAATCATGCATAGAAGTGTGATGGTTTTACTGGAAAATTTTAATGGGTTTTGTTCTAATTTGTATGTTGCCTATTATTATAGTACTGCATTATTGTTTGATCTAGTGTAGTCTGTAGTCTACTACTATTTGTTACTTATTAGTTTTCATGAAATTTTCCACATCAAGATTTTGTTGATTCTCCTTATAGTGGTATTGTCCATTTTGTATTGAATGGAAGTCAAATCTTGTTGCAGAAAATTTTGAAGAAAAATGTGATCTTCTTACTGGGGATTGGATACCTAACCCATCAGGTCCTACGTACACTAATCAGAGCTGCTCATTAATTGAAAGTCATCAGAATTGCATTGATAATGGGCGGCCAGATACAGGGTACCTGTACTGGAGGTGGAATCCAAGAGATTGTGCGTTACCTCCTTTTGATCCAGAGAGATTTCTTGAGATGATGAGGAACAAAACATGGGCACTAATTGGCGATTCAATATCTCGCAACCATGTCCAGTCATTGCTCTGCATGCTCTCACAGGTAATTGTTAAGATTGTTGTAGCATATTTGAGTCTTGAATTTGGGTTATTGGACATGAAGTGAGTAGGTCCTGTCCTCCGTAATAATTTTTTTTTTGTTGTTGCTTCAATTATGATTTGTGTGATTCTCTACCCTTTCCCGAGCACTTACATCATTTATTATTTGTAAATCATAGGAGGAAGGTAATCCCACCATACAGAAAATTTGATTACTTCTGATACATGTTAAATTTTTATTTAGCATAATTGCGATCCTAATGAAACCTTTTTGCTATAAGATGATGATTACTACTTTTAGTCCTCAAGCCAATTCAAGAATTTGGCTTCTGCACTATGACTGTCTTTGTAGGTTTGTACTAGTTTAGAGGCATTATAAATGTATTTTATATAGCAGTTGTTTGTCACATTGTTGATGCTTTTGTTTCTTTGAAGTACTCACATCAATGAATCTAAGGAATCATCATGAGTTGTTGAAAGTGTACTCTCAAGAGTTGTAATAACACATGCACACAAGACATCCCGGTGGACTGGTGGTAATATGAATATACTATATTTTAGAAAGTAGGGATTCTGATATAGAAATGGTTGTCAATGAATTTTTTATTCTAATTAAGGAGACTCTAAGTAGTGTTAGAACTTAGAAGTCTCCAACCACATTTCCTCTTGTGTGTGTGTTGATAATACATGGAGTACAATTCCTATAAGCTCATCCTTCATCTGTGGCTTATTAACAACATTTCCATTTTCCCTCTTTTAAATCCAAGAATTTAATACCTGAAGATTTCTGTGATTTATTACTGAATTAGAATGAGAAAAGTCATCCTTCATTGTGCATTCTGTATTTTTGTAGTGCAAAATCATAAAAAAATAGGCGTGAAGATACCCCTGCTTCAATCCACAACAACACTATTTTGCATTTCTATTCGTTGATATGCAGTATCCAAATGGATTTACCTAATCTTACCGAGTGGCATTAAATGAAGCTGCTAAACATTGCATTCATGCAGGCTCAATTGCTGGTAACTCTTGACCTGTATGAATCCCACTTGGTCCATTAGCAGATGTTATTGATTATGTTTTTTATTTTTATTTTTATATTTTAATTTTTAAATTTCAAGTTCTTTCTTGTGAATTTGATGGTTATTAATTATTAGTTTTGTTTTGCCAGTTTTTCTAGAATTGGTGTAGAGACTTGCATTTATATTTTGATTAAATAAATAAAGTTTCAAGTGTTGTTTATGACTTTTATGTTGATTTTCTGAGTGCCTTCATTATGGGTGACAATTGTTGTTAGGCAGCATGATGTGGGAGATTTTATTGTTTTCAAAAAATGGCACTAGAGGATTGTCTGACCTGTGCAATTGAATTATTATGTCCTTCAGGTAGAACAAGCTGTTCAAGTTTACCATGATGAAGATTATAGGTCCAAAAGATGGCAGTTCCCATCTTACAACTTCTCTATCTCAGTTATTTGGTCCCCCTTCCTTGTAAAAGCAGATATTTTTGAGGACTTTAATGGTGTTTCAACTTCTGAAGTTGAGCTGTATCTCGACAAACTTGACAAGAAGTGGACTGATCAATACCAGAATTTGGATTACATGATAATTTCAAGTGGGAAATGGTTTCTAAAAACTGCAATCTATCATGAGAATGACACAGTGTTGGGCTGTCATTACTGTCCTAAAAGAAATTTGACGGAGTTGGGATTTGATTTTGCTTATCGGAAATCCCTCCGGTTTGTGTTGGACTTCATAGTATCGTCCAATCACAAGGGCCTGATATTTTTTAGGACATCCACGCCAGATCACTTTGAGAATGGGGAGTGGTCTAATGGAGGGAATTGCCTCAGAAAAGCACCAGTTAAAGAAGGTGAGATGGAACTGAAGGACTTAAATAGGATTCTGCGTAAGGTAGAGCTAGAGGAGTTTGAGAAGGCAGCACTTAAAGCTTCTGAAAATGGGGTGAACCTTAAACTTCTTGACCTAACTATGCTTTCACTTTTGCGGCCTGATGGGCATCCAGGTCCATACCGAGAGTTTTATCCATATGCAAAGGACAAAAACGCAACAGTTCAGAATGACTGTTTGCATTGGTGCTTACCTGGGCCAATAGACTATTGGAATGATGTGATTATGGAGATGGTTGTAAATGGCTAATTATTTAACCATAGTTTTGAAGCGTGAAACATATGTTCTCCGTTTCAGGTTTTGAAAAATATTGGATATGAGAATTATTCTTGCAGGAGTTGAGAACAAGTGATACATTCCCAACTTCCCGCCCGGTGTTTGATAAGATTGACCTTTCAGGTATACCTGTAATGTCATCTACTCATCTTTCCCTCAGGTTATCTGTTTAGTGTCAACCAGCCCTGTTAGCGGAATTTAACTTCTATGTGAAATGTATCGGAGGATACAAAAAGAAGATGGGGTTAATTGTAACTTGCGTTGTTATTTAATTGACATTGTTTTATAATCACAAATTCAATAGTAAAATCTAATTGCATCTGAAGTTAAGAGCTCCATAGCAGTGCAAAGAACATACAAAGAATGTGTATTTTTAGTATAAATCGGTGGCTGCTAAGTCCTGATCCCTACGGGATAAGGAACCATTATGGTCATTAAGCATATTGAATGTTTAAATCATGTTATGTACAGATTGGACGTTTGGAGCAATTGGATATGTAATTGTTGATACTTCAATTCTGAATCCCCCTCTTTTTGAGAAATTATCCTAAATATCGTATATTACACTTTTTTTTTTTGATGAACATATCGTGTATTACACATTCTCCCACGTAAGGATTAATTATATGTATGAAATCCACAAATGGGGTTCACTGTTCACTTTTATGTGAGAAAATGATATACTACAATAAGTGTACTAGTGGGTTCCAGTTAGCTTAATTAGTAAAGTCTTTGATTGTTGTATAAGAGATCTGGTGTTCAATTTTTGTTTACACCAAAAACTGATTGGTGTCTTGGTCTGATAATAAAGAGCTATCATTAAGAGCAGACGGCAAAAGTTGAAAAATCTCTTAAAAAAAAAAGTGCAGTAAAAATTTCAAAAAGAGGGGGAAGAAGCGATAAATTATTCACAATGACCACAATAATAATATTACTTAGTAGTTTTCCCACTCTTGAAGGGCCATGTGTGAGAATTTATGAAGTCAAATTCTAGTCACCAATCTAGTCATAAAAAATAAAAAATCTTCATGTTCACCCTCATCGGCGGTGCCTTGGTGGCTTCAGCAGCACCATCCCCAACTCCAATTAGACAACAGCATAGGCATTTCTCTCTTTATTTGTTCAGTGCATCTAGGTGTGTGTCAGTGGAGCTGGAAATTGTGATTGATTTGTGTAGGTAAAGGTGAAGGCTTTTTTTTTAATAAAAAGAAAAAATTATGTCTATGTTGGTGACTAGGATTTAATTCAGTAAACTGTCACATGTTGAACAATATTATTTAGGAGAGGACCGCATTGTACCATCTTTTTGAGTGGAAAGACAGTTAAGTATTGCTAATGTGATTCTTGGGGTGAATAATTTCTTAGAGAAATCCAACTTGCATTGTGAATGAACGTAATTTCAACCCTTTGGGATAAAGGAAATGATGTAATGTGATACAATTTCAATACTAGCAAATAATTTCTTCATTTATGACCGTTATTGTTATTGTTATTATTATTATTTTTCACAATATTTCCAAAAAATTGCTACATTCTTAAAATATTAAATATTTATGCAAATTATTAATTAAGCCATAAATTTTTTTGAGTATAATTAAGCCATAATTTGATTCTCCCAATCCAAATCCTTTTCGATATGCAACGAACCATAATATTTCAAAGTCATAAATCCTCCTCATCTATGATCTATGTGCAATAACCACGGTTTTTTGTTTACAGTCTAGGCTAATGCAATAATCACGGTAAGTTTTTTTTCCTTCTTTCTTTAATCCTACCAATTCTATCTGGATCTGAAGTTAGTAACTCCTTATCATAGACAAATGTTTAAAATTTCAAATTCCCATCTTTCTTTGGTAAGAATTACCGCCCTAGTTTCCCAACGGTCAAATTAAAAACATCTCACTTCAATGTTAATTTCTCTCTCAAAACTTTTAGTAATCATAATTAATACTCCTTTTTATATATTAATTTATTTTATTTTATTTTTGAGAAGGGCCTCCTTATTATTTAGATTGATACGAAATGGCCTTTTTTTTTTATTTGTCACGATCAATGGATTTTTTATTACAACATGTATGTAGAAAGACGGAATTTAGCCTCTAAATGGGCAGGAATAAATAACTATTAGGCCTTAAGGTTGCATTTTTTCTTATGCAAACATTTTTTAGGGAAACCCTTTTTTTTTTTTTTAATTATTTTTTCTTTTCGGGTTGTTAGTTGTGTTCCTAAAAATGTTTTGGATGATATTTTCTGGTGTTTAGCTTGTATGAAAATTTTAACATAGCTTTTTTTTTTGAGATAATTATAATATATTACTAACTTTGTAACTCGAAAATCTAACATAGCTAATTGCAAGAGATCTAACATAATGAAGAGAAAATCCATAATATACTAGCTCCTAATAACATAATAACACAAAATACATTACACCAGCATGGAAAATTCTTAGGTATTCTCGGAGTATAGTGAAATGGTGCTCTCTCCTCTCACTTTCATGGTAAACCCTACTATAAATTTAATGAATGGACTCTGCCATGAATGTGAGAAGAGGAGCAACATTCTCCATACTCTAGGAATATCTAAGAATTACTCAATTAACATCTGTTCTCCTGACAATCCAACCCACACTAGATCTCTAATCATTCACTATAGCAAACAAAATTTCACACAAATTTCAATATTGCCACAATTTCTAAGCCAGCTTGAAAAATTTTTAAAGCAATATTAATTCTAAACCTAAAAAAAACTTACAAAAAAGAGGGAAAAATTAGAGTAAAGCCACCTGTGATTACACAAAAAAAGAAAGAAAATGTTTGTTATTGAGGAGCTTCTAGGAAATTGTTTTCTGCCTCTACCTCTTCCATGAAACTATAAGTCCCATTTGAAAGCTAATTGAACGTTAAAATTTTGTTTCAAGTGATATTTATGTGTACATGGGAGAGTGGTTCATTTGGATGGCAAGATTTGGGCCATATGGAATTAGATTTGAAGGTCCAAATCCAAATCATTTGTTTGGATAATTTAAAAGGATAAAGTTCTTATTTGACCAAATCTAGCAAAAATTTCAAGACCCCAAATTTACTTATTTCAAACGACGCCACATTAGTTTGTAACACCTATATTAGTAAAATTATTCTAAAAACTTTGATTTACTTGCTTTTGTAGCCAAAAGTCTTTTAACTTAATTAAGATTTTTTTTTTGGGGCGGGGGGGGGGGGGGTTGAGCTCTAACTATCTAAAAAAAAAAAAAAACTTGCTTTTCCATCTTGTCTGTGGTAATAACCATTATTGTGATTTTGTTAGTCAACAATCATATACTATTTAAAATTTTTACTAAGAAGTAATAACATAAATTAAGATGTATTTAATATTCTATTAAATAATGTTTTGGCATACTTTTAAAAAAATTAATAAAGTCAAATCTTGTCTATTTATTGTTTTTAACATGTTCCCTTTAATGCAGTCTTTTACAATTTTTTAAGTGTTGTACTTTATGAAGTTATGTTCTTCAATTAAATCTAACCACATGGCTACATTGGCTAATGCAACATGAAAGATTTTTTATTTTTTCAAGGAGAATTAAATTTATTTATGTGGCTCACTAATTGATACAATCATGTGGTTAAATTTAATTGAGGAATCTACGGTACAACATTGAAGACTTTATAGCTAAGTTTTGATATTTTAAAGAAGAGTCATATGACAAATGTTCTAAGAGCACAAGTTAAAGAATACTAAATTTTCAACTATAAATTGTAATGCATGATTTTCAAAAGAAAAATACACTTGCCAAATATTTGGGTTGGTTTCTCATATACATATTCAAAGGGAAAAACTTTAAGTGTAGTCCTGTACATTGGGCTTTCAATTAAATTCAAACATATAATAATATTGATCAATACATCACAAACCGTGTTATCTTTTTCAAGGAAAAAATTCAATGCAATTATGTGTTTTGATTAATTAGGAAACTTGCCAAGAGATTTGTAGTTCAACCATCACCTTTAGGATTTCTAAGGGAGATGTCTAAGGTTCAAATCTCCTTACCTAAGTCCCAATTGTCGAATTAAAATCCATATTCTGATATTCAAAACGATTTTATGTAGTTTATTTTTTATTTGTGTATAATTTCTTTACTTTTTAACCATTAAAATTACATATTCAATTCAACCTATGTTCACCTCAGTTTGTTTTAAAGGAAATTTTATATTAATATGATTTTTCGTATTTTTCTGTATTTGGTGGTATAAAAAAAAGAGTAAAAAGAAAATACTATTTCTTAACTTTCTTTATTTAGTTTGACATTATGAAAAACAACTCTATCTCATGCGAAACTAAAAAAAGAAGTCAACAAAGAGTTTTCTGATTTATTTTAAGGTTGCTAGGCATGAAAATGAGATAGTTTTTTAGAATATATATATATTTTAAAATATTTTATTTTCTAAAAAATGTTAATGTTGAGACCCTTGTTAGCGTTCCCACAGGGCATGCCATGCACAGGCGGCATGAGCACTGCCACCCAAACCCGTTCCTTTCTTTTTTTTAAACTAATTTCCTCGTATTTTACTTCTTGAGTGTCTATTCTCAACAATCACGGCAATTTTTGTTTTTATCAAGGCATATACATTTTTTAATATCGTACTTCAATGTCGGTCACCTGAATCTATTCTCCAATTTATACCATCCTTATTCCCTCCTATGCATATTCAAGAATTTTAGCTCAAAAGACTATATTTAAAAGCAAGCTCCAAAAAATAGCGAGCAGCAAGTTCAAGTATTTCAGTGGGTAGAAAATGAAGCTCAATTGGTTTCGAAACAAACAGAACCATATGCTTCTGAAGTTAGTGGTTCCCATTCTATTAATGGATTTTGCTTTTCGTCTCGTTTTCTTTCGTTCCACAACACTTTCTCCCATCTTAGAACAAACCCCTATTGCCCAGAAAAGTGTGGTTCCAATTCCAATTCCAAGTCCAAGTCCAAGTCCAAGTCCAAACCCAAACCCCAAAACTGTTTCTCCCATCTTAGAGGAAACACCTATTGCCCAGAAAAGTGTGGTTCAAGTTCAAATCCAAACTCAAACTCAAACCCAAGCCCAAACCCAAACCCAAACCCAACTCTAAACCCACCTGTCTTTGTGCAAGTTCAAGAAAATAAAGATCAGGTGCCTCCAAAAGGTAATTTGAATCCAGCTAATCTTTGTCGGGTTTTGTTGTTTTTACATTTTCTTTGGGTTTTAGAGCATTCACATCAGCTCGTCTAAAAGATTCCATCTATTTTATATAAAAAACTTACTTTTTTTATTTTACACCATCACTTTTACAAAACACCCACATCAGTTTGTCTATTTTACACATTCTTTTATTTAAATAATATTTTTCTTACATTTTTTTATTATTATTCACAACTACCGGACCCTACCAACTTTGACACACACTATATCTGATCTTTGTCTCTTTCTTTTTCTTTTTCACTTTCTTCTTTTTGTCTTTTCCTTCTCCTTCTTTCTTCTTCTCCATTTTTTCTTCAGCGTCTTCATCTTTCTTCTTCTCCATTTTTTCTTCTTCTTTCTTTTCTTTTCCTTCTCCTTCTTTCTTCTTCTACATTTCTTCTTGTTCTTTTGCAATTTCGGTCTGATTTGTTGCTCTTTCTCTATACCCATCTCTCTGCCTCTATACCCATTTCTGAATCAACTCTTCCTCTCGGTCTAAATCCACACCATCTCGGTCACAAGCTCCGATCCACACCATCTTGGTTATAAGCATCTCAGTCACAAGCACAAGCACCGATCTCGGTCACAAGCACCGATCTCCCTAGCTCCGATCAGGCAAGACCCATACCCACGAGGTCCGATCAAGTGAGACACACGCTCATTCTAGTCAAGCACCAATCGTTCTGATAAGCACTGATCTGTCTCTTTGTTGTTTGTCCATTTGGGTTTGTGTATCTTTGTGTGTGTGGTTTATTTTATTTTATTTTAATTTTTTTAAGCAAGTGTATTTCTGTATTGATTTGTCTATGTGGATGTGTTTGTGTATGGATGTGATTGTGTGCATCTGAGGAAAAAGAAGAAGATGAGAAGTTAGTTTATTGAGTTTGTTGAGTCGGAGAAGAGAGAGAAAAAAAAGGAGCGAATGGAAATCATTAAAATAATCTTTACACGAGTTACAGTAATCGTGTATATTTACACGGTTACTGTAACTCGTGTAAAGATATATACATTTTTATACAATTTTAGAAGGACTGATGGAGAGCATTTTTAGCCAAAATGTGTAAAATTTGCACTGTAGATCTATTTTAGAAGAGTTTAGCTGATCTGATGTGAATGCTCTTAGGGGTGGTTCCATGTATAAGTCAGGTGGTGACGGGACCCTTCACTTACAAAAAAATGTGCGTGTTTTTGGTTTTATTAAAGTGTGCTTTTTAGGGCATGTATTGGTAATTATTTTAGGAAAATTTTTATGAAAAAAATAAAAAAGTTACAAACTTTTTTGATAGTTTTTTCAATTCTCCATAAAATGTTTCCAAAAATAGATAATTAATGTGTGCTCTTAATTATACTTTGCATGTTAAACTTTTTGAATGCACGTTTTGCACTAAAAATTATGACTCTAGGTACATTTTGTACCCTAACGTCAAATTTGTTTTTAACTTGAATAGAAAAGCATGACACCACTTGAAAAGACTCAATTGCCTATCTTCTTAACCCCTTAAAAACAAAGAAAAAATTTACACTTTATCACTTTAAATTATACTCCCAATTACACTTTACACCCTAAACTTTAGATTTCCATCTAAGCAAAATTGATGTTGTGGTGCAAAATATAACAATAGTCATAGTTTAGGGTACAAAATGTGCATTCGAAACGTTAAGAGTGCAAAGTATAATATGAAGTATAGTTTAGGATGGTAAAATGCAATTTTCCTTAAAAAAAATTTATATACTAAACTAACCTATTTTGACCGCCTAATAAAAATGTTGAACATCATGACTTGAGAATTATAAAGATTTAAATTTAATAAAAAATAAGAGTAATGCTACATTCACAATATTTTCACAAAAAGTCATATATGGTAAGTTGTTACTAATTCAAATTTGGGTTCAATATTGACATCACTTTTTAACCTACCAATAAATGCTTGTCATATAAGATCTGTTGTGAAAATATTGTAAATATAGCATTACTCCAAAAATAATTTTGCTCTCTCAAACATAACTCTTAACCCCTTAAACAAAAAAAATGGGCTTAAATAACAACAATAAAAATTAGCAAAAATGACAATAAAAATAATCCAAACAAAAACAAGACTAGACCAAACAATATCAAGTGAAAAAATTATTCAACAAAAAGCTTATTGAAAAAAAAAACCCTAATCATTTAATTTTATTTTGTAACTTGTTGAACCTGTCACATAAAACTAATCCTTAATTTAAATTTTTCTTAATAAATGTACAAAGAGAAATATTGTGGTCTCTCCTTGGCGGTGTCAACAGTTAGGTTCTCTTTGACTTTGCAGTCATAATAATTTTGCTCTCGCTAGAGTATGGATTCGCATTTGTAGCAAATATCATCTCTCTCTCTCTATTTTCTCTTCTCTATTTTCATTTTCGATTCTCTCTCACTTTATTACTTTTATCTCAACATCACCAATTCCCACTTTATCTCTTATCAATCCATTTTTTTTTTCTCTTTTTTAGGAGAAAGAAGTTATAATACTTTATATATTTGCGGTTTTTGGTGACGTTGATATATTCAACTTATCTATTCACTAGATTTTGTATAATTTATGTTTGTTAGTAAGCACCCTAAAAATGATTCTTGAAGCCACCACTGGTGTTAGCATTGAATGCACTAGAAAAATAAAACTTACCATTCTTGAAAAGTGTGGTATAAAAAATAACAATTGAGATTGGTATGAAATCTATGGACCATAAATGATTTTGTGGATTTTGTTAGTTCTTTTAGAAGTGTGTAGTTAATTTACCTTGGTTATTTCAAAACTCATGCATAGAAGTGTGATGCAGTGATGGTGTTACTGGAAAATTTTATTAGGTTTGTTCTTTTTACATTTTCTTTGAATTTTAACATTGGATGCACAAGAAAAGTCAAAACTTTCTATTCTTGAAGAATGTGGTTTGGAGATGGATACTTGAGATTGGTTTGAGATCTATTGACCATAAATGGTTTTGAGGATTTTGTTGGTTTCTTTTTAGAAGAGTGTAGTTATTATCACACACTACTTTACATGTACAAAGTTCTTGTGAGGTGGGGGGTTGAGGTTCAAGTCTTTAGGGGAGAGTTTCACACGTATATACACTTAGATTAGGTTAAAGTAGAATTTCTATATTGTATAAAAAAAGTGTGTAGTTAATTAAAGTTAGTTGATTTTAAATTTTTAACTCATGCATAGAAGTGTGATGGTTTTACTAGAAAATTTTAATGGGTTTTGTTCTAATTTGTATGTTTTTGATTATTGGTGTATTGCGTGATTCATTGATCTAGTGTTGTTTGTAGTCTACTATGATTGGTTACCAGTTTAGTTTTCATGAAATTTTTCCCCATCAAGATTTTGTTGATTCTTAAGAAGTATGAACATGAATACGGGAACAGGTACAAGTATGAAACGATGACACATCAATTTTTGAAAAAATAGGAAATGGGTATGACATGATATGTTTATTAAATATATTTTTATTCATATTTTTATATATTAATAATAATTTTTTTAATATAATTTTTTTTATACACACACACACATATCAAACTAAGAGTAACAATGCGGTCAATGGATAATAAAGCAAATCCTCTACTATTAAAGGATGTTTGAAAGTTATGATAAAAATCAAGAATAAAGATATTTATTAAATTTTCAAATGCATTATTACTATTTAAAGCATGAATGCTTTTTGTGTTTTGTGAAAGGGTATTAGATTCTTTTTGTTCTCTTGCCTTGGTTGTCCAATGCCTGTTTGACACGGTATGACACTTAAATGAAGTGACGCTTTCCTAGTTTGATTCTCTTTATAGTGGTATTCTCCATTTTGTATTTAATGGAAGTCAAATCTGGCTGCAGAAAAATGTGATCTTTTTATTAGGGATTGGATACCTAACCCATCAGGTCCTATGTACACTAATCGGAGCTGCTCATTAATTGAAGGTCATCATAATTGCATTAATAATGGGAGGCCGAATACAGGGTACCTATACAGGAGGTGGAATCCAAGAGATTGTGAGTTACCGCCTTTTGATCCAGAGAAATTCCTCGAGGCGATGAGGGACAAAACATGGGCATTAATTGGTGATTCAATATCTCGCAACCATGTCCAGTCATTGCTCTGCATGCTCTTGCAGGTACTTGTTAAGATTGTTGTAGCAATATTGAGTCTTGAATTTGGATTTTTGGATATGATGTGAGTAGGTCTTGTCCGTACTAATTTTTTTTTTTTGGGTTTCAATTGCATATATGATTTGTGTGATTTATCTTTTCCGGAGCACTTACATAATTTATTATTTGTACCTAGTAGGAGGAATGTAATCCACTATACATAATTTTTTTTAAACATGTAAAATTTTAATTTAGCATAATTGCGATCCTAATGAAACCTTTTTGCTATAAGATGATGTTTGCTACTTTAAGTCCTTAAGCCAATTCAAGTATTTGGCTTCTACACTATGACTTTCTTCGTAGGTTTGTACTAGTTTAGAGGCATTATAAATGTATTTTATATAGCAATTTTTTGTCACACTGTTGATGCTTTTGTTTCTTTGAAGGACTCACATCAATGAATCCAAGGAATATGTTGTGTCCTAAAGCCTCATGTTTGGATTACATTCACTTGCTAAGTAGTGACAATGGATTAGTTAAGGAGATTGCCTCCAAGAGTTTAGTTTAATAAAGGACTCCTTCAATTGTTTGTAACTAGGAGATTAGGTTGCTGTTATCTTTTGTTATTATTGTTTGTTATTAGATTGCTATCTTTATCTAGGATAGGTGCTATAGTTATTATCTAGTTTAGCCAAAGTTTCGGCTAAAGTAGAATAGCTGTCATTGTTATCGGTTGTGGTTATTTGGTATGTATTTAAGTTGAATCATGATGAATAAAAGGCAACAGAGAATTAAACCAAAATTTCCTTTCTTTTTCCTCATTCTTGGAGATTAGTTGTCTCGAATAGACTACAATTTCATTAAAACAACTGGGATAGATCATTTGCCAGATGACGAACAACCTATCACTTACTCGTTCAACAACTAATGAGGATCAGATTGCAGCCTTGGAGGTTAGAGACCATTCTATCCGGAGACAAATCGAAGTCCAAGGAGAAGAGTTCGCTAAGGAGTTACTGATATAAGGAGAGCGTAGAGGCCCTCGCCAACGCGATAGCTTAGATGGGACAAATAATTGAAGGGATGGACAGCCAAAGAAACTCAACTGCTCACAACAACCACTGCGAAGAAGGCTCAGCTAGCTGGAATCGCGATAACGGAGAAAACTCTGCTAGCCGTAATCACGAATCAGAAGGGACTAATGGGGGAACTATTGGGGGAATACAAACTCGATTTTCTCGGGTGGATTTTCCTCAATTCAATGGAGAAGACCTAACGGGATGGATGTATAAGGCATAAAAATTCTTTCGTCATCAACGGACAGAGAATAGTGAGAAGATAACTCTTGCTTCCTTCCATTTGCTGGATGATGTTTTTCAATGGTATCGATGATTTGAGAAAACAAGGACGAATGTTTCATGGGAGGAATTTACACATGCTTTGTGTGTCTGTTTCGGGCCATCAAATTATGAAGACTTTGATGAAGCTTTAGCCAAATTATGCCAAACTAGCACAGTGTGAGAATATCAAGCAAATTTTGAACGTTTGGCAGCCTGAGTACAAGATTGGCCAGAGAAGGCTCTCGTTGGGAGTTATATCAGTGGACTACATGAAGAAATTAGCACCGAGGTTAAATTATTTAAACCTACTACCTTGGTCCTTGCTACTAGTCTAGCTCGCTTACAAGAAGACAAACTACGGAAGCTTCGACACCTTTCCACCCAAACAAGACCAAAACTCCTACCCAGTCCACAACCTGCCAAAGGAAATATATTGCCATCCCAATCCTCTGCCCCATGTTCCCTTCAAAACCCAGCCTTTAAAAAACTTTCTTGGACAAAGATGCAAGCATGCTGTGACAAGGGATTGTGCTATAATTGTGATGAGAAATTTGGGCTAGGTCATTGATGCAAGACACAGCAGGTATTATTTGCTCGAAGTCATGGGCAAAGAAAGAGAGATTGATGGTCCAACTGTGACAACTGAGGAAGAGGAAGACCCAACTACTACTCTTGAAATCTCGCTACATGTCTTAGTGGGGGTATCTTCCCCACAAACTATGTGCGTGATAGGGATTATCAATGGGAGACCGCTACATATTCTCATTGATAGTGGGAGTAGCCACAATTTTGTTAGTTTGAAATTTGCCAAGCGGATGGGGTGTTGCAAAACGATATCTCCAGCCTTTGCGGTGATGCTGGCCAATGGTGAATGGCTAACATGTGAAGAAATATATTTGGCTATACCTATGGAGATCCAAGAGTACTGATTTGAAGCCAATGTATACCCCTTAGACTTTCAAGGGTCAGATGTGGTCTTGGGAATGCAATGGTTGCAAGGCTTAGATAGAGTTTTACATGATTGGAGTAAACTCACAATGGAATTTTGGGACAAAGGGAAGAAATATGTGATATGTGGTGAAGATAGAGGTTGGGTTACACAAGGCTTTGTACATCATGTTCAAAAGTTGGCATCCACCAACATTAGTGCTATTGTCATGCAACTACTTGGACCTACAGAATCTACTGCGGAGGAATCGTTGAACCAAAACCAAGCAATAGCATTGAAGCAACTTTTGAAGCAGTACTAGGCCATATTTCAAATCCCCACTACATTGCCTCCACCATGATCTCATGACCATCGGATCACTTTGGAACCAAGAAGTGGACTGATTAATGTTAGACCATACTGCTACCCTCACATTCAAAAAGATGAGATAGAGCGGGTGGTGAAGGAGATGCTCACTACCGGAATTATACGACCCAGCTCCAATCCATTCTCATCGCCGGTCTTGCTAGTCAAAAAGAATGATGGCTCTTGGCACTTTTGTGTTGATTATCAAGCACTAAATCGCGCTAGGCTGAAGGATCCTTATCCCATTCCTGGCATAGATGAGTTGTTAGATGAGTTACATGGTGTTGCATATTTCACTAAATTGGATCTTAAATTGGGGTACCATCAAATTTGAGTGCAACTTGATGATGTCCATAAGATGGCATTCCGCACCCATGACAGTCACTATGAGTTCCTTGTAATGCCTTTCGGCCTCACCAATGCACCTTCCACATTTCAATCACTCTTGAGTGACATATTTTGTGCTCGATTGCAAAGGTATGTGCTAGTCTTTTTTGATGATATATTGGTTTATAGCAAAAATTGGAATGATCACTTGCACCATCTCTAAATGGTTTTCGACACCTTACTAGAAAACCAACTATGCCTGCGTTTGGATTGCACTTAAAGTTGCGGCACGTTTTATGATTCACGTTTTTTGCCTTTTTTTTTTTTTTTTTTTTTTTTTTTTTTTTTTTTTTTTTTTTTCTGCCGGCTTTTTTTACTTTGGGAGACAAAATTCACTGTGAATGTACTGTGCGTGTACTGTTTACGCACTGTTCATGCACTGTTCACGCAATATTTAATATTAAAAGTAGGTCCCACAACACTATTTACACATTTAAAAATTATTTTGCTACAGTGTTTTCAGCAACAATCAGTTTTTAGCAACTTTCAGCAACAATAAGTGCTATCCAAACAGAACCTATATGTCAACCAAACTAAATGCTTAGTTAGGTAGCGAAAAGTAGAATATTTGGGTCACATAATTAGTGCAGTTGGAGTTTCAGCAGATCCTAGGAAGATTCATAGTATGGAAGCATGACCTACTCCAACAAACATTATTGCACTCCGTGGTTTCCTTGGATTGATTGGATACTACCAAAAATTCATTCGTAATTATGGTAGCATTGCAGCACCCTTGGCAAAGCTATTGAAGAAGGACGCATTCCATTGGAATGCCGAAGAAGAGGAGGCATTTCAAAATCTCAAGAAGGTCATGACTTAAGCACCAGTCCTTTCCTAACCAAAATTTTCTAAGCAATTTATGATAGAAGCCGACGCATTTGGTAAAGGTTTAGGCGTTGTGCTTATGCAGGAAAGACAACTAGTGGCTTTTTACAGCAAAGCCATATTGGGTCGATCTTTAGCTCAATCAACTTATGAGAAAGAACTTATGGCAATTGTTCACTCTGTCCATCACTAGTGGAATTATCTATTGGATTGAAGGTTTCGAATTCATACGGATCACAGAAGTTTTAAATAGCAATGAATTACAACACTAGACCAACAAAGGTGGATTGTGAAGCTAATGGGGTAGGATTATGAGATTAAGGATCGTCCTGGATGAGAAAATAAAGCTGCTGATGCATTGTCGCGGTTACATGGGGACCTGGCTACCATTTCTTGTCCATGACCATCTAGGTTGGATGAAATTCATTATAAAGCCCGTCCTGACCCAAGTTTGGTTGACTTTTGAGATGCAATTAAGAGGGGAGAGGCTACTATTCAGAAATTTTTAGACAAGGAAGGGTTGTTGTGGTACCAAGGGAGGCTGATTCTACCTACTGGATCTCACCACAAGACAAATTTTATCCCTGAATTACATGATACACCCATTGGTGGACATTCTAGAGTATTATGAACCTATAAACGAGTTGCAGCAAATTTTTATTGGGTGGAATGAAGAGAGATATTCTGGAGTATGTTTGACATTGTGATGTTTGTTAATGTAGTAAGTACGACTCTCAAACTCCAAGTGGGTTGCTTCAACCATTACCAATCCTAGATCGTGTGTGGGAAGATATCTCTATGGATTTTATTAAGTGACTTTCATCATCTAATGGGTATTCTATGGTACTTGTAGTGGTTGATTGACTCTCTAAATACAGGCATTTTATTTCCCTCAAACACCCATATTTGGCTAAAACAGTGGCTGGAATCTTTGTTAAAGAGGTGGCGCGATTGCATGGTATGCCGCGATCCATTGTTTCAAACAGAGACTTGGTGTTCACAAGTCAATTCTGGGCTGAATACTTTCGTGTTCAAGGGTCTGAGTTGCATATGAGTTTGGCTTACTATCCACAGAGTGACGGACAAACAGAGGTTCTTAATAGATGTTTGGAAACATATTTGAGGCGCTTTGTGAGTTCTAAACAAAAATAGTGGATTTAGTGGCTTCCTTGGGTTGAGTTTTGGTACAATACTTCCTATCAAATCACCACACACATGACACTGTTTGAGGTGGTCTATTGGTGAGCTCCACCAACGATTCACAAATATGAGCATGGAACTACATTAGTGGTGCAAGTTGAGAACACTTTGGGATAGAGAGATGAGATATTAAAGCAGCTAAAGGAGAATTTATTGGAGGCTCAACATCGGATGAAATTGTATGAAGATCGCCACCGTCGTGAGCTAGAGTTTCAACCTGGTGAAATGGTTTATTTGAAGTTACAACCCTTTTGGCAAATGTCCTTAAGAGTATGAGGGAATATGAAGCTCTTGCCACATTTTTATGGACCTTATCAGATTGTTGAGCGGTTGGGGAAGGTGGCTTATTGATTGGAATTGCTGACCCACTCCTGATTACACCTGGTCTTTCATGTCTCGTAGTTAAAAAAGAAGCTAGGACATTCTAATTGTGTAGCACCAGAGTTACCTAATGTGGGGGACGATGGCGTAATGGTCTTGGAGCCCAAACGTATAATTGATTTTCAATGGGTTAATAATGGCAAGAAGGTGTCGCACGAAGCCTTGGTGCAATGGGTTGGAGTCAATGAGGAAGATGCCACTTGGGAGCCCTATGATGCACTCCAGCAACAATTTTCAAATTTAAATCTTGAAGACAAGATTTTTCTTGAAGAGGAAGGGAATGTTGTGTCCCAGAGCCTCATGTCTGGATTACATTCACCTGCTAAGTAGTAACAGTGGATTAGCTAAGAGGATTGCCTCCAAGAGTTTAGTTTAATAAAGGACTGTTTTAGTTGCTTGTAATTGGGAGATTAGGTTGCTGTTATCTTTTGTTATTATCGTTTGTTATTAGATTGCTATCTTTATATAGGATAGGTGTTATAGTTATTACCTAGTTTAGCCAAAGTTTCGGCTAAAGTAGAATAGCTGTCATTGTTATCGGTTGTGGTTATTTGGTATGTATTTAAGTTGAATCATGATGAATAAGAGGCAACAGAGAATTAAACCAAAATTTCCTTTCTTTTTCCTCATTCTTGAAGATTAGTCGTCTCGAATTGACTACAATTCCATTAAACCAACTGGGACAGATTAGGAATCATCATGAGTTGTTGAAAGCATACTCTCAGTTGTAATAACACATGCACACAAGACATCTTGGTGGTAATATGAACATACCATATTTTAGAAAGTAGGGATTCTGATATAGAAATGGTTGTCAATGAATTTTTTATTCTAATTAAGGAGACTCTAAGGAGTGTTAGAACTTAGAAGTCTTTGGCCACATATCCTCTTGTGTGTGTGTTGATAATACTTGAAGTTCAATTCCTATAAGCTCATAGACATTTTTCGTTAATAGTTAACAATAGAGACTAAATTGACTTCAAGTTGAAAATAACAGAGACCAACTTAATTGTTCCCAAAATGTAAGAACCAAATTGAATGTGACCCCAAAATTTTATTTTCTTCGAGAAATTATTCGCTCCATTGGGAGGACCACAATAGTAATCCCTAGTGGTTCTCCAACTCAATACTCAGTAAGTGCCATGTGTGAGAATATATTGAGTTAGATTCTAGTAACCAACCTAGTCCTAAATCAAAGAAAAATAAGAAAACCATCAGCTTCACCCTCACCCTCACTATTGGTGGCTCTAGCCATCCCCAACTCCCAGAAGATGCCGCAGGTCTCTCTCTCTCTCTCTTAGAAAATTGTGACCGATCTGAGAAGGTAAAGGTAAAAACTTTCATAAAAAATGAAGAAGATATATTAGTGACTAAGATTTGATTTAACAAATTGTCGCACGTTGCATGATATTATTGAGGGGGGGACACTTTGGGATAAAGGTAATGCACTAGTGTGGTACAATTTGGATACTAGCAAATAATTTCTTCATTTTATGACTGTTATTATTATTATTATTCACAATATCTCCGAAAAATGGCTACATTCTTAGGCAGCGTTTGGATTGCGCGTCCAGCGTCTGCGTTTCACTTTTTGATTTATTTATTTTTAGCCGTAATATTTAACTTTTTAGCAACACTAGTGGGCCTCGTGCACAGTGCACGGGACTCACAAACCTCATTTTTTCCGCAATTTTTTCATTAAAAATGGGTCCCATGGTACTATATTTACACATTTAAAAATTATTTTGTTACAGTGTTTTCAGTTTTTAATTTTCAGTTTTCAGTAAAATAAGTTGTATCCAAACGGACCCTTAAAATATTAAATATATATGCAAATAATTAATTAAGCCATAATATTTTTTTAAGAATAATTAAGCCATAATTTGGTTCTCCCAATCCAAATTCTTTTCACTATGGAGCGAAGACGAACCATGATATTTGAAAGTCAAATATGCTCCTCATCAATGTGCAATAAACACGACTTTTTTGTTTACAGTTAGGCTAATGGTATGGTAAAGTTCTTTTCTTCCTTCTTCTTCCTCTTCTTTTTATTTTTATTTTTATTTTTTATTTTTTTGTTTTATTTTATTATTTTATTTTAGAATAATGTTAGAGATATAAATTATTTTACGAACTGCTGATGTGGTGAGTAATTATTGGTAAATGAAAAAATGATATTAATGGTAGACCTAGATACCAATAAGAGGTTGGTCACATAAACTATTTTACAAAATTGTTGTAAAATAGTTTATAACTATCAATTTTACAAAATAGTTTATGGCTGTAGTATTATTATTATTATTATTATTTTTTAATCCTCTCAATTCTATGTGATCTGGATCTGAACGTTAGTAACTCCTTGTCTTTTTTTTTTTTTTTTTGATGGGAAGTTAGTAACTCTGTATCTGTGTCACTGTGTGACTTTTTTCCAAAACCAACCAATCATAGACTAATGTTTAAATTTTCAAATTCCCATCTTTCTTTGGTAAGAATTCAATTACCGCTCCCAGATTCCCAACGGTCAAATTAAAAACAGCTACGCTCAATAGTCCATTTGAATTTGAAAAATCTTCCCGTTAGGTCCTCTCACATCTCTTCCCTATATAAAACCCCCTTCTCTGTTCACAACCCAAATCACTCTCCCTCACGAGCCTACCAACTCAAGCCTCTCTCGCTCTCTCTTTATCCCCAACAATGGCTGAGACCGTAGCTGTGATGCCCATCGACACAGTTCCTACAAAGAAAAGAAGCACCAGGAGGGCACTGAAGGAGAAAACCCCATCATCAACCAATGAGGCCAACATCTTAGCCGGAAAGGTCTCTCCCAGCCCAGTTCCACCGCCACCAGCAATTGACCCTGAAAAGGAAAACCACGAGAGCCTCTCTCAGCCGCGGACCTCGCCAAAGAAAGGCAAAGCGAGAGCCTCGAAGAAACAGACAAAACAGCAGCAGAAGCAACAACCGGAGCAAGATTCTTTTGAGAAAGACTTGCTGGAAATGCAAGAGAAGCTACAGAAGTTAAGGCTTGAAAAGGAGAAGACTGAGGAGCTCTTGAAGGCCAAAGATGAGATTTTGAAGCAGAAGGAGGAAGAGCTTGAGACTAGAGGCCGTCAGCAGGAGAAGCTTCAGACTGAATTGAAGAAGTTACAGAAGTTGAAGGAGTTCAAACCCACAGTGGTTAGTTTTCTTCACCCTCTTTTTCTCTTTTTGCGTCCTCTGGGTTTCTCACTGTGATTGGTTGCTTAGGAAATGGATAATCTTTTTTTTTTTTTTTTTTTTAAAATTAGTCCTTTGGGTTTGATTTTGAAAGAAATGGTTTAGCCAAGGTCTGAATTGATTAATTCTTCTTCATATAATCTTTAAATTCACAATTTTCTTTCTTCATTTTCTGTCATTTTCCTTTTGGTTTCTCTGAAGTTGTAGAAAAAATGAAATGTAGAACTTAACTGCTTGATAAAGTTCTTTCCTTGACTAACTTGGATCAGGATCTGAGAAGTATTTCTTAGCAACCAACAAAGTGATACAGTTGTAGGGAGGGTCTTGCTTTTTAGTGTTTGATATGATGGTTGCCTAATCTGAATTTGTCTTTATGTTCAGACTTTCCCCGTTGGTCCATCTCTGAGAGACAATGAACAAGACAAGAAAGAGAAGAAGAAGAAGGCATGCCCTGAAAGGAAAAGGCCTTCTGCACCTTACATTCTATGGTGCAAAGATCAATGGGTTGAGGTAAGATACAGAAATACTCTTTGAGAGTTGAGCTAAATATTTGGATTCATGTGCCTTTGGTAATTTTGTTTGGGGGTTTTGATGCAGATCAAAAAGGAGAATCCAGAGGCAGAGTTCAAAGACATCTCAAACATTTTGGGGGCAAAATGGAAGAATGTTACTGCAGAAGAGAAGAAGCCCTATGAGGAGAAGTATCAGGCTGAAAAGGAAGCTTATTTGCAGGTAATTACTAAGGAGAAGCGTGAGACCGAAGCAATGAAGCTCTTAGAGGAGGAGCACAAACAGAAGACTGCTATGGAATTGCTTGAACAGTATCTCCAGTTCAAACAAGAATCAGAAAAAGATAACAAGAAGACCAAGTAAATTCCATTATCTGTGTGGCTCTCTCAATACTCCCTCTCTCTCTCTCTCTGATTATAGCATTAATAAAATATCTGATTCTTTGTTCACAGGAAAGAAAAGGATCCATTGAAACCTAAGCATCCCATGTCAGCATTTTTCGTGTTCACAAATGAGAGGCGGGCTGCTTTGCATGCAGAGAAAAAGAGTGTTTCGGAGGTGCTTTAATTTCACAACATTTGCAAATTTGTTTGAATTGTTAAACATTGGTCTCCCCTAATTTGTTGAATTTGGGACTTTATAATATAGATTGCAAAGATCACTGGTGAAGAGTGGAAAAACATGACAGAAGAACAGAAAGGCCCTTATGAAGAGGTTAACTTCTTTCTCAAATAAAACCTTTTGTCCTTTTTCTGTCCAGTAACCATGACTTGATTCTATTTAGCTTGATTCTTGTATAATTTTATTCCGTTTGAAACTTACAGATTGCAAAGAAGAACAAGGAGAAGTATTTGCAAGAAATGGAGGCTTACAATCAAATGAAGGATGAAGAAACTGCCAGTCTCAGAAAGGAAGAGGAAGAGCAGATGAAACTTCAGAGGCAGGAGGCCTTGCAGCTTCTCAAGAAGAAGGAGAAAACTGAAAATATAATCAAGGTTCTTTATAAAATCAACCTTTAACCGGTTTTGTTATTGTTACTTTCTCAAACTTTACTGTGGCTAATCTAGTTATAAAATGTGCAGAAAACGAAAGTGGATCGCCAGAAGAAAAAGCAACAGAAGGAAGAAAAGAAGAACTCTGACCCTAACAAGCCTAAGAGGCCTGCATCCTCATTCATTTTATTCAGGTGAAAGTTCTACCATTGTATAAGAACTACATGAATTATGGTTGTTTGAGTTTTTGAATATGATAAAATTATGCTTTTGATTGATGCAGCAAAGATGCAAGGAAGACTTTATTGGAGGAGAGACAAGGGATCAACAACTCTACCCTCAATGCACTAATTTCAGTGAAGTGGAAGGTATTGTTTCTTTAATCAAGTTGATGGATATAATATGGAAATGCATATATGTATTTTTAATAATCTATTGCTGGTTGATATTATAGGAACTGAGTGAAGAAGAGAAAAAAGCTTGGAATGACAAAGCTGCTGAAGCTATGGAGGCGTACAAGAAGGAATTGGAGGAGTACAACAAATCTGTTGCTTCAACCTTGGAGAAAGTAGATAGTTGATGTTCAAGCGTTAAATTGAACATCCGGAGTTTGGCTATCGGTTTGATAGCCTAATCAATCTGATTTTTAATTTTAGTATTGGTGTATTTTAACCCGCAGCTTTATTTCGCAATCTGAATAAAAATTCAAGTATTTATTTGATCCATGTCTGCTACTTGCCAGTTCAAAAATTTTTTAACATTCATTTTCTTCCTTGTGTTTGGATACTGCTTATTTATACCACTTATTTGTTGAAAACTGAAAACTTATGGTTGAAAACATGATAGCAAAATAATTTTTAAATGTGTAAATAGTGTAAGAGCTTGCAATGGACAACAAAGGTGAACAACAATAGGTGAAAAAACTATAACAGAAAAGGTGTAGAGAGAAAGAAGAGAAGGTCTTGAGTTAGACGACACTATTTTGACCTTAGCATCAAGTTACCGTTGGACAAAACTAGCCGTTACTCTTCTTTCAACTTCAAACCACAATGCTCTTCAGGTCTCAAGTCCTCACTTACTTTATCAGCGAGACATAGAAATGTGCATTTTTGTGTTTTTGGTTGCGTTATAAACAGTGCCATGGGACCTAGCCAAAAACAAAAACACAAACACAACGCTGAATCATTTGCACGCGCATGCACACTTTGGCCATGTTTGGTACCATGCCATAGGTTGAAAATCAATTTTTTCAAAAACAAACCACCATGCCATCGGTGAGTTGAGGAGAGCGTTCAAATTTTTATTTATGATGTTCAAGTTTCTTAGGGTGGTCAACAATCTATATTAATTTAAAAAGTTATTTTTTCAAGGTATATTTGTTTTTTTTTTTGGTGTCAAAGTTGAGACTTGGTATAATTATTGTTATCCTTAAGATATATATGTTTCAAACAAGTAAAAGACTGAAATAAAAATAATCAATATATTCATTATTAGATGAAGTTAAAAAAATTAATCTAAATTTGATTACTTGAAAGTAAAATGAAAAATATTTAAAAGTATCAAAAGGTGGGTCATTGCAAAAGAAGAAGCATATAGTAATGTAGAGGAATAAAAAATGAAACAACAAGAAGAAGTAAAATTTGTTAGATTGGTAATGGGATATTGTAATAACATGCTACCATTTTATAATTCTGAGCTATGCGCACATAGGGGGAATCAGCATCTTAAAACTTTTTTATATAGAAATTAATATATTAATATTTATTTATTTAAAAATGAAATAGTTTTTACTTTTTAAGACGGTGGAAAGGAGGGAAATTCCCCCTGGCCCTCCTTGGCTTAGCCTTTTTATTGCTATACTAGTTATTAGAGCATTTGCAGTAGTGGTGGTATAAAACAATAATACTATATTTTAGCTCCACTTTCATTAAAATGATGCTCCAGCAATGGAGTAAAAGCAAAAAAATTTAGCTGATTCGCTACAGTGCACATCTATATATAGATGTGAATTGTAGCTTGAAGCAAAAATTAATAACAATATTTTATTCAGCCAGACCTCGTTGTTTTTATTTTTTATTCATTTTATCAAATCACTCTTAGTCTCACTCTCTCTCGTTCATCTCTCATTCCTTTCAAGCTCCACTCTCTCAAAGTCGCCGCCGCCATCGTCAAGCTCACTCCGGTACGGTACAACTTGCTTCCTTTTTTTTTTTTTTTTTTTTTTTTTTTTTTTTTTTTTTTCATTTTAATCAGATCATGCCTCTCTACTCAGTCTGTTACTCCTCTCTACTCAATCCTCACACTTCGTTTCTGCCCAGCACCGACCGAAGCCCCAGCCCAGTGCCGATCGAAACCCCAGCCCAGCGCTGACCACTCTTTGCGTTCTCCACCTCAAAGGCCGAACCTTCGAGCTCCACCCTCTCTCTGTTATCTCATGCCTAGCACCGATGTGGGTTTGTGTTTGTATTTTCTGATTTGTTGTGGGTAGTAGGCTTGTGCTCGTGGTGGGTTTTTTTTTTTTTTTTTTTTGCTGTGGACTGGTGGTGGTGGTGGTGGTGGTGGTGGTGGTTGTTGTTGTGGCTGTGGCTGTGACTGATGGTAGAGGTGGTTGTGGTTGTGGTTGGTGCTGTGATGTTTTTTTTTAGTGGAATATATTATTTTATTGTAGTGGTTATAATATTTTATTGTGATGTTTATATTATTATTATTATTATTATTATTATTATTTTGCTGTGGACTGTTGGTGGTGGTGTTGGTGGTGGTTGTGGCTGTGGTTGTGACTGATGGTAGAGGTGGTTGTGGTTGTGGTTGGTGCTGTGATGTTTTTTTTTAGTGGAATATATTATTTTATTGTAGTGGTTATAATATTTTATTGTGATGTTCATATTATTTTATTATGTTGAAAGTTAAAATAGATGCACTGCTGTAGCATGTGTGTAGGTAAAATAGATAAAGTAACTTTTATTGGTGCTAAATAGCAAAAATTATAGAACCACTACTGCAAATGCTCTTATGTGATGGCTGACAAGCATATATACACTGTGCAAGACTAGATTTATATCAAAACTAAAAATTTTAATGTTTCATTAAATATACAGTAAATTATTTTAGCATTTTTAATATATTTGTAGTGACTAGTGAGTTATAAAGTGATAAAAGGCAAATAATTTTAATTGAATAATTTTAGAAACACACCAATTTAGAGATGGAGTTAGAATTTAGAGTTAGGGGTGGCTTTGCTGTTGGTTGTGTGCGGTGACTTCGGCCTCCGACTTTGTTACTACTTAGTTACTTAGTTGCTAGTTGTTTACAATTTTTTAAGGGTTAGATTATTTGTTTTAAATAAAATTGGTTGACTAGACTCAATTTTTTTTTTTTTTTTTTTTTTGTTTTACTATTGCTAATTTTTTTGTGCTTGTATATTTCTTTTTTAGATTTTAGACTTATAAATTTTTCAATGGTCTTTAAAATGAGGAAAATGTTTGAACTACAAATTTTTTTACAAATTGATGATAATGTAAGTGATGGGACCAAATATGAACCACTAAGAATTTGCTACCTTAATAGTTTGTCAAAATGTTATAGAAAATTTTGTGACTATAAAAATACACTTAAAAGAATTAATGATATTTTTAAGGAGGTAAAAGTGTAATTTTCTAAAACAAAATTACTAAAATTAGTACCCATATATATATAATAATAATAATATTAAAAAAAAAAAAATTGGGGGGCAAGGTCCAACCATGGCTCCGTCTATGTACCAATCTTATACTCAATTTTACAAATTGCTAACAATTGTGCCATATAGACTCATTACTTTTTGTTAACTACTTCTAATAGCAAATCAACAAATTGCCAAATTGGATGTGAGAATTTTTGTCCGTAGTATTGTTGACTTTTGTTCAAGGGGTACTAATGTTATTGATTTTAATATATTTATATTGACCCGACGTATATGAGTATGACATATGGTTATGAATTGCATATATGAGCTACCAGCATTATCAACATATAAGACTAATTTTTATTATTTATATTAAATACTATATAAGATTTTTTTTGGAGGAAAAAAAAAACTATATAAGATGATACAGTGTGCTATAATTTAATTAATTTTTTTTCCTTCTCCTCCTGTGTCGTGCGTAGCATTAAAGCAATATACTCTGGAGAGTTACCGTTAAAAAAAATAAAAAAATTTGGAGAGACGTTGAAAACTTATTCAACTCCAATGCAGTAGAGATTAAACAGTTTTGACATGAACAAAAACTTATCTTATCAACAGACGCAAACCCTGCTTAATTCTCGTGTGTACCTCACTTTTAGCAACCACGCTTAAACAAATCAAGCATGATTCAGTCATGACTTCCTCATCAAAATAAAAAAATTAAGTACCACTTTAAACTTATCAACTACTTAAACCATTTTTTTCCTAACGAAGATACTACATCATCCCTTTTTTTTTTTGGGCATAAAATAATATAAATCATCATTTTTTTTAAAAAAAATTCCCGAGAAAAAGTACTTTTCTACGTATGTTTGAAATGATTCACAAATCCCTCTCTTATTTTTGAAACTAATTAATTTTTTCATTTATATTTGAAAAAAAGAGCAAATATCCCAAATTCAATACTTTTTCAATTAAATCAAACAATCACAATTATTACAAATGCAATAAAAAAAAAAAAAATGCAAATCTCCTGTTTTTCTCTTTTTTGTGGTGTAGAATTACTACTTTTTTTTTTCAAATGATTCCATTAAATTTAAATGGAAAAATCAATAGATTAAAGGTATTTCTTTATTTTTCAAACATAAAAAAGAAATTAGTTTATTTAAAGATAAATGAGAGAATTAGAATTATTATTATTTTTGCCATTAGTAATTAGGAATTAACCCAAACATAATCAGGAAAGTACCTTTTCCTTTTAGTTTTTAGAATTTAAGGTGTGTTTGGATACTGCTTGTTTTAATAAAACTGAAAAATTATTGCTGAAATTACTATAAATAAAGATAAAAGTTAGTTGAAATAGTACAATGGGGCCTATAAATATTATCAAAAAGTGCAGTAGACCGATAAATAGTAACAAAAATACGCTGAATAGTGAATAGTGAAATAATTTTCATTTTTTATTTATACCGGAATGCACACTTAGTACCCGTTTGGATCTTACGTCCATGTTTAGTGTTTTGCATTTTGTTTTTTTTATTTTTATTTTTATTTTTTACTAGCACTTCTTGCACCATTCATATGAGACATGAATAGTGGATTAATGCAAATAAACAGTATTTTAAACAATAAACGATAAACAATAATTATAAATTATTTTATTATTATTTTCAGCCAGATAAAAGATATTCAGACGCATCATTAGTCGGCATCAAAGGGCAATCTCGTAAATTACGGAGAACGAACTTATTATCCAGTTGACTAATCTACTTGTTTTTAATATTTTTATGTCTCCAGCTCAATTATCAAAAGAAAAAAAGAGAATGTGATGCTCTCTCTCTCTCTCTCACAGACAGAATGCCTCACTTCTGGGCTTATATATATCTAGTCGGCAAGGGCGGCAAGGTACAACAAGGGTATTATTTTCATTCCACCCCCGGCGCACTTTAGCTGAGTTTCGACGCCACCAAAAAACGGCACTTTCCCCACCTATGTTATCTCCGCATCTCATGCTCCGCCTATAACTACCATGCGCGGCTGAGTCAATCAATCCTTATCCTACGCACACCCCCCCCCCCCCCCCCCCCATTCTCTCCCTTTATCTTTCCTCTCATATCAATGGCACAGCCTCCTCAAATGGACCCATTTGCCCAAAACCTTCGAGACCAGGACGCCGGTGCTGCCTTCGTCCTCCAATCAAAAGGTGCCACCCCATCCCTAATAATTCTAGTCTTTTTATTTTTAACAACCAAAACACACCTTACTTTTTCTGCTTTATCGGGGGTTCAACCCAAATTTCTCATTCCACTACAAAAAAACTTTATCGAGCCCCGACACAAACCTAACTAGTTATCGCTATATGTTTGACTTTTGTGTGTGTGTGTGTGCGCGTGACTGAATTTAAATTGCATTGAATTGATGGACACAAGAATTATGATTTTACAGGGGAATGGTGGCATGCGGGGTTTCATTTGACGACGGCGATAGTGGGGCCCACGATACTAACGTTGCCATATGCGTTCAGAGGATTAGGGTGGGTCCTAGGGTTCTTTTGTTTAACGGTGATGGCCATCGTGACCTTCTATTCCTATTACTTGATGTCTAAGGTGCTGGAACACTGTGAGAAAGCTGGTCGCCGCCACATCAGATTCCGTGAACTCGCCGCTGACGTCTTAGGTATCCACTTGCTTTTGTTTCCGTAAATATCGAAAAACGCACACACACGCCATTTTTGTTTGTTTGTTTCCTCTTTGTTGCGTTGACGTCGCAACAACTTTGCGGCCTACTTACGTTGCATATGTATACATCTCATGTCATGTAACTTTCATTGGTGTGTAATTATAATCCACATCGAAAGTAAAAATATTATTGCACCTTTAATAGTGTATATATATTTAGTCTAGAGCTATAATTTTTCAAAATAGTTGAGGTGTTCGAGCTGTAAATGGATAATAAAGTGAGGTTTAGGTAATAATTAGCAATAATTGATCAATTTAACAGTTGTAAAAATTTGTTATAAAAAATGTTGTATAAGTAATGTAGGGAGAATTTTTGTTTAACCCCGCAATCAATTTGTCCGCTTTAGAGGGCAGGCCACAGGCATGCCTAGTGAGCTTCTATCCCTTGTATGGCTTTGTCATCTTTGCAAGTATGGATATGCTTTTTGTGCAAGAGTCCCACATCGCTTAGAGAAGTGCCCCCTATACCTTACAAGCATGAGTGAAGGTATAAGGGTACCACTATTCACATGTAGAGTACCACTACTCACAAGTTGTCTACCAATATGGCAAGCACTACCCCTTCCCAATGAAAAGGCTGGACATATAGCCAACACGTACCCAACTAGCTAAAAATTGATCATAACAAATTTGTCTTTTTGGATTTTGTCGCACTAAAGCAAAGCCCCACTTCTCCAAGTTTGGTCACACTTTAATCATAAATTTCTTGAACAATCCTTCCACAATTAATTTCGGTGAGTAGTGGTACCCTTATGCCTTCAGCTCATGCTTATAAGGCATAGGGGGGGCACTTCTCTAAGCGATGTGGGACTCTTGCACAAAAAACATGCCCACACTCGCAAAGAGGACAAAGCCGTGCAGGAGATAGAAGCTCAGGACGTTGTACTCTAAGTATGCCTGTGGCCTACCCTTTAAAGCGGACAAACTGATTGCAGGGTTGAACAAAAATTCTCCCTACAAGTAATATATATGACATTAGACATTATATATGCTTTTATATTTATAATATTTAATGAGAATGATTAAGAATGAATTCATTCGAAATAGAAGTATTTTTAAATTTTTTTTTTTTTTGGGTTGAGAGTTGGTTTTGATTTGATGCGCCGTAAATCTTGAGAGTATTTGTTCACCTTAAGCTATATATAATCTCTCACTTAATTAGGATGGATTCCTTTTCAAAAAGTTACAAAAATGTGCCTGTCTTATTACCTTTTTTTTTTTTTTTTTTTTTGAAAAGCACCAAATTAGAGCTATCATTGGAATTGCTTGTGATTTGGGAATTTTGAAAAGTTATGTGAATTGATGACTTGTGATGAACGTGGTTTTTTTTATTGGTCTTAAAGAATGAAAAGAGATCAAAATCATCGCGAAGATTCCTAAATGTGGACATGATTCCTTAATACGGATATTAGTCCAATCAAACTACCTTTTTTTTTTTTTTTTTTTTTTTTGGTGCAGAAATCAATAAAACTACTTCTACCTCCAACGTAAGTGCGCCACTAAGTTTGTCATATAAGAGGTTTTCTTTTGTTTGATTGGAATCATTAAAGATTTGAAAGCACCTATACAAATGTTATCCTTTTAGGAGAATATTTGTTTGCTAGAGCATTCACATCTATTTTACAATACATCCAACAATTTAATTTTTATTTTATCATCTAACACATTAAAATAATATATTTATGCAATAAAATAATATAACCCAAAATCTAATAAAATCCAAAATTAGTGAAAGAGAAAGACAGAATGATCAGTAAAAAGAGGCTGAGCGAATAATAAAGAATTAAAAAATAAATACAATTTGTTCAGTAAATTGCATATATAAGAGCTTTCTGTAGCAATATTGTAAATTTTTTAGAATATAGAAATCGGATAAAGCATCATTTTAGTGTTTGTGGATGGTAAAATACCATTTTGGGGCTTTTACAAGCCCCAATACTAATGCTCTTAAAAGGTAAATTACAGTCAACGTCTTATTGTTTGGACTAATACTAGCTAGGCCCAAGATATTTTATTATTTATTTTAGAGAGATTCATTCTATAATGTTTGTTCTTGATAATAGTTTTTTATCATAAAATCAAGACATTTTAAAATTGGACAATTTGGTCTCTAATCAGTAATTATTGTGACAGAGAATAGAAAAATGGTAAAGGTTTAGGGACCAAGTTGCTTGAATTTTGAATTGTCATGGATTTGATTAATATCAGCCTAAACTTCAGAGGTGTTAACTGTATTTTACCATTTTTGTTAAAATTTTTAATGTCCTTACTAATTATTATTATTATTATTATTATTATTATTATTATTTTTATTATTTTCACACAACAATTTACGTTCTCTTGGTGCTTCATTTGCTTAGCTTAGTGTGGGCTTTCTTAAAATTAAAAGAATCACATTAGATATATGAATGGTGATTTTAGTTTTATAAATTTTACTATGTAAACCTTATAAATTGATGTCTAATTTTTAACCAAAAAAAGTTTATGAAATTTATTTATTATGTAGTTGATGTGATATTAATTAATTTTATTATCATGTCAGTTGATAAGATTTATGTTATAAAATATTGATAGTACCATTAATATTTTAATATTTTAGAGATTATAACTTATAGCAATTCAAATGTTGTTAAGAACTTTGTAACTCAAGTGACATTTGCTGGTATTTTCAACGAGTGCATGTGTGTGTATATATATATATATAAACAGAAATTCATAAAAAAAATATTTAAAAAAAATCACTTATTTTGTGCCTTTGTTTTTCTTACAGGGTCGGGATGGATGTTTTATTTTGTAATATTAATCCAAACGGCTATCAACACTGGAATTGGAATAGGAGCAATTTTGCTGGCAGGGCAATGCCTTGAGGTATGGTTATTAATAATTTTCAAGAAAAAGATGAGTTTTATTTGTAATGTGAAAAGTGGTAGTGCTGCTAATTGCAGTTGGTGGGGGATAAATGAGTGCAATCTACATATATAATTTTCAAGCATAAAGATATAATACCAAAATAGATTGCTTGGCATTTGTTTAAAAAAAAAAAAAAATGGATACAGTCAATTGTAAATTTTTTCCCTCAAAAAGAATCAAATGGTCTACAAAATAGATACCTTTATTAAAATTTTTTTTTTGGATTAAAATGTTACTCTTTATTTATTTAATTCCTTAATGACCCTTTGCATTTTTTTCCCCTCTTTTTCTTTTGGTTGTCAAAGATCCTGTATTCGAATCTTTCCCCCAATGGGCCCTTGAAGTTGTACCACTTCATAGCTATGGTGACACTTGTAATGATAATTCTCTCTCAGTTTCCTACCTTTCATTCTCTCAGACACATCAACTTTGGTTCACTGCTTCTCAGCTTGGGCTACACTTTCCTTGTCGTTGGTGCTTGTATACATGCAGGTACAGAAAAATATAGATCCGTATATGAAGCTTCGTTTATATAAACTAACCATGCATTATATATGTTTGTTCTGTGTTGAGCTTTTCTTTCGGCTTTGTTGTACTCTCGTTTCTGTTTGGCAATGAGATTCCAGTTGTTTTGCATCAAAAAAAAAAAAAAAAAAAAAAAAAGGTCCAGGCCCACTCGGGCCCAAACTCGATTCATTGCTGTACTTTTCTACTAGCTACTAGTTGTACACTTGTACTGTCCTAGCTGTTGAGAGTTATTAAAGATGTCTCCTCTATAGTTAGAGCAATGCCAAGTTACCGACTTTTAAGGCTTTCATATTATTACACATCTATATTTATTTTCGTATTTTTAAGAAAAGTAAACCTACTTTTGAGGCGTCCATCGCTCTTGTGGTGACTTGAAATGGAAGAATCATTATCAAAATGAATAGATGAAGAAGTGGGTGGTAAAGTAGATGACGCATTTAATCCCAAGGTTGTTCTAGTGATTTCAGTCTTACGTGATCATGAGGTCTTAAGTTTAATTCTCATAACCAACATCACACTCAAGTTAACAAAAAAACTTAGTCCAAAAATTTTTGTTGATGTTATGGTTGTCATTAGGGGTGTACATGGGTCAGACTGAAGGAATTTTTTGATTCAACTCACCATGATAGGTAAAAAAAAAATTTAACCCAACTCAATTCATCACATAAGTCCAACCCAGCTCAACCCAACCCACATGAGTCGGGTTGAACCTATGAGTTTAACAAATTTATTATTATTTATATTATTATTAAATTGAGTAGAAAAAAATATAAATATTAATATATTAAAAAAACTCAAAGATTAGTATCAATGTAACGCCTTAAAGGCAAACAACACTAATGACTAAACAACAATAGTAATTTACTAGGGTTTGTGTGAACTAAATGGCTTTCATATAGGATAGGAAGAGATGATTATTTTAAAAATTTATTAATTATATAATATTATATATATATATATATATATTAAATATATGAGTTTGGCGTGTTTGATTTGGCGGGTTTGAAATTTTATGACCCAAACCCAGCTCGACCCGCTATCAAATTTTTTTTTTTTTTTTAACCCAACCCAACCCACTAAGGCCTAAAAACTGACCCAATTCGGCGGGTTGGGTCGGGTCAGGTCAGGTCGGTTTTGGCAGATTGGTAGGTTGGCTGCACACCCCTACTCGTCTTCCTAGTTTATGCACCTTGTCCTAAATGCAGAATTATTGAAAATAAAATTAAAGTCCTGATGGTGTCCTAAATGCGGAGTCACCGGTAACAAAATCAAAGCCCTCATGGTTTCATGAATTCTTATTTATCATTTCCCAAAACTAGGCTAGGCAAACTTAAGAAAGAAAGTTCTAACACTTGTAGATAGCCCATAGCTCCTTGAAGATTATAATTGTATTTTCCTGTAAATTTTATAACATAATTAACTTGTTTTCCTTGGGGATACAACTCTCTTCTAGAATTGGAATGATTTGTAAAATTTACTCTTAATATGCTCTGGTGATTAAACAAGTTTCATCTATCCTGCAGGTACCTCAAAAAATGCCCCTCCAAGGGACTACTCTTTAGAATCTAAAATGACAACAAGGGTTTTCAGTGCCTTTACTTCTATATCTATATTTGCTTCCATTTTTGGAAATGGGATACTACCTGAAATACAAGTAAAGCTTCTGAATAAATAAAGCTCTATATTTTTCCTTTTCCTTTTTTGAGCTTTCCATTAGTCTTTCTTTTTCCATAGGCGATGTGGCACCTCAGATGAATAAGTGGATAGGAACAACTGTCAACTAGGCCTCTTGATCTGGTTAATTTTACTGAACTGCACAATGGCACTTGCTGCCTGATTAATAAAATAGGTTGTTCAGATTATATCAAACGTTAAAGAGTTACGGTCGAGCAATGGTTTGTCATGCTTCTTGATTTTAAATTTTGCCCTGCCATCAATACAGGCAACTCTTGCTCCACCTGCCACTGGGAAGATGGTAAAAGGGCTTCAGATGTGTTACGCCGTAATTTTTGTTACCTTCTACTCGGCTGCAGTGTCTGGATATTGGGTGTTCGGAAACAAAGCTAACTCAAATATTCTCGATAGCTTATTACCGGATGAAGGTCCTTCTTTGGCTCCAACATGGGTTATTGGCCTTGCTGTGATCTTTGTTCTCCTGCAGCTCTTTGCCATTGGCCTGGTAAGCTTCCAAATGGCAATCAATTCTTCTAGATATTGAATTCCAATATATGCATTGGCACATCAATTCTACAAGAGAGAATAAGAAAAAATAAATCTAGAGACACTGCTGATTTTGACCTATTGTGATTTGTATATTAAAAGTGGTGTCAATAATGAGTCCAGATAAAAATTATGTCGCACTAATCACAATAAATTATGTCAATAGTTTTAAACAATGTTCTGTCACTAGCATTATTCAATAAGACGAGGGGGAATTTTCTAGTCTTTTTATTTTTATTTTTATGTATGTTTTGGTGGGGGGGGGGGGGGTGTTGAATTTCTTTTTATTCATAGTATATTCCTTTGTTTAAACAAATTTGAGGTTGCATTCAGTAACTCTCTCTGATATATCACAGGTTTATTCTCAAGTTGCTTATGAGATCATGGAAAAAAAATCAGCTGATGTAAAACAAGGGATGTTTTCTAAAAGGAACCTTATTCCTCGGATAATTCTTCGGACGCTGTATGTGATATTCTGCGGATTTTTTGCGGCAATGCTTCCCTTCTTTGGAGACATTAATGCTGTGGTAGGAGCAACTGGCTTCATCCCTCTGGATTTCGTCCTCCCAATGCTTCTCTACAACATGACTTTCAAGCCTCCAAAATCATCTTTCACCTATTGGATCAATATGTCTATTATTGTTGTCTTCACAGGTGCAGGACTCATGGGCTCGTTCTCTTCAGTAAGGCAATTGATTCTTGATGCCTACAAATTTAAGCTCTTTAGCAGTAATGTGGTTGGTTAAGTTCAAAATGAATTACACAGCAATCTTCCCCTCAATTTGGGTTATTCACCACTTGGAAAGGTGAAGCTGTATCTTTGTGCTCTACGAAGTAATTGAAATACGAGTTTCCATACCGCATCTTTTGTGGCTATAACATAAAAAACACAAAATTACGTGGGGGCTGTGGGGCACTAGCATTTACCACAGTACAGCATGCTTAGCTAATGATTTTAGCTTTGTAAATTGAATTGCGTTTGGTGACGGTGGAAATTAAATCGAATTAAAAGTGTACTCGTTCGTCAGACTGATCTTAACTCCTATCATGAGTCTCGGCTTAGATTAAAAAATGGTTTTGTTGAACTTCATGCATCCATTGCATTAAGTACTGACGGATGATGGTACCATCCTGTCACGCAATAGAGAGAGACTGGAGAGGCCATAATTTTTAGTTGGAAAAATTTTATGTTTATAATATTTTTACAACAAATTTTAAGTACTTGATTATTATTTGTGAAAAAAAAAATTTAATGATGAGTTCAAATTAGAATCAGAAACAACTTATTACTTATGATTTGTTGTGAAAATGTTGTAAAAATCTTATGGACTTAACACTTCTATTATATAGTTAACTGAAAACTAATTGCTTTCTCTCAAGGGTAATGCTAGTTTTTGTCCTAGGCATGAATAAACCCATCTCCATCATTGATATTGAAAATGACGTCGCGTAAACGGAGAGATGAATTCTCAAATTATAACTCTAGTTCTAAAAAAAATCACATCTTTTTCACAATTGTGACTAATTAAAAAATAGTGGTTACTTTAGGAATTTTTTTTTAAGGGGTTAGTAAGAAACAAAAATTAAACAAATTCTAAAACAAAAGAAAACATGAATATATCAACATCAAAAAAAAAAAAAAAAAGCATGAAGTTTTACAATTATCTTTTTTACAAAGTTCCATATTTTGAAATTGTTGCATAATATCTTTATTATTCATCGTACGAGCTATATCTATTTCAATGTACACAGTTAAGTACCATTTGAGTAATTCATTTCAAATTTATTAAGATCTAAATAAAATTTTCTTTTTTATGGTTCAAGATCAACAATTTTTTACTTTTATTGTTGGACTTACTATTTTTTTTTCTTTCTAGATTTTAGATCAAATTGGTTTGTTATTGATTTTTTTTAATGTTTAAAAATGTCAAGATATTATTAAGATGATCATATTCAAATTTATTTCAACTGAACTTAAAAAAAATTTAGGACTAGAATGTTTAAATTTGTATTTTAGAGGGGCTAAACCTGACGTCACCTCTAACTGTTAAAAAACAATGTTTGTAGTTGTCTCATGTAAAAGTGATGCGGCACTAATCCCGGTGTTTGTAAAAGTGATGAAGTGCTAATCAAAGTAATCACTGATCACCTCAGAAAATTGAGAAATTTTTATGTGTAGGCTTTGGATAAATGGGGACGAAGGTACAGGGACTTTTATGAGGGCCGAAATGTAATTGGGGAAAGTGACTGGAAAATATTTTATATATTGAAAATACAAGCACTTTTAGCCTATGGCCCATATTGAACTTGAATTCTCATATATTAATAATATAAATAAATAAATAAATAGAAGAAGGGCTCTTCAGGTCAAGGTGAAGGATCACCAATGCAAACAATGTTTCACTTTTACCATAGCAAAAAATATAAAGGGCAAGGGCTGGCCTTCTTATAGGCTAAGGGAAACTTCGGGAAATCTGGGTAACTAGGCATAAGTATAAAACTTTATAGTTAGTTGGCCCGGTTCGGAAAGTATATAACATAGTAGCATCTCGAGCATAAGAGGCTCAATTTTGGGCCTATAAATCGAATTTTTGGGACTCGATTTTCATGGGTTGATGTGGCATTTTATTTCACGTGGCAACCACGTGGAAATCGAGTCTCAAAGACTCAATTTCTAAACCAAAAAAATTTCAAGTCTCAGACGCGCCTCACCTCACCAGATTAGATCAGAGAGAGATCAGATCAGTTCAGATCAAATCAGAGAGAAAGAAAAAGACCAGATCAGAGAGAGAGAGAAAGAGGCTGTGCGGCCAGGCCTCGTGCGAGGCCTGGGTTGCGCCAGGCCTCGCGCGACCCAGGCGACGCGTGAGCCTGGGTCGCGTGGCCTGGGGGCCTCGTGCGAGCCCAGGCCGCGCGACCCAAGCTCGCGCGCCGCTTGGGTCGTGTCGCCTGGGGCTCGCGTGAGGCCTGGGCCTTGCGCGGCCTGGTCACCGCTGCCTGGCCCTAGGTCGCCGCTGCTTGGGGCTTTCTTCTTCAGCTTTTTTTTTTTTTTTTTTTTGCTTTGATTTCTGATTTCTTTCTTTGTTGTGTTAGGGTGATAGTATATATGGGCTTGTAAATCAAGTCTTAGGGACTCGATTTTCATGTGGACGCCACTTGAAAAAAATGCCAACTCAGACCCGATAAAAACATGAAAGTCGACCTTCAAAGACTGAATTTATAGTTCCTAAATCGAGTCTCTTAGACTCGAGATGCTAATAAAAAATATAGTTTGAAACTAATGACTATTAACTACATAGCTGAGATTTTATGGTTAAATTCCAATTTCGTTCGGGAATCTTCCATATCAATCGGAATAGATTGGCGATATCTCTTATTAGTAGTCATATGGCAAAGTGGTCCACTTGTTCCACTGCTCGGAAATCGTGCAGTTTTCTGGTTCGCTAATCATGGGGCATGTAGTTAGTGCGGTGATGCTATATTCCATTATTGATTAGATAATATGTCTTACGGAAAAATCGTAGGTCCTCTTAATGGTATATAGGAGAAAGTGACGTTTGGGATATTATAATTACCCATTTGTTATTAAAAAATATATTTAATAAAATAAATACTCATTCGCAAATTCACTCCATAAGTGGGAAAATGTACTATATTATATTATAAAAATATAATATTATAATAAAAAATTTGTAGTTTTTAATTTTTTTTTTTTAAATAGGGCATCTGTTGTTTAGAAGTATTTTTTTTATAAGTTTTATTTAATGGAATATATCATGTATTTTGCATTCAACAATATATATATATATATATATATATATATATATATATATATGAAAAACACAATTTAATAAATAGATTTAAATTATATAATTATAATATTGTTTTATATAAATAGAGAAGATGTTATTAAAATGATTTTTTTTTTAAATATACCATAATTGGTTGGCGTATTAAAAAAAAAATGTATGACCTCCATTCTATCCAACACATGTAACATGTTATATTAAATTTAAATTCTTATTTAAATTTAGAATTATAATTTTTTTTTCCTTTCCAAATATGTATAATGCATGTATTATTGAAACTTCAATTTTAAGGTAATTTTTTGAATATTTATCACTTTCATTGTTTTTTTTTTGGGCTCATATCTCTAATTTCTAATGTGTGTGTGTGTATATATATATTTGTATTTTTTTAATCCCAAAATTAAATAGTTTGGCCAAAATAGAATAAAATTTCATACTTTTCAACCGAAAAAATTAGAAAAAAAAAAAAAAAAAGAATATTTGAGTCCAAAATGGAAAAGGCAACATACAAGAAGAATTAATTTAAGGTCCAATTAGTTCAAAATAGACCGTATGGACCGATGGGATCAAAGTGGACCGATTGGGACCAAATGGACCAAAGTGGACAAAATTGGACTGAGGTGAACCGATGTGAGCCGAATGGACTAAAGGCTACATTTTTGTGGCTCAAAAGGAGTATAGCAACAATAAATGCTACACTTCATTTTTAAGATATTATATATCTTTGTAAGACTTATAGGTAATAAAATTTGTGCTTACGATAATATCACTAAAAAATAATTAGGAATGTGTTTATTATGTTATTGATGTGAAACTAACCAATCATGTCACTTTGTAAACTTTTTGATAAAAAATGATATCATTTACGTGTTCTTTTTGCCATTAAAAATTTAAATGAGAACATTCATAAGATGTATTATTTAAAAAGACTTATTGTGTGATTAATATTAATTAAAAAAAAAATGCTTAAATGACTTCATATACTAATAGATTTGGAAAAAAAAAATTTTAATTAACTAATTTAGTTATTTACGAATAGACGTTACAATTGAAATGAACCAAAGTGGATCAAAATGCTACGCACTTTTAGATATTATATAAATGTATGACTAATTACTAAAAAAGAACGGTTAAAATATTTATTTAAAATTTCTTTTTATATATATTCTTTATGATTCTAATATAAAAAATCAATAATAAATAACACAAATAAATTGAGTCTACACCTTGCAGGTGACTTCATAAAGTAGATTCACTAATTTCACGTTTCATCTGAGTTATTATGTTGTTGAACATTAAGTATATTCATTATCATGTTAATTTTTAAGTATTTTGTAATTATAAAGGAGATGAGGTAATACCATTGTTCATGCCTCATTTTTTTCCCCTATGCCGCAAAAGGCCAACCTCAAAATGTTAGGCTATTGGTTTTTTAAGTGTCCATATGTGTGTCAAATGACTGTCGTTAGTCAATTTAATAGAAGGGTAACCGTATCAAAAAAAAAGAAAAAAAGTAGGGTAACCAAAGTATCAATTTGGCACATATGTGAACTTTAGGGAGTAAATTGGCTAAAATAAAAGTTCAAGGGGTGTAATGGTCACTACCCCAAAGCTCAAGAAGTATCATGATATTTTCCCTTATATTTAATATATGAGGTAATGTTAAAGCTAACTCAATACATTTTCAAGTCTAAGGCAATAATTTTAAATGAGACACTTTTTTTAATATTTAATTACTTCCTCCATCCCAAATTGTTTGACTTGTATTCCATTTTGGGGTGTCTCAAAATTATGGCCCGTTTGAAAAGTCAAACACCAATAATTTATTAACATTCCCTTTATGACCTTAATTTATTTGAGCATTTTTTTAATTAAAAAATTAAAATCCTAAATTTTGAAATCCACTAAAGCTATTGTTTTACCACTAGTAGAGTTTCTAATCAATCATATTAAAATTGATTTATAGATAAAGATTGAATTTGGATTAGGCTTGGTGGCTATAGAATTTGGATTTGAATATAAGTTTGCAAATTGTAAGAGTAGTACATTAATAGAATTTGAAATCTATAATAACTTTGAAAATTGCTTGGCAATGGGCGCAAATACTAGAAATGTTTTTTTTTCTTAAATAATTTTTTGATAAATTTTTTAAGTGTAATTTACGAAATTTCTAACTTTTTAAAAAGAGATAAGGCAGTTAATAATGTTTTCCTAAATAATTGGATTTTTTAACTAGGCCAAACAATTTGGGACGGAAGGAGTAGTCATTTTGCATCTCAATATAACATTTAAATGCTTCTCACTTCTTAACCTACAAAATTTTTTAATTAAGTTTTTGTATTTAAATTTTATTAACATATACTTTTCAATTGATAATATAACTAATTTATTCTATCTAAAGTATAATTTTACCAATTTTAATTTAAAAAAATTATTTACGCCAAAACAATTATTGGGATGCGCCCCCCCCCCCCCCCCCCCCCCCCCCCTTCTGTTTTTAATAAATTAAAATCACTTACAAGATGAGACTTATTTTAATTAGGATGAGACCTATTTTTTATTGGCGATAAGGCTTTTGGTGGTGGGGGGGGAGGAGGGGTGGGGTGGGGAATCTTAAGCTTAGGCCTTGAGGAGCCACTGAGTGATTTGTTTTAAGCTTTTAAGATCTTTTATTTATTTATTTTTGGAGAACAATTTGGAATTAAACTAATGTGAGTTAAGACCCCTCAATGAAGTCTAATTGTAGAATTAAACTTGTTGATAATTTTTAATTCTTTTGTTTGTTCATTTTATTGTGTTCTCCTCCGGAATACTTGGCAATATGGCATCCGTCTTCGTGTTATGAATGTTTTATTATGCGATGTATATTGATGCCCTCTCGTCGTGTATACAGTGTCAGCTTTTTTACAATTGTCGTCTTTAAGGGGCCAATAATCAAGTGCAACTTCATTTGCATTGTTCATATATTAGTCTTGTGAGCTGTGGCAAATTTCACGTTAAAATAAAAAAGAGTTTTTATTTCTGGATAATTTAATTTTCAGGTAAAACTACAAAATAAGTCAATGAGTTGGATTTGATAGTCCAGCTTAATTTCTCCTCTATCTTACAGTTTAGGGAGAATTATCTACTGTTAGGTATGCTGTTTACATGTCTGAGTCACCCAAAGAGATAACATGAATGTAAGCCAAATTTAGGACTTCAGAGAAAGACGCACACATAAATGTGAAAGCAATGGAATTGTTCTACAAAAAAAGTAACAAACACTCTAAATCTAACGGGAAATACCGAAAAAAGAAAAAAGAAAAGAAAACACTCAAATCTTGTAGTTAAAAACAAAAGAAAACCCAACTTTGGGTTTTAAAAAACTTAGGCACTGCATGGATTTTTATCTTTTCTTAACGAAAAATATTATGTTCACAACATTTTCATAATAAATTTCAAGTGACAGGTAATTATTAGTTATTATTGGTAGGGAAAAAGTTATTTCAATAGTTGGTTCAAATTAAAACTAGCATCTTAAAATTATTGTAAAAATTTTATGAAAATATTGTGTACTAGACATGTTTCTATAAGCAACAGGGACAAAGTATATTTCCAAGTGTTTTATCTTCTTCCTTTCACTTTTCACCCCATCACATGAGCCCTGTGGAAAAGGATGTTTGATTAAAATAAAGCATAGTGAAGACCGCTAACAGAAAAATGTATAAAATAAAATTGTATCTCAAGAGAATACAAATCTTGTCAAGAGCCATGGCTATGATATTTTCTTATCAGGTTTGTCTAAACGACAAAAAGATAATTTGGTGCCAGCACTGATCTATATCGTTCAGACTAGTCGCCTGCATAATCAACATGTGATTTACCAAAAGATATTAAAAAAGAAATACAGTTCCATCCGTGTAGAGAGAGAGAGAGAGAGAGAGTAAATAATTTATTAATTTAATTATTAACCATTCATTTAAAGAAACTTTTTATGGAAAAAAAATTAATATTTTGACATTTTTTTCATTTTCCATAAAAATTGTGGCAAAACTTTTTTAAATTGGATTGTTAACCATTTTCTTAAAGACACCCATTAGCATAACTCTTTAACAAATATTTTAGGACCACATAAAAAAAAAAAAAAAAAACTACAATTTTTTTCACAACTATTCACAGAATAAACTATGAGTGATAAAAAAAAAAAAATTGTAGGTCCATGTCAAGTGACAGAATGTTAGTCATAGTTTGCCAAGTAAGAATGTAAGATAGTTATAGCAAAAATTATGATTTTTTTTTTTTATGACATTATTTAATAAAGCCATCAAGTTCCCTCAAAGGTCATTAATTATTTAATTAAGACACCAAGTTCCCCTCTGTTCAGGGGCTTTTTTCGGTTGCTCGGTCACGTGTGGTCCGTTGGAGGGGTGACCTTGCTAGGCCCGGGTTCTGTGGAGTTGCATCTGAAACTCAACATTGGGTCATGTGGTCCAACGGCTATCGGCGTAGTTTTAAGCTTACAAAGCCATTAAAGCCAAAGTCTAAGAATCATAATAATGGTCGAATAAATATTTAATATGCGTTTGATATGATAGCTTTGATTAGTAGTTGTAATAGCAGTTGAAATAAAGTAGTATTTATTTAGAGGTAAAGTAATCATGTACTTAATGATGTAAATTTAAAGATGTGGAAGTAAAGTCACTTAACTTTGTATGGTTTATAGCTCCAACTGTGTAGCATCAGTGAACTGATAGGATTTTAGTAGAATGCCAGTGATAAAGGCTAGTTAAGTTTGCCCATCTTATCATGCATTTAAATGAGTTTAAGTCTTGGTTAATAGTTGTAATAGTAGTTGGAACAAAGTAATATATATATTTAAATGTGAAGTAATCATGTATTCAATGATGTAAATTTAAAGATATAGAAGCAGAGTCACTTATCTCTGATGGTTTGTAGTCTCAGTTGTACAATTTCTATGAGTTGATAATATCATAGCAGAGTGACCCCAGCGGTAGAGAGAGTTTGCCATGATAACTTCAAGATTGAGGAGGAAAAACGGGTGCAACGGGTGCTACTGGAGGGAGAGAGAGTATGTTCAGCTGTGTGTAGGGGTTAGTTAAGCTTGCCCCCCTTATCATACACTTAAATGAGTTTTCCCCTTGACCATGCTCTTTTAGTTGTTATGAAGTTATGAATAGTGTTGCTTTCCATAAGAATGGCTTTTGTATGGAGTACTTTCTTCTAAGAGAAGGGCTTTATGTAAGATAGACTTGTGTCTTTCATGAGAAGAGCTTTTATAAAAAACATTTGTGCCTTTTAGGAGAAGGGCTTTAATATGAGATCTTGGTGTCTTCTAGGAGAAGGACTTTAGTATTAGAAGTTTATGCCTTCCATGAGAAGGGCTTTTAGTATGAGTGTTTGATATCTCTTAAGAAGTGTGGAGATGGTAAAAAATATAGATGCTTTGTGGGATGTAGCATTTGTAATATGTATAATATATGGAAGTATGAGAGATATAAATGTTAAAAATAGTAAAAATATGAGATTATAACTGCTAGAGAATTTGTAGAAATTGCTTTTCAATAGGAAAGATTTTGTAAGAGAAGATTATGGAGATGTGTTTAGGTATTTGGAGATAGAAGTAGTAAGATATGTGTATTTTCTGAATATGGAGAGTGAGAGAATGAGTATAAAAGGGGTAATAGTGCTATAGTGTATTTAGCAATACTGCTGAAATTTATTGTTGGGGGATGTATGAAGGCTTATGAAGGGTGTTTATGAGTTAAGAGCTGAAGAGTTTAGTTCCTGATTTAGAAACTAAAAAACTTCGAAGCTCATAACTTCAGTCAGGGCTTAAGAAGATTATTAGAGAGAGAGAGAGAATAGAGAAATTTGTGAGAGGGTTGTTCTTTATTGGTGTCCCTTCCTTGAGGTGTTGATAAAGGGTTCCCTTTAGAATTGAGTTTAAGGGGGTATTTAGCAAATAATCTCAGCCAAAATCTGTCCCAACTAGCAATGAATATTTAGAAAATACATCCTAAGATTTGGCAAAAAATGGTATGTTTAGTTTTAAGATGTTCTTACTATTTCAAGTAAGAGTTGTTAGGGAAAGAGTAGCAGAAAAGGAAAGTATTTTGGCAAGAAAAAGATAGTTACTTAGTTGGGTTTGGTTTTAGCCAAATGTGGAAAAATCAGTAATGCTAAGATTGCTAGGTAAGCTGTTACATCTGTTCTGAAAAAGCTGTCCTAGCTGTTAGGAAAAATTGTAACAACTACCATGAGACAGTTGTCATAATATAGCTGTTGCTTTGGGCAGAAGCAGATGAGGTCAGTTGGGTGATTTCGGACTGCTGGAGAGGTCATTTCATGAATTTGGCTGAAAAATGATAAGATCTCTTTCAAGGGAATCTTGCTATTTTGGGTATAGCAGCTGGCTGCTGGGATTTCAGCATTAAATGGCTGATGATATCACTTCTAGCCAGGTGTCAAGTGTTGAATACACTGCTGGAGTTTTGCTGAAAATGTTTCCTTTTTTGGGTGTTTGTGTTTTTTGTCCAAGGTTCCATTACAACACATTTCTAGTAAGTAATAGAAGGATTGGTTGAAAGTTAATGAAACTTTAGAGATTTAGTCAAGGTCTCATTGTCTTGTGACATAATCTTGGTGAGCAAGAAGAGTATTTAATGCTTTGCTCTGGTACTTAGTTGATTTTGGTTTTAGCAAAATGTGGAAAAATCAGTAATGTTAAGACTGCTAGGTCAGCTGTTACATCTGTTCTGAAAAAGCTATCCTAGCTGTTAGGAAAAGTTGTAACAACTATCATGAGACAGCTGTTGCTTTGGGCAAAAGCAAATGAGGTTAGCTGGGTGATTTTGGACTGTTGGAGAGGTTATTTCATGAATTTGGCTGAAAAATGGTAAGATCTCTTTCAAGGATATCTTGCTATTTTGGGTATAGCAGCTGGCTGTTGGGATTTCAGCATTAAATGGCTGATGATATCACTTCTAGCCAGGTGTCAAGTGCTGAATACATTGCTGGAGTTTTGCTGGAAATGTTTCCTTTTTTAGGTGTTTGTGTTTTTGGTTCAAGGTTTCATTACAACACATTTCTAGTAAGTAATAGAAGGATTAGTTGAAAGTTAATGAAGCTTTAGAGATTTAGTCAAGGTCTCATTGTGTTGTGACATAATCTTGGTGAGTAAGAAGAGTATTTAATGCTCTGCTCTGGTAGCTGGCAGAGAAATATATGGTTTGATTGTGGCAGACAATAGATGGGTATTAGAGATATCATGAATATTTTGTATATAGTTGGAGATCAAAAATAGCCAATTAGATTAGGCCATGTGTTTGAGTTGGATTTTAGCTTAAAGTAGTAATAAGATTTATGTAGAATAATATAATGAAGTTTCTAAATTTGTATAGCAATAGTTAGGGATTGAATGAATAATTATTTTCTCAGCAATTAGATGGCTGAGGATATTGAGTATTTGTCACATGAAGAATATTAAGTTTTAGGAAAGAGTAATGGAGAATTTTATCATCTAAAGTGCTATGTGATAAGAGATGCTTATCATATGTTACTCGCTACACACGGACTGGTTAGAATTCAGGGAGTTGGAGAAGACATACCAAACAACATGTCTCTTTTATCAACTTTAAACTGCTGGAGTTTTACAGAACATACCTCTTGGCCCTCTAAACCACGACTCTCAAAGTTTCCCCAAAGAGACTTATGAACTTGGATCATAAGCCGAAGATGAAATGACGTACCTCGGATTTTGTTATCATTTTGTGTAAATATGAGCTCTTGTTGAAGAAGCCACTTGCCATGAGCGTAAAAGAGGTAATATGGGCCGTGAGCTTTGATTCATTACTTAATCCCGTTCCATATGTTGATATTGATGACGTCGTGGGGTTATGATCCCAATTGATGAAGAGGAAATGTGGACCATGAATCCATCTCTTGAAGTAAAGATCTCGCGGGTCATGTGAACCTAATCCATGTAGTTGAATGAAATATGAGCTTATTTTGGGTTTTAAAGAGATTTACCCAAAAAACTAATAATATGTTGATGTAGCATGAGTTGCCAATGAAGTAAAAGAGGCCTCAACACCCTCAAAATGCCTTTAATAAGAAGCTAATGTACACCACAAAACAGGAACCACCTAATTATTTATGCATTAAACACAACCGGGTCACGATCATATCATTATCATCTTTATTATTAGTTTATTTATAATTTTTTATTCGAATGTTCCCCTATAATCAGATTTCAATAATTCAGCCTAAATCTTAAAGACTTTTTAGTTGGACCGATCAAACCCGTACGTTAATGGTAGAAATTTGTATGCTTTTGGTATAACTCATTAAATACTATGATTTAATTAAAATTTCTTTTGAGGGGGAATACTATGATTTAATTAAGGACTTAGAGGATACGCTACATGCTCTTTGGCTTTGCCCAGAAATTTCGAGTTGTTGGGGGTCGGATTCTACTTAGAATTTTCGCAATTCAACTCACTTCACAGGATTCTCAGACCTGGTGCAATACGTGATAGAGGAGCAGAAAGGTTTGGAAGATTTTGGCATGCTCATTTGGGCTTTATGATTCCGTAGAAACAGATTAAGGACTGAAGATAAGCCTTTTTCGAATGGAGATGTCTGTCCATTGGTGAAACAGACTCTAGCTGATTTTACCCTAAGCCAATTTTCTGTTGCTCATAACCTTACCAGACATACTTGTATTCTTGTAGCCGATTTTGACTAGTTTTTAGCTTTTTCTTTTAATACAAGTGTCTTCTTCTCCAAAAAAAAAAAAAGAAAAAAAAAGAAAAAGAAAAAGGACCCTGTACTGTCCAATTAGTATATATTAAAGTATTTTCACTAACATTATAAAATGATATTTTTATACCTTCTAAAAAAATTGTGTCAAATTGTGCACAAATATAAAGGTTCTGTCCCCTTGGGGGACAAGTTTAACTAAACCCTTTATATATAGTTTGGCCTAATTGATTATCATAACAATTTGGCAAACCCTTTTATAGTTTCATTTTTTTTTAAAGCTTTAAATGATTTGGCTTTCCTTAGTGGTAACTTGTATGATCATTTTATGATTTACATGATCATATTCATAAAAGTTGTGATCAGGTGGTTCATTTGTGGAGGTCAAAAAGCTAATCTAAATCCTAATTAATATTTATTAAAGTAATGAGAGGTAACATCATAGAAGAGTCTTTCGCACTACCTTCTTCCAATGAATATAGGCTTAAGGAATTGAAAGCTTCCACACGGCATCACGCAATTTAATGGTTCACACGTGGTGTACGTGAACACTGCAAGTATGGCAACCTTTTAGGTATTAAGTCTTAACTAACGCGTTTGAAGTATCACCAACCATTTGAAAAGTAAAGAGACTTCTCTCCTCTCTCTCTCTCTCTCTCTCTCTCAAACCTTCTATAGCTCTTATAGAACCCAAACCATATCTTCTTCTTTTTCTGTGTGTGTGTGTAAACAGTAAGTAATGGAGAAAGCTCAAGAACACAAACAAAACCAATATGAAAAACCCAAGTCCCATGTATGGGATTGTGGTAGCACACTCTATGACTCCTTTGAGCTCAACTCTTTCAAACGCCAGCTTGATTCCGCTATTGCTACAAGAACCTTTTCCATGTCTCGTATACCTGATCGTCAAGCACCTCCTCCTCCTCCTCCACCACAAGCTTCCAAGTCCAGAAAGAACTCGAAGCTATCCCGGTCACTTCACAAGTTTCTCAGGTCAGTGTTCAAGCCAAAACCATCTCCCAGTTCTGTGGTTCGAGTTCAAGATCAACCCAATGATGGATTTTACTTCGTTTACGATAAGTCCGGGGCACTTACCACCATTCCTGAAGCTCCTGAGATTGATTTTAGTAAGCTTTCGCCGGAAATCGGTTCCTTGGTAAGAAAGTCAGCCTCAGCGCGGTTTACAACTACTCCTATTGGTATTTCATGTGCTTAGCGTGCGTTTGGATTAGCTTTTTTTTTTTTTTTTTTTTTTTTTTTAATAAGTTTATGTAAAGTTCATTTAAAGCTTATTTTTCTAAGAAAAGATTCAAAGGTTTGGATTCCTATAAACTCGTTGATCAAGAACTTAGCTTTCAAACGGGGCCACAGAGATCTCTGAGCTGTTTAACAGTTTGACGTGTTTAGCAATTTCTTGAATTGATCATCGAGAAGTTAATCTGATCGATTATATATATGGAATAATCAGTGTGTTTACACAAGCTAATAAGACCTATTCATACGGCGGGCTTCAATATTTTTCGACTTATATTTCAAGTTCTTTCATTTTGACTTTCTAATGATCTTGAAGGATTTGAGCCAATAAGCTAGATTGACTTCATAATGGTTCTAATTTGTTCACCAAGTTAAAATGATCTTACTTGTCTTTTGGGAGCCACCCAATTATGTACTATTTGAAAATAAATCATAATTTGTTCCAAAAAAGAAAAAGAAAATGAATGATCCTTAAATGGATTTTAAATGAGGTACAGTGAGGGCTATGAATTTCTACCATTTCAAATTTCTTGCATGGTACGTGGTTCAAATATTTATAGATGTACTATGTATTTCCATTATTCAACGAGCTTAAAATCCGCCTTGAGCATTCCAAAAATCTCAAACAGCCATAAGTTTCTTCTAATTAAAATTTTGCAGTATGTGCTGATGGAAGGACCACACATAATATGGGAGAATGTTTTCATGGTGCTGCTCCCATATTATAGCTTTTTCTTGTACACAAATAGCAAAACAAAAAGTTTGAAAAAACAACAATTTTTACTATTATTTATATAATTTGTTGCAATTGATGCACAATAAAAAATTATGTTTGTAGTGATTTTAGATAAAATAATATTGTTTCAATTACAACAGACCATATATCAACAGGTTATAAATGAAACTGTGCTTTTACTATCTAGCGTTACTCTATATTAAAATGTTTGGTTAATAAATATAGATGAATTACTCAGTATTTTGGCACAAATTAAAAACATTTTCTATCTAGTCCGGGCCATCTTAGGACTGGTCATTTTGGCACTAAGATGGATGTTCTCTATAACACCGTCCTGTTGAAAACAAGGTAGCCTCTCGGCCCATATTCTTCGTCTTGACACCATCAATGCCAGACTGGCAAATTTTTTTGTTTGTGGTTCCCGAACATAGTTTATTTGTTACTATTTAAACTTAAGGCCTATCTGAATCCTACCTCAGGTGATGACTTATACAAGCGAGTTGTTTTATTTGTATGAGCTACGTGACAGTATCATATGAACAATTTTGCATATATCAAAAGTTCAAAACAATAATAGAGTTTCCAGTCTCACTACAGGTTAAAAAATCTGGTACCAAAATTGGCCGTATGTACTATTTTAGGGTTACCCTTTTTGATGACCAATATGATATTGACTACCTTGGATCGAACTTAGAAAGCGTTAATAACCCACCTACTTGATGCGAATGATTACTCAATACGTCTTGAAGTATGCCCTCGTATCATATAATATACTATGTGTCACTAATGGAATTTGACAAGATTTTTAGTGTTGCCTAATTCTGTCTTTTTTTTTTTTTTTTTTTTTTTTTGCATATGTGGATTTCTCCACAATGCATTTCATTTGAGTTGTATTTGCATTGAAGACGAGATTCAAATGCTGAAGTTGGAAATGTTGTTGGCAAAATTCGCTCAAGTGAAATATCACTGTTAGGCAAATTTTGAGCAAAATGAAACTTTTAAAATCTATCATGGCATAGAGTTTTGTTAGAAACTTGCCTAAATTTTGGTCAAGCAATATTTATCTGTTGTTCCTATCCAATTACACCTTATATTTCTCATAAAACTCACAAATTGATACCCTAATTTCGTGAGAGAGAGAGAGAGAGAACTACCCATTTCACTAGAGAGAAAACCATAGTAGAGTAATTACTTTTACCCTCTCAAATTGCAATACCTTGTGAGATGAGATTAACCAAAACATTCCCAATTACCCTTGTTCATCATGGATTGACTGATTGGCGTTGGAAATCACAAATCATATCCCAAAAAACCTTCAAATGGCCTTGGAGTATCCATTAGCTTGGATTTGCAATTGGCGTCTCAACTTTTAGATTCAGACTAGAAGAAAAAGGGTTGATGCAGCCGATTGCTAGTAAGAGCGAAGAGCTTGGATATAAGTGTATATATATATATATGAAATGAGTTCAAGTTACACCTGGTGTAACTTGATAAGAGTTACACCATTTGTAGACCATAGATTTGTGATTGATCTAATGGTTAAAAAAATAGCATTAAATACTAATTGACTTACACCTCATTTACTTAATTAATAGCAATTTTGTTTCTCTCTCCTTATTTAATATTTAAAACCATTTACATATATTCCTTTTTTTGCCAATGACTTTACAAATATATTTGCCCATTTCGTGTGTGTGTGTATATATGTTACTTTTTTTGGGCGGGGAGGGGGGGGGGGGGTGTGAATCATCACGTTAGTTGTTAAGCCTAAACCTATGATTTGAATTTTTCTTCCTCATATTGAATGAATTCAAAATAAAATAAAAAACACATATACATAGGATTTGAATTATCCAAAGATCATATAGCAATAAATAGATTATTACTATTTTTAATTGTTAACGTTGTCAACTAATCAGATATATATATATATATATATATATATGATCAGGTCCAATTGTTAATTCAATTATAAATTTACACCGAATCAATTTATTCAAGCATTTGGCTTCTATAATCAAACAATAAACTTGGGATCCAGAAACCAAACAAAGAAAATGACATGAGTATTACAGACTTAGGCACACCCAAAAAAGAAGAGAGAATTGCAAGTATAATTGTAGAGTCATTCAGAAAAAAAAAAAATGTATATGTGTTAATTATTATTTGAGAAACTTATTATTTAAAACCTCATTAAACAACAAGATGAGTTCAAGTTACACCTGGTGTAACTTGATAAGAGTTACATCATTTGTAGACCGTAGATTTGCAATTGATCTAATGGTTAAAAAAAATAGCATTAAATGCTAATTGACTTACATCTCATTCACTTAATTAATAGCAATTTTGTTTCTCTCTCCTTATTTATTATTTAAAACCTTTTACATATATTCATTTTTTTGCCAATGACTTTACAAATATATTTGCAATACTTTTTTGTTTTTGTTTTTTGTTGAGTTCGTACTACTCTTTTTTTTTTTTTTTTCCCTTCTTTTAAGCCAATCATACACTCATACTCTTATAATCTTATCAATTATGAATATATATCATGTCTCCTTAAAAATAAATAAATGGCTTAAGTGTTGTTTAATGAGGTTTTAAATAATAAGTTTCTCAAATAATAATTAACACATATACATTTTTTTTTTTTTTTTTCTGAATGACTCTACAAATATACTTGCAATTCTCTCTTCTTTTTTGGGTGTGCCTAAGTCTGTAATACTCATGTCATTTTCTTTGTTTGGTTTCTGGATCCCAAGTTTATTGTTTGATTATAGAAGCCAAATGCTTGAATAAATTGATTCGGTGTAAATTTATAATTGAATTAACAATTGGACCTGATCATATGTATATATATATATATATATATATATATCTGATTAGTTGACAACGTTAACAATTAAAAATAGTAATAATCTATTTATTGCTATATGATCTTTGGATAATTCAAATCCTATGTATATGTGTTTTTTATTTTATTTTGAATTCATTCAATATGAGGAAGAAAAATTCAAATCATAGGTTTAGGCTTAACAACTGACGTGATGATTCACACCCCCCCCCCCCCCCCGCCCAAAAAAAGTAACATGATGGATAACTCAAAACTCTATATATATATAGATTCTCAAAAAATATATATATATACACACACACACGAAATGGGCAAATATATTTGTAAAGTCATTGGCAAAAAAAGGAATATATGTAAATGGTTTTAAATATTAAATAAGGAGAGAAACAAAATTGCTATTAATTAAGTAAATGAGATGTAAGTCATATTGAATGAATTGTGATTGAGTTCAAGTTACACCTGGTGTAACTTGATAAGAGTTACACCATTTGTAGACCATAGATTTGTGATTGATCTAATGGTTAAAAAAATAGCATTAAATACTAATTGACTTACACCTCATTTACTTAATTAATAGCAATTTTGTTTCTCTCTCCTTATTTAATATTTAAAACCATTTACATATATTCCTTTTTTTGCCAATGACTTTACAAATATATTTGCCCATTTCGTGTGTGTGTGTGTATATATATATATATTTTTTGAGAATCTATATATATATATAGAGTTTTGAGTTATCCATCATGTTACTTTTTTTGGGCGCGGGGGGGGGGGGGGGGGGGGGGTGTGAATCATCACGTCAGTTGTTAAGCCTAAACCTATGATTTGAATTTTTCTTCCTCATATTGAATGAATTCAAAATAAAATAAAAAACACATATACATAGGATTTGAATTATCCAAAGATCATATAGCAATAAATAGATTATTACTATTTTTAATTGTTAACGTTGTCAACTAATCAGATATATATATATATATATATATATGATCAGGTCCAATTGTTAATTCAATTATAAATTTACACCGAATCAATTTATTCAAGCATTTGGCTTCTATAATCAAACAATAAACTTGGGATCCAGAAACCAAACAAAGAAAATGACATGAGTATTACAGACTTAGGCACACCCAAAAAAGAAGAGAGAATTGCAAGTATAATTGTAGAGTCATTCAGAAAAAAAAAAAAAAATGTATATGTGTTAATTATTATTTGAGAAACTTATTATTTAAAACCTCATTAAACAACACTTAAGCCATTTATTTATTTTTAAGGAGACATGATATATATTCATAATTGATAAGATTATAAGAGTATGAGTGTATGATTGGCTTAAAAGAAGGAAAAAAAAAAAAAAAAAGAGTAGTACGATCTCAACAAAAAACAAAAACAAAAAAGTATTGCAAATATATTTGTAAAGTCATTGGCAAAAAAATGAATATATGTAAAAGGTTTTAAATAATAAATAAGGAGAGAGAAACAAAATTGCTATTAATTAAGTGAATGAGATGTAAGTCAATTAGCATTTAATGCTATTTTTTTTAACCATTAGATCAATTGCAAATCTACGGTCTACAAATGATGTAACTCTTGTCAAGTTACACCAGGTGTAACTTGAACTCATCTCATATATATATATATATTTCATAACAAAGTGATGTAAGAGTAATTACAAATTTTATTACATATATCTTGTAAGTTGATATGTCACCTTTTAAACATAATATAAAAAAGTAATTAATAAAAATTTGTTGGCAATGGAACTACCCTTTTGGTCCTCTAACAATTGGGGACATTTTAATTTTGTCCCTATCTATTCAAATAATTTTATAATTTCATCTCCTCAACTTTCCAAAATCAAGTTTATCCTTCCTCAAGTCGACTTCAAAGGATAAAGTTGACTTAATTTGAAAATTGAGAGATCAAATTAACTAATTTGAAAGTTGAGAAGTGAATTAATGAATGGAAGTGATACCATTAATATAGTTTAGACGAAAGATAAAAAGAAAAAAAAAAGAAACACTTTAATTATTTTTAAATGGAAAGAAATTCAAACGGTAAAAAATGTGCATGAATTACAGAAAATTCTTAGGTAGTCTCAGAGTATAGTGAAATGGTACTCCATTCTCTCACATTCAAGGTGAATTTCATCATGAATTTAATAAGTAGATCCTATCATGAATGTGAGAGAAAAAAACACTATTTTCTATGCTCTAAAAGTACCTAAAAATTATTCTGAACTAGAATAGAGTTATAATTTAGTCAACTTTGTCCATAGATAGGCAACATAGTGGGCCATGGATTCCGTAGCAGGATTAGGACATACGTAATGTGGTACCTGCAGGTAGGTGGGCTTATTTATAGCAAACGGGGTCTCACTTTTCCCTATTGGGCGGTTCAAATGGATCTAAAACCCATGGCGAAATTGAATAAATGATCTATTTATTGAGCCTGGTCCAATTGTGTCTCTGGTTGTGCCAGATTGCCAGGGACTTTCACTGCAATTTTATAACGATATTATCACCATCATCTTTTTTTCAGGTTCCAAAATTTCAATTTTAAAATATGAAAAAGAAAATTGTACCGTCTATCAAGTTGCAGGATTGGTCAGTTACATACTTACATCATTCTTACTCTTTTTGAATGAAGCCTCATCTATTTTTTTGGCTCGTGAATCTGTTTTTCTATCTTTTGGGTTTGAAAGTAATTATTCGGTATTATCTCCTCTCTTAGTATCGGGTCTCAATTAAAATATTTCATGATGAAATCTACCATCTAATCTAATATAATATATAAGGTCCGTTTGGATTGAACTTATTGTTGCTGAAACTGAAAACTGAAAACACTGTAGTAAAATAATTTTTAAATATGTAAGTAGTACTGTAAAACTTATTTTTAATATTTTTAAATATGTAAACAGTATATGCACAGTATATAAACAATACATATACTGTTTATAACAGTAAAATTTGTCTTTGAAAGTCAACATAAGTGGCTTGAAAAAAAAAAAAAAAAAAAAAAAGAGAGAGAGAAGCAAAACACCAGACACCGGATGCGGACGCGCAATCCAAACCGCACCATAATTAATTTAAAAAAATAAATGAATCCTTAGCTAGAAGGCGCACAAAAATCCTTAGCCATAGGTTTTTTCACCCATTTACATGCCAAGGTCTAGTAATTGTCATACCAATTGGACATGTTTCAAAAAGTACAGGATATATTGAACCTTAAGAACTTGTGTGTAATATGAGGCTGGCAGTGGCACATCAAGAAACATACAGGAGAAAGTGACTAGCCTGTTTCTTAAAACCATGCTCAATTCCCATTTCCTGGTCATCCTAATTGAAACTAGCCCAAATTCAATAAATAAATAAAAACCCTAATCAAAGAAACAAGAAAATATCAACATACCCAGCCCATCTGTATATTTGGGCAGGAAAAACAAACAATTATTTTTTGGGTTTTTCCTTTACTCCTACAAAAGAGACTTGATTCCTATTCTGAGTATTCTCAACTAAAATTGGAGTAGATTTTATAATGTGGATGACGCTTTAACGGTTAACTGGAGTGTGCATCCTCTCAACAATTCTATTTACAGCATTATGGGACATCACCAAAGTGTCATGGAGTAGGATGCTGTAGATATTCAAACCCTGCAAATCATGTGCAACAAGCATCAGCGGTTAAACGAAAGCTAACTTCAAAAGTAGCCGATCACAGGGGCGGAGAGTATGTAGTGGAGAGAATATGAATGAAAGGCCATTTAATAAGGATTGACAAAGAATCATAAACCTAGACCTCATTTTAGCCTTGGGAAAAATCTGATGCATTAAATGGAAAGATTGGTGGGAGTGAGGAGCAAGCCAAAATTCAGTTTTCCCGTAGCTGCTGTACAGCTTGTAGAGCCAATTTCAAAAAATCATATCTAACTCAATTTTGATTGGAATTGTCTCGTTCTTATGCTCAAATTGAAGCCTTGGATGTCTAGTTTCTGGAAAAATTAACCTCATTCACAGATTCAAAATATTTTGAGAGATATCAATAAAATTGTGAGCAGATGTCATTTGTTAGAAAATAGTTTCAGCACAATTAACATTAATAGGTCCCAAATTAGCTCCCAATTAACATTAAATGGCTCCAATCACTCCCATTTCAGGCTTAATTGGTTCCAAATTTATTCTAATTAAAATATAATTGCACAAATTACTCATTGAATAATTAATATTTAATTATCTAATTAATTAGTTATATGCAACCTCACTATAAAATGTAGTCTTAACCAATCAAATTATGACACGTCATTGATCTCAAATTGATTATGCTTATAACCAATTGAAATTAACTGTTCATAATCACATATAGTCAGACTAAATTTGTGAAAGTGCATCTTAGCCATTAAAACTTGATTTGGTGATAACTTTCAATCTGGTGGTCTGATTAAGGCTTATGACCAGTTGATTTGATCGTTACAACATCAAGATCATTTTAGTGAAATGAGATTAAAGATCTAATGGCCAGATTCAAGATGCATATTTCCAAGACAAAATTACTCTTTTACCTTTTATATGAGGTTAAATACGAGTTGCAAAATGGGGTGTCAACACGAATACAATAGGTTGTTTATAAAAGATTGTTAAACTCTAGTTCTAATTGGCTTAAAAACCCTAATTGTCTTATTACAAAAATAAGCTTACTTCCAAATTAAAATACTAATAGCTCAATAAACTACTAGGACCTAAAACATAAAAATATAATTGACTTGCAAACATAAATAATGCTAAATAATAATCTTTTTACATCTCTTGCTTCAATCTCTCTTTTTCAAGTGAAAATGGGGATAATCGATTTTTTTTTTCTTTTTTGAGAAAGAAGACATCAATATTATTATGAAAGGTCAGCTAAATTAGCCTGAATAAAAGGTAAGGTGCAAGTCTGTGAGCAAGTCTATCGCCATCTCTCCTAGTATGAGAATAAGACAGTTTTGAAAACAAAACCCTTATTATTGATCAAAAGGCCATAGGAAGACAGCCCTTTATCCAAATTCCCCAAAGCCTTCACAATTGTATCTGAGTCTCTCTCCACAATCGCTTTATCATACCAATCTCGTTGCCAAACTCCAAAGCTTTACAAGCCACCATAGCTACAACCTTAACTGCTTGATAAGCTCGACTCAGCTGCTGAACTAAAGCTGCAATTACTTGTCCAGAACTGTCACGGATTACCACACCTATACCAGATTTGTTAACTTCGAAAAAACTGCACCATCATAATTAATTTTGTAGACATCCATTGGTGGTGAAGCCCATCTAGTTCTCTGCTGTGGTCGACGTGGACTTGGCTCTGGATTAACTGCTTTAAACTCCTCCCAGCGATCTTTGGCAAGCTGTTTCATGAATCTTACAATATGTCTTTCCTAAAAATGATATGGAGTGGTCCGCGTGGATACATTTTTAGATTTTTTAATATTTAATAATTTAATCTGTAGATCTATTTCAAATGGGATAGTTTTCTAACAAGAGAGTATTTAATATAATAAAAAAGGGACCTCACTAGGTTAACTACATTTTTAAAAATGGGCATGTATTTGTTTGGGCTTTTCGAACCTTTGTAATGAGATTCTCAGTTTGTTATCAAGGCCCAAAGTTGAGGCTATGTTTTTGTCCATTATGTGATATATCAATAGTAGAGTGTCAATCTTCGACCTAATTCGCGAATACGACATGAATTCGACACGAGTTTTTGTGGGTTAGGATTGAGCCCTAGTGGATTTAAGTTATAAACCGGTCAACCCGAAAACGATATGATAAGAAACGTGTCATTAGCGGGTCAACCGTGTAATCTACAATAGACACGTTTGACGCGCCAATTTATTTTTGTTGAACTATGTTATTTTGAATTTGGGTTGAAGTGTATGCACTTCTTTTAGAGTTTAAAGAATTTATTTCTAGATAGATATTATATTTTTGTTGAATTATATTATTTTGAATGTGGGTGAAAGACTTGAAATGTATGCACTACTTTTGGGATGTAAAAAAAAAAAAAAAAAATCTAGATGGATGTTATATTTAATATTAAAGAAATGCTATGTCTACAACATTTTTACAACAATTTTACAACAAATCCTAAGTGGCAGGTTGTTACTGGTTATTATTGTTGGGCCAAAAAAGTAATCTTACTATTAGTTTCAAATTTGAACCAATAATAACTAACCACCTATGATTTGTTGTAAAAATGTTGTAAAATTGTTGTAGACGTAGCATCTCTCTTAATATTATGCAGGTTAAAATGGGTTGTGTTATATTCGTGTCAACCCAACATAACCTGTTTATTAAGCGTGTTATGTGGGTTGGGTCAGGTCAACCCTCCTTATTAGCAAGTCAAGTTAGGGTTGAAGGATTATGACATGATTATTAAATGAGTTAGGTTTGGGTTAATCCATTTAGTCGAATACCTCTATTTCGACACGACGCGAACCCTACACGCTAACCTGAATTGACACCCGACATAAACAATTTTATCCACCTAAAAAAAATCTCTACATATTTATGGAGTGTATCTTGTTATACGGATAACAACAGGATGAGATGAGGTTGGATCATAGGTGTTTTTGTCTTCTTTTCGAAACAGAGGTACTCGGACAATTTTAGGGTGGCCAAGTGGAGACATTTTGCCATACTATTTGATGATGTTTCATTAACATTATGGGTAAGAGAGATGTAAAAAGATGGGGATGACAATGAGAGTATTAATAAAGAAAACGAGCATGTTAGGCTTGATAATAAGATATGTATGAAAAAAAAATTATATCTTATAAATATAAAACAATTGAATTTATATAATAAATTACAAAAAAAAAAAAAAAAAAAAACTATAGATATATAGACATAGATTGGGTGAGATGGATTCAATCTTCCTTTTAATTTGGTGCCATTTATCTTTTGACCTGACATTTCACAAAAGCTTTGGAGGGTTTGGTTGAGCTTGTCTGTGGTTTGATTGGCAAGTTTGAAAAAGATGATAATGTCATCCACAATTAATGATATGTGAAATAGGTGGTTCCCCTATTTATAGTGGTCTCTCTTCTTTTTTTTTTTTTGATGATTATTTATAGTGGTCTTCTATAAGGATGAGTTCCACTATGATTTAATCTCTTTGAAGACGAGTGGTAAATTTGTTTGGTTTGCCAAAATCAAAGTGTCTTACTAGAACTTGTATTTATTGATATTTGTCTCCAACTTGTCTCTTTTTTATTAAAGAAGGCTCTCTATTACAAGTGTCCAAATTTGATTGGAAGAAAGATTTATCTTTATTTTGTTGCTCAAAGTGACATTTGGCAATTTTAATTTGTCAATTTAGATGACACATATAGCACCATTTGATTTTCTCTTTGGTATTTCATTTATTTAATTTAGAGGCACATGTAAATTTAAAATTGATCATTGTAGAAATCCTATTTTTGAACCATCTATTTTTATTTTTTACATTTTTTAGTACTAAGGGTAAAATGGTAATTTTCATAAATGAAAATTTCCAAAAATAACATTGCTCCTAAAATCCATGTTCTAAGTGTTCATAAAGCAATTAGGGTAAAAATTGGTCTTTTTTGGTTCTCAAAACAGTGCTAGAATCACTGTTTTATAAATGCTTAAAACTGATTAGTTGATCCATGATCTTACTATACGCATGCATGCATAAGATTATCTTAGGTTAATTTTGGTTTTTTTTTTTTTTTTTTCCTTCTTTTTTGAGCAACACACACACACAAGGGAGGGGGAAAGAGATTCTAACTCAAAGGCACACAAAAAAAAAAATTATATTAAGTTAATATTGTGAGATTCATGAAACAAAAATTATTTTCAGAAAATTATTATATCCGTTAGATTATGTATTTATCTTAATTAATTAATTGATAAGATGTTAATTGAAGAGCACAATTAAGAAAGAGTCCAATCTCATTTAAGATTCAATTTTTCAAGAAACGAATTCCATCTGTACTAAAACACTTAAATTTGACTAGCTAGAATTCCCCTATTTTATTTATTTATTAAATTTGTAATTTTTTTAGAGGAATTTTTTAAGACCTTTTTTTTTGGGACTAAAATACTTCGGCTCTAGGCCCCTCAATTGTTGCCTTTGCTTTTTCTTCTTGTCATTGCTTTTTGAAAGTTCAATATGTGTCTAAAACACCCTTGAACGTTTAGACCCCAAATTATAAAATATCAATTCAAGCTTATAATCAAACAATTAATGTGCGGAACATGAACATAAGCCAATCACAGAATTGATAACTAATCTATGCCAAATATAAACACATTCACAGCAGTAAATATAAGGCAAAGATAGAGCGAAGGAAGATGCAAATACACGAACAACACACGATGTGTTATCAAAGAGGAAATCGAAGTCCTCGGCGTAAAACTTCTTCGCCGTCCTCCAAATGGTCAAATAATCCACTAAAGAATGTAGTTGGGATACTTGAACAGCAGAAGACCCTCCAAGCCTAATCTACCAAAGTACCTAAGCCCTCCAAGTTTCTTGCTCTAACGAGGTTATGCCGAACCTATTTCTTCTTTAACTTCCCAGATTCCACTACTAGATCATAGCATCAACCAATGTATATTGGTTCCTTCCAAACTGCTTCCCTTAGTACCAAATGAACCTTCTCACAGATGTAGGTGTGGTGAGATAAGGATTTGGCTAAAGGTCTCTCAAGAATGTGACAATGGAGAGGAAGAGAGTAGAGGAATTTGAAGAGTCTTTAAGGTAAAGATTGGGGATGAGGCAATCTTGTTTTTCTCTAGAGTTTCTCTTACAAAAATTCTCTCTAGAAGCTCTATCAATTTAGTGGGTATAAGGGTCTATATATAGTGGTATGTGTTTGGAATACGAAGAGTCAGTTTTTGCCAAACAGGGTTGATTGGCGGCTTGACTTCGCGGCTTGTCCAAGTCGCGAGTTCAAGTCGCGACGTAACGGCCTGGCCAGCCTGAAACTTTTGTCCTGTAGTGCAACAGCTGGCGCGACCTTTCAGCTTCCCTGTGTGCATCTCACGTGCCAGCATTTGGCAGCTTGCAAGCCGCGAGTTAGCCGTGAGTCCTAGCCGCGAAACTCTTCCTTCTTGCACATACTTGAGCTTTTCTTCACATCTTCTCACATACTACCGTTACAATGATCCCACCTAAATACAAGGTTACTAAGTGCTTAAATTACAAGTAAATTGGCACGGAATAAAGCCAACAAGATGGTTGTTAAATTTCAACCTTACACTTTTCAAAGACTCAAACTCCGTTTACTTTCTCAATCTCCTCTCTTCGTCCATCTCCAGCCTCTTTGGAGGCCCATTCGATATCTTCATAATCAATGAAGGAGGAACTAGTGGCTTTTGTTGCTGTTTAAATTAGGAACTCCATAATTTGGGAACCCTAGAATCACCCCTTGCAAAAACCAAAACCTCCCTAGTAGTAGTAGCCGCTAGTTGTACTCATGCATTATGTCATTACGTGTGAAAAGTTTTGTTAAATTTTTTGTGTCTATAGACTTTCTAAAAATATATTCTACGTGGTTAATTTAGTAATTTTGAATCTAAAATAAGATAACAGAGTCTGAGTAATATTAATTTAAAAAAAATTATATTTAAATACATAAAAGTCCTCAATTCAATTTTCGTCTAAGGCTCCTAAATGCATCAAGCAGCTCCTGTATTCGTGTTGGGTTTATTGTAACACAAAATTTATACTACACTCCCTTAAGGTTGTTAGGCTAAATTATATAACCTTCACATTTGTGTTACTCTATTTTATCTTTATTTTATCATATTTTAAATAAATAAAAAATCAAAGTTTAAAATATTGAACTGAAGTTTTTATAAAGTAAAAAAGATGCCATGTATAACTTAATCAATGAGATATTTCTTCTTTTTCTGCTAGTAATTGAACTCAAAACTTAATCTTCATCATAATCCCAACATCATACTTCAAAATCAAAATACACTACTCAAATTTGGCAACTACACTAGAACGGTTCTTAAATTCTAGTTCAGAGAAGCAAAAACTTCGGAAAAAAAAAAAAAAAAATCAAATTTTAAAGCAAAACTAGAGCTAGGTGGTGCACCAAAGCTACCACCATGACGACAACAAAAGCCAGGCCTTCCACCAGTGCCCCTGTAAGAGGGCTGGAGAGATTTCTCCCCGTGAACTACGCACTATACACACCCAAAAAAAAAAAAAAAAACCTGCCAAAGGAAGCCGCGTGACATCAATCATTGCAGTGTCTATTTGACATCAGTTTTAACTTTTAGTTTTTATGTACAACTTTTTAAAATTTTACATTTTCTCTTTTTTTCTAATTTTTTCAGTGTACAAAAATATATTTTAATACACTCTCAGCAAAAAAAATTTTAACAAAAGTCAAATTACTGTTCCAAATAGACACATGCATTTCTCTTTCGGCCGTTATGGGAATAGTACTTCAACCACCTTTTATTTGTTTTCATTGCAAATTCAAAAAGTTTTGTAGGTAGAGGGGTTCTGGGCCCCTTCCTTGTTTTCTCTGTTTGAAGTTATCAGCATTGAAAATTCCACTAGCACCTCAGTATTACTTTATTTAAAAGACCATACTCTCTCTCTCTCTCGTAAGCACTCGTGATATCATCAAACTACCAATAATGTTTCAGCCACTGCAATTTTTACAACTCTTTTGAGGTTACAAATTATGTTTTTTCATATGACCCACATCATTTTACCATCATTCACAACTTACTAACATACATTTGAAATAAAAATTCTAAAACATACTCTCTCCATCGAACTGACTGTCAAACTACCATTGTTCGTAACTCAGAGGAGAAGGAGAAAAAAAAAATTAATATTGTTGGTTGGTTGTTTTCAATGCATATGTTTTCTTATGAAAAAAACAAAAAACTTTTATAGAGCACTCACACCGACCAAACACATCTCTGTCTATATATACAGTACACCACAATGTTTGCCCACAGCTTGAACTCACAAACCCAACATTCAACAATATAATGTGGACGTTACATGGGTTGTTCAATGGAATTTTTCCACAAGCCCAATAGTCAACAGAAGTCACCCCACGTAACCATTGTTCCCACTCCAAGATCTATTATATTGTTGACGTTACATAGGTTGTCCAATGAAATTTTACCACATGGCATGAAAAAGTGTCAGCATTTAGTTTTTTTTGGATTTGTTTTTTAATTTAAGAAACTAGAAAAGTACCAAATGGCGATATTTTTGGGACATCGAACAGCACAATGCGATAGAGTTAGACGAAATGACTATATTATCTAAAAGTGATAGTTCCAAACTTCCAATACCGAAATGAAATCAAAATTTATAAAAGTGAATCGAATTTTATAATAAGTTATAGGATGCCATGTATAATTTAATCAATGAGATATTTCTCCGCACGTAAACTTCGTGATACAAAAAACTGCAAAACAAAAGCCATGTGACATCATACATTACATCTCTCTCTTCTTTTTATTTTGAATTGGTTAGAAATATTACTACATAAATACCCTACTTTACTCATTCCCAGGGTTTGAACCGTGTCCTCCATGTTATCCCATGCACTTAAGGCATGAAGAGATACCTTCTAGCTTAAATACTCTCTCTCTCTCTCTCTCTCTCTCTCTCTCTCTCTCTCTCTCTCTCTCTCTCTCTCTCTCTCTCTCTCTCTCTCTCTCTCTCTCTCTCTCTCTCTCTCTGGGGCACTTGCAACATTATTATTTTTATTCAACAAAAAAAGGTCAAATTCGAGGAGCGATTCACTTTTCATCTTGAAAAGTCAAACTCATGCACTAGAGGACTCCATCAACCCTAGTATTAATGCATCATGCATGACTCGAACTCGAGCACTAATAAGGCTTGCACTTGTCACTCCAGATTAGCACCAAATTCTCACTCTGGATTAGCACTTGTCACATCATTCATGCTTGATTAACACTCTTATGACGCAAAATGTAGAAGTAATAAGAAGCAGAACATGTCTACTTCTAGATTTTAGAAACAAAACATGTTTGCTTTTAAAAAACAACTTTGAATTCACGAGGATCCTTGAATTCACAAGGAGAAAGGGGTTTGAACTCTACTAGAGAAAAAATATACAAAAGATTGAATTTTTATTAATCTCAATAATACTTAAAAACGTTTACAAGCTTAGAGGTCTATTAAAAGACTTTGTAAAACTTGACAAATAAGAAAATATATCATAAAATAAATCCTAAATAATATCTAACCATAATAGGAACCAAATTTGACCTAAAAAAAAATTATAAACACCTAAAAACAAGGAAATAAATACCCTAGAACTAAGATAACAAAAATTATATAAAAATACCAAAATCAATAAATTACAAAAATTAAATAGTAGATTTTTCCCTACATTAGACCACTCCACTTGAAAAAAAACCTTGTCCTCAAGTTGATAGTTGAGATTTGAAATCTTCCATGCCAAACAAACAAATACTTGGAATACTTGAGTCCCTTGGTTTTCTTTCCAAACTTGCAACTCATCAATTGAGGAAACAAATTAACTTCAGATTCTCTTTCCTTAGCCTTCATACAATTGACAATATTTACCAAACAAGAGTCAATGACCACATCAAATATTTCAACCCAAATAAAATCAACAAACTTTGGTGTATCACCTACTGCTAAAATATTAGGATAATGAGATTGACAATCATCGAGCTCCTTAACAATTTCCTTATCTATTTCTTCTTCAAAGTTTTATGCCATCTCGACTTTAAGATCTTTCTATATAATAGGATATTCAATAATATATAATCTCCCCCACAATCTTGATTTTATGATCTTTTTCTATACTGGGATCTTCATGAACTTCCTCATAAACTTCTATATTTTCTTCAAGAAAAGTAATTTTTTCAACATGCAATAGCTATTCTCTTCCTTCTTAAAAAATTTTAGGGTATGTTTAGTAAACTGTAATAGATATTGTAATGTAATAACTATTCTTATGTTTTATCTATTCATAGTTTGATTATGTTTTTATTATAGGGAATAATCATTCCTTATGAATAACTATTTTTTAAAATGAGGAATAATTATTTCTCTCTAAAAGGGTTGTAATAGTTATTCTTTAGTAGGTAAAATAATTTCTAACGTTAAGGGCATATTTGATAGACTGTAATAAACACTATAAGATAATAATTATTTCTATAGTTTAGTTATTCAGTAGTTTGGTTATATTTTTATTAGAGAGAATAGTCATTTCTTATGAGGAATAACTATTCCCTAGTATGTGTAATAAATTCTAATATTAATATATTTTCAAATAAAAAAACTTTCCATATTCATGTAATAATTATGAAAAAAAAAATCATCAAAAAATAACTCATCTCTCTCAAATTAAAAAATAGGGTTTGGCTTACTTCTAGTACTTTTTTAATTGGAATTTCTTTTTAATGAAAAACTGCCACATCACCCACTAACTAAATAAAATATTGAGATTAAAACCCACTACCATTTGTCATTGTATATTTAAAATAAAAAGATACCTCAAGTTAAAAAAGTATTTGAGGTAAGCTAAACCCTAAAAAATATTATTTTTTAGGAAATATAATTTTATGAGCAAGATATTTCCTAAGATAGATCTTCAATTTTATTCTAATGTTATAATTTATAATCAAACTAATAAATATGTTTAGTTATTCCATTAAAATACATTTTATTCCGTAATAAAGATTACCATTCATATTGTAATTCACATTCAGTGTACCATAATATATTTCCAAATTAAAAAAAAAATTTCCTTATTCACATAATAATTATGGAAATAAAAAATCATAAAAAAATAACCCATCTCTCTCTCAAATTTAAAAAATATTATTTTCTTAACACCGCGCACTCTTGGCGCGATGGTCACTCTATATGTATTAAATACTTCTGGGGTGTGGGGTGTAAGGGATAGGGTTCAACTCTCCAGTAGGAAGCTTCACACACATATACATATAGGGAACTAGGGCCCAAAATTGTATATTGGGCCTTGAGCTTGGTCCAAGGAGGTTGACTGGTTTGAGGACCAATAAACGGTAGTGAGAATGTCAAGTTCAGAGTCCCATGAGTGAGATGCAAATAGAGAGAATGAGAAAGTTAGTCTAAGGAGGCTTACCTCCTCGGATGAGTAAAGTACAGATTAAATGCATGTTCTATCATTCAAGGTGACCTTCCTGAATGTTCTACTGACAGGGATGCGTATTGTGAACACACAAGAGGGATGGAAGCTCAGAAATATTTAAGGAAAAGTTACTGTCACCGCATTAAATGTTCTGCAGCTAATTTTCTAGTCGCATTTATGTGGAGAAGACCCCTGAACAGTGCTGTCTTGACTATGCCAACTCACAGAGAGTTAGCTAGGGAGGATGTCCGATGGGACAAGCACTCAAGTATTGGCTTGGATGATCAACAAATAAAGGGCCAAGATCATGAAAAAAGAGATATATAATGTAAAAGACCCCTAGAGGGAAGGAGATTGAAAGACCAAGAAAGAAATACTGTAGTAGTCTAGAATCAGACTTTTAACCATACTTAAGAACATTTTATAAGAATCAGTCTCTTCAGATATTGTCGAGGACCTTTTTTTCTTCAATTTAAACTTGCTTATTTTCACTCTTTTGTCATCAAACCTACCTAACTTGTTGTTTGATTAACTAAAGTCTAGTTTTCTAACACATTCTCTACAAATTCATTATTTTGAGCTTTTTGGGCCTAAGTCCATTCATACCTTGGGCTAGGAACTCAAATCTGATCCTTACAATACAGTTAGATTAGACTAGAGTAGAATTTTTATATTTTTTAGGAAATATAAATGTATGAGTAAGATATTTCTTAAAATAGATTTTAAGTTTTATTCTAATTTTACAACTTACAACCAAACTTATAAATAGTTTTTTTTTTATTTTTTTTATTTTTTATTTATTTTTTTTTTTAATAAATTATGAAAAGACACCACGAATCAAGCGTAAGTCAAGCTATTTTCCTTTTTTTATTTTTTTATGAACATACAAGTCTATAAAATTAGTTAGACTGTGTAAGTTTAAACTATAGAAAAAAAAAAAAAAAACTCTAATATTAAAGAAAATCCCCAAATAACTTGGGAAAGAAAGACCCAAAAACACTATCACTCCATGTGTACACTAATAATTATCCAATTTCTAATAAAAAATGCTATATTCACAACACTTTCATATAAATCATAAATGACAAATTGTTATTGATTGTTATAGATGGACAAAAAAACAATTTAAGTGATGGATTCAAATTAAAATTAGTAATAATTTACCACTTATAAATTGTTGTGAATTTGTTATGAACTAAGGTGCAGCACTTTTTATTTCATATGAAACTTATTTTTAAACCACTCAATAAAAAAAAAAAAAAAAAAAAAAAAAAACTTTAAAGCATTCACACACCCCCACCAAACCCAAGTCTCTATCTATATATTCACCATGAAACACATGATGTTTGCGCACAGCTTTAAGCCCTAAACTCTCAAACCCAACAATATGGAACACATCCAACAGAAGCCACCCAACGTTGCCATTGTTCCCACTCCAGGAATGGGCCACCTAATCCCACTTGTTGAGTTTGCCAAGCGACTCGTCCTCCACCACGATTTCTCAGTCACCTTCATTATTACCACCGATGGGTCACCCATGAAACCTCAAAAAACTGTCCTTGAAGCCCTTCCTGATGCCATATCCTCCATCTTTCTTCCTCCTGTGAGCTTTGATGACCTCCCTGAGGATACTAAAATTGAGACCCGGATTGGGCTCACTTTAACGCGGTCCATCTCTGCTCTACGAGACTCGTTGAAGGTCTTAGCTGAGTCAACTCGGCTAGTGGCCTTGGTGGTTGATTTATTTGGTACGGAAGCCTTTGATGTTGCTAAAGAATTCGATGTTTCGTCTTACATATTTTTCCCTACAACAGCAATGGCTTTGTTGTCAGTCTTTTATTTACCAGAGCTTGATCAAAAGTTCTCATGTGAGTATAGAGACTTGCCTGAACCGGTCAAACTACCTGGGTGTGTCCCTCTCCATGGGAATGATCTGATAGACCCGATTCAAGATAGACAGAATGAATGTTACAAAATAGTTCTACGCTGTTGCAAACAGTACCCTCTTGCTGCTGGAATTATGGTCAATAGCTTCATGGATTTGGAGCCTGGTGCTTTTAAAGCTTTGATGGAAAGAGGAGAGGGTAAGCCACCGGTTTACCCAATTGGACCGCTAATTAAGTCCGGTTCAGATATTGTGGTTGATGAGTCTGGCGCTGAGTGCTTGAGATGGTTGGATAAACAGCCACATGGGTCAGTTTTGTATGTTTCATTTGGTAGTGGTGGGACTCTTTCACGCGAGCAACTAAACGAATTGGCCTTAGGACTTGAAATGAGTGGACAAAGATTTCTTTGGGTTGTAAGGAGCCCACATGAAAAAGCAGCCAATGCCACTTATTTTAGTGCTCAGAGCATTAATGACCCTTTTGATTTTCTTCCCAAAGGGTTCTTGGAGAAGACAAAAGAGGTGGGTCTAGTGGTGCCCTCTTGGGCTCCTCAAGTCCAGGTCTTGAGTCATGGCTCGACCGGGGGGTTCTTGACCCATTGTGGGTGGAACTCAACCTTAGAGAGTATTGTGCATGGTGTGCCCATGATTGCATGGCCACTCTATGCAGAGCAAAGAATGAATGCTGTACTGGTAGCTGATGATTTGAAGGTTGCATCGAGGGTCAAAGTGAATGATAAGGGCCTTGTGGGACGCAAAGACATTGCAAACTATGCTAGAGGTCTAATGGAGGGAGAAGAAGGAAAATTGTTTCGGAGCAAAATGAAAGAACTAAAGGATGCAGCTGAAAAGACTTTGAGCCTTGAAGGGTCGTCTACAAAATCACTGGCTGAAGTGACTCAGGTATGGAAGAGACACCAAAAATGATGTACTTACTATTAACTAGCAATCGAGATTTTAGTATCTATGTAATTGTGCTCTTGCTTGAATTTCGTTTAATTTGTGTACTTTTCTTAATGCCAGCACTCCTTATTTTGCTAAGGAAATAACAGTTTGGGAGTCTTCCCATACTTTACTTTTTATGTTTGCACATATATAATTATATATACACACATTATTCAGTTTCCTTCCAGCTAGAACTTACCTGGAATCAGGACATTAGAGTTTATTGCCTTCGTACGGAGATACATCGTGCAAAGCGTGGACCGCTTTCAAAGAAGTGATACATGTGCGTGCGACTGTAACTGCAAATATCATTCACCGGAACATCTCAAGTTTAATGCTCTGTGCAATGGAATTGTTTGGGAATTGGTTTGGACACGTGTCCAAATTCTAATGGTTCTAGAGCATTGGACTCAACTTTTACTCCTGTCCTGTTCACCTTATCTTCTCTTCTCTGTTAAGAGAAAGGAAGGTGTGCGTGAGAGAGAAAATAACTGTATTATATCTAGTTGGTTAAGCATGTAATAATTGAGCATCAAGTAGTTTCCCAAGAAAGACCACGCAAGGATTACCGGATTGTGTGGTGTTTGTCTATTTCACACAGTCGCTTTACACGCTCAATACAGATACTCACCACTTTTGCATATAAATCATAATTTGAAGTCATGAATTTCAAGTAGAAAGGAAATTGTAACTTTAAGTCATCATTTTAGTTCAAGAAGCTGAGTGTGTATCACATACGTAAGCAATATAAATTTTCCTCCCAGATTAGCTAGGGACTCAATGGCTCTGAGCAGATAACTGGAAAGAGCTGCATATGTAGCAATTGACGGAGGAGAAATGCTAAATATATAAAAAATTTAGTATAATTTTTTACAATATTTAAGTTGACCAAATTTATACTAATTTTTACCAATATTTATTGATATTAAATTTTTTTAACCCCACTATTAATAATTTTGAGATGCGCAGGATTTTTTTTTTTTTTTTTTTTCTAATAATAAATGTTTTAATAACTTTCTCTGATGAGAGTCGTTGATAAACGTAGTCTTGTGACATGAGTCACGTGACTCATGTCCAAATTCCAAAGAATCGGGTCCCAGTTTCTAACTTTCTCTAAAAAGAAAGTGAAAAAAAAAGTATTGGGTCCCAAGGCGCACTAGTACTTACCAAAGGTAAGAAAAAGGTTTTTACCCAAAAAGAAAAAAGAAAAAAAAGAATAAAAGTTCGTCGAAGTTCTACTCACAGTCTCACAAGTAGCGTTGAATCAGCCCACTCATCAGCTGCTTATTTTGTAATTTTTTCGGCTCCTGTGGCTGTGGCTTTAGCTTGGACTGTTTCTCTTCAATTATTTTGGCAAGGACGGATGGACCCCCCCCCCCCCCCCCCTCCCCCTTCTCTCTCTCTCTCTCTCTTCAAATTAGCTTTTTATTTTTTATTTTTTATTTATTTTTATTTTTTATTTTTTTAATTAGCGCAATTTATGTTAGTTCCAGATTTGCAGAATGGTGTATTCTTTGGAATAATCTTAAATTGTTAGCCGCCATGCATGACCTTCCTTGGGCACTTATGGGTGATTTTAATGAGGTGCTTTCAGAAGAGGAGAAATATGGGGGGAATCCGGTATGCCAAAGAAGGGTGAGAGCCATTACAGACTGTATGGATGTGTGTCATATGATGGATTTAGGATTTTCTGGGCCTAAGTTTACTTGGACTAACAAGAGAGAAGTTGGTGATCATATCCAATGTGGACTCGATAGGTGTTGGGCTAATCCGGAGTGGAAAGGACTATTTGAAGAGGCTAATGTTACTCACTTGGCAAGAGTTAATTCTGAGCATTCCCCATTGTTACTAAAGCTTAGTTCCAATTTGGGTAATGTGGCGGATAGACCTTTTAGATTTCAACCGGTGTGGCTCAATCACAAGGACTTCCCGGCTATAGTAAGAGAGGCTTGGGAAGGGCAGAATGATAGACTGGATGGTGCTATCTCTTCCTTCAAAGATAAAGCTCTGAGGTGGAATAAAGAAGTGTTTGGTAATGTGTTTGTCAGGAAGAAGCAGATTATGGCAAGGTTACTAGGAACTCAAAAAGCTTTGGCTTCGAGGCCAACCGAATTCTTGCTCAATCTCCAAAATCAGCTTTCGAAAGAGTATAACCTTATTCTTCAGATGGAGGAGGAGATTTGGGCAATAAAAGCAAGGACGGATTGGATCATTATGGGGGAAAGAAACACATCGTACTTCCATATGGCTACTGTGATCAGAAGAAGCAATAACAGAATTACTTGTATTCAGAATGCCGAAGGGGAGTGGATTCATGACATTGATGAAGTGAAGAACATGTTTTTGTTAAGTTACAAGAAGCTTTATCAAACAGAACAATGTTTCTGTCTTATCATCCCCCAATGGAACTCGGATTGGTGTGTCAAACTTAATTAGGAGGAAGCTAATGGGCTGGTCCAGGTTCCTTCAGATGGTGAGATTTGGTCAGCTTTGAAGTCTATGAAACCGTACAAAGCCCTTGGTATTGATGGGCTCCATGCTGGGTTTTTTCAAAAGTTTTGGCTGGTGGTTGCGGAATCTGTGAAAAAGTAGGTTAAAGATGTGTTTCTGAGCTAAAAGATACTTGAGTACTTGAACCAGACTTTCATTGCTCTCATTCCTAAGCAGATTGGGCCAGAATCTGTCAGTCATTTCAGGCCAATCAGCTTGTGCAATACCGTTTACAAGATTATTTCAAAAATTATTGTGCATAGAATGAAACCCTTACTGCCTACCCTTATCTCTCCCATGCAGGCAGCCTTCCTTAAGGGTAGAAGGAGTTCAGATAATGTGATTATAGCGCAAGAATTAATTTACTCCCTGAAAAATAGAAAAGGAAAGGATGGATACATGGTTATCAAGATTGATTTAGAAAAGGCGTATGACCGCCTTGAGTGGAGTTTCGTAAAAATGGTTTTAGACCATTTTGGGTTTCCTCAGGAATTGATTAAACTTATTATAAGCTGTATATCCTCAACAACCACAGCCTTATTGTTTAATGGAAGTAAGTTGGAAGCGTTTCATCCCTCAAGAGGTATAAGACAGGGTGATCCCATATCACCATATCTGTTTCTGCTGTGCATGGAGTTTCTTGGAGCCCAGATCACTAATATGTGTGAAGGTAAAAGGTGGGATAGGGTGAAAGCTTCGAGAAACGGACTGAGTTTCTCTCATGTGTTCTTTGCAGATGACTTATTGCTATTTGCAAAGGCAAATCATAAAAATTGTGAGGCTGTCATTAAGGTGCTTGATAATTTCTGTAACCTTGCTGGCCAAAAAGTTAACCTTGTGAAGTCTAAGATTCTTTTTTCTCCCAACGTAACTAGAAGGCGGAGGAGGTTTATTTGTAGAAAATTGGGCCTGACTGCTACTAATAGTCTAGGAAGATACCTTGGGTTCCCATTACTGACTCAGGGAAGATCAAGAGGTGCCTACAATTTTATTGTGGAAAGGGTGCAAAATAAGCTTGCTGGGTGGAGGTCCAAGTTGCTGTCTAGAGCTGGAAAACTTGTGCTAGTTAAGTCTGCAGCGGCCCCTATAGCTGAATATTTCATGCAATGTCAAGCACTTCCCAGTCAAGTGTGTGAAACGGTGGATAAAACTATAAGAGATTTCCTTTGGGGTTCAACGGAGGAGAAGAGGAAAATGCATATGGTCAAGTGGAGCACTGTTACACTTCCTAAAGAACTTGGAGGTCTGGGGCTGCACTCAATGAAGGATAGGAATTTAGCAATACTTGCTAAACTTTGCTGGAGGTTGGCTTGTGATATGGGTTCCCCATGGGCTGCAATGTTGTCTGCGAAGTATCTTACACCTAATAGAATGACTGAGGAAGGGAGGAAATTACCTTGTTCTAGTATCTGGACAGCTTGTAAAAAGGGAGGCCCAATCTATGTTAAAGGGCTCAAATGGGCTGTTAGGAGCGGTGAAACTATTAATTTTTGGATGGATTTCTGGCTGGCTAAAGGTAAATTGCGTAGTCTCATCCACGGACCCCTACAACGGGGTGAGGAGAATTTAACTGTAAGGCAATATCTTGAAAATGAGACTGATGGGAGGGCTTCTAACATATCATTTGAGCTTCCTGATCAGTTGCTAAATGTTGTTAAAGCTACTCCTTTATCTATAGATCATAATACAGAGGATGTGCTTCAGTGGGCTTACTCTAAGAATGGAATTTTCTCTCTAAAGTCTGCCTATCTGCTGGCAAGGGGATTAAATCCCATGAACCGAGTAACTGATCCAATTGATTGGGTTTGGAAGGTGGAAGCGCCGCCAAAGGTTCATTTCTTTTTATGGTTGTGCCTCCATAATAGCATTCCCACTAGAGAAGTTTTGGGTTCAAGGGGTTTAAACCTCGACCCCATCTGTAGTCTGTGTAATAAGGAGATGGAATCCGTGGAGCACCTTGTGAGGGGTTGCAAAGTGGCAAAAGATTTCTGGCAGAAGCTGAAAGTGCCTTACTGTATGAAGCACACCTTTAACTTACCTATTGGAAAATGGATTGAATCAAACTGTAGAAGTGAGACCTACTCTTTGTTTATGGGCATTCCATGGAAAATTTTGTTTCCATTGGGGGTTTGGCATCTGTGGCTACAGCGGAACAATTATGTCTTTAAATCAGGCAAGGTGGAGCGCCTATGGTTCAAGAAATGTATTAAGGAGAGTGCCGAATTTTATGCCATAGGTTTCAATGCTAAAGTGGAAAGAAATAGAGCTGTGATACCGGTTGGTTGGTCGAAGCCACCTGAGGGCTGGGCTAAACTTAATACCGACGGATCAGTTATGGGGAACCCAGCGAGGGCTGGAGGTGGAGGCGTGATCAGGGGTAAAGAAGGAGAATGGTTAGCTGGTTTTGCTAGACCACTCGGACAAACCAACAGCTGCATGGTTGAACTATGGCCATTAAGGGATGGGCTGCTATTGGCTAAGGAGATGGATCTTACTAATCTTATAGTTGAGCTTGATGCTTTAAATGTGGTTCTAATTTTAAAAAACAACACTTGCAACTTGCTAATGGAGCCCCTTCTAACTGATTGCAGGAACCTATTGAAGGCGTTCCCTAATACACAGGTGGTCCATGCCTATCGCGAGGCCAACCAATGCGCTGATGCATTGGCAAAAATGGGAGCTACTTCCCTAACCTCATTTGTTGTCTTTTGGACTCCACCGTCTGTGGTGGATGGTATTATAGCTCATGATAGAGCTAATGTCTTTTGTAACAGACTAGTTATTCTATAATCTAATATTAGTTCATGGTTTACCAAAAAAAAAAATAGTCGGTCTCCCTTAAATTTTTAAATTAGTCCAAATTACTCAAAAGAAATTAATCATTTAAACATTTTTTTGGACTCATGGCCCCTCCCTAGTCCAAATACAGCACAACAAAAAATTCACAAATTACCAATATCATAATTCAATAACTCAACCAAAAAAAATCTCATAGAAAAAAAAAATTCCCTTACGGAGGTGACAATAATTTATATAACTTTTTAATTGATTTATAAATTATGGGAAAGTCAATTACAATATTTAAATTTTTTTCAAAAGATAAAATGCAAAATTCTTTTAAAAGCCACTATTGATGATGTAGCATTGCCAACTCTTAATATTAATAATATCCCAATTTTTTAAAATCCTTAAACAAAGTTTTGAAAACTTCATTAGTATGATTTTTAGTTGCATCCAAAAGTATGATTTTATCATATTGGTGAGTTGGTCAATGTGATAAAATCAATATATTAATTCCAATGATTCAAAATTTGGAGATCCAAAGTCTTCTTCTTTTTTTATTCTTCTTCGAAAAAGTTTGAATATCATATTGTAACTTTTAATTTTTTTTGTTTATATTATATCATATCAAAGTGCTCATAGAAAGAACTGAAAAAATAAAAAACTAGGAAAATGAAAAACTGGAAAAACGGGGAATTCCGGTGTTCTTGATATCTTCACACCGTCTCTACTGGTAGTATTTTCGAAGATGCTCTGTGTTCCATGGGTGTTGTAGCTTCCGTCCGTCCATGGTTTCGAGGTGGTAGGTCCCCTTCCTCTGCCATGACAAGATTTTGTAAGGTCCTTCCTAGTTGGGGCCAAGTTTTCCTTGTGAAGGATCTTTAGCCGCTCCCATTACCTTCCGTAGCACAAGGTCCCCGATTTGAAAATCTCTATATCTGACTTTGGAGTTGTAGTATTTTGCCATGAGGTTCTGGTATCGGGCCAACCTCTGTTCTGCTGTAGCCCGGACTTCGTCGACCAGGTCTAGTTGTAGCCGCAAAGCCCTTTTGTTCTTATCGTCATTGTAGCTCTCCATTTGATAAATTGTAAGCCCTATCTCTATTGGAATGACAGCCTCGTTTCCGTATGCTAGCCTGAATGGTGTCTCTCTCGTGGGCGTTCTTGCCGTAGTACGATATGCCCACAAGACACTTGGTAACTCGTCAGGCCAGATGCCTTTTGCCCCCTCGAGCTGGGTCTTGATGATTATGAGCAGGGACCAGTTCGTGACTTCGACTTGCCCATTGGCCTGTGGATGTGCGGGTGACGAGTAGTAATTTCTGATGCCTAATTCCGAGCAAAAATCTTGGAATGCCTTATTGTCAAACTGTTTTTCGTTATCGGAGACGAATACCCTTGGTATCCCGAATCTGCATATGATATTTCTCCATACAAAACTTCTGATGTTTCTCTCCATGATAGTTGTCAGGGCTTCTGTCTCCACCCACTTAGTGAAATAGTCGATCCCTACTACCAGAAATTTCAGCTGTCGTGCAGCTGTCGGGAGAGAGCCTATGATGTCTAGTCCCCATTGGGCGAACGGCCAAGGGGCCATCATGGGTGTCAACTCTTCGGTTGGTTGCCTAATTAGGTTGCTGAACCTTTGACATTTGTCACAAGTCTTGACGTAGGCTTGTGCGTTCCTTCTGCATTGTAGGCCAATAATACCCTGCTCGGATCAGTTTGTGTACTAAGGACCGTGCCCCCGAATGGTTTCCGCAGATACCCTCGTGGACTTCTCTCATTACGTAGTCTGCTTCCTCGTGGCCTAAACACCTTAGGTATGGTCGTGAGAACCCCCTCTTGTATAAGATGTCATTGACTATTACAAATCGTGAAGCTCGGATATTCAGTTTTCTTGCTGCGTCTCTGTCGTCTAGAAGCGTGCCTTCCCTCAAGTAAGCTATTAGCGACATAGTCCAATTGTTTTCAGGATTTACTTCCTGCACTTTTGCCCCTTTGTCAATGATTAAGGAATTCTGGATGAACGATAATACCTGATCGGGGGCCATCATAACCTCTGCGGAGGCGGCTTTTGCGAGCCGATCAGCACATCTGTTCTCCTCCCTTGGGATTTGGATGAATGTGACTTGGAGGATGCCGATCCGTCTCCTGACCTCCTCCAAATATTTCTTCATCTTTTCCCCCCTACACTCATAGGTGCTGCTAATCTGACTGACTATTACCTGTGAATCGCAATGTACAACCATGGTCTCAGCACCTGCTGTTTTCGCCAGGTCTAATCCTGCTACCAATGCTTCATACTCGGCCTCATTATTGGTTGTTGGGAAGTCCAGTCGAATCATACACTTGATTTTCTCTTCGTCAGGGGTTTGAATTACCACTTCGGCGCCTCCAGCTTGCTTGTTTGATGATCCGTCCGTGTGGATGTTCTATTGTCTGAGGGCTAGTGGCTCCTTCTGCTCTGTTTAAGTGTATTCAGCGATGAAGTCCGCCACTGTTTGGCCCTTTATTGCAGTTCGCGGTCGGTAATGTATTTCAAACTCGCTTAGCTCTATCGCCCACAGGGCCATTCGTTCGGCAGCTTCAGGGCTGCTCATTGCTTTTTTTAGGGGTTGATCCGTTAGGACGATGATGGTGTGGGCTTGAAAGTACGGTTTGAGCTTTCGGGCTGCGGTTACCAGTGCGAAGGCAAGCTTCTCCATATAGGGGTACCTCTCTTCAGCCCCTCAGAACCCCCTGCTTATGAAATAGACGGGACGCTGAGTTCCTTCGTCTTCTCTTACTAAGGCTACGCTCACTGCCACCTGCGAAACTGCTAGGTACAAGTAGAGGTCTTCTCCTGGCTTGGACGGGCTGAGCAAGGGTGGAGAGGCAAGGTATTTCTTCAAGTCTTCAAATGCCTTCTGACACTCATCCGTCCACTCGAATGATTTCCTTAGGACGCGGAAGAACGGTAGCCACTTGTCCGTCGCTTTGGAGACAAACCTGTTCAAAGCCGCAACTTTTCCGTTCAAGCTTTGCACGTCCTTTATTGTCCTTGGCGATTCTAGCTTTATAATGGCCCGTATCTTCTCTGGGTTGACCTCTATTCCCCTTTGGGATACCACAAAACCCAAGAATTTTCCCGCCATTACTCTGAATACGCACTTGCTTGGATTCAGCTTCATGTTGTATGATCGTAAGGTATCGAATGTCTCCTGGAGGTCGCTCAGGTGATCATTTTTGTGTGGGCTCTTGACCAGCATGTCATCGACGTAGACCTGTACGTTCCTCCCGATCTGGTGCGCGAACATTTTGTCCATTAATCTTTGGTACGTTGCCCCAGCGTTCTTGAGTCCGAATGGCATCACCTTATAGCAAAAAAGTCCTTGGTTGGTGACGAAGGACATTTTCTCTTGATCAGATTCCTTCATCTTGATCTGATTATAGCTTGAAAAGGCATCCATAAAACTTAGAAGCTGGTGTCTGGCCGTAGAGTCGACCAGTGCATCTATCCACGGGAGGGGAAGTCGACACACATTCGCCACTTCCCGCTAGCCTTCTTGACCATGACCACGTTCGCCAACCACTCCGGGTAATATACTTCCCGAATGAAACCCGCCTCGAGTAGTTTTCTGACCTCCTCCGCTATCGCTCTGTCCCGTTCGTGAGCGAACACTCGCTTTTTCTGCCGAATGGGTGGGGTCGAGGGGTTCACGTTGAGCTTGTGTACTATGATAGAGGGAACGATCCCAGGCATGTCTTCGTGGCTCCATGCAAACACGTCTTGGTTCCTCCTGAGGAATGCTGTGAGGGCCTGGCGCACCGGCTGGCAGGCCAATGTCCCTATTCTAGTCGTTTGCTCTAGTTTTGACTTGTCGAGTGTTATCTCCTCCAGCTCTTCGATTGGTTCCGCGACCGTCCGCTGTTCTTCTACGCACATTGTCTGATGATGATCTTCCATTTCTAGCATGGCAATGTAGCATTCTCGGGCGGCTACCTGATTCCTTCAGAACTCCCCAATCCCCTGGTCCGTTGGGAACTTAATCATCAGGTGGTATGTTGATGTTGCTACTTTCCACGAGTTGAGTGTGGGCCGTTCGAGAATACCATTGTAAGCGGATGAGCAGTCTACCACGAGGAACATTACATTACTAGTGAGTTCTCGTGGGTAATCGCCCACTGTTACTGAGAGTGTGATGGAGCCTATTGGGAATACCCTTGTACCTCCAAAATTGACAAGTGGAGCACTCGTTGGTATTAATCGCGCTCTGTCGATCCCCATTTGCTGGAATGCTGGGTAGTATAGAATGTCTGCCGAGCTGCCGTTGTCGATTAATACTCGGTGGACATTATAGTCCCCCACATGTATGCTGACAACCAACGCGTCGTCATGTGGATGATGGAGTCTCCTTGCGTCTTCTTCAGTGAATCCAATGATAGGGCTTTCCACCCGTGTGGTATTAGGCGTAGAGCCTGTTAGCTGGACGTTTAGGACTGATCTGAGGTACGTTTTTTGAGCTTTTTTGGAGGAACCAGTAGTCGCGGTTCCTTCCACAATCATTATGTCTCCGATAGGGGGTCTAGGACGCTTGTTATCCCATTGGGGGGCCGGCTCTTGGCGATTGAGATCCGCTCTCTCTTTGTTGACGAATTTCTGCAACTTCCCTTGTCTAATGAGGGCCTTAATCTGCTGCTTCAAGTCGTAGCAATCGGCTGTGTCGTGGCTGTGATTTTGGTGGAAACGACAATATTTGTCTCGCGGCCGCTTGCTTGGGTCGTTCTTTAGTTTCCCTGGGAATGTCAGCATCCCCTCGTCTTTGATTTGCATCAAAACTTGGTCAATCGGGGCGTTTAGAGGGGTGAAGCTCGTGAACCTTCCTCCCGAGGGCTTAGGGCGCCTTTCGTCCCTTCTGTCTCCTGTCCTTGGTCTTTTTTGCCCCTGATCCTGACGCACATCCGCTTGCCACTCCCTCTTCCTGGGCTTTTCCTCCCGTGCAAGTAGCGCATCTTCTACGTTCATGTACTTAGTGGCCCTGTAGAGTACCTCTGACATGGTTTGAGGGTCGTTTCTGTATAGTGAGAACAAAAACTTGCCCTTTCGCAACCCGTTCGTGAAGGCCGCCACCAGTATTTTGTCGTCGGCTTCATCGATCGAGAGTGCTTCCTTATTGAAGCGGGTTATGTAGGATCTTAACGTCTCGTCCTCTCTCTGCCTGATGCTCATTAAGCATGCCATGGATTTCTTGTACCTGTGTCCCCCTATAAAAGTGCGAGGTGAACTGAGCGCTCAACTCTTTGAAAGTGCTGATGGAGTTCGGCGTTAGCCGACTGAACCAAATTCTCGCGAGACCCTTCAGTGTTGTGGGGAAGGCCCTACACATGATTTCGTCTGATACCCCTTATAGATGCATCAAGGTCTTGAATGTCTCCAGGTGGTCTAGGGGATCCTTGACTCCATCATAACTCTTTATCTGTGGCATCCGGAACTTGTGCGGTAGGGGAAAGGAATTGACGGGGCCGGTGAATGGAGAGTCAGTCCGGTTCACTAGGTTGTTGAGGTTGTTGAACACTCGTCCCTTTAGGGCGTTCATCATGACCTCCATCTGTTCTTTCATCGCCTGCATCTCTGTGAACATAGGCGGAGAAGTTGCGTCCATAAGGGATGGGAGGCTCGTGTTTTGTCGTTTGGCCTGCTTGGGGCATTGCTCCTTTCAGGCCCTTCTCGGTCTTTCCGCATGGCCCTGGTACCTTCTTGATCCTCCCTTCGGTTGTTGGGTGCTGTGTTCCTTTGACGCAACTGTTCTTCTAGGTCATGATTTTGTTTGGTGAGGCGCTCCACGGCCGCAGTGAGAGTTCGAACCTGTCTCTCGAGTGTGGTTGTGGGTGGTTCCTCTCCTTGGATGTCGTTGGTGGTTGCCATCGAGCGAGTGAGCACCATGCAACCCTTCTGTCTCAGGGATGAAGCAACGTTTGACCACTTTCTTCTTGAGTTTCCCACAGACGGCGCCAACTGATGAAGTTGAGAAATTCACTAGTGAGCCACACGATGCCTTCGCGCTCGAACGTGAACCTACACAATACAAAGAAGAAAACCTATCAAAGAGCACCGGTGTAGTGCCAGCCAAATGTCCTCTGAAGGTTAAGTCAGAAATATTCTCACAACTCTAGAGTACTAGAGAGGGTAAATAATGCGTACCTTTATTGGTGAGAGTATTGGGGCTTTTATAGTAGTCGAAAGTTTTCCCTCTTTCGCTTGGAATCCAAGTCCTTTCCTTGTAGAAATCATCTTTTTTAGAGTTCGAAACGTGGTGGACAGATCTTCTCCTTATAGGGAAGATTTTCACCAATATATGAAAATTCTAGAATCCAGGTTGCGCAAGGACTCTGTTTAGGGCTTTTCGAGAATGGGCCAAAGTATTCCCATTAAGAGGTCCACCAGGCCCATGACTGATCAGCCCATCTTTCTTCCCTCCGTCCATCTCAGGTCCGTCCACGTAAGGCCTTGTATGAATAAAAGGCTTGCCTCTTTTTTTGGCTCGCGGACTATAGTTAGTCCATCCATTCACTCTAGGCATCCTAGCTCGTATTTTCTCCCTTTCAATATATATTTTAAATTGATGATTAATATATGTTTTAAGAGCATATATTTATCTAACCTTTATTTACCAAAAAGTGTTTTAAATAAAGTTCTTCAAATTATATAATCTTAGAGATTTAAAAGAAAACTTGAATTGAAATTCCCATCATTAAAAAGAGAAAACTACTAATAATGTCAATTCATTTGCGCTTATGACATAAAGTTTATTAGAACTTTGTCCTAACTCCTAAGTGCATTTTTTCTTTTTTTTAAAAAAAAATCTTTACTCTTTTTCTTATTCCCAAAAAAATTGCTTATATTCTCTCTTTTTAAAATCCAACTTTCTAGTCTATAAGAAAAAAAAATTACTAATTAAGTTGTTGGGTTTTAATAACATTAATTTTTTTTCCAATTAATAATATGGTTGATCCACTTATTCTTCTTGTGACATAATTTTGTGATATAATTGATTTTAAGTAGAATTTGATTATTTTTTATTTTGAAAAAAAATTGTAGATTCAATCGTAACAAGTATTACATATCAAATTATATAAACAATCCATGCATTTGGAAAAAAAATGGTCGTTTACATAATAAAAAATTATCATATTACATATTTGAACATCATTATTGTAGGGCCAGATTTGAGCACTCTGCCCTGGGGATAAGTGGACTCAAGCCCAACAAGCCCAATACAATAAATTTGTAGAGAGTGGGTAGAAGAATTGGACTTTTTAGAATGTAACAACAGCTGAAGGTGAAATAAATAATGAATAAGTAAAACAAGTATGTATTTAGGCAAGTAATTCAATCCTCGGCACTAGTCCGAGGAGATTCCACTTATTATTTCTTGATTGACAGTGACAATGATTACAAAACTAGCTCAGGTTACTACAACATTTCTCTGGTCAAAATTCCGATCCCTTTTCTCAAAGCTCCTTCTTCATTATATACTACTTTCCTCCTTCATCTCCACCATACACGTGCATGTTAGATCTGCTATCTTTGTCACATCAACTTTCCTCCCAAAGCTCTTAGGTAGTAGCTGCGAGTCTGAAAAGCTACTGCTCAGGTATCATTTCCACATTTATGCGGCTAGAGTGTTAGTTGGGGAGCATTTAATATGGAGGTTGTAACTTTTCTCGGAATTGCTCTACTGCCATACTCCATAGTGCTTGCTTGCTGTATTTATATTCTTCCCAAGGGTACTTTGGAAGACTATTTTTGTCGGTAAGTCTCTTTATATCAACCTCGGCCTTTGCTAGTCGAGGACAGGATTGTCATCGGCACGGTTCCCTGGGTGGTCATGATTACCATTGCCTTTCTCATATGTGACTATGGGCCTCGTCATGGGCTTCAAGCCCAGTATAGAAGGTAGATGCATATCTTTGGGTTTTATGACCCCACAATTATGATTGTTATATTTTATTGTATTATTTCATTATCTTCTAAATTTTTTTGATAAAATTTTTGTCCATTTGAAATATTTATCATTTTTTTGTTATTTTTGCTATTCAATTAATTTTTTACTCTCTCTCTCTCTCTCTCTCTCTCTCTCTCTCTCTCTCTCTCTCTCTCTCTCTCTCTCTCTCTCTCTCTCTCTCTCTCTCTCTAAATTTTCATATCTTGGCCTTAGGACTTGAAATGAGTGCACAAAGGTTTATTTGGGTTGTGGAGAGTCCACATGAAAAATCAGCCAATGCCACTTACTTTAGTGTCCATAGCCTCTGCTACAAAAAAACTTGCCTATAGTGGTGTTCATTAGAAATGCCATTATAGGTACCCTATAGTGGCTTTTTTTAAAAACGCTACTATAGGCTTAACTATAGCTCCATTCTAACGGCTTTATATTGGCATTTTAAAAAAATTGGGCCTATAGCAGCATTTGCAATGACCTATAGCATCATTTTAAATGCCACTAAAGGTCCCAGGTCTTACAAGGGCCTATAGCAGCGTTTTATAAACGCCACTATAGGTCTATGGAAAAAAAAAGAAAAAAAAAAGAAAAAGCCCAACCCCAAAAAAATAAAAAATAAAAATATTTTGGAGGACCTATAGTGGAGTTCATGATCCTTTAAAACAAAATTAAAAAAGGACTTATTGTGGTGTTTATAAATGCCACTATAGTCATGGGTCTAACAAAGGTCTATAATAGCATTCATGAATGCCACTATAGATCCTTTGAAATAAATATATAAAAAAAAGCCCAACCAAAACCAAAAAAAAAAAAAAAAAAAGGATTAAAAAGGACCTATAGTAGCGTTGATGAATGCCGCTATAGATCCTTAATAAATAAATAAATAAATAAATAACTCAACTATAAGCCCTCGTATGAACAAGGGCCTATGGTGGCGCCACCATAGGTCCTTTTTTTTTTGGTTTTTTTGTTTTGTTTTTTTTTTTAATTTGGGATTTTATGTTCCAACTTTCAAGTTTCAATCCATTATATAGGTTGAAAGTAGCTCCAAAAAAAAAATTCCATTAAATTAATTTTTCAAATATTTAATTAAGGGTTTCAATTGAAAGTTTATCTTCCCAATTTGGTCAAATTTCAATCAAAGTGAGGAGATAAAACAAAACATGGGCTTATAGGTATTAGGTTTTTATACCTATTGAGCAAATTGGTCAAATTTCAATCAAAGTGAGGAGATAAAACAAAACATGGGCTTATAGGTATTAGGTTTTTATACCTATTGAGCAAATTTCCTATAACTTGTTTGATCATGTTTCCATATAGCATTAACTGAATTATTTCCATGATCCATAATTATTTATTTTTCAAGCATCCTTCTATCTTTTATATTTTTCATTCTAATTGAATGTTTCTTTCATTTGGTGTATCTTTTGTTCAATTGGTTGTGGTTCTGTCAATGGTGGATGTGAAATGAAACCCTAGTGCATAAGGACTTTCGGCACAGTTTGAAATGGAAATTTTCTTTGAGAATGATAACTAAGTAGGAGTTTAGTTCTTAGTAGGTGAAGACTCATAGAGTTAGCTCTTTGAGAGAAAAATATGTTAAGGCCCTGTTTGGATGCACTTTGTTGTTTATGGGAGGGAGCTGGTACTCAAAAATGGAGAAAATTGATGATACTAAATGACCGGGAAATGTAATTATACATTGGGTGAGTATGTTAGGTCACTCATTAAGTAAATTAGATTGTGATTTGGTGGATGTTAATACCATTGCGTATAAAGTAACATAGTGTTTGCTGTTAATTAAGAAAAGAAAAGAGAAGTGTTTTGAAGTTGGGGAACTAAGATTAATTATTTAGTTCTCTTTTATATTTGCCATTTGGAGTTGCAGCTCAACTCAGATTGGACTGTTTCCAAGTTCTGTAGACAATATATAACGTACCCTGTGATAACATAAACTTGCCAAATATCTTGGCTTTCAGAAGTTAGATTACAATTGTGGCCCATGGTTCTTAGCTTTTGAATCTGGATGAGCTGAAAAAGAAAAATCAGTTTATTGCTGTATACATATGCTGCTAGTCTGATTATTAAGAAGACTTATATTACGCTTCCTAATGATAAAATAAAAGGTCACGTCTATCTGCTGCCTTTGTAATCTTGTCCAAATCATGAAATCATAGATGTGCTTCACTTCATAGGCAACCAGAGATTGCATCCCGAAAGTTCAGTTGTGGATTAATGACTCATCAAATATTGCTCATTTTGAGTAAACGTGTCAACCCAGGGAGCTCACCTACTGATCTTACCCTCTTTCAATGTAAACCAGATGGCAGCAGAAGTATCCTTTGTTGGAGTTGCTTTCTGACATACCAAATTTTTTTTTTTAATTAATAAAAAAATTTGGTACATAAGAAATTTTAGGACATTATTGTTCAACCATTCATTTCATTTTGACTTTTGCTAAATCATTATTTTTTTTCCTTCAAAAATTTTATGTGCTTGAATAAAGTCAATAAACTTATGAAATCTTTGGTCTTGTGTCCGTGCTCTCTTTAAGCTCTATTTTCTTTGACTGGGAACAATATTTTACTCATGTTCATTTGCAATTTGAGTTTTTAAAATTTTAAAAAAAAGTCAAGAAATTGGTTGTAGTGAGTCTCATGAATGTGTGCCATATATTGATATGCTTATTGAGTGAGCAAACCGTGCTGCACAGGTCCTTGCATGTCCAAATTTCCAAATGGGGCCATTTAAGGGGGTTGTGTTGCCCACATAATCATGCTGGGGACTATATAAACTTTAGTCCTTTTTCTGAGTTAATCCATTGAATCATTTTTTTTTTCTCAAATTAGAGGCTCTCATTAACCACTATAGTTTCCTGTGATGTATTATAAACTACTATCCTGATTTCTATGTTTTGCTCTTGGCAGGAGTTCATCAGGCGTAAACTCATAAATAGTTCTTTTAGCCAACAATATTGATGGCAATTTCACCTTGTGGAAGTACGTGAGTTACTCAATGGGGAATTCGCCCTCAGTGCATGCTGAGGTCTTATGTCACAAACAAGATTACAACATCCTAACATTGGTGAGTATTAGTCTATATGTCTAAGTTATCATCAATCGATTATACTTCCTAGATAATTGGATTGTATAGAAACCCCTTTCTTATTATATTTCTTCAAAAGTAGCTTAAATGGCACCCTCTCCCCTTGCAAGTGCAAGGTAGAGGATGAGACCATGGGTTCAAGAGAAACTAGGTTCATGTGTAACTTATTGTTGAAAGTGTGACTGAGATAGAAGAAATAAAGCAAAGAAACACAGAAGCAAAGAAAGAAGAACAACTCAGGTGTAATAGTAATGAAAACGACAGAATGTGTAAACAAAAGAAGAAAGGAAAATTGAAGATAAACGACTGCGTTTCTGATAAGTGATAGACACGTGAGGAAGTGGAACACGTGAGAATGAATAGTACTTGACAGCTGTAAAATCAGTATTGGTTAGTTTGTTAAAAGTTTGATAGGAGTTAGTTAGTTAGTTTTCCCTCTCTTGCTCTGTTAGTTAGTATATATAAACAGAGCCTCTATGTAATTTTTATTTCGATTCATTCTTTCCAATTAATCAAAGCAATTCAGTTCTTTTCTCTCTAAGCAGTTTCCAAATTCTTTATATGGTATCAGAGCTTCAATTAGCTCATCAATGGCTTCCGTCTCTAACAATGCTTCAGAATCTGAAAATCTCCCAAATACTTCTGATAATATGAATCGCAGATCATCTCCTTCAATGGAGGATGTCAATACCAATCCCTCAAGTCCTTTTTACATTCCACCATCTGATGTTGTTCTGGTTTCCCAACCACTGATTGGTCCAGAAAATTATCTCAGTTGGTCAAGGGCTGTATTTCTATCTCTCAGTGGTAGAAATAAATTTGGTTTTCTTGATGGTTCAATCTCCACACCTGAGCTTTCTCATCCTCTGTATAATGCATGGCATAGGGCAAACACCACCATTCTCTCATGGATGGTAAACTCCTTGAGCAAGGATCTAGCCACAAGTGTTATGTACATTCATACTGCCAAGGAATTGTGGATTGACATGCGTGATAGGTTCTCTCAACCAAACATCCCTAGATTCTTTGAAATTCAGAAGGAGATCTCGAAGCTTTCTCAAGGATCTTTGTCAGTAAGTTCCTATTTCACAAAATTTAAGATTCTATTGGATGAACTTGTGCATTATCAATCTTTTTCCACTTGCACTTGTGTGTGTAATTGTGGTTCCCAAAGAAATCAACTATGTGCTCAGCAAAAGGATCAAGTTTTTCGTTTTCTTATGGGACTCAATGACAGTTATTCCATTGTTACAAGTCAGATTTTGATCACTGAGCCATTATCTGCTTTGAACAAGGCATATTCTTTAGTCTTGCAAGAAGAGAAGTGCAGGCAAGTTGGCCAAGCTGATTTGGTCATCGAACCAACAGCCTTGTATATTAACAATCCTAATTCAAAGGGATTTCAAGGTCACCAAGGGTGGAATCAGGTTCATCAAAGCTGGAACCAGGGTGTAACTCATGGTAATCAAAGTGGAAAGAATGGCAATTCAAGGAAGGAGAGGCCTGTGTGCACTTACTGTGGAATTGTTGGTCACATAGCAGACAAATGTTATAAGTTGCATGGATATCCCCCAGGATATAAACACAAAGGCAAAGCATCTGCTAATCAAGTCTCTAGCAATGCAAATGGCTCGTATGGAAGTTTCTTTTGCAACAATAGTGTTTTTGGGAATGCTGGTCCTCAACCTATGCAAAGTTTTGCTAACTAACCTGATCAGATGCACTATACTTCACAGCCTACCATGTCACAGCCTCAATTCAATGCACCTCAGTGTCCTATTACTCAGAATCAATGTGAGCAGCTGCTGACCTTCCTTGCCTCAAAGTCAAATAATGCTTACCCTCAACCTCCTCACCAAGCTGCCTCAGTAATGTCTCCATTAAATGGTGCTAACTCTACTGCAAGGGCTAGTTCTTCCACACCTTACCTTGCAAATTTTTCAGGTAATCCCTTCTGGTTGCCTCCAAATTTTACTCATTCAATTTTTTCTGCCCATATAGTTGATAGGCATGCTCACAAAGCTAATGAATGGATCATTGACACTGGTGCTTCAGATCACATGGTCCATTCAGTGTCATGCTTGTCATCCATCACTTCCACCATTAACACCTTTGTTTACTTACCAAATGGAGAAAGAGCCTTGGTTACTCACATAGGAACAGTCCATATTTCAGATCAACTCACTCTCTATGGAGTTCTTTGTGTTCCTTCCTTTACTTTTAATCTCATATCTGTCACTCAACTCACTAAAACTTGTTTTTGCTGCCTTATATTCTTTGGTTCTTTGTGCTTTATCCAGGACCTGGCCAATTGGAACATGATTGGACTGGGTAAAGCATCAAGAGGCCTTTATCTTCTGCAAGAAAGTCCTCAACAACCTGTTTCTATTCCTTCATCATCTAGTACTGCTGCATCTTCACAGAAATCTGTTTCAATTCCATCTGTTTCAATTCCATCTGTTGTTAATTCTGTCAATAATGCTGCTGATTTGTGGCATTTTCGTTTAGGGCATCCTTCATATGCCAAATTGTCTTTACTAAATAAATCTGTATCTGGTTTGAACTCAAATAAAATGGCTTGTTGTGACATTTGTCATCTTGCTAAACAAAAAAGGTTACCTTTTCCTAATAGCACTCATGTCTCCCATTGTCCTTTTGATCTTATACATTGTGATCTTTGGGGGCCCTTTTCTGTTCCAACTGATGAAGGTTACAAATTCTTTCTCACCATTGTGGATGATTATTCTAGATGTACTTGGGTTTATTTACTTAAATCTAAGTCAGAAACACATGCTCTTCTTGCACAATTTTCCAACATGGTTGAAACTCAATTTGATACAAAAATTAAATGCCTTAGAAGTGATAATGGCACAAAGTTTTTTATGAAAGATTTTTTTAGAACAAAGGGTATTTTACATCAATTAACTTGTGTTGAAACACCTCAACAAAATGCAATTGTTGAGAGAAAACATCAACACATTTTAAATGTGGCAAGAGCTTTGAGATTTCATTCTTCCTTACCTTTGAAAATGTGGGGGGATTGTGTTCTTACTGCTGTGTACCTCATAAATAGATTACCTTCTAAACATTTACAAAACAAAACCCCTTTTGAAATGCTTTTTCACACACCTCCTTCATATGATCACATCAGAATTTTTGGCTGCCTATGTTTCATTTCCACTATTTGTCAAAACAGGCACAAATTTGCACCAAGAGCTAAAAAATGTGTTTTTCTAGGATATCCCAGTGGTGTTAAAGGTTACAAAGTCATGGATTTGGAAACAAATTCCATTCTTATCTCTAGAGATGTGGTTTTTTATGAAAATCAATTCCCTTTTGCTTCTGAATTTTCTTCTCCATCTGACCACCACATTGATCCTTCAATCTTTAATTCCAATTCTTTTGTTTTGCCTCTTTCTGTTCCTGATTCTCCCATTTCAGATTCTGATTTTACCTATGGAAATGGTCTTGTACTCCCTGATTCTGCAGACACCATTTCTGCAGATCAGGATCCTAACATTCCTTCTATCCCTCAATCACCAGCATCTTTTCCAAATGCTGCTCCTAATGTTGTTGATCCTGAACATGTTCCTGTACCTATGTTTGTTACCAGACCTAATTCTCCATTAAACCTTCGTAAATCTCTCAGACCACACAACCCTCCAACATACTTAAAAGACTACTCCTGCAAATCAGTCACTTCCAACCCTTCAAAACCCTCAACTGGCCTCCCATATGACATATTTGCCTGTCTCACTTACTCAAACCTTACCAAACACTACAAACAGTTTGTCAATGCTGTTGATTCAACCTGCCCAGACCCTACTTCTTTCCATGAAGCTGTTCAATCCCCTGATTGGAGGGTTGCTATGGATAAAGAAATTGCAGCCCTTGAACTTACCAACACCTGGTCTTTAACCTTTCTTCCTCCTGGTAAGATTCCCATTGGCTGCAAGTGGGTTTTTAGAACAAAGTACAAGTCAGATGGCTCCATTGAAAGGCACAAGGCTCGGTTGGTTGCAAAGGGGTATACCCAGAGGGAAGGGCTTGATTACACTGACACCTTCTCTCCTGTGGCCAAATCTGTTTCTGTCAGAATGGTTATGTCCTTAGCTGCTGTGAAAGGTTGGGCTCTTCACCAAATGGATGTGAATAATGCCTTCCTCCATGGTGATTTGGATGAAGAGGTCTACATGAACCTTCCACCTGGTTTTCACAGCAAGGGGGAGTGTCTTTCTACTTCACATTCTTCACATTGTGGTCCTTTGGTTTGCAAACTCAACAAGAGCCTCTATGGCTTGAAACAAGCCTCAAGGCAATGGTTTGCAAAATTCTCTTCCACATTGTTGAACTTTGGTTTTGTCCAATCCAAGGCAGATTACTCTCTTTTTACATACACTAAAGGTGCCTCTTTCACTGCCTTACTAGTGTATGTGGATGATATTCTGCTCACTGGTAATGATCCTAGCTGCATTGCTGACTTAAAGCATTTGCTTGACACCAAGTTTGGGTTAAAAGACTTAGGTTTATTGAAGTACTTTCTGGGATTGGAAGTGGCTAGAAGTGACAAAGGAATAAGTTTGAACCAAAGGAAGTATTGCTTGGAAATTTTGCAAGAAACAGGCTTCTTGGGGTCTAAACCACTTAGAACCCCAATGGAACAAAATTTGCACCTTTCAAAGGATGTGGGAAAGCTGCTTCCAGATGCAAGTCAATACAGAAAGTTAATTGGAAGATTACTTTATCTCACTCTAACTAGGCCTGATATCACTTATGCAGTGCATAGATTGAGTCAGTTTCTAGCTGAACCAAGAGAACCTCACATGCTGGCAGTGAATAGAGTGCTGCAATATTTGAAGGGAACTCCAGGCAAGGGACTATTTTTTTCCAGCAACTCCACAATGCAAGTGAAAGCTTTCTGTGATGCTGATTGGGCAGGTTGCCCTGACACCAAAAGATCAATCACAGGTTATAGTGTGTTCTTAGGAGATTCGTTAATCTCATGGAGGTCCAAAAAGCAAAGTACAGTGTCTAGATCATCAGCAGAGGTAGAGTATAGATCAATGGCTACAACAACTTGTGAAATTGTGTGGGTTCTTCAATTACTAAGAGATTTAAGGGTTGATCATCCTTGTAGTGCTCAGCTCTTTTGTGATAATCAAGCTGCACTGCACATAGCAGCCAATCCTGTCTTCCACGAGCGAACAAAGCACATAGAGGTTGATTGCCATCTGGTCAGGGACAAGATAAAAGAAGGTGTTATTAAAACCTTTCACGTTTCAAGTTAGTTTCAAACAGCAGACATTTTTACCAAAGCTTTAGGACTTCCAGCCTTTAGCAAATTGGTAAATTGTTTAGGACTGATTGATATTTTCTCCCCAAATTTGAAGACTTCAAATCAAGTCAATGATTTTACAAATCATGACTTGAGGGGGAGTGTTGAAAGTGTGACTGAGATAGAAGAAATAAAGCAAAGAAACACAGAAGCAAAGAAAGAAGAACAACTCAGGTGTAATAGTAATGAAAACGACAGAACGTGTAAACAAAAGAAGAAAGGAAAATTGAAGATAAACGACTGCGTTTCTGATAAGTGATAGACACGTGAGGAAGTGGAACACGTGAGAATGAATAGTACTTGACAGCTGTAAAATCAGTATTGGTTAGTTTGTTAAAAGTTTGTTAGGAGTTAGTTAGTTTTCCCTCTCTTGCTTTGTTAGTTAGTATATATAAACAGAGCCTCTATGTAATTTTTATTTCGATTCATTCTTTCCAATTAATCAAAGCAATTCAGTTCTTTTCTCTCTAAGCAGTTTCCAAATTCTTTATACTTATGAATTAAAAAGATAATTTCAATGTTAAGATTATGCTACAAAAAAAAAAAAACAAAAAAAAAACAAAACAAAACAAAACAAAACAAAACAAAACAAAACGTACTAGGCTACTAGCTAAGTGCGAATACAAGTTGCCACCCCTAACATCCCTAAAGTGTGAAGCAACAACTTGCAGCTAATTTGAAGAGAATTTGAGCCTGTGATGTGCTGATGAAAATTAATTACACACTCCTAATTTTACATAAAAATTGTCATAATTTAGATTCTCCCTCATAAAATCTTTTAGTCTTGAATTCTTCTTAGAATCTTCACAAAAAGGTCTTCGAAGTATAATGAAGGAGTTCTAGATGCACCATTAAAGTTAGCACAAAGGAGTGTAGTACTTGAATCGTCTTGTTTTTTGTCATACACTTGTATTAGTTTAGCTGAACCATACCTTGGTGATTTGATAAATTAGTGCAAAACTTATTCTTGTAAAGAAATTATTTTGACCTTCCACCTTTCCTTTAAGTAGACAAGCTATCTGTTTGTAGGTGCAGGGCTTTCAAAGAGTAGTTTACTAGGAATTGTTGTTCAATTCAAGACTCACCATCTACTTTGCAAGAGCACCAATTAAAAGGATCCTAATTGTTTCTATAGGTTTGGGTTTCGGATCATTTAAATCTCCCTAATGAATTGACTCTCTTGAGGGAATGAACATGACTCGATAAATTTTATGACACCTACTCTCATGTATCTACTTCCATGAAGAGAGACTTTGGAAAGCAGTCCTTGGGACGAGCTTCTCCACTCCACCAACCCAGCCATATTCAGTTTGTTATTCTTGAAAGGATCATCATTTCCATTTGATATGCATGAGGTCGGATGGGGAAAATTATGTAATACTTAGTGTTATGATCCAAGGAAAAGCGATAACCATGTCTTTATACTCCAAAAGGACTAGTCTAGTCACAATTGAGACTCTTTGTAGACTCCAAAAGTATCTCATTTTTATTTATTTATTATTAAGTTTAATTTTTAAGTCATATATTTGACTTGTATAAATTTGGAATGTTTTGACTGCAACAATAAAGAGATAATAACAGAAGTTGAGTGATAATTGCTTGTATGTTAGGATGAGGATCAACTTGTTTTCTATGTGTGATTATCCCAGAGTGTGTTTTATAACTGTAAACTGGTTTTGATCTCTACTCCCTCTCTCTATGTCTCTCTCTCTCTCTCTTTCTCTCTTTGAGACTCCTGTTTGAATTTGATGTGATTTTAATTTTCGTGGATATTTATTGTTTGAGTTTAGTGTCAGATATTGGTGGCTTATTGTGATGGAAATTGAATATTGGCATGCTCTCTAATATTTTTATCTGAGTGTATATATATGTACTTTAAAATTTACTTGGTATTTGTTCTCCATGTACATGTCTTCTCTTCAAATAAAATTTTATTTACATGTCAGAAAAATGTTACTGACATTTTCAGATCTAGTAAACTGTGGAAATGTTTGATGTGCGTATATTGCAGTATAAGCTTTTTATCAGCACCAAGTTCAAGCTTATTTTCTTGCAGTTCCTTCCCGATGGTATCATATCCAAGGTCATCTCTAACTTCACAATGTCGTAGGGGTGCACGTTTCACAGTTAGAGCAGATTCTGTGAGTGTAAAATTGTTTTGTTTTTTCTTCAAAATGATAGTTGGGGCCAAATAGTTTTTCAAACTTTTATTTTAATTTTAAAAATAGGGTATCTATGTTTCCATATTTATTTTTAAAAAATTCATTTGAAGGAATACTCTATTTGAAGTAAAATTTATGCCTTATGTGGTGTGTTTGGAGAGAAAAAAAAATGCTTAATGCTTCAGAGGTTATGCCTCTTTTCTGACTGACGAAATATTTCCATTATGTGTTCTTTTCATTGTATTGTTACCAAATTAAACAAGCACGCATGTGCGCGCGTACACACATATTTTTAAAATGAAATGGGCCTATAGCAGCATTTTAAAAATGCCACTATAGGTCTATACTCTATGTATATGTCAAATTTAAACTTTTTGTTCTTGGCTATAGTGGTGTTTTAAAACACCACTATAGGTCTATACCCTATAGCAGCGTTTAAAACATTGCCATAGGCCAATTTTTTTATTGGCTATAGTGGTGTTTTAAAACGATGCTATAACATACTTTTAAAAAAATAAAAAATTCAGCCTATAGCAACATTTTGTAAATACCACTATAGGTCTATAGTCATGATACAATATTGATGTTCATAAACGCCACTATAGCCTAGAGGGACCTATGGTGGCGTTTTTAGGACTTTTAATGGCATTTTACAAATTCTACTATAGACAAAGTTTTTTGTAGTGCTCAAGGACTCCTTTGGTTTTCTTCCCAATGGATTCTTGGAAATGACCAAAGGGGTTGGGTTAGTGGTGTCCTCTTGGACTTATCAAATCAATGTCTTGAGCCATGGCTCGACCGGAGGGTTCTTGACTCATTGTGGGTGGAACTCAATTACAAAGAGAATTGTGTAGGGTGTGCCCATGATTGCATGGCCACTCTATGTGGAGCAAAAGATGAACACTGTATTGGTAGCAAATGATTTGAAGGTTGCAATGAGGGTCAAAGTGAATGATAAGGGCCTTGTGACACAAAGACATTGCAAACTACGCGAGGAGCCTAATTGAGAGAGAAGAAGGGAAATTGATCTGGAGCAAAATGATAGAACTTAAGGATGCAGCTGCAAAGGCTTTGAGCTAAGAAGAATCGTCAACAAAATCACTTGCCGTGGTGACTCAGTTATGGAAGAGACACCAAAAATGATGTACTTACGTGTAGAAATGATAAGCATGTGTTCTTGTGCTTTATCTTGAATTATGCTATGTTAGAGTATCTATTTTCCTTGTTAAATGCCATTCCATCTTATTTGTAAGGAGATAACATTTGTGGTTGGATTGAGGACAATAAAATATTGGAACCCTATGCTAAATACTTAATCTTGTGGATTTGGACAAATTTTGTTATATTAATTTGTTAAGTTCTCTTTTTTTATTTTATTTATTTTTTATTTTTTATTTTTTTTAAAATCTAAAATTATTCTCTTTCCTACAAGCTAAACCGTATTTGGATTTAGGGCTTAAAAAAATTAATTGATGTGAAGCAAAATTTATTAGAAAATATTAATGTATATTAACAAAAATATATAAGCAATTAAATAATGGAGTCCTCAAACAAAATGCAATATAATATAAACATAAATTATAATTTATTTTTCATACCTAGGTTAATTTACTTAGTTGCCCTCAACAATTTTCTATATTTTTAAAATGCTTCATATTTTTTCGGTCCTAATAGTATTGAATATATCTTTCTCAATGTATGTGAACAAACCATCATTCATTTTACCATCTTTTCGATAGTTGTTGCAATTGATAAGATCAATATCGAAGTCTCTAATGAGTAAATCAATGGATATAAAATATTCATTTTCACTTCTATCATATTTTCAGCAAGCTACTCAATCCCTTTTTAAGTGTTGAAAACTTATCATTGGATCACTTGTTAAAGATGTATGTCTCAAGCATAGTTGTTAGTATCGTATGATATGCGATACATATAGTATTGTATATAAAAAGTTTTGTATCATAAGAATGTATCAGAAGTGCTCATAAATCATATGATTCATATGTGTGTATTGATTGTATTGTATTGTAGAATCATACATATTGTACGATGAATAGGCAAATGGGTTTAAAATAAGGTTTTTTTTTTTTAATATAAAAAAATTGTGCTTTTATTTAAATCCAATAGGTTGTTAGACTTTTTTTTTTTTTAAATACAAAATTATTAGGCTACTTAATTGAGCCCAATAAAATAATATTTCCATGATTTTTCTCCCTTTGTTCTCTCTTTCACCTACAAAATTTGGACTACACACTTAACACTTAACTTTCATATTAGCAAATATATTTTCTATATAATGAATTAGGTATTAATTGACAATATAATTATTTTTTATTTTTGTTATTATTGTTATAAGTCTATGAAGTTAAAATGCCAAAAAGAATTATTAAAATAAAAAAAGATAAGATGATATAGTAAATGTTAATAAGGATAAATAAAATGTTAATGAAGAAATAATTTTATAAGATGATGAATATTATGATAACATTGACTTTGATGGAATTGATTAAGCAAGATGATGAATATGATGAAAAAAAATTATTATTTTGGCTCATATGTTATGTATTATCACTTTTGAATTTCATCAATTTGAATGTGTATGTTACATGTGGGGCCCGAAGGCCCAGAACCCCCGGCCCACCTTTTGGCTGGCCCAAGGCCCAACCCGAGGAGGGCAATCTCCCCAGATGGTCGGCCTAAGGGTTTTAGTTCGTCCAAGACCCAAGCCGAGGACACACTCCTCCTCGGCACACCTAGTCTAATCCAGGTAGGGGGCAGACCCAGAATAGGTGGTCACATCCACACCTAACGAGTCTGCCTGACCCTCCAGGCTACATTAATGGTGACAAGACCCTTCACTGAAAAGCCTTGGAGGCAGCAGCCCCCAGTATGGTGAGGAACCTGTTTGATAGGACAAGTCCTGAACCAGTAGCCCGGATGGCCAACAGCTGTAGGGCCAGGATCGAGCTAAAGGGCGTATATAAGGCAAAGAACCCCCCTTGTGAAGGGGGGCCTCCTCGGACGCCAGCCGAGGAGCAACCCCAGGCGTAGAGCAATAAACCAGAAGTTCAAAAAAGACCGGCGAGGGGCCGGCCGGAGCCAAACCCTTTGCCCCACTCTCTACAAATTCATTGTCGGGGGCCCACCTCCGAAAAAGGAGCCCCTACAATTGGCGCCGTCTGTGGGGAGGGTTAGTGCGCCAGCTGGCGCAACCGGCGATCGTTCTAAAGCAGTTATTACTCAGAAGTTGGCGGTGCAAAAAAAAAAAGAAAGAAAAAAGAAGAAAAGAAGAGAAGAATTGCAGTACGAAAAGAAAGTTCAACAACAAATAAAGGGAAAGTTCCTCATTATTTCATAAAAGAAAAGCTACAAATACAATCAGAGGCTCAGACAGGCATGTTTTACAAAAATTCCTACCAACTAATCCTACAATCAGAGGCCCAGGCGGACCGGTGTTGGAACTGGCCGGGCAAGAGGCTCGCAAAGAATTAATATCAGGAATGAGGGAAGTGTCAACCCGTGCTTTTACCGGCGTCCAGAGAATGGGAGAACTGGACAGTAAAAGCACGGGAAGGGGGGCTAGGGGCTGGCTCACCTTCAAACCAAAGCTTGAACAAAGTGAGGAGCCCCTAGACCCCGGAACACCCTCCCTCATGATGCTTCCTCGACCCCCTCCGAACTGCACGAGCATTGACCGTCGGAGACGGCAATACTCGGGCACCAGCCGTGACGGGAGTTCGCATGCCTCCTTCGTCGGAGGTGCGCTCTGCGGAGGGACGTTAGGTACTTCAATGACGTCCCCCCTGGCCACCATACGAGGCCCTGCCGGTGTTACACCTAAACTCTGCCGCGCCGGTAGCCCAGTGGGGGCTGCGGCCACGGCGGCCCCTAACTCCAGGTCTCCTAACTGCGGTCACGACCCTGGTGGCGGTATCAAAGGGGCTCAGGAAGGAGAAAGTGTATATCTCTTTTCGTGGGGGAGAATTCATGGAATGAGGAGAAACACTCCCCCCAGAACGCCTTTTATGGAGGGTGAAAACCAGCGGGAGTTGAGCCGCGCGGAATTCGAAGGGGGAGTTGTCAAAGGGAATTAATTCCCACCCAATTCCAAGGGGATTGCCAGCTGCCTGATGCATGTTAATTCACGAAGGCATTAATGGAGGCGCGTTACGGGCACCGAAGCGTCAAACAGGGAGCGCGGAAGGCCAAGCGACGCCTCGTAAACCAGAAAGATGAGGAACGCAAACCAGAAGCAGGATCAGCCCCACGTGCGAAGTCACAATCCGACCTGAGGAAAAACAACTCACAGGAAAAGACCCGTGGACGACCTCACACCAAAAAACAAAGTCCTCGGATCCGAGGACAAACTCCTATTGGAGGCAACTGTGCAGTAGTGGTACAATGACTCTCGCTCCAGCATCCTGCAAGGGGCTAGGGGGATGGACTTCTGCCCGACGTGAGACTGAGTTACCCAAAGAGGTGAACACTGTGTCCTCACGCTCGGGGCCCACTTGGAAACGATGGCAGCAATTGTACCTAGGTCTTGGATGGTCCTCGGACTCAAGCCTACAGGGAGCTGGCCACTCGTACTTAAGGCAGCAACTGTACCTAGGTCTTGCATGGTCTACGGACTCAAGCCTATGGGGAGCTAGCCACTTGGAAACGATGGCAGCAATTGTACCTAGGTCTTGCATGGTCCTCGGACTCAAGCCTACGGGGAGCTGGCCACTCGTACTTAAGGCAGCAACTGTACCTAGGTCTTGCATGGTCTACGGACTCAAGCCTATGGGGAGCTAGCCACTTGGAAACGATGGCAGCAATTGTACCTAGGTCTTGCATGGTCCTCGGACTCAAGCCTACGGGGAGCTGGCCACTCGTACTTAAGGCAGCAACTGTACCTAGGTCTTGCATGGTCTACGGACTCAAGCCTATGGGGAGCTAGCCACTTGGAAACGATGGCAGCAATTGTACCTAGGTCTTGCATGGTCCTCGGACTCAAGCCTACGGGGAGCTGGCCACTCGTACTTAAGGCAGCAACTCTACCTAGGTCTTGCATGGTCTACGGACTCAAGCCTGTGGGGAGCTAGCCACTTGGAAACGATGGCAGCAATTGTACCTAGGACTTGCATGGTCCTCGGACTCAAGCCTACGGGGAGCTGGCCACTCGTACTTAAGGCAGCAACTGTACCTAGGTCTTGCATGGTCTACGGACTCAAGCCTATGGGGAGCTAGCCACTTGGAAACGATGGCAGCAATTGTACCTAGGACTTGCATGGTCCTCGGACTCAAGCCTACGGGGAGCTGGCCACTCGTACTTAAGGCAGCCACTGTGCCTGGGTCTTGCATGGTCTACGGACTCAAGCCTACGGGGAGCTATCTATTTACGACGGAGCTAAGGTACTGCTCGGTCCGAAGACCTATTCCCGTGAAGAAACCCACTACCTATTGAAGAGCCTAAGGGTCGATCCAACCACTCAAGGAAGAACCAGCCGACTGAAGGCCTTCCGGACCATAGGGGCCGAGGTTTGCAAAACCCTCCTCCCCGTCCGAGGATACGTGCAGCAGGGTTTTGAGGGGCTATTGTGGGGCCCGAAGGCCTAGAACCCCCGGCCCACCTTTAGGCTGGCCCAAGGCCCAACCCGAGGAGGGCAATCTCCCCAGATGGTCGGCCTAAGGGTTTTAGTTCGTCCAAGACCCAAGCCGAGGACACACCCCTCCTCAGCACACCTAGTCTAATCCAGGTAGGGGGCAGACCCAGAATAGGTGGTTACATCCACACCTAACGAGTCTGCCTGACCCTCCAGGCTACATTAATGGTGACAAGACCCTTCACTGAAAAGCCTTGGAGGCAGCAGCCCCCAGTATGGTGAGGAACCTGTTTGATGGGACAAGTCCTGAACCAGTAGCCCAGATGGCCAACAGCTGTAGGGCCAGGATCGAGCTAAAGGGCGTATATAAGGCAAAGAACCCCCCTTGTGAAGGGGGGCCTCCTCGGACGCCAGCCGAGGAGCAACCCAAGGCGTAGAGCAATAAACCAGAAGTTCAAAGAAGACCGGCGAGGGGCCGGCCGGAGCCAAACCCTTTGCCCCACTCTCTACAAATTCATTGTCGGGGGCCCACCTCCGAAAAAGGAGCCCCTACATTACAAATATATGTTAATTTGATTTATTTAGATAGCTTTGTTAGATATTATTACATACGTAATGATTAAATTAGTCATTAATTAAATATATTTTGAATTTATAATGAATATATCACTTATATGTATATCTATAATTTCTTATATAAATTTTATTAAATATTTGTGTATCTTACGATATATGATACAATACAATACACGATACAAAAAAATAAAAAATCAATTCACAATACAATTCATGTTTTGACAGCCATGGTCTCAAGCTGATTATCCAAAGTAGTAATTTAACTACAGAAAAAATCATTTGGATAAAACCGAGCAAATTGAATATATTTCTCCTTTCTTATTTAGGTTCAAGCATGCAATACAGAGTAATAACTCATAACTATTGAAACAAATATTAAGTTATTGGAATTCATCTATAATAGTATAAAAAAGCTTCATACAATAATTATCTAAAATTTTCATGTTTTGAGCTTGTTTTTGTTGTTGATGATGATACAGATCATCCATAGCAATGACATTACTACTATTTTTTTCACAAAATGTAGAAAGCTCTTCAACTGAAGATTTTCATTCATCATCTCTCTTGATTTGTAAACCTTGTTTTGAAACTTCAACCAACTTCATAGTATTCTCAATATCTTGATATTTTCATTGTAATGCATGTAATAACTCGTTACTTATGTCAAGAACACCTTTTATCAAATGAAAATTAAACATGAATTCAAATGTTTGGAGTGAATTAATTAAGATATTGCCGTTTCTCTTTACTCTTAATATAAATCATCTTCCACAATAGTTTCAATCACATCAATTACAAAAGAAAACATGTGAATAAGACTAACAAGCACACCATCATGAAAACTCTAACATGTATATCTAGGTCTTTTTAGATTCATTTCTTAATTCAAGCCAAAAATAAATTTCTTCATTTTGTAGTGGTTCTCCCCAAAACATATATTGATTTTTTTTTTTCCCTTCTACACAATTAAATCTAGGTAGGAAACGAAAGAAGTAGATGTTAGTCAATCAATAATATAGCATAAAAGGGAAAATTAATTAATAATAAATGTATAAAAGGAAAACTTACTTTTGATGGAACTGGTTTGTGTGTGTGTGTGTGTGTGGAGAGAGTGATGGAATTGTTTATACGTGTCTATAAGTGTTTTTATTTTTTATGAAGTCTAGTTAAACTGATCAAATATATCATATAACATAGTATAATTAACTTATAAGGGACTTAATTTGTATATAGAATTGTGTTTATAATATTATTTTAATATACTGTATATAAAAGAATTATAATATATATTGAGAGAAAGAAAATATTTAATCATCTCAATTTTTAGTCCAACCACACTCACATCTTTCTTTTCTCTGTTTTGGCTCTACCACTGGTACATAATATTAACGACTAGAGTAGCTAGTGCTGGCGTTTGACAAACAAAAGAAAAATACAATAATAACAAGGAATTCTAGAACTTAGCATAAAACAAACCACATTAGTCATATTTTTCTTAACATTTTCTTATAAGAGGATCGTTTTTGGCTCTTCCATAATTGAGTAACTTCAGCTAGTGACTTTGTAGAGGAACCTTCTTTGCTCAAAGCCTTTTCAGCTGCATGCTTAAGTTCTTTCAATTTTTTTTTCTCGTAGCAATTAGAGATGGCAATTTATGCCCAACCTGTGGGTACCCGGCCCGACCCTAATGGGCTAGGTTTTACCCAGTCCGACAAGGAATAGGGTTGGGTATGGGTAAAAAATAAAAAAAAATAAAAAAAAAACCTTGAAGCAAGTCCAGGTCGAGTCCGGGTTTTATAAAAAATCCAGCCTAAAACCTGACCCAAACCTGGACCTGGCCCGGTTATTCTAAAATGACTAAAAACCCCCTCTATATATATATATATATATATAGCTATAAAGTAACCCTAACTCCCTCATTTTTTAGCTCACGCCTCCTCACTCTCACTCCCTTATTTTCGCTCATGCCTCCTCACCCTCACTGCCTCACAGAAGCACACACTGCACACTCACTCACTCAGTCACAACCATTCCTACACAGCACACGGCCTTACTCACTCTCAGTCTCACACCTCACACAGTCACATAGGCCACGGCCTTTGTCTCTGCCTCTCATCGTCGGTCCAAGCTCTCTGCACCACCGACCCAAGCAAGCATTTAGCCATTCACCATCGGTCCAAGGTCTCTATTTTCTACTTCTCTTCAATTTTTTTTCTTAAGTATTTCATAAAATGTTATTTTTTTTTTTTTTTTTTTTTGTTTTCTCTACTTAAGAAAACTCAAAACTCTGGCTTCAATTTGTATTTATTCCATTGATAATCATGTGTGAGAGGATGATATTTGAATTATTATAGCGTTTGGTTACCTTTTTTAAAAAATAAAATAAAATATTATCAAGCATTAATGAATTTTAATGATTGCTCAATAGACTAGCAACGGTTTAAGTTTATGAAATGATCATTGCATTGTTCTAGTTTACTAAGTACATAATAATTTTCCTTTTGATAGGTTTGTACATTATTGCCAAATGCAGATATGATAGTGTCCATTACAAGGTGAGAGCTTGAAATTTTGGTGTTTTACTTAATTGTAAGGCTCTCTATTACAAGGTGAGAACTTGGAATTTTGTTGTGAAAATGATTGTAAGGCTCCCTAATTATTAATAAGCCAACCTGTGCATTTAATCATTTTCTTATTGTCAATATGTATTTTGAATTATTAGTAAATAAAATTGTAAAATATGTAACTGAGTTAGTTGGCAAATCTTGGTTCAAAAAAGCAAAAAAGACTTAGTGCCCGTTTGGTTGGGTGTTTTGAGCCCACTTTTACCAAATATGCGCATTTGCAAAATGCTGAGAAGTTATTTGCGTTTTGGGCCAAGGCAAAAAATGGTTCGGGAACGCGCAACAAATATGCAACAGCAGTGGTCCATAAACAAAATGAAACGCGCATTTTTATCCATTAGCTCTTGCTGTTTACCAAATTACCCTTGCAGATATATACCTCAGTTCTCAACACTTTCCCTTTTATTTCTCTCGTCTCTTCTCTGCTCTGCCGTCAAGCCCTGAGCTCTCTCACTCTCACGCTCATCTCTTCTCTGCTCTGCCCTCTCTGTGGTAAGTGATCCGTGAACCTTCTTCATCTTCCTCTTCTTCTTTCTTTCGTCTTTCTTCAAGTGCCCGTTTCCTCTTCAAGTGCTCTCTCATCCGTGCATTGAAGTGTTTTTTATTTTATTTTATTTATGTGTAATCTGATCTGAGAAATACATTTTGAAGGTAGATATTTGATCAACAAAATACCAAGAACACTGATCTGCTACCAAAATACCAAGTACCAACACTGATCTGAATTTTTTTTTTTTTTTTTTAACCGAGTGTGGGAAAAAAAAATTTTAGATCTTGCATGCTTTGTTCTTGCTAATGATCTATCCGTTCTCTTGCCGGGTATTGAAAACTTTTTTAGCTACATGCTTTGTAATTTTAAATCTTTTGTGGATGCTCTGTAATTTATTTTATTCTCTTGCCGGGTACTGAAAAATCTTGCATGCTTTTTTACTTTAGCTACATGATTTGTACTGAGGAATTTGTTAGACATACTTTTTGGGAAGCTGAAACAGAAAAAAAAAAATGTATTTTTAAAGTATTGGGGTGTTTCAAATTTTTTGTTTTTTATTGTGTTTGATTTGTTTTCTCGGCAACCCTGAAGAGAGTTATTGTTATAGATCATGGGGTTTTTATTAATAGTGATCTGATTGAATTAAAAACGTTGAGATTTGTTTTTGGAACTGGTGATTGAAAGGTAACAAGGAATGTAGTGTTCGATTTACCATATAAATTTTTAAATATGAGGATTCTTGTTGATGGCAAAGCTAAGTATTGATGTGGGGGTCTCTGTTATGTATAGATATGTATAGATATAACAGCACTCAAGTTTTTCAGTGCTTCAACAAAGAATACTACAGTAGATACTTGGCTTGAAATTGCATTATGGTCTAATTACAGGATAACTTTGAGTATTGTAAAGGTTTACAGTTGTAGTGATTGTAGTAACATTTCAGTCTTCTCTTTTTTTTTTCTTTTTTGCTATTTGTACTTGTCAAGCACACTTTGCTTTTATACTGGAGGATTCATGAATGAGATCAAGGTTTTTTATGATAAGGCTCATTCTTGTTTTTATGGTTTTAAACATTGCTAGTTTAACGTATATGCAAACATTGTTTGCTTATTTTCCATTTACTATTTTTTAGTTCAACCTTGGCTGCTGTGAGATTTTTTATATTTTAATTCAGCGTTAAATATTTGTAATTGCTAAATTATGAATTCTATTTTTTGCATTTCTTATGGTTGGTTAACTTTATAGATGGGTAAAAACACCACTTCCAACCCTGAGGAAAAAAAGGCTAGAGCATTATGGGATATTAATCCAAGCTGGACAACTACTTTTTGTAAGCTTTGTGTGGAACAGATTCAACTTGGGAATAGATCAAAAGGTGTTGCCTTTAGTACCGAAGGTTGGACTACTCTAGTGACCAAATTTTGTGATGAGACCGGTCAAAACTATGATAGGGTTCAATTAAAAAGTAGGTGGGATGTATTAAAAGGTGATTGGAGATTGTGGGAACAATTGAGGAATCTTGACACAAGTTTAGGTTGGGATGCAGAGAAGGGAACGATTCTTGCTCCTAATGATTGGTGGACACAGAAGTTGGAGGTAAGTTGAGTATTTTATTAATATGTAATTAGTTGGAGATAGTTTTTTTATATTATTGTTATATGAGTGAAATTACAATTACATTTTGTAGGAATTACCCAAAGCTAGAAAATTTCGAGAGAAAGGTCCACAGAATCTAGATGAACTTGATATAATGTTTAGAGATGTTGCAGCAACTGGAGTAACTGCATGGACCCCTTCTTCAAATACACTCCCTCCAACAATGCCACAAGAGGGTGCTGGTGATTCAGATGGTAGCTCTGAATTTAAGGATGATCGATGTGACATGAGTTTAGACATTGATAGTTTGCAGCAAGGACATACTAGTCAATCATGTAGTTCAGGACAAAAGCGAACTAGTGAATCAATACCCTCATAGAAGAAAAAGAAGAAGATAGGAGGAGCTGCAATGTTGGACTATCGTATTAGTCAATTAATAACTGTATGTCAGAATAGGCATGAACGTACTTCTCAAGAGTCACCAAGTTCAATTGATAATGTCATGGCGATTGTGAGAACACTTCTTGGAGTGGATAGTAAGTTTGCGATTCAAGCTTCCATTATCTTACTAAAAAGGTCACGTAGGGAGATGTTCCTAGCTTTCAAGGAGCCAAAGTCATAGCTGGAGTGGCTACAAGAAATGATTTGTAGGGAAAACAAGAAGTGACCAACCTTATGTGGTACTCTGTATTAGCTTAGGACTAATATTAGCTTTATTAAGTATCCTATGTTGTATTAACTTCAAACTATGTTATGTGATATTTAGTATTAGTTTTGGACTACTATATGTGTAATATAATATTAACTTGATGTTTTGAATTGGGAACTATTGTTGCCTTTTGTTACTTTGTTGATTATTATGTTGATTTATATTAAGTATTACCAATGGTTGATTATTTGTTACTTTGTTGTGTAGCGTAAACCAATATGGATGATTAATAATGGTACTCATGAGAGTGGCCATTTTATGGAACTATTAATGGATGGGGATTACAGAAATTACTGTGATGATAATGATGGTGGTGATTATAACATTGCTGACAATAATAATGATGGTGATAACAACAATGATGATGATAGTGAGAGTAGTAACAGTGATGATGATAGTGATAGTGATTCTGATGATGATGATAGTGATTCTGATGATGATAATAGTAACGACGATTCTGATGAGGAGTTTTACCAGCTTGTGGCAGTTACTTGTGAAGCAGTTGTGACATATTTCAATAAATACATTAATAAGACTCCTTGTTATGATTCTGAACAAACAGGGTGGGCTTGGGTGAGACGTTGTATGGAAGGTAATGAGAAATTGTGTTACAACATGTTTAGAATGAAAAAGGAGGTGTTTCAAAATTTGTGTCAAGTTTTACAACATGACTATGGACTTCAACATTCAAGGAATATAAGATTAGAAGAGTCAGTGGCAATCTGTTTACTGATACTTGGTCATGGAACATGTAACCGAATGGTTCAAGAAATATTTCAGCATTCGGTTGAAACCATAAGTAGACATTTTGAGAAGATGGTCACTCTATTGGGTGCTCGGTTTGCAACTGCATATGTAAAGCCTTCGGATCCAACTTTTAGTGAAGTTCCAACCAAAATACAAGACCATCTAATTTATTGGCCACATTTCAAAGTATGTGTACTATTGTATATTTGAATAAATGTTATTGTCTATAAGATAATTGTCATGTGGAACTAAAAACTATTAATGTTTTTATTAGGATTGCATTGGTGCGATTGATGGCACACATGTGGTAGCGATTGTACCTACTGAGAAGTCCATTCCATACTTTGGAAGAAAAGGATATCCAACCCAAAATGTAATGGCTGCATGTGACTTTGATATGTTATTCACATTTGTTTTGCCTGGATGGGAAGGTGTAGCACACGACACCCACATTTTTCTTGATGCTATTCATAAACAAAGTAACAACTTTCCACACCCACCACCAGGTTTGTAATTGGTTAATCAATTGTTCATTATAATGACACCTTGTGTGTGTGTTTAATACAATTGAATTTTTTTTTCTAGGGAAGTATTATGTAGTTGATTCTGGATATCCAATGATGAAAGGCTATTTGGCACCATACAAAGGGATATCATACCATCTTCAAGACTTTCGAAGGAGAGGTGGAAACCCTAGAACTAGACATGAAAAATTAAAGTATGCTCACTCATCTCTTCGATGTGTGATTGAGCGCACTTTTGATGTGTGGAAGAATAAATGGAGAATTATCAGAAACATGCCATCTTTTCCATTCCATATCCAAATACTTATTGTATCTGCTACTATGGCTCTTCATAATTTTGTTAGACTAAATGATAGGGATGATAGGAGCTTCATAAACGCCAATCGAGCTTCAATTTCTAGAAGAGAACATAATAGTGAAGCAGGTAGCAGGTGTGAGCAGAACACAGGATCTTTAACAGACCTTGCGATGGTGGTTCTTCGTGATTCAATTGCTAATTCCATTTGGGGGGATAATAATTAGTAGTTGTCTTTTTTTATTTTTATTTTTTATTTTTATTTTATAATATCATGTAATATAATTTAAACTTGGGTTATTGGTATGTATTTTATTATCTTTTTTATATTTTTGTGTTGTACAATTTAAACTTGGGTTATTGATATGTATTTTATATCTTTTTACATTTTTATGTAGTACAATTTAAACCTGGATTATTGGTGTATATTTTATCATCTTTTTACATTTTCATTTTGAGTTTCATGATGATTAAAATTATTTAGATTTAATTAATATTAATAAGAAGTCATTAATGGTAATAACAAATAATTATGAAACTAAAAAATAAAAATAGCCCAAACATTATTAAAATAATACCAATAATATATTTATTATTATTATTATTATTATTATTATTATTATTATTATTATTATATGAAGTAGTTTATTAATAAGTATGAAATAAACTCACATAAAAAAAAAAAAAAAAGTATGAAATAAACTCCTTTATATATACATTGTCCTTTTTCGTAATTTACCCCTTAAAATGCCACTTTTATAAATGCTAGCCAAACACTCAACTTTTTCAAAAAGCACTTTTTAACAGCTTTTACCAAACACTCAGCTTTTTGAAAATGCACTTTTTCATTATGCATTTTTTAAAACGGAGATGGGAGACAAAAACACTCAGCTTTTTCAAAAAGCACCTTTTAACAGCTTTTACCAAACACTCAGCTTTTTGAAAATGCACTTTTTCATTATGCACTTTTTAAAAACTCCACTTTTTCATTATACACTTTTACAAAAAACTGAACCAAACTCACCCTTAATCAATAAACTTTTTGAACTTTGTTTTTGTAATATGGATCATTTTTCTTTTTTAAGGATTTTCATCATTTTGAAATCCAGCCATTTCACTTATATTGTTTTTGTTCCCCTGTTCTTTCCCTTCATATTTGCATAGTTTGTTTAATGGAAGAATTTTTTTTTTTTTTTTTTTTTTTTTTTTTTTGTGTTTGTGTTTGTGTTTGTTGTGAATGCAGTGCCTAAAACGGAGATGGGAGACAAAAACAAATCTAGTTCTCCCTTGCCAAGCGGCTCTCTCTCAAGAACTAGACGTTGTCCCTTGCCAGCTATGCGGTCTCATTCACCATTTTCACGATCACCCTCTCCATTGTTGCCTTCTGGCAGCTCACCCTCTAGATCACAATCACCATCACCTTTATGGCCAGTAAACAATGAGTGAGTGTTTGAATTTGTAGTTAATCATGTTAATTGTCATTGGGTTGTGAATTTGTGTAATTATGAATTTGTGCCCATTAATCAATGAGTATGTGTAATAATGAATTTGTGAATATTTGTTTTGATTGATAGAATTTCTAACTCCCAAACTTTTGAGCTAATTAGGAGTCCAAAATCCCCAGTGGTGGACTTAGTGGGAGAGGACTTAGAGGTAGAGGGACAATAAGGGAATCAAGGGATAGGGGAAGAGGGAGAGCAAAAGGGTACAAATGAGGATGATGATGAGGATACAAGTAGAAAAAGAAAGACCACCTCAGATGTTTGGGAGCATTTTACAATGAAGAAAGCTGATGGAAAATTTAAAGCCCAATGCTATCATTGTAGCAAGCTTTACTTGGGTGACTCTAGCCAAGGTATAACCCATTTGCGTAATCATTTAGCAAGATGTCCATGGTTAAAGTTTAAAGATATAAGGGATATGCGACAAGTGTTAATTAGACAACAAAATAAGGTGGATGGAAAGATGGGTTTAAATGCTTACTAGTTTGATTAGAACATAGTGAGGAATAATCTTGCCCGTATGGTCATCCTACATGAATACCCACTTTCAATAGTTGATCACATTGGGTTTAGAGAATTTGTGAAGTCTCTTCAACCTTTGTTTAAGCTTATCTCAAGAAACACTTTGAAGAGTGACATTCTTAAAATTTATGATAATGAGAGGGAGAAAGCTTTGAAGATAATAGACGGGAATGGAAGTAAGATGGCAATTACAACTGAAATGTGGACTTCGAGTAACAAAAAGAGAGGATTCATGGTCATTACTGCTCACTTTATTGATCAAACTTGGACGTTGCAAAATTGGGTTTTAAGGTAATTTTTTAATCTATGAGTGTTAAATCTATTATTTATTTATGAATTGAGTTTATTGATCAAATTTAGATTTTATGTTAAATAGAATGTTTATTGAGTTATGTTAAATTGAATGTTTATTGAGTTATGATATAATTATTCATATTATTTTTCTAGGTTTGTTTATATTCCTTCTCCACGCACGACAGATGTCCTTGTTAAAGTCCTTGTTGATTGTTTTTTAGAGTGAAACATTGATAGTAAGTTGTCCACAATAATTGTTGATAATTGTAGTACTAATGATGCCATGATAAGACTTTTTTTGAATAAGCTTGATACTAGTTCTCTTATGTTGGGTGGCTTTATGTTGCATATGAGGTGTGCTGCACATATTTTGAATTTGATTGTTCAAGATGGGTTGTCTTTTATTGGTGATGGTATTGAAAGGATTTGTGAAAATGTGATTTATTGGACTAGATCACCAAAAATGAGGCAGAAATTTGATGAAAATGCATGTCAATTGCGTGTTCAATGCACCAAAGAGTTGGTCTTAGATTGTAAAATACGTTGGAATTCAACTTACTTAATGCTTTTTACTACATTGATTTATAAAAATGTTTTCTCTTGTTTGGCTAAACGTGAAACATCTTGTACTTGTTTGCCACATGACCATGATTGGGAGGTTGGAGTTGTTTCATAGTGTGACTGAATTTTTCTCTGGTCATAAGTATCCCACAACTAATATGTATTTTACTTTGGTGTGTGAATTGAAAATTGCAATAAATGAATGGAGTTTGTTTTCAAAAGAAATAATAAGTACGATGGCAGAAAGCATGCTTGCTAAATTTAATTCTTATTGGGCTAATGTCAATGTTATTATGGCTGTTGCTGCTGTCTTGGATCCAATATATAAGATGAAGTTATTGGAGTTTTATTATCCTAACATTTATGGTGATAATTTTGATTTGGAGATTGAAAAAATTAAGAATCTTTGTTATGATTTGCTTGATGAGTATGGAGATATAGACGAGCCCCCTGTAGATAATGAAGGAAGTTCTTGTATGTCTGCAAGTACTTCAAATCAAGTGGCACAAATGAAATTTAGGTTGAGTGGGGCAATGTCATCTTTTGATTTGTTTGTGAACAATAATTTAAGCAGTTCAAAGAAACATGGAAGTGCTAGAATGGAATTTGATCATTTCATTGATGAGGGAGTGTTGAAGAGGAGTGAAGACTTTGATATTTTTGGCATGGTGGAAAAGTAATGATCTCAAGTATCCTACTTTACAAAGGATTGCAAGAGATATTTTAGCTATTTCTGCCACAACTATTGCTTTAGAATCTGCCTTTAGCACTAGTGAGAGATTGTTAAGTCCACACCGTAGTAGACTTCATCCCAAGACTATAGAGGCAATGATGCGTGCTCAGAATTGGTTATGGAGTGAAATCAACGGTTAGCAATTGACTAATTTGTATTTATAAAATTAATTTTTTTTTTATTTGCTAGTTATAATTTGATGAAGTTTATTTCATTTTTTAATTCATTGTTATTGTAGGTTCTTCAACTATGCCTGGAGATATTCAATCAATTCTTGATGATAGGGAGCCTAATGAAGATTGAGGATGAGAGTTGTGTCACAGCTATGGAGGATTAGACATTTTGTATTAATTTAGTAGCCTTTTTAATTTCTTAGACTTCTTGGATTAATTTGTTGGTTGTACTTATTCTAAACTTGTCACTCGTGGGATTTGTTTTGTAACTTTTTAATTTCTTGGACTTGTGATACTTATTTCTTAGACTTGTTGGATTTATTTTATTTTTATGTTTAGTAGATGATTTTAGCTATGATTTATGAATAAATGGTTGTCTTAGCTAGGTGATTTACTGATTTTATAATCTTAGCTATGATATATTGATTTATAATATTAGGTATGGTTTATTGTTTTATAGATTTATAATTAACAGTTGATTTATTGATTTATGATTAGTAGCCTATGATTTGAGCTGAATTGGCATTTGGGCCACGTTATCTGGGCTTGAATATGCACACTTGAATCTAGGCAAAAATAAATTTGGGCTTCATTTTTTTTTCCTGGTTGGGCCACGATTTGGGCCGCAGATTAGGTCCAAATCTGGCAGGGCTTAACGGGGCCCACAGGATGGGCCTAGGTTCTGGGAAAAAAAATCCGTTTAATAAACGGGCCGGGTCCGAGCTTCTTGGCCCACAGGTCAAGTCCAGGTATGAAAAAATCCAGCCCAACTCGACTCGTTGCCATTCCTAGTAGCAATTTCCCTTCTTCTCCCTCAATTAGGCCTCTTGCATAGTTTGCAATATCTTTGTGTTCCACCAGGCCCTTATCATTCACTTTGATCCTCAATGCAGCTTTCAAATCATCAATCAGCTAGCAATACATTGTTCACTCTTTGCTCTACAAAAAGTGGCCATGCAGTCATGGGCACACCATGCATAATGCTCTCTAGGATTGAGTTCAAGCGACCATGGGTCAAGAACCCCCCAGTCGAGCCATGACTTAGGACCTGGATTTGAGAAGCCCAAGAGGGCACCACTAGACCCACCTCTTTGGTCCTCTCCAAGAATCCCTTGGGAAGAAAATCAAAGGGTCTTTATGCTCTGGACACTAAAATAAGAGGCATTGGCTGTTGTTTCATGTGGACTCTTAACAACCCAAAGAAATCTTTGCCCACTCATTTCAAGTCCTAATGCCAATTCATTTAGCTACTGATTTGAAAGAGTTCGACCACTGCCAAATGAAACATATAACACTGACCCATTTGGTTGTTTATCCAACCACCTCAAACACTCAGACTCATCAGCCCCACGATCTGAAATGGATCGAATTAGTGGTCCAACGAAGTAAACCTATGGCTTGCCCTTTCCTCCTTTCTTCAAATCTTCAAAAGCACCAGGCTCCAAATCCATGAAGCAAGTCTCTATACTCGCAAGAGAATTTTTCATCAAGTTTACATAAATCAAAGGTCAAAGACAAAACCATCGCAATTGTAGGGAAACAAAAGAAGGACAAAATACCAAATTCTTTAGCCACATCAAAAGCATCAATACCAAATAGATCAACCACCAAGGCCACCAGCCGAGTTGTCTCAGCTAAGACCTTGAATGAATCTCGTAGAGCAAGGAGGGACCGAGTCACAGTGAGTGTGATCTGCGTCTCCATTCTAACCTCCCTGGGGAGGTCATTAAAGTTCACAAGAGGAAGAAAGATGGAGGATATGGAACTGGGAAGGGCTTCAAGGATAGCTTTTTGAGGTTTTATGGATGACCCATCAGTGGTAATGATGATGAAGGTTGAAAGTTTGAAAATGTGTTAAAAACACAAGAGCTGTTTAGACCCCCAAATTAAAGTTTCGGCTCAATTAATTTTACTCTAACTTAATACTAAGTGCGGAATAGAGTAAATGTGGATAAACAAACAAGCTACTCTAACCCCTAATCATTATAGCACAACAGTAAAATAAAAGGTAAAAGAGTAAGGAAGAAGAATGCAAATACAAGATAACACGTCGATGCGTTATCGAAGAGGGAACCAAAAAACTTGGCAAAAAACCTCTCTGCCGCCCTCTAAGCGGTAATCGATCCACTAGACAATTAGTTAGGATACATGGGTTAGAAAGAGATCCTCTAAGCCTAATCTACCCGATGTACCTAAGCCCTCCAAGCTATTACTCCAACAAGGCTTCTCGGAATCGTGTCTTGTCTATCTATCTGGATCCCACAACAAGCTCTATGTTGCATCCGCCATCCTTTGCATCTTCTAATGCTTCCCAGCAGCACCAAAAACACTCTCAACACTTTGAATGTGTGTGGATAGTGTTTAGGTAGAAATCTCTTCTCAATAGGTATAACAATAGGAGAGAGAATGAGAAGAGACTACAAAGATTTCTCTCTAAGAATGGATAGCTCTCTTTAATAGATGGGTGTGTTGTAGAAACCTCTCTTAGGATTTTTCTCTCTGAATAGCCACGCCTACATTTTATGGGTAATGAGGGTATATATAGTATGGGTGAAGGGTAAGAAAGTCACTCTTAAAAATCCTTCAAGCAGAAAGTTTCACGACTACCTCACTGGAAGGCCTTACCCGCGAGACACATGCGAAAACGACAGCCTGGCATAACTCTTCAGCTTCCAGTCATGTGCTTCTCACATGGTTCTCACAAAATCCACCGATTCTTCATTTCAACTTGAGTCTTCACTAACTTAATACTAAGCCCAATATAATAAAATCTCACAAAATACAAAGAACAAAATTGAAGCAATTATAACACTTTTTGTCATAGAATAAAGCCAACATAAAATATAGTTGTAAATCACAATTTTACAAAGGTGACTAAGAAACCATGGTGGTGGACGAGTCGCTTGGCGAGCTCAACAACTGGGAGGAGGTATCCCATCCCTAGATTAGTCACAAAGACAACATGGGGTAGTTTCTGTTGGGTAGTTTCCATGGTAGGTTTGGTAGTAAAAGGTGATGGTAAACATTATGTTTTTACGAACTATATATATATATATATATTGAAAAGTCCTAATTTTTTTCCTTTGTTTTTTTCCATAGAAACATTTGCTTTGAAAACATGGGAACGTCAATGCATGCACTGAGTAATATAATAATGGGAATCTAATGTGAGTGAGAAAGGTGGGTAAGGTGAAGTGCTTTGACGTCAAAATTTAAATGGAAAAATCATGTAAAGCTAAGTTCTAATCCCAAATTCAAGGAAAAAAAAAACCATAAACCTTTGGATTAGAAATGAATATAGATTTAGATTGGATTAAAGGATAATTAGATCATATTTATTTAGTAATCAAATTAAAATGATTTAGAATGGATATCATAAACTTATAAACTTTCCTTAAATAGAGAAGCCCAAAAAAAAAAAAAAAAAAATTAACACATAAAAGTTTCATGAAGTAGAAAAGCACTAGTAGAAATATTCAGAGTCAAAGACATATTCACGTGAAATTTAGTGACTTGAAGGGAATCTTCATAACAATAAAAAATTATTGTCCTATGGTAATGATCTATTGTTTCTTTTCAAGTAAATTCCTCCATTCAGATGTTTAAAAGTCTTTTTTTTTTTTTTATGGTAATTTTTTCTTTTATTATAACTTTCAATGTAAAAGGTATAATAAGGTCTCATCTGTTTTAAGATGTCTCCCAGAGACTATAGATTTTGATTTTGTAATTTTTTCAATTTTGCATTTTTGTTTTGGTAATATTTCTTATTTTTTAGCCTAATTCTGTGTTTAACATGAAATAGGGTTTTTAGGCATCTCCTATTTGCCCAAGGTGCACGTTGGGGTTTCTAGGTTTTATTTTTCTATTTAAACACAATGTAGCCTTAAAGGCAATTTAAAATTTGATTAGTAAAATTTCAAAGAGTTTTTCCTCCAATAGATTTTTGTGGATAAAGAAATTCTACTCGTGGATTCAAGGGTTTTCATTTGGAAGTAGGTGTGTTCTGTTCCCTAGGGAATTTCACTAGCATCAGAAAAAGTAACAAACCTATTAAAAAATTATACAAACATATGGGATGCAAATGACCGTATGTATTAAAAAAAATGCATAACAATTCTTTATACATAAACAATTTGAATAGGTAAAACACAACTATGAAATAAAATAATCACCGCATCCACAATCCAATGGAATAAAACAACCACAAACCATCAAATTTGCACCAATCAAATCAAAGAAGATCGATCAAGTAGAAAATATGAAAATAAAATAAAATCACCTCAAAGGGACTTTCCAATTCTTTGCGTAATTTGGCAATTTCTATAAAGAAGAAGACTCGAAAGTGAGAGTTAAAGAAGGGATGAAATGGTGAGTTTGATATAACAAAAAAGAAGATAAAGAAACAAATTTTACCATTGATATTTGATGGGAGCAAAACCATTTTGGTCTCCACATTTTGGGGTTACTGCCAATTTGATCCCTATATTTTGTAGCAGTTAACTTGGTCCTTATTATTTTTAATTTGCAACCAATTTGATAACCCATAAGTGGTAATAATGAAGGTAACTAAGAAATCATGGTGGAATACAAGTTACTAGTCGAGCTTGATGATGCCGAAAATCGTCAGTTAGTCACACAATCCTCATGCGCTCAAAACAACACCCGCACAACACAAAACAAGAAGACCTTAGAAGGGTATCGGTGTGGTACCCGCCAAAGACCCTTTGGTGATTAAGTTAGAGAACTTTTTCACAACTCTAGAGTGCTAGAGCTGTAATGAATTATGCGTACCTTATTTTCTGAAGGCTTTGAGTTTTTATAGTAGTGTAGAATTGACCTCCATTTCTTGCGTAAGAAGGTGTTTCTTTACGGGAAAATAGCATCATAAATGTGTGTATATTATGGGATCCTTCTAATATTGGGATTCTATTGACTAGAGTTAATCTTGGGACACAAGTTGTTTCCATTTAGGATTACTTGGAGGCCACTTAAGTCATATGAATACCACATGGCCTTAAGACCTGTCCACCTCATGTCCGTGTATCTAGGATCCGTCCATGTAGAAATACTAACCGTCCATTAATCTAGCACTGTCAGGTCTGTTTAAATGGATTTGTCATCCCTAATTTTATACTCTTCAGTTTCCCCCTCGCTCTATGGGTCCGTCACCTCCCTTAGACGGACCCATAGAGTGACGGTTCGACTTGTCTCCTAAGAAATGTGCATAGATTGACAGGCTAGTCTAGGGTCATTAATGTCATAAGGATACGTGTCATTCTCCTAGTGGCCAATCTCTTGGAACAAAGTGTCCCTTCGTCTTCCGTATAAGTTCCCTCTATATAAACCTACTATCTTACTTCTCATTTTTTACTTTCCGTGGTGAATTCATAATCGGAGTGCTACCGTCTACCTCGTTAAACCAGCATACTGTCTACTTGGTGCATCCATCATTTACACATTTCCTGTTACTCATCTTCAATTGGTAAGTACTTTTTACCTTTTGTCGAATTCTATTGTCATTCTTTAGACTTTGCACACCCGTCGTTTATGTAGATCCGTCAGCATCTTAGGGTTTACCCGTCATGTGTAGGTGACAGATGTCTAATGCGTCAAGTAACCAATCATATGTCTGCGAGGGGGGGGATACGATGGGGTGTTCCCGTCAGGTCAGAACGGCCCTAGCACCTCAAGTGAAGAAAGGAATCCGTCAGCCACCTCACCTTCCACAAGGGATGAGGATTTGGATACGGATAGGTCAGAGGGTGATTCTACTATTGGCCTAATTGGTGCTGAACCCCAATCCAACTCGTCATAGGTCTTAATGGACTTAGGGAGTTTATAATACTTCCCTTATGGACGGTCAATGACTTCATTTCTACCATCAAAGAGTCACACTTCAAAACACTTAGGGAGAAGTATCAGATACCTGACCATATACCCTTCTGTCTACCTTACAAATCAGAGAAATGTTACTACAAGGGTGTTAGAGTCTATGAGAAAATGCTGAAAGCAAGGCTTAGATTCCCCCTGAGCGCTCTCCACCATCGCCTTCTTCAATTCTTGGGGTTGATCGTCACCCAAATCGCCCTAAATGCTTGGAGGGTTTTTCTTGGCATGGAGGTCTTGTATGGGGCCATGTCTGACGAGGCGCGTAGGTTGATGATGGAAGAATTTTTTCATTATTATCGTCCGACTGAGATTGTTCAGTCTAAGGGCATGTATAGTTTTATGCCCAAGAGCCCATTGCTGAGGCTCATGTGTGATACCCCCGACTCCAACAGGAACTAAAAGAGTCACTATTTTTTTTTATAGAAGGTGACAAGTGGATGTGTCACCTTGGTGACCAAGAGTTTATACTCGTCGATAAAACATGGGGCATAATGCATCAGTCCACATTTAGCTTCTTAATTGTTTCATCTTTTACTTGTTTCTTTAACCATCTCCTTTTGCAACTTGGGCCCATCCATAAGTCTCACTTGAACAATGGAGCTTTTTGGAAAAAAATTTCAACAAAACCCAGTTGTCAGAGAGGACATGGGCTAAGTTAGTCAACTTAGACACTCTCTACTGGTATTGTGACAGACCAAAACCCACAGCAGCTACCCGTCGATACAATTGTCAAGTTCGTCAACGTAAGTTCTTCGCCCAACACTTTGGTTTCTTTTCTTTGTTTTTACATTATTTAACTCCTGATATCCGTTCACCCTTGTGCAGCAATGGAAGATAGCAATAGAAAGGCCTACATCAAGCAATAAGCTGCTACGAAGAAGAAGGGAGTCAACCCTCTAAGGGGATGGATCCAGCCAACCCATCTACCAAGAGGAAGCCGTTGGAGAAGACTGACCGTCTTCCAAAAAAAGCCCAAAGTCATCCCCGAGTCTATCGTGGGGTTAAAGGTTGAGACCAAGAAGACAGTCACTCCGATTAGTCAAGGAAAGGGCAAGGGACTCATGACAAGCCCTATCCCCGTCATTGAAAAACCACCTGTCCTCCTCCGTGAGGATTCTAAGTGTGCACCAGAGCAACTCGTGTCCATCATCACAGTTGATGACTATGAGGACTTCAGCAACCACGCAACTAAAGCCATAGGGGAGACGGGGCTTTTTAGCATTACACGAGTAACTGTGTCCATCCCCTTTCTCTTTCTTTCCTTTAACTTGTCCAGCCACTAACCCCTCTTTTGTTTTTAGGCAATGCTAATGATGAAAGGGCTGATGGGCAGCTGCCTAAACCACGAGATGGCACTAGATTATGTTAGGGTGAAGGCAAGGTCAATGGTGGATGAGCTGGCTGAGCTTAAGGCTTGGAAGACAGTCTAGAAGAAGAAGCTTGCTTGCTCAGAGCAAGAAAGGGGTGAGCTGGAGAAGCAAAACGAGATGTTGAGGCAAGTCCTTAAAGATAAGGAAAAAGAGATCAGTGATGCCAAGGATAGGCTCCATTAGGAGAAGAAAGATGCGATACGAAAGAATTGTGATTCTGATGCTCTTTTGATAGAGCTTAGAGGCTCTTACGTTGATAGCTTTGATGACTGCCTCCATCAAGTCAAAACTTCTTTTCTGGACCTGGACCTGTCTCATGTTTCTATTGATCCCCCGACCTAGACCCCAGCTTAGATTGTCCACTCTGAGAGCAATGATGATTTATTTGCTGACGACATCCTTGCTAACGATCCTCGTGGTGATGGTGAGTTTGCTCCAATTGAAGGCCAAATCCAAGCCATCGAAGGTGGTGCCCGTCAACCTGAAGACATGCAGATTATGAAAGAGAGGGATGAAGAAAACCCCCTCGTTCAGCCGTAGTTTTTCTTTTTTCTAGTAAATTGTATTTTTTGATTAAGTTGTATTTCTTCCGTCTACTCTTAAATTCGAAACACCTGCCCTCTTGTGGCTTTTTATTTATTAACTTTAGTTATTCGTTGCCTCTCCTTTTGCATGAATACATTTCCTTTTATGGATCTTTATATTATTTCGTTACATTCCTTTTGCTACACATCCGTCTATTTGGGATTTTAATGTTTGCAAATGAATTCTTGTAATAAATCCGACCTTTTTGATGAATATGAGTTATTTGTCCATTTTATGGACTTTTCTGTGGTAACTTGTCCACTTTGTGGAATAAATATGAGTTATCCTTTTACTATGAACCTATCTACTTGGTAAACTTTATGTTTCAACTTACTCCTACCATGCAGACTTAAGAATTCAAACCCCCCTTTGGGATGACCTCGTCCTCGATATGGATTTAAGAATTTAAGTCACCTGTTGGGGTGAGACCGTCCACCATATGGACTTAATATCTTGAATCATCACATTGGGATGAGTCCATCCTGTTTGGACTAATGATTTAAGTTGCCCCTTTTGGGTTGAGTCCGTCTTCTTTGGACTTACCATTTCTAATCACCCCTTTGGGGTGAACCCGTCCAATTGGACTTAACACTTCAAATCACCCTTTTAGGATGAGACCTGTCCACTTTGTGGACTCGATAACTTGAATCTATCCATTTTATGGACTTGTAATTTTGTAATTAATAATAAAAACTGTCCACTTTGTGGACTTGATAACTTAAATCTGTCCACTTTATGGACTTATCATTAGTCATCCTTTAAGATTGAGACCTGTCCACTTTGTGGACTTGATAACTTGAATCTGTCCATATTGTGGACTTGTAATTAATATTGAAACTTGTCCACTTTGTGGACTTGATATTGTAGGAATGTAGATATAAACATGTGGCATTTCTGAATAACTCCTCTTATTATTATGGTAATTCATGCATAAAAATTGTTTTTAAAAGGAAAAAAAAAAAAAAAACCTACCATGATGCAACTCTATATAATCCTTCCTAGTTAGGTCCTAACTTCCCTTGGGAGGTGTCTTTTGTGGTGCCCATCACCTTTCTCAGGACAAGATCTCTAACCTAGAAGTCCCTGTGTCTGACCTTAGAGTTGTAGTGCTTGGCCATGAGATTCTGGTACTGTACTAACCTCTACTCAGCTATTGGTCTTACTTCGTCCACCAGATCAAGCTACAGAGCTTCATCATTCTTGCTTTTGTCATGGTTCCTTACCTTGTAGCTTGTAAGTCCCACTTCAGCTAGGATAACTGCCTCGCTTCCATATGCTAGTCGAAATTGGGTTTCCCCTATAGGCGTTCTCGCCATTGTCCTGTATACCCATAAAACACTTGGTAGTTTGTCCGGCCATATACCCTTTGTCCCCTCGAGCTGAGTCTTGATGATTTTGAGTAAGGATCGGTTCGTGACCTCAACTTGTCTATTGGCCTGTGGGTGGGTGGGTGATGAATAGTGGTTCTTGATCCCTAGTTGTGAGCAAAAGTCTTTGAATGCATAGTTGTCGAACTACTTCCCGTTGTCTGAGACCAACACCCTAAGTATACTGTACCTGCAAATGATGTTCTTCCATACAAAGTTTCGCACATTCTTCTTGGTGATGGTGGCTAAGGTTTCCGCTTCTACCCACTTGGTGAAGTAGTCTATACTGACTACTAGGAACTTTAATTGTCTAACTGCCGTTAGGAATGGGCCCATGATATCCAACCCACATTAAGCGAATGGCCATGAGGCCGTCATTGGAGTGAGTTCCTCTGTTAGTTTCCTTATGAGGTTGCCAAATCTCTGACACTTGTCGCAAGCTTTGACGTATGCATGGGCATTCCTCTGCATGGTTGGCTAGTAATATCTCGACCAAATTAATTTACGCACCAATGACCGTGACCCACAATGGTTTCCATAGACATAGTCTGCTTCTCCGGACAAGGCACCTTAGGTACGGTTGGGAGAAGCCTCTCTTATATAGGACATCTTTTATCAGAGTGAAGTGAGCTGCTTGAACCTTTAACTTCCTTGCAGCTTCCTTGTCATTTGGTAATATGCTATCCTTCAGGTAGGAGGCTATTGGTGTTGTTCAATAGTTCTCGAAACCTATTTACTGCACACTGGCATCGTCTATTAATGATGAGATTTGAATGAAGGATAATACCTAACCAGGGAAGAGCATGTGCTCTGCTGATGCAGCTCTAGCAAGTCAGTCAACATGCTCATTCTCCTCCCTTAGGATTTGAACAAATTTTACTTGGAGGTTACTAACTCGACCCTTCACTTGTTCGAGGTACTTCTTCATCTGTTCATTCTTACATTTATAGTTGCCATTAACCTGACTAGTTACTACTTGGGAATTGCAGTATACGACCAAATTTTCAACTCTTGCTACCTTGGTGAGGTCCAGCCCTACTATCAAGGCTTCGTCCTCTGCTTCGTTTTTAGTCGTAGGAAAGTTTAGACAGACCATGCATTCGATCTTATCTCCTTTTGGGTTGTGGAGTACCACACCATCTCCACCTGCTTGCCTATTGGAGGATCTGTCTGTGTGGATACCCCACTATGGGATCTCTTTTGCCCCTGGCCTTCCACAATAGTGAATTCTGCGATGAAATCAACTACTACTTGCCCCTTTATAGCTGTGTGCGGTCGATACTGTATGTTGAATTCACTCAACTTGACTGCCCATAATGCCATCCGTCCTGCAGCTTCAAGACTACTCATAACTCTACGCAGGGGCTTATCCATCAGGACGATCACAGTGTGTGACTGAAAATACGGCTTGAGCTTTCGTGTCGCAGTTACTAATGCGAAAGTGAGCTTTTCCATCTATAGATACCTCTCTTCTGCTCCTCGGAGTGCTCGACTCGTGAAGTATACAGGCTTCTGCACCCCATCCTCTTCTTTCATCAAAGTTGTGCTGATAGCGGCCGGGGAGACGGCTAAGTACAGGAACAGTTCTTCCCCTGGCTTAGATGGGCTTAGTAATGGTGGAGAAGAAAGATATGCCTTCAGATCTTCAAATGCTTGCTAGCACTCATTCGTCCATTCAAACGACTTCCTCAATGTGTGAAAGAAAGGTAGGCATTTATCTATTGCTCTTGAGACGATCTTGTTTAATGCAGCTATCTTGCCATTCAGGCTTTGTACTTCCTTGACCGTCTTTGGCCAAGCTAACTCCATTATGACTTTTATCTTTTCTGGGTTGACCTCAATACCCCTTTGGGATACCATGAATCCTAGGAACTTTCCTGCTGTCACCCCAAACATATATTTGTTTGGGTTTAGTTTCATGTTGTACGACCGTAGGGTGTCGAAGGTTTCTCGGAGGTCACTCAAGTGGTCGTCCTCTCGTATGCTTTTTACCAACATATCATCCACATAAACTTGCACATTTCTTCCAATCTGATGCACGAACATTCTGTTCATCGACCTTTGGTATGTGGCATCCATGTGATAAATGAAGTCTTCTTCTAATTAGCCTCATTCAGTTTGATCTGGTTATAACCGGAGAATAGGTCCATGAAGTTTAACAGCTGATGTCTTGCGATTGAGTCTACCAAGGTATCAATCCACGGGAGAGAATAGCTGTCCTTGGGCCAGGCCCTGTTTAGGTTTGTGAAATCTACGCACATCCTCCACTTTCCATTGGCTTTCTTGACCATTACCACATTCGCCAGCCAGTTGGGGTAGTATACTTCTCGTATGAAGTCTGCTTCTTGTAATTTTTGCACCTCCTCAATTATGGCTTTGTCTCGCTCTTGTGTGAACACCCACTTTTTCTACCGGATGGGAGAGAATGAGGGTGATGCATTCAACTTATGGACTATGATCGACAGATCAATTCCTTGCATGTCCTCATGACTCCAGGCAAACACATCCTGGTTTTCTTTTAGGAACGTCATGAGTGCTTAATGCACTGGCTGGCTGGCCAAAATGCCTATCCTTGTTGTTTGTTCAGGCCTAGAATCATGAAGGAGTACTTCTTCCAAACCTTCCACTAGTTCTACTACCATCCGTTGTTCTTCTATACACATAGTCTATAAATAATCGTCCATCTCTAGCATTGCAATGTAGCATTCGCGTGCTGCCACTTAATCCTCTCTTACTTCTCCCACTCCATACTTGGTGGGAAACTTGATCATCAAATGGTAGGTTGAGGTTACGGCCTTCCATGAATTCAAAGTAGGACAACCCAATATGGTGTTGCATGCAGGTGAACAATCAACAACTAGGAACATTACATCATTGGTGATCTGCTAAGCGTAATCTCTGACCGTTACTAGCAGGGTGACCGCCCCTAGGGGATGCATCCTGGTTCCTCCAAATCCTACGAGTGGTGCATTGGTTGGAATTAAGCGGTTTCTCCCTATCCTCATCTGCTGAAATGCCAGATAGTATAGGATATCGGCAAAGCTCCCGTTGTCCACAAGGACTCAGTAGGTGTTGTAATTGCCTACACTAGGAACGTTACATCATTGGTGATTTGCTGAGCGTAATCTCTGACCGTTTCTAGTAGGGTGACCGCCCCTAGGGGATGCATCCTCATTCCTCCAAATCCTACGAGTGGTGCATTGGTTGGAATCAAGCGGTCTCTCCCTATCCTCATCTGCTGGAATGCCGGATAGTATAGGATATCGACAGAGCTCCCATTGTCCATAAGGACTCGGTGGGTGTTGTAATCCCCTACACATACGCTGACTATAAGTGCATCGTCGTGTGGGTGATGGAGACGTCGGACATTTTCCTTCGTGAACCCAATTACAGGTTTGTCGATTCACGCCATCTTTGGGATGTACCCTGTCAATTGGACGTTTTGAACTATCCGTAGGTAAGTCTTGCGTGCCTTCTTGGAAGAACCGGAAGCCACGCTACCCCTTATAATCATCCTTATGTCTCCCAAAGGTGGCCTAGGGCTCTTATTTTCTCTCCAGGTAGGTTGTCCTTGGGGTTATTCTGTTCCTTCCTTACCGATGAACATCTGCAACTTCCCTTGCCTAATGAGAGCTTCTATTTGTTGCTTCAAATAATAGCTTTTAAGCCTGTCGTGGCTGTGATCGCGTTGGAAATGGCAGTACTTGTCTTTAGATCTCTTATTGGGTCTCCCTTCAACTTGCCAAGGAATGTCAGGGCCCCTTCGTCCATAATCTACATTAAGACTTGATCAATTAGGGTGTTCAGAGGGGTGAAGTTTGTGAACCTTCTGGTTGGAGGCTTGGAGCGTCTATCTTCCCTTCTATCTCCTATCTTAGCCATCTTTAGGCCTCTATCCTACCTTGATTCCTCTTGCCTTTCTCTCTTTTTGGGCTTCTCTTTGCGAGCTACTAGCACGTCTTTCACGTTTATATATTTAGTAGCCCTATAAAGCACATCCAACATGATCTTCGGGTCATTTTTATATAAGGAAAATAGAAACTTACCTTTTCGTAGCCCATTCATAAATGCGGCAATAAGTATCTTGTCGTTAGCTTCATCGATTGAAAGTGCCTCCTTGTTAAAGAGGGCTATGTAAGACCTCAACGTCTCATCCTCCCGTTGCTTAATGCTCATTAGGCACGCAGGGGATTTCCTATACCTGTGTCCCCCAATAAAGTGTAAGGCAAACTGGGCGCTTAACTCCTTAAAGGTACTAATGGAATTGTGCGTCAATTTGCTGAACCAAATCCTTGCGAGGCCCTTCAGCGTAGTGGGGAAGGCCCTGCAGATAATCTCGTCTGCCACTCCTTGCAGGTGCATCAAAGTCTTGAAGGAGTCTAGGTGATACAGGGGGTCTTTAGATCCATCGTAGTTTTCCACCTAAGGCATATGGAACTTTGGTGGTAGGGGGAACGTCGTGACGGATGCAGTAAATGGTGAATCAGTTCGATGGACCAAGTCATTGAGGTCGCTAGACACTCGTCCTCTAAGGGCATTCATCATGAAGTCCATTCGTTCCTTCATCATTTGCATCTCTGCGACTATGTGAGGGGGAGCCATATTTGTGGCGGATGGATGGCTAGTATCCTGTCACTCTTGTCTGCTTGGGGTGTTATTGTCTTTCGGCCTCTCTTGATTCCTTCTTTTAGCGCTGGTTCCTTCCTGGTCCTCTTCCTGGGTGTTAATTGTTGTTGGGTATGTTCCATGGTGGGTTTTGGAATTGAAGCTGGTGCCAAACATTATCTTTGTATGAAATATATAGATTGAGAAATTTGATTCCTTTTTTTTTTCTTTTTGACTGAGAAAAGAGATGCATTGAAAATAAGTGAACATGTATGCTTTGTGTAATTTAGTGGGATTCTTACATGAATGAGGAATTGAGAAAAGATGTGCATTGAAAGCAAGTGAACATACATGCATGCTAGTGTGAGTAATTTCCTGAGGATCTTGGGTGAATGAAGAAGGTTGATAAGATGAAGTGCCTACCAAAAAGAGTAATGAGTTTGTGCACTTTTAGTATGTTACATGTGAAGAAGAAAGAGTTAAACTAGTTGCAAATTAACAGTTTTACTCAGCCTCTTTTAGGAGGGTGTAAAACTATATAAATCAGCCTGCATATAATAAACACTAAGAATAATTATTTTCACTAGTTTCCTCTCTTTCCCAAATAAGCTAGGGTGAGAATGCACATAAGCCACGTGTAACCAAACATTGTAGTGAAAGCCTTGTACATACGTGTTTTGGTTTACATGTGCAGAAGAGAAATATCTCATGTGTCATTTGGTGGGGTATGCATAATTCTACCTAACATTTTTCATTTTTGTTTGGTAAAATCATTGTAAAAGAAAAAAGTTAGGTAAAACCGATTTCAACCTTTTTTTTTTAATTTCTCAAAAAAAAAAAAACTAATTTTAAAACTAATTTTAGGTGACATTCTTTTCTTCTTTTTTTGGGTAGAAAATTTTAGGTGATATTCAATAACATACATGAAGAGTTATTTCAAGTAGGGGTATATGGTTTTTTTTTTTTTTGGTTGGGTGGGATAGGTTTTCGAGTTGAAGATATAGTGGAGCTTAGCTCTTGACTCACATCCTTTTTGTTTGGCCTTATTTCTCTCCTCCACATCATAGTTATTAAAGGTTTTGTATCAATAAGCAAAAAGCATGATTACAGGTGTTTATTGGGACGTTGTTCAATACAACATTTGGGACACAATTAATCCAATTAATTAACACTTATAAGACCATGGACAAAGTACTCCTAGCTAAATTGTAGCTCTACCATCTCTATTGTTGCATCTAGTAAAAGGAATACCTGAAAAACTCATATATAAACCAAATTACTGTCCAAACTTACCTGTTGAAGCATTACCAAGAGGTCACTGAGCTCCACTAAATTTCTCTTGCACATAAGTATTTCATAGAAATCTCTAACACAGCCAAGGAAAGTCAAGTTGATTATGCAAGAAGCATAATAGAGCCCATGAGTTCCACTATTATGTTTGTATGAGCCCACTTGATTAAGAGCTGACAAGGGAAATGGGCTCTGAACTAAGTTAGGTTTCACAATTTCCACTGCTTTCTCTGAGGTTAATAGGCATTGGGCCAGGCTACCTTGTAATATGGCCATTTTGGCCCTTCCCAGCTTTATTTCCCTAAAACGCTGCGTTTTATTTATCCCTAAATCACCGAACTTTGCTTTTGAAAGTTTAAACTTAAACCCCACAATAAACCCTAAGTGCTCACACAGTTTCAGAAAATTGTACGGACATGGAGAAATCTTTGGCGACCTTTGATAATGGCACAACTTGCTCCGCCTGGAACCACTGTGGCCAGAGACTCGCCACTGGCTCGGCCGACGGAACCCTCTCCATATTCGATTCTCAGGACCCAGCTTCTACTTCTTCTTCCTTCACCTGCACTTCCAAATCTAGGGTTTGTGATTTCACTCACACCTCTCACTTTATAAATTTTGCTTTATCTACGAATTACCTTCACTTCGTGTGTGTATGTGTGTGTGTGTGTGTGTGTGTGTGTGTGTGTTGGCTAAGTGATTGCATTTTGGTCTTTGTTGTGTGCACACTCTTTTAAATCGTGCATAAAGTGTGGACATTGTGTGAAATAGTGTACATTAGGGATCGTGAAACAACAATTTGCCAAATCCAAAAATGAATTTCTGTTCAAGTTAAATTACATATTGATATACGCATTGGTTGGTAATATTCCATGTTTAAACTGTGCTAAGTGTACTAATGTGATTCAGTGTAGGGAAAGCATATGATAGGTTCCGTATAGAGGTTATGTGGTGGATTTTGGAAAAGAAAGAATATTAAGTTGATTAAGGATATGCACGGCAGAGCTGTAACTAGTGGGAGAACAAGTGGAGGAATCGCAAGTGAGTTTATTATCACTACTAGAGTTTTGCATCAAGGATCAGCACTATGTTCATATCTCCTTGCACTAGTGATGGATGAGCTCACTAAATCGGTCCAAGAGGAAGTGGAAGTGCCCTGGTGTATGCCTTTTGCAGGTGATATAGTTTTAGTGGGTGAAACTTTTTTTTTTTTTTTTTTTAATGGCAAAGAACCCCCTAAGGTATGGGCCAGCGGGAGCTCCCTTGAGGGGCAAACCCCGGATGCCTACACATCTGCACTGAGTAGGCATCAGGTAAATCACAAAATGCCTCAGCTAGGTGTTGAACCAGAGACTTCTGGGTTTACAGTTAGTCTAGGCACTCTCCATTACCGCTAACGCAACCAAGGTGGGGGCAGTTTTATTGGATGAAACTAGAAGTGGAGTTGATGCTAAGTTTGAAATTTGGCGAGATGCTCTAGAATCTGAACACTTTCAATTAAGTAGGACTAAAACAGATTTTATGGAATGTAAGTTTAGTAAAAGTAGAAATAGAAACGAAGTGGGGATGGTCAAGAGATATTAAAGAGCAACAACTCAAAATATCTTGGATCAATAATTTATAAAGATGGAGAAATTGAAGAGGATACAAACCATAGGACAAGAGCAGGGTGATTGGATAAGAGCAAGGTGGATGAAGCAAAGAAGCGCATCAAGAGTGTTATGCGATCGTAGAATACCTCTTAAGTTAAAGGAAAAATTTTATAAGACTGCTATATGGCCTGATATGCTCTATGGTACCAAATGTTGGTTATTAAGAAGCAACATATTCATAAAATGAGTGTATTTGAAATGAGAATGTTAAGATGGATAAGTGGAAATACAAGAAAAGTAGGATTCTAATAGAGGAAATTCATAGGGGTAGCCCTTAGTGATGAAAAGATGAGAAAAAGTCGTTTAAGATGGTTTGGTCATGTTCAAAGGAGAGGGACTAAGGCACTAGCAAGAAAGGGCAAGTTGATCCAAGTTGAAGAAACGAAAAATAGTAGAGGAACACTAAAAATCACATTGGTAGAAGTAGTTAAGAAAGGACATGTCAATTAAGAGGGTAATATAGAGTATGATTTTAGATACAGTAGAATTGAAGAAAAGTATACATATGACCAATCTTCACTAATTTGTCAAGGGTCCATGACCAACCTCAAAATTTTGGGACTAATGCTTTGTTTGTTGTAGTCTAGGGAAATTTTGAAATTTGATGCTACTTTGAAAGTGCATTTGGTTTGTGAAGTTAAGATAAAGGAATAGGTTTAGTAGTCGGATGTGCCGTAGAATTGGGATTGAATTTTAACTATGTTTAGTGTAAATGATGTGAATTGAAAGTTGGATGATAGTGTTGTTTGGATGGCTAAGTCTGTGGTCGTCCATTGGATGGTTTATGAGTGTCTTTTGGGTTCGCCGAATGTTTTGCAAGTGTGGACTGCACTAGCTTTGTTGTGTCTCTATAGCTGGTCTTCAATTGATATTTATGACTTTTCTTGTTGAACTTTTTCTAGATATATGAGGCTCAGGCTGGCATTGTGAAGGTTGTTTGGGTTCCTCCGGAATATGGAGATGCAGTTGCATGCATTTGCGCAGATGGAACCATGTCATTATGGGAGGAGGTCATAGAAGGTATCTTTTGAGTTTATTATCTTGTTTGACCTAGTGTGATGAGTATCATGATTCATACCATGGTTATGTGTTGGATATATCACTAGGATGTGCAATAAGACGCTGTCATCCTTATGGTTGACACAAAAACAGTATGTTTTAAAATTTGTTTCTGACTCAATTACTGTTTTTTTTTAATTGTTAGACTTTCTTAAATGTGACTTTTTTTTATGGGTTCTTTGTTTCCATTACATTAAGGCTATTGCTGTGAATTGTGATACAAAAAGTTGTAGAGTTTTTATTTAAATGAATGTTAAAAGGTTGAGCTCATTTGTTTTCTTGTGCCTTTTGTTATTCGCTAGATGCGCAACCTCTTCAATGGAAGCTGTGCGAAAGCTTTAAAAGCAATTCATCTAAAGTGCTGGATATCCAATTTGGAATCTCTCTGACAAGTTTGAAAATGGTGAGCTTCAAGTGCTGATACAGCTTTTCTTCACATCTAATGTATTGCTTATAGTGGTCAAAACTTGATTTTTAATTTCTGATGATGCTTGTATCATTTGGTTATTTCATCTGATCCAATGTAGCTTTCAATGTCTATCCGGCCCCTTCCTCCCAACATATTTTTATGAACAATCAGTGCACTTCGAGGATGAAACATTATGAATTGTGGAATATTAATGTTATATTACAACTCAACAATAGCTGTTATCGTCTCAAATGAAAATGAAGTAGAATATATCGCTGAAATATTGATTATAATATGCATTGTTTGAATATACAATATAGGTTGCTGCACAATCAGATGGCCATGTGAAAGTCTTTGAGCTCCTGGATTCCTTGGAGATGAAGAATTGGCAACTTCAGGTGATTATCTTATTCAATTCAGCCAGTTTTTATTATCCACGGTTCCGCCTTTTAGAATTGCTAATGATTTGAGGTTTTGTGCAATCTGGAAAACCATTTTGTTTCATTTTTCTATAAAAATTTTCAGTATATTTATACATAGATAGATAGTAACATTCATGTCCTTACGCTCATTTCATATTTTTATTTTATTTTATTTATTTATTTTTGTAGTCTTCATTTCCTGTTATTTATCATCAAATCCTTGCTTTCTCTGAAATACCTCCTTTTTTATTTTTATTATTATTTTTTTTTTCTGTTTGATTGGAATGGCTAGAAAATGGAAAGTTTTCTCTTTTGTTTCTCCTCGTTTTGATGCTATAGGAATTTGAATTTTTCTTTCTTTTTTTAATCTAATGAATGATTAGAAAAGGAAATAAATATTCAATCATCTCATTATGCTGTTGAGTTGCTCCCATTCTATGCACACATCGACTCAGGAAGTTGGGTGGATTCTACGGTAACAATTGAATAATTCATTCATGATACTTGGAAGCTGGGTGGATTCTACAGTAACAATTCAATAATTCATTCATGATACTTGGAAGCGATTGTATGAAGGTCTTAGGTTGCATTAGAAAAATATTTTGTCTAACATTTGTATTTAGATGTTTTAGCAATCAATGATTGTTTGAAGGCCGTACTTTTATCTTTTCATCAGCAACATCATATCATTCTTTTGGCAGGCTGAATTTCAGAATGTTATTGAGTCAGTCTCTACATTTGGTAAGGCTTCGTGCATATCTGCATCTATATCATGGAATCCACATAGAGGTGAAAGCCAAGATTCAAGTTTCGTTTTGGGTTTCAATTCAGATACACCCCAACTAAATTCCTCCAAGGTATACTTCGTAGTCCAGCTTTCTTATGCATTTTATGTGCAGCTGTAGCCTATTATGCATTATGGGTACAATTGATTCTTCTTATCTTAGGTGTGACTTTCTTCTCTCTTAGCAATAGTACTTGAAAGGTGCTGTTTGACCTTCATGAATCTTATGTCAAATTTAAATTATGGTCTTGAAGCCCCACTCATTAAAGTATAACCTGAAGGTTGTACATTTCAAAAGGTTTGAAAATACAAAGATTGTACTGTCAAATCCAACAGGGATAACTTTTTTGTCTAAGTGTAACCAAGAGAAGGGGAAGGGGGGGGGGGGGGGGGGAGAGAGATTTTAGTGTAACCAAACTCTTGGATATTGATGCAATTCAAGTCTCCAACACATGCATTATATTCTCCAACAAATGCATTATATTCTAAGGTTTAGACACAAGCAGAATTGTGGCCTTTGAATTTGTGACTTCATCACTTTGATACTGCAATCATTGTTCTGTATCTTTGGTTGGACTTTCCTATTTAGTGCAACTATGTTAAGAGCAATGCTAAGGAGAGCAATCTAAAGAATAAAAATAGAAAGTCCTTAGTGAAAAAGTCATCATCATGGTTGATATGCTTCATTATTTTTCTTATCGTTCAAAACAGAAAACCATCTATGTGACACTTATTTCATGAAGTGTGCTTTTGGAGCCAGTTTTAAGAGATATATTCTGCTTTGTAAAACAGGTCTTTATTACCTGGAATCATGTTAAATTTTAGTGATTAAGCTAAAGTGGATGACCTTTCAACATGAAGTTTGATAGTTCATAGTTAATCACAAAAGTAGGTTCCTGCAGGTATGGGAATTTGACCAGGCTCACCAAAGATGGCTTCCAGTTGCAGAGTTGGCATTGCCTGGGGACAAAGGTGATCAAGTTCATGCTGTTGCATGGGCACCAAACATTGGCAGGTAATATTGTTTCTATTTTCTAGTGACACTGCATATTATACCTAGTAGTCCAAACTTCCTGATAGGTTCATATGATTGAATGTGACGATTAGCAATTTCATGTGAGGTGATTGGATGTGAGAAAAAGTTCAAACTAATTGGTTCAAGTTGCCTTCACCTCTGATGCTGCTAGTATTCCTTGGTTGGTGGAACAACAAAGCGTAGCTAATTTATTCTGATTAATGCTGTTACTGGTATAATTCTCTTTCAGACCATATGAAGTAATTGCTGTTGCAACTCTCAAGGGAATTGCAATATGGCATCTTGGGTTGGACCCTGACCTAGATGGAAGGCTCTCAGTGGAGAAAGTTGCATTGCTTTCTGGTCACGAAGGCAAGGTATTTAATAGCATCTTTTTAAATTTTTTCTTACTACTTTTTGTACAATAATTCTTGAACTTAGATAAGATGGTTGAAGCTGCATTCCCACAACAACATGCATACAAGGAGCACATAGTGGTTTTGAAAAAATGTAATCATTCCTTTTTTGTTTTGGACATAACTTGGATGCACAATTTTTTAAATTGAAAGTATGAATGCTGTGATTTTAATTATGGAGCCTTCTCAAAAAAGGAGGGTGAAAAATGTGAATGATGTGTCAATGTTCTCTAGATCAAATGGAAATTCCTTCTCCCGTAAAAATGGGTGGAGGGTGCATGTATAGTTCACCAATATGTGCGTGTGTGATGTTAGAAAGCAATTGAGAGTCCTAGGACAATTGTTTGCACCTTATTTTGTATTTTGAGAAAAGGAATGTGAATGATGTTTGAAAGCAATCGAATGTTTGTCAATTTTGGAATCAGGTATGGCAGATGGAATGGGACATGAGTGGGATGACCTTGGCAACCACAGGAAATGATGGCATGGTACGATTGTGGCAGTCAAACTTGAATGGAGTTTGGCACGAACAGGCCGCCTTTGGGCCCACTTCATAGTCCCTTGCGTATTGTCTTCTGTTTCCTAGCTGTTGTTGTAGACTTGTAGTTTTTATTTCTTGTATTTATTAAGAAATAAGTAATGCCAAAACTGTGTGTAAGAATTCAGAGTTTCAAATGCTATGGTTTGCCTTCTCTTGTAGTACTTTTTCCTTTCGTCTTTCTTTTTTTTTTTTTTTCTTTTTTTTTTCTTTCTTCTTTTTTTTTTTTTTTTTTTTTTTTAGTTTAGCGAAACCCATGATGTCTTTCAAAAGGTGTCAAAAAGTTGGGTTACGAAATTCTTGACATCATTTGTTAGATTTCTGTTACCCAAAATATTATTTTGTAGTTCTATAGTGCCTCTATTATGAGTAAATAATTATTTGATAAGTAATATTTTATTTTTTATGATATACAACATTGATATCTTGACAGGTAGTCAAATACGATAGATTTAGTGCAGTAACTGAGTAAGGTTATAACTAATATCATAATATATATTTGTGGTAAAAGAGGATGCTTATATTAATTCATAACAGAAACACTTGAGCATTGTCTCTCTCAAAGTACATGCCAATAGAGTCATAATACAAAGATAGAATAATATCCAGAGGTTCATCAAAACGCACAAACTCCTGCTGCTGGAGTGCTTTTCCCTTGCCTAGCCTATCATCACATTTATTGGCTTCACGGAAGTAATGCCTTATCTCTACTCTGGGGATTTGTCTTAGTAATTGCCTGAAATCCGAAATAAGTAGACTGGGCAAAATTAAGGGTAGTAAGTCTGATACCCATTAGAGCATTCACAATGGTTGTGCTAAAAAGTTAAAAAGCTATTTTTAGTACCACCATATACAAAAAGAGTGTTGCAATGGTGGTTGTATAGGTTAAATATGATTTTTTTTTTTTTTTTCTATTTCTTTTATACTCAACCCGTCTATCAACTCTCACCTTTGTTTGAACTCTCTCAACTCTCAACTCTCTCACAACTCTTACTTCTCTCTCTAACTCTCACCTCTTTTCGAGAGTCTCATCGCCGCTGGCACACCCGAAGATCAACGTCACTGGTCCACGGGACCTTACCATGCTGCCAAAGTTCGAAGTTGACCCACTCTATTGACCCATGCCACAGACCCATCTTGCCCACGCCACCAACCCATGCCGCCCAAGTCCTAAGCCAACCTAAGCCCCAAGTCCAAAGCTGACCCACACCAACCCGTCTCACCTTTTCTTCTATCTGACCCATCTCAGCCTCTCTGATCCAGCTTGGCCTCTCTTCTCTACTGTCTGACCCACCAAGTCCAAAGCTTGCTTGCTAATCAAGTGAGTTGTCTTTGTCTTCTTCATCATGTAATGCTTGGGATTTTTTATTTGGGTAATTGGAATGATAAATTTTTCATGTCAATTGGGAATTTTATATTTGTAGGGAATTTATATTTGTTATTGTAATGATAAATTTGCAGAGAATTGGAATGCATTGGGAATTTTTTGTTTGTAGGGAATTTATATTTTAGTTTTTAATGTATTGGTGTAAATGTTAGTTTGGAAATTTTCTGTGTGCAAGGAAGGCTACATTTTTTTTTGGTTTCTGTTTTTGGTTCTTGCTGATTTTCTGTTTGTTGATTCCAATTTATTACAATAAATGTCATGTTGGAAATTGTTTTGGGAATTTTTTGGTTGCAAGGAAGTTTATGTTTGTTGTTTCTAATGTATTGATGTAAATGTTGGTTTGGAAATTTTTCGTGTCCAGGGAAGTTTACATTTTTTTTTTTCTAATTTATTACAATATTGGTCTTTATTTTTAGTTTGCTTGGAAGTATATATTGTTGTTTCTAATTTTATGGAGTCACAATGAGACCTACCATATTACACGGGTATCATAACTGGGGATATTGATATTGACTCACAACTTTTGGGAACATCTCAGAATAATCCTATGTTAGTTTTTGATTCTCCACCTTAAGTTGAGAATGCCTCTTCTACAAAAGGAAAATGGGGCACTAACTTTAGTATAGAGGAAGATCAAGTCCTAGTGTCACCATGGCTCAGTACTAGTGTTGATGCCATACACAGTAATGAACAAACACATAATACATTTCGTTAAAAAGTTTGGGAATACTTCACGTAGTATAATACATCCGGTACCACATATACTGCTATCTCCTTGATAAGTCGTTGGACAACGATTAACAAGGAGACAAATATGTTTTGTGGGTGCATGGGTAAAGTTAACGCATGTCATCAAAGTGGTATAACCGAACAAGATAAGGTATAAATTATATTACTATAGTGTTAACATGCCCATTCACCAATAGTTTGAAGATACTAATCATGTTATATTTCTTTTAATTTTTTAAGATTACCAATGCGAATGCTTTATATAAAGAGACCTTCAAGAAACCCTTTCATCTTGAACATTGTTGGCTCATGTTGAAGGATCAACCAAAGTGGGCCAATCCTAATGAAAGATTGAGAGCATCCAGGCCTCTAACTCCAGATTCAACATCTATTAGCAAGGGGGATTATGGGTCCAAACTTGGTAACACTTCCAATTTTGAGAGGCCAACTGGTAGGAAGGCCGAAAAGGCCAACCGAAAGAACATAGCCACTAGAAAAGATGTAGGGGAATATTTGACCAAGAAAATGAAATTTATTGAGGAATCACAAGAACAAGAAAAAGAGTCTTCATATCAAAGCGGAGAAGTTGCGCTTGGGAAAGTCAAGGGATAAGGAGGGAACTTGATTGGAAGAGGAAAAAATTTGTATTGATAGGGAAAAACTTAGGATTGAGAAGGAAAGAGGTGAAGAAAAACTTAAGATTAAGAAGGAAAGAGTCATGATTGAGAGGAAAAAAATTTGAGATGCAACATATGTTAGAGGAGGAAAGAATCATGATGAAAGATACAAGTGCCTTGATTGGAGCACAAAAAGCATTTTATGAACAACTCTAAGAGAAAATCATGGCAAGATGAAGTTCACGTAATTAATGGGTTTGATTGAATTTTGTATGTAGCTTAGGCCTTTGTGTATTTTGTAATGTTAGGAAAAAGTTGGCACATTTAGATAATGCTTTGGTATAACATTTTTTTTTTCTTTTTTCTTTTTTTTTTTTTTTAATTTTTTATGTAGCTCATGATAGGCCTTCATGTATTTTGGTCTTATGATAGGCTTTCATGTATTTTGGTAGTGGCTTATGATGGGACTTTATTTATTTTGGTAGTATCTTATGAGAGGCCTTCATGTATTTTAGTAGTGGTATATGTCACATGACTTTAATCTTAAACTAGATGTATGTATAAACCTTTAAATTTATTGTTCATCTTGTTTGTGTTGTGACTTGTGCATGTGTGCTTGTGGGCGTAATGATTGCTTATGGCACTAAAAGCATGGATTGGTTATGTTTCTTGCATCTATAATAATAATTATTTCCCAATTGTCTTGAAGGTTGCATCCATGGATTGCTCTTTGTATCGCAAGTTGCTTCTTGATGACTCAAATGAGGATGAGATAATCGAAGAAGTTGTCATGTAAACATCACAACATAAACGCCATTGCTATATTTGACGTAATCATTTGGCAAGCAATAAGAGGCTTTTTCTTGACTACTTTGCTCCCACACTAATAAATTCTCCTGCTTTATTTTGTAGGAGATTTCGGATGAAGCGTTCTCTTTTTCTCCGTATTCAATCTAAGGTAAAAGCTCATGACTCTTACTTTGTCCAAAAAAGAGATAGTGCCAACAAACTTGATTTATCTTCATTACAAAAGATAACTGTTGCACTTAGAATGCGTGCGTATGGAGTATTGAATGATTTGATAGATAAATATGTGCGGATTGGAAAAACTACTGCATTACAAAGTTTGAAAAATTTGTTACTGCAGTATTTGATGTTTTCTCTAAGGAATACTTGAGAAAGCCAAACAATGAAGATATTGCTAGACTGTTAGCTCATGGCGAACACCGAAGTTTTCCAGGTATGATAGGTTCAATTGATTTCATGCATTGGAAGTGGAAAAATTGTCCAGCTGCATGGAAAGGTCAATATTGTGCTCATATTCATAAGCCTACTATTATTTTGGAAGCAGTAGCATCATATAATCTTTGGATAAGACATGCATTTTTTAGGTTACCTAGTTCAAATAATGACATTAATGTGTTAGAGCGATCTCATATATTTTCTGATCTTACTGAAGGACATGCTCCTGCAGTACATTACTCAATCAATGGTCATGATTACATAATGGGATATTACCTTGCCAATGGCATATATCCAAAGTGGACAACATTTGTGAAAACAATCCCAGCTCCACAAGGACAAAAGCAAAAATTATTTGCAGTAGCCTAAGAGGCGTATAGGAAGGATTTTGAGCGTGCATTTGGAGTGCTTTAAGCACATTTCGCAATTGTTCGTGAACCTGCATGATTTTTCTATCTTGAAACACTCCAAAAGATCATGAAAGCGTGCATAATTCTCCATAACATGATTGTTGAAGATAAGCGAGATGATAATGAAGTGGTAGACTTGGATTATGAACAAATTGATGGAGTAGATAATCCTCCTATACAAGTGTCACCTGAACAAAGTGATGGATTTATGGCATACATTCAAAGTTATGGACGCATTAGAGACCGAGAAATTCATTCTCAACTCTAGTTGGACCTCGTTGAACATTTATGGCAATTGCAAGGCGAGTTATAGGAACTTTTTTTAATATGTTGAGAAGCATGAGTCATAAGAACTTGTGCAAGTGTGTAAGTTTTATTGTAATTTGGTTTGAGTTATGTATGTGAGTAATCTATGGACTACATTGTTCCAGCTATAATATGTGTTCCATTTTATATATTTTCTTATAAGGTTCCTCCATTTCATAGTTCACATTGTTCAAAGATTGCTTTCAAACAATTGAGAAAATTGTTTTAGTAAAAACAAAATTGTATATATATAATTTGGAGTTAAAAAAAATGTTGTTCTACTAGACGATTATTTGCTATCATGACGATTGAGAAATTTTTTTAGTCAAAAGATAAATTTGTATATACATAATTTGGGGTTAAAGCAAAATGTTATTGTTACACTAGATGATTATTTGCTATCATGATGATTGAGAAATTGTTTTAGAAAAAATATATATATATATATATATATATATATTTTGTATAAGTATAATTTGGGGTTAAAAAAATTACTTAATGCACTAGACGATTATTTGCTATCATGTGGCGGTGATGATAGTGGCAGCGATAGTAGCTGCAGTAGTTGTGATTGTTATTTGTTATAGTAGATATATTATTTTATTATAGTGGATATATTATTTTATTGTGATTTTATATTATTTTATTGAGTTAAAAACTAAAATAGATCTACTGATACTGAATGTTTTGGAAAGTGAATAGGTAAAATAAATAAAGTAACTTGTCTAATTAGCTAAAAAAAATAGCTCCACCAATGTGGATGCTCTTAAAGCATCACCATCAGGTGTGCCAAATGCCAAATTTTTGGCATTTGGCACACAAAACACCCAAAAAACCTCTCTCATGAGGTGTTCTAAATGCTAAAAGTTTTGACACATACGAACAGTACGCTTCTAAATATGCATTTGTACGGACGAAAATGCTAAAATTTTTAATATTAGTTTATTCTACTTTTCTCTCTCTTCTCTCACTTGTGACCCATATTTAGTCCCTCTCTCAAGCCTCTCTTCCTCTTCACTAATCCTTCAATCAGACATCTCAGCCTCTCTTCCTCTTTGCCAATCTTGCTTATTCACACTCTTAGCCTCGCGCCGCCACCGACGTCCAATCTTGCCTCCAATCTCATTGCTGATCTCTCCTCTGAACTCGCCGCTAATTACTCCTCTAGTCTCACTAGCACCGCGGCTGATCTCAATCTCAACATCGCCGCTAGTCTCAAGATCTCACCGCCGAGAGTTAGCCACTCGCCATCGAACCTTCTCTCCCTAAGCCTCCACTGATTCACCCAACCTTCTCTCCTCAAGATCTCGGTCGTGGTGGTTGTGGTGTTGTTGATTTTTTTTTTTTTTTTGGGTTGTAGCAGTGGCTGATATTGGTGGTCGATGGTTGATCTTGTGGGGTGGTTGTTGGTTGTGGACTATGGTGGGGTGATCTGTGGTGGTGGGGTTTTAACATGTAAGAGTTATTTTAGATTATTTTAATATATTGTATATATTATTTTAATGTATAAAATTGAAGGATAAAATGTCTGATGAATGGGATATTGTAAAATGATGTAGTAAAATAATAAAGTAGGTTTTTAGTGTGTCAAAATGACATTTTTTTTTTTGAAACAGTTGATGGTGATGCTCTTACATCACTACTTTTGCATCTAATTCTACTTCAACCGCTTAGGCATTCCTTGCAATACACAAGCCCATCCCTTAAAGTTCACAGTTTAGTAGAAACGCTAGTCGCAATTCAGATGGCTCTGGAGTACCTAGGGATATAAGCCCCACCGTCCACCATTGATAATATCTCCACCCTCCTGCCATGCATGGTTTCCCAAATGAGGCACCATCTGTAACAAGCATGCCTCACGCATGATGCATATATAAACAAAAATTTCTACAATACTTTTTTTTTCTTTATATCTATACTTGAATTAAGATAATTCCAAAGCCTAAATGTACCATATAGAATTCAAGAAAGTCTATAAAAAATATATATATTTTTTACATTTGGTTGAAGTAGCAAGTTGTTAGTGGTAAGTAAAAAGCGATGTTAATGATGAATTCAGATAAGAACCAATAAAAGGTTCTCAATTTAACTATTGTAAAAAATGTCATGAAATTTTTTGTGTATGCAATATTGGTCTAAAGTGTAGCTATGCTATCCAAAAGAGAAAAGAAAATTACAGTTTTATCTAGGAAGATTGAAAACGAAAGGAACCATAAAATTATGTGGACCAAATGTTAGGGTCATATTTTCATGTAGTTGGCATATCCTATGACAAAGCGCACTTTATTTATATTTGGGTAAATCTACATAGATTCAAGAATATTTTAAAGTACCTTGAAATTTTTTTTCAAGTGGTAGTATTGAAGACATGAAGACTACACAAAGAAATAAGTGTGAAAAGTCGAAAATTGCTAGCTTGACACCTGGCATTTCTAGGGTTTCATTCTTTGACCTACTAGATGAAATGAAAACTTTATTTTACAACTATCATCATACACAGAGACTCACATAGAGAATATACATTTTTTTTGTGAAGCTATTGTATACTTATGCGCTTTAGGGTTTTGAAATCAAGTTGTCTTTAATTCTACAAGTGTGTAGTGAAGAACTTTGCATTCATTAACATACTTCAAGTTGCTGGGAGTTAGTCACAGATTAGAGATTTATGAGATTAAAGAAGTCTTTACAAGATCAAGTCTAATTGGAGATTAGCGTAAGGGTTCTACTATAGGTAGGTACTTTGGGATAGACTAGGAGGGTAAGATTCCTTGTACTTGTAATCACTTTTTCTTAATTAGCATATTCTTGGGAATGGTAACTTGAAATTCACTTGATGAGGTTTTTTCCTAATGAAGTTTTTTCCCATTAGTAACAAATCACTGTGTCAAATTTAATTTCCACTTCACTCTATGTTAGAATTGTGAATTGTTGATGCCTTCAAGATATTTGCTTAAAATCTAAATAATTAATCAACTTGGGTAATTGAATTATTTAACTAGGTTCTATTTATAATCCAACACCAAAAATCGCCAAGACACTAATGATAAAAAAATTTCAATGAGTGAGCCACTAGATTTAATAAAGGGTAGTACTTCATACCTAAAATACGACTTTTGCTATAAAAGTGACGTGAGTTTAAATAGGAATTTTAGTATTTATTTAGGAATAACTTATTTAGCTTTTTGTTGAGAGTGTCTTAAAGTATACTTTGAAAAAATACGAGAAAAAGAAGTTTTAAAAAGGTTGTACATAGAAACTAAAAACTAGAAACTGAACTTATAAGCTCTAACCAAATAAACACAAATATATCTCATTTTTCATGTGGTGTCATTTGTCAATAAGATATAAGTCTCTTCAAGATTTTCCCCTTATCACTAGTGTTATCCAAAAGAGAACAGTCAAAAAAGAAGCAAGAACCGTACAATTATGTGGACCAAAATAGATTAACAATGGGTTACTTCCTCAAAATAAATAATAAAAAAATAAAGGACTAATAACGGGTTAGAACTTCACGCCTGAAATACGACTTTCGCTATAAATGTTGTCAAGCCTGAGTAGTTAAAAATTTAAAATCCCATAAAAATGGAGGAGAAGAGTTACAGTAGGATCTGCATCACTGGAGGATCTGGATTTATTGGTTCTTGTCTTGTCAAAAAGCTTCTGGAGAAAGGTCATGCCGTCCATGCAACTCTGAGGAACAAAGGTTTGTGTGTTTGTGTGATGTGAGTGTTTACATGTGTGTATGTACTATGTAGATAGGCTCTCATGGTCTTTTATTTAACTTACAATTGCAGGGGACACCTCCAAAGTAGATCTCCTGAAGTCCTTCCCAAATGCAGAGAACAAATTAGTGCTGTTTCAAGCTGATATTTACAATCCCGCTGAGTTTGAACCTGCAATTACAGGGTGTGAATATGTTTTTCATGTGGCTACCCCACTGTTACATAACACCCAAAGCTCTCAGGTATAGTTTACCAAAAAAAAAAAAAGCTCTCAGGTATCATGTCCAATAATTTCTAAATTAAGCTACAGTTAGTTCTCCTATATATCTTAGAGAATTTTGGCAATTAACAGTTTGATAATCTGAATTATATAGTACAAGGATACGGCTGAAGCGGCTGTTGCAGGGGCTAGAATCATCGCTGATGCATGTATTAGGTCGAAAACCGTGAAGCGGCTCATCTACACTGCGTCTGTAATGTCCTCTTCACCTTTGACAGAAGATGGAGTCTGTTTCAAGTCTTGCATTGATGAAACCTGTTGGACACCTTTTGATGTTTCATTCACTTATGCCAATGATTTTACAATGGTATTTCCTTCTCATATTTCTCAGCAGTCTTTTCGTAATTTCTCTGTAATTATGCAGTTATTAGTGGGTCTAGTATACTTTTAGTCTTGATATATTATAATTTGTTCCAAGAATTCCACTCAATGTTAATGATTCGTTGGAAAAAATTGCAAGTGTTAGGGGGGCATATTTTTAGCCAAATTAATGTAAGGCGGGATCTACACGTCATTTGATCGAGTTAGAACGTGTTCTCTTTCACATCATGGGGTCAACTGCCAAAAACTATTAAGGAGTAAATGAAAAATTAACTCCTAGAGTACCTAATTGAATATGGGTTTAAAGTAAAAAAAATGGTTGAGTTTCACATAGGAAAGAAATTAGACATATTATGAGTTTATAAGGAGTTCAAATTTTCTATCACACTCTTCATGCTCCATTATATACTCACAAATAAAAACATATCATGTGTCCATATATTTTATTAAATGCTAAATTTATGTCTTCTATTATTTCTTCCTAAAATAATAGAATGCATAAATTTAGCATTTAATAAAGTATATGAACACATGACATGTTTTTATTTGTGAGTATATAGTGAAGTAGGAAAAATGTGATAGAACATAGTTCGGCAAACCATTGGCGGTTTCAAATTGAGTAATTTTTTTTTTTCTTTTTTTGAGAAAAGATGACAGAATGATATTGAATAAAGTTAAAAAGGTACACGGTAAAGTCCCATAACCATGTGAAGCATAGAGAGACCAAGCTGTGACAATACATACAAAATACAGGTAGCACATGACTCAAGCAACATTTAAAATCTGTTCAAGCTTTAGCTATTTACTAAACCAGCAGCAAGTTTTTGGTATTCCTGTTTCATTTTTGTTGCCTCTTCATAGCTAATGGTAGGATGAAATTGAGTATTGTCTAATTTTGTTAAACGAGTATAGTTGATCTGACTAGTTAGTTGTTTTATTGTTTTGATAGTAAAGTAAAGTTTAGTTTGTATTAATACCATATACCAATCCAACCAATCCAATCTAGTTTGTATTAATAATTAATTGCTGGAGTGGGTGCTGTATTATTAATAATTTAATCTGGACATTGACTGTTGTTTTGTCTTTTTATTTTAACATCTTTAAATCAGAGGGATTTTTTTTTTTCAGAGAGATAAGCAGTATTGTTAGATTTAAATAATTAATCTTAGCAAAAAAAAAAACTTTATATAAAACTTTCCTCTTTTTGTTTGTCTATTTGTGATTTTTCCTTCTTCTTTTTTTAATTTTGGATTTTTTTATTTATTTTCTTGCATTCTTTTTTACTCAACAATAATAATTAATTTTAACAACAATAATTAGTATTTTTGTTAGAAGATTATTGGACATATAATGAGACAATAAGCATAACTTTTATTTGATTGTAAAGGCCAAGAGCAAAACATCACAAGAATAGTAAATTATTGTGATTCATGTTTTTAAAAACATAAATAATTGATTGACACCTAACATTATATAGGCAACATGTCTTTATGGACGACACTTATCTGGCACTTACCAATTATATTACTAACATAAATAGATTATATGGATGATGCGTATGGAAGGCACTCATTTGACATTTAACATTCTGATTGCTAACAGAAATAGAGTTATATGGGTAACGTGCATGAATGGATGACATTTATCTTATTGATCTGAATTACTAAAAGAAATGAACGAGATGAGCCAAATATAAAAATAGAATCAAACATGACCAAAATTATTTATTAAAAAAAAACCTCAAATTTTAAGGTCAAAAGTGTACTTTCAACTAATTTCTTTAATGGATTTGTTCAAAATTGGCATTGTTATTTTTCCTTTCAAAATGAAAAGGGTTTCCACCTAAACTGTGGTGTTCTTGTGTATGGCTAATATATATTTTCTCATAGGTTCGAGATATTGGCTTCATAATTTTAGTAGGAATTTTTTTTTTTTTTTTTGGATTGTTTAAAATTGTTTGTTAAACTTTATTGATTCACATGAGTCTAAATTGTAGCCTACAATATTGAAGAATGATAGAATAAGTTTTTTTTTTTTTTTTACCGATATCTTGAATTAAACAAATTTGCATGTAACCCCATGCATATGCATACATGGATACACTTAAAAATATATAATAGGCAAAATGCAAAACTGACCCTTTAACTTTCACTGTTTTTTATTTCAGTCCTTTAACTTTTAGTTTTATCAATTCAGTCATCTAACTTTCAATTTTTGTCAATTCAAGGCTCCGTTACAATTTAGTTAGTATTGCCGTTAGATATGCTTGAAACGACACCATTTTGCTCTTTTTTTTTTTTTTTTTTTAACTTAGAATTAAAATAAAATAAGAAAAATCTTTAAAAAAAATTTAAAAAAAAAAAAAAAAAAAAACATTAAGGGAACAATTCGTGCAAGAAGACTTCAACTGGAGAAAAAACCTAAAGTCCATCTCTGCTGTTTTGCCCAAAGGTGCACCAGAGGTGGACCCCAGAACTCACCGGTTGAAGAAACTGGTAGCACCGGTGCTTCTGATTTATGATACGCTGGCCCCAAGGCCTTCTCTAGCTCCAGCTCTGGCTCTAACACCAAGCCTTGGTGGCCCCCATGGCCACTTCAATGGTATGAAGCAAGTCAAGGACTTTATCCACACACTCTTACATTATGGTGGCTACAATGAAATGGCAGATATTCTAGTCAATTTAACCTCTTTAGCAACCGAGATGGGTCGGTTGGTTTTAGAAGGGTATGTATTGGCGATTTTTGCACCCAATGACGAGGCCATGGCTAAGTTAACCATGGACCAGTTGAGTGAGCCTGGTGCACCGGAGCAAATTATATATTACCATATCATACCAAAGTATCAGACTAAGGAGAGTATGTACAATGCAGTGAGGAGGTTTAGGAAGGTCTGGTATGATACTCTACGGTTACCACATAAGGTTGTGGCTCAAGAGGCTGATGGGTCTATGATATTCGGGCAAGGAGATGGGTCGGCTTACTGGTTTGACCCAAATATTTACACCGATGGTCAAATTTCGATGCAAGGGATTGATGGAGTTTTGTTCCCACCAGAGGAGGAGACCAAGTAGTGAAGTAAGCAATGATTCAGGGAAGGGGAACGACGACGTTGTTCCCTTTTCTTTTTCTTTTTTTCAGATTTTTCTTATTTTATTTAATTCCAAGTTTAAAAAATATATATATAAAGAATAAAAAAGAAGAAGAAGAGAGAGAGAGAGAGAAAAATGATATTGTTTCAAGCATATCTAACAGCAACACAAACTGAGTTGTAATATAGCCTTAAATTGACAAAAATTGAAAGTTAGAAGACTGAATTGACAAAACTAAAAGTTAGAGAACTGAAATGAAAAACAGTGAAGGTTAGAAGGTCAATTTTGCATTTTGGCCTATATAATAAGATGCATAATAAAATTTCTATATATAAATTAAATACTATTGATAGTCATTTTTATAGTTTATTAACTCTTTAAAAAAATTTGTAAGGATATTATTAGGTATAAAATGTAAATTGTCCATGTTTTTTATTTATTTATTATTGTGAAGCACTTTTTTTTTTTTTAATGATTCATTTACTTTAGATTCTTTAGTTTTTATACTTAATAACTCACTTAGATGAATATTTATAATGTGATCTCACATTTTATTCTAAAATTTAGAAATAAAACTCTTTAAAAATAAATAATTTAGGACACATGAAGCAAAATTAGATCTCTAATTTGGAATTCTAATTTAAGTTTCTCTCAATTTCACTTATTATTATATATATAGATATAGATGTGCCAGCTGATTGATTTATTAAGATCTTCTATTCATAATGTTCAATTGTTTTTATTGGGCATGTGCTGCAGGGATACACTAAATCAAAGACACTAGCAGAGAAAGAGATTCTGAATTATAATGAATATGATAATAGTAGGCTTGAAGTTGTAACACTTGCTTGTGGCCTAGTGGGAGGAGAAACACTTCTTCCTTATGTACCATCATCTGTGGAAGCAATTTTATCTCTGCTTTCGGGCAATTTAGTTTTCTCAAATATATTGAAGTTTTTGCAGGAACTTTTGGGTTCAATTCCTCTTGTTCACATTGAAGACATTTGTCAAGCACATATCTTCTGCATGGAAAACCAATCAATGAAAGGTAGATTCCTCTGTGCTGCCACAAATCCAACCATAAGAGCGATTGCAAGTTCCTTCCAAGAAAAGTTTCCAGAATATCAGATAGCGAAAGAGTAAGATTTTTATCTGAATTTTGATTGCCAAACTTCCTTTCCATTTTTTTTATTTATAGCAATTTCCTTTTATGTGTTTATTTTATTCATTTTTGGTCAAAAGAGAAATACCAAAAACTATTTTTAGCCTGAGGCCTTTCTTTGACCATGACATTTCATTTTAGATTCATTGAAGGACCAGATAAAGGTGTTACATTTGATTCTACGAAGCTAATGAAGATGGGTTTTGAGTATGCATATGATACAAAGAAGATATTAGATGATAGCATGGCATGTGGAAGGCGACTCGGATATCTAATCAAATGAGCATTCTGAACTCTTGAGGAAATGTATTAATAATTTGAAAAAATCTAAAAGCACAACTTTTGTACCATAACTCTTGTCGTAATGTGACTGATTAGGAGCAAGGGTGGTGAATTTATGTAAAAATTATTGTTCATCACTCATAGTCAATCACCTCAACAAGTTATAACAATTGGCAAATGAAATGATTCAGTTGCGGAGCTAGGATTTGATTTCAGGCGGCCAAATTTACATTTGACACTCACAATTACTTATGCACATGCAGACATATATATATATACACACACACATATACATACATACATACATATAGTATTTATGACGAATTTGAAAAATAATAAGTCATTCACATGAATACTAACAAGTGATATTTGAACATTTTCTGATAAAATAAAAAGCATGTTCATTATATTAATATACTAAGTTAATATTCCAGATTATTTTTACAGGTAAGTAATGTAGAGTTTTTTTTTTTTTTTTTTTTTATTCTTCTCAAAAAAAAATGTAGAGTTTTTGAAGCCCCAATTTTAACATATAAAAGACTTTTATTGGTTATATCAATAACAAATACTTAAGTAATTCATGTTTAATTGCATTGAAATATTGGATGGAATGATATAGTATTAGATGCCAGTTGGCAGGTGCGGTCTGTGTGGATTCGCATATAAAGCTGTAAAAATTTTTACATAAGCTTAGTGTGATGCTTGTAGACACACCTCCATTTGTTTGAGGTGTTTTTGATATTATAGATGTAATAATTTACAGTTTCTTTAGAATAAAATTTCTACTAGTTCATTGAAAAACACAAGAAACATGTAAAAAATTATTAGATAAAATATTACTTTAGTCCCTAAACTTTATTAAAAGTTTGTTTTTCGTCTTTAAACTTTAAAAAGTTCTTTTTTCATCCCTAAACTTTATAAAGAGTTTTTTGAATAGTATAGAGACAAAAATAAGGATGAAAAACAAACTTTTAGTAAAGTTTAAGGATATAAATAAAACATTTTTAATAGTTTAGAGACGAAATATGAATTTTTAAATAGTTCAAGGACGAAAAATGAACTTCTTAAAGTTTAGGAATAAAAAATAAATTTTTGATAAAGTTAGGGACCAAAATAATATTTTACCCAAAATTATAATAAGAACAGGAAACACATACTCTTACCTAGTAGTATTAAAATTTGTTTGCAAGGCCAGGGAAGGCATTTGACCCCTCTCAACCCCCTTAGCTCCACTCCTAGTATGATCTAAGGAAACTGAAATAAAGTTTTTTTTAGAAGAAAATTGAAATAAGTTTGTAAAACTATTTAGTATTTATTTTAATGTAAAGTGGTTCCTGCACATAATCTCACTTCCAAGGAAGTAATTTTATGTTGGTTAAACATATTTTTAACTTTTTTTTTTATTATTATACAAGATAGAATTTCTACTCTAACCTAATCTAAGTGTATATGTGTGTAAAGCTCCCTCTTAGAGACTTGATCTCTAGCCCTTACCCCCCACACCCCACAAACATTTATACTTGTAGAGTGACCGAGTCCATCAACATTTTTATTCAAGAAGATTATTCTATTAGCCAATTCATACTGTACAATTTTCTATCATCTCATTGCCAAAATATTTTCTCCATATATGTATTTTTGTTTGTGCAAAGGTGACGTTTATTAAAGTTATTAATGTTGTTATTAGTAATTGGAAAAGAGTAATCCTACAACCACAAACTATTTTGTAATATTTTTATAAATCGTTGTTGTAATCAACTTCTTACTAGTTTTCATCTTGGCTCACTAATAACATTACTTTTTTATTTACCAATAATCATCACATCAGTAGTTTATAAAAGATTTTGTAAAAAAAAAAAAAAAAAATTGTATCTCTAGTATTTTCCATTGAAAAATAGGTTTTTGGGCCTAGGTTTAGTTTTCCATACCCAAGTGAAAAGACTATTGATTTTTGTATATGTTATATTATCATTCTTAAACTTTTTTTTTCTCTCACTTATAGCACTTTCACAACCACTTATCCTCTTTCTTTTTTTCTTTTTTTTTTTCTCTTTCTTTTTAATTTTTTTTTTCTAACTCAATACAATTTGAGGTTTAAGACAATAACTAATTAATTTCTTTTTATATTTAAATATTCTTTAGTTTTTTTTTTTTTCCTATCTTCTCTTCAAAATTTAAAAGCAATTATTCTTACTTTTTGATATGACTAATTAATGGAGACTGGGTTCAATTTCTATTTATTCATAATTTTTTTGGGAATTTGCTTAAGTTACTTTAATTTTTTTACTATAATAAGATTATAAATTGATTTGACAAAAAATGTGATTAATGATACTTCAGCAAGATAATAAATAAGTATTTTTTATAAGTAATAATAAATAAGTATTTTAATTACAATTTGTAATTGTTGACACATCAATTTGTAATATTACTCAATTATTTGGACATTTTGAAAAATGGATAAAAGAAAATATACAATATATACATATATATATTAAAGCACTTATCGATCCCCATTCTAGGAGCAAGTATACTGTGTACCCGGCATATATGCTAGGTCACTCACAGACTGGCGGGTCCACACACTATGGGGCCCGCTAGTTTGTGAGATACCCGGCATATCTCACTGAATATCTTCTTGCATAGGAACCGGTGAGTGCATATCGCATCTAATGTCATCTTGCATATCGGTTGTGGGACTAAATTAATAGAGGTTAGTACTCCAAGCTTAAAACACAATGACTTACGCTATAAATGTTGTCGAGCCTGTGTGGTTAAAATGCCAAAAAAAATGGAGGAGAAAAGTTACAGTAGGGTCTGCGTCACAGGAGGATCTGGATTTATTGGTTCTTGGCTTGTCAAAAAGCTTCTTGAGAAAGGTCATACAGTCCATACAACTCTGAGGAACCCAGGTTTGTGTGTGTATTAGTATATATGTCAATAATTCGACCACATACTTCTGCATATCTTTTGTCACAACTTTTCTATACGATTAATTGTGAGTGGTAGAGAAAAAATTATAAATTCATGTAAAAATAACAAACAATAAATCACAATCTATTATATAAAACAGTTACAAGAAAGGGCTTGGTAAAAATTGTTGTCCTAGAATAACTCGATTATGTGTAGATGAGTAGATCTCTCATGGTCTTTTATTTAACTTAAAATTGCAGGGGACACCTCCAAAGTAGATCTCCTGAAGTCCTTCCCAAATGCAGAGAACAAATTAGTGCTGTTTCAAGCTGATATTTACAATCCCACTGAGTTTGAACCTGCAATTACAGAGTGTGAATATGTTTTTCATGTGGCTACCCCACTGTTACATAACACCCAAAGCTCTCAGGTATCATGTCCAATAATTTCTAAATTAAGCTGCAGTTAGTTCTCCTATATATATTAGAGAATTTTGGCAATTAACAGTTTGATAATCTGAATTATATAGTACAAGGATACGGCTGAAGCGGCTGTTGCAGGGGTTAGAATCATCGCTGATGCATGTATTCGGTCGAAAACCGTGAAGCGGCTCATCTGCACTGCGTCTGTAATGTCCTCTTCACCTTTGACAGAAGATGGAGTCTGTTTCAAGTCTTGCATTGATGAAACCTGTTGGACACCTTTTGATGTTTCATTCACTTATGCCAATGATTTTACAATGGTATTTCCTTCTCATATTTCTCAGCAATGTCCTAGAATTCCATTCAATGTTATCATTTGTTGGAAAGTGGTTTTTGCAAATGTCAGGGAGGTTTTTATTTTTTTATTTTTATTTTTTTATATATAACTAAAATTAAAGTGGGACTCACATATCTCATGAAGCGAGTCGGAGTTGGATCACGTTCTCTTTTATGAGGAAATTAACATTATGTGGTCATTTTTCCAACACCGTTAAAAAGTGAATGAGAAATTGACTCGTAAAGTGCTTACTTGAACATGATTTAAAGTGGCAAAATCCTTGAGTTCCATATAGGAAAGAAATTAAACATTTCATAAGTTTATATGTTCATGGTGGGCATGGTGGGCATGGTGGGCATGGGTCGTGTGGGTTTTCTAGTATTAAATTAGTCATGTTTGTTCATGTTACACCTTTTAAGATTGGTGCAAGTTTGTCTATATATTGAGAGAGTTTTGTTTGCTAAGCATTCAGATTTCTATGCTTTCTTCTATGTGGGGCAAAATTTATCTTAGGGAGAACGTTTCAAACATTAGCATTGATCAAATTCACATTTATCATCTTACATGTATCCCAACTATGTGTATATTTAATTGTTTTTAGGTATTTATGCATTATACATACTAGCATGTCACCTATGCAAATCAGTGGCAAAGCTAGGAATTTAAGTCGGAGGGGCAAGATTAAAAGTAAAAAAATGAATTTAAAAAAATTTATCAATATTAATAACAAAATAAATAAACAACTATATGCTAATGTAATTACCATATAAAATCTAACATAAAATCATGGTTTTAAAAGCCGGTACGGTAAAAGAACTAGAAAAGAGATGGGTGGAGATATTTTTTTAACAAATCTAGTGGAGCACTTATGGCAATAATATGATGACTTGTAGAGTCATCTAATGTTAATATGAAGTGCCACATTCCCAACATTTGTATAATACTTTCACAACAAATCATGTGTGGTAAGTTATTATTGATTTTAATTTGAACACACCACTTAAAATTTTTTTTTTTACACTAGTATTAGCTAGTAACAACCCTACACTTAAGATTTATTGTAAAAGTATTGTGAAAATATTATGGTAGCATTTCTTAATTTTAATTTCTTATTCTTAATTTTATTTTCCCTTATCTCTTTTTTCTTCATCCACACATTTCTTTATTATTTTTTCCTCTTTTTTTCTCCTCCACACACGTATTATTTCCCTTATCTCTGATCTCTACCTTCACTTTTGACTTTCCTTTTGACTTTTCTCCTCTACCAAACTACCACTTCGTCCACTCCATATTCCAGAACATGCCAATGTACTATATTATATGTAAAAATTTTTGAAAGTTCCTGCCCCCCCTCACACCCCCCCCCCCTCCCCTCCCTCCACCCCTGATGCAAACGCATGAATGCATTTAAAATAAACACAATTTTTATTATAAAAATAAAAATAATTAGGCAAATTATTATTATTATTATATAAAACATGTAACATATGTGTGCGGGCCAGGTGAGGGGAAAACGGAATGGGTCTCACTTGGTCTTACAACTTATTTGAGGAATGGGTATAGGGTTTCCCACAATGGGTGATTCATGGCACAGAGACCCAATGAGATCAGTTTTCTTCCTTTGCTTGTTTATATGTTTTCCTCCTCTTACTCTCACTCCATTTTTCCAAAGGACTAGAACCCCCTCTTCACTCTCATACTTCTCTTATTTATAATACTCTGACTAGTGGGGTTTTATTATTGTTTGTGCAATTAGTGCAATGAGAGGTCCAATGTTATCAGTTATAAGTGGCTAGTTAGGTGGGAGTGGGGTGTCGTGAAGGTGGCTTTGGAACTTGATTCCCATTTCAGTGAGTATGACTGGCGGGAATGCTTCAGGGATGCTAAGCAGTTTATTTAGTCTATGATGTCTGGTAATAGTTTCCCAAGCATACACTAAATGGTAAATCCCGGGCCTACATCCTGTGTGGGCTTTTAGGTTGGCATTGCAGAAAAAGGGAATAGGGTCAATGGGCCGTAACATTCACACCTGGGCTTAAGGCCCCAAATGGGCCTGGTCGTCTCAGGACCGTACATTAGCCCCCTCTTGATTCATGTCTGGCACGCGGGCAAAATCACGAAACTAGGAGGGCGCATCCGTTAGAAAAGCCTAAGGGGTGGCAGTCAGTGTGGTTTCACAGACCCATTAATGCGCCATCAAAAGACGCACCACTTCGGCTCATTGGGCTCAGCTGTCATCATGACCTAACGGTTCATGAACCGAAGACGTGCGTGTGTCAGTTGGCGCCCGCATGAACCCCTCGTTAATGGTGCCTCATTATTGCAGTTGGCACCGTTTCCTTCTTCCTTTGTGCTCTATAAATAGTTCATCCCAACTTATTTCTTCTCTTTACAACTCTCTACTCTCATAATTTTCCCTCAGCCGAGCATTCATTTGCACACCTATTCACTTGCCCAGAGCCCTTCCTCCTAACTTAGAACCCAAAGTAAGTTCCCTACCTCTCACTTTTTCTTCATCATCTTTCTTCGTGTTTCCCTTTTTGGTTTTAGATTCTGGGATGGGGTACGCTTTCCTTTTAAACACTGCAGTATCCCTAGCCACGTTTAGGCAGAAATTTGACATCCCCAATGACGTGGAGGTGGCATATTGCCACGAGAGTGAATTCGAACTACACAGAAGGGGTTAAACTGCCTTTTTCCCTCAAATGGCCATCCTTGAGGGTGGGGTCAGGTTTCCCGTGGACCCCCTCTTATTAGACACACTTCGGTATTACAGGCTGAGCCCCAACCAACTACCTCCCAACTTTTACTGGGTTGTTAGTTATGTAAGTAGGTTGAACAATACATTCGGTTTGCAGTTAAACCACCATGATATAAACCATATGTATAGCCTGTGCGGGAACAAAAGCACGAATTACTACTTAAAGGTTAAGGACAAGCGGGTACGGCTGATATCATGCCTACCTTACTCAAATAGGAATTCTGCCGGGGAATACGTCCATGTGTGTGGCAACTGGTTTGTCGGGGATATTCCCCCTCCTCTTACTCGCCGCGAAGTGGGTTCGTATTAACTTCTGACCTTACTGCCCTCCTTTGATAACTATGCTTACTTACCTATATTTCAGTACTCCCACATTTGATAACTATGATAACTTCTGACCTTATTCATTATTTATTACTACCCTTATTTTCTTATTGTTATATCTCCTATCCTTCATTACTCATACCGTCGTTTCTCTTTCTCGCAGATGGTAAAGTGTTTATTCCGGATGTCCAGGTAGTCCACGTGAGGGACTTGAACTTTGTGCTTTGGTCCGAGATATTTGTTCACTGAGACGGGCAGCTCCGAGCATCCCACCTCATTCTCAGAATTGAGCCAGTTTATTCCACCTGGCAACCTTATAAGCAAGCACTCTTGGTAGACAGCCCCCTCCTGTCTTATATCGACGTCCAGCACGCGAACTTCTTACCGTCGAATCTTACCATAGAAGAAGCTCGGGAGATTGGCCAGCGTTGCACTTACTCGGATGAGCTAGCCCCAATACGCGACAAATCGGTGGAATGCGTGTCCCAACGACTCCGAGAACTCGCACACGCCCCGATCAAGGAAGAGGTTCTCATTCAAGAAGACCCAGTTTCTGAAGCCCCTGCCCCGCCCGAAGATCCTGAGGTTCCCGAGGACCTCATACAAGTTGCCGAGCAAACTGCTATTGACATCACCGATCTCTCCGATACAGAATCCGACCGAAGCATAGACATGGTGACCAGAAGGACCCTGACTATTGACCGTTTTGTGCCCAGCGCCCGCCAGAGCCAGACGCCTCCTCCCCCTCCCCCCCCCCCCCCCCCCGAAGACAGGTTGAACCAGAAAAAGGCCACGTACAATCGAGCAGGCCTCCGTGGGGCCGAGAGATACTTCTTCACGAGTGCCTCCGTAACCGTCCAAGGGCATCTTGATACAGGAGCCGCCCACTCAAACCAGGGTGGTCGTGGCCTCCTCCTCTAGAGCCGCTCGGCCATGGCAGCCCACATTTCCCATGGATGGCGAATTGCTCCCCGATACCGCCAGTGTGCGAGTTTGGGAGAAAGGCGAAGGGGGCCGTATTACCCAGAGCTTGGCGCACGGGCTTCTTTTGCTCGAGGACATTCACACTTACGAGTAGGGGACGGAGGAGTCCATGGGGAGGAGGCTGCAATGGTTCACAATCGCGGTAACCTCTTACTACTTATCATTGTTGTTGACCTGTAAACCGTTTTGTACTGACACTCGAGATTTTATCAGGCAGCCCAGCTGGCCCACGTGGTGGATGGTCGTATGAAGGAGCTCTCGGAGGATGCTGCCCGGGAGAGGGCGGTAAAGGAGACGGTTACCAAGGTGGCAAAAGAAAAAGCAAAGGCTGTTGAAGCTGTTGAGAAGGCCAGGGCGTCGGCAGAGAGCAGATGCGCGGAACTTCTAGAAAGGCTGAACGAAATGGACGTTAAACTGGCTAAGGAAGAAAGTCTAAATACTGCCTAAGCCAAGGAGCTAGGCAACATGAGGGCGACGTTGGGAGCAGCCGAGGAGAAATGGTACCAGGAAGGGTTCGCTGCTGCAGAGAACTCGGTGGAGCCGGTGGTGCACCAAGCCCAAAAGGTGGGGTTTGAAGCTAGCTGGCTGGCAGCCCTCCAGGCTACGGGGGTCCCTGCAGACTCTTCCCTTAGGAATCCCGGTCAGATACCCTTCCCGGTCCTTGCTCCAACCGCGCAGAATCCCTCGGCAGCTACCAATGCGGGGGACACAACTAGCTTCCGGGAACTAGTGGAATAGATAGACGCCCATATGGAGGCGGATGATGCGGAAGTCACTAGTATTCCCTGCCCAACCAGCCAACAACCAGCCGATCAACATCCAACCGAACGTGTCGCCAAGACGGGAAAAGATTGACCTTTCAGTCAGTACAAGTTTGCTACTGTTTTATTCTGGTTAACATTTCCAATAGCTTTTATTTCGCCTTTTTTTTTTTGAATTGCCCATGTCACCGAGTAGTGGTGACTAAACAATTATTATTTTGTTTTGTTTGGTTTTTGATATGGTCACCTGGTTTTGGTGGCCGGACAACCGTTTTATTCCTTATATGCTTACGTGGTTTTTGGTGTTTTTCATTTGCTGAATGTTTTCTTTAACTATTCTCATGATATCTTTCACGCTGTTTTTTCTTTACTTGCCGCCCCCCTTTTTCTCTCCTCCTTCTTTCTTTTTTAAAAAAAAAAAAAAATAGTTCCCCGAGCGCCCGATAACTCACATATCGGGCCAAATACATTCCATGCCAAGGATCCTCTAATGTTGTGCGTTGTACTAGGGACAAATTCGTGTCCTTAGGAAAATTAGACTTAGGTTTCCTCCCGACCGGTGATGGTCATCGAACCGGGGACATTGTTCTATCCTTATAATTTTTGACTAAGGTTTCCCCCTTCCCGGTGATTGATATCGAACCGGGGACAGGGTTCCTTAGAGAGTCTTCGACTAAGGTTTCCTCCTACCCGGTGATTGATATCGTACCGAGGACAAGGCTCTGTCCTTAGAAAGTTTTCAACTAAGGTTTCCCCCTGCCCAGTGATTGATATCGAATCGGGGACAGGGTTCTATCCTTACAAAGTCTCTAACTAAGGTTTCCTCCTGCCCGGTGATTGATATTGAACTGAGGACAGCGCTCTGTCCTTAGAAAGTATTCGACTAAGGTTTCCCCCTGCCCGGTGATTGGTATCGAACTGGGGACAGAGCTTTGTCTTTAGAAAGTTTTCGACTAAGGTTTCCTCCTGCTTGGTGATTGGTATCAAACCGGGGATAAGGCTCTGTCCTTAGAAAGTTTTCGACTAAGGTTTCCTCCTGCCCGATGATTGATATCGAACCGAGGACAGGGTTCTGTCCTTAGGATTTTTCTTTTAGGCCAAGTTTCTGATTGCTCGTGAATTATGATCGCACTAGGGTCAACCAATAGATTCAAGCATGCATGCACGGGTTGTTTTTTGTCGTCATTAATGATTCGTGGCAAAAGAGTTGTCTTTAAATTTCAACGTGGATTACAACAGATCAATGGTAAAATTTCTTAAGATTATGTACATTCCACGGCCGAGGTAATGGCCTCTCATCCAAGTCCTCTATGAAATACACCCCCGCGCCCACAATTGCAGTAACTCGGTAAGGCCCTTCCCGGAGTTCGTATCTCGCATGCTCCCCACCGCTTTCCTCAAAACCAAGTCTCCGGCACTGAACCCCTTTGTTTTTATGTCTCGATTGTAACGCCGAGCAAGCTTTTGTTGCTAATCGGCCAGTCGTATGGTAGCCGATTCTCGGCACTTTTCAATCAGGTCCAAGCGTCCCCTCATCAGCTCCCCATTTTAGGTGTGGTCGAAGCCTTCTACCCGTGCGCTACAAAGGTTTACCTCAGCTAGTATCACAGCTTCCACTCCGTACGTCAAGGAAAATGGAGTCTCACAGGTTAACCTTCTTGGAGTTGTTCGGTATGCCCATAAAACGCTTGGCAGCTCCTCGGCCCACCTGCCTTTCGCCCCGTCCAATCTCTTCTTCAACCCACTTAGGATCACTTTATTGGTAGCTTCGGCTTGACCGTTGCTTTGCAGATAGGCCGACGTTAAGTACCTGTTTTTGATACCAAGATCACTGCAGAAGGTGCAAAAAGCTTTACTATCGAACTACAGTCCATTGTCAAAAATTAGGGATTCTGGAACCCCAAACCTCGTAACTATATTCTTCCACACAAACTTCTTGACGTCCACGTCCCGAATATTGGCCAAAGCCTCTGCTTCCGCCCATTTCGTAAAATAGTCAACGGCCACCAATATAAACCTTCGGTTGCCCATTACTCAAGGAAATAGGCCGAGGATATCCAGCCCCCACTGCACGAAGGGCCACGAACCACTTACTGGGTTCAGATGCCCTGCCGGCTGGTGGATTAATGGGGCATGTTTCTGACACTGCTTGCACTTCCTTACGTATTCGGTGGCATCCCTTTGCATTTGTGGCCACCAAAACCCCAGAGTCATCACTCAATGAGCTAGTGAACACCAGCCCACGTGACTACCGCAAACGCCCTCGTGCAACTCGGCCAGAAGCTCGCCCACCTTCTCTGGGTGTAAGCATAAAAGATACGGCTCTTCGATATAACTTGCCATCTGCCGATAACCAGTATCGGGGTGTTGTGCGGCAGACCCTGTTGGCCTCTTTTTCGTCGCTTAGGACTCTATCATCGGAGAGGAAGTCAATAATTGGGTCCATCCAGCACAGACCGGGCGTATTAATCACGGCGACGCCAACACAATCTGTCATAAAGATGCTTGGCTCTGCTATTAGCTCCACTTTAATCAGCCGAGGAACCTCTTCTATTACTGACGATGCTAACGTGGCCAAGGAATCGGCATGCATGTTCTGTGTCCAGCCCACTTAGGACACCTTCACGGTGTTAAACTTATTCATAGCCTTCTTTGCTGATTGCAAGTATGCTTTCATCCGAGGATCCTGAGCTTTAAATGTTCCCTACACTTGGCTCACAACCAACCGAGAATCCGAATGTATTTCAACCTCCTTGGCTCCCATCTCCGAGACGACCCTCAATCCGACGAGGAAGGCTTCGTATTCGGCCTCGTTATTAGAGGCTTTGAACCCCAGCCTAAAGGAGTGTTCCAACCTTATTCCTTCCGAGGTGATAATGACGATTCCCGCTCCAACCCCCAAAGCGTTTAACGCGCCATCTACAAACACTTTCCACCGACGAGCTTCCACATGGCACACTATCCCCCCATTGATCTTAGGAGAAAACTCTGCAACAAAATCTACTAGGACCTGGCCTTTTACCGAGCTCCGAGGACGGTACCGTATATCAAAAGAGCCCAGACAAGTCGCCCATTTTGCTATCCGGCACATAAAGTCTAACCTCCTCAACAACGATTGCAGTGGATACTCCGTCAGGACGTATACAGTGTGAGCTTGAAAATAATGCGACAACCTTCTCATGGCATGTATCAAGGCTAGCACTAGCTTTTCCAAGGGCAGGTACCTTGTCTCAGCATTAACTAAAGTCTTGCTGATGTAATACACGAGCTGTTGAATTCCTCAATCACTGAGCAATACGGCACTAATAGCATGGTCAGACACTGACAAGTACATGAGCAAGTCCTCCCCGGGTTCCGATGCGGTCAACATAGGCGCCTGCGCCAAGTATTCCTTCAAATCCCAGAAGGCCTTATCACACTCTTCGTCCCATTAGAACCCTTTCCATTTCCTTAGTAGTTGATAAAATGGCCTACAACGATTGGCAAATTTGGAGATGAACTGGTTAAGGGCGGCTAGCATCCCTGTTAGCACTTGCACCTCTTTTGGATTGCTCAGCGGCTTTAGACGCTTCACGGCATATATCTAGTTCGGATTGACTTCTATTCCTCGATTTATGATCAAATAGCCCAGAAATTTCTCGGCAGCTACTCCAAAAGTGCACTTCTCGGCATTCAGGCGTAACCTATGTTGTCGAAGAACCCCGAACACCCCTCTGAGGTCTTCCACATGCCGGGCATCATGCTTGCTCTTCGCCACCATGTCATCAATATACACTTCTACGGTCTGCCCTATCTTATCCCGAAACATTCTCGTCATCATCCGCTGATAAGTGGCCCAGGCGTTTTTCAACCTGAAGAGCATCACAATGTAGTGATAGTTAGCCCCCGGTGTTATGAACGCGGTCTTCTCCTGATTCTCAGGAGCCAACGCAATCTGGTGGTACCCCTAAAAGGCGTCCAAAAAACTCATCCTCGTGTGCCCACACGTGGCATCTACTAGCTGGTCGATTTTTGGCGTGGGAAACAGGTCTTTCGGACATGCTCGATTCAAATCTGTGAAATCCACACAGACCTTCCACTTGCCGCTCTTCTTCCTCACTACCACGGTATTTACTAACCATTCCGGGAAATAGATCTCTCTTATTGCTCTAGCCTCCTCCAGCCTTTGGACTTCTACTTTCACCGCTTCGACATGTTCTTTGGCGGACCTCCTCGACCTTTGCTTCTTAGGAGGGAAAGTGGGGTCTACATTAAGTCTGTGAACGATGAATTCGGGATCCACCCTGGGCACATCATATGGGCCCCAAGCAAACACGTCCGCATTTTGTATTAGGAGTAATAATGTCTCCACCTTGTCCTCATCCTTCATGCTTTCTCCTATTTGAAAGAACTTGTTTTCGTCCGACAACACTTTTACTTTGACCATATTCTCGGCACAACTGGTCCCCTTCTCGTCTCGCGAACTCTATAATTGCTATAAAGGAATCCTCAGTGACAGGTGCATGTGCTCGGCTTTTTCCTCATGCTTGGTCTGATCTTTCTTCCAATTGACTAGCGCGACTAAACACTGTCTGGCCGCCTGTTGGCTCCCTCGTACCACGGCAATACCTTGATCGGTGGGGAACTTGACTCTTACATGCAGAGTGGACGGGACAGCCCCCATTGCATGGATCCATGGCCTTCCCAGTATTGCCGTGTACGGGGAGAAGGAAGCAACCACTACAAACATCACCATTACATCCTTGCCCTCCATATTTATGGGCAAAGAAACCTACCCCTCGGGATTTAACACCTTGCCGTCGAACCCAACCAAGGGTATGCTGTACTTGGAAAGGTCCTCGTTCCTCAATCCGAGCCCCTTAAAGAGGTCTGGGTACATGACCTCAGCCCCCACAAGGAAGCCGCCTATCTTGGCTGTGACTATCAATGCGTCGTCGTGCGGCTGAATTATTCCTTCCAAATCGCTATTGTCGAAAGCAATCAGCTCTCGGGCGGGTCTTAGCTTCTTCGCGGGAGGAGACATGCCCGAACTTCCTTCCACTGACACTACTGTCATCACCTCTTTCCCCCCTGCTACAGCGAGGCCCCTCAGGGCAACGTGGATAACATCAATTACCCCAAGAGGGGGCGGAAGGGGATTCCCTCTCTGTGGGCCACCCCACCCCACTCCTTCATTCCCGGGATCCATCACAAATTCCTTTAGATGCTCAGCCTTAGCCAGCTGTTTGAGATGATCCCTCAGCACTCGGCATTGCTCGGTGGTATGTCCCTTGTCTTTATGGTAGGTACAGTATAAGTTTTGATTTCTTCTAGAGGGGTCGCCACCCATCTGGTTTGGCCACCTGAAATATGGATTGTTTAATCTTGTCCACGATTTTGTGCATGGGTTCCTTGAACGTCATGTTTACTTCCACTCTTACATGCAGAGTGGACGGGACAGCCCCCATTGCATGGATCCATGGCCTTCCCAGTATTGCCGTGTACGGGGAGAAGGAAGCAACCACTACAAACATCACCATTACATCCTTACCCTCCATATTTATGGGCAAAGAAACCTACCCCTCGGGATTTAACACCTTGCCGTCGAACCCGACCAAGGGTATGCTGTACTTGGAAAGGTCCTCGTTCCTCAATCCGAGCCCCTTAAAGAGGTCTGGGTACATGACCTCAGCCCCTACAAGGAAGCCGCCTATCCTGGCCGTGACTATCAATGCGTCGTCGTGCGGCTGAATTGTTCCTTCCAAATCGCTATTGTCGAAAGCAATCAGCTCTCGGGCGGGTCTTAGCTTCTTCGCGGGAGGAGACATGCCCGAACTTCCTTCCACTGACACTACTGTCATCACCTCTTTCCCCCCTGCTACAGCGAGGCCCCTCAGGGCAACGTGGATAACATCAATTACCCCAAGAGGGGGCGGAAGGGGATTCCCTCTCTGTGGGCCACCCCACCCCACTCCTTCATTCCCGGGATCCATCACAAATTCCTTTAGACGCTCAGCCTTAGCCAGCTGTTTGAGATGATCCCTCAGCACTCGGCATTGCTCGGTGGTATGTCCCTTGTCTTTATGGTAGGTACAGTATAAGTTTTGATTTCTTCTAGAGGGGTCGCCACCCATCTGGTTTGGCCACCTGAAATATGGATTGTGTTTAATCTTGTCCACGATTTTGTGCATGGGCTCCTTGAACGTCATGTTTACTTCCCCTACCGGTGCTCCCGGTTCTTGTATTCTCAAATTCTCCCGTGCCCTCGGTTGGAAACCTATCTGCCGAGGACGGTCTGTCACCTGTGCCTTGCCTTTGCTTTGTATCCTGTCATCTTCCAGCTATTTATATTCTTCAATGCGCCTCATTAGCTGCCTCATATCCTCGAGAGGTTTTTTAGTTAAGGACTCCCTTAACCCTGATTCCTGGGGCAATCCCATTCTAAAAGTGCTTGCGGCAATCTTCTCGTTCCCTCCACCGATCTCATTGTAGAGCTCCCAGTATCGACTAGCATAATTACGAAGGGTTTCCCCTGCCCTCATCTTCATGGACAACAGTGCGTCTACCGATTATGACTCTCGGCTGCTTGTTACAAACCAGGTTTCGAACTCCTGTATCAGCTCTACAAAATTATGGATGGAGCCCTTGCGCATCCCGTTGAACCATCTCAAAGCTGTGGGACCAAGGCTGGAGAGAAAAACCTTGCACATCAGAGCGTTGTTGCGGGTATATAGAGACATCATTTGGATATAGTGGCTGACATGCTCCATCGGGTCTGTTTTCCCATCATATAAATTAAAAGGTGGGCACGTGAATCTGTCCGGCATAGGTGCTCGCTTAATATCTGTCGAGAACGGGGACCGAGCTGCCCTTCGCAATGCATGGCTCATCGCATCCATGGCCGCATTTCGGGGTTGTCTCCCCTCCGGAGAATCCGAGCCCCGATCCTCGTATTCCTAGGAACGAAAGCAATTTCGTCGCCATCGGGACTCCCTTGAATGCGACTTGTATCGGCGTCGACGGGACTCTCTCGAACGCGAATGCTCCCGGCGATGTTGGGATCCTGACTGATTTGATCCCATTCCGTGCTGTTCTTCCCCGGCATCAGGCCTTCTCCCTTGGTTATCTTGATCCATCCTGTGACACTCGTTTCTCGCTTCCAACTCCAAATCTCGTACCAACTTGCGCAGTCGTTCAAGCTTTTCGTCCCTCTTATCGAACTGCCTGCGCCCTGAAGCGTTGGACACTGTCCTCTGTGTTTGATACGACCCTTCTCCAAGGCCAGAATGTCCTTCCAATTGCTCGTTGGCCCGATCTTCGCGTCTCTTCTGCCTCTGTTCCCGCCAGGAGGATCCCCGGGAAGATCCTGCCGAGCCACTTTCAACGTTACTTTCGGGTATTTTCCTGTGCACGAGTCTCAATGGAACCACTACTTTGTAGGAGATTCCCACAGATAGCGCCAATTGTGCGGGCTAGGTGAGGGGCAAATGGAATAGACCTCACTTGGTCTCACAACTTATTTGAGGAATGGGTATAGGGCTTCCCACAATAGGTGATTCACGGCACAGAAACCCAATGAGATCACTTTTCTTCATTTGCTTGTTTATTTGTTTTCCTCCTCTTACTCTCACTCCATTTTTCCAAAGGACCAGAACCCCATCTTTACTCTCATACTTCTCTTATTTATAGTACTCTGACTAGTGGGGTTTTATGATTGTTTGTGCAATTAGTGCAATGAGAGGTTCAATGTTATCAGTTATAAGTGGCCGGTTAGGTGGGAATGGGGTGTCGTGAAGGTGGCTTTGAAACTTGATTCCCATTTCAGTGAGTATGACCGGCGTGAATGCTTCGGGGATACTCAGCAGTTTATTTAGTCTATGATGTCCGGTAATAGTTTCCCGAGCATACACTAAATGGTAAATCTGGGACCTACATCCTGTGTGGGCTTTTAGGTTGGCATCGCAGAAAAAGGGAATGGGGTCAATGGGCCATAACATTCGCACCTGGGCTTAAGGCCCCAAATGGGCCTGGTCGTCTCGGGACCGTACAAAAATAATTCCAAAACTTGAATTTACCATATCCAATTAGAGAAAGTCTATAAACGCCCAAAGAAAAAAATTAACAAAGTATTTTACATTTGGTTGATGTAACAAATTATTAGTGGTAAGTAAAAAGTGATGTCAATAGTGGATTTAAATAAGAACCAATAAAAGGTTCTCAACTTAACTATTGTAAAAAATGTCATGAATTTTTTTTGTGTTTGTAACATTAGTCTAAAGCGTAACTGTGCTATCAAAAATAGGAAAGAAAATTACAATTTTATCTAGGGGGATTTTTTTTTTATTTGCTAAGAAACTGGTAACTTTTATTAAAATGAAGATAACATCGCTACATCATGAGCCACAGCAGACTCAATCATAGAAGGTGTTTCCTCTATCCAAGTTACATAATCAACAATATGCCTAGCATATTGTGCTAATAAATGTGCAGAGTGATTACCCTATCGAATAACATGTGAAACTTGTGCCCGTCAAAAGTCTTGAAATTTGTGTCGAATTCCTTCAGTTATGTTACCCATCACCCAAGGTGGATCACTGCATCCAGTCATAGCATCACAAACAACCTTGGAGTTGCATTCAGATAGGACATCTTGAACCCCCACATCCCAAGCAAATAGCAAGCTCTCCTCTAATGCCTTAGCTTCAGCCTCTAGTGGCCCCAATAGTAATGGAAGGGATTTACTAATTGCTACTTCAACATGCCCATCATGATCTCAAATAATAACTCCAACTCTGATTGAGTTGTTATTTGCAAAAATTGTAGCATCACTGTTAACCTTCTACCATGGCGTAGTTTAAGCCTCGCATCAGACTTGTTCCAAATCTCTAGCCTTGGAAAACTTCAGATTGGCCTTTTGGAATTCGTCCAGCATGTGTCACACCTTTTGCAAATAGTTAGACCTATTTTTCTAGATTTCCCTTGTCACACTTCATTACGGTTGAACCAAATGGCCCAGGACACCATAATGACAAGTTCCAACATATCATTCCCAACTCTTTGTTCAAACTTCAAATGCCAATTTAGGTCCTCAAATTTAGGGAAGTTGACTCCATGTGCGTTAAAAGGAATACTTGATAATGCCCAAATTTCCTGTGCTTTCTCACAACCCCAGAAAACATTCCCATTACTCTTTGATTTCAATCCGCAAGCCTCACAAGTGGAACTATCAATCACCTTGCCTACACAAGTTAGCCTTTGTTAGGATGATGTTTCTACATACTCGCCATGCGAATGATTTGACTCTATTAGGAACGTTGGGACACCAAAGTGTCTTCTAGAATAGTGTACAATTCTGGTTGTCTGATGTTTCCCCCATGTTTCCATTACTCACCTCAATCAATGTGATCTTATAAGCACTACGAATTGTAAAATCCCCTTTTGGAGTATAAGCCCATACCAACTGATCAGATGGAAGCCAAAAACTAAGAGGAATGCTTAAAATAGCATAAGCATCTGAAGCGGAGAAGAGTTGTGTAATCATGTCAACTTTCCAAGCTCGTGTGTAAGGCTCAATAAGCAATGAAACTTGGGCATCAAAAGGGACATTAATCGGACAGGGTGTGAGCTTGAAGGTAGATGGTTGATTAAGCCATTCGTCCTTTAAAATATTCAATGAATGCCCATACCCAACCTGCTAGCGGTGCCCTTTTTGTACAATAGGTTGTGTTGCCAAGATGCTACACCAAGCAAACGACGGATGATTGCCAAGTTTAGCTAATAGGAAGTCCCCATTTGGGAAATACTATGCCATGAAGACCTGATGAACGAGTGATGTGGTATTATTTCGTAATCTCTACCCCTGTTTTGCTAGTAAAGCGAGATTAAAAGCTTTAAGATAGTGAAAACCCAAGCCACCCTCCCCCTTAGGTAGGCACATCTTGTTCCAACTTAACCATGCTATTTTGCTTCTCTCGCTAGTTTACCCCCACCAAAACTTGCGAACCATACTATTCATTTCATCACATAAAGCATTTGGAAGTTTGAAGACACGCATAGTGTAAGTTGGCGTTGCCTGTGCCATTGTTTTAATCAAAATTTCCTTCCCAGCATTAGATAATAACTTCTCTTTCCATCCTAATAGTTTACTATCCAACGTCTCTATTAATTGATGGAAGGTGTTACACTTATTCTTGCCTACCAAAGACGAGAGCCCCAGATACTTCTCATGTTGTTTAATGATCTTTACACCAAATCAGTTCTTGATCTCATCTTGGACTATTTGTAGTGTGTTACGACTAAAGAAGAGGGAAGTCTTCTCTTTATTTAACTACTGACGTGAAGCGAGCTCATATTTTTCCAAGATATCAATTAAGTTAAGGTATTCCTCTCCTGTAGCTCGACAAAAAATCAAGTTATCATCCCCAAATAATAAGTGAGAGATCAAAGGTCCCCTTACGCATGCAGCAATCCCCTTTATGGCACCATGCTCCACTGAATTTCTAATAAGGGCTAATAGACCTTCTGCATAAAACAAGAATAGATGAGGGGATAGGAAATCCCCTTTGCGTAATCCCCTAGTAGGGGTAATAACGCCTTGGGGTTTTCCATTGATTTTAACAAAGTAAGTAACAAAGTGCAAACACCTCATCATAATATCAACCCACTGAGTATTGAAACCCATCTTGAGCATAATTTTTTCTAGGCATCCCTATTCCACCCTCTTGTAAGCCTTACTCATTTCTAATTTTAAAGCCATCTCTCCCACCTATCAATTCTTCTTTTGGCTTATGTGATGCATTGTTTCAAAAGCAACCAGTACATTATCAGTGATAAGATGCTTGGACATAAAAGCACTTTGATTCTCACTAATAATTTAGGGAAAAAATTTAATCTATTAGTAAGAACCTTTGAAGCAAGCCTAGATACAACATTGCTAAGGCTAATAGGTCTGTATTGGGTAATCTTAGTTGGGTTCTTCACCTTGGGGGTTAAGGTAATATGGGTTTCATCAAATTTGGGTGGGATAATACCATGATTCAAAAAATCCAAAACTGTCTGTGTAACACAATGTCCAACTAAAGACCAGTAATGTTGATAGAAAAAATGAGGCATACCATTGGGTCCTGGTCCTTTTTTTTTTTTTTTAGTGCATCTAATTGAGGGCTCTTGTAACCTCTTCGGCCTTGAACTCCAAACTTATGGCTTGTTTGGAAGTTTAGAGAGGGAGGAGAGTAGAGGGGAGTAGAGGGGAGGGGAGTAGTGGGGAGGAGAGTAGAGGAAAATGATTCCCCTCCACCTTGTTTGGATGTTTTTAAAATTAGTAAGGGGGAAGGGAGTAATTAGCCCTTCCCCTTGTGTAATTTTGTTAATATAATAAGGGTAAATTAGGTAATTTACTTGGTCAATAGTTTATATATTCTACTCTCTCTCCAAATCTCTCCAATTTGGGGGAATTAAAAATGGGGGGCTAGAGGGAGTTGAAACCCCTCCAAACCCCTCTCCCTCCTTCCTTAAAAAATTTCCAAATAAGGTAATTAGATTACTCTCCCTCCCTCTACTCTACTCCCCCTTTTTTTTTAAACATCCAAATAGACCATTAAGGAACTATTCATCGAACTAGAGACTGCTGTTTGAATGGCTTCTACAACCTTAGTTGCATCACAATGTTCATTTGATTGAAAAAGTGATTTGTAATACCCCACAGCAATATTCTCCACCATTACGTCCTTCTCATGCCACACTTTATTTTCATCACATAAACCTTTGATAGTATTTCTTTGAAAGCGATTTGAGGCCTTTGCATGGAATAAGCCTATGTTTCGGTCCCCACTAACCAACCATGTATTGTGAGACCTTTGGTTCCACATTGTACTTTTCGCATCTAACCACATATTTAGGTCCTTTCGGCATTGATGAATTTCAACTTCATTTTGTCTAATTGTCTTGTCGTCCTCCGGAGCACCAACTCATGTAATCGCTTCTACAATCCATCAATATTTCTTCCCACACGACCAAATTCCACCTTGTTCCATTCCTTCAGTCTCTCACAACACTTATCAATAAAATTTATTAGTTGGTTGCCCCTAGTTTTATTTAAACCCTCCTGCCACGACTCAATTTCAAACTCATCACACCTAGGGTCTTGAAGCCACATAGTCTCAAACTGGAAATTTTTTTCATATTTCATTCAATGTCTACTCCCAGTTAAAGCTATTCAGAGTGCAAGAATGGAGTGGTCAAGAGCCGAGTTTTCAATGTGATCAGTAGCTTCAGGGAATTTTTGTCTCCATGCACTATTAGCCAAACCCTTGTCTAACTGAATCTACAATCAGCCTTCATTTGAATAATTTTTAAACCATGCAAATGGTGCTCCAAAGAATCCAAGATCAGCAAAGCCACAATGGTGCATCACACTTCGAAATCTAGCCATTTGTCAAGGTGGTCAAACATTGCCCCCTTCCTTCTCAGCAGCCTTTGTGATTTCGTTGTAGTCCTCAGTGTATAACCATGATAAAGAGCTAATCAGTGCAAGAGATTCTAGTAGTGTCCATGTCTCCTCCCTCTTACTAGTATCGAGGTGCCCATAAAAACCCGTTAGACGTCACACATCACCATTGTTATCACTGTCAACAAAAGTATCAATGTACCATTTAGAAAACTTACAAGCCTCAACCTTTGATTCCGGTTTCCACAATAATGCAAGTCCTCCACTGTTGCCATTACTTGAAACATCAATCCCTTATGTATAACCCAGTTCATGTTTCAACCTATTCATAACCTCATTGTGTAGTTTAGTCTCCATGAGGAAGACAAACTTGGGAACTTCTACCCTCAAGACTTTCTTAAGGACCTGAACGGTTCATTGGTTCCCAAACCCCCAACAGTTCCAGCTTAGAGTACTCATCACTTCCGGCGGTGCTGTTGAGCAGCCACCGTCATTCCAAAGTTTTGTGCCATTAGTTTCCCCAATTTCAAAGTTTACTCTTCCAATTTTTGTTTCTTGTCTCTTTCCAAAGTATCCTGAATAATCTCCCCAGACTTGTGTTTCAAACACAAATGCTGCATTCCATTCTTTATTGTATCCATAGGCTGTGTAGTTGGGTCTATCCGTTTTCAAGTGGGTAGTTTGGCCTGAGGATGTGTTTGAGTTACTTGAAATTGATGTGTTTCCAATTTTCATCTAGGAAGATTGAAAACAAAATGAATTTTAAAATTATGTGGACCAAATGTGAGGGTCATATTTTCATATAGTTGGCATATCCTATGACAAAGTACACTTTACATATATTTGGGTAACTCTAAATGGATTCAAGAATATTTTGAAAGACCTTAAAAAGGTTTTTCAACAAGGAAGTGAATCTCATACCAGTACGGTCGGAAAATAGCGTACCGATCACCAAAACGGTACAGTTAACCCTCCATATTGTACCAAATTTCATTTTTGTAACCTACTAGATGATATAAAAGCTTTATTTTATAGCCATCATCGTACACAATGACTCACACAAAGAATCTACATACTTCTTGTGAAATTACCACGTACTTATGCGCCTTAGGGTTTTGTAATAAAGTTGTCTTCAATTCTATAAGTGTGCAGTGAAGAATTTTGCATCCAAAACATACTTCAAGTTGCTGGGAGTTAGTCACAAATTGTAAATTTCTGAGATTGAAGAAGTTTTTACAAGATCAAATCTAATTGGAGATCAGCGTAATGGTTCTATTATAGGTACGTACTTTGGGATAAACCAGGAGGGTAAGATTCCTTATACTTGTAATCTTTTTTTCTTGATTAATATATTCTTGAGAATGGTAACTTGAAATTCACTCGGTGGGGTTTTCGCCTTGTGAAGTTTTTCCCCATTAGTCAACAAATCACTATGCCAAATTTAATTTCTGCTTCACTCTATATGAGAATTGTGATTTGTTGGTGCCTTCACAATATTTGCCTAAAATTTGAATAATTAATTAACTTGGGTAATTGAATTATTTAACTAGAGTCAATCTATAACCCAACACCAAAGATTGCCAAGACACTAATTGTACAATTTTGTCTGGAAGAGAGCCACTAGATTAAAAAAGGGTAGTACTTCACGCCTAAAACACAACTTTTGCTATAAAAGTGATGTGAGTTTAAATAAGAATTTTAGTATTTGTTTGGGAACAAGTTATTTATCTTTTTGCTGAAACTATCCTAATGTATACTTATACTTTGAAAAAGCAAGAAAAAAAATGAAGTTTTAAAAAGTTGTACATAAAAACTAAAAACTAAAAGTTGAGCTTCTAAGCTGATGCAGGACAACCTAGGCTTCCCACCTAGATTAGTCCTACCGTAGACCTTAGGCTTCCCACCTAAGGTGTTTGGATTCACCACCAAACAAACACAATGCAATCTTTGCAAATAATCTCAATAATAATAATCATACTCCATAAAATACAAAAGAAATCAACCGGAGCTTTATATGTAGCTTCAAGAAATCACAAAGATAATGATAAACTCTCCTAAACAAATCCTAAACAATTTCAAATACTAATATGATAATCCTAAACAATTTCAAATGCTAATTCGATAATCCTAAATAAAGGATAATGATGAACAACTAATTCTAACCAAACTCAAATATCAATCCAAACAAACAAATAACTAGGTTACAATATGAAATTATCCCCAGAAAATCTGAAATGAAATATTGAAATAACTTTTGATTATGCTCCTGCATTATAATCCCTTGGTTTAAGAAAACTCGACCTTGAGTTTTGTAGTGATGAAGAATTAGGACTTCAATGCATACTACTTCCTTCAAATTAGAAATCACCTTAGGAAGCACTAAGAGTAGAATAACCTTCAATTCCACGATACCATAGAACTCCTTTGGAAACACACAATCAATTTGTTGAACAGGCACAATTTTATCTTGAACCATAGTATCAACCTTTTGGACTTCTTCTACCTGTAGATGTTCATCATCATAATGGATCATGAAGGGCTCAGTAGCACTTTCATCAGAATCAACCTCCACATCAAGTGCACCCTCTAAATCTTTGCTCACTTGTTGAAATTTCTCTTCTTGTGTAGACTCTATAATAGGCTCTTCTTGCTACATGAATGTTGAACCATCATCTATTGGCACTTGTACCTCTATTTCAACATTAGTCTTTGGTGGAACTTAAGCATCCTTTTTCTGAGTAGAAGAGTCTAGTAAAACCTTTTATTATTTTTCTTAAGTCTTGAGCTATAACAATGAGTTCTTGACGGAAGGATGAGGTGTTTTCTTGCTAAATACTATCTCAGTGGTGTAAAAAACTCCCATGAGAGGATTGAGGTTGATAATTCTCTTGATAGCATTGGGGAACATATTTCTCTCTAAGTATTTGTTTCATTTCATTCCAATCAGTTATGGCAGGCTTGTTCCATCCTTTACTATGATTCTCAATACTCTGCCAAAAGTCTCTAGGTCTACTTCTCAATTTCAACCTAGCAAACTTAACCTTATTAGCATTTGGCAGACATGTTTGATCAAAGAATTGATCCATTTCATCTAACCAATTAATGAAGGTCCATGGATTTGGACGTCCATCAAATATTGGTACTTTTGAGACTACCATGATTCACTGGAATAGACTTTCAACAATTTGAAATGAACATGGCCTTGGTAATCTGGGCTTTGGTTGGTGCTCTATACTAATCATTATGTAGGGCTTGATGAGTGTGGCTTGTAAGTGAACTCTAGTGTCTGCTGGAAATGTTATGCCTTTGACTTCTTATATATATATATATATATATATATATATATAAATACAATAAAGAAAGAACTACAATATAAAACTAAAATCCACCAAATAGTAGCACGTCAGACATTAAAACACCGAAACTAAAGAAAGAAGTTCAGAGTAAACTAAGAAAGAAGAAACTTCAGAGAGAGCAGTCATGAAAGCTTCGTTGGGTTCCTCATAGTAGCAGCAACATGAACTCATTGGCAATGGCTAGTGGCGGTGCTCAAAGGTGGAGATCAAAACTTGTAAGTCAGATCTCGATGGTTGGTGGCGAAATGCCAAGCTTCGTGAAGTAGCATGGAGAGATTTTTGATGCTTGATCTCGGCGGTGTTGCTCTAATAGTGACATCGACGACTACTTGTTGACTTTCAGACTCTCTTTCTCTTGTTCTGATGGGCTAGGGTTATGGTGGAATTTGGGTTCTTTGTTTTTGAGCAGATATGGCTTGATTGGTGGTAATTTGCAAAGATCTTGTGAGACATGCTTGGAGTGTTGATGATCGTGGGTTATACTGCCGATTTGGCTGTAGAGTTTATCAAAGTGGCTGGGTGTTTCCTATTTGGCTTGAAAGGAGTTAATAGTGATGTTGGATTGACAGTGGTTGAAAGAATGACAGATTTTGGGCTGTTGAAATTTTGAAAGGTAGAATTGAGCTCTAATACCAAGTTGATGTAGGACAACCTAGGCTTCTCACCTAGATTAGTCCTACCGTAGACCTTAGGCTTCCCACCTAAGGTGTTTGGATTCACCACCAAACAAACACAATGCAATCTTTGCAAATAATCTCAATAATAATAACCATAATTTGTAAAATACAAAAGAAATCATCTAAAACTTTATATGCAACTTTTAGGAATCACAAAGATAAGGATAAACTCTCCTAAACAAATCCTAAACAATTTTAAATACTAATCTGATAATCCTAAACAATTTCAAATACTAATCCGATAATCCTAAAAAAAGAATAATGATGAACAACTGATAATCCTAAACAATTTCAAATACTAATCCGATAATCCTAAACAAAGGATAATGATGAACAACTGAACCTAACCAAACTCAAATATCAATCCAAACTAAACAAATAACTAGGTTATAATCTGAAATTATCCACGAAAAATCTAAAATGAAATATTGAAATAACTTTTGATTATGCTCCTGCATTATAAGCTCTAGACAAATAAACACAAATGTCTTATTTTCATATGGTGCCATATGTCAATGAGACATAAGTCTTGTATGCCAGTGGACGCATACAAGATTTTCCCCTTTTAACTAGTGCTATCCAAAAGAGAAAGACAAAAAGAAGAAGCCAAGACGCTAATGTTACAATTTTATATAGAGAGTGCGCCACTAGATTAATAACAGTTTAGAACTTCACTCCTGAAATACAATGACTTTCACTATAAATGTTGTCAAGCCTAAGTAGTTATAATTTAAAATCCCAAAAAAATGGAGGAGAGGAGTTACAGTAGGATCTGCATCATAGAAGGATCTGGATTTATTAGTTCTTGGCATGTCAAAAAGCTTCTGGAGAAAGGTCATACCGTCCATGCAACTTTGAGGAACCAAGGTTTGTGTGTGTGATGTGAATGTGTACATATGTGAATGTGTACTATGTAGATAGACTCTCATAATCTATCAGTTAACTTACAATTGCAGGGGACACCTCCAAAGTAAATCTCCTAAAGTCCTTCCCAAATGCAGAGAACAAATTAGTGCTATTTTAAGCTGATGTTTACAATCCCACTAAGTTTGAACCCACAATTAAAGGGTGTGAATATATTTTTCATGTGGCTATCCCAATGGTACATAACATCCAAAGCTCTCATGTATTATGTCCATTAATTTCTAAAGCTACAGTTAGTTCTCCTATATAGTTTAGAGAATTTTGGTGATTAATTGTTTGATAATCTGAAATTTATAGTACAAGGATACAGCTGAAGCGGCTGTTACAGCGATAGAATCATCGCCGATGCATGTATTCAGTCAAAAACCGTGAAGCAGCTCATCTATAATGTCCTCTTCACCATTGACAGGAGATGAAGTTTGTTTCAAGTTGTTGAGCGTCATTTTTGTAAAACATAAATAGAAGGAAGGAGGCCTAACCTAGCAACACAGGCAGCAAATAGTAGTGGCAAGTATAGACTAAAACCATTAAACCCAAACGGCAGGAATAATGGGTCACAGGTCCATAAAATAAATAAATGGGCCTTGAGGAAGCAAATGGGCTTAAAAAGCCCAGAAAGAGAGAATGACAAACCCATGGGCAATGTATGATGTGAAAAAACAAGAATGGGCCACGGCAAGCTCAAAGTAATGTAAGCAAAGAGAGTAGGGGATTGTTGGCAGGCCCACAAACCCCAAGGATGAGTATGAAGTAATTGGGCCAGGGAAGCCCAATGAATTAAGTAAAATCCCATTGGAATACAAAGTTAAGAAAAGGGCTGAAGAAACTCAAAACAAGTAAATGGGCCGAGGATACCAAAGAGGACACAAGAGCACCTCAATAAGAAAGCCCATAGCCATGCAAAGCTATTTGGGGAAGATAGTAAACGGCAGGTCTAAAAGAGGACCAGCAGGACCAAGTCATTACAACAGGAATAATAGAATAGTATGGCAAGAAATGATGGCAATCAAGAAATAGGCTAAGAGAAATGTAAAACCTAGTATCAAATGAAGCTTGACCCCTAAAGGGAACAGTGAATTATAAAATAGCCCACATAAAAGAATGAAGAGGTGTGGCAAACTGTGCAAACAAAGCTCTAGACCGCGGCAAACACATGAGCAACAAGTAGATTTTGGGCATACATGAAAAGGAAGCACGCGCAAGGCCCAAGCATCACCAGCTTGTACCTAGCCAATATGGGACATGGTGGGGTCATAGGTCAAAGGTAAGAGGTAAGGGGGGTATGGTTTGGTGGTGGGGAGAGGGGAAAAAACCTATTCTGCAGCTCCTATCCAAGCCCTTTTAGGAGGTACATCCTACTGGGATGACAGACCACCCAAAAAAGGCAAGGCTGAGGGAGGAATCGCTAGATGCATGCTATGAGGGAAAGAGAGAGAAAGCATTTACACTATGGCAGGAAAGGATGACACGGCGGACTAACAAACGACACAAACCTGCTTTTATCTGGCGAGGGTAAGTGGTACATAGACAAACTCTTTGGTGGTCAGCAAGTACGCCGAGACCAGACAAAGGCGGTTAAAGGGCAAAGAGGTAAAATCTAGTCATGGCAGGCCATATAAGAAGACCCTTGCATTGCCTTGTAAAAAGGATCAAAAAACAGAGGTATTACAAAGTGAAAAAAAAAAAAAAAAAAAAAAAAAAAAAAAAAAAAAAAAAGAAAGATAATATAATGGGCATGCACCAGTAGGTTGGTTCCCTTCTCTCCCCCTCGAAATCCCACTCTCTTTGAGGCTAGTAAACAATAGAGATTCCTTTGGGCACTAATCAATTAGGTCTGATTCCCTCAAAGTCATTAATTCCCACGGCAAGATCTTTTTCCTGGGAGATTAGTTTCATTGAAAGGAGGCGTTCTTCCTCTTTGGTCTTTGCCTCTACAGACCCAAACTTGACTTGATATTATTTTTTCGATTAACTCATATTGTCACTTAATCATTTACTTCTTTTGTAAAAGCTATTGTTATTACTGTGATTGTCATAAATAGGGATTACTTGGTCATTTTTCATTAATAAAATGTCACTATATTTTTGTTCTTCTGTTATTGTTATATCTGCCTACCGTAAATCATTTGAAATAGCTCTATCTGCCATAAGTACACTTTTGGCAGACGAGGCCTAGTTTACGCACAAGCCGGCTCAAAGTGAGTTACAGTTGAGCTGGTCCTAACTCTCCTACTCAATATACTCGAGCCCATCACCACAGGAGACAGCCCAGCCCAACGCCTAGTACGCAAAAAAAAAGGCCCCTACACAAGTCTTGCATTAATGAAACCTGTTGGACACCTTTTGATGTTTCATTCACTTATGCCAATGATTTTACAATGGTATTTCCTTCTCATATTTCTCAGCAATGTCGTAGAATTCCACTCAATGTTATGATTTGTTGGAAAATGGTTTTTGCAAATGTTAGGGAGGTTATTTTTTTTAGCTAAAATTAAAGTGGGACCTACACGTCATTTGAAGCGAGTCCAAGTTGGATTGCATTCTCTTTCATGAGAAAATTAATGTTATGTGGTCATTTTCCCAACACCATTAAGGAGTGAATGAGAAATTGACTCCTAAAATACTTACTTGAACATAGTCTAAAGAGGAAAATTCCTTGAGTTACATATAAGAAAAAAAATTAAACATTTTATGATTTTGTATTTTTGTGGGCATGGGTTATGTGGGTTAGGAATGTGCATGCACCGATGGGGTCGATTTCCTCATAGCTGGCACCTTACAACACTGTTTGTAGTCAATTTTCCAATCTTAGTCAGTGCGGTTTTTCTAGGTCAGGGTAGTCGGTTCTATCGGTTGTAATTGAAGATGGCTAGAAATCGTGAGTTCAAGTTTTAAGTATAAACCCCCCCCCCCTTTTTTTTTTTTTTTTGAGAATGGTATAAACTTAATAAGATAATGTAATTTTTATTTATTTATTAAAATACACTTTTGATCCTTAAACTTTGGGGTTATATTCAATTTTATCTTTAGACTTTTGTCCATTTCCGTTAGAAATCTAGTGAAACATGGCATTATATAGGTCACATTACTTAATGGTCAGTTTGGATTGAAGGGGAGGGATGGAGAGTAGAGTAGATTTAGTCCAAAATTAGATTATTTTCAACAAACTCTACTCTACTCCCCTCCACTCTCCCTCCTTCACCCCTCCATCCAAATGGGCCCTAATGGATGACACTTTATCAAGCACTTACCGATTAGATTACTAACAAAAATGGACTTATATGGGTGATGTGTCTAAATGGAAGACATTTATCTTAACAATCAAACTACTGTTGCCCCCGGGAAAAATTTTTAGCCTGTTTTTAGCCCATTATGAATCCTATGCGCAAGATATAGAAACCGTGTTTGGTGATTAGGGTTTTAGTTTTGGTGATTAGGGTTTTGGTCTTGTTGTTGTTTTAAGATAGGGTGAAAAACTGTAGCCGCACTTCGCATTTTCCCTGATAATAGTGAAATCCCTACAATTCCGTGGACATTAGCAAATTGCCAAACCATGTAAATTTTGTCTTGTGAGTGTGATTGTTTTCTTTGGCGTGTATTTTCTCTATTTTTTTGGTTTCTCACAAGTTGAGAATTTCGGGTTAATTCCCTACAATAATGAATATGATAATAGTAGGCTTGAAGTTGTAACACTTGTTTGTGGCCTAGTGGGAGGAGAAATTCTTGTTCCTTATGTACCATCATCTGTGGAAACAATATTAGCTCTGCTCGCAGGAAATTTATTTTTCTTAAATGCATTGAAGTTTTTGCAAGAACTTTTGGGTTCAATTCCTCTTGTTCATATTGAAGACATTTGTCAAGCACATATCTTTTGCATGGAAAAACCATCAATGAAAGGTAGATTTCTCTGTGCTGCCACGAATCCAACCACAAGAGAGGTTTCAAGTTACTTCCAAGAAAAATTTCCAGAATATCAGATAGGGAAAGAGTAAGACTTTTATTTGAATTTTGATTGCCAAACTACCTTTCCGTTTTTTTATTTATTAATAGAAAGTTCCCTTCTTCTTCTTCTTTTCTTATGTTTATTTTTAAAAAGAGATTCCAAAAGAGCAATGCCACATCTGCAATATTTCGGAATAATTTCACAATAAATTTTAAGTGAAAAGCTGTTATTAGTGTATAAAAAAGTTATGTTAGTAACGAGCTCAAATTAGAATTACTAACAACTTACTACCAAAGATTTCTTGTGAAATTGTTATGGAAATCATTACTCATTCAAAAACTATTTTTAGCTTGAGGCATTTCTTTGACAATAACATTTCATTTCAAATTCATTGAAGGACCAGATAAAGGAGTTAGATGTGATTCTACAAAGATAATGACTATGGGGTTTGAGTATGCATATGATACAAAAAATATATTAGATGATGCCGTGAAATGTGGAAGGCGACTCAGATATCTAATTAAATGAACATTCTGATTTCTTGAAGAAATGTATTAATAATGTGAGAAAGTCTAGAGATACAATTTTTGTCATGGCCCTAATGTGGTTGATTGTAAGTGAAGGAGAAAAAATGATTGATTTATGTAAAAATGAATTGTTTATCACTCACAATCGGTCATTTCAAAAAATTGTGGCAAATAGTATGATATGAAAACTGAAATAAGTTTGTAATATTTCTTAACACTATTTATTTTAATGCAAAGTGATTCCTGCATATAATAACTTTAGTTAGTGTTCTAAATGTACTTTAAAAATATAATAAAAAATTAACTAAATATTCTTTATTATTTATTAATAAAAATATAATAAAAAACATTAACTAAAAATTAACTATACTTTTTCTGATCTTCTCTTCAAAAAATAATCATTTAAAAAAAAATCAATTGTTGTTACATTTTAATATGACTATTTAATGATTACTGAGTTGGATTTTTATTAGTCCATAATATTTTTTTGAGAATTTGCTAAAGTTACTATAATTTTTATTACAAAAATATTACAGACTGATGTGATGTTGAATGTAATTATGGCACTTCTATAAGATAATAAGTTAATATTTGAATTACTATTTGTAATTTGTGACTCATCAATTTGTAAAACCTATGTACTAAAATTTTGAAATATTTTTAACGTCACTCAATAATTTGGACCTCTTTAAGAGTGGATAAAGGCCCCCAAATGGGGGATGATAAGTGAATTTTTTATTTAAATATATATATATATATATATATATATATATATTTATGATGGCCTATGATGGCCTATATATTCATGTTATCTATGATGGCCTATGATGGCCTATATATTCATGTTATCTATGATGGCCTAATTAGATTGAAATTTTGTAAAATGTATTACATTTTGAGAGGCTCAAATTTATTGTAGACCCATATACTTATTGTGGGGTCAAAAACACTATGAAAAAAGAACAAATCTAAATGAATCCGATCAACACAACTAATTTGTAAGAAACAAGATGGAAACAAACTGAGGATCAAGATGGATTAATAGACTATATTTCACTAAAAATGGCTTTTGCTTAGGTGTACAACAATTGCTAGACTATTACAATGCTTTCTCTATACCTTTCTCTCTTTCTCTCTCTTTTTCTCTTAAAACCAAGATCCCCCTTCCTCTTGGTAAGGTCCTTTCATTCTCCTAGCTCCCCCTTTCCAGCTATGCTTTATCTTGCTAGATGTCAGAGGATGCTAGTTCAATTAGACACTTCTCCCCCTACTTTGTGATCATGAAGGAAGACTTTTGGAGTATTCTTACTGTTTAGGCCGGTCATTCATCATTAAATGCGGCTAACATTAGGTAGTAACATCTAATTAATGTGGAGGTGATTATTACTTTGAGATTTGTATCATTTCTTCTAAGTGCTCAATGAGAATTCTAGGTCAGGCTCTAGTCCTTGGCTATATTGTTGACGCTTTCCTTAGCAAAGGGATTCTCAGCTTACCTTGGCTGGCAGCCTGAGTCATTCTATGGCCCTCCTCGGTCCTCCGGCTTATGATGTTAAGACTTGGGTCAAGCCCATAAATTTTATGTCACTGCTTCAATAGGCCTTCCTCGACCCAGAGCCCATTTGGTGGAGACATCCCCCTACACTTATGGTACAAGTAAATGGTCTTACAATAAATATAGGTCTCTTGGGTCATACTATCATTAATATGAGCAAAGAAGATTGAAAAAATTAAATGAAATTTAAAAAGACTTCTTTATTTAATCTTAATTTGAAAATAAAATTTTGATAAATAAAAATATGCACTCCACATTGAACGTGTTTTCTCTCCACTCACTAACAAAATGGTAACAGAATAAACGATTTAGACATTCAAAGTTTTATTAGTTTTTAATTTTGACATTAAAATTAGTTCAAGTGATGTTTTTTATTTCGATTTTTGTTGGTGGTCGTTTTTGCAAAATCTTACAAATCCAAATGCAAAGTAAAGTCCAATTCACTTTGGGCCCAATGAGAAGTAAAAGAAGCCATTTTTGTAACATTCCCAACAAAAAAAAAGCATGGAGTTTGGCACAAACAGGCCGCCTTTGAGCCCAGTTCATAGTCCCTTGCGTATTGTCTTCTGTTTCCTAGCTGTTGTAGAGTTTTTACTTTTTGTATATATTGAGAAACAAGTAATGCCAAAACTTCCTATAAAAAAAATAAAAATAATAAAGTAATGCCAAAACTGTGTGTAAGAATTCAGAGTTTCAAATTCTATGATTTTATTTTTATTTTTATTTTTTAATTCTATAGTTTGAAGAGTGGAGATTAAATTCTAAATTAATATTTCTGTGAAAAACATTAATAAGTGTCAACCAATTAAATTACAAAACTTTTGACATCATTTGTTAGAGATTTATGTTGGCCAAAATACTATTTTATAGTTTTACTAGCCTCATCACACACGCTTTGCGCGTGCAATAAGACTTTTTTTTTTTAATTTTATCTAGTGTCATAATTTTCCATTTACTTTAATTTTTAGATTATGACCAAAAAAAATGCCTTAAAGCTCTCATTTAAAGAGATTAATCTATTTAGACTATTTTTCAAAGTGGATTGAGAATTTTTTTTTTTAATCAAATTTTTGGATAAGTTTGTTTTGAAGATATAGATTAGTAGGATAGTGTCCTATTTTGTAAACATTTTAAGTAGAGTTGGAAATATATTTTTACCAAGTGTTGATACTCAATTTGGGAGCCCAGTAGAAGGAAGAAGCCTAGCAACATGGACAGAAAAGAGTTAGTAAGTGGATAGAAAAACCATTAAGTTCAAGTGGTAGGAATAATAGATCATAGGCCCATAAAATAAACAAATGGGCCTTGAGGAAACAAATGGGCTTTGAGGAAACAAACGGGCCTAAAAGAGCCCAGAGAAAGATAATTAGCAAACTCATGAGCAGTATATGATGTAGAAAAGTGAAAATTGGCCACAGCAAGCCCAAAGTAATGCAAGCAAAGAAAATAAGGGACTAATGGAAAGTCCATGAGCCCCAATGATGAAAAATAAGAGGTCATTGGGCCAGGAAAGTTCAAATGAGTTAGTAAAAGCCCATGGGAATGTAGAATTAGAAAAAAGGCCGAGGATGCCCAAGGAAAGCAAATGGGCCAAGGATGCTCAAGAGGAAATAAATGGGACACAAGAGCCCGCAAGTAATGTAATAAAAAGCCCAATGATTATACTGAGTCATTGAGATAAGGATAAGCAACAGGCTCAAAGAGACCTAGCAAGCTTGGGTCAAATAACATCACAGCAGGAATGGCAGAGTGATACGGCAGGAAATGGTAGCAAGACTGCAGGAAGGAGCAAAAGAGTAGGCTGAAGGAAGAAAAGCCCACAATCAAGCAAAGCCTAGTCCCTAAAGGGAGCAAGCTATACAGAATAGGAAATCAAACAATGGCTCACGCCATAAGAAGTCAAGGATGGGTGGCAGAATGTGCAGATGAGCCTCCAGACCATGGCCAACGCATAGGTAATGGGTAGGTTTTGGACATACAAAAAAGTGGAGCACGTGCAAGGCCCAAACATCACCAACCTGTACCCAGACAATACAAAAAGTGGTGGACCATGAGTCAGAGATAAGAAAGGGTATAGTTTGGCTGTGGGGAGAGAGGAAAACCTATTCTGGAATTCCTACTTAAGCTTTTTTGGGGAAAATGTCCTGTTGGGATGACGTTCCGCCTAAAAGAAGTAATGATAAGTTGTAACCATTAGGTGCATGCTATGAAGGATCAGAAGAAAGAAAGCACCTACACCGTAGCAAGTAAGAATGCCACAACAAACAAACAAACAAAATAGTATTCTTTGTCTGGTGATGGGGAGTGGCACAACCAACACAGGTAAGTGGTGGTGACTAGGCGACTGACAAACTAGTGGTGGTCAGCAAAATCACCTAAATCAGACAAAGGTAGTTAAGTGCTAGAATAATAAAAGCCAATCACGATAGACATTATATAAAAGACCCTTGCCGTGCACAGAGGAGGACGATCATGGTAATAGTAACCTCTAGGAGAGAATCGCAACATATAAGCAAGCACTGAGAAAGAAAAAGGAAAAAAAAAAAAATAGAAAAGAAGAATTAGAAAGAACGAAAAAACAGAGAGCATAGAATAACAAGCATGCACTAATAAGTTAATCCCCTATCCCCTCTAAAGTCCTGTTCTCTGTTAAAAAGCAAAGGATTCTTCTAGGTACAAGTCATTTAGGCCCGTTCCCTCAAAGCAATTAATTTCTTTTTGGAGAAGATTATTCACTTTGAGGAAATGGCTCCCTTCTTGATTTCAGCCCTGTACTATAATTTGGCACAGCAGATTGATATTTCCCTCTTTGATTCAACAAACTCATTATTATTTCTTCCCCACTTATTTTTGCTATTTTATGTACGGGGTGTTTATTGTCGCTCCCCTTTATTTATTCTGTCTAAGTAGTGAACACATTTCTTTTGTTATTTCTATTACATCTGCCAGCCATAACTTTCTCATAGCAGCTCTGCATGTCATGAGCATGTAACCAAAGTTTTGGCAAAAGGGACATAGTTTGTGCATAAGCCGGACCAAGGTGGGTTATAATTGGACCGGTCTCAACTTCCTTATCGAGAACACTTGGGCCTAGTATAGTAGGAGGCAGCCCAACCCAACATTACAAAAAAGACCCACTACACCAACTTATTCTTAAGTTTTGTTTATGCTTAATGTAGTGTCTAAGCGTATTTTTGAACCACATAAAAGGACAGTTCATATAGAGAAATTATTTTATATATAGTATAGATAAATAGTGCCTTTACCATGAATAAATAATTTTTTATTAGTATTATTATACTATTTTTTATGATATACAACAGTTATATCTTAGCAGGTATTCCAAAACCACTTCTAGAAATGCTTTTCGATAAATGCGGGTATTTGGTTGCGCATGGAAAATCAATTTTCTAGAAATTCTTCTCAGTTGACCGTGAGTCAAGGGTGAAAATCACTTCCGTTTTTATTTTCACTTTAAATATCCTTTTCCGGAAAACAGAGAGAAAGAGAGCACGAAGAGAGAGAGAGAGAGAGAGAGAGAGAGAGAGAGAGAGAGAGAGAGAGAGAGAGAGAGAGAGAGAGAGAGAGCATGAGCCGCGAGCTCGACCTTAGACCCAGACCCAGACCCATCGCCATGGACCCACAAACCTATCACCTTCGACCTTCGATCCAGACCTAGTGAGTCGCACCATGAACTCATGAACCGCGAGTCGCACCTCGCCGTGCCAATCGAACCCAGTCGCCTCACCGCAATGATCTGACCGGATTTGATGATTTTTTTTCTTTGGTTTTGTTTCTTTTATGGCTTTTGATTGCCGGAGTTTGCTGCCGTGGATTGAATTGGAGTTTCGGTGGTGTGTGGTGTTGGGATTTGACTGTGATTTTGAAATTTTTTGTAATAAATTTGTTTGGATGCTGAGAAAATAGTTGAGAAAATGTAAAAAATGTGTAGGAAAATAGCATTTTCAGAATAGAACCAAACACATGAAAATATTTTCTACAACAATTTTCATAATGCAACCAAATACTTAAAAATATTTTCCTTTCCTGAAAATAGCATTTTCGAAAAGTAAGTTATTTTCCGGAAAATATTTTACAGGAACCAAACATAGCCTTAGTGAAGTAGTTGAGTAAGGCTATAACTAAAATAATATATTTTTATATATTACAATTTCTTTTTGCCCTTTACTTTTCTAACAAGCGTGGCTCATGCATGAGATAACAAAAATTTCTCCTATATATTTTTTTCTTTATATCCGAACTTGAATTTCGATAATTGCGAAATCTGAATGTACCTTAAACTTAGAGTATTTGGTACCTTAAACTTAGAGAGATTAATCTGTTTAGACTGTTTTTCAAAGTGGACTGAGAAGTTTTTTTTTTTTTTTTTAATCAAATTTTTGAATAAGTTTGTTTTGAAGGCATAAATTAGTAAGAGAGTGTCTTATTTTATAAGCATTTTAAGTGAAGTTAGAGATATATTTTTACCAGGTTATCATTAAGTTTTGTTTCTGCTTAATGTAGTGTCTAAGGGTATTTTTAAACAATATAAAATACAATTCAAAAAGGGGAATCATTTTATATATAGGGTCCATTTGGATATAGTTGAAAACTGAAAAATACTGTAGCAAATAATTTTTAAACGTGTAAATAGTACCGTGAGACCCATTTTTAATGAAAAAGTTACTGAAAAGTGAAATTTGCGGGTTCATAAACAGTAAAATTTGTGGAAAAAGTCAAATATCATGAACAATAGCCACAATAGTAAATAAACAGTAAAAAAATTGACTGAAACCCGTGAAAAAAAAAAAAAAAAAAAAAAAAAAAAAAAAAGCTGAAACGCAAACGCACTTTTCAGCTATTCAGACCAATCCAAACAGGCACATAGTATAAATAGATAGATAGATCATGGTTTTAAAAACCGAACCGAGCATCGAACTGTTTTTTTTTTTTTTTTTAATTTCGAGTTCAACCCTGGTTTTTGACCGGTTTTTGGCCGGTTTTTCGGTTGTTGACCGGTTATTGACCGGTTTTGGAGCTTTTAACCGGACCGAATTGGTTCTCGATTCGCAATTGAACCAATTGGATCGGTCGGTTCGGTCCGGTTTTTAAAACAATGAGATAGATAGATAGATAGATAAATAGATAGTGCCACTACCATGAGTAAATAATTTTTTATTAATAATATTTTATTTTTTATGATATAAAACAGTAATATCTTTGCAGGTAATCAAAACCTGTAAATAATACGGTAAATTTAGTGGAGTAGCTTAGTAAGGCTATAACTAAAATAATATATTTTTATATATAACAATTTCTTTTTGCCCTCTACTTTTCCAACAACCGTGGCTCATGCATGATGCATATATAACAAAAATTTCTCCTATATATATTTTTTCTTTATATCCGTACTTGAATTACAATAATTCCGAAATTTGAATATTTCTGTCAGAAGTGTCTTGCCACTTACTTTCAAAAAAAAAAAAAAAGTCTTGCCACTTGTATTTTCTGAAAAAAAAAAAAAGATTCCTGTTACAGTATTTGCCACTTGCGTTTTTTAGAAAAAAAATATTAAAAAAAAGGTGCTACATGGGTTAGTCACTGTGTCTTGCCATTTGCGTTTTTTGAAAAAAAATAAAAAATAAAAAAAAAGATGCCGTATTGTTCATCGATGAAATCACTGCTGTTACTGTACAAGATTTTTTTTTTCCTCTTTTGATTACAGCCACACCCACACACGTTTTGTAACTTTTGTCTTATCTGACTCTTGAGTCCCACTCAGCTACTCCTCTTTAGACTTCTGCTCTCACCTCTAACTGATTCAACTCAGTCACTCAATACTCAACAGCCTGACTAAAGATAAGGAGATAAGACTTTCTTTTTGTTTTTTTTAATTTGAAATGACAAGTGCCCACGTGATGCCTGACCAAAGGTAAGGAGATAGTTATTTTTAAATTTGAAATAAGATAAGACTTAGGGGAGGTAAACATGGGGAAGAGATAAAATAAAAATAAAAATAAATAAATATTAAAGAGAATGAGAGTTGTGGTGGTGAAAAAAAACAGAGAATGAGACTTTTGATCACAGCCACACACGTTTTGTAACTCTTGTCTTATCTAAGACTCTTGAGTTGTCTGATCTCCCACTCAGCTACTCCTCTTTAGAGAGGAGAGTAGAGGGGAGTAGAGAAAAGGAGAGTAGTGAGAAGGAGAGTAGAGGAGAATGATTCACCTCTACCTTATTTGGATGTTTTTAAAATTAGTAAGGGGGAAGGGAGTAATTAGCCCTTCCCCTTGTATAATTTTGTTAATATAATAAGGGAAAATTAGGTAATTTACTTGGTTAATAGTTTATGTACTCTACTCCCCCTCCAAATCTCTCCAATTTGGGAGAATTAAAATTGGGGGGGTTAGAGGGAGTCCAAACCCCTCCCCCTCATTCTTTAAAAAACTTCCAAATAAGGTAATTGCATTACTCTCCCTTCCTCTACTCTACTCCCCCTCCTTTTTTAAACATCCAAACATACCATAAATACTCAACAGCCTGACAAAAGATAAGGAGATAAGACTTTCTATTTTGGGTAAAATATCATTTTTGTCCTTAAATTATTATAAAAATTCGTTTTTCGTCCCTAAACTTTCAAAAGTTTTATTTTTGTCCCTAAACTATCACAAAAGTTCATTTTTCGTCCTTAAACTTTCAAAAGTTCTATTTTCGTCCTTAAATTTTTAAAAGTTTTGACGGAGTGATGACGTGGCTTGACAGAGTGCTGATGTGGGAGGGACGAAAATCAATACGTTTGGAAAAGTTTAGGAACGAAAATAGAACTTTTGAAAGTTTAGGGACGAAAAACGAACTTTTGTGATAATTTAAGAACGAAAATAGAACTTTTGAAAGTTTAGAGATGAAAAGCAAACTTTTATGATAGTTTAGAGACGAAAATGATATTTTACCATTCTTTTTTTTAATTTGAAATGACAAGTGCCCACGTGATGCCTGACCAAAGGTAAGGAGATAAAACTTTCATTTTTGAATTTGAAATGAGATAAGACTCAGTGGAGGTAAACACGTGGAAGAGATAAAATTAAGATAAAAATAAATAAAAATAAAAAGAGAATGAGTGTTGTGATGGTGAAAAAAACAGTGATTTCATCATGTTGTTACGAATTTCTATTAACGAGTAAAAAAATAATTTTAATAAAAAATTAAAATTAAAATTAATAACAAATAATTATATATAATTTATTAAAAAAGATTGTGGAGGTAACATATTTATAAAAATAAATTGATGTAAAAAATATTACATATTTACTGTATAATTATTAAAATTAGAATTGTGTTAATTAGCATTGTAAGTTACTCGTTAACAATAATTTTTATACTTTTAAAAAAAAAACTTTTTGCAATTTTTTGTCATTTTTGATAATTTTTTACCAATTTTCTTTTATCTTTTTTGGCAATCTTTTTAATAACTATTTGTCGAGTCTTTTAGCTAAATATTGCTAAATTTAAAACATATTTGCGTTATAAATACTATTACAAGTTATTTAGGGGAATGAGGGGAGAGATTGAATTTCGGCAATAGTGTTGCCGAAATTTAAGAAATAGTAGGAGAGGGAATGAGAAAAACAGAGGAGAGAGAGAAGCTTGAATTTCGGCAACAGTGTTGCCGTAATTTGTCTGCCCAATTTTACTCACCTGTCCGGACGTGTGAGTGTGAGAAGTGCAATGAATTAGTATAAAAAAAAAAAAAAAAAGTAATTGTAGCAATGATATTAACGAAAACAGTAGGAAAAAAAAAGTAATTGCCAAAATCTGGGAAATATTTAAAGAAAAATATAATATGCTACGTATACAATATTTTCACAATAAATCATAGGTAACTAGTTATTATTAGTTCAAATTTAAATTTAACATTGAGATTATTATTTTAATCTAACAATAACAATAAGTAACAACCTGATACTTAGAATTTGTTGTAAAAATGTTGTAAAAATTGTGTGCACTTATCATTTCTTAAAAAAAAAAAAAAAAGTGTAATGGATTTGCCAAAAATGGGGAAAAAAAAAATAAAAACTTTTTTTTTCCCAATTGTGGCAATGGTATAATATTTTCCCCACAATTTCGTCAATGCCATTGCTAAAAATGAAAAAAAAAAAAAAAATTCTCAATCATGGTAATGGTTTTGCCGAAATTGTACCATTGCCACAATTGGGAAAAAAAATAGTAATTCTAAGTATCAGGTTGTTACTTATTGTTATCGTTAGATTAAAATAGTAATCTTAATGTTAAATTTAAATTTGAACTAATAATAACTAATTACCTGTGATTTATTGTAAAAATATTGTGTACGTAGCACATTATATTTTTCTTTAATTCTTCCCCAGATTTTGGCATTCACTTTTTTTTTCCTACCATTTTCAGCAATACTATTGCCACAATTACTTTTTTTTTTTTGGGCACTCACTCATTATTGCACTTCTCACACTCAAACATCCGGTCAGGCATAGGAAAATTGGGCAGATGAATTTCGGCAACAATGTTGTCGAAATTCAAGGTTTACTGTTGCCGAAATTAAGATTTTCTCTTTCCTCTTTTTTCTCATTCTCTCTCTTATATTTTGTTGAATTTCGGCAACAATGTTGCCGAAATTCAATCTCTCTCCTCATTCTCTTAAATAATTTGAAACAATATCTATAATACAAATATGTTTTAAATTTAGCAATATTTAACCAAAAGACTCATCAAATATGTGAGAACGTGGTGAGATAGAACTATTAAGAATAGTAAAATTGGTGAAAAGGTGATATTGTTTGGTGCGTGGGAGAAGATTTTTTTTCCTACTTACCCTATACATGTATTAAAGTGAGAGCTTTTTTTTTTTTTTTTTTTTTTTTTTTTTTTTTTTTTTGGAGTAAGAAGAATAGTTCATAAAAATGATAATATACCTACTCCAACCACCCCCCGCCTCGGCCATGCCCCCGCCCCCGACGATAAAACGTGATATTTATGTTAATATAAAACTCGAAAAAATTTGCCAAGTTTATCATGAACAAAATTTAGTTATAAAATTGTTTGTAATTTAAGATTATAATTTTACTTAATAAAATAAATATTATTGTATAAATTGAAAATTTAACAATTGAATTACATGTTCTTTATACTTTTAATACACATGTCAAATTTTGTGTCAATTGAATATTAATTACTATATGATCTATATGCTTATATTTTATGCATAATTTTAAATTACAAAAACTTTAAATTTAAAAAATTTAGTTATGATAACATAGTTATTGATTTTTAATTTTTTAAAATTTTTTACAAAGATAAAGAATATAAAAAAAAAGATATAATTCAATTGTACATCTGTCAAAATTTATCTTTAGTAAAAAAATATTGAATAAAATTATAAACTAAAATTACAATTAATTTTATAACTAAACTTTATTTTTCAACTATTATAAAAAAATGTTATGAAATTTTTTGTGTCGCTCTAAAGTCTTTGCATGTGCTATCCAAAAAAGAAAAGGAAAAAAAATTAACCATAAAATTATGCGGACCAAAGATGGCCAAGAGACCAATAGTACAATTTGTAGTTATTTCTTTTGTTTAATTAAACATTCCAGTTCATCAAAAAAAGAAAAGAAAAAGGGGTTCAATTTTATAATCTTGCGGCTAGTGCATATCTCACTGAATATCTTCTTGCATAAGAACCGGCGAGTGCATATCGCATCTAATATCATCTTGCATATCGGTTGTGGGACTAAATTAATAGAGGTTAGTACTCCAAGCTTAAAACACAATGAGTTACGCGATAAATGTTGTCGAGCCTGTGTGGTTAAAATGCCAGAAAAAATGGAGGAGAAAAGTTACAGTAGGGTTTGCGTCACGGGAGGATCTGGATTTATTGGTTCTTGGCTTGTCAAAAAGCTTCTTGAGAAAGGTCATACAGTTCATACAACTCTGAGGAACCCAGGTTTGTGTGTGTATTAGTATATATGTCAATAATTCGGCCACATACTTCTGCATATCTTTTGTCACAACTTTTCTATACGATTGATTGTGAGTGGTAGAGAAAAAATTATAAATTCATGTAAAAATAACAATCAATAAATCACAATCTATTATATAAAACAGTTACAAGAAAGGGCTTGGTAAAAATTGTTGTCCTAGAATAACTCGATTATGTGTAGATGAGTAGATCTCTCATGGTCTTTTATTTAACTTAAAATTGCAGGGGACACCTCCAAAGTAGATCTCCTGAAGTCCTTCCCAAATGCAGAGAACAAATTAGTGCTGTTTCAAGCTGATATTTACAATCCCACTGAGTTTGAACCTGCAATTACAGAGTGTGAATATGTTTTTCATGTGGCTACCCCACTGTTACATAACACCCAAAGCTCTCAGGTATCATGTCCAATAATTTCTAAATTAAGCTGCAGTTAGTTCTCCTATATATATTAGAGAATTTTGGCAATTAACAGTTTGATAATCTGAATTATATAGTACAAGGATACGGCTGAAGCGGCTGTTGCAGGGGTTAGAATCATCGCTGATGCATGTATTCGGTCGAAAACCGTGAAGCGGCTCATCTACACTGCGTCTGTAATGTCCTCTTCACCTTTGACAGAAGATGGAGTCTGTTTCAAGTCTTGCATTGATGAAACCTGTTGGACACCTTGTGATGTTTCCTTCACTTATGCCAATGACTTTACAATGGTATTTCCTTCTCATATTTCTCAGCAGTCCTTTCGTAATTTCTCCGTAATTATGCAGTTATTAGTGGGTCTAGTATACTTTTAGTCTTGACATATTATAATTTGTTCCAAGAATTCCACTCAATGTTAATGATTCGTTGGAAAAAATTGCAAGTGTTAGGGGGGCATATTTTTAGCCAAATTAATGTAAGGCGGGATCTACACGTCATTTGATCGAGTTAGAACGTGTTCTCTTTCACATCATGGGGTCAACTGCCAAAAACTATTAAGGAGTAAATTAAAAAAGAACTCCTAAAGTACCTAATTGAACGTGGGTTTAAAGTAAAAAAATGGTTGAGTTCCACGTAGGAAAGAAATTAGACATATTATAAGTTTATAATGTGTTCAAATTTTTTATCACACTGTTTCTGCTCTACTATATACTCAAAAATAAAAACATGTCATGTGTTCATATATTTTATTAAATGCTAAATTTATGCCCTCTATTATTTTAATTTCTTAAATATGATGATTTATTTATTTATTTATTTTAAGAAATTGAAATAATAGAAGGCATAAATTTGACATTTAATAAAGTATATAGACACATGACATATTTTTATTTATGAGTATATAGTGACGCAGGATGAATAAGATAGAAGATAGTTTAGCAAATCACTGGCGGTTTCAAACTGAGTAATTGGTTTTTTTTTTTTTTTTTTGAGAAAAGATGACAGAATGATATTGAATAAAGTTAAAAAGGTACACGTTAAAGTCCCATAACCATGTGAAGCATAGAGAGACCAAGCTGTGACAATACATACAAAATACAGGCAGCACATGACTCAAGCAACATTTAAAATCTGTTTAAGCTCTAGCTATTTACTAAACCAGCAGCAAGATTTTGGTATTCCTGTTTCATTTTTGTTGCCTCTTCATAGATAATGGTAGGATGAAATTGAGTATTGTCTAATTTTGTTAAATGAGTATAGTTGATATGACTAGTTAGTTGTTTTATTGTTTAGATAGTAAAGTTTAGTTCGTATTGATACCGTATACCAATCCAACCAATCCAATCTAGTTTGTATTAATAATTAATTGCTGGAGTGGGTGCTGTATTATTAATAATTTAATCTGGACATTGACTGTTGTTTTGTCTTTTTATTTTAACATCTTTAAATCAGAGGGATTTTTTTTTTTTTTTTCAGAGAGATAAGCAGTATTGTTAGATTTAAATAATTAATCTTAGCAAAAAAAAACTTTATATAAAACTTTCCTCTTTTTGTTTGTCTATTTGTGATTTTTCCTTCTTCTTTTTTTAATTTTGGATTTTTATTTTTTTTATTTTCTTGCATTCTTTTTTACTCAACAATAATAATTAGTTTTAACAACAATAATTAGTATTTTTGTTAGAAGATTATTGGACATATAACGAGACAATAAGCATAACTTTTATTTGATTGTAAAGGCCAAGAGCAAAACATCACAAGAAATCAAGAATAGTAAATTATCGTGATTCATGTTTTTAAAAGCATAAATAATTGATTGACACCTAACATTATATAGGCAAATTGTCTTTATGGACGACACATATCTGGCACTTGCCAATTATATTACTAACATAAATAGATTATATGGATGATGTGTATGGAAGGCATTCATTTGACATTTAACATTCTGATTGCGTGTATGAATGGATGACATTTATCTTATTGATCAGATTACTAAAAGAAATGAACAATATGAGCCAAATATAAAAATAGAATCAAACATGACCAAAATTATTTACTAAAAAAATTCTCAATTTTTAAGGCCAAAAGTGTACTTTGAACTAATTTCTTTAATGGATTTGTTCAAAATTGGTATTGTTATTTTTCCTTTCAAAATGAAAAGGGTTTCCACCTAAATTGTGGTGTACTTGTGTATGGCTAATATGTATTCTCTCATAATTTTAGTAGGAATATATATATATATATATATATATATATATATATATTTTGGATTGTTTAAAATTGTTTGTTAAACTTTATTGATTCACATGAGTCTAAATTGTAGCCTACAATATTGAAGAATGATGGAACAAGGTTTTTTTTTTTTTGATCGGTATCTTGAATTAAACAAATTTGCATGCAGGGACGGACCCACGTTGGGGCAGAGGGGGGCCATCGCCCCCCCCCCCCCCCCCCCCCCCAATTTAAAAAAAAATATAATACTAGTATAAAAAAAAAAATTAAAATTTGCCCTTTAATATATATATATATATATATATATATATATTTGTCTCTCTTCTAAAATATTTAGATATTAACCTACAAGAAAATAAATAAAATTCATGCCCCTTTAACTATAAAAACAAAATAAAAAAAATAAATATGGACTAAACAAAAATCACGCACAAAATAAGAAACAATTATTTTGTATGTTATACTTTGTTGATATGCTTTATAATATGAAATGTTTAAGAAATACTTATTTTGTATGTAGTATTTTGTTGAATATAAAATAGATATTAGTTTTTATTTTCATAAATTTTTTTTTTTTTTTTGGTTTTAAGCTTTGGCCCCCCTCAAGTATAAATCCTGGTTCCGTCCCTGTTTGCATGTAACTGCATGCACATGCATATATGGATACACTTAAAAATATATAATACGCAAAAATGGAAAACTGACCTTCTAACTTTTACTGTTTTTCATTTCAGTCATTTAACTTTCAATTTTGTCAATTCAGTCATCTAACTTTCAATTTTTGTCAATTCAAGGCTCTGTTACAATTCAGTTAGTATTGCTGTTAGATATGCTTGAAACGACGCCATTTTGCTCTTTTTTTTTTTTTTTTTTTTAAACTCGGAATTAAAATAAAATAATAAAAATTTGGAAAAAAGAAAAAGAAAAAAGAAAAGAAAGGAAAACATTAAGGGAACAATCCGTGCAAGAAGACTTCAATTGGAGAAAAAACCTACGGTTCATCTCTGCTGTTTTGCCCGAAGGCGCACTAGAGGTGGACCCCAGAACTCACCGGTTGAAGAAAGCGGTAGCACCGGTGCTTCTGATTTATGATGTGCTCACCCTAGGGCCTTCTCTAGCTCCAGCTTCGGCCCTAGCGCCAGGCCCTAGTGGCCTCCATGGCCACTTCAACGGTATGAAGCAAGTCAAGGACTTTATCAACACATTTTTACATTATGGTGGCTACAATGAAATGGCAGATATTCTAGTCAATTTAACCTCTTTAGCAACCGAGATGGGTCGGTTGGTTTTAGAAGGGTATGTATTGGCGGTTTTAGCACCCAATGACGAAGCAATGGCTAAGTTAACCACGGACTAGTTAAGTGAGCCTGGTGCACTGAAGCAGATTATATATTACCATATCATACCAGAGTATCAGACTGAAGAGAGTATGTACAATGCAGTGAGGAGGTTCGAGAAGGTCTGGTATGATACTCTGCAGTTACCACGTAAGGTTGTGGCTCAAGAGGCTGATGGGTCTATGTAATTCGGGCAAGGAGATGGGTTCAGCCTCTATGTAATTTGGGCAAGGAGATGGGTCGGTTTACTTGTTTGACCCAAATATTTATACCGATGGTCAAATTTCAGTGCAAGGGATTGATGGAGTTTTGTTCCCACCAGAGGAGGAGACCTAGTAGTGAAGTAAGCAATGATTCAAGGAAGGGGAATGACGACGTTGTTCCCTTATTTTTTTATTCTTTTTTTTTTTTTTTTAGATTTTTCTTTTTTTTTTTTAATCCCAAGTTAAGAGAGAGAGAGAGAGAGAGACGACTTCATTTCAAGCATATCTAACAACAACACTAATTGAGTTGTAGTGGAGCCTTGAATTGACAAAAATTGAAAGTTAGAGGATTGAAATTAAAAACAGTGAAAGTTAGAGGGTCAGTTTTACATTTTTGCCTATATAATAAGATGCATAATATAATTTCTATATATATGATTTAAATACTATTGATAGTCATTTTTATATTTTATTAACTCTTTAAAAAAAATTGTAAGGACATTATTAGGTATAAAATGTAAATTGTTCATGTTTTTTATTTACTTATTATTGTGAAGCATTTTTTTTTTTTTACGATTCATTTACTTTAGATTCTTTAGTTTTTATACTTAATAACTCACTTGGATAAATATTTATAATATGATTCCACATTTGATTCTAAAATTAAGAAATAATACTCTTTAAAAATAAATAATTTAGGACACATGAAGCAAAATTGGATCTTTAATTTGAAATTTTAATTTAAGTTTCTCTCAGTTTCACCTAGGGGTGGCAAATGGGCGGGTTTGGGCGGGTTTGGGGTGGGTATAATTGGGTTGGGCATACAAAACCCATTTACCCATTTAAAACCCATTTAACTAATTGCTTTTAACCCAAATCCAACCCAACCCAATTATTATGAGTAAACCCCAACCCACCCAATTACCCAATTATCAAAATTACCAAAATGCCACTAAAGTGAAAATGACCAAAGTACTCTAAAATCTTCAAAAATGACCAAAATGCCCCCAAAACCTGAAAATTACCAAAATACCCTCAAAACCCAAAAAAAATGACCAAAATAACTCCGAAACCCAGAAAATGACCAAAATACCCCCAAAACCCAAAAAATGACCAAAATACCCCTGAAAGCCAAAAATTACCAAAATACCCCCTAAAACCTAAAAAATGACCAAAATACCCCCAAAACCTTAAAATTGCCAAAATACCCTCCAAAACCTAAAAAATGACCAAAATACCCCTGAAACTCAGAAAATGACCAAAATACCCTCAAAACCCAAAAAATGACCAAAATACCTCCTAGAACATAAAAAATTACCAAAATACCCCCGAAACCTGAAAATTACAAAAATAATCTCAAAACCTACAAAATGACCAAAATACCCCTAGAACCCAAAAAATGACCAAAATACTCCTGAAACCTAAAAATTACCAAAATACCCCAAAAACCCATTAAATTACCAAAATCTCCCCAAAACTAAAAAATGATGAAAATACCCCCGAAACCTAAAAATTACCAAAATATCCCTGGAACCCAAAAAATGACCAAAATACCCCTGAAACCTAAAAATGATCAAAATACCCCCAAAACCCATAAAATGACCAAAATACCCCTGAAACCAAAAAATAACCAAAATACCCCCAAAACCTAAAAATGACCAAAATACCCCATAAACCCAAAAAAATGTCCAAAATACCTCCAAAACCTAAAAAATTACTAAAATACCTCTGAAACCTAAAAAATGGCCAAAATAACCTCGATGCCTAAAAATTGACCAAAATAACCCTGAAAACTAAAAATGACCAAAATACCCCCGAAACCTTAAAAATGGCCAAAATAACCACGAAGCCTAAAAATTGACCAAAATAACCACAAAACCTTTAAAATGGCCAAAATAACCACGAAGTTTAAAAATTGACCAAAATAACCTTGAAACCTAAAAATGACCAAAATAGCCCCTGAACCTAAAAATGACCCAAATACCCCCTAAACCTAAAAAATGATCGATATACCTTTGAAACCTAAAAATTAACTGAAATACCCCTTGAAACCTAAAAAATGACCAAAATACCTCTGAAACCTAAATACGACCAAAACAACCCCTAAACCTTAAAATGACCAAAATATCCTCGAAACCTAAAAAAGGACCAAAATACCCCCGAAACCTATAAAATGACAAAAAAGCCCCTTAAACCTGTAAGTCGATAAAAATACACCCTAAACCTAAAAAATTACCAAAATCTCCCGTAGAACTAAAAAATGACCAAAATACTCCCTAAACATAAAAAATGACCAAAATACTCCCTAAACCTAAAAAATGACTAAGATACCCCAAACCCCTATTTTGGTAATTTTAGAGGCTTTGGGTGTATTTTGTTCATCTTACAGGATTAGTTGTATGTTGGTCATTTTAGATATTTTGAGGGGTATTTTGGTCGTTTTAAAGGTTTAGAGGTATTTTGGTCGTTTCAGAGGTTTCAGGGTATTTTTGGTAATTTTAGAGGTTTTGGGTTTATTTGGGTCATTTCAAAGGTTTAGGGGTATTTTCGTCACTTTAGAGGTTTGAGGGTATTTTGGTCATTTTTTAGGTTTCAGGGGTATTTTGGTCATTTTTTAGTTTTAGGAGGTATTTTGGTAATTTTATAGTTTTAGGGGTTATTTTGGTCATTTTTAGGTTTCGGGGTTATTTTTGTCAATTTTTAGACTTCGGGGTTATTTTGGTCATTTTTAGGTTCTAGGGTTATTTTGGTCATTTTTAGGTTTCGGGGTTATTTTGGCCATTTTTTAGGTTTCGAGGGTATTTTAGTCATTTTTTAGGTTTCGGGGTTATTTTGGTCATTTTTTTTAGGTTTAGGGGTTATTTTGGCTATTTTTTAGGTTTTAGAGGTATTTTGGTAATTTTTAGGTTTCGGGGGTATTTTGATCATTTTTTGGATTTCAAGGGTATTTTGGTAATTTTTAGGTTTCGGGGGGTATTTTGGTCATTTTAGGGGTATTTTGGTCATTTTTTGGGTTTCGAGGGCTAATTTGGTCATTTTTTGGATTTCAGGGCTATTTTGGTAATTTTTTTAGGTTTTAGTGTTATTTTCGTTATGTTTTGGGTTTTAAGGGTATTTTGGCCATTTTTAGGTTTCGGAGGTATTTTGGTCATTTTTTGGGTTTTAGGGACATTTTGGTCATTTTTTGGGTTTCGGGTGTATTTTGGTCATTTTTTAGGTTTCGAGGGTATTTTGGTCATTTTTGGGGTTTGGGGGTATTTTGGTCATCTTTTGGGTTTTAAGAGTATTTTGGTCATTTTTTAGGTTTTGAGGGTATTTTAGTCATTTTTAGGTTTTGAGGGCATTTTGGTCATTTTTTGGATTTCAGAGGTATTTTGGTCATTTTTAGGTTTCGGGGGTATTTTGGTCATTTTTTGGGTTTTAAGGGTATTTTGGTCATTTTTTGGGTTTCAGAGGTATTTTGGTCATTTTTAGGTTTCAAGGGATATTTTGGTCATTTTATGGGTTTCAGGGTTATTTTGGTAATTTTTTGATTTTAGGGGTATTTTGGTCATTTTTTAGGTTTCGAGAGGTATTTTGGTCATTTTTTGGGTTTTAGGGGTATTTTGGTCATTTTGTAGGTTTAGGTGTAATTTTGATCATTTATTAGGTTTCGGGGGTATTTTGGTCATTTTTTAGGTTTCGGAAGGTATTTTGGTCATTTTTTGAGTTTTTGGGGTATTTTAGTCATTTTGCAGATTTAGGTGTTATTTTGGTCATTTTTAGGTTGAGGGGGTATTTTTGTAATTTTAGTAGTTTTGGGGTTGGGTAATTGGGTACCCAATTAAAACCCAATAAACATTAGTGTTAATTGGGTTTACTTGGGTTAATACCCATTTAACCCAACTAATAATTGGGTGGGTTTGGGTCTATTTTAAGTGGGCGGGTTTGGGTGGGCAAATGGGTTTGGGTTGATTTTGCCACCCCTAGTTTCACCTATTATTATATACATAGATATAGATGTGCCAGCTGTTTGATTTATTAAGATCTTCTATTCATAATGTTCAATTGCTTTTATTGGGCATGTGCTGCAGGGATACACTAAATCAAAGACACTAGCAGAGAAAGAGATTCTGAATTATAATAAATATGATAATAGTAGGCTTGAAGTTGTAACACTTGCTTGTGGCCTAGTGGGCGGAGAATCACTTCTTCCTTATGTACCATCATCTGTGGAAACAATTTTATCTCTGCTTTCGGGCAATTTATTTTTCTCAAATATATTGAAGTTTTTGCAAGAACTTTTGGGTTCAATTCCTCTTGTTCACATTGAAGACATTTGTCAAGCACATATCTTCTGCATGGAAAACCAATCAATGAAAGGTAGATTCCTCTGTGCTGCCACAAATCCAACCATAAGAGCGATTGCAAGTTCCTTCCAAGAAAAGTTTCCAGAATATCAGATAGCGAAAGAGTAAGATTTTTATTTGAATTTTGATTGCCAAACTTCCTTTCCATTTTTTTTTTTTTTTTTATTTATAGCAATTTCCTTTTATGTGTTTATTTTATTCATTTTTGGTCAAAAAAGAAATACCAAAAACTATTTTTGGCTTGAGGCCTTTCTTTGACCATGACATTTCATTTTAGATTCATTGAAGGACCAGATAAAGGAGTTACATTTGATTCTACGAAGCTAATGAAGATGGGTTTTGAGTATGCATATGATACAAAGAAGATATTAGATGATAGCGTGGCATGTGGAAGGCGACTCGGATATCTAATCAAATGAGCATTCTAAACTCTTGAGGAAATGTATTAATAATTTGAAAAAATCCAAAAGCACAACTTTTGTACCTTAACTCTTGTCGTAATGTGATTGATTATGAGCGAGGATGCTGAATTTATGTAAAAATGATTGTTCGTCACTCATAGTCAATTACTTCAACAAGTTATAACAATTGGCAAATGATATGATTGAGTTGCGGAGCTAAGATTTGATTTCGGGGGCCAAATTTACATTAGACACTCACAATTACTTATGTACATGCAGACATATATATATATATATATACACACATATATATACATACATATAGTATTTATGACGAATTTGAAAAATAATAAGTCGTTCACATGAATACTAACAAGTGATATTTGAAAATTTTCTGATAAGATAAAAAGCGTGTTCATTATATTAATATACTAAGTTAATATTCCAGATTATTTTTATATGTAAGTAATGTAGAGGTTTTTTTTTTTTTTTTTTCCCCAAAAAAAAAATGTATAGTTTTTGAAGCCCCAATTTTAACATATAAAAGACTTTTATTGGTTATATCAATAACAAATACTTAAGTGATTCATGTTTAATAGCATTGAAATATTGGATTGAATAATATAGTATTAGAAGCCAGTTGGCAGGTGCGGTCTGTGCATTCGCATATAAAGCTGTAAAACTTTTTACATAAGCTTAGTGTGATGCTTGTAGACACACCTCCATTTGTTTGAGGTGTTTTTGATATTATAGATGTAATAATTTACAGTTTCTTTAGAATAAATTTTCTACTAGTTGATTGAAAAACACAGGGAACATGTAAAAATTTATTAGATAAAATACTATTTTAGTCCCTAAATTTTATTAAAAGTTTGTTTTTCGTTCTTAAACTTTAAAAAGTTTTTTTTTATCCCTAAACTTTGTAAAGAGTTTTTTGAATAGTATAGAGACAAAAATAAAGATGAAGAACAAATTTTTAGTAAAGTTTAAGGATATAAATAAAAAAAATTTTAATAGTTTAGGGACGAAATATGAACTTTTAAATAGTTCAAGGACGAAAAATGAACTTCTTAAAGTTTAGAGATAAAAAACAAAATTTTGATAAAGTTAGGGATGAAAATAATATTTTACCCAAAATTATAATAAGAACAAGAAACACATACTCCTACCTAGTAGTATTAAAATTTGTTTGCAAGGCCAAGGAAGGCATTTGACCCCTCTCAACCCCCTTAGCTCCACTCCTAGTATGATCTAAGGAAACTGAAATAAAGTTTTTTTTAAAGAAAAAAATAGAAATAAGTTTGTAAAATTATTTAGTCTTTATTTTAATGTAAAGTGGTTCCTGCACATAATCTCACTTCCAAGGAAGTAATTTTATGTTGGTTAAACATATTTTTAACTTTTTCTTTTTTTAATTTTTTTATTTTTATACAAGATAGAATTTCTACTCTAGCCTAATCTAAGTGTATATATGTGTGAAGTTTCCTCCTAGAGACTTGAACTCTGACCCTTACCCCCCACGCTCCACAAGCATTTACACTTGTGGAGTGACCGAGTCCATCAACATCTTTATTCAAGAAGATTATTCTATTAGCCAATTCATACTGTACAATTTTCTATCATCTCATCGCCAAAATATTTTCTCCATATATGTATTTTTGTTTGGGCAAAGGTGACGTTGGCTGAAGTTAATGTTGTTATTAGTAATTGAAAAAGAGTAATCCTACAACTACAAACTATTTTGTAATATTTTTACAAATCATTGTTGTAATCAACTTCTTACTAGTTTTCATCTTGGCTCACTAATAACATTATTTTTTTTATTTACTAATAATCATCACATTAGTAGTTTATAAAAGATTTTGTAAAAAAAAAATTGTATCCCTAGTATTTTCCATTGAAAAATAGGTTTTTGGGCCTAGGTTTAGTTTTCCATACCCAAGCGAAAAGACTATTGATTTTTGTATATGTTATATTATCATTCTTAAACATTTGTTTTTCTCTCACTTATAGCACTTTCACAACCACTTACCCTCTTTCTTTTTTAATTTTTTTCTCTTTCTTTTTTAATTTTTTTTTACTCAATACAATTTGAGGTTTAAGACAATAACTAATTAATTTCTTTTTATATTTAAATATTCTTTAGTATATTTTTTTCCTATCTTCTCTTCAAAATTTAAAAGCAATTATTCTTACTTTTTGATATGACTAATTAATGGAGACTGGGTTCAATTTTTATTTATTCTTAATTTTTTTGGGAATTTGCTTAAGTTACTTTAATTTTTTTACTATAATAAGATTATAAATTGATTTGACAAAGAATGTGATTAATGACACTTCAACAAGATAATAAATAAGTATTTAAATTACAATTTGTAATTGTTGACACATCAATTTGTAATATTACTTAATTATTTGGACATTTTGAAAAATTTTTGAAAAATGGATAAAAGAAAATATACAATATATATATATATATATATATATATATTAAAGCACTTATCGATCCCCATTCAAGAGGCTTTTGTCCAGTAGAGGGGCCTAGGGCCAGCCTATTACCTCATTTATGTCAAAACTGCCTCATTTGAAATGATAAAATAACTCTAACCTGTTTCATGCATTTTATTTATTTATTTATGCCTAAAGATGGTATGAGACAAGGATATGGCACCACTGATATGACCCCGTCCTATTTTATCAGTAATTGTCGAATTAGATTGGGATTTGTGGAACATATTAAAGTTTAAGCGACTCAAATTTATTGTATGCTCGTATACTTGCTGGACAAGGAAATGGGCTTTTGGGTCATAGTACCATTAATAGGAGAGAAGAAGTTTGAAAAAAATTAAATGAAATATAAAATGACTTCTTTATTTAATCTTACTTTAAAAGCAATTTATTTATAACAACAAATATACAAGCTACATTAATCGTGTTTTCTCACCCACTCACCAATGAAATAGTAACAAAATAAACGATTTGGACATTAAAGTTTAGGAGTTTTTAATTTTGACATTAAAATTGGTTCAAGTGGTGTTGTTTATTTTTATTAGATTGGGATTTGTGGAACATATTAAAGTTTAAGCGACTCAAATTTATTGTATGCTCGTATACTTGCTGGACAAGTAAATGGGCTTTTGGGTCATAATATCATTAATAGGAGAGAAGAAGTTTGAAAAAAATTAAATGAAATATAAAATGACTTCTTTATTTAATCTTACTTTAAAAACAATTTAATTTTAAAAACAAATATACACTCTACATTAATCGTGTTTTCTCACCCACTCACCAATGAAATAGTAACAAAATAAACGATTTGGACATTAAAAGTTTAGGAGTTTTTAATTTTGACATTAAAATTGGTTCAAGTAGTGTTGTTTATTTTTATTATTGTTGATGGTTATTTTTGCAAAAAACTTACTAGCCCAAATACAAAGCAGAGTCAAATCCAATTTGGCCCATTATAAACATAACATTTTTTATTCTTTTATGCATGGACAAAGCCAGTGCATATTTAAATGGGGAATTAAGAGAGTGATGTTTGAAGGATAAGATTGGGCACTTCTTTTTTTTTTTTTTTTTTTTTTTTTTTTTAATATGAGTCCAAAGCATAGATTTTGCCCATTCAAGCCACTTGCAAAATTTAAGGACCCATAAAAAGAATCACGTGCTGGTCACTTAACTTTCATGCAAAAAAATACATAATGTCTAGTCTATTTTACGTGACTAAAGACGCTACTTAACCTAGTTTTAACCTAAAAAGTAAGTTGCTTCAATTAATGAATTCTGGTGAGGTTTGTCAATTTAGTAGGTTCCCTATGTGTCAATTTGGCAAGAGGGTTTAGCTAATCAAGTCTAGTCAACAAATTTCCTAAATCGTGACTAAAGTCACTAAACTAAACCAACCCATCCCATTATCCAAACTAAAACAAATCTAAAACTTACCTTCTGTTTAATAACACAACAACTAAAAGCTTCAATCCATAAGCAAAATTAGACCTTAAGGATGTCCTAAACCTACTATAAAGTTTTGCCATCAACCCTACACTAATGATGCATTCTTCCACCTAAACTACCATGCTTATTTCCCTCTAAGTTTCTGAGTCACATAAGCGTGGCAGAATATTAAGGGTGTTATGCATATGTGGCAACACAATAATGCCTTCTCTCTCCCCCTTAACACCTTTCTTAAATTTCATATTTTGATGCATGTACAAATTAATAAAGATTAGAGGTATTGTTCATATTTTCTTTCCCTTTGTTGTCTAACACTTATGGGCATTTGTTTGTGACACAACATTAGCATTTACTTGATGAGTATTATAAATTTTGGGCTTTACTATTCCTCACTCTTTACACCTATTGAATTTGAATCTCGGGACGTTTGAGCCAATTTTCATTTTGTTTGCTCTATCCATTGATCGACCCCAGCAAATTAAAAAAGAAAAAGGCTTTTTGCTTAGTCGATTTGAGATCCACAGTTCGAGCAGACAAAACTGCATGAAATTCTAGCACTGTCAAGCCCAAGAGAAAAAGTCATCCAAACCAGGCAGCCCACTCCAAGCCCACTAGCACCACGATTCATTCGCAGAAAGGTACATGAATTTGACTTACGATAACAATTTGTATGGCCCATCCTCTTCATCCATAGCCACTCACCATTTCTTTAAAGATAGTCCTATATAATGTTTTTCTTAATTAGTGCCTTAAAGACCTCTCGCTCAGAAAAAAAGATTGAAACTTTAGTGCTAAACAATGATCACAAGTCCAACATTTCAACCTCTATGTAACACTGTCACCTTTTTAGTCCCTCCAACATCTCCGGGTTCTTCTGCTTTCTTGCAAAACCCCATAAAAAACCCATGTAGAAAAAGGAGGGAATCCAAGTGTAACAGAGAGAGATTGGTTGGTAAGAGAAGGGGAGAGATTGTGTGTTGGGCATTGCTTCCAGTGGACCCATGGGCACCCAACATTGATTCACAGAGTATAGCTTCACAGCTCTTTGCTTTTTCTTTGTTTCCCTACCTTGGTTTCTTGTACTTCATCACTAAATCCAAGTCTGCTCCAAAGCTCACCCTCTTTGGATTCTACTTCTTGCTCGCCTTTGTGGGGGCTACCAGTGAGTTTTCTCAGACCCTATTTCTTCTTTACTTTAATTTTATGTTAATGTTTTGTTGTGCTTCTTATATGATTATGAGTTAAAGCTTTTTTGTAACGGCCCTAATGGGATAGTTTATGCTGCCATTTTTATGATTATAGATGAATTTAGCTTTGTTGGGTCACATAGGATATATACTCTTTTGCTCCCAGTCTTAATTTAAGCTTTCTTGAGTTCTCAAAGCGGGTTGATGTCATTTTAACAGGAGATATAGACTAAATTGCAATTTGCACCTTTCAAGTTCGGGGCAATTTTGAATTTGCCTCCTAAAGTTTCAAAATTTGGATCCGTACCCCTAACATAACATATCATTTGGATTTAAGTCCTTCCATCAATGCACCGTACATATCATTTGGATTTAAGTCCTTCCATCAATGCACCGTGTTGAAGTGCCCGTTAAGTGTCAAGTAAATTGCAATTTACACCATCAACTTTGGGGTAATTTTGATTTTACCCCTTTAAAGTTTCAAATTTTGGATCCATAAAACTACGTCAATTTGAGTTGAGATGGCACACTTAAGAGACACCTCATCATGGCGCATGGATGGAATGGCTTAAATCTAAATGCTATGTAATGTTAGTGGTATAGATTCAAATTTTGAAACTTAATGGGGCAAAATCAAATATATCCCAAACGTTGAGGGTGTAACTTGCTATTTAGTCAAAGATAACTAATAATTGCTCTGGAGTATGGGGAAATAAATAAAAATCTACCAAAATTTATCTAAGAAAATGTTTGGGCTATGTTAACATTGAGGAAATATTGGCCCTCAGGATTTTGATAAGGAAAAATGAATTGCACTTTAGTTAAGGCATGTATTTTAGTCAGAGTTTTCATTTTTGTTTTGTTCTCATCTGTCTGCTTGGACAGTAGGGATGGCAAGAGATGGGGCGGGCTGAATCATGGGTTCCCCATCCCTCCCATGTGGGACGGGAGTAGGGCCAATCTGTGTGGACTCATTTTGTCATCCGTAATGACATGTCATCAGCTCTTGATCAAAGTAAGATAGTGTAAGGAACCCCAATAGGTATATAGATAATAATTGTTGTAATATTGCATTTAGTTAGTTAGTTGGTTAGTTAGTTACAATTCCAAGAATGTTAATCACATTTAACACATGTTGGAATTATTAATACACATGAGAAATAATAGGACCATTAGGATAAGGCCATGTGGGCCAACAGAATAGTTTTATGGTTCTATAAATACCTATTTGTAATCACATTTCCATCATGGAAGAATAAATCAATTTCTTAGTGCATTAGTGCATCTTTCTCTCTTAATCTCTTGCTTTCTCTATGGAGGGTGACTACCTCGAATTAAGTCAATTCTCCTAAAATTCCTATTCATCCCCATTAGGAACCACCGGGTTCCTAACAAATAGTTGAGAAAGAAGGGAGGGGTGGCAGTGAGACTGTGATAGTATTCAAAGAGAAAGGCAAGTGTTAGAGATGCTACTAGGATATGTATTAAAAAATTAGATTATAGATATATATACACATGCTCGGGGTGAAGCTGAGTAGGCAAAATCCGTCCCATCCCATCCCCTCATAAAGGCCAGGAAAACCCATGCAGGGCTGGTCAGGGTAGGGCCGGGCAGGTACATTGTGCCATCCCTAGACAGCACCAACAATGCTTACATGACTTCAAGATGGGTCTAATATTTTCTGCAATCCAGAGAACCTTATGTAATTTCAGGCAAATTTAATCAGGCATAGGGATTAAATTGTCTGAGGACTGGAGAAACTTGTTTTGGATGAAGTACTTGAGGGCCAAGATCGGTCTCTTTCATTCAAATCTGCTAACTCCTTTTCATTTATCAATGAAGGTGCCTTTTGTGTGTCAAATTTTAATATAGCCACGGCCTGATCAATTACGCAGTCTCCACTCTAGGGCCATAAAAAGTGAGATTATGGGGTTCATGTCCATTGTCTACGTCTCTACATGTTGATAATTTTAGAAATTCAAATTGCCATTGTCTCAGCAATAGCATTGCTTTCATTTACCCTCTGTCTTCACACCTTGTGATACATTATCTCCAGAACGGATTGTTATTGTACATTTACAAGGCATTGAATGTTTAACTTAGTGAAAAACTTCTTCAAATCAATGCCATATGTGTCTCAACCATTTTGGCTAAGATAATAGTTATGCCTTTTCCCTGCTACTATTACTTGTTTACTACTGTATAACAGCCTTCTTGTCAACTCTAACTAATTTTCTTCCGTCTTTTCTGTTGTTGTGCCTCTTGAGCAGTTCCTGCTGGAATTTATGGTAATTGTTCTAACATTGAGCAAGAGATATTATGATTCAATCATCATGTTTACATATAGATGCCTAACTGTGTAACTCTGCCTATGTGGTCGAAACAGCAAAGGTGCATTATGGTACTTCCTTGTCTAACGTGGATTGGTTACATGGTGGAGCTGAGTCACTTCTTACTTTGACCAACTTATTTATCGTGATGGGATTGAGAGAGGCTCTTAGGAGAGCTCGAGCTACAAAACAAAACACATCTAATTCTGCTGCGGGGTTGAAAGAAGAGAGGCGTTCCATATAGGAAGAGAAGATTTAATTGTCCATTTGGTTTTGTTGTCTTTCTCATTATCTTCTCAGAGCACCACATTAGCTGCTCTGTTCTGGCTGATTTGCCTCCTTTTTTTCTTCTTTCTTCTCAATGCACATAATATTTGAGATACTTCCTGCAGCAATGCTTTTACTTGTGCTCTCTCTTGAGAGTTCTCACCTCAACTAGATGTACAGTGAAAGAATGTGTTCATTTTTGCTGTTAAGCACATCATGTATTTGTTCACTTTCAGAATCTCTCTAGAGTAAACATGATGTTGTGACATAAAATTATGTCTACTGTCCATCTTTCTTGTTGGTGTATTCGCATTTTGTGGTTTTCTGTCTTTTTAATTCCTTTAGGATTCCAAATAGTTTCTATTCCTTCCTTAAGGCAATCCTTGTAATATTTCATTGGTTTTTTTTATAGCAGGTTACTTAAAAAGTGCACATGCTATTTGGATTGATATTTACGGTATCAGAGGCCATTCTTCTTTTATGCAAGTTACTTTTGTCTAACCATTGCTTTTGGAAAATAAAACTAGAGAACATTTTGTATGTATATGATTTTCTTCTTTGGCTTCTAGGGTAACCATTGTCTACTATGTAAACCCTGAACCCCCTTGGTGATTGCTTATCTATGCTTTGATGACTTTGGATAGAATTCATTGGTATATCAAATCAATTAGAACCACGGTATGAAAGAAATCTAAATCACTAATGCTATCGTACATGTCATAGCAAAAATGAGAGGATCTTATATATTCTACAACACTCTCTTCCTCTTTATAATACAAGCTACATTCAACAGGTTTAACCAGCTAATCTGTAAATTGCATCCCAAATGCTGTTCTTATTCTTATTTTAGACCCAATGTGGAATTAAGAGAAAAACCCTGGGGTGTCAAATGGGAAATTAGGATCAATTTCCACTGGATCAAGTGAGAAATCTATGTCTAGAATTGGAGAATTGGTGGCTGAAGTGTGTGCTGAGATTATCTCAGATTCTGAATGTTGCAAGTGAACCCCTCCAAAGTTGCTCACTTGAAATGGGGAAGCCATGAAGTAGTTTGATTCAGGGCTAGCCTGAGACAAAAATGGCTGAGGAAAACCACCCAAGAGAGTGCTATTGTCAAGTTCTGAAAGTGAAAAGTGACTGTTTTCACTCTTCATGCATCCAAATGAAGTTGAAGGAAAAGAGAATGGATGTGCCATCTCTCTATTGTCCAAGTTCTCGGTAGCAACCCTCAAATTGTTTCGAATTGTTGAGAGTATTTCTAGTGATTGCTTTTGTTGATTATCATTGTTGTTGTTGTTGCTGTTGTTGTGTTTCTGTTCTTGTTTTTCTGGTGATGATGGTGCTGGAACCAAATTTGTAGCGTGGGAACAGGTGTGCCTTCCTCGGTATGTGATTTCAAATAAGTTGGGGTCTTCATCTGATCTTTGAACTTGTTTTGTTGCCCAGCAGTTTTGAGTGATACGAAAGGTGCATCTGTAATAGCTTCTGCAATAATAATAATAATAATATAATTAGATTTCTCCCTGGTAAAAGACGGATGTCAAATGTGATTGTGATCAAACTATTGCATTCACCTTATGAGATACTAAAGCATGGAAAGTGATTTTATTGGGGAGTGAAAATGACAAACAAATAGACTCAAATCCAGGTACATTTTCCACCAAAAGAAGAGAAAAGAAATGAAAAACTTTTATGTAAAACTGCATGTCATACTTAGCAAATGATTAGTTTGTGCAACCGCACACGTGTAATGGGTGTCTACTTAGCAAATGATTAGTTTGTTTGTGTTTGTGTGTGTGTGTGTGTACATGTGCTTGTCCAGCTAACAAAAAAACGTGAAAAGCAAGGATGTCCCACTGATTTTCAAGGAGATAAGGAAAAGAGTCATCACCTAGGATATTTGGCTCCTAGGATGTCCTTCTGACCATATTTTCTCCAACTATAGCCATCATCATGAGGTCCTTCCAACCCTGTCTCAGAGTTCACCCTCACTTGGTCTGTCCATCTAGGCAATATCTTTCTGCAACCCAATTTCAAAAACATGTTACAATCAGCATTAGTTATCATATCAATAAGTACAATTTCTTGGCAGTAATCAAGAATTATATCATGAGGCTCTAAAATTCACCTTTTCTTTGAGACATCATTAAGTTCCTGTTGATCCTTAAGACCCTTCTCAAATTCATCGCTCCCAGGACTTCCATTGACAGAAATTGGAGACCCTGGCACACCAGCTGTTACTCCCATGGTATGGGACTGTCCCACTGGCCCACTCCATCTCAGAATCAAAAGAGCCTTCTCGTATGAATTTAGTATCCTCTGTAACAACATATCCGTGCTCTCAGGTGATGAAGATGTACCACTAAATTGGACCCTTAACTGTTTTGCTAGTTCCATTCCTTGAATCAGTTCACTAATCAGTGTCTTCTGCTCCCAGCTCCAACCATTCTCCATCTTTTACAATGCTGTCAATAGGGACTACAAGGACAAGCAATAGTCTTATACAGTGTGGAAGTGATCTGCTAGCACATTTGATTTCTGAGTAAGCTTATTGGTAAGTTTTTTGCTAGTTGATACCAGAAACAATGACTAGCATGCTTCTAGACTGGATATGTGTTGTCAATAAGCAAAAGCTTTCCACTAAAAGTAGAAACCAGAGGAATTGGAAGACGCAAATGGTGAAAGATAAGAAGATGCAAACATGGAAGTAGTAAGAATGGGAATTGTCTTTTTTGAGGACTTGGTGGTGAAAGTAGATGTGTAGCTGAGTGGCAGAAAGAGTAGCTTTGCTTGATGCTGTATGCTAAGAAAGCAGAGAGAGGGAAGCTCTAAGTTCTTGCATTTGAAGGAGTCAGTGAAGGGCTTGCATTTATAGGAAGCCTTTTTGGGCTGAGAAAAAATATTTTAGTGTGTTATTGAAGGTCAAAAAGTTGAAGTTTGACTAAAATGGCAAAAATTTCTACAAAGACCAGTCTTTGGTCATCAAGCAATAGAAGGTGAGGAAGTGAAGAGGTCCAAATGCTGACCAATTCAACTTCAAAAAGTGTCTCTCTCAAATTTTCTCTCTCTCTCTCTCATTTGTCCATGTTGGCATTATCACATGATTAAGATTAAGAAAAGTAAGAAGTCAAGAGTTGGATTTGAGAGAGTGGACCAAGGAATTTTCAAAACTTATACCGTGTTTTTGCTCGATATTTTAGCTATTCCTTGCAGGAAGTAGAGTGGAATTTCTGACGTGTAATAGTTATGTCTTCAACCCCACGCTCACGTCGAATGATCTTTAGAGAATGGGGATCAAATAGATTTGATTTAAATTTAATAATTATATAATTACAAGGAATTGGAAAGATTTAAACCTTGAATGTCTTGTAAACACAAAGGTTTTTTGATATAACCAAACAAGGAGATCCAATCTTGGAATTTTATTTCAATTCAGATCATATAGGTGGTTAAACAAATGATGTCATAAAATTTTAATTAGTAATAAATTTTAAAATAAATAAAATAAGAAAAAATAATAATAATTACTGAGATTTGAGTTAATACTAGGCACTGCACAAACTTTTCAAAAATATCCAAATTGTCCCTAAAAACAAGCTGTGCTTAACACTATTTGAAAGTTACCATACTATTACTAGTCCAAGTCTTCTTTTACTTCCTTCTTCATCTTTGGTTGTTATAATGTTATCAATCTATTATATACTATACGTACACGCTCTCATGCATGTAATTGTCATAATATGGTTGTTGTGGGGTTACATCATGGCAATTAACTTGAAAATAAATTAGTTTTTGAAAAAAGAACACAAACAATGTTAAGTGCTTTTTGTACTTAGTGGGAAAATTTGATATTTTTGAAAATTTGGGGCAGTTTATGATATAAGCCCAAATCTCAAGAATAATTTTTGTATTTTACCAACAAAACAAAAGTATATAATAACTCATAATATTTACAAAAAATATATAGAAATTAAACAATTTTCAAGTGAGAATAAAATGGTTTAATTTGACTCCTTCCAAAACTTAATAGGATCAGTACATAAGTTCTATACAAACTGATTCTAAAATAAGTAGAATGCAAGTCACTTTATGCCTTGTATTCATCACCAATCAAGATAAATGTCAAAAGTTAAAGTGAAAAAAAATAAAAAGAGAAGCATATTCATCAAGATATGAGAGAGAGAGAGAGAGAGAGAGAGAGAGAGAGAGAGAGAGAGAGAGAGAGAGAGAGAGCCAAAATCACAATTGTAGGGGCATTGGGCCCCGGAGCCCATTATTTATGTATATAATGGACCTAAGGCCCAAGTCGAGGATTGAAGGCGTCTGAGGTGGGGTAAACGTTGTCAAAAGGATCCATGTTGGTAAATAGACTCATAGAGAAGTTAGTTTAGATCATAACAGCCTAGGGGGTTGTGCCAAGGATAAGAGACTCCTCAGCTAACTGAGGCCGAGGTCTGTAGAGGTGGTCTGATGTTCAAGGGAACGTCATAGAAACACTCAGTTAATACGGATAAGCATTATGAGAGCTTAGGACAGGAAAGTATCCTAAAATATCTAAAAAGAAAGCTGATACCTCCGCATTAAATGCACCGTAGCTAACTCCTTGGCCGCATTAATGTGAAGGTGATACCTGAACAGTGGATTTCAGTCTTACAACTATTACATGAAAACTTATGGGAGGTGCGGATGGGACAAGTATCAACACCAACTATCTGGCACACACGTGGAAGATAAGGATGAAAAGGAAAGACAGTATAAAAAAAGGAGAGGGCAACGAGACGAAAGGATCAAAAAATCAAAAAAAGAAGTACTGTAACAATCTAGAACCAGACTTGTAACCATATTTGAGAGCATTATACAAGAACCAATCTTCTCGGACTTTGCTGAGGACATTTCTTTTTTTAGTTCAAACTTGTCTATTTTTACTCTTTTGTCACCAACCTACTTAACTTATTGTTTGATTAACTAAAACCCAATTTTCTAACTCATTTTCTATAAATTCATTGTTTTGGGCTCTTTTGGGCCTAAATCCATTCATATTTTGGACTAGGAATTCAAATTTGGTCTTTACAACAATCAACAATATCCCTTAAACTAATAAAACTTACAAATGAGTTATTATTGTATGAAAAAGATAAAATTAAGGCCCTATCTCCCAAAACAAATAAAGTGAATAGACATTTTCTACTTTATCTTTTTTTTTTTTTTTTTTTTTTTCTTGAGTACTTTTCCCTCTTTTATTGTTAGTATGAGTTATCACTTATCAGCCACCACATTAACTATTCACATCATATTAGCATAGTACCCTACCTGACATTTAGTTTTTACTTTTATTTCTTGTAATTTAACTTAATGCGCTTAATATAATAAATATGCATTTGACATTAACTTATTTAATTTTTTAGCTGAAATAATGTTAAAATATACTTGTAGTTTAAAAAAGTAAGAAAAAGTGGGTGAATTAGTCGTGTTATAAATAAAAAATAAAATATTAGCAAAATTTGAATGCAAAAACTTAATTAATTTTTTTACATCTCAAAAGGTAAGAAAAATAAATTTTAAGTGAAGAAAAAATTGATACCCAAAGTTAAATATTATGATTAAATTAATATCTAGATATAAATTACAAAAAAAAAAAAAAAAAGACTCTATTAAAGTTTTCGTCTTAAGCTTCCAAATACATTGAACTGCCCAGTTTGAGAGAAAAAGTTTAAAAAAAAGAAAAAAGAAAAAGAGTTTTGAAATTGTATGTATAAATAGGTTATTTTTCTATCTCTTTCTTTACTTGTTAACTTCTGCAACAACTTTTTTTCGGTAAAAAAAAAAAAAAAAAACTTCTGCAACATTTGCTAAAACATTTGGAAGGAAAAAGACTTACATTATTTCTCTTTCCCCTGATTTTTTACCAAAAAGTTAACTCAAACGTCATTTAAAAGGGGAAAATAATTTCTAATTGAGTTGATGAATTTTTTTTTGGTTGTAGTTGGTATACTTATTTTACTCCTTGTCGTCAATTAGCATGTTTTACTTCAACTATGATCCTCAAGTGATCACTAGATTTCCACTTTCACTTTTTAATTAAAGCTTCAAGCAACAATTAATCGGAATTGGGAAAGATTCTCCAAGACCCAGTCCACAATCTTGCCTTTTTAACTGTTTAGATGACAGCGTGGACCGGGTCTTGGAGGAACTTTTCCAAATTAATTAGATCATTAAATGTGGATTGTTTCCAATTGGTTTTAAAGTCTGAAACCTCTCTTGTCCTCTTTCTTCTTCTTTTTCTTTTTATCATTTATTTTTTGGGTTATAGGTAGGGGAGGTTAATGCCAATTAAATAAGTTTTAGATGAATGTTTTAGTTATTTTAACATGCAGTGAAATATGTGAATTTTAGTTAATTCACCTCGTTAAATTATTTGTCGTTAAATAAAAGATTTGTAATCAAATTTTGTTACCAAAAAAAATAAAAAATCATTTATATCTAGACTCAATGGTTGAAAAAACCAATCATTATAGAATGAACTTCATAAGTTCAAATCTTATGTAATCTTACAAATATATATAATATGATATGCTTTTAAACTAATGTTGAAGTGACAAATAAGCATAGTTCTTAAACATGGATTGATCGATCAAACTGGTGAATTGATGACCCAGCCTAGACTAGTTCGAGTATTTATTTAGCTAGTGATAGTGAAGGATAACAAATACTAATAGCCAGTAATGGCGAAGAAGGGGACAAAATTTTGGACTAGAACCTATTAATGGGTTGTTGTAGATTTGTAGTGGAAGGATCGAGGAGATGTATAAGTTCAAATTTCAATCAACATCATAGCATGTGAACAAAAAACTCAATTGTTTTTCGTACAGTGATTCCCAAAACCGTGTTTTTGTGGAAAATAAATGGGCTTGGAAGTTTGAAAATGACACCCAACCATGGTTTCCGAGGTTTAGTGCATTTGTGAACCCTTTTGAGTATTATTTGACTGCCCATCTCATTTCTACTGTTCCCCCAAGGACCTTGGCTTGATTTGAAAAAGAGTTATAAAACCTTATTTTGTCAGAATTAGCTGATATTTTGATTTCTTTAATGGAAAAAAAAAAAATGTAAATTCATCGAATTTATGTGCTGGTCAAATATTCGGATCTACAGCGATTCAATTCAAACTTGATTTTTTTTTTCTTTTTTTTTTTTAATTAATGTGTTAAGTTCAAATTATATTTAATGTTGCATTAGCAAAAAGTTTCATCATTTAATAATAATACATTAGATTTTTTTTTTTTTTTTTGAGAATTCGGCTTGTTAGGACTTTTATTGAACAATATTGGATAAATAAGCCTGAAATACATCATAAGAAAGTAGAGGAACAGACTTCATCCACATTGCATAATCTAAAACATGAATTGCGTGCCTAGCTAATCCATGAGCTACTTTGTTACATTCTCTCTTTGTATAAGAGTAAAGTAATGTATGAAAACTAGGTGAAAAAACTTTAATATCCTCCACCAACAACCCAAACGGAGATAAAGATTGTTCACCCCTTTTTAAAGCTAGATGGACAAGGCTTGAGTCTCCTTCCAGAATAGCATCATTGATTTCGATTTCCCTTGCAAACTCCAATGCCCTGTTAGCAGCAATAACCTCCATGTTTGCTGCCTGATACGCACAAGGGATCAGCTGTGACAGAGAGGTAATAGCTGCACCGTGTAAGTCTCAGATAATGACTCCTATCCCAGATTTTCCGTCATGCTCGAAGGTGGCTACATCGTAGTTGATTTTGTACGAATCACTAGGAGGGGGATGTTAGGAAGCATGTGGGTTGCGCTAAGATAGGCTGCGCTGAGAGGGGCTTGCACCGAGTTGGGCTGCACTAAACTTGTCCAGTCTTGCTTTTGCCAAGGAAGCAATCTGAGACAGCAAGCTGTATGGCTTGTTGAGTCGAGCTTGGTTTCTCTGAGTCCAGACCGACCACACAGTCATTGCGAATAGCTCGGCATTCCTTTGTTCTTGTATCACCCATGAGGGCAATTCTTTGAAATCCAAGAACCTCTTGTTACGACGAAAACCCCACTAGATCGAATCTGTCCAAATCTCATCCAGCTTAGGACACGCCCACACTGCATGTAACATTGTCTCAGGGAGCTGCTTGCACCGATCACACAATGGGTTTGAAATGATAGTGCGCTGCATCAGGTTTTGTTTTGTTGGCAAAGAGTCACGGCATGCTCTCCATACGTGGTGCTTGACTTTGTTCGGAACTTCTAGCATCCATACCTTCTTCCACAGTTGGGTTTCAAGAGCCTCTTGAGTCCTTTCAAAAGCTGGTTCTGCTTCTTCTTTTAGAAAGCGGAAAACCTGACTTGCAAGAGTACCTACCATCGTGAGATAAGGGCCAGTAGAGGCTGTCTTCCGTGTCAGTTCGTGCAAGGGGAATTTTTTTGATAATTTCAGCTTCCTATGGGGTGAAGAGTCCTTCCAACATGTCATTGTTCCACTGTTTTGTGTCTGTGTCAATCAAAACATCCACTGTTGCCTCCTCCATTGAGTCCACTATCGGAGACAAAACCAAACCATGGTTCTTTTGAAGCAGCCAACTGTGTTTATAAATCTAGACTGTTTTCCCATTCCCAATGCACCACTTTGCCCCCTTAAGAATGACATCTCTTCCATGGAGGATACTTTTCCATGCATAAGAGCTTGATCTCGAATCCTCCGCTTCCATGATGGTACAATGAGGGAAAAATCTTGCTTTGAAAATTCTGTAAAACAATGAATTTTTATTTGTCAACAGTCGCCAAGCCTGTTTTGCCAAAAGTGAATCATTGTACATTGCCAAATCTCTAAAACCCATTCCCCCCACCATTTTTGATTTTGTCATTTCATCCCATTTTAGCCAATGAATCTTCTGCCTATTTCCTCTTTCACCCCACCAAAACTTTCAAATCAACACTTCAATATCATTACATAATCCAATCGGTAATTTAAAGCAACCCATAGCAAAGGAAGGGATAGCTTGAATTACCGATTTTATCAACACCTCCTGCCCTGCTTGTGATAGTAATTTTTCTTCCCACCCTTGCAATTTTTTCCACACCTTTTCCTTGATGTAGTTAAAACTAGCTTTTTTCCCTCTCCCTACCAACGAAGGAAGGCCCAAATACTTCTCATAATGCTGAATTTCCTGCACCCGCAGTAGGCCTCTAATAATTTCTTTAGTGTCATCCGGGGTGAATTTGCTAAAGAATAGTGCTGTCTTGCTTCTGTTTATCTTTTGACCTAACACCCTTTCATAGGAACCTAATAAATCAAGGATCACGTTACACTCATTTGGTGTTGCTCTACAAAACAAAAGGCTATTATTTGCAAAAAAATAAGTGGGTTAGTTTTGGTCCTCTTCTACATAAAGAGAACCCATTAATCCTTCCTTCTGTTGTTGCTCTCCCTATAAGCCCATGTAGCCCTTCTGTGCATAAAAGGAAAAGGAAAGGGGATAATGGATCTCCTTGTCTGATGCCTCTACTTGGATAAATAAAACCCTTTGGTTCTCCATTCACCAATATTGAATAAGTGACCGTTGTAACACATAACATGATTAGGCTGGTCCACCTTTCTGCAAATCCCATCTTTCGCATCAGATCTTCCAAAAAGGACCACTCCACCCTATCGTATGCTTTGCTCATATCCAATTTGAGTGTCATATAACCTATTTTCCCTTATTTATGATGCTTCATACAATGCAAAGTTTCAAAAGCAACCAAAATATTATCTGTAATCAAGCGATCCTTAAAAAAAGCTGATTGGTATTCAGAAATAATATTTGGTAGCACTTTTTTCAGCCTATTTGCTAGTACTTTGGAAAAAATCTTATATATAACATTACAAAGACTTATTGGCCGAAATTCATGGACATATTCAGGGTTTGATTTTTTTGGGATGAGAGTAAGGAAAGTATGATTAACAGGTTCGGAAAGAATACCTATGTTTAACCACAAAAGGACATCATGTGTAACATCCTTATCAACAACCTTCCAGAAATGTTGGTAGAACAAAGGCGGCATACCGTCTGGTCCAGGTGCTTTTAAAGGGGCCATCTCATTGAGTGCAGCAAACACTTCCCATTCCTTAAAATCAGTAACTAACTCTTGGTTCATCTCATTAGTAATACATGGCAGCATATAGGATAACACCTCATCTACATGGGTCGGATTAGATGTTTCAAATAACTCTTGGTAGAATTTATTTAAAACTGATGCAATCCCATCTGGATCCGTATGCCGCTGATCGGCCTCATCTTTTATTCCACTTATTGTGTTTTTCCTGAATCGTTTGGTGGCTTGGCTGTGAAAAAATTTGGAGTTGTAATCCCCTTTGCTGGCCCACATTACTCTTGAACGCTGCCTCCATATGCGAGCCTCCCTCTTCTTAAGAATATCAATTTCTGCCTTAAGTTCCCTTACCCTCTGATTGCTTCCACTTTGCTGTGCCACCCATTCGGCTTTGGTAAGCAATGATTTTTTCTTTTCCAATTCTCTTCTTACATTCCCAAAACAGTTCCGGTCCCACCATTCTAACTCTTTGCCGCATTTGTCAACCTTCTTGAGAACTAAAGTGCTTAGAGAGCCACCTGATTGACCAACATCACCAAACCTCCATGTTGCCTCCGCCATCTCACCACACTGGTTATCTGATAACCACATTTCCTCAAAGTGAAACCTTTTTTTAACCGATGGCTGATCCAACCTAAAAGGTTAATTAGAATGGGTGAGTGGTCAGATGAAAAGCACCTTAGGTGGTGAATACGTGTACCAGGGAATTTTAGGAAAAAAGAATTTGTTGTCAAGCCTCTATCCAATCTCTCCCATATTGACCTTCCATCTTGAAAATTCCTAGCCCATGTGAATCGAGGGCCGATGAAACCCATATCCATGAATCCACACTCATCAATTACTTCTCGAAACTACTGCATCTAATTATGGTTCCGGAAGGCCCCACCCAATTTTTCATTTTGTTTTGTCACCTCGTTAAAATCCCCTGCACATATCCAAGGGATCTCAGAATGATTGATGAGGCTGCGGAGATCATTCCATGCTTCCCATCTTTTTGCCGTGTCTGGTTCTCCATAAAACCCTATAAAACGCCAAGCATTCTCAGTGTTTTTATCAATGTAAGAATCAATATAGTACTTTGATGACGCCTCAATGGTGAGGTTAACTGATGATTTCCAGAACAGAACCAATCCGCCTCCCCTATTATTGCTTAGCACCACCCATTTATTTTCAAACTCAATTTCTTGTTGTACTCGATCTAGCCTTACTTCGTCTGTCCATGTTTCGGCTATAAACACGACAAAGGGATCTTTTGCCCGTATAATTTCTACGAGCTCCTTCCTTGTACTTAAGTTCCCAAGCCCACGACAGTTCCAAGTTAAGCAATTCATTGTGCATGGTGGGGCTGATTTTCAGCCTCCGCTAAACCCACCGGTTTACCATCTTCAATTGTTGAAACCTGCACACATTTCCTAGATAGTTCTGAGAAAAATTCACATTAGATTAAAATTTTAGTAATCTCACTACTGTATTACGGAATTACATGCTCTTTTTATATTTAATATGCATATCAATATTAATAATCTCACATTGTATTACTGAATTACATACCCTCTTTATATTTAATATGCATGTCAAATTTAATATTAATTAGATGTCATTTTCAATAATTTATAAATTCATATTTATGCATTTTTATACAAATTTAAAATCTTAAAAACTTCTTAAATAAGATGAAATCAGCCCCGCCACACCCACCGGTTTACCATCTTCAATTGTTGAAACCTGCATATGTTTCCCAGATAGTTCTGAGAAAAATTCACATTAGATTAAAATTTTAATAATTTCACTACTGTATTACGGAATTACATGCTCTTTTTATATTTAATATGCATATCAATATTAATAATCTCACACTGTATTATTGAATTACATGCCCTCTTTATATTTAATATGCATGTCAAATTTAATATTAATTAGATGTCATTTTCAATCATTTATAAATTCATATTTATGCATTTTTATACAAATTTAAAATCTTAAAAACTTCATAAATAAGATAGTTATTAATCTTACATTCTCGTGATATCTTACATACACAAAGGATTTATAAGAGAAGAAAACATATGATCTAATGGTGCAATTCTTAAAATGCTTGTATGGTCACAAGACTAGTGCATTGGGACATGATGGGCTTTTCAGTTTAGAGACATTAAACCCATCTTACTCATCCACGTGTCCTGTATAATATTGTAAATATCTTAAGATTTGAGAGTAGAATTGTCAAGTCAATAGAAGACAACCAAATTAAAGGACACAATGGCGCGCTCGAAGCAACAATCATGCATGGGTGCAATAATCATGCATGAATATCAAGGCCGACCTAAGGTCTAGGCCCCCACCACAAAAGATTTTACCCCTAGGGAAAAAAGCCTCGTCCCACAATGTAAAATGTCTAAAATTTTATAAAATTATATATATATATATATATAAAATGGTTGTGCACCTTTTTTTTTATTAGTAATGCTAAACAAATTTTACTATAAGCTTACAGCTTGACATATCATTGATTACAAAAAGGTAATTTAAATATTCATTAATTGAGTTGTTGAAGTTCATCAATTATAATCATTATCGCATCATATTATGAACATTTTGTAGTATCTTTAGTGCATTTTTCTTTTTCATTTCTACAAAGACTTATAAAATAAGAGACTAATAGAAAACTACCCCTATTGAAACCCTAAAATGTTTCAAAAAAGTGTTGCAAATGTGTTAAATCATCAATTATAGATTAATCTCCTCTAATAGTTTGAAACTTTAAGCCACACACTAAATAATCTCTCTCTCTCTCTCTCTCTCTCAAACAAGATATAAAATTAATAATTAGATTACACCTTCTTCTTTTTTGAGAATTTGGATTACAATTTTACTTAACTATACATTGTCATATAACCAAAATAAAGTAACTTTTTAAATCATAATATATCTTTATTTATTTTTATTAAAATTTATGATTCAACTATGATATTAAATTCTCAGTAACATTAGTTTAGTTTGTATTATATATCAATTAATGTATTTAATGTATCAAATTAACTTTAATTTAATTAGTATTAAATAATTTTATTTAATTAATTTTTATATATAAAAGGCCCACATGAAGTTTTTGCCTTATGTATTATGTATCAATTATGAGGATAAATGTACAGACTCACAATCACATGCGCAAGAGATGGAGCATCACAATCCAATTTCAAATTAGTTGGAGGACCTTACTAGTTACTATAGACAAAGACCGCCTGTACCTGTGCTAGCGCATTAGCTCACTACCTCACTTGTCAGTTGGGAATGGTGCAGCAATAGCAAACGAAGGAATTTTGTGCCAATTTTGTAAATGTACCACTTGTGCAAAGTCTAGCTACCTCCTTAGTCTATAAAAGGAGGGGGATTGCCTTCCATTAGCAAGAACTTCAAGCAAGAAAAGAGCAATAGTCATGAAGAGAATAGGCCTTAATGGTCTGTTTGGATTAAGGTGGGGTTTGGATACACATTTGGCGTCTAGCGTTTTGAGTTTTGCGTTTTCTCTTTTTTTTTTTTTTTTTTTTTTTTTTTTTGGCACGCATTTCAGAGACAAACGACTACTTTTCATGCACTGGTCATGAACAGTAGTTGCACTATTTGACTTTTCAACCCTTTTCAGCACATTAGTGGGTATCGTGCACTGTTCATGAGACTCACAAATTTTACTTTTCAGTAATTTTTTTATTAAAAATGAGTCTCACGGTACTACTCACACATTTAAAAATTATTTTGCTATAATGTTTTCAATTTTCTATTTCAACAAAATAAATTCTATCCAAATGGACCTTAAGGAGGAAGAAGAGGAGAAGTAAAGTATAGTAGAATAAATTTAGCCAAAAATTAGCTTATTTTCAGCCAATTCTACTTTACTCCCCCCACTCTCTTTATTCCCCCCTTAATCCAAACGGACCCTAGAGTTGTAAGCTGACAGGAAGAAAGCCTTGTAAAATAAAGCCATTCCTCTTTATTTCATGAGCGAGGAGTTCATCCCTTGCTCCACCCGTAGTTTTTCACCCCAGATTAAATAATGAGGTTTTTCACATAAATAATTGCATCTTTGTATAGTTTCACTTCCATTTTCTCAAACAAAGAACCAAATCTTCTAATTATAGGTCAGCCATTAGCTAAACTTAGTGGCGTCCAATTATGTTGATAGTGTGAGTTAAAGTAATGATCATCTTCCACAAACGATTCCTTTAAAACTTGACTACGTACGCACAATACTCATCTAATAAAATAATAATAAAGTGGTAAAAATCGCAAATGCTAGATGTTGCTGGATAATGTTTCAAATTAAAATATTGATAAAAAAATCCATAACATCAAGTATTTAATATTTTATAATTTGTTGTGTGTTTAATATTAAGAACACTTAGATTTATGTAGAAAAGGGTAGCTCTCATAGACACTAGACAGACCAAAAAAAAAAAATCTAGATTTATAAATCCAGGAGATGGAGCTGCTGTCATCTGATTTTCTTGTTTGCATGTGGGAAAGGCTTCAACTATGTTCACAGTCACAGCGTCCAAGTCTTAATTAAATATTTCTTAACATGTTATATCATGTTATGACTTATTTTGAAGATATATTTTTAAGCGTTAAGATTAACATTTCTCAATTCCTTGGATCTTTTAGCATCCGTATATATTAGAATAATGATTCCAAACATTTGAAGATAGTTTGCTTTATTACAATGGTAAGTATATCATCCATGCTTTTCTAAATAACATGTAACGGTAGGTTTATCATGATGGAACATTGTAAAAGCTTTTAGTGGCTTTGACATTAGTGGTGATTATGATGTGCATACCTAGGTAATTATTTGAGGTTGATTCTTGTTCGCCTGCAATGATCTAAAAGAAGTACAGATCAAGTTTTCAAGAAAGTCATTGCTTGAGTAGAAACTAATTTTTGTTTAATAGCCTTGGTCTCTTAATTATATTTTCAGATTGCTTGAAGTGAATATCTGACTTCGAAAAGTAAAGTTTGGGATTCAGAAACGCTTAACTTAATAGGATTTTTTGAAAAATACACGAATTAAGAATAAGAATGAGAAAATAATAGGTGACTAAATTCATATATAATTAAGTTATGAGCCTGAGAAGATGTATTTCAATTAATGTTATAATTTTCTTAATTATTATTTTTTAATTGAATCATTCTCCAACAATCGTCTGTTAGTTTCAAATTTTAAAAAATAAAATATAGATAATTTGTATAGATATAAGCTTTATTTGTTTCATTGTAAAATATTTTTAGTTGAAACTATTTTCAGTTTTTGGAGAAAATATTTTATTTTATTTTGTGTTTAGTTACATTTCTAAAAATGCTTTTCAAGTATTTGGTGCAATATAACATGAAAAAAAATTTCCAAGCACAAACTTCAATTCTACTCAATTTAGCATGGGTTTGAAACCTGAAACATTCAAAAACCTTCAAAAAAACAGAAGAAGAAGAAGAAGAGAAGTTCAAGATTTTTGAAGTTAGATCAAGATTAAACCAAGGTTAAACCATGATATTTCATTTAATTTTTTTTTTTAATGAATTAATACTTAAAGCATTTCTTTAATGCTTGTGGCTCAATGGTTTAAGCTTTGGACATGCTAATTCGCCTGTTGGGAGCAAGTTCAAGTCTTGATAGAAGCTTATTTTCGACTATTTTTCCCCAAAACCAAAAAGTGACTAAACCGTGACCAAGAAAATTGACCTTTGGATCAATTTCCAACCAACCCAGTTGGACTATTGGTCCGGGTCAAGGAAACTTTAGAACCCAACTCAACTCATTAACTTACAAAAATCCAACCCAAAATGTTGAGTATTTAGGTAGCCAATTTTTTGCATTCAACAAGGTCTTTTGTATATATGCATGTGTGGTTCTCTTTTTCTCTTTTTCTTTTTTTTTTGCTTTTTCGGTGGTGGGGTGGGGCAGTATTTAGATAGTCCCATAGCACTGATCTAGACTCTCACAAAGGGGTAGGTTTTATTCCTTTGTGAGAGTTTGGAGTAATGCTCAAGACTATCTAAGTATCTTCCAGTGAGTGGAAGTGGCGGAATTTGAAGAAATTGATGGATGTGACCTCAAAATTGAATCATTTGCGAAGATCAATAGGCAATATAGCCCATATATAGGCAGAGAGAGAGAGAGAGAGAACCCGCTGTAATAGGAGATATTGTTCATGAAACTAAAAAGCCAATGAAAGCACAAGAAAGACAAAGAACAAAAGAGAGAAAATAAAAAGAGAGGATAAGTAAACAAAACAAACTTTATATACAGGAAGAATTCCAACACAAGAAAAGAAATTCCGCTAAACCTGTCGGGATCAAATGAACGGAGGACTAGAAGCATTATGAATTCTTGGTCCTATGCTTGTTTCTTTTCTCTGCAAATACCTCACCATGTCTCATTATCCAAAACCTCTCTATATCTTCTGGTTTTCGCCCTGGAATCCGACCTGCTATCAAATCCCACCTGCTCAAAATTTTTTACCTTAATAAATTATGCAATTGGATTCATTTTTTGTTGAAAGCTTATTTATTGAAAGTTGACAAAAATACAATTATACACAGTATATTTTATGGTACATTTTTTTTAGAGTACAAAGACTACATCTAAACCAGTTTTTAATGATTCTAATCAATAATAAATAATCATACACCTTTTAAATTCTGTTCGGCTGTATGAATCTCCCTGAGTTATTAACTAACCCCAACAAAACATAAGTTCTTGATGCATTGCGTTGGAATAAAATAATAATGGCTAAGTTAGCGGGTAGGTATACCTACATTTTAGCTCCCCCAAAAAATACGGCAACCTATGAAGTTGCAGAGGGTCAGAGGACATAAGAGATTCTATCCACATACATTGATTGCAACAAGGGAATAGTTTGTATAAGTGCAAGGAGATGTAGGGTCCCATGGCTATGTTGTTATATACTTTGAGTACTAGCAACCGGAGATGCCAAAGAAAAAAAAAATATATATATCAAAAAAAAAGAAAAAAAAAAAATCATCGACAGTTACTACCTTATCTATTTTATTTTTTTATTTTATAACCTCCTCTCCCATCTTAATTTTTATTTTTATATACAATTCAATACAATAATATAAACTATCTAATAAAATAATAAAAATTATTCTTTTTTTTCTTTCCTCCCACTATTTTTTTCTCTTTACACATAATTATAAGAATAAGTATTATTTTTTCTTTACAACTTATAAATAGTAGGAGAATTTCCATTCGAGATTCTAAAAAACTTTTATTTTATTCTTTTAAAATTTATTTTATTTATTTTATCATCTCATTTTACAATTTATCTGGTATCTTAATTTTAATTTTATATATAACTTATTAAAATAATATAAACTAAACAAATATAAATAAAAAAAATTATATTTCTCTCCCATATCTTTGCTCTACCCAACTAATCTCCTCGCTGCTACCCGCCAACTTCAACTACAATCCATACATCTGAACCACCGCTACAACCCCAGCACCACCGATTCAAACCCAACCCCGAGCACTAGTACTACAATCAACCTTGAACCATCGAACTTGAAACCAACCCATCGCCACACAGTACCACCAAAACGATTCAACCCACAACCACCATGACCCACACCTCAACCACACCATGATCCACCGTGACCCACACCTTGACTACAACTATGAACCACACCGTGACCCACACCTCGACTATAATCATGAACCACACCGTGACCCACACCATGAACAATCGAACTTGAAACCAACCCACACCACGTACCCAGCAACCATCGTGAACACAAACCTAGACCTCAACCCATTGCCACCACCGCCACCACTGAAGAGCATGATTGTGAGCAAAACCCACCACCAAAAAAATTATAAAAAAAGATCCACGGCAAGCAAAACCCAAACCCATGGCAAGCAAATCCCAGACCCACAACAAGCACACCCACGAGGCAAACCCAGACCCACGGCGAGCACACCCCGATTTCGTTCAACCACCCAAACACAACCCAATATCCACCCAAACGCCGACCTAAACACCACACAATCGCCACTCCAAAGGCCGTTCCAAACACCACCCAAACGCCGACCAAACTTCGACCCAAACGTTACAGCGAGCAAATTAGAATTTACAAGGAAAAAAAAGAAAGAAGGAATCTGGAGACTGGAGATGCAGAGAGTGAGAGGGGCTGAGGGAAAAGAGGGAAGGGAGAAGTGAGAAAGAGAGTGCAAAGAACACAGAGAGTGAGAGAGAGAGAATATGAATAAAACATACCTCTTTTTCTTTTTCATTTTTCCTACATCTGATGAACGGTAAGGTTGTACATACACAACCTCACTTTTCACAGATGTTAAGAAATTTTGCATATACATGCTCAGTTGGAGCGTGTTTTTAAGGGGGTTGGTGGCTAAAATAGCATCTAAGGGAGTTTTTACACCACATTGCTAGTGCTTTAAGGTTATATATATATATGCAACCTTATTATTGATAAGTTACAAATCTTTTTAAGTATATATACAAACCTATATGGAGTGCGTTTTTACTGTCTTGATTGTATAATAGCAACTGAAGGGTGTTTGAACCCCAATACTAGTGCTTTTATATGTCTTATCTCAATTAATGCATTGTAAGTGGATTGCATAAAGAAAGAATGTTGATCCATTTCTTTTTTAATGTGTCAATTAAAGAAGGATGGCCTAGTTAGCTAGGACAAGCTTATGTCATGAAGCAATGACAATATATAGTCACTAAGTAAATGACCAAGATAAACCTAAGGGTTTAAAACCTCTAACCAGTAATATGGGATATCCTTAATTTTGTTTGGCCATCAGAATGGAAAAAGTGAAAAATAGAAAATGTTAGGAGGATAAAAAACACTATTGTACCCTTGTTAGTAATTAAAAGTAGAAAATGAAAAATTTGGATAATTTGGTATTTATTTTCTCAATATCATTTTCTCTTACGTTTTTCTCTTCTTAATTTAGAAGGAAAAAGAAAATAGAGTGAGTCTAGGTGAAAACTCCATTCACCACATTTCCAATTCTCTCCCCTTATTTCAACCAAACAATGAAAAACACATTTCTCTCTCCTTTCCCTTCCTTATTTTTCATTTCCCGCTCCAACTCTTATGGCCTGTTTGGATGTTTAAAAAAGGAGGGGGAGTAGAGTAGAGGGAGAGAGAGTAATCTAATTACCTTATTTGGAAGTTTTTTAAGGAAGGAGGGGGAGGGGTTTGGAGGAGTTTGGAGGGGTTTCAACTCCCTCTAGCCCCCCATTTTTAATTTCCTCAAATTGGAGAGATTTGGAGGGAGAGTAGATTACATAAACTATTGACCAAGTAAATTACCTAATTTACCCTTATTATATTAACAAAATTACACAAGGGGAATAACTAATTACTCCCTTCCTCCTTACTAATTTTAAAAACATCAAAACAAGGTGGAGGGGATTCATTCTCCTCTACTCTCCTCTCCACTACTCCCCTCTCCTCTACTCCCCTCTACTCTCCTCCTTCTCTAAACTTCCAAACAAGCCATTAACCTCCAACCAAACATAGCAGAAGGGATTCCTTCCTAAAAAGTATTACCTAGTACCTGTAGAACGAGAATGTACTACACAAACTCAAAAAATAAGAAGGTGCTCAAAAAGGTTTTTTTTTTTTTTTTTTTTTTTTTGAGCTCAAAAAATTCTGTACTCAATAAATAGATAAATAAATAGAATGACCGCCACATATAGTCATATTTAATGGGAGAAGTAATTTAACTAATATTTAGTTTGGTGATTGTGATGTCCGAAATATAAAAGTAAATAAAGTCACTGCCAAGCAGTACAGCGCGTTCATTAGAGTTTCACATGAATGACAACTTTCTGTCTTTCTGGCCTATTCTTCAGTCACATGATGATGCCGAAAAGCGTGCTTTCGTGCAATTATTCTCTTACTAATTTCATTTCATTAAAATATAACTTCACCTTCAGCCCTTTCACCATATCTCTCTTTTTTTTTTTTTTTTTTTTTTTTTTTTTTTTTTTTTTTTTTTTTTTTTTTTTTTTTTTTAAATTACACTGCTATGGACCCCAATGGGCTCCTAACCTCTAAAGAGTCCAAAATCATTATGCCCACGACACGCCTATTGAGTTTCTTGGTCTCCTCTATAGTGTATGGGAACAGTACTGAACAAAATGAATGGTCACAAATTAACCTTTTTTTTTTTTTTTTTTTAAAAACAAACATACACAAGCGAGGGTGAATAAAATTCTAACTGATATGGTATGATTAACAACAACAATGGCTACATTAGGCATATATACACGTCGATCTAATTTAGTGCAACCATATATAATCTTTTTTCTGACACAGAACCTAAATCCTTAACATAACACAATGCTGAAAATGGTAAGAAGCAACGTGAACAAAGGGAACACGATTTGTTTACCTGTCTCCAACAAGTCTGTACATCCTACAGATGAGATCCTCTTCTTGTTCAGTCATCTTTATGAAATCCCACTCAATACTGCTCACTTCTGCTGTCACATACAAGAATTCAAAGATGTTTAATATATGTATTGAATATTCAAAGTTAATGGTTTTTCAAGTTTTTCAAAAATTATAGAAATCAAAACAATTTATATGCTTCCTTAAAAACCAAAACTGAAGTGGAAGGCCACGAAGTTTTGAACGGGAAAATATATACCTTCTGACGTGGAGCTCCTGGTCTTGGCTTGTTTCCGAGGACGTTTGTCCATTAGTTCTGAAATCACTCAAAAGTGTGCGCGGAAGCACACACAGCCAAACACTTGTTTAAGTAGTTAACAAGAAGAAAAAAAATCAAATAGTTATGCCAGAAGATACAAAGAGCTTAAGGATATTATGTGTTAGAGAGAGGGTGGGCTTTTCTTTTGGGGGTAATACTTCACAAAATAAGTTGAGAAGATAGACCTTGAGGGTCAAAGAACAACACCTTCAAAAGACAAAATTAAAAGGAGAAAAAAAATTACTTGAGAGAAAGAGAGAGAGAGAGAGAGAGAGAGGGTAAAATCTCTAGGATAAGCTGCAAGATTATGTGGAGAATGGAAATGAAATATGAATAGTACTTGTAATGGTGAGGGTAGCAACGTTTGCAATGCCTGCATGGAATGACTGGTGCGACCGAACAGACATATATCATGAGTTGACTTGTAGTTATCGTCAGTCCAAAATCTGACACATCCACTTCTAACAGAGTTTTAGATTAGATATTAGAAACTCAATGCCGAAGCCAAACCAAGCAATAAGCATTTTCTCTTCTTGATATACGGCCAAGGACTTAAGATCAATCCCTACTGAGTGCTGATCACCACCTGCACTTTCAATATACAGGTAAACCTTACCAATTTTGACATAGGACCTAGCTAAGGACTAATCGAACGCATCAACTAGCTAGCAAGTTAATGTAACTTGGCCACAACTCAGAGGCTTATACCCCTGCTAGTAATTCTAATACCACAACCTATTTCATATATTTTGCAATAACTATTTTATGTAGCATAATATAATTGACTATATGTCACTTTTTCATCAACTATAACTTTCTTTTTTTCATCACTTACACTTAACTACATAGGAGAATTGCGGCAAAAAATATAGAATAAATTGTAATTCTAAAATGCTTGCCTACACTTCATCAGTTTAAGGCTGCCTAAGCTGCTAAGCTGCATAGAGGTTATGCATATCATTTATTATATATGACATAATGACAAAGAAGTTATTGCTGACTTCAAATTTAAGTGTATAGATGCTAGATAATCTTGGATTGTGTTTGAGAAGAGTGATTCAAGGAGAGTATCTTAGGGGCTGTTTGGATTTTGGTGTTTCCATCTCCCACCATTTTGTTTCCATCACTCGTCACTCAAAAATGATGGGTCCCACAGAGCAATAGCTTGTTTGGATGTGTTTTCAGATTTTGTTTTCATCACTCAATTATCACCAAAGTGAATAATGAATTATGAAAACTGAAAACAAGTTTGAGGTGTTTTCAGATATTTGAATTATGAATTACATGGCAATTTGAAAATTTAATGGAATTTGTGGGACTTAATGCTTTGTGTTGTCACATCAAACACCAAATGCTTTTCACTTCTCTCTCTTTCTTCTATCATATTTGCTCCTCCTCCTTTCTTTCCACCTGTTGCAGGTTCACATCTGGATTCTTTTTTATTCATTTATTTTTTTTCCTTCCTTTCTTCACATCTATTGCTTCTTTAGCTGAAACATCATCTTCCATTAAATTCTCCAAGTCCTTGGTCACCACCACCAAAGTTGTTTCTGGTATTTGTTTCAATCATTGATTTTAGTCATTCTCAAGCACAAAGCTTTCTTCTCATCAATGGAAAAATAATAGTTGTCTAAAGTGAGCACCAAATAGTATTTGTTTCGGATTGGATATGGGTCTATCGAGGATGCTAATGAATTTTCTGGGTTTGTGCTTCAAGCTCAGAACTGAAGTGGTTGTTGTGGGTATTAGGGGTTGAAGGAAAAAAAGAAAAAGAAATAAGAAGCTCCTGGGTTTGGTGAGTGGTTGTTGTGGGTATTGGGGGTTGAAGAAGGAAAATAATAATAATAATAATAAGTGTGGGGGCTCCTTTTTCGGAGGGGTATCCCCGACAATGAATTTGTAGAGAGTGGGGCAAAGGGTTTGGCTCCGGCCGGTCCCTCGCCGGTCTTCCTTGAACTTTTCGTCTATTGCTCTTTGCTTGGGGTTGCTCCTCGGCTGGCGTCCGAGGAGGCCCCCCTTCACAAGGGGGGTTCTTTGCCTTATATACGCCCTTTAGCTCGATCCTGGCCTTACAGCTGTTGGCCATCCGGGCTACTGGTCCAAGACTTGTCCCATCAGACAGGTTCCTCACCATACTGGGGGTTGCTGCTTCCAAGGTTTTTCTAGTAAGGGGTCTTGTCATCATTAATGTAGCCTGGAGGATCAGGCATACTCGTTAAGTGTGGATGTGACCACCTATTCTGGGTCTGCCCCTTACCTGAATTAGACTAGGTGTGCCGAGGAGGGGTGTGTCCTCGGCTCGGGTCTGAGAAGAGCTAAAATCCTTAGGCCGACTATCTGTGATGATTGCCCTCCTCGGCTTGGGCCTTGGGCCTGCCTAAAGGTGGGCCGGGGGTTCTGGGCCCTCGGGCCCCACAATAGCCCCTCAAAACCCTGCTGCACGTTTCCTCGGACGGGGAGGAGGGTTTTGTAAACCTCGGCCCTTATGTTCCAGAGGGCCTTCGGCCGGCTGGTTCTTCCTTGAGTGGCCGGATTGACCCTTAGACTCTTCAATAGGTAGTTAGTTTCTCCACAGGAATAGGTCGTCGTACCATGCAGTACCTTGGCTCCGTCGTAAATAGCTAGCTCCCGTAGGCTTGAGTCCGTAGACCATGCAAGTCCTAGGTACAATTGCTGCATTCAGAACGAGTGGCTAGCTCCCCGTAGGCTTGAGTCCGAGGACCATGCAAGAGCTAGGTACAGTTGTTGCCCTCAGTACGAGTGGCCAGCTCCCCGTAGGCTTGAGTCCGAGGACCATGCAAGTCCTAGGTACAATTGTTGCCTCCAGTACGAATGGCTAGCTCCCCGCAGGCTTGGGTCCGAGGACCATGCAAGTCCTAGGTACAGTTGCTGCCATCGTTTCTAAGTGGCTAGCTCCCCATAGGCTTGAGTCCGTAGACCATGCAAGACCTAGGTACAATTGCTGCCTTCAGTATGAGTGGCCAGCTCCCCGTAGGCTTGGGTCCGAGGACCATGCAAGTCCTAGGTACAGTTGTTGCCATCGTTTCTAAGTGGCTAGCTCCCCATAGGCTTGAGTCCGTAGACCATGCAAGACCTAGGTACAATTGCTGCCTTCAGTACGAATGGCTAGCTCCCCGTAGGCTTGGGTCCGAGGACCATGCAAGTCCTAGGTACAGTTGCTGCCATCGTTTCTAAGTGGCTAGCTCCCCATAGGCTTGAGTCCGTAGACCATGCAAGACCTAGGTACAATTGCTGCCTTCAGTACGAGTGGCCAGCTCCCCGTAGGCTTGGGTCCGAGGACCATGCAAGTCCTAGGTACAGCTGCTGCCATCGTTTCTAAGTGGCTAGCTCCCCATAGGCTTGAGTCCGTAGACCATGCAAGACCTAGGTACAATTGCTTCCTTCAGTACGAGTGGCCAGTTCCCCGTAGGCTTGGGTCCGAGGACCATGCAAGTCCTAGGTACAGTTGCTGCCATCGTTTCTAAGTGGCTAGCTCCCAATAGGCTTGAGTCCTAGACCATGCAAGACCTAGGTACAATTACTGCCTTCAGTACGAGTGGCCAGCTCCTCGTAGGCTTGGGTCCGAGGACCATGCAAGTCCTAGGTACAGTTGCTGCCATCGTTTCTAAGTGGCTAGCTCCCCATAGGCTTGAGTCTGCAGACCATGCAGGACCTAGGTACAATTGCTGCCTTCAGTACGAGTGGCCAGCTCCCCGTAGGCTTGGGTCCGAGGACCATGCAAGTCCTAGGTACAGTTGCTGCCATCGTTTCTAAGTGGCTAGCTCCCCATAGGCTTGAGTCCGTAGACCATGCAAGACCTAGGTACAATTGCTGCCTTCAGTACGAGTGGCCAGCTCCCCGTAGGCTTGGGTCCGAGGAGCATGCAAGTCCTAGGTACAGTTGCTGCCATCATTTGTAAGTGGCTAGCTCCCCATAGGCTTGAGTTCGTAGACCATGCAAGACCTAGGTACAATTGCTGCCTTCAGTACGAGTGGCCAGCTCCCCGTAGGCTTGGGTCCGAGGACCATGCAAGTCCTAGGTACAGTTGCTGCCATCGTTTCTAAGTGGCTTCGTCCCCGAGTATGAGGACACAGTGTTCACCTCTTTGGGCAACTCAGTCCCACGTCGGATAGAAGTCCCTCCCATTAGCCCCTTGCAGGCTGCTGGAGCAAGAGCTAGTGTACCACTACTGCACAGTTGCCTCCAATAGGAGTTCGTCCTCGGATCCGAGAACTTTTGCTTTTGGTGTGAAGACGTCCACGGGTCTTTTCCTGTGAGTTGTTTTTCCTCGGGTCGGATTGTGACTTCGCACGTGGGGCTGATCTTGCTTCTGGTTCGTGTTCCTCATTTTTCTGGTTTACGAGGCGTCGCTTGGCCTTCCACGCTCCATGTTTGACGCTTCGGTGCCCGTAACGCGCCTCCATTAATGCCCTCGTGAATTAACACGAATCAGGCAGCTGGCAATCCCCTTGGAATTGGGTGGGAATTAATTCCCTTTGACAATTCCCCCTTCGAATTCCGCGCGGCTCAACTCCCACTGGTTTTCGCCCTCCATAAAAGGCGTTCTGGGGGGAGTGTTTCTCCTCATTCTATGAGTCCTCCACCACGAACAGAAATATACACTTTCACCTTCCTGAGCCCCTTTGACACCGCCACCAGGGTTGTGACCGCAATTAGGAGACCTGGAGTTACGGGCCGCCGTGGCCGCAGCCCCCACTGGGCTGCCGGCGCGGCAGAGTTTAGGCGTAACACTGGCAGGGCCTTGTATGGTGGTCAGGGGGGACGTCATTGAAGTACCTAACGCCCCTCCGCAGAGCGCACCTCCGACGAAGGAGGCACGCGAACTCCCGTCACGGCTGGTGCCCGAGTATTGCCGTCTCCGACGGTTAGTGCTCGTGCAGTTTGGAGAGGGTCGAGGAAGCATCACGAGGGGAGGTGTTCCGGGGTCTCGGGGTCGGCTCCTCACTTTGTTCAAGCTTTGGTTTGAAGGTGAGCCAGCCTCCAGCCCCCCTTCCCATGCTTTTACTGTCAAGTTCTCCCATTCTCTTGACGCCAATAAAAGCACAGGTTGACACTTCCCTCATTCCTGATACTAATTCTTTGCGAGCCTCTTACCCGGCCAGTTCCAAGACCGGTCCGCCTAGGCCTCTGATTGTAGGATTAGTTGGTAGGATTTTTTGTAAAACATGTCTGTCTGAGCCTCTGATTGTATTTGTAACTTTTCTTTTATGAAATAATAAAGATTGTTGTACTTGTAATCTTTTCTGCAATAATAAAGAACTTTTCCTTTATTTCGCTGTTGAATTTTCCTTTCGTACTGCAACTCTTCTCTTGTTCTCCTTTTTTTTTTTTTTCTTTTGCACCGCCAACTTTGCATAGCAACTACTTTGGAACGACCGTCGGTTCCGCCGGCCGGTGCTCTAACCCTTCCCACAGACGGCGCCAATTGTGGGGGCTCCTTTTTCGGAGGGGTATCCCCGACAATGAATTTGTAGAGAGTGGGGCAAAGGGTTTGGCTCCGGCCGGTCCCTCGCCGGTCTTCCTTGAACTTTTCGTCTATTGTTCTTTGCTTGGGGTTGCTCCTCGGCTGGCGTCCGAGGAGGCCCCCCTTCACAAGGGGGGTTCTTTGCCTTATATACGCCCTTTAGCTCGATCCTGGCCTTACAGCTGTTGGCCATCCGGGCTACTGGTCCAGGACTTGTCCCATCAGACAGGTTCCTCACCATACTGGGGGTTGCTGCTTCCAAGGTTTTTCTAGTGAGGGGTCTTGTCATCATTAATGTAGCCTGGAGGATCAGGCATACTCGTTAAGTGTGGATGTGACCACCTATTCTGGGTCTGCCCCCTACCTGGATTAGACTAGGTGTGCCGAGGAGGGGTGTGTCCTCGGCTCGGGTCTGAGAAGAGCTAAAACCCTTAGGACGACTATCTGTGATGATTGCCCTCCTCGGCTTGGGCCTTCGGCCAGCCTAAAGATGGGCCGGGAGTTCTGGGCCCTTGGGCCCCACAATAAGTAAAAGCTGCACCAAGTCAATCGTGGGTCTCACAAAAAGTAAAATTTTTTAGAGTTATTAGAAGTTGGAAACAAGTGCCAAACATGCCACCTTAGGAAGTTGGAGTATTTTCAGTGATAACTTATGAGTTATTGAGTGATGAGTGATCATTTTTTAGTGATGAATGATGAGTGATCATTTTTTTTTCCATCCAAATAGCCCCTTATTAGCATTTTAGCTATATATTGTGCTTTTGATGCCATTCTTGCTATGGTTGAATAATAAGTATCTATAGTATTTGTTATTTTTATCATGTTAGGCCGTTAGACTCTGCAATAATTTTTTATTAAAAATGTATCATATCTACTTAATCTTAATCGTTCATTTATTATTATTATTATTATTATTATTATTATTATTATTATTATCATCATCATCATTATTATAAGATAAAGAAATAACTCATATTAACCGTTAAGATTAACATACCAAAAGAGATAAGAATAATGATGTTGCTGTTACACAATTTACTACATAAGTCTTACATATTTATGTGTCAATTTTTAAAATACAAAATGAAAAAAATTATTAAGAAATGTATTTATTATTTTGCTGATGTGTCACCAGCTACAATTGTCACATTTGTTTTTATATATATTTTTTGTAATTTAGAATTGGTAGTAGCTTTAAAATTATGAAATTGATACTAGTTTTAGAATTTTAGAATAGATGTTCAATGTGACCTAATTACAAATACAATTATTTGAAACACATGGTTTGAGTTTACTTGTATTTTGTCTATTATGCTTTGTTTGTTCCTATGAAAAACGTGATTTGGAAAATAAATCATTTATCAAAAAATACTTTTTGAAAAATCTAATCATTTTTTTTTGAGTTTGGTTGCAACCCGTAAAATAAAAAAACCAAAAACATATTATGTTGTTTGGTTCGCATAAAAATCTATTAATATTTCTTATAATTTCAAATAACTATATGCACAAAAAACTTTCATTCAAAAAAAAAACCCTAAATGAAAAATTAATTTCTATTTTTTTCGACCAAATGGGAAAAGATGCCTCAAATTCCGAATATGAATATATATATATAAATATAAGGGGGTGGGATTTAATTAAAAGTGATTGATTTGAGGTTTTTTTTTTTTTTTTTTTTTTTTTTTTTTTTTTTTTTTTTTTTTTTTTAAGTCTCAATGATCTATCTATGCCAATCAAGGATAATCAATTATCAGTGTATGAAGAGACGAAGGGACGAAAGGAAAAAAAAGATACTATCATTGTAGTTTATTATTATTATTATTTAGAATGTAATTGTAGGGGCTCCTTTTTCGGAGGTGGGCCCCCGACAATGAATTTGTAGAGAGTGGGGCAAAGGGTTTGGCTCCGGCCGGCCCCTCGCCGGTCTTCTTTGAACTTCTAGTTTATTGCTCTACGCCTGGGGTTGCTCCTCGGCTGGCGTCCGAGGAGGCCCCCCTTCACAAAGGGGGTTCTTTGCCTTATATACGCCCTTTAGCTCGATCCTGGCCTTACAGTTGTTGGCCATCCGGGCTACTGGTTCAGGACTTGTCCCATCAGACAGGTTCCTCCCCATACTGGGGGTTGCTGCCTCCAAGGTTTCTCAGTGAAGGGTCTTGTCATCATTAATGGAGCCTGGAGGGCCTGGCAGAATCGTTAAGTGTGGATGTGACCACCTACTCTGGGTTCCCCCCTACCTGGATTAGACTAGGTGTGCCGAGGAGGGGTGCGTCCTCGGCTTGGGTTTGGGAAGGACTAAAATCCTTAAGCCGACCATCTGGGGAGATTGCCCTCCTCGGCTTGGGCCTTGGACTAGCCTAAAGGTGGGCCGGGGTTTCTGGGCCCTCGGACCCCACAATAGCCCCTCAAAACCCTGCTGCACGTATCCTCAGACGGGGAGGAGGGTTTTGCAAACCTCGGCCCCTATGGTCCGGAAGGCCCTCAGTCGGCTGGTTCTTTCTTGAGTGGTTGGATTGACCCTTAGGCTCTTCAATAGGTAGTTAGTTTCTTCACAGGAATAGGTCTTCGTACCGAGCAGTACCTTGGCTCCGTCGTAAATAGATAGCTCCCCGTAGGCTTGAGTCCGTAGACCATGCAAGACCTAGGTACAGTTGCTGCCTTAAGTACGAGTGGCCAGCTCCCCGTAGGCTTGGGTCCGAGGACCATGCAAGTCCTAGGTACAATTGCTGCCATCGTTTCCAAGTGGCTAGCTCCCCATAGGCTTGAGTCCGTAGACCATGCAAGACCTAGGTACAGTTGCTGCCTTAAGTACGAGTGGCCAGCTCCCCGTAGGCTTGAGTCCGAGGACCATACAAGTCCTAGGTACAATTGCTGCCATCGTTTCCAAGTGGCTAGCTCCCCATAGGCTTGAGTCCGTAGACCATGCAAGACCTAGGTACAGTTGCTGCCTTAAGTACGAGTGGCCAGCTCCCCGTAGGCTTGAGTCCGAGGACCATGCAAGTCCTAGGTACAATTGCTGCCATCGTTTCCAAGTGGCTAGCTCCCCATAGGCATGAGTCCGTAGACCATGCAAGACCTAGGTACAGTTGCTGCCTTAAGTACGAGTGGCCAGCTCCCCGTAGGCTTGAGTCCGAGGACCATGCAAGTCCTAGGTACAATTGCTGCCATCGTTTCCAAGTGGCTAGCTCCCCATAGGCTTGAGTCCGTAGACCATGCAAGACCTAGGTACAGTTGCTGCCTTAAGTACGAGTGGCCAGCTCCCCGTAGGCTTGAGTCCGAGGACCATGCAAGTCCTAGGTACAATTGCTGCCATCGTTTCCAAATGGCTAGCTCCCCATAGGCTTGAGTCCGTAGACCATGCAAGACCTAGGTATAGTTGCTGCCTTAAGTACGAGTGGTCAGCTCCCCGTAGGCTTGAGTCCGAGGACCATGCAAGTCCTAGGTACAATTGCTGCCATCGTTTCCAAGTGGCTAGCTCCCCATAGGCTTGAGTCCGTAGGCCATGCAAGACCTAGGTACAGTTGCTGCCTTAAGTACGAGTGGCCAGCTCCCCGTAGGCTTGAGTCCGAGGACCATGCAAGTCCTAGGTACAATTGCTGCCATCGTTTCCAAGTGGCTAGCTCCCCATAGGCTTGAGTCCGTAGACCATGCAAGACCTAGGTACAGTTGCTGCCTTAAGTACGAGTGGCCAGCTCCCCGTAGGCTTGAGTCCGAGGACCATGCAAGTCCTAGGTACAATTGCTGCCATCGTTTCCAAGTGGCTAGCTCCCCATAGGCTTGAGTCCGTAGACCATGCAAGACCTAGGTACAGTTGCTGCCTTAAGTACGAGTGGCCAGCTCCCCGTAGGCTTGGGTCCGAAGACCATGCAAGTCCTAGGTACAATTGCTGCCATCGTTTTCAAATGGCTAGCTCCCCATAGGCTTGAGTCCGTAGACCATGCAAGACCTAGGTACAGTTGCTGCCTTAAGTACGAGTGGCCAGCTCCCCGTAGGCTTGAGTCCGAGGACCATGCAAGTCCTAGGTACAATTGCTGCCATCGTTTCCAAGTGGCTAGCTCCCCATAGGCTTGAGTCCGTAGACCATGCAAGACCTAGGTACAGTTGCTGCCTTAAGTACGAGTGGCCAGCTCCCCGTAGGTTTGGGTCCGAGGACCATGCAAGTCCTAGGTACAATTGCTGCCATCGTTTCCAAGTGGCTAGCTCCCCATAGGCTTGAGTCCGTAGACCATGCAAGACCTAGGTACAGTTGCTGCCTTAAGTACGAGTGGCCAGCTCCCCGTAGGCTTGGGTCCGAGGACCATGCAAGTCCTAGGTACAATTGCTGCCATCGTTTCCAAATGGCTAGCTCCCCATAGGCTTGAGTCCGTAGACCATGCAAGACCTAGGTACAGTTGCTGCCTTAAGTACGAGTGGCCAGCTCCCCGTAGGCTTGAGTTCGAAGACCATGCAAGTCCTAGGTACAATTGCTGCCATCGTTTCCAAGTGGCTAGCTCCCCATAGGCTTGAGTCCGTAGACCATGCAAGACCTAGGTACAGTTGCTGCCTTAAGTACGAGTGGCCAGCTCCCCGTAGGCTTGGGTCCGAGGACCATGCAAGTCCTAGGTACAATTGCTGCCATCGTTTCCAAATGGCTCCGAGCATGAGGACACAGCGTTCACCTCTTTGGGCAACTCAGTCTCACGTCAGGTAGAAGTCCTTCCCCTTAGCCCCTTGCAGGATGCTGGAGCGAGAGTCATTGTACCATTATTGCACAGTTGCCTCCAATAGGAGTTTGTCCTCGGATCCGAGGACTTTGTTTTTGGTGTGAGGACGTCCACGTGTCTTTTCCTGTGAGCTGTTTTTCCTCGGGTCGGACTGTGACTTCGCACGTGGGGCTGATCTTGCTTCTGGTCCGCGTTCCTCATCTTTCTGATTTACGAGGCGTCGCTTTGCCTTCCGCGCTTCTTGTTTGACGCTTCGGTGCCCGTAACGCGCCTCCATTAATGCCCTTGTGAATTAACACGAATCAGGCAGCTGGCCATCCCCTTGGAATTGGGTGGGAATTAATTCCCTTTGACAATTTCCCCTTCGAATTCCGCGCGGTTCAACTCCCGCTGGTTTTCACCCTCCATAAAAGGCGTTCTGGGGGGAGTGTTTCTCCTCATTCCATGAATTCTCACCCACGAACAGACACATACACTTTCACCTTCCTGAGCCCCTTTGATACCGCCACCAGGGTTGTAACCGCAGTTAGGAGACCTGGAGTTAAGGGCCGCCGTGGCCGCAGCCCCCACTGGGCTGCCGGCGCGGCAGAGTTTAGGTAACACTGGCAGGGCCTCGTATGGTGGCCAGGGGGGACGTCATTGAAGTACCTAACGTCCCTCCGCAGAGCGCACCTCCGACGAAGGAGGCACGCGAACTCCCGTCACGGCTGGTGCCCGAGTATTGCCGTCTCCGACGGTCAATGCTCGTGCAGTTCGGAGGAGGTCGAGGAAGCATCATGAGGGAGGGTGTTCCGGGGTCTAGGGGCTCCTCACTTTGTTCAAGCTTTGGTTTGAAGGTGAGCCAGCCCCCTGCCCCCCTTCCCGTGCTTTTACCGTCAAGTTCTCCCATTCTCTTGACGCCAATAAAAGTACGGGTTGACACTTCCCTCATTCCTGATATTAATTCTTTGCGAGCCTCTTGCCCGGCCAGTTCCAACACCGGTTCGCCTGGGCCTCTGATTGTAGGATTAGTTGGTAGGAATTTTTGTAAAACATGCCTGTCTGAGCCTCTGATTGTATTTGTAGCTTTTCTTTTATGAAATAATGAGGATTGTTGTACTTGTAATCTTTTGTAATCTTTTCTGAAATAATAAAGAATTTTCCCTTTATTTGTTGTTGAACTTTCTTTTCGTACTGCAATTCTTCTCTTCTTCTCTTCTTTTTTCTTTCTTTTTTTTTGCACCGCCAATTTCTGAGTAATAACTGCTTTAGAACGATCGCCGGTTGCGCCGGCCGGCGCACTAACCCTTCCCACAGACGGCACCAATTGTAGGGGCTCCTTTTTCGGAGGTGGGCCCCCGACAATGAATTTGTAGAGAGTGGGGCAAAGGGTTTGGCTCCGGCCGACCCCTCGCCGGTCTTCTTTAAACTTCTGGTTTATTACTTTACGCCTGGGGTTGCTCCTCGGCTGGCGTCCGAGGAGGCCCCCCTTCACAAGGGGGTTCTTTGTCTTATATACACCCTTTAGCTCGATCCTGGCCTTACAGCTGTTGGCCATCCGGGCTACTGGTTCAGGACTTGTCCCATCAGACAGGTTCCTCCCCATACTGGGGGTTGCTGCCTCCAAGGTTTCTCAGTGAAGGGTCTTGTCATCATTAATGGAGCCTGGAGGGCCTGGCAGAATCGTTAAGTGTGGATGTGACCACCTACTCTGGGTTCCCCCCTACCTGGATTAGACTAGGTGTGCCGAGGAGGGGTGCGTCCTCGGCTTGGGTCTGGGAATGACTAAAATCCTTAAGCCGACCATCTGGGGAGATTGCCCTCCTCGGCTTGGGCCTTGGGCTAGCCTAAAGGTGGGCCGGGGGTTCTGGGCCCTCGGGCCCCACAGTAATATTCTGGAAAAACTGTTGTGGAAATAAGATGTTTTGATAATATTTCTAAAATATATTTTTTTTATAGAAAGACATTACTTTTCTGTTTTTTGAAAACCAAACACACACAAGGGTGAGAAAATAAAATTCTAACGTAGAGGCACATCACAAATTTCTAACTTTTTATATATTTTTATATATATACCAGTAATTTTGAATACATAGTACTGGTATATATATAAATAAATAAAATTAAAAAATAAGAAAAGTTTTCTGATAATTATTGATCCGAATTTCTAGGTTTAAATATATACAGATCGAAGATAACGTGATGGATCCTATTCCATCCTTTAATAAAAAGATAAGATGTTAGAAAGGTCTCGATGTTCCTATTTTATTTATTTTTTCTTAATAAATTGATCCACCAACTATATATCCAATTGAAAAACACACTTTTAATTTATACCATTACCCTAACAATCAAACAAAAGTTTTCACTTTTTATTTATATATATAAAAATAGTCAAGCCTTTTTAACTAGCTAGGTCACTAGGTGACAAGTATATTTTGTCAAATATTCGCGACTGTAAAAACAGGATTTTATGATCGCTGGGTGTAGTGCCTCAAGGTTGTAGCCTTGTACACAACCACTTTCCTAACCAAAGATGCATATGATCTTTCGAACATTATAGATGTGTCTACCACACATCATTTTGTCTTTACATGCTTGGACTGGACATAAAGTTTTACCTATATGCCAGGCTTATTTTTGTCTTGTTTTGGACCCTAGGCCTTCTTAATGCAATTTTAACTTGCATACATTTATAATCATGTAGTTTTGGACATTACTGTGTCGTATTTGGATTAATATAGTACTTATGGTACTTTCGTGAAGAGATTAATGGTCTCCAAATTTATAATTTTATAGCATTTTGAAATTTTCCTCTTGTTTTTACGTGTCTGATAAATAAATTATTCCAAAGAAAGTGAGCCTAAGAAGATGATTATACCAATAACCATGTAGCTAGAGGCCTTGAAATGAAGTTCATTGCCACATTATGATGCCATATATGTATAACCCATAGAACTCTAAACCTCCCTAGCTCGCTTCATTGACCAGAAGTTTACAGCTAGTTTTTCGGGTATGCCTTTAATGACCAAGCAATGCCAAAGAGATAAAACAAATTACAGACTTTTTCCACAACTAACTTATAAATAACTTATGGTAGTATTTTTTCAAAAAAGTATCTTAAGGTGGTATGTTATGATTATTGCAATATTTCATATTAAAGTAATGTTATAGTTACAAACTATTTTACAAACAGCTGTTGTGGCCATTGGTTCTCATTTGGGTCTACTAATATCATCACTTTTTTTATTTACCAATAATTAATTACTCACCATATCAGCTGTTTGTAAAAGTTTTTGTAAAAAAGTTTATATCTCTATCATTATCCTTCATATTAATCTATCATTGATACACTTTTATTGTACACTTTAACAAAATGCACGAAACTTCAATAGTTGTGAAAAAAGTATTACGAAATTAAAATACACAAATTTTTTTACACGTTGCTTTTGTAGCCTTGAACACTTGTGAGAGTGTGTGAGGGCTTGTTAGAGTGTGTGAAATACTAAGAGAAAGTATAGAGATATAAAAAATTTGACACATGTTGATATGGTAGATTCTTTTTTTATTTTTATTTTTTATTTTTTTGAGAATGTAATAGATTGTTAATAATATAAAAAAAATGTGATGTCAATGGTGGTCCGAGATGAGAACTAGTGAAAGCTTGCCAACTCACAAGTTGAGACAAAATTCATCAAATTTTTTTGTGTATATAGCATTACTCAATTATCTATGCATAATTTTAGTGCCTATAGCGTTAATGTGGTGAAAAATAAATTGTGAAAATTTTCGTGACTAGACTTAATATATCAAGTCATAAAAGAAGATTATAATTGCTTAATTAGCACTAGTACTTTTGGGACGGTCGACGCACCTCAACCATAAGTCTCCTTCCTCTTGTTTTTATGACGTAAAACTTGCAATCTATGGTGGCAAATTATTTAACCATCACATTATTTGTAGCTTGCAAGTTGCATCAAACTGTTGTCCATTACTCTCTCCTCGTGGTTATTTTTCCTTGTCTTATAGCTAGTTGTCTAATGTTGTAACGAATCTTTGTCCATTACACTCTCTAGAATTGTTAGGGTAATCCCATCGAGTAGTTTCTAAAACCTATACACCTCTTTTTCTTTTTTCTTTTTTAATAGGTAGATAATGAGAGAGGAAGGAGTGGAGTTTGAACCAAAAATATGATGCCATTATAATTCTTAGGGTAATTCTATTGTAGAGTTCCTAAGATTCTGTCCATCTATTTTGAAATAAACAAATTGAATTTTGCCACATCATTAATAATTTAAATAAATATCAAAATTATGATAGTCAATATTAAATCAAATATTGATAGGGTGGAACCAAAATTTTTAGTTTGGGGAGACCAAGGCTAAGCTTAGTCATATATGTGTTCTGAAAAGAAGTTACATGTTTACAAAACTATCTAATATGAGAGGTTTTGGTCTTTTTAAACTCTATTGAGTATACAAAGTCTTTACTTGGTCAACAACAATGACAACAACCAAAACCTTAGTCCTAGAATGTTTGGGTCGACTATAGGTTCTTGACATATTGGTTAGGGTTAGTCATATGCATTATCTTCCTCTATTCTACCTTACCTAAAGTTAGACTCTCTATTATTCCCTTAATTGACATGTCATTTTTTATTACAATTAGATCATTCTCATCAGCTATTCTATAAAAAATGCCATTTTGACATATCAAAAGTCTATTTTACTATTTTACAACATCTCATTTATCAGGTGTTCTATTTTTCAATCCTATACATTAAAATAATATATCCATCACATTAAAATATCATTAAAAAAAAAAAAAAACTTCAAATGGAAAAGTTTCTCCCTATCATTCTCATCCTCATTGTCAACAACAACAACAACAACAACAACACAACCTATACTGCCGCAACAACAGCCACCAACAACCACTACCGCAACAACACCGACAGCCACCACCGGCACAAACCCACATCCACTAACGCCACCTAAAAAAAAAAAAGACCACCAAAGAGATCGGCACAAACCCACATCCACCAAACCAAACAAACCCACATCCCAAACCCACCATTGGCACAAACCCACATCCACCAACGCCACCTCAAAAAAAAAAAAAAAAAAACACGCACACAACCAGAGAGATCAGCTACACACAAACCCACATCCACCAAACCCACCACCGACGCACAAACCCACATCCACCAAATTGAACAAACCCACATCCCAAATCCACCAAATCAATTATAAAATTAATTACAATTTACACTAAAATCATAAATTGAATCGGACATACACCGCGTTGAGATCGGCGATGGCGAGACGGTGTGGTGAGACGGCTGATGGAAGTTTTCACTCTCGGCCACCGTTTCCTTCACACCGGAGTTCCTTTTCATCACAAAGTGGGTCAGTGATCAGTGGCGAGCCTGAGTGTGGCGAGACGGCAATGAGACGGCGTGGGCGTGGCGAGACGGCGATGAGAGTGCCCCAGAGAGAGAGAGAGAGAGATGGGTTTCAAAATGCTGGACAAAGAGAGAGAACTGAGAGGAGGAGAGAGAAAAAAGAATTAAATAAGCCAAACAGTGTTTGGCATTGTTGTCTGTACACTCTCATATTTGAGAGCGTACTGTAGCATGTCTCATATTTTTGAGACATTTAGCACACCTTATGAGAGGTTGTTTTTAGTGTTTGGTGTGTTAAATGTGCCAAATGCTAAAATGTGCCAAATATTTGGCATTTGGCACATTTAGCACACCTAATGAGAATGCTATGTGGTTTCAAGATAACAAAGTAAGTTTGAAAATATCACTAACATGGACAAGGGGCCCAAAAAAATTTTGGGAGAGGGGGGGTGGTGGGGAACCTCACAGAAATGGACAGGCCACGTTCACATTTTTACTTATTAGAAAAGAATTTTAAAACTTTTTTATACACGTAATTTGGCCCTTTCAACCTTTGGATATAGCAAAATTGAATTCATTCATTTCAAAATAGTTTTAGATAAAATTTTAGAAACTCCATAATAAAATTATTATTATCCTACACTTTAAAGGATACTAATCTGTTTTGAAAGAAGGCAGCCAACTGCAGCAATTATAGATCTTACATCAACCTCTTTTAGTTTTGATTTCATGGGTTGGGCTTGAAGTTACATTAACCTTTCCATTTTTTGTGGGGGTGGCCTTGGAACTTCATTAACCTGTTTTGTCGGTCATGTCCCAATCTCATTACAGACTAACAGTCTAACACTACTGCTGTGTTGTCTGAAGCTGTTTCGGCCAATGGACAATATGTGGATTTGTTTTTGTGTATGTGTGGAAATGGACTCGATATTAGCCCGGCCATGATTAATTAGAGACATATATCCAAATGAGCCCATTAACAAAAGTCATCTTCTTTTTGGTTGGATTCAGCTTAGAACGAGTCCATGCGGCCATGATTAATTTTAGCCGAGTCCATGCCTTCATGATACCTATATTTCTTTTCTTTTCTTTCTCTATAAACTCATAGGTTATATACACTTGTTTAATAGATCTATTTTTATAGGACTATTCCTTTTTCTTTTCTTTTTTTTTTTCCTTCTTCTTCTTTTAAAAGCAAAAAAACAAAAAACAAAAAAAGAAGGAAAAAGTTGTCTTAAATTCGAGAAACCTCTTGGTTCTGCTTTATTTTTTACTCAAAAATAAAGTCGAACTTAGAGGTAGTAAAAAATAAAGCAGAACCAAGAGGTTTCTCGAATCAAAATTCCATTTTTCGGTTAGATTCTCTATACGTGATTTTAAAAAGACTGTGTAATGTGACAGTTTTGTATCTAACATTTTATTTTATTTTTTTCCCTGAGTGGAAGACTAAACTTAAGGTGGATAGCTACGTGGACATTGACATTAACCATTAAAAATAAATTTGGAACTTATTCGGTGGGTGAATCAGAAAAAAAAAGCAGACCACATTTTCAAATTTGTACTGACAGAATAAGTGCCTGTTTTTTTAAGCCCATCTTGCAAAAGTGGATTCAAAGAGTGACATAACATTAGAAATTGATGGATCCCACTAAATCCCTTGCCTATATAAGACCCCCAACTCATGGCATTTCAAGACCAAGCAACCCACAAGAGACCTAAAGAAAAATTACACAAAGTAAAGAACCTTTTAAGCCTCAATTGCCATGGCCTCAATGCAGTGCTACAAACCCAGCAACGAAATTTGTCAGCAAAAATGCCATGAAAACTCATTGGGTCAAAAGGTGCCTGAGATAGCTAGCCAGACTGAGATTCAGGCCCAGTACAAATCCCAGTCCATAATCCCAGACCACATAATGTCCATAACCCAGACACAGCGCTACAGCCAAACCCAGACCAAGCAATTGGACCAGGGCCTAGCCAAAGCCCAGAGTACTCAATGCATGAGCCAGACCCATGCAACTAATGGCATGACATGTGAAGCAAACACCAAGAAGAGAGGTGAGCACAAGAAGAAAGAGAGGAGGAACCTTTTACAGAAGATCAAAGATGGCCTCTCTGGTCATAGCAGCGACAGCAGCAGCAGCAGCAGCGAGAGTGACAGCGACAATGATAACTGCAAATGTGAAAAAAGGAAGGCAAGTAGTGTCACTAATTATGACAATAACATTTTATGTGATACAAACCACATTTATTAACACAAGACTTTTATAGTAGATATTGTAGAATTTAAACTTAAAACGTCAATTTTATTATGATTACTCCTATAAAATTAGTTATAACTTATAACATTAATATAGGTCTAGCCATCTAGGACTGTAGGACCAAAGCTCTCTCAATTTCTTTCCTTTTAATGGATATGTTTCTTTGCAAATAATATTTATAATAAGCGACATATGGTTTGAATTAATTTACTTCTTTTTTTTTGTGTAAAAGTTATTAGTTTACTTTTTCTTTTTCTTTTTTTCTTTTTCTTTTTTTCAATATATCTCTAAGATTACACAATTCTTTACTAATTTTTGTATTTGGTTTTTTGCAGAATTAAAGGATCAATCACTGAACATCAACTCAAATGATAATTAAGGAGAAAGATCCCTTGTAACTCGCACAATAAGAAATAAATAAGTATGAGAAAATAAAGAGCCCAACTAAGTAGCCTACGAGTATGGTGTCTCATGTAAAAATAATGTAATATCTATCCTTTATGAATAATAAAAAAACTGTTATGTATTAAAGAATCGTGGAATTTTTATCAAAAAAGAATGGTAGACTCCACTTACTTAATTTGCTTGATTTCACTAAAAAAATGGCTTCTGGTGGAAACCTTTATGAGCACCGATACAGCATGTTTTTGTGAGGTAAAAGAAAACCCTCACAAATATTTGATGAAAATGCAAAATTTTGTGTTAAAAAAAAAAGGTCACAAATGGCATATCGCATTGTCAAGATTGTAGATTTTGTTGGAAGAAAATAGTCTCGTCATAATTTTTTGTAAGGGTAATATGGACGCCCTAACTAAAAGTGTGTATATATATATATATATATATTTTTTTTTTTTTTTTGTTAGGGTGTATATATATATATATATAGAGTTTTTGTAAGGGCAATAAATTTTTTTCATTTGAGAAGAAAATCTTGAAACTTTATTTAAAAAAAACTCAACTATAATTGGCTAGAAGTACATGATGAAAGTGTGGAGGAACATCCACTATCCACACAATTAAACCATTAGCATATACGTCTCACATTCTTATAGGTTATGAGTTAGAAAGTTACTTAATCTATGACTATGGGAAAAAGATATACTACAAAAGGCAAATGTAAATTGTTTTGCAGAAGCAATCAAATGATCAAAGAAGGCGAGAGATTCATCCACACTTCTCAGAGCTTTGATGATGACCTCTGAATCTCCCTCAATTATAACAGATGGTAGATCAAGTTCAAAGGAGATATCTTTGAGGGAAATAGTAGTTGCTCATAGATAATAAATAAAATGTTGAATTATTTATTGAGGGGAATATTTGGCTCCATATTTTTTTTTGCAAGAGTAGACTTTATATTCTCTTTGATTTTCACGTATTTGCAAGGGCTTGTTTAGACTTTCACAAATAATCAAAGAAATGTTATACTTTTTGTGAGAGGTATATATATAATCCACACAAATAACCAATAAAATTTCAATAACAAAAATAAGGGAATTATTGGCACCGCATTTTATAATAGAAGTTTCACTATTTTTAAAAATTATTAATTTGATCATTTTTATTATAAATTTTTGTTTTGATAAAAACTCAGTCTTATGATATGCATTCTTGCATTAGTTCTTACGATAAGTATTTTTTCCCACCACATGTCCCAATTTTATTGGGCATTCCACACCGTGTCAATATTATTTTAAAGTAAGAAATAATGATACTTTGGTTAAATTTCTTTAAAGCCCCCCAAAGCCTATATTTTATATCACTATGCAGATTGAGGTTTCTTGCCAAGAATCTATATATTTCTAGATTAGGCTCATAATTCATACCTTCTTTAATTTATAAGATGAACTCACAATTCACAGGAGATGGTATCTTATGCGCTTGGCGCATACGCTATTTTTCCCGACTCACATATATTCAATAGCATGTATTGAGCTCATAATCCATTTTATTTATTGACTTCATGGATTGGGCATAAATTTCCATTTTCTTTACATCACAAATTAGATCGTGACTTACTACTTTGCTCAAAAAAAAAAAAAAATAAATAAAAAAAGATCGTGACTTACTTAATTTTCCCCACTTCACGCAATAGGCTCAAAGCCTAAAGCCCAACACTTCACAGATTGAGATCAAAAGCGAAACCTTGGTACTTAACGAAAAGGGTTTAATGCCTAAATCTTGCTAGTTCGGGAAATGGGTTCAAGGTCTAAATCTCGCTAGTTCACAAATCGGGGCTCATGACCTTATTTTTCTCATATCTCATGGGATGGGCTTCCCGAGTAATAGCCCTAGTTTTCATAAAATGGGCTAGTTAAATAATTTGGGCTATTCAAGTTGTGAAGCCCATGCACATCAAAGCATTGGACCTATTTGAACAAGGCCCAACCATTCAAGCCCAAACCCAACTGTTTAAGAGACAAAAAGAAGAAATAAAGCTTCATTTGTTGGTTAGGGACAAAACAAAATCTCAACAAATGGAGAGTATGACACATTTACCAGGTCAAATATACCTTTTCTACACTTACCCGCATGCTGGGCATCAACTTTCACTAATACTTGCTAGATCAACGTCTCTTTTTCTCTTACAAAGACCAAATTAAATCTTTGATACAAGGAAAAATCTTTAAAATCCATGACTGAGAATCAAGCAAAGCTTAAGAAATATGCTATTTATTTATCCTCACCCACAACAAATAACTCGACTTATCACTTCAAGCTCTAATTCATGGCTCAAGCCCATGAATTTTCATGGAGGAAGGGAGTTATGATTTGGAGGGGCAAGTAGTTTCTTAAGTAGCTCCAGCAGTCTGCAGGATAGACCTTCACAAGAGGCTTGGCATGTTAAAATGGTCATCTAAAGTCAGTGCACAGTAGATCTCTTATTGGCCTTCTATCAAAGGAACCAAAGACAAAAACACCATCATCTTCAAAGAAGAAACAGTTTCTGCCTTCATCTTCTCCAAAGGAATTTATCTGCTCGAAGGACGTTCGTTTGTCATCGTATTCAACTCAGTTCGAGAGATTGGGACCGAATAGGCGTTTATCGAATCGAAGGACCAAATCGCAAGCTCCAGTTCTAGGTAGTTTGCTCCTTGCTCGATCTTGAGAGTCAGAGAGAGAGATGTTAGAGAAAATATTTTTAAAAGGAAATATTTAGCTATAGTACCTTACCCAATGAGGCGAGGTATTGTGGTCAATCATTTTTTTTTTTTTAAACTATAGTATTTTTGGTGTGAATTTATCTAAAAAGGGAAATATGGAAAGCTTGATGCAAATGCAAAGGACCTAAAAAGCTCACACTAGGTATTTGAAATCTTTTAGATATGATGCAAAATGAATATTGTTCTACTTTTTCTTAGAGATTTCTCTATGAACCATATGAACAATAGTTTGAAGAAGGAGACGAGAATGAGTCTTCTACCCACAGTAGATGAGGAGAATTTATTTAATAAAAAGGTTTGGAGTCCTATAATATGATGCCTTTAGGGTTTTCTACTAAATTGTATTGAAAGGCTTAATAGATTAGGATTTTTCTATTGGCTAGGTCAACTTAAATTTATGTTTTGGTTGCCAGCCAAAAACAAAAGTTTATGTTTAAAAATTTATGTCCAAAAGGCAGCCAAAAACATAAGTGGCTAACATTTGCCACATTTTTGCCTACAACATATACACTTTACATGATACTATTCATATAAACTAATAATTGCCCCATAATCCTCCCCCCCAATAAAGAAAAGAAATTCCAGTCTACCTCGATCCATGCATTGCCTTTAGTGTCCCAAGAAAAATGTTGTTTGTTTGAATAAGTTTTTGAAATTTCTATCACGTACTTGACTTTAATGAGAGAGAGATAGAGAGAAGATTGCAATTGGAAAATACAATTTCTATTTTTGTCAGTTTATTGTGCTCCGTTGGTCATTGTGGGGGGTTGGGGGATCGGATTCTTAGAAGAGACCAATTAGTATGGGTTGGGTCACACAGTATCCTTTCGTCTTTTCGTCTTCAATGGGGGGTGAACAAATTCCTTTGAGTGAAGGAAAATGTTAAAATAAATTGGATTTTATAATATAAGAATTATAAAGTTATAAACTAACATAATAGTGAATGTGAGACTGCCATTTAACAATATGATAAACTAACATAATAGTTCTCTAAAAAAAAACCATATCAACAATATAATATTATAATAAATAAAATTTTAAAATATATTCTTGTTATACATTTAAAAGTTCACGCACGATGCAGTAGTTTATAAAAATTGCTAATTAAAGTAGTGTTTTGAAAACACAATTTTAGTTATAATTGCAAGGTTGTGTCTGTGTCCTGTAAACACAATATGTAATTACCACTGCTCTATAAAAATTTATGTAATAAAATTGGTTATAAACTTAGTATCACTCAACTGAAATAATGCATGAAGTCTGGACATCTTACTTCCTGTTATGGAAATGGGGAATCTAATCCTTGGGCATCTTCAAATTATAAAAATGATTGGTGATTGCATTTCTGTCCTGGATCTTTTCGGCCTCTTGTAAAAGCATCTTCAAAAGCTGCATGCATGATATAAAAATTTAAAGGAATCCCCACTTTTACAGATTAATTAATTCGAGAACCGATTTCTCTAAGCCTATATATAAGAGCTCAGCATTGCCATCCAGTACCAAGCAACCACAAGAGAAACCAAGAGAGCTAGAGTGATATCCACTTGCCTCAGTTGCCATGGCCTCAATGCAGTGCTACAAGCCCACATACGAAACTCGCCAGCAAAAATGCCATGAAAGCTCTCATGGCGGGCACAAGGTGCCTGATATGGGTAGCTGGGGAATGAAAGCAAATCACCATGGAGGCTATGGCTATGGCTATGGGATGGCCAACAGCGAGACTTACATGCATGACCAAACCCATGCCTACTACCCAGACCACAACATGGCTAAAACACAGGCTCAGTATTATGGTCAAACCCACAGCCACTACCCAGAACACACCATGTCCAAAACTCATGAGGCTTATAAGTACCATAGCCAAACCAATGGCCTTGGTCGCCCCTCTGACCACCACGAAATGGCCCATGCTAATTACGGCCATGGCCAAGCCTATGGTCATCATGCATCTCATGGCATGAGCATGGGTTGCCAAATGAAATCTGAGAAGAAAATGAAAGAAAAGCATGCATCTCAGGGCATGAGTATGGCTTGCCAAATGAAGAGTGAGAAGAAAATGAAAGAAAAGGGGTCTGAGTATAAGAAGGAGAAGATGTCATACAAGAAGAAGTCCAAGTCAAGCAGGAGGAGCTGCAACGATTCTGATGGCAGCAGCGGAAGTGACAGCGATTGAAGATAATGACTGCATAAAGGCAACGTAAGAGTCATAAATTAACTATATGGACTAATAAGTTCTTTCAATCACAATCTATCATATGTTGCTTTTTTTCCTTTTTTTGTTCTGAGAAAAAAAATATGTTGCTTTTTTTTTTTTTGCCCTCATATTAGTAACTGAAGTTTAAAATAGAATAACATATATATAATTTGTAGAGTATAAAACAAAACATGAAAATACGAGAATCTAACTTTTTCAAAGATCTCAAGAAATTGAAAAGTTAATAAACAATTGAAAGGATCCCCATAAAAGTACAACTCTTTACTTTCATTATCAATATTTTTAACATAACTTTTCTTTTTAATTGCATGCAGGACTTAAGAAGCAGCTATGTGTGATCAGATCAAATGAAGGTGCTTTGGCAATTATATAATATAAGTAAATTAAGAAGACTAATAAGAGTAGATGCCCAATGAAGTGGCTTCATGAATATCTATATCTTGTGTCCTATGTAAGACTATGAACTATCTATGTTGTGGTCTTTAATAAAAGTCCGTTTAACATCCGGGGATCTTTTTTTATGCAATACCAGAAATATCTACCCACATGGTTTAGTTTAAGACTGAAAGAACAGCATTCCAAATGCACAACCTTAAAGAGAAGTAATTTTAGAAGTTATTGCAGAAAACAGATTGCTGAGGATTTGAGTCTTGGCACATGAACCGAAATGCCATCCAAAACTAATGATTGAATCTATTCATATGTGAACAGACGATATCAATACAATTAATCATATAATATTTCCAAGAAAAAGGTTTGCCGCAGACGGTGTAGAACACATGCAAAGGGTTACCTTACTTTAAGAAAAGGTAAAGAAAGTGATCAGTTGATATTGATATAGATATAGTTGAATCCAAATCCCTTTAATTTAAGTATTTGGGTTAGACTGTCACAGTATTATTGATGTGCTCTTTAGTTGTGTTTAGCACTAACAAGCTATGGCCTTAAATGACAACCAGATTAAAACTGGATTATATTTGTAAGAAAGGTGTTACCTTGCTCTAATTAATCTAAACACAACCGCTGCAACTGCCCTAACAATCAATCACGCTCAAATCATAAAATTTCATCACAGAAAGCTTTTTTTTTTCCCCATTCTTCGTGAGACAAGATTATATAACTTTCCGTTTCATCACCAATTTTTGTCATGTTATCTATATTTCTTAGACCATGCGTCTTATTATATAGTATGCTCTACTTGACTGAAATCTAGCTTTCTTTTTTATCACGTATCTGTATCACCTTCAGTCAAGTTTCTTAGACCAGGTTTTTTAGACCAAGCATCTTACTGATAACCTCCACAAGAATGATCTACATTATACCCTTGGAACGCCAAGCTTGGATCACCAAGCATCCGCATGGTATTGCACCTTTGCTATGGAAAATATGCGCGCTCCATTCAATCCATGTTTGGTCGCACTTTCTTGTTCTCAGACTTTCACCTTAACTGAGAGGAATGTATTTTTGGTTGGGAAAAAATAGTTAAAGGGGAGCAGCTAAGATAGCTTCTTCCCTGCAGGGAGTGATCATAGTAACATTCTAACTGCTCTTGGGCTAAAATTCCACACCATAGCCGTTGATGAGCAACTAAGAGGAATGTTAAAGATATGGTGGTTTCAAGGACAAAACCCTTTATATAATCCTAGTGCAAATTGTAATCAGAATCCTCGTCCTAATTATAGACATGGTCCTAACTATATAATTATAACCAAATGTGTATCTATGCCACATCATTTAAAATTTTAAATAATATGGCACCATGTACACAATTACATCTAAGAAAAAAAAATCTTAAATTAATCCTCCATATTCTTCCTCTTGAACATTTTTCTCTTTATTCTTCTTAATATTTTTCTATTTTAACACAAAAGGCCACAATTTTGGTAGCTTAGTCTATCAACAAACATAGAGGGTTTTTATATTTCGACCTTAGCAATTTGCATTTGTGCCTTAAAGCCCTAAACCACCACATTTTTACTATTTGGCTCTCAACATGTTATAATTTATTTATTGAAGATTGTGTGTGCGTGTGTAATCTTAGGTTAATCTTGGATGAAGCCTTTGCTAGGATTTAGATCAAAAAATTCTATGATAATGTAATCTTGAATGAGTCTGCAATGTGTTATCAAAGTACAAGTTGTAATGTTCAAGATGAAGCTCAAAGAATAGAGGATTTCTAGGGACATACAACCCTTCAGTTGATGCTTGATCAATCGAACAAGTCTTTGATAGCCTTTCAAATGTAGCTTAATTGATCAAAAAATGATTCTCGATAGCAGCTCAATAGATCAAGAATTGAAGATAAAAAAAAAAACTGATGTGTATTAAATAGAATTCTCTCTCTATATGTTAAAGTAATCGTAGAATAACCATGGAAAATACTTGGAATAGGATTATCTCTATTTAAATGGAGAGGCCATGTCAAGGTTAAGAACTTAAAATTTTATTTCATATATACTAAAGAGTCTATTTCTCTTCTTCTTCATTTGAAATCTTTTTAATTGCTTAGTTAGTTTAAGCAAAATAACACATTTGCTAATGAGCACTAGATCTAGTGCCTCTTCTTTAGAAAATAGGTATGTACTATTTTTGTCATAAACATGATTATTTTATAATTGAGGTTAATTAACAATTAGATATTTTTAGTGTCAGAATCAATTTTCAATTACAACAAATAAACTATTGATTTAGTGAGGCTGTAGTAAGAGTTGTTTATCCTTAACTTAGTTCTGAATTTCGAAGGGTATATATAAATCTTGGGTTGGGTTCAAGTTATATACATAGTGTACCACTATTTTTTATTTGGATGCAAATTTTGATAAACTCACCATTGGATTACATTATTTTCATATATTCTTCATACTTACAAAATTTTAAGATGATAAAAAATCAATAGCCATGACATCAATCAATTTTTTAAATTCAAATTTTTGTAGTTTAAAATAATGTATGAAAGATGAGTTTTTGAATCAAATGGTAAATAAAATCCGATTAACATGAAATTGGCAAGTAGATTAAGAACTATAGAATATCTAATCCAATGGTGAAATTTTTAAAATATAAATTCAATAACAAGTTATTGAATGATGTAACATTACTTAGAATTACATCAAGTATAACTTGAATTTAACTCATAAATCTTTTAGAACCGATTATATTTGTTTGTTGACAAACAAACTCTATTGTTATGATTTGATAGTTCATGAAAAAATATTATTAAGAATGGGAGTTCAGCGTTTTCAACCATGGAATGAGTATTTCAAATTACAAATATTATTAAAACTAAGCTTTGCAACCATGAATATTTTTTGCGTTAGCTTTCTCACTACAAAAAAACTGGACTATTGCGGCGGTTCCACCCGCTAGCCTTGTACTGCCGCAATAGCTCTATTGCGGCGGTAACAAAAAACGCTGCAATAGATTGACCATTTAGTGACACTTTTGGCCTATTGCGGCGAGTAGAAAAACGCTGCCATATGAGGTTACCATTTGGGTCAAGCAACCTTTTAGCAGCGGGATAGACCCACCGCTATATGTGACAAACTTTAGTGGCGAGCATTAAGCACTGCTATAGGGTTTATTAAACAACAAACTCTACTCACCTTTTAGCGGCGGTTACGCCTACCACTATATGTGTGAGGCTTTAGCAACGGGCCAAAAATGCTAGTATAGGCCTCCAATTATTTCATAATTGGTGTAAATGCACTTTTAGTCCTTACATTCTGACTTTTTTTCATTTTAGTCCTTACATTTTATTTTTACCACTTTTAGTTCCTAAACCAATTAACGCGGGACATTTAAGTTCTTGAAGCACTATTCCGTCAGCCAACTAATGGAGGAACTGACCTGAACATTAAAATATTATTAAAAAAATTATTTAACATTTTTTAAATGCCAAAATTTTTAAAAAATTAATTACTCAATTTAATTAAAAAATAAAAAAACAAACAAAAAAAATTATTTTCTTTCAAACAAAAAAATTTACTTTCTTTTAATTAAAATGAATTTTTTTAATTCCATTTTTTTTTTTTTTTTTTTGCAGAAGAACATATTCTTTTTTTGATGAACTCAGAAGAACATATTCATGTTCTTTATGTTCTTCTCCGTATATGATTCATATTCTTACCAAACACAAAAAACACAAACTCAAATTTAAACATTAACACAAGTTCACAAACACAAAGAACACAATAACAAACATAAACCAATTAAAAAGAGTAATTGAAAATTTTTTTCTTTTCATTATTTTCAGAAGAACAAAGTAACATGTTCTTCATATTCTTCGGGAAAGAACATGAAGGTTGCCTAGAAAATTAAACATGAAAAAATTCATTCAAAATCCCTTTTCTCCACTGAATCCTCCAACAAATCAAACCCATAAACCCAAAAAAAAATAATAAAATCCACATGAAAAAAAAAAAAAAAAAAACCCAGAAATTCAAAATAAACATAGCAATAACCTGAAACCACCAAACCTAATCAAATCTCATTCGCCCCTCTTTTCACTCTCATCCACTTCTCTTTTTTCTCTCTAGACCATTCCCCAAAATCAAATCTCTCTATCTCTCTCTCTCTCCAAACCCAATCACTCTCTCTCTCTCTCTCTGGTGAGACCCAAATTCCCAATCGATCCCCAAATGCCGCCTTCGAACAACAAATCAATGATGATGAACACTAGGCCAGGAAGAATCGGCGGCGATTCCGACAAATCGGAGACGCCGTCAAACAATCTCTAGGTTGGTAACCTAGCCAATGACATTACGAACTCAGATCTCATGGATCTCTTTGCCCAGTATGGTGCACTCGATAGCATCACCTCCTATTCTTCTCGCAACTATGCTTTTGTCTTCTTCAAGCGAATCGAAGTCGCTAAGGCCGCCAAGGATACCTTACAAGGCGTCGATCTCCATGGCCACCCTATCAAGAGTGAATCGGAATCTGAGGCGGGGACTGGATCGAGTGGGGCTGAGGCAGAAGAGGAGAAGTCAAGTTCGAAAATCGGGCGCTAGGAGCCAAGGTCGAGCTCGTCCTCGGACTTGTTCTTTTAGTTGCTGGGTCTTTGAGATCGTGTTCTTTTGGTTGCAGGGTTTCTATTCTTCCTACAGTAACATTAAATTGAGTAATTATTATTATTTTTTTAAATTTTGGCATTTAAAAATTGTTAAATAATTTTTTTAATAATATTTTAATGCTCAGGTTAGTTTCTCCGTTAGTTGGCTGACGGAATAGTGTTTCAGGGACTTAAATATCCCGCATTAATTGGTTTAGGGACTAAAAGTAGTAAAAATAAAATATAGGGACTAAAATAAAAAAAAGTCAAAATGTGAGGACTAAAAGTGCATTTACACCATCATAATTTTAGTCCTTTAGCGGCGGTTTTTGCCCACCGCTATAGGTTTTTTTTTTTTTTTTTTTTTTTTTTTTTTTTTTTTTTTTTTTTTTTTTCCTCCTAGGTTCTAAAACCACATTTCTATTACAAATAACCTGTAATAATTTTAGCTCCACTAAGACATTACCACAAATGTAACTAGATAGCACCACAAATGTCTCCAAACTAACATTATATTAACAAAGAAATATCTTATCAAGTACATAATATTGTCTATAACCAGTATCAAAGTTCCAAGCTAATACCATAATCAAAGTTCCAAAGTATTTAAACATTCGATCAAGTCCCACCAATATGAAATTAAGATTAAGTAAACAAATGGCAAAATTTGCAAACCAAATGGATTTATGGTAGCAAGGTTGCAAGATCACATGAACTAAAGGCCCTACACCCTACACCTTGATAGCATACTTCCTCATGGGTAAATACATATCCTTCTTCTCCTGTTTAGTCTTCAATGATGCCTATGCAACAAAAAGAAAGTAAAACAACTCAGGCAATAGCCAAGCCAAACACCCCAAGCACAAATATAAACATGCTAATGGGACAAGACTATACAAGTACACAATGCAAAATGTAAACCCTTCTTATTTTCTCAACAAGGTATGAACAACTAAAAGGTGAGAAAACCTATACAACATTAGTCCTACAATAATTCACCCAAAATGTTCCAAAACTTTATAGCAGTTCCAATTTAACATTTTTCAATTACCCCATATTTAATAACATAAACAAACACACAAAAAACTTAAAAAACTATCTCAATAGATGAACCAAAATTGGAAATAGCATACCCAATAAAGTAAAAAGTAACAAGCTAGTTGCACAAGATTATGTCTTAATCCATTTGCCCTTCTCTTCATGCTTTAGTGTACTAGTACCCTACAAATAATTTTTACAAATAAAGATAATTAGATGACAATTTTGCACTATTTACAACCAAAATAGCTATAATCCAAAAGAATAAAAAGTAGAGAAAACCAAAGCTTAGAGCTTGCACTACTTACAACATATTATCAGACGTCTATGCATGATCACATTCTCAATCTTTCATCTAAGATATATATTTTAAAAAAATGTAAGGAAGCCTTAATCTTTCATCTAAGATATATATTAAAAATTAAAAAAAAAAAAAAAGGGTAAGGAAGCCCCAGATTTCCTTACAATATAGTATAAGCCAAGGTGCAACCTTCATAATCATGCTTCTACACACTGGACAAAGCACATCAGCCTTGGCAAAGTAAAAATAATCAATCCCAATCTACAGTACTATAAACCCAAATATACATCTAACATCTCTAGAGTACCAAGATTCTCAATTTGTCATTTGATCTTCACAATTAAAATAATTCTTTTCTATTGGTACGTAACAGGATCCAACTATTATTAGATTGCCAACTTGGCAATTTTGCAGGCCCAGCTTTTGGAGGACCACCTAATTGCCATAATTATAACACAAAATTTAACAAGTTATTTGGAAAAATTTATCCTTTGCATATGAAAATTGTAGACAAAAGTTGAGGAACTCAAAAGTCAAAATGACATGGGTCCAATTATACTTTTCAAAGGCCTGCTTGTCATCTAACATAGGCAGCCATCCACTCTCACAAATATTTTATATATATAATGATACTACCAACAAAAGCATGAAGACCAACCATTTAAACAGATTGCTTCACAAATCTCCACCAATAAGACAAACTTTCTCATATTAGCCAAACAATAGTTTCAAATGTATATGTGGCTGAATTCAAATTAGAAACTCTTTGTTGCCAAGATCATTTAGAAGATTAAGTAATCCAACTTTCAACTAGGTCAAGCAGTATAGCAATGAAATTTTTTTAAGAAATAAACAAAAGCAACATAAAACCCACAAGGCATAGATTGTAGAAGAAAGTTGCATATGGATCTTCAATTTTAAATAATTAATTTGCTTCAAAACAAAAATATTCACTACTTTACCATCACATATTTATTTAGCCTTGTGACCTCAAATCCACGATTAGACAAGCCTTCCACTGTAACACATACACCATAATGGTTGTTTAAGATTTCACACAACCTTTTTCAAATATAAAAACAAAGAAAATCAACTTAAGTATGATGCTGACTGCAAAATCATGAAATGTTGAGACCTAAAACTATTAAGCTTGGGCTACCCCTCACCACACAGAAGTAATTTGTAACTACCTCGTACCATTGGAAGGTAATTTGTAATTTACCCACAAAGAAATACATCATTATCATAGCAATGTTGTTAAATGCAAACTTAAAACTCAAAGCTCAAAGCCTCAAGAAGACAGGAGACACAATTGAAGCACAAACAAAAATTCAAGTCACGTCTTCTAGAAAAAAAATACTTATATTAAGTGGGCTAGAGTATAGTAAACAAGTTCTAAACCTTACTTCCATGCCTCCAAAAAGACTCAACCCACCTAAGGGGAAGTTATTACTATCCAGTCAAACGTAGTGTCTGTTGCCATAAATAGAAAAGAAGAAATAATGTGAAAAATAAATCTCACTTGTTATAAGTCAGGCAACCACCGCTAACCAATCATTCTTTAATGACATAAAATATATGCAATTAGGCATCATACTAGGTGGGGGCAAGAGCTTTAAAAAACATGAGCATCAGTTGTCAAAAGCCACTCAATTGTCCAAAATCATAATAAAAGAAAACTAAAAAACAAAAATGAAAAGCGTGTTCAATTTTAGGCAAAGAATATATAAGTTGTAACTAAGGTAATAGAGCATGTGTTCATTTTTTAGTAGATAATACTGCCTCACTGCTTTTCAACATAACATTATAGAACAACAATTGACACACGCATTTTCTTCTTAACTTATTCCCATTTCCTAGCCAATGAGCCCTAGCCCCCAGAAGAACGGGTGATGGCTGCGTGTGTGATTTGCTTATTAAAAAAAATCCTAACCTCAACATGCAACTAATCAGCATACAAATGTAGTTTTCATAATTGAAACTAAAAAGAGTTGTCTTGAAACCATTTCTGCATCATCGCCTTTGTTTTAGAAATCACTTTATTACATGAGTGCATTGAAATCCTCATGGTTTGTCCATCAATAATTAAGCCTATATCTCAAGTTTCATAATTGAGATAATCATCACCTTTCAAAATTTTCAAACCACAAATAAAAGTATCGAAAGAATAAACATGTGGGAATTTTTAAATTTATTAAATTCCTAGGAGCATATACTCTAGGTTATCATAATACTCTTCCAATTTATTAAATTTCCAATATGTTCTAGACACAAGCTTAAACCTAAAACAGGAAATTACACTCTTCCATTGTTTGTGTACAATTATAGATCTTGTATATCTCTTTTACAAGCACAAGAAGAAAAGGAACAACGAATAATTAATGGGTTTCATGTAAATTAATTCTTGCATTCATCTAAACCAATAACATCCAAGATTGAATTTTTATCATTTTCTTCTTGTGGGGTTGAGCCAATTTAATGAACTATCAAAGACTAAGACCCCATCTCACACACAAGCACATTATGTCTAAAAATTAGAGCAATCAAAATTAGGGCTTTTCTGTAAAAACCTAAATGAAGAAAAGGGGTTTAAAGGATTCGAAGGATTCAAGGGCATCAGAAATATTCAAAAGCCTCTCCATTTCTTCTTGTTCTTGCTCTTCTTCTTCATCTTTTTCAGTGACTTCTTGTTCAGGGAGGCCATTGGTTGAACTGGTGGTAGCTTAGTGTTTTCAGAGTAGTGAGTTAGGGAAAAAGTACAACTTGTTTTTCAAAGAAGAAGAGGAAGAAGACAAAGTTCTTTGAGATTCAGAAGAAGGAGGAATAGAGAGTGTTTTCAATGAAGGGGCTGTGAGGGACTTTACAAGTCGGTGGTGGTTGGGGATTGTGACCCCTCGTAAGGGGAGAGAGAGTAGATTGGTGTCTACGGGTGGCAGCGTGAGGGGAGAGAGAAGTGGGAAATGAAAAGAAAGAAGGAAAAGAAACACGCTGAATGAACAAAAGAAAGAAAAGAAAAAAAGGAAAAAAGTGGGAAATGAAAATTTGTGCGGGAAGAAAAAAAATCTAGGGGGAAAGGTTAGTTTTTTTTTTTTTTGGATAAGGCTATATAATTAGAGTTTTCTTTAATAATAATAATAATAATAATTAAAAAAATGCAAGAAAATACTGGGTTTTGGTGTTTCGGTGTTTGCTAGGTTTTGTTCTCAATGGGTTTTGGTGTTTGATTGCTAAGAAAATGCATGAAAAGAAAAAAAAAAAAAAAAAAAAAAAAATCTAATCCAATTTTATATCCTAAAAGAAATTCTCATTTATATTGTTTTTTGCTACTGCTATGCTAATTTTTTTTTTAATCTTTTGGAAAATTAAAACAGAGAACGCCCACACAGCTCTGTAAATTTAGCATAAACAAACAAATTTACAATTTATTAGCAAAATTCCTTGAGACCCCGTTCGAGTATTAGCAATACAATTCAAAAAAAAAAAAAAAAAGGACTACTTACCCAAAAAAAGAAAATCTGATATCATTGAGATTAAAAAAGAAAAAAGAACTAATTTTTACAAGGTCTGACCGTGGGATTTGAAGAGTGTAATGAAAGGTTAATTCTAGTAAATTATGATCACAATTAAACGGTTGAATTTAGAGAAAGGTGTGGTCAACATTTAGTCAAAGTTATCAACCTCGATCAAACTTAATAGATGGTCCCTATACCACTGGACTTGGTGAAATTTATATTCAAATCTTGATCATTAGGATTGAAGAGTATGATGACAAATTGGTGTTGGTAAAATTTGAGACCAATTGGATGGTCAGATTTAGAGAATATATATAGCCATATAGGTACACAACACATGTCCATCATGTGCCATTCTTAGATTTGAAATCTAACCATTGGATTTGAAGAGTCCAATGAAAGGTTCATTATGATAAATTATGGTCACAATTAAACAGTTGGATTTAGAGAAAGGCGCGGTCAAAGTTTAGTCAAAGTTAATCAAACCCGATCAAACTTAATAGATGGTCTCGATACTACTGGACTTGGTGAAATTCATATTCAAATCTTGATCATTAGAATTGAAGAGTTTGGTGACATATTGGTGTTGGTAAAATTTGAGACCAATTGAATGGTCAAATTAAGAGAATATATATAGGCACATAGGTACACAACACATGTCCATCATGTGCCATTCTTAGATTTGAAATCTAACCGTTGGATTTGAAGAGTGTAATGAAAGGTTCATTCTGGTAAATTATGGTCACAATTAAACGGTTGGATTTAGAGAAAGGCACGGTCAAAGTTTAGTCAAAGTTTATCAAACCCGATCAAACTTAATAGATGGTCCCGATACTACTGGATTTGGTGAAATTCATATTCAAATCTTGATCATTAGAATTGAAGAGTATGGTGACATATTAGTGTTGGTAAAATTTGAGATCAATTGAATGGTCAGATTGAGAGAACATAGTCATATAGGTATAAAACACATGTCCATCATGCACCATACTTAGATTTGAAATCTAACCATTGGATTTGAAGAGTGTAATGAAAGGTTAATTCTGGTAAATTATGGTTACAATTAAACGGTTGGATTTAGAGAAAAATGCAATCAAAGTTTAGTCAAAGTTGGTCAAACCCAATCAAACTTAATAGATGGTCCCAAGACCACTAGACTTGGTGAAAATCGTATTCAAATTTTGATCATTGGAATTAAAGAGTATGGTGACATATTAGTATTGGTGAAATTTGAAACCAATTGGATGGTCAAATTGAGAAAACATAACCATGCAGGTACACAACACATGTCTATCACACACCAAACTTAGATTTGAAATCTAACCGTTGGATCTGAAGAGTGTAATGAAAAGTAAATTTTGGTAAGTTATGATTACAATTAAACGGTCGGATTTAGAGAAAAGCATAGTCAAATTTTAGTTTAAGTTGGTCAAACCTAGTCAAACTTAATAGATAGTCTCGATACCACTAGACTTGGTGAAATTAATATTCAAATATTGATCATTAGGGGCTTCAATCGGTTAGCGGCGGCAATGAGTGCTAATAAAGAGAGACCCAATCTAGGGTTTGAGAGTGAGAATGCATCATGGTGGAGGGAAGATCGATCTTTGGGTATTGAGATCAACGATGTGAGATTTTAATTTGAGAGAGAGAGAGAGAGAGAGAGAGAGAGAGAGAGAGAGAGAGAGAGTGTGTGTGTGTGTGTGTGTGTGTTTTTTTTTTTTTTTAGAGGGATACAATCAGATGAGAAATGAAAAGGTAAGGGTCTAAATTGATATATTTAAGTGGGGGGGGGGGGGGGGGAGGGGAAAAAATTGGACTAATTATGGGCAATTCAAAGGTCTATTGCAACGGTCACAAAACTGCCACTATAGACCGAAACAAACGCCGGTAAATCTTAGATATAGTGGCGGGTTTATGGGGCGCCACTATAGCTAGGCATAACGCTACTAAAACATACATATTGCAGAGCTCCATCAACCTGCCATGTAGTAGTACATTGCAAAAGACCAAATTTATAGCGGCGGTCCACTTGAACGCCACAATAGAGCTTATGTATAGTGGCAGTCCTAAAAAACGCTGCAATAGATGACATAAAGTGGTATTTTATTGCACTCGCTACAAAAATTATTTGTGCAAAATGATGTATTTATTGCGGCAAGTTTCTGGATCGACGCTATATCTAATTTACCACTGCTAAAACATATATATTGCGGCTGTTGTATGTCCCGCAACTGTAGGACACAGCAAAATACTATATCTATAGCGGCGGTCCCAAAAAACATTACAATATGCAACATATAGTGGCAGTTTTTGCACCTACCACAAAAAAAACTGCTGCAATAGTCCAGGTTTTTTTGTAATGTCTATTAGATCCTTTACCTTTTAAATTGAATGGAGAAAGCCTATTTTATGATTAAGATTAAATTTCTCAAAATTAAAATGATACATAAGTGCCACATCATTTTAATTTTAAATGATACGATACTATATGTACCATTAAAATAATAAACAACAAAATTTTTGACTATGAATAAGATTTTCTCCCATTTGTAAAATAGATCATCTAAATTTCAAGTAAAAAGGAGAGGGCATTGATTTTTGAGATGCATATCTGTTTTACTAATCCTCTTACAACAGAAATATTTGAATAATTATTGTGAAAAACCAATGAGGGAAACTAGACAATAATATGGAAATTGGTAAACTTTGGTCAAAGAGCATGAACTTTAAACATTGAATTTCTACTTTGGGTACGCCATAGCTTGAAAAATGAATTTAGTAACTTGTATTTCATTTCATTTATTTTACTAATTGCAGAGAAGATAGTTCATGCTCATGGCAAGATGGCAAACCTTAGGCTGATCTAATCCACCCTATTGACAAACTTAGCTAAAAGTGCATGACTATTATACTAGGATAAACGGTCACCACAGAAAGCAGAACCTAAAGCCTAATGCATTTAATTAGTTTATATTCCTCCACTCCAATAAAGAAAACAAATTCCCATCTCCACTGCCTTCAATGCCCCAAAACAAATCTGGTTTGTTTGAATTGAAAAAGAAGAACTTGAAACTTCTATTCCGACACATGCTTATTAAGCTTGAGAGAGGAGAGCTAAACATGAACATCAGAAGAAAGAAATAGCATTTTTCAATTTATTGGATTCTCGTAAGAGACCAAGTAGTATGGGTTGGGTCATTGCCTCTAGCCTACCGTACGTCGTCTAAAGCGTTTTCAATGCGCCCTGAACAAATTCCTTTTAATGGAAATAATTAATGTAAATTCGGACATGTCAGTACATGTACTTACATATATCGAAACATTAAGTTCGCAGATACAAAAATTTTCATACTTTCTTCTTTGTTGTGGATGGATGTGATTTATTATGTCAAGTGAACGTGATAAGTTTACTTGAAAATAATTAATTTAACCTGCTGCAGTTTAGATTATTCATTTTTTTTAAATGCAAACGAATGTTTTTAATGTACTGGTTAATAATTTATTTAAAGAAAATTTTTATAAGAAATGAAAAAAAAAAATAATTAATACTTTGACAGCTTTTTTCATTTCTCATAAAAGTGATATCAAAGTTTTTCTAAAATGAATTACTAATAAGTACTCTAAGGGTGCACTCGGTAGCATGTCTCTTCATTTTTTTAATGTTTTTATGACACAAAGTGCACTTGCATGATACTCTTCTTCTTTTTTTCTTCAATCTTATAAAGAGAAATGATATTTTAGTGTACTTAACGCCACCTTTATCTTGTTGCAAATATAATTTTCCAACTTTACAAGTTTTGAGGGGAAAAAAAAAGTATTCTTGATATTTCTCATATAAAAATGGGAATTTTATTCCATTTTCATGTGCAATTTCAAGTAAAAAGTTAATTGTATTTCTTTTTATGGATCCTATTATCATATCACAAAAGCATATTCAAAACTTGGATAATATATAGAAATCTGAAAGAATCCCACTTTTTTTAATTAATCAATTTTAAGAAAGAAAATAATAGATGCTGTCTTATAAAGTCCATCCCAATAGCAGTATTAAATTAATAAATAAGTAAATAAATGAAAAATAACTCCAATTTCTCTTTGTCTATAACTCAATGTGTAAGAGCTCTTGCATTGCCATCCAGTACCAAGCAACCACAAGAGAAACCAAGAAAGCTAGAGTGATATCCACTTGCCTCAGTTGCCATGGCCTCAATGCAGTGCTACAAGCCCACATACGAATCTTGCCAGCAAAAATGCCATAAAAGCTCTCATGGCGGGCACAAGGTGCCTGACATGGGTAGCTGGGGAATGAAAGCAAATCACCATGGAGGCTATGGCTATGGGATGGCCAACAGCGAGACTTACATGCATGACCAAAACCATGCCTACTACCCAGACCACAACATGGCTAAAACACAGGCTCAGTATTATGGTCAAACCCAGAGTCACTACCCAGAACACACCATGTCCAAAACTCATAAGGCTTATAAACACCATAGCCAAACCAATGGTCATGGTCACCCCTCCGACCACCACGCAATGGCCCATGCTAATTACGGCCGTCAAGCCTATGGGCATCAAGCATCTCATGGCAGTGGTCATCATGCATCTCATGGCATGAGCATGGCTTGCCAAATGAAGAGTGAGAAGAAAATGAAAGAAAAGGGCTCTGAGTATAAGAAGGAGAAGATGTTCTACAAGAAGAAGTCCAAGGTAAGCAGGAGGAGTTGCAGCAACAGCGATGGCAGCAGCGGAAGTGACAGCGACTGAACATGACTACATTAAGGCAAGGCAAGAACCATAATCTACCTAGAGTAATAACTCATGCACACACTACTGCATACAAAGTATACAGCCACTTTTTCTGCACTAAACTTATGACTTAAGTCAGGATTTCCATTTCAAAATTGTGACTTCAAGTATTTTCGGCAGAAAAAGAAAAAAAAAATTGTGAAATGCAAAAAATTACTTGCATGGACTTTGTGTGTAATATTAGTGTGAAATAAACACCCTTTATATATATCTAATTATATGTAACAAGTCTTATCAATTGTAACTTGTTATATGTTGCCTTAAAAAAGAAAAAAAAGAATAACTTGAAATTTAAAATTAATAAATAAATCAAGCCACATGATATATTGTTAGTCAGTGAGCTATAAAATAAAACTTCTAGTGTACAATAGAAATATATATATATATATATATATATATGTGTGTGTGTGTGCGCGCGCACGCGCGTGCCCACGTGTACATGTGTAATACTGCATGATTTAACCTTTTGAAGGATCCCACAATAATGAAAAACTAAAAAACTAAAAAGGATATTTCGTGAAATTACAACTCTTGGCTTTTATCATTAGTATTTTTAACCTATATTTCCTGTTTAATTGCATGCAGGACTAAAGGAGAAGCTATGTGTGATCAGATCAAATGAAGGTGCCTGGCAATATATTGTTTATAATAAGAAAAGGCAACAGATATATAATAAAAAGGAAAACTAATTATTTATAATAAGAGTAGATGCCCAATGAAGTGGCTTCATGAATATCTTGTGTCCTATGTAAGAATATCTATGTTGTGATGTTTAATAAAAAGTCTGTTTAAAATCCCACGGATTATTGTTTATGCAATGCTAGAAATATCTACCCACATGGCTGAGTTTGAGATTGAAAGAACAGCATTCCAAGTGCACAACCTTAAGGAGAAGTAATTTTAGAATTTGTTGGAGAAAACAGATTGCTAAGGATTTGAGTCCTGGCAAATGAACCGAAAGGCCACACAAAACTAATGATAGAATCAATTCATATTTCAAAGGAGGGTCTCGATACAATTAATTCTACATATTACCTAAAAAAGGTTTGGCACAAATAATACCGTGTAGTAAAACATGCATTTCAAATAAATCAATTTGACAATTCATATTAAATATTTCATATTAAAAGGTGTATCTATATCACATCATTTAAAATTTAAATGATATAATATTATCTACGCTTCTTTTTATACAAGATAAAAATTTTACTCTAATCTAAGTGTATATGTATGTGAAACTCTTTTTTCAAGACTTGAACATCAGTCATTGCCTCCCCCACTCTATAAGCATTTACACTATTAAATATAAGATATATAATCAAGTATTAATCTTCTATATGCCTCCCTCTTTCACATTTTTCTCTTAATTTTCTTCATATTATTTTTTCTATTTCAACGCAAAAGATGACAATTAATTTTGGCAGCCTAGTCTACAGACAAACATAGAGGATTTTTATAGGATCCTCATAGCCTACTCTACAGACCTTAGCTATTTACACACGAGGCTTGAAGCCCTGAACGACCACATTTTTGTTTTTAGGCTAATCCCATGTGAAGCCTTAAATGGATCCTCATCACTTCAATCAAAAGAGTTAATTTTTTTATTATTAAGATTTTACATATCTTAGAATAATCTTAACCATGAAATAAATTCTCTCCATTTCACAATTGAGCATCATTAATGTGAGGGATAAAGCCCAAACATACTTATTGGGCCGTGGGCCCTGTCCTGAGGAATACTGTATGTCTGAAGAGTAATAGCGGGTCGGGGTAGAGTTCCTCTGAACGCAGCCAACCCAGAAGTAAAGGAAGAGTAACGTCCGAAGAGATCACATTTTGTCCGAAGAGTTTACACTCCTCGGACATAAATAGTCTTGGCCTAGCCAGCGAATAGAAGGTCCGAATGGACTCTCGGGCAATCCCAATGACAAAGATAAGCTCTGGGCGTATCTGGGGATGATTAGGACGAGAAAATATCTTAAGGAAAAGCTGTCATCACTGCATTAAATGCCCTGCAGCTACTTTTCTGACCGCATTAATGTGGAAAATACCCCTGAACAATGTAATCTCAGCTACTACCACTCACGGAGGAGCAAAGAGAGTACCTGATGGGACATGCACTCAAGTGGATGCTTAGATAAAGAACAAATGAATGATGGAGATGATAGAAAAGGGTGCTATATAAGCAAGAGAGGTCTCTAATAATGGGGATCGAAAAAAGGAGGGAGAGAGAGGAATTAGAAAATTTCATTGTAGTTCCAAGAATTGTAACGACCTTACATTTCAATAATATGCCTCTTCGGATAGACACTTGTAAAAGAAGATGAATATAATCTTATGTCAATGAATCCTCAAACGCTATAATTAACCTTTGTTTGATTCACACTTAACCCAGCTATTTCGCCCACTTTCTACAAATTCATTGTCTTGAGTTCATTGGGCTCGTAACCCATCCTTCTTGGGCTTGGGTTGCCAAATCAGACCTTACAATTAACAATATTTTTTATGCTACAATCAATTCTCAATTACAATAACTAAACTATTGATTTAGTATTGCAATGGAGTTGCTCATAACTTAGTTCTAGATTTTTAAAAGGCACATGAATCTTTTGGAATTGATGATATATGTTTGTTGACAAACAAACTTTATTTGTAAGATTTCATAGATCATGAAAAAATATTATTAAAAATGGAACTTCCCATTTTCAATCATGGAACGAGTTTTCTAAATCATAAATTTTATCAAAATTAGGGTTCACAGCATGAATATCAGGTGACCAAGTATGCTATTGTATTTGTGCAAATTTCCCAACAACACAAATAAGAAGTAAAATACAAATAAGAGTTACAACATTCAATCTCATATTGCAAGAATTTTTTGTTCAAAACTATATATTTCCGATGTTAGTTCTTTATTGGGTCCTCTACATTTTAAGTTAAATGGAGAAAGTCCTTTTTATAATAAAAATTAAATTTTACAAATTTAAAGTTGTCTGTGATGCCATATTATTTAAAATTTTAAATGATATAACACTATATATACCCTTAGATTCAAATAACAAAATTTTGACTATGAATAAGATCATCTCCATTCATTTTTGAGGTACATCCCTCTTTGAAACTTTCTTACAACAGAAATATTGTAATAATGTGAAAAATCAATCAGCGAAACCAGAAAAATAATATGGAAATTGGTAAACTTTGATCAAAGACCATTAACTTTAAACATTGAATTTCTACTTTGGACACCATAGACTGAAAAATTAATCGAGTAAGTTGTTTTTCATTGCATTTATTTTACTAGTTGCAGAGAAGATAGTTCATATATGCTCATGGCATGGGGGCAAACCTTAGGCTGGTCTAATCCGCCCTCTTGGCAAACTTAGTTGAAGTGCATGACTATAATACTAGCTAGCTAGGATAAACGATCACCACAGAGATCAGAACCTAAAGCCCATGCCTTTATATTCCTCCACTCAAATAAGAAAACAAATTCCAATCCCCACTGCCTTCAATGCCCCCAAAAAATCTTGTTTGTTTGAATTGAAAAAAGAAGGGCTTGAAATTTCTATACTGAAACATACTTATGCTAGAGAGGGGAGTGCGCCACATGGACACTGGAAAAAATAAATTGCATTTTTCAATTTATTGGACTTCAACAAACATTTTGGTGCGGTGTTGGGGAATTGGATTCTCATAAGAGACCAAGTAGGATGGGTTGGGTCACAGCCTCTCGCCTACCGTACGTCTAAAGCGTTTCAATGCGCCTTGAACAAATTCCTTTTAATGGAAATAATTAATGTAATTTGGGACATGTACATATTACATACATAGAAACGATAAGTTTAGGCCTACACACATTTTAATAAATTTCTTTACAATGGTTGACGTGACTTATGATGGATATAGTAAAAATGATGTCACTTGTAAGTTCACATGAGAAAGATATTGTTTCAACTACCTGGTTAATAGATATCAAGAGCATTCAATAAGAAAGTTAAGTTCGGGTTTGACTAAGTGCTCCTTGGCTGTCTTAGATTTGATTGGGTGCTCCTCAATTCAAGTCCGGATATTAGTATTTTGAAAAAACTTTTTAGGCCAACGATTTACTCAACCCACCCATAATAAATATTAAATAATGATTAATTTTTGGTTGAAAGTTTTGAAAAAACACTATAAAAAACCAATATATATATATATATATTTAATGCAACTTGATACAGTTTTACTCACTTTTCTATAATATTTTTTACCACACGTGTGCACGTGCACTTACAACTTTTTTCTCACAATCTCATAAAAATAAAGATATTTTAGTATATTTAATGCAATCTATACCTAATTTCGATCATAATTTGACTTTGCTAGTTTATGAAAAAATTTGTGCCCTTTAACATTCTCATACAGAAATGGGGATTTTATTCTATTTCCATGTGCAATTATTTCAAGTTAAATATTGTCTGTATTTCTGTCATGGATCCTATGACCATATCATAAAAGCATATGCAAAACTTGGATAATATAGAAATCTGAAAGAATCCCACTTTTACTATTTAATTAATTTAAGAAATAAAATAGTGGAAGATGTCTTATAAAGGGAAGCCACTAGTCCATTCCAATGGCAGTATTACAAAAAAATAAGGGCAAATGACTCCACTTTCTCTTTGCCTATAACTCTATATATATGAGCTCTTGCAGGGCCAAGCAATCAACCACAAGAGAAGGCAAGAGAGCTAGAGTGATATACACTTGCCTCAGTTGCCATGGCCTCAATGCAGTGCTTCAAGCCCCAATACGAAACCTGTCAGCAAAAATGCCACGAAAGCTCGCATGGGCACAAGGTGGCTGATATGAATAGCTGCGGAATGAAAGGAAATCACCATGGAGGCTTAGGCTCTGGGATAGCCAACAGCGAGACTTACAAGCATGGCCAAACCCTTGCCTACGTACTACCCAGACCACAACATGGCTAAGACCCAGGCTCAGTATCATGGTCAAACCCAGAGTCGCCACCCAGACCACACCATGTCCAAAACTCACGAGACTTACAAATACCAAAGCAAAACCAATGGTCATGGTCACCCATCTGACCATGGCCAAGCCAATGGTCACCATGCATCTCATGGCATCAGCTTGGCTTGCCAAATGAAGACTGAGAAGAAAGTGAAAGAAAATCACGCATCTCGTGGCGTCAGTATGTCTTGCCAAATGAAGACTGAGAAGAAAATAAAAGAAAAGGGATCTGAGTATAAGAAGGAGAAGATTTTCTACAAGAAGAAGTCCAAGGCAAGCAAAAAGAGCTGCAGTGACAACGATGGCAGCAGTGGAAGTGACAGCGACTAAAGATCGCTGCACAAAGCAAGGCAAGAGCCATAAATTAACTGTACAGAATAAGTGCCATCACTCGCGACCAACCACATATTGCCTTAATTTTTTTTTTCTTATAAAGTAACTAAAATAAATATATGATATATTACAATTTGTAGAGTATAAAATGAAACACCAAAATGGGACAGAAAATTTGTTATCAGCAGCACTAAATAGGATCTTCCTTATAAGTACAAATCTTAGCTTTTTCTCATCAGCATTTCTAATCTAACTTTTCTGTTTAATTGCATGCAGGACTAAAGAAGCAGCAAGTGTGATCAGATCAAGTGAAGGTGCCTGCCAATATATATATATATAATAAATAAAGAAGACTAATAAGAGTAGATGTCCAATGAAGTGGCTTTATGAATATCTTGTGTCCTATGTGAGAACATCTATATATGTTCTGGTGTTTAATAAAAAGTCTGTTTTAACATCCCGCGGCTTATTTTTTATGCAATGCCAGAAATTTATATCTATTCACATGGTTTTAGTTTGAGACTGAAAGGACAGCATTCCAAATGCACAATCTTAGAGAGAAGTAATTTTAGAAGTTGATGCAGAGAAAACGGATTGTTGAGGATTTGAGTCTTAACACATGAACGGAAAGGCCATCCAAAACTAATGATTGAATCAACTCATATGTGAATGAAGTTTCTCAATCAATTAATCATATAATAACTCCAAAAACATATAAGATTTTTATTCCTTATTCTCAATCGATCGTGCCACTACCTTGGTTTTCATGCCCTACATGTAAAAATCTAAAAGGTCATATCATAGCGCAACTCACTATGCTTAGAGAGCTATTGTAGTGCACTTCAAATAGAGAAAATTTAAACCTAGTTTTCTCCAATCTGTGAGTTCATCAGAGGATATCTACACCGGTTGTGTTGTTTAATTTATGATCAACATTCTAAAGTCATAGAGCCAATTCCAGTTGTTTCAATGGAGTTAAAACCTTCAAGGTGATTGTTAGAGTCAGTTAGAGGGTCTAACTGTGATCACAGACGTGGTTCGTGAGAGGTATTCATCATAATAAAAGATTCTAGAGGTGCTGGAGCAAATTGTGAGGTCTAAATAATCTATCAAGTAGAGTCTTGGTTCAAAAATTTGAATTAGATTGTAAACTTTTATTCTATTACTAAATTCCTTTTGGGAAAGAGTACCCAGTCGGTGAAATGTGTTCCATTTCGTCTTCATTTTTTTTTTTTTTTTTTTTTTGAAGAGGAAAATATCCTCATAACTCATTAAATGGAGACAGAGTCAAGGTACAAAGCTTGCACTACAAGTGGAGGAGATTCCTCCATCCAGATTACATCATGTGACCATTTTTTGCATGCCTAGCTAATAAGTGGGCAACTGTATTGGCACTCCTTTTAGCAAATGGTACTTGTGACCAATCAAACTCATTGAGTAGACAAAGCACATCCTGCAGAATATGGCCAACCCGTGATGACAGATTCCTCTTCCTTTCCAGCTTAGTCATAATCGATTGGTTGTCTCCTTCAACCACCATCTCCCTAAAACCACACTCTAACACAAACTCCACTGCACGCCTACAAGCAAGGATTTCAGCTTCCTCACTGCAAGCCATTGGTGGTCCCTTACCTGAAAATGTAGCCATAACTTCGCCACGTTCATTCCGAATAATAGCTCCAAATCCTGAAGCTTCTTCATCCTTGAAAATCGCCGCATCAAAGTTTAGTTTGAATCAGTTTGGAGGTGGTGGTCTCCAGCTAATCGGGTTCGATCTTGGCGGACTTGTGACTAAGTGGGATTGAGCAAGCCGAAACTCTTCCATAAAATCTTTAGCCCTTTTATTTAGAATATCAGGTGCCTGCAACTGTTTCCCATGGATCAATGCATTTCTTTGATTCCATATTATCCAAGCTTGCACTAGGACTAGTTCTAACTCATCAATGGTGAGCCTAGCCATCAGTTCCTCCCATAATTGTAGCATATCCTCCGGACCCACATGGCTCTTCTGCAACCTAGCTGAACAACTAGCCCAAATGTCCTGTGCCACACCACAATTCCATAATGCATGGATTTCAGTTTCTAGTTCCGTCTTGCAAGCTTCACATCAGTTGTCTGCAATAATCCACTTCTTGGACAGGTTTACCCGAGTTAGCAGAATGCTACAGCAAGCTCGCCAGCCAAAGACCTTAATCTTGTTTGGCACCTTTAGCTTCCATAGAGTTTTCCACATCTCCCCTCCCACAGCTCCCCTAGAACATTCAGCACAATTCAATTCCCTCCAAGCCTTTCGCACCACACGATACCCCAACTTAATTAACAGAATACTAACCCGATTTCTCACCAATCCATACCACTATATCAGATATATCTCTGTAACTCAATGGTACACGTAAATTAGCTTCAGCATCATCAGTGGAAATTCTGCCAAATGAATTCTCGGTCCCACCCCCAAGAATCCGGATCTATCAACTTAGCAACCGTCATTTCTTCTTCAATGTTAGGTGTTGGATGGAACACTTTGTTTGTAGTATGGTTTGGAATCCAAGCATCGTTAAGAATCCAAATGTTGCATCCATTATCTACCCTCCAACATGACCCCCTTTGCAAAATATGCTTGGCTGCCATGATGCTCTTTCATGTGTAGGAACTATTAGGTGAATCAATGGCCTCCAAAAAATGACTTTGTGGAAAACACCGAGCTTTCAAGCAATGAAACAGCAATGAATCTTGGTCTTTCATCAACCTCCAACTTTGTTTAGCAAGCATTGCTAAATTGAAGTGATGAAGATCCTTGAAGCCCATCCCTCCTCCTATTTTTGGTCTAGCTAGTTTGTCCAAACTTAGCCTGTGAATCTTCCTCTCATTCCCAACTTGTCCCCACTAAAACCGAGCACACATGGATTGGAGTTCCTCACATAATTTAACTGGCAACTGAAATACACTTATAGTGTATGTTGGAATTGATTGAACCACTGCTTTTATTAGAATCTCCTTGCCTGCTCATGAGAGAATTTTCTCTTTCCACCATTGTAACTTTTTCCACACTCTATCCTTGAGAAAAGAAAAAGTCTGGTATTTACTCCACCCTATCAAAGTTGATAGTTCCAGATAAGGCTCAAACCTCTCCACTTCACTCACCCCAAGCATGGCTTTGATCAACTCCCTTTTCTGATGTGACTTATTGCTGCTAAAATAAACTAATGATTTCTCCATATTTATACACTAACCCGAGGCTTCTGCATATAACTTCAGAATCTCCAATACTTCCTGTATCTCCTTCCTAGAAGCTTGACAAAATAAAAAGGGAGTCATCAGCAAATAAGAGATGTGAGATTTTTGGGGCTCTCCTGCAAATAGAAACACCATGGATATGTCCCTCCATTTCTGCTTTCTGCAAAAGAGCTGTGAAGCCTTTTGCAAATAATAGAAATAGATAAGGTGACAAGGGATCTCCCTGCTGAAGACCTCTAGTAGGAGTAATCATACCATATGGTTTGCCATTAATCAGTACAGAAAAGGAGGTTGAGGAAATACAACTCATCACTCTATCGACCCAAAGTCTTGGAAAACCCAATTTAAGTATAATTTGCTTCAACAAAACTCCATTCTACCCTGTCATAGGCTTTACTCATATCCAACTTCAAAGCTAGATTCCCTATTTTACCCTCTTTCCGACCATGCATCGTGTGTAAAGCTTCATATGCCACCAGAACATTATTTGTGATCAGTCTCCTTGGAACAAAGGCACTCTGTGTTGAGGCAATAATTTGAGGAAGGACCTATTTCAACCTGTTTGCCAAAACCTTTTCAATAATTTTGTAAATAACATTACAAAGGCTAGTGGGTCTAAAATCAGACATTTTAGCAGGATTTTTAATTTTTGGGATGAGTAAAATATGAGTATGATTTAACTTAGGCAACATATGACCATTATTGAGAAATTCAAGAATAGCAGACACAACAATATCACCAACAATATGCCAAAATTTCTGATAAAAAAGGACATTCATACCATCAGGTCTAGGCGCCTTAGTGGGTCCCATTTGAAATGAAGCAGCTTTTGTTTCATCCTTATTGAATTCATTGGTCAAGGTCAGTTGCATTTCACTAGTCACCTTACATGGAACGACTTCAAGGCATTCCTCAAGTCTTGTACACGGTCCCATGGAAATTAAATTATTAGAGTACTGCACTGCTACACCTGCCACATCTTCCATATCCTCCACCCAGCAGCCTTGTGTGTCCATAATACCTTGGATATGATTTTTCTGCCGACGTTGGGATGCCTTTAGGTGAAAAATTTTTTAATTTTTATCACCATGTTTAATCCAATTAACCCTTGATCTCTGGGCCCAATAAATTTCCTACTTTCTAAGCCATTCATCCAATTCCTTACTAGCTTGAATAAATTCACTCCTGTTCGGTTGTGTAGGTGGGGCCCGGTGTAGTACTTCAATTCTTTTCTGCAAGTTTTTAATTTCTTTTATACTTGGATGAGTTTTAGAGGCACCCCATGCTAGCAACTCTGAAGCACACCCACCAAAGGCAATCTGGCACGCAAAGGTAAAGAAATCAGACTCCTACTTCGACACGTGGCTTTCCCACGCCACATGTGTGCACTCACCAACCTCTCTGGCTTTTCCAAATCACTTAATCCCTAGCTAGCTCTCTGCCTCTGCCGAACAAACAGCCATCATCATCAACCTAAAGAAAAATCCCACTTCTCTCTTAAACCACCATCTTTCCCAAATCAATTAATCCCTAGATAGCTCTCTACCTTTGCCGAACAAACAGCCATCAGCATCAACCTAAAGAAAAATCCCACTTCTCTCTCCAACCACCATCATCATCAACCATAAAGAAAAATCCCACTTCTCTCTCAAACAACCATTATCATCAGCCATTTCTCAAAACCCATCTCTGAAAAACACTAACTTGAAGCACCGTCATCATCAACCATCTCTAAAAACCACCGTCTCTATCAATCTCTGTCACTTGATACCCACACTTTTCATGGAATGGAGAAAATGAAAGTTGGGAGACCTCTGTCTTTGTGAAAATTTCTTCTCTCTCTTCTCTCTGTCCTTACTTATAGCTTTACAATAAGCTTGTTGGCTTTTTCCTAGTAGGGGCCACAATGTTTTTGTATATTTTGGCTTTTTGACTGTTTGTTGGTCCTTGTCTGCATGTGTTTGTTTGTGGTTTACATTATAGTCTATGTGTTCCTCGTGTATGACAAAAGTACTCTTCTCTGTTTCTTTTAGTATGACAAGACTATTGAAGTAAGTGTTGTATTGTTACTTAAATATTTGATTAAGTGTTGTGATCACCTAATACTTTATTAAGTGTTGTGTTGTTTGCATGCAGAATGGAATATTTTATTAGGTATGAGTGTTGTTTTAAATAATATATATTTTGTTCTGTAATTAGCATTGTTTAATTGGTTTTAGTGTTATGTTGCATGCAGAATGGATGAGCTATTTAGTATATTTGTGCATCATGATGGCCATTTTACTGAGAATTGCCGAAAATATGTGGGAGGTGCAGGAGGTGGAGTAGATGATAATTGTGACCCTAACAGGTGGTCCAAGGTTGAGATAGAGAGTATATGTAGGGACTTTGGGTACACATCTGTTAGCAAGCTGTGGTATAAAATGCCTAGAGTGGACTAAAAACTGGCAGACTTCCATTTGATTGTTGATGATAGTGATGCCATGTACCTAACAGAATTAATGAGGGGTCATCAAGATATTCATGTGTATATAGAGCACCCAATACATGACCTTATATTAGTTGATAAAGGACAGGATGTTGGTGAGTGTGTGTAGCCATTGGCATTGGAGCAAAACTTTACAGGTTATTATGACAATGATGATGGTAATGAACACGATGACCATGATGGGGATGATTTTTATAGTTTTTATGATAGTGATGGCATGTATTCTAATGATCAAACTTTTAACAATGAGGATGAGCTTGAGGTTAATGATGGTTTTCCTACTGAAGTGGTTGCTTCTCAAGTGAGTTCAAGGAGAGTAGGTAAAGAATCTATTATTGAGCACCCACCTAAGGTCTTTCATATAAGTGATAGCAATGATAGTAGGAGAAGTGATGGTGGGGGAAAGCGCCTAGAAGATAATGTAGAGTTGAACCATGGTGTTAGGGACTTTGTTGAAGATAGTAGTGATAGTTGGGATGGTAAGGATAATGCTAATGTTAATGAACCAGGCCAAATGGGTGCTAGTGTAATGAACTCTGATTATGAGAGTAAGGAACTGCACAGTCTTGTGGAATCATCATCTGATGATGAGCTTGGGTATGATAGTGATGATAAGTCTAAGGATGATAACAAGACACATGTGGGAGATGAAAGGGAACAAAAAAGAGAGCAAGTGAGGAAGTTCCCTGTGTTTAAGCCAGTGGCTAAGCCTGAGCATATTTATTTTGAGAAAGATATGCTGTTTACTACACCTAAGCAATTCAAGGAAGCTATAATAGATTTTGCAGTTCTTAGTTGGTAGCTCCTCTCCCTTGACACCTTTGTTAGATAGGCAACAAACTACCAACATGATTAAAAGTTGAGGGTTTTTTTTTTTTTTTAATTGATATTCATTTATTTTGCTTAGCAATTAAAAAAGCCATAAACAACCCAAACTTTTAACAGCACATTAGAGTAGAAAGCCAAACTCAAATCCAATAATTGGAGCATTATAATCATACAAACCTTAACCAAAAGCTCAAAAACCAATATTTGTCAAATTTTTGGGAAATGCCAACAAAATTAGAGCAAAAAGCATAGAATAGCTTAGATATTTTAAGCAAATTACCCAAAGGTTGAGATTTTCAATAATCTCCATAAACAGAGCACAAAACAAAATCACAGCTAAAACATTTCAAGCACCCAACTCAAAGATTCCAAGAATCACCCATAACTCCAAGGCTAAAACGGAATAACATTAATAACCCACCAACAATAACAAAGCTTGAACTACCCAGTAGAAAAAACATGATTAATTAAAAAAAAATACTCAAATATTGAAATATCCAGTAGTTTGGATAGCCATAAAACCTTCTGCTAAGGTTGTTTGGTGTCCACGAAACGACTAACACTGGTTTTTCAGCACAGTAACACCTAAATGGAGCTCTCCTCCTCAAGGTTAAACTAGTTGAAGAGCTTGCTTCCATCTGATCAAGGACTTCGAAAGGGTTGAGAGATGGTTGATGATGATGGTGGTTTGAGAGAGAAGTGGGATTTTTCTTTAAGTTGATGATGACGGTTGTTTGTTGGGCAGAGGCAAAGAGCTATCTAGGGATTAAGTGATTTGTGAAAGCCAGAGAGGTTGGTGAGTGACACACGTGTGGCGCGGGAAAACCACATGTTGAAGTGGGAGTCTAATTTCTTTACCTCTGCGCACCAAATTGCTTCATGTGAGCTTGGCCAGTTATTTTATTGATCCATGTGTAAAATAATGATTTTTTTTATTGATCCATCAACTTTCCTGTTAGTTTGGTGACAGAATGGTGCTTCAAGGACTTAAATGAAAGGCATTAATTGGTTTAGGGACTAAAAGTGGTAAAAATAAAATGTAGGGACTAAAAGTGTATTTACGCCTAGATTTTTTTTTAGCTACACTTAATTCTCAATTAAAATAAATAAACTATTTATTTAGTGAGGATGCAATAGAATTACTTATTCTTAACTTAGTTCTAAATTCTCAAAAATTACATTAATCTTTTCGAATTGATTATATTTGTTTAATGGTAAACAAACCTTATTTGTAAGAATTCATGGATCATGAAAAAAAATAATTATATATTGTAATTGAACTTCACCATTTTCAACTATGGAACAAGAATTCAAATCATAAATAGTATCAAAACTAGGTTTTACAACCATGAATATTTTCATTGTTAATTTTTTATTGAATCCTTTACATTTAAGTTAAATGGAGAAAGTATATTTCATGATTAAGATTAAATTTCACAAATCTAGAGTTGTATGTGACGTCATATTATTTATTAAAAAAAAAAAAAAACAAAACAAAACAAAATTTTGACGGTGAATAAGATCCTCTCAATTTCAAGAAAATGAAGAGGATCTTGATTTTGGAGGTGCAATCCTGTGAAAAAATTTCTTACAGACAGATATATTGGAATAAATGTGAAAAATCAATCAGGAAACAAGACAATAATAAGGAAATTGGTCAACGACCATGAACTTTAAACATATTGAATTTTTACTTTGGACGCCATAGCTTGAAAAATTAATTTAGTAACTTTCTTTTTCTTGTATTTATTTTACGAATTGCATTGAAGATAGTTCATGCTCATGGCATGGGGGCAAACCTTAGGCTGGTCTAATCCACCATATTGACAAACTTAGCTAAAGTGTATGACTATAATACTAGGATAAAACGTTCACCACAGAAAGCAGAACCTTATAGCCTAATTTATTTTAATGTGTTTATATTCTTCCACTCCAATAAAGAAAACAAATTCCCATATCCACTGCCTTCAATGTCCTAAAAAAATCTGGTTAAATTGAATTGAAAAGGAAGAGATCTTCAAATTTCTACGCTATATACCCTTGAGAGAGGAGAGTATAACATGGACATTTTAAATAATAAAAAAACAAAAATTGCATTTTTCAATTTATTGGACTTAAATGATCGTTGTGGTGTGGTAGTGTTGGGGGATTGGATTCTCATAAGAGACCAAGTAGTATGCGTTGGGTCACAGCCTCTACCCTACCGTACGTCTAAAGCGTTTTCAATGCGCCTGGAACATATTCCTTTGAATGGAAAGAAATAATGTCATTTGGGACATGTGCTTGCATATATAGAAACATAAGTTTAAAGATATAAAAATTTTCATAGCTTTTGATTTTTACAATATAACTTATTTTGATTAATGTATAGTAAAATTAATGTCTTGTCAGTGATATTTTAACAGTTGTAAAAAAATAAAAATAAAAATAAATAGTATGAAAAATTTTGTCTTTTTCTTTTTTAGATTAAAATTTGTTTATCCTTTTATAAATTTATTGTTTCTATATATGTAAGTACTTGTTGGATTTTCCTCCTATCCTTTGTACGTAGTGTCTTTTGTTTTTGTAAATGAATAGTATTAGCTAATTTACTGATCATAATTTATCAACTTATAGCACTCACATCCGTGAATGCTACTCTATCCCATTTTACCATCCTCAAAAGTTACTTTATCAATTATACAATACTCCCAGCATCCCAACTTTTATTTTCCTATTCTACTTATTAAAATAATATTTCTACATAATAAAATAATATATCTCATAATCACTCTCATTTACAATACAACACAAGCCCACCACCGCTTCACTACACACACCTGACACCACCACCACCAGCAACCCGTAATCTACCATCAACACCAAAAAAAAAAAAAAAAAAAAAAAAAAAAAAAAAACCAGACCATCAACACCAGTACACCACCCTCTCCAACCATCAAACACCAGTTTGTTGTTGTTTCCCATCCATACTTATAAGGGTAATTAAACTCAAGCATTGGACCCCATGGCTCCAAAACTTCCAGGTTCCAACAAGGGGCAAAAAAGAGTGATCTAGTATTGTTCTATTGGTCAAACCCACCATCAATTGATCCACACCGATCCACCATCAATGGATCCACGCCAATCCACCATCAAACCCACCATAAGAGCTTCAATCCACGCCGATCCAAACCCACCATCAACCGATCCCAGACCACCACCATGCACAGATCAAACCCCAAACCCAACCCAACTCTGGTGCAAGCCTTGAATGAGAAAGAGTGAGGATTGAGAGGAAGAGGGACTTTGAAAAAAAAAAACACCACTACTGTGACCTTACCACACCAAGATCCACCATAAACAGGCTATCACTGCACATTGAGAGAAACAGGAAGTGGGAGACAAAGAGACAGAGTAGGAGTGAGGGAGAAATGACTGATGGAATAAAGAACTAATCTTTCATTTTAGAATTGTGCTACAGTGCAATTCTAAAGGTAGAATTGCACTGTAGCACTATTGGAAAATTTTTTGTAATAGTTGAGTTTTAGAATTTCGGATGAAACATGGTTTTTGTGTAAAGTAAAGTTATCCTACATATGCCATTTAGAAGTCCCCGGATGCTCTTAGAAAGAAAAATATATATATTATTACAATTATAATTTACCAACTTAGCAAGTACTACTTTCTCCAAAAAAAACTTAGCAAGTACTAAAAAAATTTGTGCTCTTAACCTTGCTCATATAAAAAATAGATTGTGTTTGTCATGGATGCGACGGCCATATCATAAAAGCAGATTCAAAACTTGGATAATATAGAAATCTGAAAGAATCTCACTTTTGTTAATTAATTAATTTTATAAAAGAAAATAATTGAAGCTTTCTTATAAAAAAAAACACAAAAATCCACTTTCGCTTTGTCTATATAAGAGCTCTTTGCACTGCCTTGCAGTACCAAGCAATTATCACAAGAGAAACCCATAGCTAGAGTGATATCCAATTTGCTTCAGTTGCCATGGCCTCAATGCAGTGCTTCAAGCCCAAATTCGAAACTTGTCAGCAAAGCTCGAATGGGTACAAGGTGGCTGATACGAGTAGCTGCGGAATGAAAGGAACTCACCATGGAGGCTATGGCTATGGAATGGCCAATAGTGAGAGTTACAAGCATGGCCAAACCCATGCCTACAACCCAGACCACAACATGGCTAAAACACAGGCTCAGTATTATGGTCAAATCCAGAGCCACCACCCAGACCACACCATGTCCAAAACTCATGAGACTTACAAGTACCATAGCCAAACCAATGGTCTTGGTCACCCCTCTGACCACCACGCCATGGCCCATGCTAATTATGGCCATGGCCAAGCCAATGGTCACCATGCATCTCAAGGCATCAGCATGGCTTGCCAGATGAAGACTGAGAAGAAAATGAAAGAAAATCATGCATCTCATGGCACCAGTATGGCTTGCCAAATGAAGAGTGAGAAGAAAATGAAAGAAATTAAGGGGTCTGAGTATAAGAAGGAGAAGATTTCATACAAGAAGAAGTCCAAGTCAAGCAAGAAGAGCTGCAGTGACAACGATAGCAGCAGCGGAAGTGACAGCGACTAAACATGAGTCATGACGGGTAATGATGATTATCACACACTTTTTGTTGCACACTTAATTTCTATCACAATTTTTTTTTGCTTGTTCTTATTGCTAAATTAGTTTTGCTTTACAAACATTGATTTTGGTTCTATGTTAATAGTTAGGTGATTAAGTTTATTATTTTCTAAAAAGTTAAATTTTAGGATTATTAGTTATAATTTATCATCGTATCAGACTTTTCTTTTCGAAAAATAAGCACAAAAATGAAAAGTTACAGGCCACAAAAGAAGCATTCTCCTGAAAGTACAAGTCTTGGCTTTAATCTTCAGTTTTTTGTAACCTAACATTTCTGTTTAATTGCTTGCAGGGCTGGAGGAGCACTTATCTGAGATCAGACCAAATGGAGGTGCATGCATGCCTAGCCATATATATAATAAATAAAGAAGAGAGTAATAAGAATCGAAGCCCACTGAATGGGGCTTCATGAATATTATGTAATCTCAATGTAAGAATTATCTATTATGGTGTTTAATAGTAAGTATGGTGTTTAATAATAATTAAGCATTCTCCTGCAGATATATTTTTATCTACGCCATTGGTTTAGTTTGAGACTAACACGAAATCCATTCCAAATGCACTGTCTTAAAGAGAAGTAATTTTAGAATTTGCAGGAAAAAAAAAATATATATATATATATATATATATATATATATATATATATATATATATATTGCAGAGAGGATTTGTGGACTGTCACATTGATTAACTGAAAGGCCGGCCAAAAGTAACGATTGGTAAATGATGTGTGACAATCTGATTAACTCAATTCATATATATAAGGGAGGGCCTCGATATGATTAATCAAATAATATATATATATATATATATATATAAATATATATGGAGATTACTAACGTGTACCCTTACGGCATATATTAGTAAATCATTTTAGGAAATTTTTTATAGAAAAAAGAAATAATTAATTATTTTGACAGCTTTTTCAATTCTACATAAAAAATTTTCCAAAATAAATGGTTAATGTGTGTTCTAAGAACACACATTAACTAGACCCTATACCTCAAAAAGGTTTGCAGACCGTGTACAACACATGCAAATTTTGGTCCAGTCGAATCGACTACTATGCTCAACAACATAACATTTGCCATATCCTTTTGCAAGCATACTAGAATGGGAAGCACAATGCAAGCTACCGGATCTTTAGCACTAAGAAACCGTGACCTTAACTTAAGGATATATATGCCGGGAAATATTTAAAGGTGTATTATGTCGCTTGCTCCAATTGACCTAGACACAAAGCCACAACAACTTTGGAACTTAAAAGAACTTCAAATTCATTTTTGGTAAGACCCCTTGGTTTGTAGGAGCTTCTTTGCAATCCGGAGTGGTCATTGTATGGGTTTGCAGCTAGTTGTCATAAATTCCAAAGCGCATAATTTTGTAAGAATTGATGACCATCTATGAGCTGTCAACATTTTTTTTTTTTGTATAGATTTAATTTTTTAGTTTTAGGGAAAATGAAATATAATTATTTTATAAGAATATAATGTAAAATTAATTTGTAAGTTAAATAGTGCATGTGTTATTGAAAGTATTTTATATTTTTATAAGTTTTATGTAATGAAACATATAATATATTTTGCATTCAACAACAGTACATAGTGATATACACACACACACATATGAAAAACGTAATATAATAAAAAAATTTAAATTACATAATTATAATATTGTTTATATAAATGGTGAAGAAGGGAAAAAAAATGTGCATTCTCATTCTATGGAATACATGTAACATGTTATATTAAATTTGAATTATTATATAAGTTTAGAATTATAACATTTTTTTTTTCCCAGATATAAGTATAATGTCTATATTAATAACTTAAATTTTGGATTCTCAAAAAAAAAAAAAAAAAAAAAGGCTTAAATTTTAAGGTCTTTTGAATATTTGTCATTTCTATTGCTTTTTTAGAGTTCATATCTCTAATTTATAGTGTCTATTTTGTTTGTATTTTTAACCCAAAATTAAATATTTGTCCCAAATAAAATAAAATCTCATACTTTTCAACTCAAAAATTAAGGGGGGAAAAATGAATTTTTTAGCCTAAAACTGAAAGGCAACCTACAAAAATAATTAATTTAAACCTCAATTAGTCCAAATGGACCGAAGTGAACTGAAGTGGGCCGAGTTGAATCTTGATGGACCGAAGTGGATCAAAATGCTAGATGTAGCTCAAAAAGAGCATAACAACAATAATTATTAAACTTCAACTTTTAGATACTATATAAATTTATAAGAAGTATATGTAGTAAAAATTTTACTAATCACAGTATTGCTAAAAAATAATTAGGAATATGTTTATTATACTTGTGGGGACTATTTTTGCTTAGACCAAGTGTTGCACTTATAGTTATTTTTTATTTAGAATCCCACATTGGAAAGATCTCTTCCCTCTTAAGCCATTGGTCATCCCTTATAAGGTGGAAAGAGGGAAGAGATCTTTCCAATGTGGGATTCTAAACCAAAAATGATTACAAGTGTAACACTTGGTCTAAACAAAAATAGTCCCCACAATATTGTTACTGTGAAACTAACCAATCATGTCACTTTGTAAATTTATTAGTTAGTAAACGATATCATTTTAAACATTCTTTTTACTATTAAAAATTTTAATGAAAAAATTCATAAGATGAATTATTTAAAAAATCTTATTGTTTGATTAATATTAATTAAAAAATGCTTAAATGACTTCATATACTGATAAATTTGGACAAAATAATTAAATTAATTAAATCATTTTTAGTTATTTACTAATAGATCTTACAATTGAAATGGACAAAAGTGAATTGAATGGACTGAAATTTTATGTTAATGTGCTCGTAGCAACAACAAATTTTAACTTTACGCTTCAACTTTTAAATATCATATTGATTGGCATTAACATATATAATTGCAATATAGCAGCTTGTCTAGCACCGTAAAAAGATATCGTAACGCTAGTGGAGACCTTGTTATACAAACATCATTGAATATTAAAAGTTGCAGCCGCATCACATCTTGCTGTGCTCCATTGATGCACCGTACCATAATTCAACTAAATTAGACTAGTTCTGACAATATTGAGGTTCCTCATTGAATAGGAACTCTGGCGAAGAGATACAAAGCATTAAGCAATTAGAGAGAGTTGTCCATGGGCCGGGCTAGGACTTAATTGGCTTGTGTGGGCTGAAAGTTAGTGTTAACTAGCCTAAGCCGCTAAACCTGTCCAGGCCTTAGTAGTGCCTCAAATTAGCAGTCCAGTCCTGACATTAGTTGTGGGCAGGCCCAAGCCTATCCCTCTTTGCATTAAAGGTGGTTCTAGATTAATTCGATTCCTTTTTTCCTAATCCAGATTAATTCGATTCTTAAATGGTAGTCATGTTAGCTGTGTTGCATGAAATAATAAATTGTGTTTCTGAGGTATGGAAGGAACCTCTCACAGCACGTGAGCCCCACCTGCTGTGAGTATCTCACTGCATACACATACTACATAAGATACCCTCTTGTGTTACATACTTAATAGCCCATTAGGTATCTTTACTGTGTACAATATGAATGGAATTCTTTTATGATTATCTTTTTGTAAAGAATTTTATTATTCATATATGCCTAAAGAAAGTAAAATTCAAATAGTGATTTTATCTGTACTTCATATTCCCCCACCCATTCTGTCCTATATTATCTTTTGGTAAAGGATTTTTGTTTTTATTCATATGGCATTTCTCTAAAAAAAAAATTAAAATACATATATTATTTTCTTCCTTTATATCCCTCACCTAAATAAATAAAAGAAGTTTTGATCGCCACTGCCCAAATTGAAAATTGCTTGTTTGAATGAAGAGGAGAGATAGGGTCACCATTTTTAATGAACTCTTAAATTTTTTTTCTTTTTTTTCTAGATCTTTTCTTCTTCTTCTTCTTCTTCTTCTTCTTTTCTGTTTTTCTTTTTAACTTCATTGAGCATGTGGAGTTTGGGTATCAGATTCTAGAAAAGATCCAAATGTTTAGTTTAGATGGGCGCTCTCTTGGTTACCGTCTATTGCATTTTCAATGCGCCAAGAACAAATTCTTTTGAATGAAAATAGGCGAATAGTACAATTTCAGATAAAAACAAGGCACATATCCTCCACAGAATTCTATTGGCCCATTTAGCTAAAAAGCAGATTCAAAAGTTGGAAAACATAAGATTGAAGGATTCCCACTTTCTCCAAAAGCCTATATAAGCAACTCATCCCACTGCCCTATCAGTAAGTACCAAGCAAACCACAAGAAAAACCCCAATAGAACTCTTGCCTCAGTTGCCATGGCCTCAATGCAATGCTACAAACCAAGTAATGAATGCAGTCAACCAAAAAGCAAGGACAACTCGCTTGTCCACAAGGCTGCCGAGATGGCAAGCTGTGCACTGAAAGGAAATCAGCAGGGTCACTGTGCAACCCCAGCTCATGGCCATGGCCAACACAAAGACAAAGGCCACCATGCATCTAATGGCATGGCTTGCCATGGGAAGAGTACTGAGAAGAAAATGAAAGAGAAGAAGTCTGAGCACAAGAAGGAGAAAAGTGTCACCAAGAAGAAGTCCAAGGAATCTCATAGGAGCTGCAATGACAGTGACAGCAGCAGCAGCAGCGGAAGCGACAGCGACTGAACATGACTGCTTAAAACCAAGGCATGTGCTAATGCTATCATCAACCTCTTAAAAGTTCTCATTAGATATAATTCCTTGGTAATTATTAACACATAACCCAGCAAAAACCACAAAATTTTCAAGAAACCAAGCAAAAACGAAAATGAATACAACTAATTCCTGATAATACACAACTGTCATATTTTGTATTCTAACTTTTGTGTTTATTTGATTGCAGAAGCACTTATCTGAGATCATATCAAATGAAGGTGCCTAGCGGTTTAAATAACAGATAAATAAGACTAGTCTGAATAAGAGCCCATGTAAAATAACTTCAAATTCTGTGTACTACAGAAGAATATCTGTATTTTTTCTTTAATGTTATGTCTGTTTGCGGATAAAATAATGGTGCAATCCTTTTTCACTACTTTAACATCCTGCGAATTATGTTATCAATAATCCAAGGAAAATAATTCAGATGGTTTAATTTGAGATGGCAAACATAGAACCATAGTGAATAGTAAATTTCCTCCCAAAATAAAATTGTAGTTTTGGAGGTTGCAGGAAAAAGGTCCCTGCAGATATGGGGGCGAGCACGTGAAATGAAAGGCCAAAACAGATAAAAACAAATGACTATCAGAAGATATGAGTCTCTGACAATATGGTTGGACCAATTCGCAAGCCAGAGATAATCTTGGTACAAGTATTCATTAAATACGTCCAAAAATTTTCCAAATATTGGATGGTATAGAAGACGTGCAGATTTTTGGGCCAGAAATAGTGACGTAAATTCAATACCATGCTCGTGAAAAAAACAGGAGCAACATATACCTGCAAGCATTTCAATGCTTTTGAGTGATTACAAAAGCATGAAAAAAAGGTGATAAGGAAAGCACGCCCTTAAATAAAATAGAAGATTAAAACTGAGTGGTACTTGCATTAAATATAAATAATCAGCATTACAAAAGGCATGAAGCCAACGATCAAAAGAAAACTGACGAAACAAAATATAGACAAATTATACAACCCTTGATATTGCGTTCAAAAGATATTAACTTGCTCCAGTAGACTTGGATACAAATGCTGCAATGGCCTGAACAGCAAGATCTTCAGCTGCATCTTGGGTTGACCCCTTGGTTTGAAGGTGCTTCTTTCCAATCTTGAAGGAGTGGTCACCACCATCAATCACATGCAAACCAATACTTGGTTTCAACTTCTTACGAACAGCTTCCAGCTTTTCCAGTGGACACAGAGTGTCTTTGCTACCCTACATGGAACATGATCATAGCCTTACATATTGCATAAGCATAAGAGAGAATAATATACAAGCATGTTTAATGGTAAAAAAATTTAATGCAAAGAGACTTAGATAATACCATAATAAGTATTTAAATACAAAAAAAAAACAAATAACCCGACAATGCCCGCTATGCTAGTCTACAAACAGATATATAATAATAAAAAGTACTCAGATCATTACAAAGCTATATAGTTACTCAAAATTATGCAATCACGAGGACCAGAATTTGTAGGTTAGCAACGAGTGTGATTTCATTTCAAAAGGCACTATAATGCTTGTAGAAGACAATACCTGTACAAACATTATAGGAACTGTAACTTGCAACAGCGTTTCATCTCGCACAGCTCCATTCATCCCCTGTATAAAAAGGCAACTATGTTAAATTTAATTATTCCCAGTCTTGACATTTTTCCCTTGTCGTTGATATCATAGATGTAAACTAATGCTCTCCATTGGATAAATGGGTTATTTTCGACCCAAGACATGCCTGATTTACCTCTAAGGAGGAATGCTTGTGTATGACAGCCACAAAGGGACAACTCATCAACACCATACTAAATGGGAACTAGCAATATATCACGGAAATGGTAACATGCAAAGGGGAACACAACTATATCAAGAAAGTGAAATATTCACTTGCTAAAGAGTATGCTGAGTGCTAACATTTTCATAACTCCCCATTGCATTGCAAATTTCCTAGAAGGCATAGTAGAATGTCAAGATATAAGGTATAAAACACACTAAAATTCCATCATATGATCACATATTCATGGTTCCTTCAAAAGATGTCCAGTCTAAACCGTATATTTACACAATAAGTTAAAACCAATAATAATTCAAGCAGTGCTCCCCTTTGCAGAACGTAGTTCCCAGGAATGTTCAGCTTATCGTGATAATTTTTTAATATAGCACTCTTCCATCAACATAGACGGTAATAGCGGGATCGTTGAATAGCTCACTATTGACTCTTTATATGAACCATATTGCGAGAACTAATTGGGTACAGTGAATACAGATTTTTTCTTCCTCTCAGCTGGTTTTCACTTGTCAGCTATATTTTTTACTTAATGCACCATTGTACTTCACTAATGCATGTAGATAACAAATAAGAAATATGTACAAACTTATTAGAGAATGAAAAACCTTTAGCGGGTATCCCAAGCAAACTATTGCTGAAGCACCAATATCTTCCTCACAAGCCACCATACAGCTGACTCTACAAAAAAATATAAAATTGAAAACTCATAAAGAGAGCAAAAGTACAATACACAGCAAAAAATATGATATGTAACACTATTTGACTTCACTGTTATACGAACTTTCAATTTCAAATTGCATTGCACAGAAGCACAAGTTACATAATAGTAATATCATGGGCCTTTGTTTGTATATAATTTACTCCTCCAAAACAAAAGAGATTCATTCCACAAACAAATCTGCAAATTGATCCATTGCCCCACCTAAAGAATTCAAACTTATACTATAAAGCACATGCCCCATATAAGATGTACAAAGGAAAGGTTGCAAAGATCAATGCCAATATTCTAAGCTATGATGGCATAATATCTGATTGATCCACAATAAAGTTTCTGGTTTGATTGACTTGCAGAGGTATCAATAGCAGTACTTTCTGAAAGAATGCACATCAAAATGCATCAACATAAGTATCCTAAACTTATTGACTTGCACAGTGTATAAGCATTTGATAATTTGTATTCAAGTAATTTCATCACTACCTTGATCCCATGGATTTCCCTGCCAAAATCAGCGGATGCCCAGGGTACTTAGCAACGGTCTTTTTGACAACATCTGAGTGAAACTCAACCAATTTTTCTGCCTTGGGAGGAGCCCTTCGTTTCCCACCAGAAATGTCTGCCAAGAGTCAACCCCGTCACATTTGATTTTAAAGAATACATTTTAGACACAACTGACTTCATGCATTACTTAAATCGCTTTTATTGAGAAACAGCCAGTAAGCTACAAGTGCCCTGAACATATTAAATACCAAAGAAAGACTCTACCCCAAAAATTATATGATTTTTTTGATAACCCAAAAGAACTTCAGGAACATAAAGACCAGAAAAAGGGAAAACAAAAGTAACACAGTAATTGATCAAGAAACTCACAAGGGTAGTCAAAAGTAACTACTTCAACAGCATTCAGCGCCTTGCCCAACTTTTCTTTCCATCTGCATAAAAACAAGTAGCTTAAATTTCCAATTTTTTAAACACAACTATAGGAACTACTACTACAAATTCTGTATTATACACAAATACACACACATGATAAGAATTGAAACTATGACGTTCACTCATGATAGATGCCTTTACCATCAGACTAAGACATCAATGTATTTCATTCCGGTGTAAACTGGATGCTCGTTATTTCACTGACAATAAACTTTATCATTTAAGCTAACTGGAATCTATACATATTATTCTTTCCTCCTTTCTTAGCAAAAGCAATTAGTGATTTCTAAAATACAAATTAAAGCACAATATCCAATAAAACACAAAATCAACTACTGGGGTTGTGCAATGAAATTGGAGTGCGAAAGACAAATGCCCCAAATAAAAATTAAACCATATCACAGTTCACAGACCCACCAAACCATACTTACTCTGAAACCCCATTACTGGGTTTTCATTACATAACATACTTTTACTATTAAAGAATTTTAAATTACCAGCTTTATCAAAGTAAGATTCAGATGAGAGAAAAATGGGAAAAAAAAAATTAGAGAATTGAAGAGTTACCTAATCATCCAATCAGAAGAGGAAGGAGCACCAGCACCATGAGCGAAGACGACCACAGGGGATAACTTCCCGAGTGTTGAAGATGGTGATGGTGATGGTGTTGATAAAGGAGGTGACGAAGCCATTTCTACTTCTATTCAAAAGTCAAAACAACGATGAGAAACCCCCAAGTTTCAAAATCAACGAAACCCTAATATATATACATACTGCTAATTTTCGCGCCAAATGTTGTGAACGACAAAACTCTTTTTTTTTTTTTTTTCTTTTTTTCTTTTTTTCTTTTTTCTCTCCTGTTTTTTTGGTGGGCACAGCACAGCACAGGTAAGTGAAACGATCAAACGACAAAAACTACGATTTTTATTTCCCCCTTGACCTTTTTGGCTTTTGCTTTCTTCTAAAGAATAAAAAAAAATCAATTTAATAAAAAAACTACGACTTTTTAACAAATAAAATTTCGTTAAACTATAACCGTAAAATATACTATATGAATATTATTTACCCCTCAAGTTTAAATTTATTCCTTTATGCTGAAGATATATGGAAAATAAACTTTTTTGAACTCACTTTCAATCCGAAGTATACACTGTGAAATCGGGATATAAATTCCTAGCTAAAAAACAAGCTGTTGCTGTTCAGAGTACACCAGTTGTAGAAAATTTGGACGAAAGTTTGGGATATGGCTGTCCAAAATAAGGTTAGGAATTTTTTATGGTGAGCTATTCGAAATTCTATTCCTACTAAATCTCAACTTGTCCGAAGATGTGTTATTGTGGATGATACCTGTGATCAGTGCCAACAAGCCTCTAAAGATGAAATTCATGCCTTACGGCTATGCCCCCCATCTCAACCCAGTTTGGGATTCGAATCCATGTTAGAATTTTTGCTCCAACACTCACTTTCACGAATTTCATGAGCCGGTGCAGTATGTGCTAGAGGAAGGAAAGGATCTTCAACTTTTCGCCTAAACAATCTATACAGAAGGAACCTACTTAGACCAAGTAACAAACTCTTCCCTATTGCTCAAGTTGTCCCTAATATGCTGGCTGCCTTATTGGGCTTTCTTCGAGTCATCCCACCTAAACCTCCTGACTCTATCAATCGGGTGCCCCAGAGGGTTATATGGAATCCTCCTCTGATCTCTTACTTCGAAATCAAATTCGATGGGGCCGTGTTCAGAGATGAAAATGCAGCTGGAATAGGTGTTGTAATTCGAGATGACAAGGGACAGGTAATGGCCTCTTTGGTAAAGAAGATTCATCTCCCAAATTTTGTTGCATCCGTGGAAGCTATAGCAGTTTGTTGGATATTTTAATAAAAAATATTATATTTATTTTGATACTCATTTATGTGTATCAATTATCCCTTAATGTCAGATACGTTGAATACTAAATTTTGAAATTCAAATTTAATTCAAAATTTGAATAGCTTTTGTCAATGGTTTTAATCAGGAAATTTATGAACATTAATGTAATATTAATACCATAATTGCTAGTATATTTGGTTTTATTACAAATATATACTTTCCATTCTAAAGGTTTTGTAGTCAAACGTTCTTATTTAAATATGACATAATAAAGTCATATATAGAAGATATTTCAGCACTTAAATGTACAGTTATTGTTGAATTATTTTACGTTACCATATATACACAAATATTTACCATTTAATTTAATGGAAAGTGGTCAAAACAGCTAGCAATTTTTGTAATATTCTAGAACTTTCAAAAAGGCATTCTAATAAAGGTTAGCCACGTTAACTATGGGACATTAAATTTATAGCATCATGATTCTTTCTTTGATTCTTTCTTTCTAGTCCTTAACGTACACTTTGGCAAAAAAGTTGGCCGGTTTATATATATATATATATATATATATTAAGAAAGCCATTGATTATATTATTAATTTTAATATCTTTATGAGTATTTAATTGATATCAAATCTTTTGATTTTTTTGGCTAAGGTGAAGTTAAAGGTCCGGCTATATATATATATATATATGGAAAGAAGGAAAGTAGGAGACACACATTGTTCTTGAATTACAAAGCTGAAAATTTTTCAAAAATAATTTTTATTGTCCTAAACACTTACCATCTATTGCTTTTTACAACTCACAAAAATATTCTATCTTTTACAAAATTTTCTGGGAAAAGAAAGTACTATAGAGAGCTTATATCCTACGAGCAGTGTAGGCTCGCAAGGATAATCAGCAAAGGTGGCTGGGCTGTTGTATCCTGGGGGCAACGTGCAGAAATTATTTGTCTAACTACATCGGATATACCGTAGACGGCACGATTTGTCTCAAGACAGTGACTTGGTCCACGCCTCATCTCTGCCATCTCTTTTTGGTAATATCAAATTGCATAATTTCCAAGGAAAATTCAGGTATTATCTCTCCTTTATTTCCAACAATTTTGAGACAAATCGTTATGGAGAACACAAAATCATCCTTGGAAAATGGTAATGTTATGTCTAATTCCTCTGGAGCGGGTGATCTTAATAAGCCATTCCGCTTCCGTGGTGTTAACTTTAAGAGATGGAGACAAAAGACTTTGTTTTATCTTACTCTCTTGAATGTGGCTTATGTGTTAACTGAGAAAAAACCAAAGAAAAAGAAATCTGAACAATTGACTGAAGAAGAACTTTCTCAACATGAGAAAGATGTTAAGAAATGGGATAAGGATCATCTTTACTGTAGAAATTATTTACTTAATTGTCTTTCTGATGATTTGTATGATTATTATGATCAAGCTTACAAATCAGCCAAAAAGATATGGAAGGCATTGAATCAAAAATATGATACAAAGGAAGCTGGATCCAAGAAATATGCATGTAGCCGATTTTTCAGGTTTCAGATGGTTGAAGGCAAGTCCGTGGTGGAACAATCCTATGAACTCCAAATGATTTCACAAGATGTTCGATCTGAAGGCATTCGAGTAGGTGAACAAATGCAAGTTTCAGCCATCATTGACAAGCTGCCTGAGTCTTGGAAGGAGTTTGCCAAAGTTCTGAGACACAAGCAAAAGGAACTCTCCATTGAATCCCTTATCACCCGTTTGAGAGTGGAGGAAGAGGCAAGGAACCAAGACAAAGCTGTTGAATTCCATGGAGCAAATGGTCCTAAGGTAAATTTCATCTCCTCAAATGAAAACATGTCAAAAGTCAATGCAAAAAATAATGACTATGTAAGGCCTAAGAAAAGAAACTTCAAACGTAGGCCAAATGGAAATCAGCCTCAACATAAGACCCACTCTAATCAAAGAAAGAATCAAGCACACCATCCTAAGCATGCTCCAAATAATGGCAGCCACAATAATAATAACAATTATGCATGTTTTGTATGTGGAAAGCCTGGACATTCGGCTAGAAATTGTCGCTTTCGAAAACATGGGCCTATGGCTCAAGCCAATGTCGTTGAAGAGCCTCTTGTGGCTATGGTTACCGAGATTAATATTCTCGAAGGCTTAGGAGGGTGGTGGATTGATTCTGGGGCAACTAGACATGTTTGCTATGATAAAAATTGGTTCAAGACCTACACCATCTTGGATGAGAAAAAGAAAATTATGCTTGGTGATTCTCATACCATTGAAGTTGTGGGTATTGGAGATGTGCTTCTCAAATTTACTTCTGGGAGAGAAGTCACTCTCAAAGATGTCTTTCATGTTCCTGACATTAAAAAGAATCTAGTTTCTAGTTTTTTGTTGAATAAGGCTGGTTTCAAACAAGTCTTTGAGGCTGATCAATATGTACTCTCTAAAAATGGCATGTTTGTTGGCAAAGGCTATGCTTGTGATGACATGTTTAAACTTAATGTTGAGATGAATGAAAATTCAAGTTTTGCTTATATTGTTTCTTGTGTGAATGTTTGGCATGGTAGATTATGTCATATTAATAATAAATATATGAAAAATATGAGTAGTTTAGGTTTAATTCCTAAACTTGAAAATGAACTTGAAAAATGTGAAATTTGTAGCATGACTAAAATTACTCAAAAGCCTCATAAATCAGTTGAAAGAAATACTGAATTACTAGAACTTATTCATAGTGATATTTGTGAATTTGAAGGACATTTGACACGTGGAGGTAATCGGTATTTTATAACCTTTATAGATGATTTTTCAAAATATTCATATGTCTATCTTATGAAAAATAAAAGTGATGCTTTTGAAAAATTATCAATTTTCTTAAAAGAAGTTGAGAATACTTTTGATAAAAAGGTTAAAAGGTTTAGAACTGATAGAGGAAAAGAATATGATACTCTTGGTCTTAATAATTATATTCAATCTCTTGGTGTTGTTCATGAGACTACTGCCCCTTATTCTCCATCTTCTAATGGAGTAGCTGAACGTAAAAATAGGACTCTTATAAATTTAACTAATGCTATGCTTGTTAGTTCTGGGGCTCCTAAATATTTTTGGGGTGAAGCTGTTTTAACTGCAAATTTTGTTTTAAATAGAGTACCTCATAAAAAGACTTTTTTAACTCCTTTTGAATTATGGAAAAAATATAAACCAAATCTGAATTTTTTCAAAGTTTGGGGTTGCTTAGCATATGTGAGGCTACCTGATCCCAAAAGACCTAAACTTGGGGTAAAGGCTTCTACATGTGTATTTTTGGGTTATTCTTTATAAAGCACAACTTATAGATTTTATGATATTGATAATAATACAATAATTGAATCTAGAGATGCAATTTTTCATGAAAATAAATTTCCATTTAAACATAAAAATAGTGGGGGTTTTGAACAACAAGAGAAATTTGAATGTTCAACATCTAAGTCAAGAGATATTAATGAATATGAGATTGAACCTAGGAGGAGTAAAAGACCTAGAATTGAAAAGGATTTTGGTCCTGAATATTATGTGTATAATTTACAAGGTGACCCTACTTCTTTAGAAGAAGCTTTATCTTCTCCTGATTCAGGTTTTTGGAAAGAAGCCATCAATGATGAGATGGATTCTATTATATCTAATAATACTTGGAAACTTGTAGATTTACCTCCAGGTTGCAAAACAATTGGATGTAAATGGGTACTTAGGAAAAAATTAAAACCTGATGGATCTATTGAAAAATTCAAAGCAAGGCTTGTAGCTAAAGGTTTTAAACAAAAAGAAGATATTGATTTTTTCGATACTTTTTCTCCTGTTACTAAAGTTACATCTATTAGATTATTGATTGCTATAGCAGCTATTCATAATTTGATGATACATCAAATGGATGTAAAAACGGCATTTCTAAATGGTGATTTAGAAGAAGAAATCTACATGGACCAACCAGAAGGTTTTACAATGCCAGGTAATGAGCACAAGGTATGTAAATTATTAAAATCTTTATATGGTCTAAAACAAGCACCTAGACAGTGGCATGAGAAATTTGATCAATGTTTGCTTTCTAATGGTTTTAAAACAAATGAAAGTGACAAATGTATATATTTTAAAACTTTTGATGATGCTCATGTTATAATTTGTTTATATGTTGATGATCTTCTAATTTTTGGTCCTAATATGGATATTATAAATGTAGCCAAAATGCTTCTTAAAAATAATTTTGATATGAAAGATTTAGGAGAAGCTAATGTGATTCTTGGCATGAAAATCTCTAGAACTTCATATGGCATATTTGTAGATCAATCTCATTATATAGAAAAAATTTTGAAAAAATATAATTACTTTGATTGTAAGCCTGCAAGTATTCCTTTTGACTCTAGTATGCATCTTTTTCCTACTAAAGATGAAAATGATATTTACAATCAAAAGGAATATGCTAGTATTATTGGTAGTCTTAGATATGCTACTGATTGTACTAGACCTGATATTGCTTATGCCGTAGGAGTTTTAGCAAGATTTACTAGCAAACCTAATTTTGAGCATTGGAATGCCATGACTCAATTAATGAGATATTTAAAAAGAACTGCGCACTATGGTTTGCTATATCAAAGATATCCTGCTGTTCTTGAAGGATATAGTGATGCTAGTTGGAACACCTTATCAGGTGATTCTTTGTCTACCACTGGCTATGTATTTACAATAGGTGGTGGAGCAATAAGTTGGAAATCTAAAAAACAACAGATTATTGCTAAATCCACCATGGAGGCAGAACTAATTGCCTTATCTTCAGCTAGTGAAGAAGCGGGTTGGTTACGAGATTTATTATCTGAAATTCCCATGTGGGAGAAACCTATTTCACCCGTCTTAATTCATTGTGATAGTACTGCCACAATTGGTAGAGTGCGCAATAAATACTATAATGGTAAATCCAGATCTATTAGAAGAAAACACAGTACTGTGAGATCATACATAAACAATGGTACCATAAATGTTGATTATGTTAGTACAAATGATAATATTGCGGATCCATTAACTAAAGCTCTAGCTAGAGAAAAGATCTGGATAGCATCGAGGGGGATGGGACTTAAGCCCAAAGAAGAATAAACTACCTATGAGGATACCCTACCTAGGGACTGGAGATCCCAAGAACTAGGTTCAAAGGGAAAAACTAATCATAGAGTAGTTTGATTAACATGCACGAAATATATGTATGAGTAATAATACTCATGTCCCTCCCTATGGTGTGCATGCATGTATCTTGTAACGTTATATAGGATGAGTTTTTATAAAAAACTCTTAATGTGGACTATAGCTCTTATGAGTGGGATGTTAGAGTTACAAGAACATCCTTGATAGCCACACCTAAGTGAGCATGGAAGTGAGGCCGCTTCCTTTGAGAATGGGGCTAGTTCTCTAAATAGCTCATGGATGCTGGGATAAAGCACAAGGCCGTAATGTGCTGGCTTAAAAGCTCGTAGTAGAGTACTGGAATATTATGTGTGTGATGTAATGTTTTGTATCCATAGAAAAAGTTATAGTTCAAGACTTAGATCACTATTAACTTTGGAACAATGTCACTGAAACACTAAATGAGGGTTCAAGCCATTGGCACTCCCATTATGCATAATGTTCTACTTAACCCAGAAAATTTCTTATATATATTTACCTATTTATTTTTTATAAAAATAAGTGGGGGATTGTTGGATATTTTAATAAAAAATATTATATTTATTTTGATACTCATTTATGTGTATCAATTATCCCTTAATGTCAGATACGTTGAATACTAAATTTTGAAATTCAAATTTAATTCAAAATTTGAATAGCTTTTGTCAATGGTTTTAATCAGGAAATTTATGAACATTAATGTAATATTAATACCATAATTGCTAGTATATTTGGTTTTATTACAAATATATACTTTCCATTCTAAAGGTTTTGTAGTCAAACGTTCTTATTTAAATATGACATAATAAAGTCATATATGGAAGATATTTCAGCACTTAAATGTACAGTTATTGTTGAATTATTTTACGTTACCATATATACACAAATATTTACCATTTAATTTAATGGAAAGTGGTCAAAACAGCTAGCAATTTTTGTAATATTCTGGAACTTTCAAAAAGGCATTCTAATAAAGGTTAGCCACGTTAACTATGGGACATTAAATTTATAGCATCATGATTCTTTCTTTGATTCTTTCTTTCTAGTCCTCAACGTACACTTTGGCAAAAAAGTTGACCGGTTTATATATATATATATATATATATATATATATTAAGAAAGCCATTGATTATATTATTAATTTTAATATCTTTATGAGTATTTAATTGATATCAAATCTTTTGATTTTTTTGGCTAAGGTGAAGTTAAAGGTCCGGCTATATATATATATATATATGGAAAGAAGGAAAGTAGGAGACACACATTGTTCTTGAATTACAAAGCTGAAAATTTTTCAAAAATAATTTTTATTGTCCTAAACACTTACCATCTATTGCTTTTTACAACTCACAAAAATATTCTATCTTTTACAAAATTTTCTGGGAAAAGAAAGTACTATAGAGAGCTTATATCCTACGAGCAGTGTAGGCTCGCAAGGATAATCAGCAAAGGTGGCTGGGCTGTTGTATCCTGGGGGCAACGTGCAGAAATTATTTGTCTAACTACATCGGATATACCGTAGACGGCACGATTTGTCTCAAGACAGTGAGTTGGTCCACGCCTCATCTCTGCCACCTCTTTTTGGTAATATCAAATTGTATAATTTCCAAGGAAAATTCAGGTATTATCTCTCCTTTATTTCCAACAGTTGTCAAGTGTCAAGGCTTTAACTCTTGCACAAGACATTGGATTGTCTTCCCTTGTTTTGAAGGGAGATTCAGAGATAGTCATCAATGCTTGGAAGAGTAAGGCTCTCTCTTTTGCATCTCATGGTCATTTGATTAAGGAAGCTAAAGGCTTAGCTAAGAATTTTTCTACTATTCACTTTTTTCATATTAGGAGGAAGAGTAATTTTGCTACTCATATCCTTGGTAAACATGTTAGTGGACTTTTAGGGTGGATAGAAGGTGTTCCTCCACATCTTAATGCTGTAATCATAACCAATATGGTTGATTCTTCTTAATAAAATTACAATCTTCTTCCCAAAAAAAAAAAAAAAAAAAAAAAAGAGTTTAAAATATGAACATTTATGTGACTAATGGAACAATAGTAAGCATCTTTTTAATTGATATGGCGTTTCATTTTATTAAAATATTAAAAATTGAATTTACACATCATAAACTCATAATCTCACAACTTATTGAATCAAATGAGTTATACCTCAATCAAATTTGAATCTCCAAATCAAATCGGTTTCCACACCACCACTACACTCACATACAATTTTATATTGCATTATATTATAGAAAAGTTAACGAATGCCCTAAGGGCATTTGTTAATAAACTATTTTTAAAAAGTTTTTAATGAAAAAGAAAATAAGCAATTAAATAAAAGTGCTTATAATATTTGACTATTTAGATCTCTTTCTTCAATTTGCAGAATTTTGGCCTAAATTATAAAATTAAAACTAAATGTTTCAATAAAATCTAACAGGCTCAGGTGCTTATGCAATATGAAAAATGAGGAAAAATGGAATTGAAATACCTATGATTAGGCAAACAAGTTCAAGGGAAGGGTTACCAATAAATTTAAAATTAAAAAATAAAAAAAAATAAAAAATAAAAAAGGGAATTCGGGGGAAGGGTTATCGTTGATAAAGATATAAATGAGAAAATCAATCCTTTCAGTGGCGGAGCCATGCTGGGACTAGGAGGGCCTTGGCCCCCCAACTATTTAAAAAACATCTTGTAATATACATACTTACTTATCACAAATATATTTTAAGGAGATATACTTTTGCCCCTTCCCACCCCCCCCCCCCCCCCTCCCTTTACTGACTTATCTCTCTCTTTTTTATGTTACATGTTTTAGATGGGCTACAAATTTACAATTCTATTAGTGATAAATTATTGAGATATTCAAATAAATACATAGTTATTTCAATAATTATCTAAAAGGAAACAAGTACCTCAAATAAAAAGTTCAAAATTTTAACTAGCAGGAAAAACAATTACTACCCGATGCCCATTGGTGAGTGCGACTCTTTTCTTAGAGTTTCTCCCTGTTTTCTCTTCCTCTTCTATCTTTTTCTGATCCATGTTTCTTCTTCCAGTTTTTCTCCATTCTCTCCCTATCTGATTTGCTTTTTTACTTCCCCTCTCTACTTCATATTGTTTCTTAAATCTTAAATTTTTTAGTGCTGCAGATTGCCAAGTCCAAAACTCTTGTATTCCTTACTTCAATTCCGAAAAGGTAAACACTTGTATCGTTAAAAAAAAAACCATTTGAATCAATTTATAAAATCTAACCATTCAATGTACGGTTAACTTTGGTTCTCATCAATTAACATCAAAGAATTTATAAAAGACCGTATATATACAATTGTGGTAATTAATTTTGACTAAAAATAAAATAAAGGTAACATTGAACTATTGAACTATAAATTACAAGTGCTAGGAACAAAATTGAAACCTAACACACAATTTAGGTATGAAAATAGTAGTCAAAAGTTTTGTAACTCAACGAAATTTCCAATCAAGGGTGTAGCTAGGAATTTTTGCTTGGGAGGCCAAGATAAAACAATCATATTCATTTGCAATTCAGGAAAAATTCAAAATATGACATACATACATGCATGTCTTGGTGCATTAGTTTAGAAAAACAAACATTAAATCCAAAGCAAGTCTTAACTATATATGTATCATATATATATATATATATATATATATCATAAGATTACTGCTAGAATTTTATATAAGTGTAATTCATATTAGCACTCAAAATCGACCAATTGAGCATCGTAAGGAAGAATTAATGAAGAGAAATTAAAAAGAGAGCATTCGGTAATGGCGATGAGTAGAGTCTTTTGGGTGGCTATAAAGTGCAAAGGGATATTGTAATAGTTTTGAAAAATTGCAAAACTTAAGTACAGTATCTAAAGTTTAATACATTAGGTTTCTTAATTAAATTCAAACACATGTTTACCATGACAAATAAAATACAAACAATATTATCATTTTTAAGGACAATTAAATTCAATACAGAGTTTAATTGGGAAATATAATGTACTACACCTCAATTTTATGACTTTATCCTATTAGGAAAATTGAATGACTAAGAAGTGGTAAAACTGAGGGGTAAAACTATAGTAAAGGACATAGACATGGACATCAAGAAATGGGATATGGTCTTAGGCTCTTAGCAAAAAAATAATTAAATAAATAAAGAAAGGAGCTGCCAGTGGCTATGCTTTTAATGGAGAATGGAAAAAAAAAAAAATGAATGAATCTTTATGACTGAAAAGTGGGGATTTGAGGTGAGGGAAGGGGAAAAATATTAGGTACTCCCGGAGTATTATAAATGCATAATCCATTCTCTCACATGAATGATAAGTCCCACCATGAATTTACTTAGTGGGACCCACCATTCATGTAAAAGGAGGGAGTACACATTTATAATATTTCAGGAGTACACAATAATTTCCCGAAGGAAGGGAGTTCTTATGGTTAACATGTAGGCAGGGGGGCCAAGTTTTTTATCTTGTGGGGGCCACCTCTTAAATGAAAGAGACTAAAATCTAATTTTCCCTACAATTAGAGAGGATTTTAAAAAATTTGGAGGGGCCATGGCCCCCAATGCATTACGTAGCTCCGCCCCTATTTCCCATAGAGTTGTAGTTCCAAATCTCCCTTCTCTACCTAATGTATAAAAAGTATTATGAAAATAGTAATTTGACGTTTCACCTATTTTTTCCATTCCCAATACTCTCGCTGCTTGTGCTAAATTTGGGTTGGGTTTATCTATGTCTAAGATTGACCCAAAGACTGAGTAGATATACCTATAGGGTAATAGGACTGAATAAGTATACCATAAATGTGTATTCCCTCCTCTCACATGAATGGTAGGTCTCACCATGAATTTAATTAGTGGGACCTATCATTCACATGAGAGGAGGGAGTACGCATTTATGGTTCTCCGAAAGTACACAATAATTTTCCGAGGGAAGGGAGTTCTTATGGCTGACATATAGGCGGAGGGGCCAAGTTTTTTATCTTCTGGGGGCCACCTCTTAAATCAAATAGGCTGAAATCTAATTTCCCCTACAATTAGAGAGGATTTTAAAAAATTTGGAGGGGCCATGGCCCCCAATGCATTACTTAGCTCCGCCCCTATTTCCAATAGAGATGTAGGTCCAAATCTCCCTTCTTTACCTAATGTGTAAAAAGTATTATGAAAATAGTAATTTGATGTTTCACCTTTTTTTTCCCTTCGCAATACTCCCGCTACTTGTGCTAAATTTGGGTTGGGTTTATTTATGTCTAAGACTAACCCAAAGACTGAGTAGATATACCTACAAGGTAATAGGGTAGATGATTTAGACATTTTCAAGGGAACACGAGGCCCAATAAAGTTTGTTAGGTTCTAAGTACTTAGGAACTAATGTATTAGAATTCTAATTTGTATTGTTGGCAAACCATGATCAAAACAGGTTGTTAGTCTTGTTTTAGATTTGCTCAAAGTATGTCTTTTATATAAAGTTGGAATTGAGTTAACTGCAAAATTGAGTGTGTAATTCTAACTAACTCGATCAATCGGGGATCAATCGAAAATTAAACTTGATAAATCGAAATTCGTGCAAATTGTTTTTTCTGTAGAATTTCCAACTCAACCTTAAGCCCATATGACGTGTAGGGTTTTATGTTTTACCCTAGGTATAAAAGGGAAACCCTAGCTACGTTTTAAAAGTCGCTCTATTTGCTATGTGTGTGAATCTCTTGTGAGATGTAAGAGGTGGTTGCCTTCACACATGCTTAGGATTATCAAGAAGGAGATTTCATTAATAACTTGATGATCATTCAGTTGCTGCACTGAAGAGCTTAAAGATACGCAAGCAGGAGTGCTTGTACTTGCTGGAGAATCCAAGAAAGAAGAAGTTCGTGGTCTCAGAGCTTGCACGTGGTCGTGTCAATAAGTTTTCTACTAGTGGGTAGCAATAGGATGTTAGTGGTCTAAGTTACTATTGTAAAACTTTGATTCTTTCATAGTGGATTTAGGTTTACCTTGAGGATAGCAATGTTAAATCCTCCTTAGGTTTTTTACCGATTTGATTTTCCTGGGTCATTATATCTTTTTGTTCTTTATATTCCGCATTTTGCATTGATATGATTATATGATTGTATTAACCTAGATCTAGAATTTGGATTAAGTAATAACTTGGCTTATTAACTAGATTAATCCAGTTGTGTTTTAAGGGGTCTAAAAACAAACAAAGTTCAACATACCAAGTAAATCTAACAATTAGATTGAAAATTGGGCTGAACAAGCCCAAAATGATCCTATGGTTTAGGACTAGTCCAATGGCTCAATGAACATAAATGTCAATGTGTCACTTTGTCAAAATATGACCTTAGAGCAACCACATCAGTCCGTCTAAAAAATTTCGTCTATTTTACACTAAAAACATACTTTTTCTATTTTACACTACTATATTTTCAAAACACCCACATCAATTAATCTATTTTACACATCTATTCTAATTAAATAATATTATTTATTAATACCCATTCCCTCTCATAAACACCTACAACAACAGCTCTCTCACTTCCTCTCAAAAAAAAAAAAAAAAAAAAAAAAAAACATCAACTCTCTCTCTCTCTTTCCCTCATAGCCGCCTCACCCAACTCGCCGTCGCCACCGACCCAACTCGCTGCCGATGCCCTCCGCCGATTCGGCCTCCCTCTCGCTTTCGCCCTCCCTCTTTCCTTTTCTCCTCCCTCTCTTCCTCCACCACCGATCCTTCGCCTCCCACCCCCAACCGACAACAGCAATGGAAGATCGGGCAGCGGCAGCAGTGGCAGCAAATCCGACTCCGTTGGGCATTTCACGTGAGTTTTCCGTTGAGTATGGTTTGGGCTGAATTTTCCAATGGGGTTGTACTGTTTTTGGGTTGGGTTTACCGATGAGTTTTGATTGATTTTGAGTTGGGTTTTCAGTGGGTTTGTCTTGATTTTGAGTTGGATTTTCTAATTACTTTTTCGTTGATTTTGGGTTAATTTTCTGTTGATTTTGGTCTAATTCTCTGTGCTAGATTGCGGTGTTTGGTGGTGGCGCTGGGTTTGGTGGTGGGGTGGTTATTCTAGCGCACTGGGTTGTTGTAAATGTTAGGGAAGAGAAGGAGTTTGACAAAGGGGAGAGAAAAAAGAATTAAAAAATCGTTTACACGGTAAACAATAACCGTGTATATATGCACGATTACTGTTCATTTGCAAGACAATCATGTATATTTAGACATTTTTACAAAGATTGATGTGGAAAGTTTTTGGGATAAAATGTGTAAATTGGAGCACTTTTTGTATTTTAGAAGAGTATCCACGAGCTGGTGTGGATGCTCATGGTATGGCTGAAAGTAACATGTTCCATACCTTGTGCGATCCGATACAACTTGTGCTCGATGCTTAACATAATGTGTTATGCCAAACTATCATTGAGAAAGACGATATAACCGTAGGTGTTTAAGCATATTATCCAGTTCGAAGATATGCTATTGGCTGTAAAGATTGAAAAGCAAAAGATATATATAAAAAATAAATAAATAAATAAAGAAGAAGAAGAAGAATGTAGGAATCAAGGAATATCAGTGAGGAATTATGTTTGCACTATTGCCATTTCATTTTATGAAAGATAAGGTTGAGATGCCTAGCGTCCTAAAGCTGCTTTATTCTTAAGATTAGGTAAAGATTATTGCCTCACCTAGGCACTGGTGGCTCTACTTGTATGTAAGGGTGGTCCTAGGACCACCCTCACTTGTCCAAAAAAAAAAATTATATAAATAGTTATTTTAAATGAATATGTTCTATGACCACCTTGACTTGAAAAAAATGTATATATATATATATATATATATTTAAATATATATATATATATATATATATTATATACTGAATGAACATATTTTGAGCACTCTAATAAATATGTTGAATATCTTTACTTGAAAATCATAAGAATTTGAGTTCAATAAATATAAGAGTAATGTTACATCCATAACATTTTCACAAATTTCACAATAAATCTTATGTAGTAAATTATTACTAATTCTAATTCGGGTTCAATATTGACATGTTTTACCCACCAATAACAAGCTAACAACTTGTTGCATAAGATTTGTTATAAAATTATTGTGGTCACTTTATTATTCTCATATTAGCATTTTCAATTTGCACTTTATCTTTTATAATTAGTCTATACTTTTTCTTGTTCTCTTTGTTAGTACAAAAAAAAAAAATGTAATATTTCATGTATTTGCGTGTTTTTTTTTTTTTTTTCTAACGTTAATATATTCAAATTGTCTTCTTATTAAATTTTGTATAATTTAAATTTTTTAGTGACCACCCTAAAAAAAATTCCTAAAACTGCCATAGCCCATTGCATCTAGGTTCGTAAGGGCCAACTCCTTTTGCTTTAATTTCTAGGGTAGTCCATGATGGTCCAAAGGTCTCGTGAGCTGTTCAAAATTGTTTGGTTGGCTTGAATACAATAAAGAAAAATGCTAAAACTATTACGAAACGATTACAATCCGATGTGACAATGAATGCGGTTAATGAATTTCGACAACATAATAAATGAACATCATAATTACTTCTTTTTGTGATTACTACAATATCATTTTTATAAGGCTCTTTTATAATTGTTAGAATGAAATGTTTTGATTGATACATAATAAAAGTAGGGTCAAAATGAGTTATATGAAAATATCACAACCCATCTCTTTAATAGCTTGCGAAAAAAGTTGTACCAAACATTGCTATAATTTGCACAAGTTGAGGCACATTTTCTTGCTGTTTTCATGTATTATTATTATATAATGGATTCTATGTGACAAGTTGACAATGGCTACCACTATAACAATGATAAAGGTGGGAAAAACCTCGCAGCTGGTTTTGCCACTAATTTTCAAGTGCAAGATAAGGAGACCCCACCGAATAAGCTCAAAGATTTTTCAACATTATTTTTCCACACATTCATTTTTATGCATTATAAATAGAGCTAGACCTCATTAGGTCATTACTCGTCAACGAACAAACAGGATTACAGGAAGAAACAAAGGCATTGGTTTCTCACTCTCCCTCAAGGGCTTCTCAACTGAACCACCTAAAAAAGTTCTACTTTTTGAGGCAATTGGGTTAAGGTTAAGGAGCCTGCGAGGGAGGCTGAAAAGGCTGTGCCTTGCTTGCAAGAAATTAAGTTCCTTGTGTTTATGAATCCGAGGCATTTTTTGCTCACTCTCCCTCAAGGGCTTCTAGCATTGCCAACAACAAGGCAAGCTTGAGGCCTTTGGGGAGAGTTAACAAATAGTGCCTTGATAATTATATGGGATTTGGCAAGGAGCCAAAGGTCTATATGGCATGGATTTGCACACTCTCTGCCAAGGACAAAGATCTCTTTATTTCAACTATATTTCAGATTTTTCTCCTTCTTCTTTATATATATATATATATATATATATATCTATTCATATCCACTACATATTAAATCATTTAAACTTTTAAATTACTTAATGATGGATATATCCTTAAATTCATAAATTTTAATCAACTATTAGATAGATCTATTTGAATTTGAAATGAAGAAAAAGCTATCCCCCTCACTCAAAACTTACTAATTTTCTTATTAGAAAAGACTAAGACTAATAAATATTGGGTCATCATATCTTGTCTTATTTATTTTTCCACTGCATGATTTTGACATGATATTGATGTTTGTTTGTTTTAACAAGTTGTATTCATAATAAATCTAATTAACAACTTGGGTTTAAAACTTGTTAATTCTATCAACCGAGGTTTAAATTTCCCAACAAGTGGGTACACTCTGATTGGATAAATTTCCTGAGCGTGATCCTTGACCCCCTATTGTCATGGATCGTGGATAATCTCTTTTGATTCCTCCTTTATTTGATGGAACTAATTATACATACTGAAAAGTTCGTATGAAAGTCTTTTTGCAGGCTCTAGGTGAACAGGTATGGCAAGTTGTTGAAATTGGCTGGATTAAGCCAAAGGAAGCGTCGGCGGATTAGGATGATGCAACAATCATAGTGGCAAATTTCAACAGTAGGGCCTTGAATGTTTTGTTTTGTGGGGTGACCAATGAGGAATTCCAGAAAATATCATCCACAAAAGTTGCCAAGAAAGTATGGACCATTCTTAAGACCACCTATGAAGGTACCAAGGCAGTAAAGACTGCGAAACTTCAAAGACTCACTATTAGTTTTGAAGAAATAAGGATGAAGGAGGATGAGACCTTTGATGAGTTCTATGCTAAGCTCAAGGATATTGTGAATTCTGCCTTCAACCTTGGAGAATGTATTGCAGAATCCAAAATAGTTAAGAAAATCTTTAGGTCCTTACTTGAAAGATTTCATGCCAAGATCACTGTCATTGAAAAAGCAAAGGACATTGATCAAATTTCTTTGACTAAGCTTGTAAGAAACCTTCAAACCTATGAGATGGGATTAAGCTCAATGGATAAAGGTGGAAAGAGTAAAAATTTGGCTCTCAAGGGTATAGAGGAAGAGATTGAGGACTCTGAAGATGAAGATGAAAGTGAAGATGAGGATGAGAATCTAACCTTCATAACTGATGAGATTATCAGGCTTCTTCAGTTTAGGAAAAAGGATAAGGGCAAACCTCCTAGGAAACCTAAATCCTCTAGGAAGGACAAGAATGAGAAACCCCTTATCTAATGCCATGAGTGCAAAGGTTTTGGTCATATGAGGATATAATGCCCAAACTACATCATGAAGGAAAAAACCAAGGAGACAAAAGATAAAGGGTTGGTTGTTACTTGGAGTGTTACTGAGGATGACTCTTTTTATGAGTTTGTAGATGAATGTTGTCACGTTATGACCTTTGCTGCCACAACTGATAAGGTGATTGTGGAGAGTGCTAGTGACAGTGAGGATTCTTCTGATGATGAAGTACCCAAGAAGTTGACCCTTCAGGAAGCCTATGATAAGTTATGCACTGAATTCATAAAATCTGAAAAGACTTCTCATCTTTGTAGAAAAGAGCTGAATGAGGTAAAAACTGATCTGTTGGTCAAGCTAGATGAGACTACAAAGTTAGTTGAGATTCTTATTGTGGAGAATACCACATTAGAAGAGAATGTCAAAAATCTTGAGGTTGAGCTTAGTCAAGCTAAAACTCAAATAGAGAAAATGTCTAGTGCAAAACTTGATGAGGTATTGAGTACTCAAAAGCCTAGTTCTGATAAGACTGGCTTAGGATATGTTGTTTCCTCCGGCCCCTCCTCTTCCATGGCTTCTGGATCAAGGATTTTCTTTGTGCCACAATCTAAGAAAGGTAATAAAGGTATGAAATCTAAAACTGATCTGGCTAATTCTAAATCTTTTGTTAGACCTCATGTTTGTCACTATTGTGGTGTTTTTGGACACATCCGTCCTAATTGCTTTAAGTTGTATCCTCATAAACAATTGTCCAAACGGTCACAGGTTTCCTCTCAATGACCTACACCTTTGTTTGGAAAGTTATTAAAAAATTTGAGCTTTTTAACTCAATTTCAGGAAAATTCTAATTCTTCTATGTCCTTTAGTAGACATACTAGGACACGTGCCTTTTCATATTCACGGCCAAAGACTCATACTGTGTGGGTGAGAAAGAAGCCTAAGACTTAATTATCTTTTCTGTTTGTCCTCTGCTTTAATTCTGTCTATCTAAAGTAGGTCTCTCTTTACTTGATTTCTTATTTACTTTTGGAATCATGCTTTCATGCATCTACATCTTTCTATTATGCCTTCATGCATATGCATATTTCTTTCATGCTTTCATGTTATTTGTCTGTTTTTATTTGGTTGTTTAGTTTTTATTTTGTTTTGTTTTCAAAATAAAAATAAAAGTGAAAATTTGAAAAATCAGAAAAATACAAAAACAATGTGTGTTATGTGTACATTGGTACTTGTGTACCTTAGATGGCCATTGAAACAAAATTTTTAAAAATTTGTATCTTTTGTAACTTAGATGAGCTTCTCTATGCACAACTAAGCAAGTGAGCTTTGTGGCTCTCATTTGTGATGAGTAAGATTAAGTTATCTCTTGAACTTAACACTCGTATCACTTTTCTTGACGGGAAGGACTAGAAAATCCTAAGAGAAATGCATAAATAACCATCTCACCATTGTTGCCTCCAATTATAAAATGACACATGTATGCTTCGACATAGCAAAAGTGCAGTGTCAATGACATTTGTGTACTTTGGAATAGTAAAATTGGAATGTCAAATACCATTGGGTATTTCTTTTCTTTCTCTTATATACCCATGCATGATATGCTGAATAAAAGAAACATGCAAAGAAAATAAAAAGCAAAAGATAAAAAAAAAAAAAAAAATGCTTTAAATATGATTGTAAGTGTATATTCTAGGAGATATAGGAGCTATAGGATGTACCTCAAAAGTGATAGTCCCCATCAAACAATTATGATTGTGTGTGAGTTAAAGTGATTTTCTTATATCTCAAATCGTCGTAACATGTATACATATATGCAATCTTGCGATATTTTTCACACACAACATGCAATATTCTTTGCTACTCTTGATACATGTGCAGGTACAATATGATTTGACCATCACAAAGTTTTACATGTGTTAATGTATACTCACTAAACTGTCTTTACTTGTTTTTGAAATATAAAATTGGTTAGACTTGTTGTGTATGTGTGTGTGTGTGTGTGTGTGTGTGTGTGTGTGTGTGGGATCCATGTGCTTAATATTTTTTTCTTGTTGAAAGATTTGTTTTTCATATGTTTTGCATCCTTCTTTTATCTTGTCATCCATAGCAGCTTATTTCATTACATTTATGCATTTATATGGATTCCTTGTGCCCCCTTAATCATTCTTGATCAACTTTATGTTTCACAGGTGAAGCTTTATAGCTTCTTATACCCTTTGTCAATTATGACAAAAATAGGGAGAAATTGTAATGTGGTTTTTTTTTAAGATTCTATATGTTAACGGGAGTTGTGTTTCATCTTGTTAGGGGGAGTGCTTACCTCCTTCTTCTTGTACCTTAGGTCTTGTGACCATGTTTACATACATTGTGCTTATCTTCTTTATATGTTGATGTATGTTTTCTTCACCTACCTCTGCATGTGTTGTTTCTTTTCTTTCTTTATACACATGTTTCTTTACTTGTATACAATCTATTATTTCTGTTTCACACTAAGATGCCTTGATGAGTTTTGTTTAAAGTATTTCAAAAATACAGGTTGTCAAAGTCTATTTGCCACAAACTCTCTTCTTGCAAAGTTTTTTAAGAGTTTGTGTTAAAATAGATTTTATTGTATTCAACAAATGAATATAAGTTGAGTGATTTATGACTTCTCTCATATGTTCATTTGTTAGCTGTGGTTTTGTCACGGATTGCCAAAGGAGGAGATTATTAGGACATAAGTGTTTCACTTGTTAAGAACATATGCCAATTTTTATGTAGTTAACTAATCCTTTGACAAAACGCACTTTAGTTGTAATTGGGTAGATCTAGGATGTGTTTAATACTTCAAGAAACATGTTGTTCAAGTCTAGTATTAAAGCCATGAAGATTGGACTAAGAAACAAATGAAGAAAAGCTGTTCATTAAAGCTGAACAAATAGCTCGACACCTGCGGACAGATATCTCGACAGCTGCTCGACACCTCTCGATAGCTGTTTATCTATCGAGCTCTTCAGTTGATTGATATCACAATCTCGACACCTTCTCAACAGTTGGTGGATCGATCGAGAAAGCTCCTGTCCCCTCGACAGCTTCTCGACACATCCTCGACACCTAGCTATCTATCGAGGTTTAATAGGCTCGACAGATACTATCTATCGAGGTATCTATCGAGGTTACAGAAATCAAAATTTTCAGATCTGATTTTTAGGCCAAGCTTTTGTATTTGTGTAGGATTTCTTTTCTTACAACCTTAGACCTATATAAGGCTTATTTTAGAGGCAGTCACACAAGAGAATACAAGGAGAACATATGCAAAAGGTGACCGATACTTTATTCTCTCTGAAAAAAGCTACTGCGTCTTTACGCCTTTGAGTTTTATAACCAAGTGCTTCTTGATCTTCATTGTTGATGAAGTGAAGAACTTTGCAGCCAACATTCTTCTTCCTAAAGTTGGTGAGTGAGTCACGTACTAGAATTCATGCAAAGGAATTAGTCACATATTGGGATCTGTGCAACATCAAAAGGTAGTGTTCATATATTGAAGAGTTCAGAGGTTATGAAGCGGTAGAAGGTTTCTGTTGTGAGTTCATCTACGGGGATTGTAGAGTCTAGGGACAAAAGTTTTGTACTAGATTTGAAACTTCTCTTTACTACAGTGGATCACTTTTTGGGAAGGTTTCCCCCTAGGTTTTTTACTGTGAAACTAGTTTGTTTCATTAGTTTTCCTGAGTTATCATATCTTGTCTTATTTATTTTTCCGCTGCATGATTTTGACATGATATTGATGTTTGCTTGTTTTAACAAGTTGTATTCATAATAAATCTAATTAACAACTTGGGTTTAAAACTTGTTAATTTTATCAACCGGGGTCTAAATTTCCTAACACCCATGCTATTTTGGGCTTTCTTATTACATTACTTGTGGGCTCCTTTGTCCCATTTATTTCTTCTTAGGCATCCTTGACCCATTTGCTTTCCTTGGGCATCCTTGGCCCTTTTGCTAATTTTGTGTTCCCATGAGTTTTTACTAACTCTTTTGGGCTTCCCTGACCCAATTACCTTATCCTTCATCCTTAGGATTCATGGGCTTTCCATCAACTCCTTACTTTCTTTACTTGCATTATTTCAGGCTTGCTGTAGCCCATTCTCACTTTTCTATATAACATACTGCCCATAGGTTTACTACTTCTCTTTGGGGGCTCCTTTAAGCCCGTTTGCTTTCCTCAAAGCCCATTTATTTACTTTCTAGGCCTATAATCCATTATTACTGTCATTCGGGTTTAATGGCTTTTTCTATCATTCCACTAACTCTTTTCTGTCCATTTTGTTAGGTTTCTTCCTGCTACAAGACTTCCAAAATCAACAAGGAGTAACCATGAATCTCTCTCTCTCTCTCTCTCTCTCTCTCTCAACAATGTATTTTTTATAATAATAAAATATTTATAATTTTTTTAAAAGGCCAACAAAGAGCTAAGTCAAAGAAGCAAGCAACGAGTACGGAGTCATTCTAAGACCACACTATTCTTCACAATTATCCTATGTGACAGACTATAACTAATTGTCTATTACTTTTATATGAACACACTACTTTTTCTTCACTACTTACAATTTGTAATATCAAAGTTATAGCAAAGTTTGGCTTAAGAGCATGTGGTCTTAGATTTTTTTTTTTTTTTTTTTTTTTTTTTCCCTGCTAAATACAGCACCAACCTTCCGTTTTTTGCCCTCGCTACAAGGATTGACCTTTACGACATATATGATATATTGTTTTCTTGTGGCTAAGTGAAAAAAGAAGATGAGAGTATCTAACTTTGAATTTTTATAAGTTAAATGACTTTTTTTGAAATTTTTGTGTTTTTTTTTTTTTCTTTTAATGCGTTGAACTTTTTAAATATATTTCCATCCGACGTACCTAGTAATTAACCCCCCACACCCCCACCCCCACCCCCCCCCCCCCCCCCCCCCCCACACACACACACACACACACACACACACACACACACACACACAAATCCTTTACGTATGGCCCTAAAGAGGGGGAAAAAGTTACAAATTTTCTTTACCATCAAGTAGTGCAGTAATCATGATTTTTTTTTTCTTCAGTCAAACCAAGAGTAGGCAAATGGGGCTTTTTGAATAATTGTCCGTACATGTTAAATGCATGCTGAGGTATAATTTGTTTGATCCTATTGTTATTGGCCCCTCGCAACCTGCAAAATCATTGAGGTCTAAAAGAAAACATGACCAAGATAAAATAAAAAGGATAGCCTTCCTACACCTATGACACTATACCCGAGCCTTTGTGAAGGCATTTTCTGGCTCAAATCTTCACAACATGGACCCAATATGGTTAATTATTTAGAATCCGCACTAACATCTAGTGAGCTTTTGGATATCACATTGAATGGATGTCTGGGTTTTCAACTTTCTATAAGTTTCAACAATGGAAAATAATTGACTGGGGGCCTAGGATTTGATTTCAAATTAACCATTGAAAGTGAGGGTTTGTACTAGTGGGGACACTGAGAGTAGGTGCTAACCAGGGTTGCACGTGATGATCGACAGTGCTACATATGACCCATATGCCAGAATTGCAGTCTCTCTCTCAAACTTGCTGAGAAGTAGAACCATTTCAAGCAAAATTTGCAGTAATTTGAACTGTTCCTTGTTGCCTTAAGTAGATAAAGTGGCCAAAAGACCTCTATGAGATGTATCAAATCACTTGTACTACGTTCAGGCAAAAAACAATTCACTTGTACTATGCTTCCCAAGGAATCTACCTCCTCAGTCCATTGTTTCTGGCCTTTTGTGCATGTCTACGTGGGGATGAGGTATTAATGAGCTCAGTAGGACGCAAAGAAACAAGTTTACATCCCAATATATATTATGGAGATTTAATACATATATATAGACGTACATATTTACATACCTATAAATATATGTTGTGTACATGTATATTTTAGTCCCTTTTTTAATCTTTTTTTGTTTAGTATGTTTATTGTTTCTAGTTGGTTTAGCATTCGGCTTTTCAAATTGATTCTGTGCATTACTGCTAAGTATATGTGATGAATTTGTCATGGAATATGTCTTGTTTTAAAGCAATTATAAGCATTAATAATCCATATTTCTTAGGACCTAATCAGTATCAGATACACCAATAATAACCCCAGGGTTGGTCTAATAATCCCTCGTGAGATTCATGAAGTCTTAGTTTAAAACTTATGACCAGAGCACTAATAAGGCTGTTGCTGTCAATTGAATTTATGTTTTTATGCCACTTGATTTCAACCATTAAATCTGAATATGCTTAATCAAATCAAATCAAATCATTTGAGAATATATGGTTTAAGAAAAGAGAATGAAATTTGTCTTCAACTACACAATCAAAACTTCTTAGCATTAGTTATATATAATACTTGGACACTTCAGAAACAAGTTGAACCTGCATAAAGCCTCCAAAACTAGATGGCTAGCATTATAAATGCATCAATACAGGAGATTCTCAAAACAAATCTCTCTTGATTTTACCTAAACTCTTTAAGATAAGTGATACAGTCGCTAAGAGATGTCCCAACCGACATATATATTAAACATCTTCTATACTAGAATGCCACACTAAGCAAGCTCTTGATTCTTCTCCACAATCCTCACTCCATTTGCAGATCGAAGCTCATTGGCCTGTTTCAAAATATTAACGAAATAAATAAAATAAACCCATCAAAAAGCTAGAGATAAGCATGACTTGGTTGACTTTATTTTTACCTAAAACTGAAAAATCATGCATTTTGAAATAAACTGTCTAAAATAGAAATACCTGATCCTCAGTAATTTCTACAGAAAACCCATCAACAATGACCAAAGATAATGTCTTCTTGTAGCTGCCTGGCTCAAGGGTGCTTGCTAGAAGCTCATCATGCTTCTTACTTAGATACAAATCAAGCTCATATGCCCCTTTCTTTGTTCTTTTGTATATAAAAAAAAAAAGGCCGTAAAAGAAAGAAACAAAGTGAAGTGAGACAATGACATTAAAAGATTCATTAAGAAAAACAACATGTAACATAATTTATACCAAAAAATAATGAAAGAATATATAATGTAATGCAAGTACATGACTGACCGATCAGCTCGTAGGCGCTCATATTCCGGATCGTAGTTCATGAAAACAAAATATGACTCATTTTTGGTACTTTCCATTGCCATTTTTCCTCTCTTCTTTCTCTTCTAGTTTGGTTTTTGAATCATATGCAGTGGCTTTCAGGTCATATGTGTACCCTATTTATACATGAACAGCTAGCACCTAGCAGTATGACTTTCTTCTCCTTAATTACTTGTCCAAAAAAAAAAAAAAAAAAAAGTCTAGCAGCATGACTATTAAACAGTGAACAGTGGCCCACATCTCTAATTTGAAAGCAAAAGAACATTGCAAGAAACTATAGGGTATAATAAATAGCGACTCAAGTACTCTATGGAGTCTGTTTTATAATTTTGACCGCTATAAGTGTTCTTTATTTCTTAATTTACTAAAACTTTGAGTTGAATAATGGATTTGGATAAAGAAATCAAACTCTTAAATTATTGAAAAACCGCCCCTACGTGTACTTTAAGGAAACAATTTATTTTCTAATGAACCTTGGTTTAAAACCGTCCCTTTTTTCTTTCTTTTTTTCGGTGCTAATTGGAAGCACCATAGTTCATAGTTGGAGAATCTCACCTAGGATTTGCAGCATTATCATAAAAAAATGAAACGCACACGCTTGTGATAGAAATTAAAGTCAACGCTTAACTATAGGGAGAAATAATGTGTCTCGGGTGCAGAAATTAGGTGTTGATTATACATACGGAAATAAGAGCACACTTGCACAATAAATGTTGTTTAGTCAATTTAATCTTTGCCTAATCAATCTATTAAGCAACTTCAAGACAGACTTAGTAAGTCAGATATGAAAATCATATATAACTGAATATAGTAATATCGAGTGGTCACCTCAATCCACTACATATGGATAACTTTTATCTACATATGATTCAAACTTCAAAATCAATGTTACTTTTGACATATTTAGACTCAAATGGGTGGTCTTAGTAATTGGATACAAAAATGAATAAATAAGTAGAAACAAAGTTCGGCCAATAACCTTTAGGTCAAATAGCATTGTTCTATATTTCTAATAGATATGCTTAGGGATTTAAATCTTACTCCACATAAATTATATAAAAATAAAAAATAAAAATAAAAATAAAAACAAAGTTCCAATAAAAGGAATCGATAGATCATGTTCTTTTGCTCACATCTTGAATGAATTCTAAGACATATTCAAATAAGTTTTGACTGCCAGCCAAATATCTCTCACAATCATATCCTATATTAGGACGGTTTATGAATCCAATGAACTTGATCTAACCAAATAAGGCATCGTTGTCAAAAGTTGGATTGGAATTGCCAAACCTAGCCCATATAGGTTAGATAATAGGTATACGCAAGTCACTCAAGCAATCAAAAAGATAATAGGTATGGGCATTTGTATCCCGCTTAGCCTGTTGACCACGTCCCTCAACCTTAGATATACCCCGGAAGTATATATGGGTTAGATACATGTGCTGTCCCTTCGTAGTTGCTCTAGCAATCTCGTTGGATGCAACAAAATTAGCTGCATCCAACAAAAATTTTTTTGTAAAAGATGTAATCAATAACTCAATCATTTCAGTATGTCAGGTCCCTCACTTTGTAACCCAACATACAAGGATCGAGCGACAAGTTAATCATAAACTGATCAACGTGTGAACACTCCTACATACTACTGGTGATGGGAAATGATGTATAGAAGAAACCCATTATAGTGCAAATGTTATTTTTCAAAAAAAAAAAAAGTATCAATGAGGAAAACACCTCCTAATAATCTATACCCTAACCTAAAATGCAAAGATGAGAAAGATGTCAAAAGGGGGAAAATTCATGGCACCTCCAACATGAGGCCCTTCTGGCTCAACTTTGATTTTTTAAGGGTACATATAAAACAAGGAGAGAAATATCAAAAGGGAAAATAATACAAAAACAAAATCATGACACCTCCAATATAAGACCCTCCCTGCTCAATTTTGAATTTTAAGAGTACATACATGGAAAATTGCAATGAGCAAGCGACTTAAATAAGACAGAAATATTTTATACATGATGCAATATGTGAATTATTTTTTCCTAGATAATGTTAAATAGCATGAAAGAAAATTCATGAGGAAGTAGGAGTACTCACACCCCATTTTGCAAAATTTCTTCAAATTTGGAAGAAAAAACTAACTTTTTTTTTTATCTTTTGCTTATCACTATATCCAACTCTTCATTTCTTATACATCCTATTAAAAACTTGGCTAAACTACACCTTCACACCCTTAACTATCACCCTAATTAAACTTAACCCCCTGAGTTATAATTAATTTTGTTTCAATGTCCTACCATTTGGTGTTAAGTTTAACAGAATTAATTGAGTAGACATGCTAATTTACCCCTTTCCAAAACAAACGGTACGTTGAGGGGTGAATTAATCTTTCAATGAGCAAAACAAACGGCAAGGAGTAAAGTGTAACGTACTTTTAAATATTTGGGGGTTGATCGTGATTTTTGATATAGTTCATGGAGTTAAATGTAATTGAGGTGATAGTCTAATATAGAAAATTTTAATTTGACCTAAAATTTTCTTCTTTTTTTTCCTCTTCACATTCGTCCTAATTTATCATCCTAGCGCATCTTGTCACCCTATCTTGTGCCATGAGAGAGAGAGAGAGAGAGAGAGAGATTTGTTGGTAAATTCACACGAATAAAGAGAGAGAAATGTGTAATGAAAATAACTCTCAAAATTTTGAGAAGTGGTGCAGAGCTGGGTGTGCAATATTTTTCTTTATGATTTACTAGCTAATTAAAAAGACCCTTTACATAGCCGAACGTACTGCTCTAAAAAACTATGTTGATTGTCTATTTGAAATTTGGTGGGAAAGAGATCGATGGTATTTGTTCCACTAAACGATATTGAGGTCTTCATATTGTTCCTCATTTCTTTTGTACAAATTAAATGATATTTGTTTAGGAAGTGGAAGAGAAAAAGTATCCCTATCATTTAAATCCAAAAAAAAAAAAAAAAAAAAAAAGGTGAAAAAGTCATCTCGGTTTGAACTTTGGTATTCAGTAATAATAATGTTAGATAGGGTCAAGTGGAGAAAGTGCACCGTGGCCATATCTTTGTAGTAATTTACAAGACCTCTTACTCCATGCATGGATCTCAATGTCTGATTCATTTGGAAGTGTCTACTGAAATTTCAGTCTCACAAACTGACACTTCATGAAGAAAAAGGTATTTTGGTGCGAAGTTAGCGAGCTTGCCTTATCATTTTCTCCAAGTACGTGCCTCATTGGCCAGTGCCTAGTGGAGTGACCCTCCTATTGCCCACGACTTAAACATGAGAGCAGCTTTATATGTAGGTTACATTTGCTGCACTAGGAAATTAACAAAAGCATGCCTTCTACTTCTACACCCCACCCCTAAAGTAAAAAGTTAACAAAAATCTCATTCTGTCCATTTTGCTAATCCAACAGGCCGAAACCATGGTTTTGTAAAAAATAATTCCTCTTTTCCCCGCTATACCATGCACCGTACCTGGCTAGAAAAGACCTTCAGTCTCTACCAATAATTCCTCTTTTCCCCGCTTTGCATGAATTTTGCCCGTCCTACCCCAACTGTATATATATAAAATTAGTCTTGGGGTAATTTACCCCATGTGATTTGGCCGTGTCACAATTTAGTACACAAAGTTTTATTTGCTACATTTCTAACCAGAGAGTTTGGACTAAATTGAGGCTGATAGGGCCGGTTCCACCAAATTTAAGGATTTTCAATACATGCATGTGGGATATGTGAGCAGTTTTATGAGACCAACTTTATTAACTAAAATACCCTAAATCAAAAAACATGTCACATCTCTAATTCTTTCTTGAGAAAGAGCGAGAAAACAGCAACAAAATTAAAATATATACTTTTAAAAATGGAAAGATGAATTAAGGGAGCTCATCAGTGTTTTTCAAGCTTGATGTGCCGAAGCAGTAGGAGGAGGAGATGAGGTAGTTGAGCACAATGCAAAACTCCAACATTGACATCTGTTAAGGATCAAAATTTCACAAGAAAACCCATTCCATGAAAAGTAAGGAAAGACCGTAGACTTTAACAAAAAAAAAAAACTCAATTCATAAAGTTAAGAAGGACCATGAAAGTCCAAAATCCCAAACAGAAAGAAATAATAATAATAATAATAATAAGAGGATCTCAGTCAGGTCAGAGGATATGCAGCAAGGATCCCAGTTAGAGGACATGCAGCAAGGATCCTTGTCAGGCCAGAAGATATGCAGCAAGAAGAAGGATCTTGGTCAGACCAAAGGATATGCAGCAAGATGTATATTCATATTTCTAACAAAAGCCATTAAAAATCCAGCAAAAAACCAAGTATTATCTTTGTAACCCATGGTCCAAGCCCGTGGGATCCCCAGTGGATAGTAAGGGAGAAATGGTTTAGTCGGTAGGGGAGTGATTTCTGGTGAAAAGAAGATCCCAAGGGTTTCCCTTGGTTCATATATTTCCTTGGAATGCATGAACCAATGGAAAACTCAGTTCCTCCTATGTGCATGACACCTCCTCACAATTTCCTCTCAATTGTCATTTTCAACAAAGCTGTCATAGTACATCGGGCAGCCTACCCACTGTTTTGACTTTCCAAGAAGGAATCTTCCATTTGTAACTAAAGTCAAATACCCATTTTGAGTTATAATTGCCTAAATAAGCTAAACCTCTGCCCAATGCACCTTTTCAAGTGCCAGAGGACATGGTTTTACCCAGCAAACCTGGGGTGTCCTCGCCCTGGGTACCAAACCATGTCTACTATAAAAAGAATGCTAAGGCATAGCAAAAAGGGGGGATTCGAAAGGGAGAAAAATGGGGATTCAGGGGAAGATTTTAGAGGTTCAAAACATATATTCTTAGAACTTTAAAAGCCTAGCAAGGAAGGGAAAGAAAGAAACAAAATAAGAGAGCCAAGGTGGAGGAATTTGTCCCATATCCTTGAAATCATTCAAAATATCACTTAGCTTCCAAAGAAACATATGCCAAAATATGCACACATTAGACATCACTCGCTCCCAAAAACTCCTCCTCACCTAACTATCTTGGAAGTCAATGCTCAAGCATAGCCACCTAGATTTGAGTTCCAAATCTTACAAGTCTTGTGCAAAAGCACTAAGTCTATGAGAATTGGGGCTAGGATTCTCGTGGCTGAATCATTCTAATGAATTCATTTACATATATGTATATGTATTAAAATGTATATCCTAATCTAATAAACTAACAATTATTTGAAGATATGTGTATTGTGTAGTGTGTTCTTATGCAGGACATATAGAGATAAAAGGAAAATGAAAAAACTCTATTGCATAATAAGCAAGGAGAAAGATCGTATAGTTCAAAGAATCAGCATTTTGGGTTCTTACAGACCTAGTACCCTAGGGAATCACGACAATACGTCGGGGTACCACAACAGTACTCCCGGGATACCACAACAGTACGCCCGAGGTACCAAGTGAAGGAACTCTTTTAAATGTTTATACAATAAAAGATAAGTCTTAAATACTCTATTTCAATCTCCTTCTCATTATGAATATTATGAATACTTATTTTACTTATTTTGTAAGAGTAAATGGTCATTTTACGACACTAAAACACTTATAATAATATTTTATTACTTAGGAGAAATCGCATTTTTACCTTGAGGAGATTTATGTGACTTGCGCACAACTTGGTTTGTAATCAGCCCCCATTTAGTTACGGTAAACCAAGCCCAGTCCACCAAATAACAAGTAAAGGGCTCAGGATCCTTGTTTCTACTTAGGCCTGTATGCTAAGAAAAAAACACTCTCACAACATCTTATACTCCCTATTGGCATCGAAGTGGTTGAAGATCTTCTCGACCTCATCCATGTTATGGTGGTAAAGTCATGACTCATTTTAGGCTAGCATTGGGGTTCGATTCCAAGTTTGGGGTTGGGTTTGCTGTCATTGTTTATCAGGTTTTGGCTTTTTTCTTCTTCTTTTTTCGGGCATAATTTCAAACTTCGTGTGTGAGAGAGAGATTGCTGACTCTCATTCCGAAAGAAATGGGAATGATTGTGTGTATTTGTTTTTGGGTAAGTTTTATTTATTTATCTATTATTTGTTATGGTCTGGATCAATTTTGTTTAGAATGGGGATATCATCGAATGGGCTAAAAACTAGATTAATTCTTACTTTGAATTTCTTATGATTTTTTTTCTTTCTATTATACTTTTCATGCCTAATTCGACACAAAGACCATTGTCGATCATTTCCATTAATTTCACAGCAAAATCATCATGCAAATTCAATGTCATTTGAAATCCCCTCCAATCTTTCCACTCTACTTCAAGAATTTGTTCCTCATTTGTGGATGATGAGGTCTAAAAAAATCACAATGTTGAACCAAGGCCCAAAACAATGCAAAGGATTGAAGTCCAGGAAAGCAAAACATCTAGGCTTCCAATAAAGAAAAAAGGAAGAGAGGTCCAAACCCATTAAGGGTCCATAAAGAGGGACCCAAATCCATGAATGGACAAGTTTTAGACCTCATGAAACAAAGGAAAGAAAAAGCTTAGCCCAGCCCTCAAAGGTCAGAAAAATCGCTAGGGAGCCTAGGAAAAGAAATGGACCAGAATACCTAGGGATTCCCAGGAGCTTGGGATCCTCAGGACATGTAGCAAAACCAAGTTGGGATTAAGACAGTTCAAGGAGGCATGCCAAGAAACACAATGAACCAGAACAGGTATTTTCCTATCAAGCACCCAATGATGCAGAAAAAGGGATCAGAAAGCTTAGGAATTAACAATTCATGAGTAAAGGTCTGGTACCTCAGGGAACCTAGGAAGAAGAACCATGAAGGAAGGTGGCTGGGAATCTTTCAGCCTGGCAGATTGAAATCAGCTCACTTGGGAAAAATGACAAAAGGGAAAGCATAAAAATGGTAGGTTTGAAAAAGTGGAATCTAGAAGCCTTGGAGAAGGAAAGAACAAAAGTCAGCCTTCTAGAACCTCCCAGAATGAGAAATTCAGTTAGAGACTTTTGAAGAAGGAACCTCAAAAGAAGAAAATAATGAAAAATAAGAAAGGGACCAGCCACCAATGTTGCTGACACAACATTGGTTCTGGTACTTAGGGGAGCAAATGGGGGAATCAATGGTACTCCAAAAACCCTACGATGGCACTATAAAAGGGTAAGCATTCAATAGTAAAAGACATTCAGACACAGTCTATTGAAGTAAAAATACTTGAGAAAACTCTATCATAATTCAAAATGGGAGAAAAGAGAGAAAACAACGTGGGGGATCCTCAAACAACCACTAGAGAACACACTCGAATCCAAAGGGATTCAAATTTCGCAAGTCTGTAATTTTTGAACTTATTTGGACCTTGTAACATGTCCTAGTGAGCATGATGTAAGGATCCCTAACATTTTATTTTACTTTTCTTGCTCTTATATCATTCTTTACTGTTCTTTGTTGTTCAATACATATATGACTGTTGTATGTTAGTGTGTATGTATTATAGGATCCGTGCTTTATGCACTACTTGATTCAAAGTCAGCCTAATTCAGTTGCAATGAACCAAGCCCAATCTCTTAAAGCATAAAGCATCAAGTCCAGGGTCCTTGTTCTTTAACTTGGGCCTGTGTGCTGTTTTACACCCAAAAAAAAAAAAAAAACTGGATAATCTCGAGTTTTAATTTCAACCAACCTCTAATATTAGTGATTGATTTTTTATCGATTGAATATCAATTCTTATTTCTTTTAGATTAGGTATTGGAAGAAGAAGGATAGAAGCGAAAAGGAAATTGAGAGGTAAATTTGTCCATAAAATACAAAACATTGTTAGCTACATTTTTATTTTTATTTTTATTTTTATTTTTGGACTAAATAAAAAATGTTTGAGTCTTGTCCATAAAATACAAAACGTTGTTAATTTGGACAAGACTCAAACATTTTTTATTTAGTCCAAAAATAAAAATGTAGCAATTGAATTTTTGTGTACTCAATTGTGACATGGCCAAATCCTTTTTTATACATAACCTATTTATAATTAAATTTTTTATACCTATTATATTGTCATCCATGAAACACTCCTCTTTCTCTCTTAATACTTATATAGTATCATCATTATTCATCCCTCCACTTTCAATTTCGTCTCTCTTTTTTTAATATTGAAGTCACTTCGTTAAGGACGTGATGCCCTCACATTATCAAGTTATGAAATAGTAAAGAAAGTGTCTCCTGCCAATGTTTGAAAACCATGCACCATGCAGTGTCGGCTCAATGGTACAAGTCATTGATGCGGCCACCTAAGGCCCCAAATGAAGAAAAAAAAAAAAAGACTCCTAAATTTTAACCAATAGTATTAATTAAACTGAGATATTAACAAATAAATAAAATAATATTTTTTTATCAAATGAAAAACAAATAAAAAAGAGAAAGAAATGCTTTATCCAGAACATTTTTTTATAACATTTTTACAAAAAATCCTAAATGTTAAGAGCTATTATTGATGGCAAAAAAATAATTTTAGTGGTAAGTTCAAATAGACAACAAGAAGTAACTTAACACTTAAGATTTGTTATGAAAAACATTATGAATGTAGCACTTCTAAAAGAAAAAAGAAAAGAAAGAAAGCAATCCATACAAAAATTCACAACATTTTTCACAATAGTCGAGTTAACAAACTTTTACTATTTTTCAACTAGATTCTCCACTAACATCATTCTTTTACTCACTACTATCAATCTGTCAAATTAACAAATATAAAAAGTTTTGTCAAATTTTTTTGTGTTTATAAACTTCTTCTTCTTTTTTTAATTCTACGCTGTTCATGTTAATTAATAGTAATTTTACATATAAAACAAGGTATAATAAATTTTCGCCTTAAGTCCCCAAATGCATCAAGCCGCTCCTAGCACTATGACACTAAAATAACTCATGCCATACTCCCAAGTTTTTCCAATCTCCTAGTGAAGATACGACAGAGGCAGAATGTCCATAACCTAATTCGTCCGTCTACTTCACCCCCTAAATAAATAAATAAAGAAAAACGTTTTCTTTTACTGGCAAAAAAATAAAATAAAATAAAAAATAAAAATTTATTAGATTTTTATAAGAAATTAATTTGTAATACTTTGTTGTGTCTTTTTTATAAGAAAATTACATGGCGCGCTAGGTTACATTTTTGGGTTTGGTATGATTCCTGCAGCCTTGTGCGATGTGATGCAATTCCAGGTTTTTGAACTTAGGCTGAATTTTTTTTTTTTTTTTTTCATTTCTCTCAATCTTACATCCTTTTACGTAGCACTCTTCCTTTTTCTTGCAATTTATTCTTGTCCAAGTCGGAGCTTGGATTGTTTGTATTTTCAGTTTGCTCATTCTGGAAATCAATGCCTGCACCGTGGGCTTGCAGATCCATACATGCTTGTACATTATTGTTATTTTCTTTCTGTTTTAGTGCCACTTTTTCATCTAGTATTGGCGACCCCACATCCGGTTTGGATTTTAATTTGACTTGGGGGGGGGGGGGGGGGGGGGATTTTTTTGAGAAAGAAAGTGTGTGGATGATAACGATACCTCGAAGGAGATGAAAGCGTGTCCACCTAAGCAACCTCTGTGGTTGGAAGTTTTGCAGCTCACAGTTGACGGTACAAGGTTGTACTGGTCGGCAGCAGTTACGACCTCCGCGTGTCAATCAAATAGAGAGTTAGAAAGGGGGCAACCTCAAAGTTATGAGATTCCAATAGAGAGAGAGAGAGAGAGAGAGAGAGAGGCACAGATCATTGAGAGTGCGTGTGGTAGAGACTTTAACCGGAAAAGTGGAAATGAAGGTCAGAGAGACAGAAGCGTACTGCTATGGAACCGACAGCTGTCTGTCACGTGGTAGTGCCCTTTAGGATATGGGAACTATACTCTAAACTCTAAACTAAACATAAACATAGAAAGACAGACTCAGACTGCGAAGATTTGTATCAGAGAAATATGCAAATGACACTCTCAACTCAAGTGTTTCAATATTTAATAAATTGATGGTTATGTTGACCATAATTAGCTTTTGATACATTCGCTTAAAAGGCTGTTTGGTAATATATTTTAAATAACAGTTTTTAGTGTTTAAATAATATTATACATATTTTTATATACTTTTTTATTTATAAATATATTTAAAAAATATAAACAATATTATTAGAATAATATTACTAAATAGATTCTAAATTAAAAATAAAGTTTTTATGGTACTATGATGCTGTCATGATATGGTCATCACAAGCTATTAAAAAACCGACATCATTCGTCTTTTACCTAAAGAGAGGAAAAGACCGACATCATTTACACAATAGTAGATATTCCCTTCGCTTATCAAAAAGAGGATCTTCTCTTCTTGCCCCCAACAAAAAACAAAAATCTAACCTTGCCGATTATCTCTACATCAAAGGACAATTTATAGCATTTCTGAGTTCTAACAAATACTTCTTTGGAAAAAATAATAATTTTAAGAAACCTGTTTAGAGTTTAAAATAAATAAATAAATAATATTTCTAAAGGATATTAGATATGATTCACCATGCTTTATGTAGCAACTGCACTCTTAATTTAGGGTATATTTGGTAGATTGTAATAAACACCGTAATATAATAGTTATTCTTATAGAAGTAATTCTACAGTACCCCCCAAAAAAGGGGGGTACGGTACCCACTAGTAGGTAACCTGCTACACCAGGTTACTTTTTTCTCACATTTGACAGTTCCATTCTCACATTGTGCAGTTCCAATATCACATGTGACAGTTCTCTTCTCACATTTGGTGGTTCCTTTACTTTTTTCTCACATTTGACAGTTCCATTCTCACATTGTGCAGTTCCAATATCACATGTGACAGTTCTTTTCTCACATTTGATGGTTCTTTTACTTTTTTTTTCACATCTGACGGTTCCATCCTCACATTGTGTAGTTCCAACATCACATATGACAGTTCTTTTCTCACATTGGGTGGTTCTCTTACTTTTTTTCTCACATTTGATGGTTTCATCCTCATATTGTGCAGTTCCAACATCACATGTGACAGTTCTTTTCTCACATTTGACGGATCCCTTACTTTTTTTTTTTTTTTCACATTTGACAGTTTCATCCTCACATTATGCAGTTTCAACATCAAATGTGACAGTTCTTTTCTCACATTTGGTGGTTCCCTTACTTTTTTTTCTCACATTTGACAGTTTCATCCTCACATTATGTGGTTCCAACATCACATATCTTTTGTCACATTGGGTGGTTCCCTTACCTTTTTCTCACACTTGACAGTTCCATTCTCACATTGTGCAGTTCCAATATCACATATGACAGTTCTTTTGTCACATTGGGTGATTCCCTTACTTTTTTCTTACACTTGATGGTTCTATCATCACATTGTGCAGTTCTAACATCACATGTGACAATTATTTTCTCACATTTGGTGGTTCTCTTACTTGTTTTTCTCACATCCGACGGTTCCATCCTTATATTGTGCAGTTCCAACATCACATATGACAGTTCTTTTCTCACATTGGGTGGTTCTCTTACTTTTTTTCTCACACTTGATGGTTCCATTCTCAAATTGTGTAGTTCCAACATCACATGTGACAATTCTTTTCTCACATTTGACAGATTCCTTACTTTTTTCTTACATTTGGCGGTTCCATCTGCACATTGTGCAGTTTCAACATTACATGTGACAGTTATTTTCTCACATTTGGTGATTCTCTTACTTTTTTTCTTCACATTTGACAGTTCCATCCTCACATTGTGCGATTCCAACATCATATATGACAGTTTTTCTGTCACATTGGGTGATTCTCTTACATTTTTCTCACACTTGACGGTTCCATTCTCACATTATGTGGTTTTAATATCACATATGATAGTTCTTTTGTCACTTTAGGTGGTTCCCTTATTTTTTTTCTCATACTTGACGGTTCCATCCTCACATTGTCCAGTTAGGAGTGTCAAATGAGTGGGTTTGGGGTGGGCATAATTGAGTTAGGTATATAAAACTCATTTACCTACTAAAACCCATTTAACTAATTGCTTTTAACCCAAACTCAACCCAATCCAATTATTATGGATAAACTCTAACCCACCCAATTACCCAATTATCAAAATTACCAAAATGTCCTTTAAGTGTAAATGACTAAAGTACTCTAAAATCTTAAAAAATGACCAAAATACCCAAAAACCTCAAAATTACCAAAATAACCACGAACCCTATAAATTGACTAAAATACCCCCAAAACCCAAATAAATGACCAAAATACCCCAAAACCTAAAAATTATCAAAATACTCCTGAAACCCAGAAAATGACCAAAATACCGTTGAAACCTAGAAAATAACCAAAATACCCTTGAAACCCACAAATCACCAAAATATCCCCAAAACCCAAAAAATGACCAAAATAATATCGAAACCTACAAAATGACCCAAATACCCCTAGAATCCAAAAAATGACCAAAATATCCCCAAAACCTAAAAAAATGACCATAATACCCCTAAAACCCAGAAAATGAGCAAAATACTCTTGAAACCTAAAAATGAGCAAAATACCCTTGAAACCTAAAAATGACCAAAATACCCCTGAAATCCAAAAAAAAATGACCAAAATACCCCCAAAGCCCAAAAAAATGACCAAAATACCCTCGAAACCTAAAAATGATCAAAATACCCCCGAAACGTAAAAAAATGACCAAAATACCCCTAAAACCAAAAAAATAACCAAAATACCCCTAAAACCTATAAATTACCAAAATAATCTCGAAACCTATGAAATGACCAAAATACCCCTGGAACCCAAAAAATGACCAAAATAATCTTGAAACCTAAAAATGACCAAAATACCTCCAAAACACAAAAAAAAAAAAAAAAAAAAAAAAAAAGACCAAAATACCCCCGAGACCTAAAAATGACCAAAATACCCCTTAAACCCAAAAAAATGTCCAAAATACCTCCAAAACATAAAAAATTACTAAAATACCTCTGAAACCTAAAAAATTGCCAAAATAACCTTGAAAAATAAAAATGATCAAAATACTCTCGAAACCTTAAAAATTGCCAAAATAACCACGAAGCCTAAAACTGACCAAAATAGCCCTTAAACCTAAAAATGACCAAAATACCCCATAAACCTAAAAAATGATTGATATACCTTCAAAACCTAAAAATTAACTGAAATACCCCCAGAAACCTAAAAATGACCAAAATACCCCTAAAACCTAAATATAACCAAAATAACCCCTAATCGTTAAAATGACCAAAATATTCTCGAAATTTAAAAAATGACCAAAATACCTTGAAACCTATAAAATGACAAAAAATTCCTTTTAAACTTGTGAGTCGATAAAAATACACCCTAAACCTAAAAAATTACCAAAATCCCCCGTAAAACTAAAAAATTACCAAAATACTCCCTAAACATAAAAAATGACCAAAATACCCCCTAAACTTAAAAAATGACTAAGATACCCCAAACTCCTATTTTGGTAATTTTAGAGGCTTTAGGTGTATTTTGTTCATCTTACGGGATTAGTTGTATGTTAGTCATTTTAGATATTTTTAGGGGTATTTTTGTCATTTTATAGGTTTAGAGGTATTTTGGTCGTTTTAGAGGTTTCGGGGTATTTTTGGTAATTTTATAGGTTTCATGTTGTTTGTTGCCATTTTAGAGGTTTTGGGTTTATTTAGGTCATTTCAAAGGTTTAGGGGTGTTTTCATCACTTTAGAGGTTTGAGGGTATTTTGGTCATTTTTAGGTTTCAGGGGTATGTTGGTCACTTTTTAGGTTTAAGGGGTATTTTGGTCATTTTTAGGTTTCAGGATTATTTTTGTCAATTTTTAGACTTCAGTGTGATTTTGGTCATTTTTAGGTTTCAGGATTATTTTAGTTATTTTTAGGTTTCTAGATTATTTTGGTTATTTTTAGGTTTTAGGGTTATTTTGGCCATTTTTTAGATTTTGGGGGTATTTTGGTCATTTTTTAGTTTTCGGGGTATTTTGGTTATTTTTTAGGCTTTAGGGTTATTTTGGCCATTTTTTAGGTTTTGGAGGCATTTTGGTAACCTTATGTGCTCTCTAATTGTTCTTATGCAATATCTGCAACTAAATCACAGTTGTGAGTTTATTGTGGTGTCTAAGGTTGGAAATAGGATGACTATATAATTAGCAAGTTATGCAAAAAATCCAATACAAAGATTGTTGACAATTTTAAAATAGGGTGACTATATAATTAGCAAGTTATTGTGGTGTCTAATTGTTCTTATGGGTACCCAACTGGCACTAGAACGGCAAATAAAACTCCAAACCTACTGCTCACCGAGTCACCTCTCACAAATGTATAGAAACTTCCAGCATCTTACCCTTTACATCTTGAAGGGCATCACTGAATAATGACAGAGCACTGTCCCTCCATAAAACTAATAATCATGGATGTTTTAAAATGATAAAAGAGATGGGTTTCATTTTCTATTAATAATCATAGATATTTTAAGAGCATTTTCATATAAATGCATCTTAGCATCCTCACCAAGCAAACAATATAAATTGATATCTAAAAGCATGCAGGGCAACTTGCATAAGGGTGGTGCAACTCACGAAATTCAATCTTCCTTTCAATTAAAAATAAAATTCACTAAATTGCAGCATTTTCCAAAACATTCAGTTATCAAATTATACAAATTACTGTTATTCTAGTGCTCGAAAAATATCTTGTAGTGGAGTATTTCTAGCATTTTCTATTATTTTTGAACGTTGTTCATTTTCCATTGAAAGCACTAGATTTGATGCCAACTTATATCGAATACGTTCCGACCAGCTCTCCTGAAAAAAGTAGACATTGTTGATAAATATGAAGCTTAAGCAAATTATGCAAAAATTGTAAAATATACTTCCAATAAATATATTACCATCAAGGTTAGATTTTGTTTGATAATTTTTGTATGCATGTGCTTAATAACATACATGCCGCAATCATACCTGAAATATGAAAACAGTTAGAATTTAAAAACCCTAAAGATTCACACAATAGTTATCCGTATGTGCAAATCTACAACTTAGTACGTACCCATTATTTTGTATAACTTCCAACGGGGGTGATTTCAATGGAAATTTGGTAATACTATTAGTATAGTTGTCTTTCTCCAAATAACTCAATAACTTATCAAGGCCTTTTACCTATGGCAAAGTGAGATTATAAGCAATTATTAAGTACAAAACTCAACTAAACCACATATCAAAATTGTTATTGAAATCAATAGAAAATGAGACAGTACCACTGTTTGCACGTTTTTTATTCGAATGTCTTGCCTAGTTGTGCTTGGCAAAGAGTCCAATATATGTATACATTTTTTTCTTGAACTAAAGTCAATGACACATAAGTACCAGTGACTATTATTGTCATTCATAGGGATATAAATCTACAAGTACAAACAAGCAATGTATTAGCACGTGTTAATTTAAAATACACAAGTGTGTTGATAAAATTTACCTGTTCACAACACATCAATCTTGACATATACTTGTCATCGTCCCTATATGTCCTTTTAAACCATTCCAGTGTGGGATTACCATCTTCTTCAATCATTTTTTGCTACAAACATATATATATATATATATATATATATAGAAATAACTAAGGAATTAAATACTATAAGCACAACCCAAAACATATATAAAAAATGAAAAGTAATGTGTTAATTAAATACTATATGCACAACAAAATTATAGTAAAGCAAACTTACCGAGAAATGTGTTGGCAAATGCCACGCATATAGTTCTCTATACTTTTTCTCTTCCAAAGTCATCATGCAAACGGTCAAGTTAATAATCTAGCAGAAAATATTATTGTTACATTTAGTGAATAAATAAACAAAATTATTATTATATTTTCCTATTTTAATTTCATAAACTAACCTGACTGCTTATCCATTGGTTAGGGAACAATGAAAAAAAAGCCGCACGATCACCATACTCATATTTCATGTTAGAAAGAACTTCACTGAACATTATTCATTGACATATTATTTAGTTAGATCTTATTCAAAAAAATGCATTAATATTAATTTCTATCTATAAACAAAAATGATAAACCTCCCATCTGGATCCCTATTGAAAATATAATTGTATATGATCTTCTCCAATTCAGTAAATGGTGCGAACTCATTGATACTCTCCTCATCAACCAGTCCAGATTCCTAAAACAATATAGTATATAATTCGGAACTACAACTTGGGAGGTGACAATTGGGCTACGTTTTAGAGATTTGGTGACTTTATTCTTGGTAGAATGTGTAACACACGATGCAATAATTCTATTGTTATGTGGGAAAGTTAATTGTAGCATGTCCACATCCTGCACAATATATAACAAATAAACAAAATTAAAAAATTGTGTAGCTAATAGAAATTCTAAACAATTTAAAAATAATTAACTAGCAAGTACTATATTGCTTACCACATTACGAGATAGGACTGTTTTGCTACCAGGTTTTTGTATGGATTTGCTTAGCCCAAACATGTGAAGATTGCGGTCATTCTCTATTGTGTCTTGTATTGAAGATGGTGACACCGTCTTAAATTCTCTTTTAATGGGTACTATATCATCTTGGTGCATTTTGTCTTGAACTGGAGATGTAGACTTTTTCTTAGATTCTTTTTTAATATGAACTATATCATCTTGGTCTATTTTGTCTTGGACTGGAGATGTAGACTCTCTGTTAGGCAGCGCTTTTGTCTCATTTTTAAGCTCTTCTACAATATCATTTAGGTCCAAATCAATTGTATGTCCAGTATGTTCCATTTTTGCTACATTCTTTAACTCCAAACAAATAGGTTTGGATGTATCATCTTGGTGCCTTTTGTCTTGAACTGGAGATGTAGACTCTTTCTTAGATTCGTTTTTAACATGAACTGTATCATCCTGGTCCATTTTGTCTTGGACTAGAGATGTAGACTCTTTCTTAGGCAACGCCTTTGTCTCATTTTTAAGGTCTTCTACCATATCATTTAGGTCCAAATCGATGGTATGTCCAGTACGTTCCCTTTTTGCTATATTCTTTAACTCCAAACAAATACCATTCTTAAATGTTTCCGTATTGTTTGCAATGACATTCTTCAACTCCAAAACAATATCTTTCTTAAATGTTTCCATATTTTTTGCAATGACATTCATGGTGTTATGCAAAACTAGCATATCATCTCTAATACTTGTTAATGATTGCCCAAATCTATGAGTTGCTTCATCAGAATCCTGTGGATTAATTTATAGGAACAATCATAAAAACATGTCCATTATCAAAAAATCATCAAAGTCATAAAATTTATTGGGTGGAAACGATACCATATTTGGCTTGTGTTCATCCCTACATGGCATAGCATGAGACTGATTAATATATTGCTTTTCCAATGGAATATTGGCAGTCTCATATCCACCCTCCATTTGTGTTACTACTAACTATGATAAACATAAAATAAATAATGTCAACTACATACGGTAAAAATTCAAGTAAGCACTAGATTTAATAGAATAATAAGTATTCAAACATTATAAAAAATCAATTGTTACCTTAGGACTATCAAAACCTCCAATTGAATGTAATTTCAGCATCCTTTGCTTAACTTCCTCTTTTCCCCTTTTCCCCAAAAACAAATACGTGGTCGAAGTCGTTTGGAAACATGTTCAACGTCAATTTCAACGTTAACGTGTTCAAAATAAAACAACTGCAAATATATAAAATGTTTATAAAATTATAATCAAGATTCATTGAAATTTAAAAAACAAAATTGTATTCTTGAATGTAACTATTTACTACATATTACCATTAATAACAACACGCAACCATCAACTGCTACAAGATTATTTTCTTTATGTTTGCGTACACCTTGAATGAGAAAATCTAGCACGAACTTCGCCCAATTCAAGTTTCTAATCTCTTCAACATTACGGCAAATTAAAACAAAAGACCGTTTCATATAAGATTTTGTAGTGGGACATAATAAAGTACCCATGATAAATAGCAAAAAATAACTCACAAATTCATTTCCAAATGTTTCCATCTTATTCAACTCATCCTCTAAGAGCTTAATTGGTATATCCCCTTCCACATTTAATCCATATTGTTGGCACATATGATTTATCTCTTCTGCACTCCCAACAATAGATATATCAACCCCATTAGATTTTATTCCTAAAATATATTCTACATCTTCAGTGGAAATCGGTAACCTCTTACCACAAATATCCAATGCACATGAATTTTGGTCAAAATGATCAATCAACCATTTGCATAAATCTCTATCCAAATTTATAAACTTTAAATCCAACAAACTACCAAACCCTAACTCTTGAATGACAGATTTTTGTCTTAGATTCAATTTGTTAACCATCGAACGAACGCGACCAAGGGTACACCGAGTATCTAATGAAACCTGCATTATAAAATGAATAAAAAGGGTTTTATAACGAAATTTAATACATAGTGATGCATTCTAAAAGTTTCATAGGTAAATACTTACTTTACGTGGTTTGCAAGGAATATTATGTTTTAAATTTGCATAATTTTCACAATTCTCACGTGCTTCCCTCCTATACTCTAATTTAGAGTCTTCATCAAGATTATTCCACTTTTTTGTAATCTCATCCTTAACCTGTAATTTTAGATTTTCATACTCAAGTATGATGCCCATGAATATGTGAACTAAACAATAAAAATAACCTAAAAAAATATAAATATTATTCAACTTACAGCTTTGCTTATCTTGACAATGCCTTCAGCTTTCATCATTTCCACTTGCTTTTTACTAAAAATCCGAATTGAACAAAACTCACTTTCTTGAATATAACATTAGGATAAATAAAACAAGTGAATATATACTGAATTGCGTGAATCTTACTAATAAATTATAAATGCTCCAAGTGGTCTTTTCGGGGGCCTAACTTGGAGAGCATCTTGCTCTTCAATGGCATCTTGCTCTTCACTGTTCTTCACTCTCCCCATACTCCTATCGCAATATAGCATGAAAAAAAAAAACAAAAAAAACAAGGTAAGCAATCATATGCATTAAAAAGTAAATACATTTCACGGTTGAATTTTGAAACTGGTTGAATTTTGAAACTAAACATAAAATTTTGAAACTAAATTTGTCATCAAATCATAGGTGAATTTTGAAACTAAACATAAAATTTGTGTGATGTGGACACAAGATATAAGGAGTCTATTATCAATTGGGCCTAAAGACCTAAGCCCAATCTCTTAATTAGTAATTTTCTTTTCCTATATGGATCAGGAGTTAAAGTTCTTTTCTTGTAAGCAATGTTTTGGAACCCTATTAAGAAGCCCTGGGTTCAATTTTATAAGACAAAGTTTAATTGATAATAAGGTTTTCACTAGTGTTATTTCAATTGTTTGGTGCCAACCCTAGGTGTTGACTCCTAGAATTTTCTTTCACTTGGTTTTGAATCCAAGCAAGCCAAGGTGCTAAATCCTAGGTCCCATCCTTTATTTTCTTATTCTTTAATTTATTGTTGCAAATTTTTTGTTTGTCTTTCATCACTGTGCACTTTATAAAAGAACATTAGGTACTCATGTTCCAAAAGATTATCAGGATTTTTTTTTTCTTTAAGTTTTTATTCACATAAAAAAGAGCAAAGATGAAACACCATCAAATACACGGGTTGTAAACTGAAGGTGATTCTAAATCCAGCAAACTAGAGACAGAATGACCACTTGTGGGAGCCATCCAATCATACAAAGTATGTAGAAAAATCAACTTCATAGCCAACATTAATCATTCAAGGACTTCAAATGTCCAGTTATTTTGTTCCTTCCAAATAATCCACATGACACAAAGGGATTGCATTCCAAATATCACCATTTTTCTGCCTAGAAAACTGCCCCTTCCAATATGCCAACAAATCTACACCCTCTTTGGCATACCCCATTGCACCCCAGAGAGGCATAAAATGAAAGACTACGGATCTCTATCCACATAACAATTTAACAATAAGTAATCATAGACTCCCCAACTTGCTTACACATACAACAACAATCCACTATGATAACATAAGCATGCCTGGCACAAGAACCAGGTTATGGATGAATTCCTTTTATACCAAAAAAAAAAAAAAATGGAGATAATAAGAGAAAAAATATTCTCAAAAATTGACAACCACTAATTTTACTCCCCACAAACTTGTTTCGAATCTAATTGTAGCTGTAGGGGCTCCTTTTTCGGAGGTGGGCCCCCGACAATGAATTTGTAGAAAGTGGGTAAAGGGTTTGGCTCCGGCCGGCCCTTTGCCGGTCTTCCTTGAACTTTTCGTCTATTTGCTCTACGTCTGGGGTTGCTCCTCGGCTGGGGTCCGAGGAGGCCCCCCTTTCACCAGGGGGGTTCTTTACCTTATATACCCTCTTTGGCTCGATCCTGGCCTTACAGCTGTAGGCCATCCGGGCTAATGGTTCAGGACTTGTCCCATCAGACAGGTTCTTTCCCATACTGGGGGCTGCTGCCTCCAAGGTTTTCCAGTGAAGGGTCTTGTCAGCATTAATGGAACCTGGAGGGCTAGGTAGAATCGTTAAGTGTGGATGTGACCACCTGCAGTAGGTCTGCCCCCTACCTAGATTAGGCTAGGCGTGCCGAGGATGGGTGTGTCCTCGGCTCGGGCCTTGGGAGGACTAGAGCCTTTAGGCCGTCCGTTTGGGGAGGTCACCTTCCTCAGCTTGGGCCCTGGGCCTGCCTAAAGGTGGGCCGGGGGTTCTGGGTCCTCGGGCCCCACAATAGCCCCTCAAAACCCTGCTGCACGTATCCTCGGACGGGGAGGAGGGTTTTGCAAACCTCGGTCCCTATGGTCCGGAAGGCCGTCGGTTTGGCTGGTCCTTTCTTGAGTGGTCGGATCGACCCTTAGGCCCTTCATTAGGTAGTTAATTTCTTCACGGGAATGGATCCTCGGGCCGGGCAGTGCCTTGGCTCTGTCATAAATAGATAGCTCCCCGTAGGCTTGAGTCCGTAGACCATGCAAGACCTAGGTACAGTTGCTGCCTTAAGTACGAGTGGCCAGCTCCCCGTAGGCTTGAGTCCGAGGACCATGCAAGACCTAGGTACAATTTCCGCCATCATTTCCATGTGGTTAGCTCCCCATAGGCTTGAGTCCGTAGACCATGCAAGACCTAGGTACAGTTGCTGCCTTAAGTACGAGTGGTCAGCTCCCCGTAGGCTTGAGTCCGAGGACCATGCAAGACCTAGGTACAGTTGCCGCCATCGTTTCCATGTGGCTAGCTCCCCGTAGGCTTGAGTCCGACGACCATGCAAGACCTAGGTACAATTGCCGCCATCGTTTCCATGTGGCTAGCTCCCCATAGGCTTGAGTCCGTGGACCATGCAAGACCTAGGTACAGTTGCTGCCTTAAGTACGAGTGGTCAGCTCCCCGTAGGCTTGAGTTCGAGGACCATGCAAGACCTAGGTACAATTGCTGCTATCGTTTCCATGTGGCTAGCTCCCCATAGGCTTGAGTCCGTAGACCATGCAAGACCTAGGTACAGTTGCTGCCTTAAGTAAGAGTGGTCAGCTCCCCGTAGGCTTGAGTCCGAGGACCATGCAAAACCTAGGTACAATTGCCACCATCGTTTCCATGTGGGCCCCGAGCGTGAGGACACAGTGTTCACCTCTCTGGGCAACTCAGTCTCACGTCGGGTAGGGGTCCATCCCCCTAGCCCCTTGCAGGATGTCGGAGCAAGAGTTATTGTACCACGACTGCACAGTTGCCTCCAATAGGATTTTGTCCTCGGATCCGAGGACTTCGTTTTTGGTAGGGGGTCGTCCTCGGGTCTTTTCCGTGAGCTGTTTTTCCTCAGGTCGGCTCGTGACTTCGCACGTGGGGCTGATCCTGCCTCTGGTTCGTGCTCCTCATCTTTCTGGTTTACGAGGCGTCGCTTGGCCTTCCGCGCTTCCTGTTTGACGCTTCGGTGTTCGTAACGTGCCTCCATTAATGCCCTCGTGAATCAACACGCAGCAGGCAGCTGGCAATCCCCTTGGAACTGGGTGGGAATTAATTTTCCTTGACAATTCCCCTTCGAATTCCGCGCGGTTCAGCCCCCGCTGGTTTTCGCCCTCCATAAAAGGCGTTCTGGGGGGAGCGTTTCTCCTCATTCAATGAATTCTCCCCCACAAACAGACATATACACTTTCGCCCTTTTGAGTCCCTTTGATACTGCCACCAGGGTTGTGACCGCAGTTAGTAGATCTGGAGCTAAGTGCCGCCGTGGCCGCAGTCCCCACTGGGCTGCCGGCGCGGCAGAGTTTAGGCGTAACACTGGCCGAATCTCGCATGGTGGCCAGGGGGGACGTCGTTGAAATACCTAACGTCTTCCCCCATAGCGCACCTCCGACGAAGGGGGCACGCGAACTCTCGTCATGGCCGGTGCCCGAGCATTGCCGTCTCCGACGGTCAATGCTCGTGTAGTTCGGAGGGGGTCGAGGAAGCATCATGAGGGAGGGTGTTCCGGGGTCTAGGGGCTCCTCACTTTGTTCAAGTTTTGGTTTGAAGGTGAGCCAGCCCCTAGCCCCCCTTCCCGTGCTTTTACTGTCCAGTTCTCCCATTCTCTGGACGCTGGTAAAAGCACGGCTTGACACTTCCTTCATTCCTGACACTAATTCTTTGCGAGTCTCTTGCCCAGCCAGTCCCGAGACCGGTCTGCCTGAGCCTCCGATTGTAGGATTAGTTGGTAGGAATTCTTGTAAAACATGCCTGTCTGAGCCTCTGATTGTATTTGTAGTTTTTTTTTCTTTTATGAAATAATGAGAATTGTAGTACTTGTAATCTCTTGTAATCTCTTCTGAATTAATAAAGGATTTTTCTTTCATTTGTTGTTGAGTTTCCTTTTCGCACTGCCATTTTTCTCTCCTTCTTTTTCTTTTTCTTTCTCTTTTCTTTGCACCATCAACTTCTGAGTAGTGACTGCTTTAGAACGATCGCCGGTTGCGCCGGCCGGCACACTAACCCTTCCCACAGACGGTGCCAATTGTAGGGGCTCCTTTTTCGGAGGTGGGCCCCCGACAATGAATTTGTAGAGAGTGGGCAAAGGGTTTGGCTCCGACCGGCCCTTTGCCGGTCTTCCTTGAACTTTTCGTCTATTTGCTCTACGTTTGGGGTTGCTCCTCGGCTGGGGTCCGAGGAGGCCCCCCTTTCACCAGGGGGGTTCTTTACCTTATATACCCTCTTTAGCTCGATCCTGGCCTTACAGCTGTAGGCCATCCGAGCTAATGGTTCAGGACTTGTCCCATCAGACAGGTTCTTTCCCATACTGGGGGCTGCTGCCTCCAAGGTTTTCCAGTGAAGGGTCTTGTCAGCATTAATGGAACCTGGAGGGCTAGGTAGAATCGTTAAGTGTGGATGTGACCACCTGCAGTAGGTCTGCCCCCTACCTAGATTAGGCTAGGCGTGCCGAGGATGGGTGTGTCCTCGGCTCGGGCCTTGGGAGGACTAGAGCCTTTAGGCCGTTCGTCTGGGGAGGTCGCCTTCCTCGGCTTGGGCCCTGGGCCTGCCTAAAGGTGGGCCGGGGGTTCTGGGTCCTCTAGCCCCACAGTAGCTATAAACTAGTTGATGTTCACTACAATGCACTTGTTTTAGCCAAAGCATCAAACTATGCAAAACCTGCTAAATCATCAAAATCTATGCGGTATTCAACACCCCTAGGCCTTGGCTTAGTAGTAGCTTTTTCATCAAGTAGAGGAAAAAGCATTGAAATGATTTTTCAACTTTAAAAAATTTAAAATTTAAAATTTAAAATTTGAAAAAAAAAACGTAATAAAATGAGATTTAACAGCTGATAATGTAGTTTTAAAATAATATAAAAAATTAAATTTTTTTAAAAAAAAGGCATCAACAAATATCCAAATAAGCAGGGCCAAGGAATGAGAAAGTTGAGCAAGGAATCAAACAGAGGTGGCATCAATAACAAATTCATCCTATTTTTGTTTGATCTTCTTGAATTGGCTTAGAGAATGACTCCCATGTACTCCCTCTTTCAATAATGTAAGTTTTAGTTGCCAAATGCACTTATTTAAAAGAAAAGAATTGATGCAGATCAGAGGGCTTTGATATTAAAATTTATAAAAGATAGAAGAATTCTCAAAGGGAATGTCTATTGGGAAATTTTTTTTTAACACAAAAATACAACAAAAATTATAGAACGTAGGAGTCACGTTCTAATTCTAGCCCAACCGAGATTTCTTTGCCAAAGCATCGGCAACCTTATTACAATTTCGTTTCACATGGCAGTAGTGATCTAGGCAATCAATTTGTAAAGATTAATTTGTCAAATATATAAGAACCGAAACTCAAACAAAACAATAATATCATAAACCCACAAAGTTTACAGAAATAACATAAACCCATATCAGCATTAATCATATGTAAAGAGAGAACCCGAAGATTGTGGGTGGCGCCGCCGATTTAGAATGGAAGAGAAGAAGCGCCGCCGAGTCGTTCGGGAAGAGATGAAGCGCCGCTGAGTTGGGCGCCGACGAGTGGATTGGATGAGAAGAAGCGCCTCCGATTTGAGGTTGTGGGTACACCGGGCTCTGACTATTTGTGGGTGCGCCAGGCTCTGACTGTTTGTGGGTTGCGCCGCAGATGTGGTATCAATGATTTGAGGATTTTGTTTAGAGATGCAAACAGAGGTATCAACGATTTGAGGGTTTTGTTTAGAGATGCAGACAGAGGAATCAACGATTTGAGGCTCAGAGCAATAAGCAAAGGAAGCAGAGAGGTAGAGAAGCAAACGTGAGACAGGCATGAAGGTTTTAGTTTTTTGTTTATATAATAAAACATGTTTAACCGGTAACCCAAAACCCTTAAAATTATATCAACGGACAAGATCAAAACTACAATAAATCAACAGCTCAGATATAGGTGGGGGGTACGGTAGAATGACCCTTCTTATGGTTTAACTATTTAGTTGTTTAGTTATGTTTTTACTATAGGAAATAATTATTCTTTATGAATAGTTATTTTTTTAAATGAGGAATAACTACTCATCTCTAAAATTGTTGTAATAGTTATCTATTCCTTAGTAAGTGTAATAATTTCTAAAATTAATATATTTCTAAATTTAAAAAAAAAAATTCATATGTACATAGCAATTATGGAAATAAAAAATCATCAAAAAAATAAATCGTCTATTTTAAATTTAAAATATATATATATATATATATTATTTTCTTGGAAATATAATTGTTTGAGTAAGATTTTTCCTAAAATATATCTTAAATTTTATTCTAATATTACATCTCACTACCAAACTTATGAATAGATTTAATTATTTCATTCCAGTTGTAATTCCTATTTAGTTTACCAAACATGCCCCTAGTAAAAATATTGTCCTTATCTTTACTAGAGGCACGTTTAGTAAACTAAATAGGAATTATAAATGTGAATCAAGAGGTGGGTGGGAATTTGAGTAAACTCTAAAACCGTTGGAGAATAACATAAATTGAAGAAAACCTACTACTTGGTCTTAGTTATGCAAGAAAGTTTCTCATACAACGATTATATACATTTTAAGTCTCAAATGTATACTATCTTCTTAGCTCAAAAAAAGTCTCAAATGTACATCTAAGAGCACTTGCAGCAGTGGAGCTTTTAGCTCCACCAAAACACCAAAAACAGCCCTATAGCAATGGAGCTAAACCTATTTTTTTTTAGCTCCATTGCTACAGTGCACATCAATCTATAGATATGCACTGTAGCAAGAAGCTAAAAATAATAATAATATTTTATTAAACTTCTCTCTCTTCTCTCATTAAAATAATATTTTCTCTTTTTCTTTCTTTCTCTCTTTGCGGCTTCCCTCCTCTCCTCTCAGCTTCGCTGGCGGTGTTACTCATAAAATCCATATAAAACCACCGAATCAGACACCCAACCACCAAAAAAAATACTAGATCAGACCACCAACACCGATCCACCAAACCCACATCACAAAACACCACAAAACACAAACCCACATGGATAGAGTAGAGAGAAAAATTGAAGCAACGCCGGTCCAAATTCCATACAACCACCACAAAACACAAACCCATGGCAGATCGGTTAGAGTAGAGAGAAAGATCACAAACCCATGGCACAACCCACAAACCCACCTCCTGGTAACCTCCAAATCATCAACCCTCCATCTCCTCCGCCTCAACCGCAATCTCAGCCTTGCTTTCGTTTCGACCTCGCTCTCACTCGCTCGGCAACTCATGTCGGCAAACCAGGCAAGGCATTTCATGAGCCTCATATTCGATTTGGAACTATTCCTTGTAGATCGCGCAATGCGACTCAGTCGAGATGTGGGTCTCGACGATTTGGAGATGGCTATGGCTGGGTTGTGATGTGGGGGTTTAGGTGGCAGTGGGTTTGCTGAGTTGAGAAGAAAGAGTGGAAGTTTGATCATTTGTTGGTTCATCTTGGTTCAAAGAAAGAGAAAGAGACAGAGAGAAAAAGATAATAAAAAATAATAAAGAAAAAATAAAGAAGGGATATTTAATTGAAGTGGCAAATTTTCTCAAAATTTTTTTTTTGAAGTGGTAAAAAATATCATTGTAGTGGTGGGGGCGACAACGGTGGAAAAGTCGGTAGCGGCGGCGGTGGTGGCGGCAGTAGCGGTTGCAGTTGCGATGGTTGTGATTGTTGTTTATTGTAGTGGATATATTATTTTATTGTAATAGATATATTATTTTATTGTGATGTTTATATTATTTTATTGTGTTGAAAGCTAAAACAAATCCATTGCTACAGCATGTGAATAGGTAAAATAGATAAAATAATTTTTTGTGGTGCCAAATAGCTAAAATTATAGCTCCACTGCTGTGGATGCTAAGGTCTGCACACTAGGGGTGTCCAGACCCGACCCACACCCGCTGAACCAACCAAACCACCCGATCTCCACCCGATTTCAGCCCGAACCGACGCTCCTGTCAGTTGGTTACGGGTTGCCGCGCCCAAGACCCGACGCCGGAGGGTCGAGTGGGGTTTTCTTCTCCAAAACCCGAGCCACTCGACCCGACCGATGTTCTATACAAAAAATGCAAAATCTGGCGAGGTCGAGCTTAGATTCGAGGAGATCCGGCGATGCCAAGCTTAGATTCGAGTAGATCCGGCGAGGTCAAGCTTAGATTCGAGGAGATCCGGCCAAGTCCCATCAATTCATAGCCAAAAAATGCAGAATCCGACGAGAAAATGCAGAATCCGACGAATATTTCCAGAATCTGGTGAGATTTCCAAGTTCCAACGACTTTTTTTTTCTAGATTTTTATGCTTTCTTTATTCCGATGACCCGCCCGACCCGACCGACGTTCACCCTCACCCGAAACCGACTCGACCGATGCTTCCGGTGGGTCGAGTCCGGGTTGGGTCCAAAACTGACCCAGCCCGACCCGTGGACAGCCCTACTGCACACTGTGAAGGATGAGATGTATATACGTATATAACCACTACATGATATAATTTTCTTTTCTTGGTAAGTACATGATATAATTTTTCATTGTTTTATAAGGCATTTTTGGAGGTAGATGGAATGGTGTTATGAAAATTACAATTAACTTATATATTAGTCAAAATGTCTTTATTGTTTGATATCTCAAAAAAAAGGAACTCATTACAATTTTTTTTTTCATAAATAACCGTCAAATATTCTCTACAAATTGATATTCCTAAAATCCAACTTCAATGCTAATCTCATATGTGATTTAAGCCAAGAAACTAGGAAGAAGAAGAAGAAGAAAAAAAAATAAAAATAAATAAATAAAACCATCCATATGAACTATGAAGTGTGTTTTTGGCATTAGCTTATTTAGTTTTTTGCTAAAGTGTGCTAAAGTATACTTCTACTTTGAAAAAAATGAGGTTTTAAAAATAAATAAAATTTGTTCGACAACCTATGATGCAAGTGGTATAGGGGTTCTTGGTAATAAGTTAGTAATGATTTGGATACAGTTAGATTTAGACCACACGTACTCACACACTTATTTCATGACCAAAGCCTTGGGTCTAGCCCATATATCTTATGATTAGAGCCATTTGAGGGTCCTTTTTTCGATAGTGTCCAGGCCCAAGTGGAAATGTGGACCCTGGGCTTTTTAGTTGTTGTTTAAAGGGATTGGGTTTGGTTCACTGCAGTTAAGTGGGCTGTTTACAAACCAAGTGGTGCATAGAGCAAGGATCTTACAATACGTACATACTAGCAAGTAAGAATATATATATATATGTGTGTGTGTGTGTGTGTGTGTGTGTGTATGTATTGCACAACAAGAAACAACAAAGGAGCAACGTATAAAAACAGACACAAAATAAATGTTAAGGATCCTCAAAACAATATGGAATATCTCATTACTTTTCTTAATTCGTGAATTGCAATGTGCTCACTAAGATGTATTACAAGGTCCAAATAAGCTCAAAAATTACAGACTTAAATGGCTCTCTAAACTTCTAAGACTTGCAAAGTTTGAATTCCTTTGAATCCAAGTATGTTCTATAGTGGTTGTTGTGGTATACCAGGCAATATTTCTCTTTCTTTTCCTACTTTCTTTGAGTTTTGACAGAGTTTTCTTGATGATTCTATTCTGATTAACTATTGTTGAATGCCCCTTCACTATTAGATGCTTCCCCTTTTATAGTGTCATCCTAGGGCTTCGGAGTACTACTGATTCCCCTTCTTTACTCCCCTGGGTACCAAAGCCAATATTGTACCAGCAACTTTGGTGACTAGCCCTTTCCTTGTGTCCCATAATTTTCTTTTTTTGGTGCTTTCTCCCAAAAAGCCTCTTGCTGACTTTTCATTCTGGGCGTCCCTAGAGGGTTGACCTCTAATCTCTCTTCCTTCAAGGTTTTCTCACCTTTTCAGACTCGGCTTTTTGGCTGCCTTTTGTTTTATCATTTTTCTAGAGTGAACCAATTCCATCCCTACCAGGTTGAAAGTTCTCCCAGCTACTTCCCTTCATGGTTCTACTTCCTGGGTTCCCCGAGGTAACAGCTTTTTGTTCATGAATTGCTAGTCTCCAAGCTTTCTAATTCCTTTCTGCATCATTGGGTGGCTAATAAGGATGTATCCGTCTTTTGTTTTCTATGTTTCTTGGCACTCCTTTCAAGCTGTCTTAATCTCATCTTGCCTTTACTGCACATCCCGAGGACCCCGAGCTCCTGGCAGTCCCTACGTATCCTACCCTAGTTCTTATCACTGAATTCTCTATTTATCTTCTGATCTTGGGGGACTGAGCTTTCTTCTTTCTTCCCTTCATTTCATGGGCCCTAAGGCCTATCCCTTCACGAGTCTTGGGCTTTAAATCTTTTTTAATGGACTTGGGACTATCATCCTTTTTTTTTGTGGTGAACTCAGCCCTTTTATTATTACTTTCCATGGAGTGCACTATGCTATCTGGGCCTTGGTGTTATAACTTTTTAGACCTCAACAAGCCGTAAACAAAGCAAGCCGTTCATAAATAACTCAAGCATAACTCAATAAAAAGCTTGTTCATGTTTGTCTGCTTATAAACAAGTCAAGTTTAAGCTTTAAAATTTGATTAAAAAAAATTATTTAAAAAAAAACAGGTTGAGTCTAGGCTCCTTTATAGGCTTAGTAATAAAATTGATATGAGCTTGACAAGTAAAACATATTTATTTGTCTTAGAATTCAATAAAATAAACAAGCTAGGCTTAGGCTCCTTTATATGCTTGGTAATAAACTTGATATGAGCTTGACAAATGAACTCATATTTTACTAAGGCTAATTAATTGAGAGTTAGAACCATGGTTTTAAAAACCGGAATAGTCAAAAAACCATTTTTGCCCCAGTTCTCAATTCATCCTAGTTTTTTGCTAGTTTTGACCAGATTTATCAAATTAGACTAGTATTTGATTCTCGGTTGAACTAGTTTAACTGACCGGTCCGGTTCGGTTTTTAAAATAGTGGTTGGAACCACTTTTCTAAACAAAATGGGTTTGATAATGTAAATATGTTGGATCTCAAGTTTAAAAACTTGATATTGAGTTCAAATTTAAACTTGATACTAAGCTCAAGCTCGGCTTGACCAATGAATCAAGCCAAACTTAAACTTTTAGACTCTTTGGCAAGTTCAAATTTGAACATTATTTGAAAGCTTGGTTTAAGCTTGAGTCAAGGTTGAACATTACTTATATTGTTGAGTCAAGCTTGAATATTCATTACTCCACAAAACTCAGCTCATTTATAGCCCTGCCTACAATATCGGCCAAATTATGTCACTTTTCTAACAAAAATGAATTCAATTATATTTTTTTCAGAAAGTGGATAGCTTCCATTTCCATTCTTTTTTGAACTCCACAATCATGCATGGGTCTTCATATTCATAGATTCATGGATTCTTTGTTCATTCCATCAGGACCTGTCTCTCTGTTGGATCTTTCTTCCCCTTTTTTTTTTCTATTTTATAGTTAGAAGATGATGGCCGTGTGCTATAGCCTATGTACGAGCCCCCGCACCTTTTCTTATATCAGGCTTTGGACCCTGGCCTGGGTGTATAGCCCATAAGGCCGGTCTCCCTCTATTTGGCGGCCCACCCCCGGGCCACGCGTGCTGCAGGCCCAATCCTTGCCTTTTCATCATTTCTCGGCAACGGCTTCCCGAGCAGTTGTAAATATACGACTCTCGGGACGCCCCGCCCTTTACCTGCCCGGCAGAATCTCGGAGAAGCACCGCTGCCGAGAACTATCGTGAGGGTGGGAACCAAGTTCCAACGCCACCCTCACCGCATCCCACTCCCACCTAACCACCCATTTACGATCGTTAATACTGGACCGCCAGTTGCACTTACTGGCAAGTAATTATGACATCTCCACTAAACTATGGACTATAAATAAAGGAAATATTAAGAAGAGGGGGGTTGGAAAATGGGCTGTAAGAAGAGTGTATGCAGAGAGTGAGCAGAGAGAGAAGGTGACCCAGACCCCCGAGGAAAGAACAGAGAGGACGTTAAGTCTTAGCGTGAAGAACGACCCAGAGTAGGAAATCCAAGCCCACTATACAAGTAAGTTGTGAGCCCAAGTGAGGCCCAGCCCAACGGGTTTCGGTTTTGGGTGCGCACAGCCTATATTGTAGTAATTACTAAATAGAAATCCGTTTTTTTCATTTTGAATGTTTAGTTTTACAAAAAATGGCATATAAGCTATGTGAGGGTCCCTTTTTGGACAAAGTCCAGGCCGAAGTGGAAGTAAGGACTCTGGACCCGTTAGTTGTTGTTTTGAGGGACTGGGCTTAGTTCACTGCAGCTAAATAGGTTGATTACAAACCAAGTGGTGCACAGAGTAAGAATCTTACAATACATTCATGCTAGCAAACAAGAAAATATACATTTGTGTATAGAACAGCAATAAACAGTAAAGGAGCAACACAATAAAGAAAGACGTAAAATAAAACTCCAAGGATCCTTAGAACAATATGAGATATTTCATTACTTTTCTTAATTGTGTATTAGAATGTGCTTACTAAGATATGTTACAAGGTTCAAATAAGCTCAAAAATTACAGACTTAGATGGCTCTCTAAGCCGCTAAGACTTGCAAAATTTGAATCTCTTTAAATCCAAGTCTCTTCTATAGTGGCTATTTTGAGGATACCAGGCCATATTTTACTTTCTTTTATTATTTTCTTTGAGTTTTTTACAGAGTTTTCTTAAAGATTCTATTTTGATTCACTATTGTTGAATGTCCTTTCACTGTTGGATGCTTCCCCTCTATAGTGTCATCCTAGGGTTCCAGGATACCACTGATTCCCCTTCTTTGGTCTCTTGGGTACCAAAGCCAATGTTGTGCCACAACTTTAGCTTTGAATCCAAGTATGTTCTATAGTGATTGTTTTGAGGATACCGAGCGATATTTTACTTTCTTTTATTATTTTGAGTTTTTGACAGAGTTTTCTCAATGATTCTATTATGATTCACTGTTGTTGAATGCCCCTTCACTGTTGGATGCTTCCCCTTTTATAGTGTCATCCTAGGATTCCGGGGTACCACTGATTCCCCTTCTTTGCTCATTGGGTACCAGAGCCAATGTTGTGCCAGCAACTTTGGTGGCTAGCCCCTTCCTTATTCTCATAATTTTTTTCTTTTGGTGCTTTCTCCCCAAAAGCCTCTTGTTGACTTTCCGTTCTAGGACGTCCCTAGAAAGCTGACCTTAAATATCTCTTCCTTCAAGGTTTTCTCACCTTTTCAGACTCAGCTTTTTGGCTACCTTTCCTTTTGTCATTTTTTCAAAGTGAGCCGATTCCATCCCTGCCAAGTTGAAAGTTCTCCCAACTACTTTCCTTCATGGTTCTTCTTTCTGGGTTCCCCGAGATACCAGCCCTTTATTTATGAATTGTTAGTCTCCAAACTTTTTGATTCCTTTTTGCATCATTGGGTGGCTGATAAGGATGTATCTACCCTTCGTTTCTTGTGTTTCTTGGCACTCCTTGTGAGCTATCTTAATCTCATCCTATTTTTGCTGCACATCTCGAGGACCCCAAGCTCCTGGCAATCCCTAAGTATCCTAACCCAGTTCTTATCACTGGATTCCCTATTAATTTTCTGATCTTGGCGGAATGAGCTTTCTTCTTTCTTCCCTTCGTTTCATAGGCCCTAAGGCTTATCCATTCGTGGGTCTTGGGCTTTAAATCTTTTTTTTTTCTTTATTGTGAGCTCAAGCCTTTTATTTTTTCTATAAAGTTCAACTTACTGTGCCATTTTGGGCCTTGGTGCAATATTGTAACTTTTTAGACCTCAACAAGCTATTAACTGCCCATGTCACTCATGATGCAACCCAATGAATGGTCCTAATTAAGTTCCTAACGCGAACAATGTACTAACTACTATGGGCGCATTAAGCCGTGCCTCTGGTCCAAAGCCTAGGCCAGGGAGTCACAAAAATAAGTGCTCGTTAGCCCCAACATTAACCCAAGCATGTTTTTGAACCCAAGCATGTTTTTGAACCCAATCATTAGAAAATTGGTTTTATGGTCCAACGTCTTGCTCACTAAACATTGATGAGTACTCATTAGGCCCAACTTTAGCCCATGCATGTTGAACCCCATGACTAGATATATTGGGCTTATCTATTTTTTAAAATTGGAGTTTGGGTCTTATGGGCTATGTTCCAATGCCCAACAAAACTAGATAGGAAAGCCTGAAGGCCTAGTCATCAGCAACTGCATATTTCTCATCAGTAAAGTAATGCTAGTTATATTCACAACATTTTCATAACAAGTTATAGGTGATAAATTGCTCATGGTGAAAAATAAATAAAGATGTGTGGTGAACCCAAATTAAAACAATAACAACTACCTAGAATTTGTTGTAAAATTATTGTAGACATACCATTACTCATATAATGCAATATGCTGGCCACAAAATGATGGTTGGAAATAAAGGTAACTTTTGTTTCCTCTCTCTCTCTCTCTCTCTCTCTCTCTCTCTCTCTCTCTCTCTCTCTCTCTCTCTCTCTCTCAAAATAAAAGTGGATTAAACCGAAATATATTTAGAGGGGTCAGAGTAACTTTTGCTTCTTTTTTTAAATAATAATTATTCTTTTTTTAAATAATAATTAAATATTATAAGGTTTATACTTTATACTTATTTCATACATTTCATGATTATAATAATTGTTATTTATCATCAGGTCAAGATACTAATAATTAAATTTCAATCCCAAATCCCTTTAGCATTTTCCTATTGATTAGCTTTTAAAAGAATGCATTTTGATATGTCTATTATATTTATATCCACGATAATGCTTCACTCAAAACTCTCTCTTTCTCTCTCAGAACACACATGCAATCTCATTCTTTATAAATGATATTGGTTTCTACTTTTTGACTATTTGTTTGCAGGCAAGGAATCCCCCACGTTTTAGGATTCCTATTGGAGGGAGGGAGGAAAGAAAAAGAAAATTATTTTTTTATATTAAACAAGGAAAAAGTTAATATTTACCTTAAAGGCATTGATTTTGCAAATATATTTTAAAAAAAAATTATGAAAAAAAAATATAGCTTAATTTTTTTTCCAATTTTTTACATTTTTCATAAAAATAATATCAAAATTTTCTTAAAATAATCTGACGATAAACAGAATCAGTAGACTGGACAATTCAGCTTCGATGGGCTGGAAGTGGTAGCAAAGGCCTGCAAAATGAACAGAATATCAAAGGAGACCGGGGTGGACCGGCCTAAAACCCTCCAATGACTAAGTTAGTGTCTTCCCACGAATGGAATTCTAACTGTATTGGAGTAAAATCAGAATGCTCTCCTACCTTTGCTTGATTTAGACCGGCCCTTATATAGGGAGCTTTAGGGCAGTTATTAGATCAATAACTTCCCTAGGATTTGTGGAATCCGGATATAACTTCCTCAATAGTTACAAAAGTTACAACCGCTGGTGGAAGTTACATACTTGGGAGGAATTTGTGGCGATGAGCACGGGTTGTGTAACCGTTTTCAAGATCTTATGGTTCGAGCCTTCCGTACACGAATGAGTACACGTGAGGATTTTCCAAGTGTTTTGTGATCGTCTATGTGCTTTGCTCATGGACAATCCTTTCCCATGGTCGTGGGATCATCCATGTGCCTTGCGCATGGACGACTCCCTTCATCATGGTCTAACTGAACTTAGCAATTTTCCTGAACGACCACTATGGACGAAACAGAGATGGTCGATAAGTTGGACGACCACTATGGACGAAACAAAGGTAGTCATTTTCGCTATCCCATCATAATCTATTAACAAATACACTACTAACAACTGTTAACACAATCCTTTAAACAATAGCAATCATTTAACATAATTTATGCTGAGCCCAATAATCTATTAATAACTAGGCGACTTCCGAGATATACAATTATACAAATACAATTTAGTCAATTACAATATATGTAACTGTCTCAACAAAGTTATACGGACAGTGAGAGCCACGCCAATTTTCACGCTGATACTGCTATCTCACTTTAAACTCTGGTCAACTTAACGCGTTTTTTCACATCTCTTACGTCATAGCTGACGTCATTTTTTAGACTTTCTTTCCCCACGTTGTCCCCACGATTGTTTTTACACCTAGAGATCCAAAATAGTACCCCCTCCTTGCTTTTCCAGTATTTTTTTTTTTAATGAGTATTGACTTTTGTGTTGTCAATGCAAATGGATCCCGACAAAACTTTTTTCAAAAATACTATATTATTAGTAAATTTTTTTATATATTAGTCTCTTTATTTTATAAAATTCCAATCAATTTTTCATTCAAATTTTGTATCTAAAATGAAAAGAGAGGTTAAAATGTTATTAGCATTTAGCAGATTGATTTGGAACCTCGGAAAGCAGCTTTGTAAATGCTAAATGCAATCAAACAAACGAAATTATAGAATTTGGATTTATTTCTCAACCATCACAATCTGTGAAAAACATAAGTCTAAATCATCCCCCAACTTCTAATTTTCCATTTCCACATCTTTTTTTAAAGGAAATGCAATCCTCTTTACTTAATTATACAATATAAAGAGAGATCCATGTGAATAGCACCTAGTGTTCCTTTGTCTAATAAATAGCTATCATTTGCTTTATTTAAAATAAATAAATAATTGAGTTTCACTAATATTGAAACCAATCTTCGATTTAAATTGCCCTATCAATAACGCCATATAACCAACCCATGGAAGAATTCATGGTGCTGATAGAGCATGACTTAACATACGATAAATTGTTTTTACTTCTCCCCCGGATTGTATTATTGATCAACTTAGATTTGATGTTTTGGGTACTGTTTATTGTAGGCACTGTCATAGCAATGCCATAACTCTTTAATTGCTTTCCTTAATATATCCAGTTTACCCAAAAAACAAAAAAAAACTATAAATGGCCAAAGCCTTTTCTAATGGAAAATTATTAGTTACACCTGGAATATCATAAATGTATAGTTCTTCTTCTTACATGAATGGTGAGTCTCATTATGAATTTAATTAGTGGGATCCATCATTCATGTAAGATGAGGGAGTACATATTTATGGTACTCTGGGAGTACACAATAATTTTCCTTTTCTAAAAACGTATTACCATTGAAGTTGTACATCAATAATTACTACATGGCTTTGATCGACACTATCATATTTGCCCTAGCAACTATCAAGAATATCATTGGAGCCACTTATTTTTCCTTCCGTTTTTTTTTTTTTTCCTGTTTGTTTATACATACATGCACACAAGCATACATGCATAGAAACGTGTGTGTGTGTAATTTGGGAGTGAAGAGCATCAACAAGGTGATCCATGATTTCAATGGATCTGAGTATCAGAGTTCTCATTCCATGTAAATCAACTACCACTATACACGCAATTAACAATGTGAGTCATCCAATTAACACCAAACTTAAGTCCAACAAACCCATGAACACCCTTTTTTTTATGAATAAAGATACAAATATAAAAAGAGAGCAAAAAAATGACTCAACTCATTAAGAAAGTATATCATGCATTGAGTGCATGAGTCTTCCCTCTCACATGAAAGTGGACCCCATGAGTGTGAGATCCACCTTCATATGAGAGGAAATACACACGTATTCGATACATGGTATACTTTTCCCAACCCATATTAATCTCTTGGGAGAAAAACCCAAAGAGAAAGAATAAAGACAAAAATGGCATCATCACACTTACAAAAAATAACCCATTATCAGTAATTAATAAACTGTTCAACCCATGTAACTTTCTTTATTATAATGGATTTTAACTTATAGTGTGTTTGTATATCACTTATTTGTTAAAAATTGAAAATTTATTGCTAAAAATACTGCAACAAAATAATTTTTAAAAATGTGAATAATATGGAACCTAAATTTACCTAGAAATCTGTGTTTTGCTGACTTTTTTAGATACGTGAATAGTACTCATGAGACTCACAAAAAGAAATTCAGACGCACGGATTTGGCAAAACGCTCAATCCAAACGCACATTTATGATGTATTTGAATACCGCTTATTTGCTAAAAACTTATTAAACGTATGAATAAATGCTGGAAGACTCATAAATGTATTGATATGCACATTTTTACGTATTTGACTAAGTCATAAACAGTGCGTGAGATCTTGCAAAAAAAATACTGCATGCTGGATTGCACACTTTTTGAGTTGAAAACGTTGAAACAGACAGGCACCTAGTCGTCCGTTGGCATTTTGTGGCTAGCGTCCAATTGAAAGCTGCCACAATGCCAAATTTCATAAAATTACGACACAATCAGAAATATGAAATACCACTTTCACCATATCCCCCCACCCCACCCACTTCTCTTCTTTTTAATTTCCCTCAGAAGGTAATTTGGCACTATCAAAAAAGTCAATTGAAACGGATTGTCGTATACGCTAGCAAACCAACAGGCAACAGCTCTCCGAATGTGAACCCAAAAAAATTAAGCGCGCTAACCGGAAAGTCCTTTCCTTTTGTCCAATCACGTGGTTGGTTACCCCTATTGCCCGCTGCCCGAGTACCCTTTCTTTGTCAGTCAAACCTCCCTTAAAACCACCTGCCCTATCTGCCCGCACTGACCTCTTTTTCTATATAAACCACTTTCCTCTCTTTCCATCCAAAGGCTTAGAACCATCATTTCCATCCACAATGGTCAAACTCGCCGTCACCGCTACCGTTATCTTCTTCTTGTTCGCCCTCTGCCACGCCTTTATTCCGTTAGATCTACCGGAAAATGAAGACGTGCCCGGATCCGTGCCCGACGCCATGAATATGATCCTCTTACCCAGCGAGAAACCCGAGTCTGAACCCGCCACCATCGTGGAATTGGAACCCGAGACCTCCCCAATCGTCGAAACCCAGCCCAAATTGGAAGAAGCTGACGTCACCGTCACCGAGTTGACGGTTCCAACAGAATCAGACGATTCCGTCTCTATTCCGTTAAAGACAATCAGCTTCCGCCCGACCGACCGCCTCTTCAGGAGCCGTCCGATCCCGTTATATTTCCGTCACGGCCACCGTTGCCGTTTCCACCGCTTCCACCACCTCCGCCACCACCAGCACCACGATCACGACAAAAGCGAGGACCAAATCCGCGAGTTCAAGCAGTGGGGATCAAAACCGATTGTCCATTCCACAATTGACCGTGAGATTCCGTACGGTAACGACATGATCTTGTCCTCCGGCAACGAGGACTCGAGCTCCGATCGGGGAATGGTGCGTCAGGCCCCTGCGAAGTGGAGAAGGTTCGGGCACGGTGGGCCCAGGTTCCATATCGATGATGACGTGGACACCAAGATGAAGATGAAGAGGCATCATCGCCACGTGGAGGGTCAAGTGTGGGACAGAGAAGAACACGAGGAGAGAGAGCATAAACACAGGCACGAACAAGAGCACGAGCACGAGCACGAGCATGGGCATGAGCATAAACATGAGGATGGGTTTATGAGGAAGATCCGCAAGTTCTTGAATCATCACTTTTGAAGCTAGCTATGTTTGATTATCATAGAGGCTTTTACTTTTAATTTAATGTGCTTATTATGTATGTTTGGGTTTTTATGTACTGTTTGTGTGGGAGTTTCTTCCTTTTTGTAAATAATCTTTGCATCCCTGAGAGATGTTTAAGTATAATAATACATGTATTATACACTTTCCTACGTTTAGATTGTGTTATGAGATGCTACTAGTTTTAAACAATTCAAAAAAATAAAATGAATTTATTTCATGATTAAAATGAATTTAGTATTTGTGGGAAACAATTCTTTGCCTTGAATTCTGAAATTAAAATAATTTTAAAAAAAAAATCCATTGTAACTTACTTCAACTAAGTTGGAAAATTACATGAATATTATTAGAATTTAGAAGTGACTGGAACATGAGTTACTCGGAATGCTTTGGGACAACTCTGAACATGGCCATGGGCTTACTTGGTGAGCTGCTCCACTAACATCAGAGCACGACCAAGGAGGAGGACTTCGTTTTTCCCGAGTATCACCGGGAAGGTTGATGTCCGAGAGGCAAATCCCTGTAAAAGGGGAGTTCTTCAGGCCTTTTATTAAACCCGCTTGCAGAACCTTCACTCCCCGAACATTTTTAATAGTGACATCCTTGACAACAGGGAGAGCATTTGGGTCGTATCTCTCATCAGGGTGACCCCCAACATCGCCTGCAATCTTTATCCCCTTCCGAGCATTTTCGATATACACATCAGATACTGTAATGTTTCTTATCAGCCCTCCTCTGCCAATGTTTGTCTTCACATGGATACCAACTCCCGTTTTGAAAAGGCTTATGTGTTCTGCCAAGACATTCTCCACCCCACCAGAGGTTTCACTTCCAATTGCAATTCCAGAAAATGGGGATGATCCTGTTATCCGTCGGATTGTGATGCCAGAACTAGGACGGCCATAAGCAATCCCGTATTCATCCCACCCACTCTTCACTGCCACAAGATCATCTCCAGTTGCTATGTACGAGTCCTCTATGCAGACATTAGAGCTTGAATCTGTATCATAAAATTTTAAGGATGTATAGAATTAAAATTTCTTGAACATCACTCTTTGAATGAAACGACCAGAAGTATGTGGTTGTCTTCCACCCACAAGATACTTATTTAGCAATGGGAGGGGCAGACAATGGTTGTGGGGTCTAACCCAGAATTAAACCAACCTATCTATATCTTAGCCATCAGTGATTTCCTCTATTGTTGTACACAGTTATGATATCTTAAGACTAGCAAGTGTAAGGAAGGATTAGCAGAAGTAATCTGCTCCATCTACTAAGAATTTAGGAATAAACAAATTAATAGATAGGTTAGAAAGCCTAAACACACAGCATCAAAGATTGTTTTACCTGGATCAATGCCATCAGTGTTGGGAGAGTCAGCTGGAGCCAATATTGTAACATAGCGGATAACAACATTGCTGCAGAAAAAAGAAAGAGGCACCAGATGAGATTACAGCTCTACCCATCCAATACTAGGACTACCTAATGGGCTGTATGATAACATTAAAATTTAAGAACTCTGTTCTGAATCTCGGCAGGTCAGCAAAATGTAAATTCAATTCAAAATTTTGAATTTATTGGCAAACTCGCTGAAGATCTGAAAGTTCCATAAAAATAATTTGCCAACTTCACATTATTGGACTGCATTAAAGTATTTAGCCCAGGTAAAGTGGACTCCTATGGAACAGGCAGCCCCTTATAAAGCTTAAAAATGTAGCAAATTAATATTTATTTTGACATTCTACGACAAAATATTTAACTTAGACATCAGAATTGAAAATATGATCTCCTTATTCACCCACCAGTTGATAGGACTGGGACCATATACAATATGAGCCATAGATTGTCAATTTCTCTAAGATACTTACATGAAATGTATATTGTGAAGTTCAGTTCCAACAAAAAAATTTGCAAAAATAAAGTTTAATGCTAGTACCTGCAATAGACAGGGTGAATGTTCCAAAAAGGCGAATTCCGGAAAATAACATTGGAAATGATAATTTCTCTAGAGTTCATAAATTCAATGAGATTTGGTCTAGTAAATTGAAGAGTTCGTTGCCTCCACATGTTCCACCAGACGTCTCCTTGGCCATCAATTGTCCCATTCTCACCTATGAAAAATCATTAAAGAAGCAACACAGAAGACAAGTATAAGATATGATGTTTGGTATTGAAACCTGTAGTTCTAGGTTGAAATTTTCCATTTACTTCATGTCAAGAAAAACTCACACCTTACAAGCATTTGCTTTATTACTAAACAGTGCAATGGCCACATATTCTAAAAGTCATAAATAAATAAAACATTACACATTCGTGAGGTATATTTCTAGCTAATTACTTAGATGTGAGTTTCTCTAGTATGCAGCATCTAGTGTCAGTGTCTGACAGAGGGTGCTCCAATTATTAATTACTAAATAATTTAATATGCTCAATTACACAGTATAGATCTATAAAATATGCTATAAGCCACCCCAAGCAATGACACCAGTTCTTGTTGATACCCACCAGTAATTACTACGTCACGGAGTCCATATCCATGGATAAAACTCATATATCTTCCTCCAGGAAGCTCCCTCCCTCTTCCATAAGATGGCAAAGGAGCAATTAGTGGCCAATTCTGAGTATCCTGAAGCATCAAGCAAGGAAGAAAGTTCAACACAATGTAAAATTCACTAAAGCTGGGCTAAGGAATAAACTAGCAGTTATTTAAAGCTTTTAATTCTTTTATCTTTTCATTTTTTCATTAGATTGAAAATATTTTCAATGATAATTTATAACAAGGCTGAGTATCTACAGGAAATCACATTATTGAGCATAATAAAGGAACCCAATCCAATCAGGCAGTGAATTTTTTTAAACATTGCATATAATGAAATGGTTGATATATTAAACCCAGGGCCAGGAACAAACCCAAAAGCGGAAACTGGTACTCTATGAGGACCTTCTAGCAAGAAACAAAAACCATTCCAAATGTATCTTATGTCATTTTTTGCAACCATAAAGCTCATTAAGCAATTGACATAGTTTTGCAAGGGAAAAGGATTAAGTAAAGAGAAAAATGTCTTTGAGGAAGGCAATGCCATGGTTAGCCTTAGCCCATCTATTATTGGTAATATGCATTAAAGGTTTCAATACCCGCATTGGCAAACTAAAACTCAGGAAGTGCATGGTTCATGGCCCCAACTCAAAGCTGTACATTATGAGCTACCAAAACCCAAAAGCATTATACAACTGTAGACAGGACAAGATGTCCATCCATGTCAGGTAGGGCTCCAAATACAGAAGGATATGGGATCCACCAGAGATGTAGTGTCCAATCCCCAGGTGATAAGGGGTGGCATTGTTTTCAGCCACAAAAAAAAATGCAAGAGCAGAACATAATTTTGGGCAACTGACACTGTCCTTACCAATAAAGACTAACAATCTTGCCATATTTTAATATAATCCTTATATTTTTCAATTAGGCTTAAATATTAATATTTCAAATCACAGATTTGCAGGTGTCACCAATGGTGTGCTGCTGTGCTTAAGGTCCGTTTGGATTGAGGGGGAGGGAAGGAAAGTAAAATAGAGTAGAGAAGAGTAGAATTAACCAAAAATTAGTCTATTTATAGTCTGCTCTACTTTACTCCTCTACTTTACTCCCCTCTACTCTCCCTCCTTCCCCCCCCCCCCAATCCAAATGGACCCTTATGGCTTGTTTGGAAGTTTAGAGAAGGAGGAGAGTAGAGGGGAGTAGAGGAAAGGGGAGTAGTGGGGAGGAGAGTAGAGGAGAATGATTCACCTCCACCTTATTTGGATGTTTTTAAAATTAGTAAGGGAGAAGGGAGTAATTAGCCCTTCTCCTTGTGTAATTTTGTTAATATAATAAGGGTAAATTAGGTAATTTACTTGGTCAATAGTTTATGTACTCTACTCCCCCTCCAAATCTCTCCAATTTGGGGGAATTAAAATTAGGGGGTTAGAGGGAGTTCAAACCCCTCCAAACTCCTCCAAACCCCTCCCCCTCATTCTTTAAAAAACTTCCAAATAAGATAATTGCATTACTCTCCCTCCCTCTCCTCTACTCCCCCTCCTTTTTTAAACATCCAAACATGCCATTAATGTTGAAGTGAAAACAACATACAGTAGTCACAACTTCACATCCCTCACAAGCCAATGGAAATATGGAAGAATCAATATTCTAATTTAACGTGACACTATCAAATACGACAAGACCACTTGCCAGAAACCTAGCTGTCCAACAAACTTAATATTCTACACTGTAAATGTAATGCACATGCAAACATGCTACATCAGACCCACCATATTCATTTCTTATCTAAGCCCGGACCCACCATAGATCATGGGAATCTCTTTAACCCCTTACCCCTTGAATTCCACACAAATCATTCTCACTAAGAGCATTGCATAAGCTTTTGCAAAAATTTTAGTATATTTTAGAATAAAAACCTAATCAATTTTTCTTGATTTTTTATTATTATTTTTTTACACAAAATATTCACTCTCTTCCTTTATCCTTAGAATACGTAAAAATAAATAAATAAATAAATAACTAAATGCAAATGCAGCAAAACTAATAATGCCAATGGAAATTTACATGAACCATGCATTTTTACACAACTTTATATAACCTAATGTGAATGAATTTTGATCTTAGTTGGCTAAAATATGATTTTTTTTCTATTATACAAAAGCCAACCAAAACAATAATCATCATGCAAAAATTACATCTTCAACTATGCCCATTCTCTTCCTTAAACCAATCTAAAGCCCCAAATTTCTTTTCCAAAGTAAGGCAGAAGACTGTCTTCTTCTTTTTTGAGGTAGCTTTTTCATTTCTTTTAACTCTTTTACTAACAAAAGCAGCTAATTATACCAACATATGTTCCAATCAAATCCTCTTCATTTTTTTCCCTTGAATATCAAATCCTCTTCATTTGCATTAAAATAAAAAAAGGGTTTACTTTTTAGTTCATCCAGTAAAAATCTCTTGTTCTCGAACAAAAGGACTAAGTTCAAATCCCACTTACACAACCAAAAAAAAAAAAACAATTAATGCCTTCAACAAAGTTAACGTTACACTGCATTATAAGTTATACCAACAAAACTATGTAATATCTCATTTTATTTATCTTTTTTTTTTTCCAAATTTTAAAGACGTACTAAAACAGAACTGGTCCAAAATTAACCATGTTTCAAAAACTACTAAAGATGTTAACTAATTTGTAACCAATAAACTTCCCAAACATAACCATTCATACCAAAGTTAGTATACTACTTGATTCAATGCATTCGAATCAATACAATGTGAACACGTGTCCAAAACATGCCACGTGTAGTGCTGATTCTAGTTTGATTACATACCGACGCTAAAAACATGTTTAAGGTGTTGTGAAACTGAGTAATGTAATTGAAAATCAATCATTGCATAAAATTTTAGAACGAGTTTTACCTGAGAGGCTTTGATAACAGCACCTCTAGCCAAATAAAGCGTCATATGACTAGTGAGATTGAAGGTCTCCGTTAAGTACACCCCAGGAGGCACGTAAAGCAGCGTGCCACCTCTCCTCCTCAGGTGCTGAATCCGATATATCGCTTCCCGAAACGCCTTCGTGTTCGACGTTTTCCCGTCACCGACGCCCCCGAAGTCGGTGATCGAGATCTTGTCGTTTCGGTGCCTCATCGGTACTATCCCGGAGCACGTTATCAAATCCTCAGCCGCTACACACTTCTCCAATTTCCATAGCGGCAAAACGGTTGAGAAAATGCAGAGCAAAACCAAAAACCGTAGCATTTTCGTAAAATTCAGCTATTCTTGAGGGCAATAATAATAAACAAAGAGTTTTTTTTTTTTTTGCTTAGTTTGTAGGAGATTTTGACGGTGAGTACAAGAGGAAAAGCACAAATTTACTTGAAGATTTTGGTTTAGAATATTCGAGAAGAGATATTTATGGTAGATCTGGAAATGGTACAGAGAGATAGATCCAAGCCAAAGTCTTTATGAGTTTGAGGAACAATTTATTTAAGAATGGAAAGCAACAACTGAGAGAGAAAAGTTGAAGAAGAAGATGGTTTTGTTTGTCTGGAAGTGATTGTTTTGAAGAGTATAATTAAATGAGTTTTGAGAGACACGGACACAGTGAGTAGCTGAGAATGGACGAGTTAGCGAGTAGTTAATAAAAGCAGGGAAAGTGTGACCAGAGGAAAGATGGATAAAAGTATTAAATAAAGTGTGCGAAATGCTGTGACGTGGTATTTACTATTTAAAGTGTTTAGCGACCCGTCGATAAAGCCGTTGGGACTTGGGGTAGGCTGGCCTTTTCCTTCTTTTTTTTGAGAAACAGGCTGGCCTTTTCTATCTGTTCAATTGTCCCAACTTCCTAGCAAAATAAATCGTATAAAAGTGTATTAATTGCATTTCAGTTTTTTTTTTTCAATTTCATGTCAAGTAATCTTTTTTTTTTTTTATTAGTCTTATGCACATACGATGCATGGCTTAATAAAAAAATATTTTAATAATATAATTAAATTGAATAACAATTAAAATGAAAAAAATAAAATTAAGGTACATGGAAGATGTATATTATATAAGTTCAAGTTTGGCATTTTTATTTTTGAAAAACAAATATTATAAATTATTTTAAAAAACTATGGTAAATTGTAAAAATAGTATAACAATTATCAATGAAATCTTAATGTGTGTGTGTGCGCGCGCACGTGCGCGCATGTGTGTAAAGGATTAAAAAAAAAAATTTTAAAAAAATTTAAAAAATAATTGAATTTTGTATATTTGTCCTTATATATAATATATATAATTACAATGATCAATAAAAAATTTTATAATTTTTTTTTTATAATTCCTATTTATTAATGAAGAGTGGATCATCCTAAAAGAATTAATTCAAAATTTTACTTGTACACCTAAAAGAAATTTAATTTTTATTTATTATTTTAATATTTAAATCATTTGTTTTAGAGTTGATTTTATTCGAATGGTTATAAGTTATATCACATATTCTAACTTAATAATAAATAAAAATATAATACCATAACTTAATGTAAAATTTTAACTTACTAATAAATAAATATAACACCCTAACTTAAAGCAATGTTTGTAATTGTATTGTGCTTTAGCCTTTAAGAACACACACAGACACACACACATATATTTCAAATAAAAAAACACAGATATTAATATTACACATGAAAAAATAATGAATTCAATAATTGAAACAGTTGAAAACAAAATTAAGCCAAAATCCAATTCATTAATGAAAAAATATCCAAATTTTTGAATATTAAGAAAAATGAAAAAGGAGTAAAGTAAAGATAGACTTACATAGGAATTTGGAGTGATGTAAGAACATTTTTAGATCCTTCTTTTTCTCTTGTATCCAATTTCATGTTTAACAACAAATTTTTCTTTTAATTAAAGAAGATAGATTACATGGAATAAAGCACCAAACAAAAACCATAACAAAGTAAATCCACGTACAATAAACTATTGATGTCAACAACAAATAATCATGTGATAAGAAAATAAAAGATACAAATATATTGTTTACTATATTGACGTCTAAAAAAAAATACTAAAAGGTGCGATCAAACATAGAATTTCAGTCTACCTATAAAACTTGTTGGCAAAAATCATACAATATATAATAAAAAGGCAACAAATACACAAAATCTATTCAATTTGATGAAAGTAAAAAAAAATACCTGCAAGGTTGTAGGTAGGGTAGAGAGGAGAAGGGAAGAATATGGTCAATAATTGTAAGGTACGTAGTAGAAAGAATAATACACTAAAAAACGGTGTGTATATAGAGAGAATTTCAGGTTGTAGAGAAGATGATATGAACAAAAATGAGTTTAGGTGAAACTCAAATATTTAATTTTTTTTTAACTTTATTATTAGGAAAAAGATGACATAAGATGCAAATTTATCCACACAAAAAAGAAGAAACCTAGTAAAAAAAAATGTATTTTTGTTTCATGTATTTTTTTTTTTGAAATTCTATCTTTTTTCTTTTGATAATGCTGGGAAAATTAGCTGGTTGAATGATACAGGCACGGGCTTCAATGAGATGTTAGGCCTGAAAAAGAATTGATAAAAGTCAAAGGAGACCGAGGTAGCCGGCCATAGACCCTCCAATGATTAAGTTAGTTTCTTTCTTAGGGAAATCTAAAATTCCAAGAACTCTGGGAATATTGTTTAGAATGGACTTACTTTCTTTCATCATAGTGTCGATGTTAACGGTTATTCATCTCATAACTTCCCCTATTATTAAGGGATTGATTGGTATTTGGAGTAAACTCTTGTAACTGTCGTGGCAGTTATCATAACACCATAACTGACTTCAGTTTCCATAACTGTCATTGGAAATGGTTCATGACAGAGGTTTAATCTTCGGTTTGCAGGCAAAGTGTAGAGCTCATCCATCCCAATGCTTTTAAGGACGGACAAGCTTTTCAAGGGAACCTTGGACAAGCTCTACGTACACTTGGTTCGTCCTTGTTAGCCTTGGACGATCCATATGGACGAGACAAGGCTATTTTATTTTCATTGCACCATCATCTTTCACATATTTTTTATCTCTCTTTTTTATTTAAATTCTATCCTTTTTTATATATAGGTAATTATATCCTATTGATTTTAGGCTTTGTTGATAACATTTTAGATAGACACAAATGTAGTTGTAGTTGTAAATCAAATACTACTTTCTTTTGTTACTTGATTATTAGGAAAAAGATGGCATAAAATGCATATTTATCCACACAAAAAAAAAAAAAAAAAAAAAGAACTTAAAAAATTAACAAAAATGAATGTATGTTGATATGCAATAGTATTCAATTCTATCTTCTTCTTCTTCTTCTTTTATTTATTTATTTTTTTAATTCTATATTATTTGATTTATTTTATGTATTTTTTATTTATTGAAATTTTGTTCTTTTTTTAAGGTAATTCTATCCTATTCATTTTAGGCTTTGCTGATATTATTTTAGATAGATGAGAAAAATGCATATTTATCCAAAAAAAAAGGAACTTATAAAAATTAACAAAAATGAATCTATGTTGATATGCAATAGTATTCAATTCTATCTTCTTCTTTTTCTTTTCTTTTTTTTTCTTTTTTTTAATTCTATCTTATTTGCTTTATTTTATGTATTTTTTATTTATTGAAATTCTGTTCTTTTTTTTAGGTAATTCTATCATTTTCATTTTAGGCTTTACTAATATTATTTTAGATAGACCAACCAACTAAATTTAATTTCTTTTTGAAATTTTAGAAAATACTTATTGTAGGTTGCACGTTTTGTTAAAACACTTATTGTTATTTTATCCAAAAAAAAATTAATAAGAACAAATATATTGTAAAAAATAAGGATTACATGGATTAGATGGAGAATTTGGATTGTAATCAAATTAAGATTTTTATCAACTTAGAAATTATAAGAGAAGAAAAATTGTATATATTTTTTCTTAAAATCTAAAAATCTAAAAAAAAATTCTGCAATTTAGTGAAACCACCATGGCGCAACCACGCTTCTAAGCCCAACTTTTATTATATAGTATATGATTTATGAAACACAGGCAATTTTATTAAGAAAACACAGTAGATACCTCCTTAAAAAGAGCTTGTTCTATGAAACAATGATTCTCTTCAATCTAAACAATGAAATCATCAATACATAGAGCTTGTTTAACTAAAATATGAGAAGGAACATTATCCTTCTTATGAACATGAGAAAATCTAACACAACGGAACTCATACGAAGAAGTTAACACTCCAAAAAATTAACTATTACATGTATGCACACACATACAATTTCTTCTTATTCATGTCAAGTGATCTTCTAAATTCTATTTATAATTTTAGGTCAATTATTATATTTGTATATAAATTCATGTATTTAAACTTACAAAATAGAAATGTATTTCGATTTCATATCAAGTGACCTTTCAATCATAATTTTATGTTAATTTTTATATTTACATGCAAATTTATGCATCTAATTTTTTAAAAAAAAAATAAAAACAAAACTTTCAGTTTGAATTTATTGCACTTCTATTTAATACTATAAATGTGTACAATATATTAACTATTACATGTATACACATACACAATTTCTTCTTATTCAGGGAAAAAAGACTTTCAATTTCAAAAATAATGTTCTAAAAGTAATAAATTGAATAAATTATACCTTACTCCATTAAAGTGGAACAATATTTGTGTTTGTGGTTTAATGTAGGATGATGATTTAATTTGTTATTTTTGAAACTATAGGATTCAATTTGTTACTTTTGCAATTAAAAGATTTAATTTGTTAAATCCTTAAATTATAAGATTTAAAATTTATTTTTTTCCTTTATTTTGTTTTCACTTTATGTTGGTTTTTACTTAACAAAATATAAACTTAATTAGTGTACATATATACTCTTCTTTACGTATGTATGTGTGAAAATTAGGAATTTCATGTGTGAAAACTTTATGTTTTGTCATAAAACGCATTCTTTGAGAATATTTTTGTTTAACATTCCACCTCATCTTTTAATTAGTGTCATATATCATTCTTTTTTGAAGGGGAAATAGATATTATTCATTTAACTTTCCACCTAAGTAAAGGTATAATATATTGATTCATTTAACCTTTCCCCTAAACAAATGTTTTAATGAATTATTTTATTTCTTTAATTTAACAATAAATAATTTTATTTCCTAAGTATTTTAACTTTTAATGGGCAACCACGTAACAAGATATGCATTTATACATATATCTTTCATTGCAAAAAAAAAAAAAAAAAAAAAAAGATGCTACGTTTACAACATTTTTACATCAAATCATAAGTGGTTAATTGTTATTAGTTTAAATTAGAAACTAACACTAAGATTACTTTTTTGCCCCAACAATAATAACCAGTAACAACCTGCCACTTAGGATTTGTTGTATCATTTCTAAAAAAAAAATCCCAAAATAAATAGCAGTTCTGCGCTATAAATGGGTTTCCAACATGTTAATGCCATACAAATTAATGTGTTAACGGATAAATCTTCAAAATAAACCATGTCCAACATATGTTTTTTTTTTTTTTTTTTTTGATACGCAACATATGTTATTTCAAGTTCCGAACTAATAATTTGCTTACATGTGTTTTGTACAAGCCCAACAAAGGTTAAGCCCACTTAGTGTGCGTTTGGAAAGAAATTAAAAATTAAAATTATTTTACTATTAAACTTATTTTTGCTACTATTTATAGGTCTCGCTGAATTTTTTGGTACTATTTATGAGCCCCACTATATTATTTCAACTAACTTTTAGCTTTATCTACAGTAATTTCAGTAAAAAGTCTTTAGTTTCAGCAAAATAAGTATTATCCAAATAGACCCTTAAAATAGTGGAGTTAGGTTTAAAAGGCCTAATGCAATTAATTTGTTAGAGTATAGGCTTCCGAGGTCAATTTTAATGCAATTTTATGGTCCAATTGCTAGGTTAATGGAGAAAGGGCTAAATGGATCATAAAAAGAGGAATTAAATCTTGAAATAACACTACCTCGAATTTGGCCGAGAAGCAAATGTTCATAAAAAGTTCCAAGTCCTCAATATAGGATGGTTCTACACAGTTTTTATATTCTCTTCTCAATTTTTTCATCCTTCATTTGGAGGAGTTTCCTTTCCTTATATAGTCCATCACATTGCATCTAAGCCCTTTACTTGTACAGCCAAAGGCCTTAGTTTTGATGCTTATCCTATCAGGGCTTTGCTGAAGGTGGTAGAGTGTGCTATGAGTTGTGAGATTACTGTTCAGGGGTCATTTATTCATTAATGCAGTCAACTGAGTTGGTACAATGCATTGAATGCGAAGGTGATGGCTACTTTACCTGGATATTTCACATCTTCTTTACTTGCACGTCTCTACTGTCTTCCTCGGTATCCTGTCCTTTGATGCAAGTGGCCTACTCAATGCTTCCCGAGGTAGGCTTACTCATCGGGCTCTTCGAGAAGTTAGCCTCTTCGTCCTTTCTCCTCAAATTCTCATTCATAGGTTCGGTTAACACCTAAGCATAGATGAGCCCTTCCATCCCTCTGGCCCTATTACGCACTCGGATCTTACCCCTCCCACATGTTTTATTCCAAGCTACAATAATTTGCAATGTAGTGCATTATATAAGTAGGAAATAGAATACTCCCTCCTTTAGCCTTACATCTTAACAAAACCTTTGATCATTTGTTTGATTATATTAAGTGTTTTTTGTCACTAGAAAAACATATGCCAGCACAAACCTATGTCTATATAAGATTTTAAAGACAGAAATCGCTCAAAGAGTTATCGTTGGTTACCAAGAAAAACAAAGGGAATATCAAAGATACTCACAAGGGTTGAGAGAGAGAGAGAGAGAGAGAGAGAGAGAGAGAGAGAGAGAGAGAGAGAGAGGATGTGAAGAATTTTTTAAGGGTAATAATTGTTTTAGTGCGTCTACAATACAAGTGAAAGAATTTTACATCTTACATACACATGAGCCACCAAAATATGAAATCAATTTTAAATCATGGGCTTGTGTTCCAGATAATAAGACACATCAAACTTAGTGAAATTCTTTGTATATGAGGATTTTCCACACAATAAAAATTCAAGCTAAGATAAAAAGGGTTATTTTAAAATGGAGGTGGCAACAGAGAAATTATATAGATAAAAAGGCAATATTCAACAAATTTTACTCAATCAAATGAAAGACTAATTAATTATTAGATTGTGTTGTTTTTATAATAATAATAAAAAACTATTAGATTGTGTTAGCTTTGTTAAGAGTCTTGTAATTAAATTAGCACCTCGTTGTGTTTCAAACTAAAATATCTAGTCTATGAAATATTATTATTGGTTGATTGTTATTGAGAAACCAATGTTTGAAGGGCTTAGATGAAACTGGGGTCACAATCATTCCCTAAAGTAAGCTGAGTATGGCCTAAACTCAACTCCTAACCAAAACATAGGTGGTTTCAAGCAATGAGACTAAAAGGATGAATCATCTACAACTATGATGGTTAAGAAAAAAGAAAATTAAGTTTGAGATTTTGATTTTTGGCCCCTACACAAATTGAGTTCATGCCTTCATGGCCGTCCACGACAGACAGAATATGATGCCATCCGCCTGGCTCGCAACTTCGCAAGTATTGATTAGATAACTCTTCTGTGGTTGCAGAGTGTTCTTTTACGAGCCTTTTCTTTATCAAACTCCATTGAAGAATTCTATTCTCGAAAAGCTCGGGCTAGTGGTAGTGGAGAGTGGACCCTTTACCCAAAAAAAAAAAAAAAAACAAAGCTGAGCCAAAACCAATCTCGTGGACTTGCAATTATAAAGATTCTGTTCCCAAACTTTAATGCTAGATTCTTCTGTCCATAGTGGTTTATCCTAGAGGACAATTTGAACGATGTATGATTGTATCAGCATTTTTAAGACAGTATATTTCTATGTCAGATAAAGCAAGTTCTATTAGATTTAGATCACAGGAATAAGGTTTTTTTTTTTTTTTTTAGAAAAGGGATCATAGGAATCTTTCGTAAACAAAAACCCAAATTGTGATTTTTTTTTTCATTGTGAATAAGGTAGTGTTGGTTATTATTGACTTATTGTAGAAATTAATTTACTTTTGTATTATGTAAACACAAACACAACCAATTTCAATTATAAAGAACATAAATAGATGTTATAAATAAGATCAGAAATCGAATTTGTACACAATTAGAAATCTGTAAAATAAATAGAATTACACATAGTTCAAATACGTAAATAAAAAAGATGCAAGTCATCAAGCTTGTATTTGGCACGATTTCTTTAAACAAATTTTGCCCCCTTACAATTGGTACTTTGAGACTCTTGGACCTTTGTCTCACAAGATACAATTAAAAAAAAAAAAAGGCTAAAAATAATGCACAATAATAGACATTTAAATAAATAATAAATAATTATTTAATACTGAGCACCTTAAAGAGATTGCCCCCATAAGTATTTAAATTTATAAAGTGTATAGTTTCTTTCCTATGCAAGACTCACAAATTTTACCACTTTAAACCATGTTCGAGTGAACATTTTACAAGCATTCATATAAACTCGAGCAAAAATTAATTTGTATTTTATATAAAAACTTACTTTTTTTATTTTATGTAACTACTTTTTAAAAACACTCATATCAAATTATCTATTTTAAATTCTATTTCATTAAAATATATAATTTTCTTTATTTTTTAATTGTTTCTTTTTCTCCACACACAATAACCATCATCCACTATCTTCATTCATACTCGGGATACATTAAAAAAAAAAAAAAAAAAAACTAAATGCAAAATGAATAGTGTCATTGTAAATTTATACAATTATTGTAGCAATTTTGCTAATTACACATCTTTAACTTGACTAATGTGGGCGATTTTGGGGCTTAGATGTGTAAGATTGAGCCATTTTTCTATTTTGAACTGTTTGATGCAAATGCTCTTAAAGAGTCAATTTCTCATTCTCTCCTTAAATAGTTTTGGTTAAATGACTACATGACATCAATTTTCTCATGGAGGATAACATGTTCCAATTTAATCCTAACTCAAAGGATGTGCAGATCCCACTTTAATTTTGACTAAAAACATTCAACCAAACATTTGCTAAAATTAATTTTTCCAACGTATATAAATTAAGAAAGAGCCACCAACTCCATCCAATAGCAAAAATCTAATTGATGAAGTGCAAATTCGTTAGTCTAAGTGAGTGCGTCCAGATGGAGCCAAGATGTCGTCTCTGTGATAACAATGGTAGAACAGATTCTTCTGAATGGTCACCGGTGTGGTGTCTGCCACAACGTCTCCGATGCCAAAGTCAGTATAAAGAAACTCTTTTGGGAAATAATAATGCAATGTAACAGAGCAAGAAATATCTCTAAGTGTGTCTATGTACCTTGTGTTGGCAATGTGAGGGCTTTATATATATTGCCTTGGATTCTAGCCGTTGTGGTTGAAATTGTAGTGTTAATGCCTTTCTTGGTAACGCCTCCTGCTTAGTAATGGAGCTTTAATATGCTCCCAACGATATGTACAACTAGTTTTGTAACCGTCCGAGGTATTATTGGCGGTATTTAATAGTCTTGCTACCCCCGTCGGTGACGTGGGCATTTGTATGGCTCGTCTTTAGAGAATGGCCTTGTCCATATTATTGAGTTCGTCTACAGTTGATTTCGTCAGTCCCATCGGCTGCCCCCGAATTCTGTGGTCGTCGTAACATGTTATGACGACCATAGAAGATGAAAGGTTTTTGGACTATAAGCAACTCTTAGGATTCCGCGCCATATTAAATGCGTAGTGGTGGGGCTCCATAGGCTATGGCCACATGGCACGCTCTGGTTGGTGGAGTTAATGCTCCACTTTGTGGGACTATTGGGTTTCCCGCTACTTTCCAGTTGTTTTGAGCCTTGATTTAAAACTTCTCCCCTTCTCATTTTTTCCTTTTCACTTTTCTCAAAAAAATTCCAATCATTGTTTTTTTTACTAACTCTTGCTCTGTAAGATTGCAACTCTTCTCTAGACTGGTGTGCTGTGCGATGGTGCATTTCATCTTTTTTTTTTTCTTTTTTTTTTTCTTCTCTTCTGAGGTACATTTTCCTTCTTCCTTTCTGCTTCTTTTTTCATTTCGGTGTAGGCATAAACTATGGTAAATTTATGATTTTTTCTTTCCTTTCCTTTTGTGTTTGTTTTGGATTTATTGGGGCTTTAGCTTGTATCTCTTCCCTTTGTGCTTTATCTGGTTTTCCATGATTAGTAGCTCTGAAGTTAGGATAGCTTGCCCCTTAATTTCCTCCATTTTCACGCGTTTAGGGGAGGTCTTTAGGTGTTTTTCCAAACCTTGAGGACTTTTTTTTTAGGGCAATAGTCTGGGCGTGGCATTGGCTGAGTTGTTGCCTTTGCTACATTAATCAATTGATTGGTTCGAGGGTCTGGTGAAAGAGAGAGAGACAATGTCTGAAGTTAGGTCTAGTGAACTTGAGACTGGGTTGTCGTCTAACGGCGGCCTAGTGGAAGGAGATACAGCCGTTTCTGCCCCTCAAGCGGTTAGGGCTTTTCACACCCTTGAGGAGGTGTGTGGGCTGGATGTTAACACCGTGGGTAGATTTAGAGATAGGTTTCAATTTTTGGAGCGGGTTCGTGTTCGTCGGCCCAATGATGAGGATAGGGCTGGCCACTTCTTCCCTGGTGAGGTATGCTTCTATGAGGCTGCCTTCACTTGTGGACTTAGGTTCCCCATCCGTCCGTTCATGATGCAGCTTCTAGATCACTTTGGTATTGCTCTTGGGCAACTCATGCCCAATTCATGGAGGATAGTAGTCAACTATATGGAAACATGGTTGGCCGCTAACGGGGACATGATTAAGGTAGGTGAGCTTATCTATCTATATCGTTTGAAAGAGTCTAAAGAGTACAAATATTATAAGTTAGTACCCTGGGAGAGGAGGACCAGGATTGTCAGGGGTTTACCTTCGTCCTTCAAGTATTGGAAATCAAGATTTTTCTTTATGTTCGGGGATGATTTTGAGACTCCACCCCAGTAGGGATTGGGATGATATCCCGAGGTTGCTTCGTCGGTGGGGAACCCCGACCTTAGGTGTGTCAGTAGTTCTTCCCGTTGTTTTTAGTTTTGTTGTATTTTCTGTTATCGTCACTGACTCCTTTGCTTCTTGTTTTTCACAGTTAAGAGACGGCCTAAGCTAAAAGCAGGCATAAGAAGCGTATTGAGCAGGCGATCGAATACACTAAGACGATCGAAAGTTAGGACGATCTGGTAGATCGGTGAACCCTTGCCTTCTATAATCTTGGTCTTGACCCGTCTTCCTACGTCTTGTGCAGCATCAACATCGAAGGAAAGAAGACTAAGTGTTTGGTTCGTCAGTAGTGACTCTTTTGCCTACACTTGGATTTTTTTTTTTTTTTTAATGTTTCCTTCTTGCAGAAATGACGACAAAATTTAATAAAGATATGTATGCAAAGATGAGGTCTAAGAAAGACGAGAAGTTGTCAAACATCAGGAAGAAGACGATACACGTAACTGGTAAGGGTCCCTCTGTCACTCCTGCTGCCTCCGTCAATCCCATCATTTCTGTTACTGAGATGACGAGGATGGCCTCTCCTACAACCTTGATTGAAGAGATCGATACTCCTGCCTCTAAAAGGCCATAGTTGTCTGATAAAGAGAAGGAGAATGTTGATTCTCGCTTGTCTACCATCTGGAATGATGAGAGATTGGCGATGGACAAGGCTCATGGGGTCATGACTGCCGAAGATTTGAAGGTATTTTCTGGCATGCCCCTCAACAACGTTGCGACTTATCATGTCCATAAACTTGTTCAGGTAAAATGTTTGTGCGCCCTTTAGTCTCTTTTTCTTTCTCCTTTTACTGACGATTTTGAATTTCTTTTCAGGTGTTGGGGGAAATCTCCATATTACCTTTGAGTACCTCACTCAAGAGGCCAAGGGGGCGTCTCTCACATCCAGAATGGAGGCTTTAGAGGCAGAGAATTCTACGTTGAAGAAGAATCTTATCGACTCCATGGGTGAGGCCACCTCCCTGAAGGATATAGTGAAGACCTTGAATGAAGACCTTAGAGTTGAGCGACAGTTGACACTGGAGAAGGATGAGCAACTTTTGGGTGCCAAGGAAAAGCTCAAAACTATTGTTGCTAGGTCCATTAAAGCTTTCTAAACGACTGACGAGTATAACACAATCCTATTCAACTGGTACTTCAAGGGTTTCGAGCTTCTAATGAGGTACCTCGTCAAGCATCCTTCTAGAGTGGACTTGGAGAAACTGGACCTAGAAGAGGTTGATCAGGAGATGGCTTCAAACAAGGCTGCCCAGTTTTCTGCCACTGAGATTGATGCCCTCGAGAATGCCCCTGCTAATGATGCCCCTTCTGGTGATGCCCCCACCGGTGACAATGTTACTACTGACGTCCGAACCTGATACTTGTAAAAATTTTCTCTTTTTTCTTTTTTGGGTGCCCGTTCATGTTTTGGGCTTTTTGTAAATCTAATTTAAGAACAATTTCCTTTTAATCTGTCTTGAGAACAATATTTTTAGCCCAGTGTTTATGGGCCTTTAGATATAAAAACAATGGTAATTGCCCGTTGTTTTAAGGCTTTAATTAAATTTGTAGCTACGTACTTACTTGTGTTTGTGATTACTCACTTATTGGTGCATGATATGCTTATGGTATTTTACACTTGTCCGCACTTTGTACTTAGTAAAATTTTTAGTTGTATATTTCTTTTTTCTTCGTCAACGATTGTCTACGCAGGTTCTGTTACTTAGTTGATTTCCTGTAACTCACACCTCTTCAAGGGATCTCGTCAAGGGTTTTGGTGAACTGGTTGGGAGCTTATATCGAGCCTGAGTTTTGTTCTGGTTTGTTGCAAGGTTCTTGTCTCTTCAAGGGATTTTTGCTTCGTCAGTAACTTACGTTCATCTAGGCGGAATCTTGTTACTTGGCCATTTTTTGTTTTTGTGACTTACACCCTTTTAGGGATCTTGTCAGCGCCAATAACATACATTCGTCTAGGCGGAATCTTGTTATTTGGCTATTTTTTGTTTTTGTGACTTACACCTTTTTAGAGATCTTGTCATCGTCTTACATCTGTTTAGGCGGAATCTTGTTACTTGGCCATTTTTAGGTCTTTGTGACTTACACCCTTTTAGGGATCTTGTCATTCTTTGGAATTACAGCTAACTACACCTGCTTACACGAAGACATTAGCTGAACAATCCTTTTATTAATTTTAGGAATGTATACATTCATTTGTTACATCTATTAGTGGTATTTCTTCAAGTGCTTAATTTTCCATGGTCGTGGGAGTCTCTAGCCGTCTAGGGTCTCCAGGTGATAGCTACCTTGTTTGGAGTAACTAACGACTTGGTAGGGTCCTTCCCAATTAGGGCCAAGCTTTCCTTAGGAAGAATCTCTGGTCGGGGGGTGACCTTGCGTAGGACGAGGTCTCCTATGTCAAGTCATCTGAGCCTTACTCTCTTGTTGTAGTATTCGGCCATCTTTTGCTGGTACTTCGTCGTCCTGTCTAAAGCTTTCTCTCTTACTTCATCTAGGCAATCTAGGTTGACTTGCAACTGGTCTTCATTATTCTCCTCGTGGAAGATTTCTCGCCTGATACTGGCGATCCCCACCTCGATTAGGATTACTGCTTCAGTGCCATAGGTGAGTCTGAAGGGGGTTTCTCCTGTTGGGGTTCTTGCTGTGGTTCTGTAGGCCCACAAGACTTTGGGCAATTCTTCTGGCTAGGCATCCTTCGCATTGTCTAGCTTAGCTTTGATAATCTAGAGCAGTGTCCAATTTGTCACCTCCATCTACCCATTCGCATGTGGATGCCCCGAGGACGAGAATTGGTTCTTGATGCCTAAGCCTGAACAGAAGTCCCTAAAGCCTTAGCTGTCGAACTACCGTCCATTATCTAATATGATCGTCATTGGAATCCCGAACCTACAAATTATATTCTTCCACATGAAGCTCTAAATTAGTGTCTCTGCTTCGACCTACTTTGTGAAGTAATCAATAGCAACTAGTAGGAATTTTACTTGACCTTTACCAATGGGCAATGGGCCGACGATATCGATTCCTTACTATGCAAATGGTCACGAGGATACTATCATCGTCAGTCTTTCTGCTGGAAGTCACTGGACGTTCCTAAATCTTTGGCACTTGTCACATTTCTTGACGAGCTCTACTGCGTCCACCTGCATAGTAGGCCAAAAATAACATGTTCAAATGACCTTGCTTACCAGGGATCTAGGGCCAGCATGGTCCCCACAAACTCCTTCATGAATTTCTTCTAGAATGTACTTGGCCTCCTTTTTATCGACACACTTCAAGTAAGGCATGGAAAAGCCTCTCTTGTATATGGTGTCATTTAGGATCGTAAATCTAGCCGCCCTCTTCTTGATCTTCTTGGCTTCCTCTACATTTTGAGGGAGGTGTCCGTCTTGAGGGAAAGATACAATTAGTGTCCTCCAGCAATTTGTGCTCTGGATTGCAAATGTTAGAACCTCTTCGATGCTAAGGCATTTCTGGACTTCCATCACCAAGCCCATGCTCTTTATCCCTTCTTCTGACGATGCAATTTTTGTGACTTCGTCTACTACCATATTCTGGCTTCTAGGGATCTATGCGAATTCCACCTTATCAAATTCTTGAATCAGATGTTTCGTCAGCTTGAGATATTTCTGCATTCTCTCCTCCTTTGCTTCATACTCTTCCTTGATCTACCTTATCACCAGATTTGAATAATTTTGGACTAACAAGTTCTTAGCTCCAAGTGCCTTTCTGAGTCTCAACCCAGTCAGTATTCCTTCGTACTTGACCTCGTTTTTGGTGGCCAAAAATTTCAGTTGAACCACGTATTTGAGCACTATTATGACGACCTATACTCCCTCCCTTTTTTGGGCTGACGAACCATCGGTCTGTATCGTCCATCGTTCGGCCTCGTTATTGATACGGTCCTTATCCGGGAAGGTGAATTCAACAACGAAGTCTGCCAAAACTTGTGCCTTAATGGCTGTTCTAGGGTGGTACTCAATGTCAAATTGGCTGAGTTCAATTGCTCACTGGACCATTCTCTCAACTACCTCAAGTTTGTTCATGGACTTTTTGATAGGTTGGTCCGTCATCACCAGGATAGGATTTGCCTGAAAATACTGCCTCAGTTTGCATGAGGCTACTATTAACACGAATGCAATTTTTTCAATTCTTGGATACTTGGCCTCAGCACCTTGGAAAGCTTGGCTGACGTAATAAACTGGGAGTTGTTTCTTACCCTCCTCTCAAATCAGGGCTGTACTCACAACTGTGGCTGATACTGCCAAGTACAAATATAAGTTTTCCCTTCTTTGGACAGACTTAAGAGGGGTGGATTACTCAGATAACGCTTGAGCTCCTGAAATGCTGCCTCACATTCGTCAGCCCAGGTGAAAACCTGCTTCAATGTCTTGAAGAAGGGCAAGCATTTGTCCGTCACTCTAAAGACGAACCTATTGAGAGTTGCAATCCTTTATGTGAGCTTCTGGACTTCCTTGATGGTCCTAGGCGATGTCATGTTGATTATGGGTTGCACTTTCTCCAGGTTTGCTTCTATTCCTCTCTGGGACACCATGAATCCCAAGAATTTCCCTGAAGCTACACCAAAAACACACTTACTAGGGTTTAATTTCATCTGGTACTATTTCAGGGTGACAAACATCTCTTTTAGGTCGTCTAGGTAGGCAAGTTCTTCTTTACTTTTAACGAGCATGTCATCCATGTATACTTTCATATTCCTGCCAATTTGTTTGTTGAACATTTTGTTCACTAACCTCTAATAAGTAGCTCCTGCATTCTTTAGTCCAAAGGGCATTACCTTATAACAATAGAGCCTTTAACTTGTGATGAAAGCTGTTTTCTTCTGATCTTCTTCAACTATTTTTATCTGGTTGTATCTTAAGAAAGCTTTTATAAACGTCAGCAACTTATGCCCGGCTATAGAATCCATAAGCTGGTCTACCCTTGGTAGAGGGAAACTATCCTTCGGGTACGCCTTGTTCAGGTCCGTGAAGTCCACGCACATTCTCCACTTCTCATTTGCTTTCTTCAGTAGGACAACATTTGCGAGCCAGTCAGGATAGTGCATTTCTCGGATGAAGCTTACCGTCAACAGTTTGTTAACCTCGTTTGTAACTGCTTGGTCTCGTTCTGGGGTGAAGACTTTCTGTCTTTGCTGGATAGACTTTTTCTCTGGGTCCATATTTAACTTATGCTGAATGACTTCTAGAGATATGTCTGGCATGTCCTCGTGACTCCATGCGAAGACGTCTAAGTTTTCTTTAAGGAACTAGACGAGCCTTGTTCTTATCTCAGGACTTAGCGTTGTCCCTATTCTCGTCATCTTGGTTGCCTCTCCTTCGGCCAGTTCCATTGTTTCCAGGGCTTCCACTTTATCTTTCTCCTTATCTTCGATCATCCATGTGTGGTTCTCATTTATAGCTAAGACGGCCTGGTAGCACTCTCTAGCTAAGACTTGATCTCTTTTTACCTCGCCGACCCTTTCTCCGTTGGGAACTTTACCTTCAAGCAATATGTGGACATAGCTGCCTTCCATTGGTTCAGTGTGGGCCTTCCAATAATCACATTGTAAAATGAGGGGCAGTCTACCACTAAGAAGTATAGCTGACGGGTCAACTGCCTTAGGTAGGTCCCCACTATTACCGCCAATGTCACTATGCCCTTGGGATATACCCGGTCTCCACTGAAACTGACAAGGGGGGATTTAAATGGGCCTAACCTTCTTGAATCTAGCTTCAGTTGCTGGAAAGCAAGAAGGTAGATGATGTTCGCAGAGCTATCGTTATCTACAAGGATCCTCTTGGTATTGAATCCTTCTATCATGAGCATTATGACCAAGGGGTCATTATGAGGCTGCTTCACTCCCTTAACATCTTCTTCGTTGAAAGACATGTCTTGGTCCGTTTGTCTTTGCTTCAACAAGGTACTATGCGGATGTTGTTCATTTGCCACTGACATGCTTTCCTGTGGGATCTAAATGACCCGCCTTTGAATGGTCTTCCTGCAATTGTCTTTATCTCCCCAATTACATTCTGTGGGGGCTGGGACGTGTTATCTTCGTCTCTTGACGAGGAGTCGCGCTGGTTTTTGTTACTGTCCCTGAACTTGCTAGACTCTCCTTTCTTCACATACTTTTGCAGTTTTTCTTTTCGTATCAACTCCTCTATCTACTCCTTTAGGTCTCAACAATCTTCTATGTAGTAGCCATGATCCTTGTGAAACCAGTAGTATTTATTCTTATCACAGACGTTGGGGGATGAATGTAATGGCCTCGGCCATTTGAGGTGGTGCTCGTCCTTAATCTGCATTAAAATTTTGTCAACAGGCATAACTAAAGGGGTAAATTTTACCATTCGAGGAGTTTTATCGTCTTTCCTTTTTCCCCCGTCACTGCTCCGACGATCTGGGCGTTCCCTCTTTTGTCCTCTACGATCGTCTTTCTTCCTTCCCTTGTCTCCTGGCCTCTCTACTTCCCTTATGGCTGCTAATGCATCTTCAGCATTCATATACTTCTGTGCTTTCAGGAGCGTCTTTGCCATCGTCTTAGAGGGATTCTTCGCAAGTGAAGCCATGAACTCTCTGGACCTTAGTCCCACCTTGAAGGTCGTCAGCTGCACCTTGTCGTCAGCTTCGTCTACCTCCAAAGTCTCCCGAGTGAAGCATTATACATAATGGTGAGTAAATGGTCTGCCGGCCTCTTGGGACATTGTCCTCCAATGAAGTGGCGTAAAAAGGCGTTATTCAGCTGCTTGAAACTATCGACGGATGATGTTGGCAACTTGGTGAACCATTCTCTTGCTGCTTCTTTGAGGGTGGTGGGAAAGGAACGGCACAATATTTTGTCAGGTTGCTGTTGAAGACCTAGCGTTGTCTTGAAGGTGTTGAGGTGGTCCTAGGGGTCTTTAAGTCCATCAAACGGCTCAAGTTGAGGTAGTTGAAATTTCAACAGTATCGGACACTCTAGGACTGCCGTAGTGAAGGGCGAGTCTGTTGTCCTGACCATTCTATCCACACTCCAATCTATTTTCTCCTTAATTGCGTTTATTAATTCGTCCATCTCTTTCCTCATCTCTCAAAGTAGGTCCAAATTCTATTCGTTTGAAGTAGTAGGTCTTCGATGGTCACTTCTTCTATGGCTATCTCCCTCGTCCTCCAAGTTGCCTTTAGACTGATTCTCCTCCTGTTGAAGCAGTGGCTTCATTTCCTAATTTTGTCTAGTAACGTCTTCAACGGTGGCTGCTAGGGCCTGGACTTGTTAAACCAAGGCTGTGGAATCTTGATTAGACTCCATCTGAATATTACAGTTGATCGAAAACTACGTTTTAGAATCTGAATACAAAAATGTCGTTCCCCACAAACAGTGCTAAACTGATGAAGTGCAAATTCGTCAGTCTTCTATGGCTATCTCCCTCATCCTCCAAGTTGCCTTTGGACCGATTCTCCTCCTGTTGAAGCCATAGCTTCATTTCCTAATTTTGTCTAGTAAGCTCTTCAACAGTGGCTGCTAGGGCCTGGACTTGTTAAGCCAAGGCTATGGAATCTTAATTAGACTCTATCTAAATATTACAGTTGATTGAAAACTATGTTTTCAAATCTGAATACGAAAATGTCGTTTCCCACAAACAGTGCTAAACTGATGAAGTGCAAATTTGTCATTCTAAGTGAGTGCGTCCAGATGGAGCCAAGATGTCATCTCTGTGATAACAATGGTAAAACAGCTTCTTCCGAATGGTCACTGGTGTGGTGCCTGCCACAATGTCTCTGATACCAAAGTCAGTATAAAGAAACTTTTTTGGGAAAGAATAATGCAATGTAACAGAGCAAGAAATATCTCTAAGTGTGTCTATGTACCTTGTGTTGGCAATGCGAGGGCTTTATACATGTTGCCTTGGATTCTAGCCGTTGTGGTTGAAATTGTGGTGTTAATGTCTTTCTTGGTAACGCCTCCTACTTAGTAATGGGGCTTTAATATGCTCCCAACGGTATATACAGCTAGTTTTGTAACCGTCTAAGATATTATTGGCAGTATTGAATGGTCTTGCTACCCTCGTTGGTGACGTGGGCACTTGTTTGGACTCGTCTTTAGAGAATGGCCCCGTCCATATTATTGAGTTCGTCTGCAGTTGATTTTGTCAGTCCCATCACTAATGACAGACAGACGAGTAAGAAAGGAGATGGTATATGTTATGACAAAATAAAATGAAGGATTGGCCATTGTATTCATTTGAATAAATAGAATAGCTTAAAGACTAGATGTAAGCAAAATGGTCTAGCATATGAAATAAATCCATCAAATGCATAAGCAATGCGTAGCAAGATTCAGGTTGAGATTCTAGTAGGACAAATAGCCACATAAAAAAGTGGAACCCTGCCATAAGAAAAGGAAAAGAGGAAAAATGTTTAGTGTATGTAAAAGATAGCAATCTTAAGCTTGTTCCATGGAATTGGCATTAAGAAAAACGTTAAGTAAAACCCTATTCGATTATAACATTAGTACAATCCTAAACTATTATAGGAAAATTATTGATGATGCACAAAATCGATAATAAGTCAATCATCTGAATCTGTGGTGTCAGAAAATTTGAAGAGTAAAATTCCTACAAAGTGTACTGGTGTAATGTTGGCCAAAGACCTTCTGAAGATCAGGTTAGAAACTCACAATGATCTCCAATAACTCTTAGGGTGTAAGAGTTAGGAAATTGTATTTTCACATAAATTTAAATTGTGATATCTAGCTTAGTGGTTTTATAGGGGTCTAGAATGACCATATTCACTAGAATGTAGGCACCAACATATTGGAGATAGTGGATTAGTGGCACTGAGATCATTGGGTTCCAAGTCCTATACCTAGTGGGTACAGAATTGTAGTAGAACCTTCTGGCGTGATATGTAGAATGTTTGTTCAAGGAGCGAAGGTGATGTTTGGATTGGGAGTATCTCAAAATTCAAAAATCATAACTTAAAACACATAACTCATTTCTCAAAACTCATCTCACTCAAAACCCAAAACTGAAAATTTTTGTTTGGCTCCAATATCTCAAAACCGTGCCTCATATCTCATTTCTCAACTTTTTCACTTTTTGGTGGAGCCCACAGCCTACACAAGTCAAAAGGTTGGTTTTCTCTCGCGTGTCCTCTTCTCTGTCCTTTCATCCAAAACACTGTTATGTCTTCGTATCTCCACACACACACACACACACACACACCGAATGTTAAAACTAGATTTTGTGGTTTTTTCTTTTCCTTTTCTATACTTCTGCCTCCATGTTATAAACTAATCAAATACATAAATAAAGAGGCCTTAATTGCTTTAATAGTGATATCTTCACATGCACATTGGTTATATATATATATATATATATATATATCAAGTACATAAATAACTTGTGCATTATCAACAATGCTTTGACATAAATAAACTAATCAAATACATAAATATCAACATTCTGACATAACCTGTGCATTATCAACAATGCTTTGACATAACCTGTGCATTGTAATATATAGGAATAATATGTAAGTTACAAAATACATTGTCAACAAGGCTTTGACAATGAAGATATATATACTGACCCCCTAAATAACATCAACATAATGCATCATATCGTCCAAAAGATGCATCCTGTACATTGTAGTTAGTGAAGAGGTGTCACCTAGCCTAAAACAGACTTGTTCAAGTTCATAACTATAATATACAACCCATTTATGTCAATTTAAAATTTATATTTCCTATTTAAATACTCTGTTTATGTCAATTTCACATTTTCTGCTAGTTACATAATCACTCTCATATTGTATTCCAGAAATATGTATCATTTCTTGGTTGAATCCAGATTCGCTACCATGCAGCCTTATTTTTCTTTAATCAAGTAAACTATAGTTTAATCAAGTAAATGGCAAACATGTTATATTTAATTTAAACACCATGTTAGGGAGTAATGCATAGAAACTAATCAAAGTTATTTGTTGTTTATAATCCCAGGTTTTAATTAATATATTCTATCCAGTTCTGAGCTTCAATCAAATGTTCTTTAGAAATATTTTAAGTGGTGGTCTAAACCAACTAGACCCTTATTGGTTCTTCATAGGAAGTGGTCTCCACCACTCTCCACTCTCAGAACTACAAAATCTTGCAAATTCAGGAAACAGTTTCCACAAAAACCTGTTGTTGTGTATGATAACCTTGGTCAGATTTATGCTAGGAAGTAAACATGACACTTATGCTAAAAACTACAAAAGCAGATAATCTACGAGAGAAATTTCATTATTTCAGACCCAAAACTACAAAAGCAAACAATCTACGAGACAATCTACGAGAGAAACCCATCAGACCCAAATTCCATTAGACACAAATTTCATTATTTTACAAAACCCATCAATGTTTAGAGAAATTGAAAAAAACATTGAAACATAAACAAAAGCAAAACAGAACACCTGGGCAAAGGTCGGATTCTCAAACTAGTGTCGGCACCGGGATTGGATGTGTCGGGGTGTGCTTGTTTCTGGCTGGGACTCCTTCTTCTTCCTCTCACTTTGTGTTGGTTTTGGAGTAGCTTGTGAAAAATGGACACAAGTGAGAGGTTTGAGCAATAAAAAAAAAAGGCAAAAGTTTGAAATAATGGCATGTTGGTAAAGGTGGGTGAGAGGTGTTAATGGAAAAGCAGTAACGGAAAGGGAGTAGGAGTAAATGGAGGTGGTGTAAATTAAGTAAATGGAAGTTAGAGGAGTAAAGAAAATAAAGGAAAACAGAGGCTGAAACTGAGATAGGAGCATTTGGCACAACAAAGGCTTCCAACGGCTCTGAGGGTGATGTGACCATACACTGAGGGTCCCACATATTTGCAATTATTTACTCAAAATGCCACAAAACTCATTTCTCAGAAAGTGAAAATAGCCTCTGAGGAGTTCTCATTTCTCATTCTCAAAACTCAAAATTTTGAGATATGAGATACGGAAACACAATGGAAATTGAACCAAACAACATTTCAGCTAGTGGGTCCCATGGTTTTTGAGTTTTGAGTAAAGGTTTTTGAGTTATGTAACTGAAAACAAGCCAATCCAAACACCGCCTAAGTGTCCTAACTCATCCATCCATGTAGGTGATAGGCGAGCAACCTAAGACGAACAAACCATATATCAAGGTGGCGGCTCAATTGTTCAACTAGTGCACATGTTAAATAAGGAAGCCATGTCAAACGAGTGCCAAGTCAGACAAGTGTCATGTCAAACAAGTATAGGGTGTTGGACAAGACATGTTGAAAAGCTCCCTATTAGGTAGTTGACGAATGAGTATGTAGATGACGAGTGAGCATGTCGACTTGTAAAAATATTCTTTATCAATTATAATTTTATAAAAGATCGCAAATTTTAACAAAAAAAGCAATGTACATACATAGTTAATGGATATTATGTGTTGTATATATAGGATTTGGATCCGATGCATGGGCTAGTTGCAGTTTAATATGAGGTAAATTAAAAAAGTTTTAAAATTTTGTAATCTAAGAGCACTTACATTAGTGAGTGTATAGTAGAAAAAATGTGTCAAAATTAATATGGTTTTGCCTAAAAATGACCCACATCAATCAGTACATAACCGTATAAATTTACATGGTTATTGCCTAAAAATTTACAAGTTTGCTACAATAATCATGTAAGTTTACACCGACATTATTCATTTTGCATATAAATTTTTTTTTATTCTTTCTTTACATATCCTAAGGATGAAGAAAGAGAGTGAATGGTTGTTATTGTGTGTAAAAAAAGAGAAATAATTTTAAAAAATAAGGAAAATTAGTATTTTAATGAAATGTAGTATAAAATTAGAAAATTTGATTTAAGGTGTTTTGAAAAGTGAATATGTAAAATAAAAAAAAAGTAGGTTTTTATTATACTAATACAGACAAAAAATTTTGGGAGTGGATGTAAATGCTTATTTAACTAGATTGAAAGTGAATTTTTTTAATTTTCAATTTATAGATAATTGCCCGGCGCAATAGGGTCAGATCTCAATCTATGTGGCTATTTCTTCTTCCTATGAGGCTACGAGTTATATACTTATACTAGTATTATGCCCGTTCAATGCACGGCTTAATTAAGAATCACGAGTAAACTAAAGAAAATAAATTTTAATTTAATTGAAATTAAATAATAAAATAGATCATTAACATAAAGTAAAGAGAAGTAATCTTTTATTTTAAGTTATATAATGAATGCATGTGTGTAAGATTAAGTTTTTTTTTAAAAAAAAAAAAAAATCATATATAAGTCTTAAATTAACTATGTAGCTAATATAAAAAGAGATGGCTAAAAAAAATATAAAGGGAGTCTACAAAATAATATATTAAGGTTTAAAGCTCAAGTAATCACCACCGCATATTTAAATGACAAAAAAAATCTTGAATTCAATAATTAAAAATGATAAAAAAAAAAATATTTGAAAGCTTATTTAAGTAGTAACCTCAATTTAATAGTTAAGAATAAAGAAAAACCTAAATTATTAAACATTAAAAAAAAATGACTAAACATTAAAAAATAAAAGTACAGAGACTTACATGAGAATTGATTTTTTTTTTTTTTTTTTTGAAAGCAAGGGAGGAGGCACTGAATTTCACCCTATCAAATATATGTGTATTATGAAATAAATAAAAAAGAAAAAAGAAAAAGAAAAAGAAATGATAGAGTTAAATAACCTTGGAGAGGAAAAGAGAACTTGTGGCTTTCGCTGTAGGCATCCTTAAAGTATCGTTTAGGTGCAAATATTTATATATATATTTTTCCCAACTGATCTTACTATTAAGAGATAGTACAGTTTCAAGTTAAACTCTAATATAAAATCTCATCAAATTATTCTCTATGATCTAATCTCAAGTTGTAAATATACTTGAAGATAAATATGAAAATAAAAAATAGTTGATAACCTTATTTTTAGATAAAGGAGGCATAACTGATATTGATTTTTGCATAAGCAAACATAATGAAATAGTGCAAATGATTAAATCATTTTTTTTTTTCAAAAGATAGATTTAGTTTACAAAATTTTATCTTTTAAAATTCCATATGTTAGTAAGATTATAGGAATTGTCATTGAATAAATAAATAAAGACACAATTAAGAAAAGTAAAAAAAAAAAAAAAGTAAAAATGTACTTGTTAATCATGCATAGAAAATCAGTAGGCTGAATGTTTTGGGTTTCAATGGGCTTTAAGTTATTTGGAAGGCCTAAAAAGAAAGAAACACACAATCAAAAAAGATCGAGGTGAACTAGCCAAGAACCCTTCGATGCTTAAGTCAGATTTCTCTCTTGAACTCAGGAATTTCAACCTTATGAATGGTAAAAACGTACCTTAAATTGATATGGCTGAGTCCTTTTATAGCGAATTTTGGAGTGGTTACTTGTTTGGTAACTTCTCCAACGTGGGTGGAAATTAGAAAGTTCAGACTTAACTTCTATAACTGCTATAAGAAGTTAAGAACTTAGTGGGAAGTTAGGGTGAAGATTAAGGAATTCATCCCCACTTTAGAATAATAGAATGTGGTCTGAATTATAAGTTTTGGGTAGAAATTCACTCTGAAAATCTGTAAGTGTTGGGTGGTCGTCCAGGTCACTTCGTGAGTTGGACGACCCTTTTGGTCTTGGACGACCTCTTTGAAGGCACTTATAAACTAAACCTTCATTATGACCCTGTACGTACAATATTGTGGGTGGATGATCCTTCCTTGGATAACTTGATAGATGAATTGGAGATAGGCTAGTTTTTTGTTCACTATCACTTGCAAAGAAAAATGATATGAAAAATACACATGACTAAGTTTATTACCTTCATTTGTATTTCACAACAAATTTATTATGAAATAAATGTGTGTGATCGAAGTAGATGAGTTTGCTTTTTTTTTTTTTTTTTTTTTTTACAATAAATTTATTATAGCAGTATTAGCATCATGGTTTGTTGAAGTATTCATAATTTAAGAAGATTAGTTTATTGAAACAAATTTATTATAAAATAAATGTACACAATTGAAGGAGATAAATTTGTAATTCGATACAAATTTATTATGTAAAATAAATGTATGACTATATTGGTTACCTTCAATTATTCATTGCTTATATGATCTATTTGCAAGAATAGTGTTTCTTTGCTTTTTGTTGGCTGAATCTACAGATCTTGATAGTCGTAAACTCATGAATTTTCATTTTAATCTTGCTAATGATTATGAAATACACAACCAAACTGTATGCATATTTGAAAGACAAATCAAGTGCATGTAAAGTGTAAAAAAATACTTGCCTGTGGTGGTAGTAATGTCTTCCATGTCAAACCACTTCTAGGAGAGGGAGAGAGAAAGTTAAAAAATAAAAATAAAAATAAAACTGAGAGAGAGACTTAGTTTGAAAATTAGAGAAGTCAATATATAATAGTAAAATATTAATATTTGGAAGTGGTATTTGATGCAGATAAGATTTCAATTGTGATCAAATTCATCTTCTCATTTCTGTTTTTTTTTTTTTTCTTGTCCTTGTAATTCATTTTAATTAGAAGTTTTTGTATTCTTGTTTTATCTAATTAGTTTTGAGAGTGATATTTGATTTAGATTGGGTTTATCTAATTAGTTTTTGTTGACCTTTTTAATTAAAAGTTGATATGAACAAAAAGTCTAATGTTAATCTAATATTAGTTGAACAGAATTCTATAATAGATTTTTTTTTTCCTTTATAATACACTATGCTGCTGCTTTTTTTTATTTATAATACAAAAAATTAAGAATTAGTCGTTGCTGCAATTCAAGATGCATTAAACATTTTTTTTTAATTGTAGTATACGTTACTGTAATTTAAGATGCATTAGAATTTTTTATATATATAAATATTTTCTTTTTAAAATTTTAAAAAAAAATATTCAATTTGATGAAATCACTTGACGCAACTACAACGTCTACGCTCAACTTTTATTACGTAGAATATGATTAGCATATAATATGATTAAAATAATAAAATTATTGGGCTTAAAACTGGCCCAACATCTCATGTGAGATGGGCCTATAATCTCATTGCTGCACGGTGATTTTATTTATTTATTTTTTTTAAACTCTCGCACTGGTAGTCTCGTTCTTCCCCTAAAACATTTCGCGCCCAAAAAGTACTTATTTACCTAGTGTTCCCGCCATTTTGAGACCTAAATTCATTCCCATCCTGACCCTCAGATCTCAACCACAACAAACCAACGGCTGCAATTTCACGAACGAAGCAGTCTCTCTCTCTCTCTAACCAGTTCTTATTCTGTATTTGATTTTCACAGAGCGATTTTGTTTGTGAAATCTGAAAGAGAAAAAGTAAAGGTGCGTAGTACTCAAAATGACCAAAGAGGAAATCGAGAATGGAACTGCAGACATGGAGATCGATCAGCGCGAACTTATGAACGGTGAGCGGAGCGAATTGAACGCCGTTCCTGAAGGTTTCAACGCCAGTTATCTCAAAGTCTATTACGGTAAATTACATATATATTTCTCCGATTTATTTTCTTTAATTATCGCTTCTGTATTATACAAATCTAGCTAGGTTTGAATTTCAGTGTGAATCTTCAATTTTTTTTTTTACTTAATTAAATAATTTATTTGTTTGTTTGTTCAATTTTGTGCCAGGAAAACTATTTCCATACGCAGATATATTCAAATGGATGTCTTATGGAAATGGTAAAAAATCACATTTCCTAATATTGCTCTTTGTGTGTTTATGCTTAGAAATTTTGTATTTGTTTGGCTAAAATACTGTTTTTTGTCCTACATTTTGCATGAATTTAAATTTTCAAGCCTAAACTAGAAGTTCAATTTCGTCCTTAAACTATTGAAAGGCATTTAGTCCTTAAACTTTGAAAAATATCTTTTTTCATCCCTAAATTATTTATTTTAAAAAAAAAAATTAGTTAGGTTGAAAAAAGTTCTTCAAAAAAATTTAGGGATGAAAAATGAAATTCGTGCAAACTTTAAGGATGGAAACAATATTTTAGCGTATTTGTTTCTTTTCTAAATATGTGCTGGATTGGTGTTTATAGATGGGAAGCATCCTGGCTGTGATGAGTCCTATTTCGGCCGGAGAGAATTTTCATTTACATTAGATAACGACATTTATCTGCGCTTCCAGTCTTTCAACAGCGCGTCCCAACTTGAAAATTCCATCAAGGAGAAGTGTCCATTTAAAATAGATATTGGGCCGGTGTACAGCGTTGATGTAAGTTGAATTGTTTTAACAGTTAGCGAGCATGGTTTAGTAGATAATTTAGTTATATCTAGTTGGTTTTCCAATTTATACTTGCTTGTTTGAATGAAAGATAGCAACAATTTTGGTTTAATACATACTTACCACATGTTAAAAGTTTTCAATTTTCTTATAGTACATGTAATGACTTGGGTTTGTAATTAGTACATGCATGATTCTGGAATCAATTTTGTGTATTGATGTTTGTTAAGCATAACAAAGCCTGGAACTAAATGCTAGGGTTCCTCTCTGTGGTAATGTGGTTTATTGTGAATTGCAATTTTTGCCCTTGTTTGCCTATGTACTAACAGCCCTATTCTTTTTTTAATCACTTCTATTCTGTAGCCTGCAAAGAGGCACGCATATGCACAAGGTGGCAATAATGTTTTCACTCCGGTGGAGAAGGAGCTTGTTTTTGATATAGTAAGTTGATCAAAACTTTGGGTTTTTTTTTTTTTTTTTTTTTTAATTGTTTGATTGGTAAGTTACAAATACACCAGTGGGTGGCGGGATAGTCTTGAACCCACTATCTCACTCTCCACTTCGCTTTTGCAAGAGGAGGTGCCATTTGAGCTAGTGCTCATTGGCAAATGTTTTGGGAGTTATTAAATAGACAGTATTTTACTGAATATTTGAGTGTGTCAACTTGTTTGAGATGTTTGATGTAGACTTATATCCACAGGATATGACAGACTATGATGATGTTAGATATTGCTGCTCTGGAGCTGATGTTTGCTTAAAATGCTGGACACTAATGACAATTGCCATCAAAGTGATTGATCCTGCCCTCAGAGGTATGTGTTTTTTTATCCATATGCATCAAGTAAATAGAGTAATATTAATTTGTATCTGATGTCTTATATTGACAAGTTAGATGGATGTTAGATCTTTCAGGGACTGTGTTTTAAATATACACAATGAAAGAGGCTCCATGGTAAACATTTTAGGGGGCTATTTATGTGGAGACTTATTGCTTGAAAGTTACTCCCCAATTTTATAGTTTTCAACCTACATTAATGAGGAGATCTATTATGTAGAGTCAGAAGCTCTCCATACTTGACTCACTGTATGAGATCTAAAAGAAACACTAATTCATATGCTTTTTCTAACAAGAATCCATACATTAAGGAGGATATTGAAAACTGGCTTTTTTGTATTTGGAACTCACGGGACATTGTTGGACCTATATATTAATTTTTTTTATTATCATATTTTATACTAATTGTATAGTCATATGGTTTTATAGAAGCCTTATGTTTTCAGTTGATTGATTTTCCACGTTGCTCTAAATAATTTGTTGCAGATGATTTTGGTTTTAATCACATTCTCTGGGTATATAGTGGTCGACGTGGTGTTCATTGTTGGGTTTGTGATCCAAAAGCAAGAAGGTTGTACATTAAATAATCAAATTCTGAAATTTCTTTTTCAAGTTCTTTGTTCATGATGCTCAAAGATTCAAACTGTATTGCCATTACTCCTGTAGGTTGACAAATGAACAGAGGTCATCTATTGCTGAATATTTCCGTGTATACAAGGTGGGTTATACTGTTTTGACAAACTTTTAACTTGGAGGAATTTTTTTTCATAAAGTTTAGTGAAATTTTCTGTATTCTGATCAGGGAAATGAAAATAGTCAGAAAAAGGTGTCTTTAACAAGTTCTGCCTTACATCCGTTCCTTTTGTAAGTGTTAGTATGTATTGACTTTTTAATTCTAGGCCAATTGTATCCTCTACTAAGACATATTCCATCTCTACAGGAGATCATACAAAGTCCTGGAGGAATTCTTTGAGGGAAATTTGCTTTCAAATCAAAGCTTATTTTCAATTGAGGAGAGATATGAGAAGATCTTAGAAATGATTCCTGATGAATGTACACAATTTCTTTTCCCTTTTCATGTATAATATGTTCTATGCTCATGGTTAGTGAAGTATTATATGTGAAGCTATCCTTGCAGCTATTACTTCTGAACTACGGGGGAAGTGGCAAGACAACAAAAAGTCCTCCATTTCAAAAGAAAACATTAACGTTGATCGATGGAAACATGTAAAAAAGATACTTAAATCAGGAAAACCGAAGGTATGGAATTTCTAGTGTAGCACAACTATCTCTTGCTAGGAACCTTGTAATTAACAATGGACATATGTGCCACACTAACCTGGTAGAAGAAAGTAGAAAACTAGGATGTAGACAGGGATTTTAATTTTGTATTTCTCTGAGGCGACCAGATGCCTCAATTGGAATAGGGGATTTTTCAGCCATCTTTGAGATCACGTTCTATTTCTTTTTGCCACTTGGTTGATAATATTGGATTCTAATAACATAGAAATTGCTTAAAACAATTTGATAGAACTGATGTCAGCAAAGTGTTTTGTGGATTGCATTGTATGATTGTCTGGGCCTAAGCCTAAGCTGTTGAATTCTTTTGTAATACAATTGGTAGACTGCCCTTTTTTCTACAAATGTGCACATCAAATCGTATCAAATTTTCAGCCTTAATTAGTTCATCTTAGATAGGGCCTTAATTGTTGCGATTTTCTTAGGAACAAAGAAATTCAGGAAGGCATTAAAGCCTAGTGCTCGTTGCTGGGGTCCATCTATGCAATGGATAGCAAACAGGCAATGGAAGGGATTTGAAGGAGCTGAATGTTGGAATACTTAGGATAACCATAGTTGTGACAATGGTTTAATGATGCGTTTATGGAAAGACTAGGACAAGAACTTTTATAATCTTGTTAAGAAATTTTAATGGAAACTTAATTTTGTTTTACATCTTTCCCTATTTCAGGCACAAGGACTGGGAAAGTGCGTTGAAGAGATTGTATTCTCTTTTAGTTACCCTCGACTCGATATGGAGGTTTATGTTATTACTCTTACTTTTTCAAAGTGTACATTCTTCTCAGGATCATAACTTGATACAAATAATGGTTATATACTCCTTAGACAATCAAGCTTGTTATATATGACATATGTATACTAACTCTTCATCTGACCTATCTGTTGTTGGTATTAGGTTTCAAAACACATGAACCATTTGCTAAAAGCACCATTCTGCATACATCCAAAGACAGGTTAGCACCTGGAGCATATGCCCACAATCCATATCAGATATTAGTGACCATTTTTAGTTTATCTTTTTATTATTATATGAAAATACGCTGCTAGATAATTTTTTTGAAAATATAAAGGGTTTTGTTTTGCTTTGAATACCAAAGTTTTTAAACCTAAACTAGTAATATTACTTATCAAATACTAGTGATGAAAGTTATATGCTTATCATAAGAAACCTCTGATAAGTAATATTAACTGCCATCTGTATGGTAGAAATTGCTTAGTTATGTGGCTCATAATGGTATTGTATAGTAACTTATTCTCATTATTCCAGGTCGTGTTTGTGTTCCTATTGATCCGAATCGTTGCGAGGAATTTGATCCTACTGCAGTACCAACCCTTTCCAAGGTACTTGTGATAAAATGAATTTTTTTTAATTCATTTGAATGATTGCTTGCCAGGAAGATTTTTCAATCCAAGGTGAATGGTTTGAAAAATTCTCATCCTAGTTCAATTTAGATTTTGTTATAATGATGTAGATCTTAAACTTCTGTGGAATTTGTCTCTTGTTTCTCATGAAGTGTTATTTGATTTTGTTGAATTTACAGGTCTTAGAGGAAATTAACATGGGAGGTTTGGGAACAGATGATGACGGTATGTTAATACAAACCTAGGACATTATTTACAGTTTTTTCATTGCCTTTGCATCACTATTTTAGCTACCCAAATTTTTATGCATCCTATCAATTTTTTGGTGGTTCACAAAAAGCAATCTGAAAATAAAAAATAGTTGATGCAAGGGTGGGGCTTCCTTTCCATTATGGTTTTCCTTAATTAGTATGGGACTTGATGACATCCAAGAAGTTAAATTGGAGGTCATAGTTGTATGGTTGGTCAACTTCTGTTTTAGGTTTGCAGGGTAATCCCTTTTACTGCATGCTCACTTTAATATAGATACCATTTGGATTTTTCTCCAGTATCACTGATGATGTAAATTTTGTTGCTCGACAGCAGAATGGGATAGAACCTCACTTGGAAAATCAATCAGGTTTTTCAGATCATCATTCTTGCAGCCTCTACTAAAGTCTTGCAAGGTATGCCTACTCTCTCTCATTATCCCTTGGTATGTTGATTTAGGAAATTGCCATCAGAATTGTCCTGGCATATAGCTTATTACAAATTTTAGGCAGCATTATTTATCTTTGATATCATGGTTCTTGGGCTATGTTTTGAACCATTCTAGGCTATGCCGATTAACAACATTCAGTGTTAGATAAAACGCAGACTTTTTGTGAAAGGGTAGGCTTTGTTGATGCTCCTGTTAGAACTTCCTCAGCTACTGCTATCCATACAAGAAACTTGATAAACAAATTTCTAGCTTTTCAAAATGAAGTTTTCTCCCTCCTTTGTCAAAGAATGTCAAGAAAGTTACTGATACATGTCTGTTTCCTCCTCTTATGCGTACGCTTAACATGCAATATTAAATGGAATGAACCCCTTAAATAAACATTCTGTTGAAGATGCTAGTTTTGGTGAGGAAACATTAGGTTAACTGTGCAATTTATGAATGTTGCAGGAGGAGATAGAAAATTCTTACAATGCAAAACTGCAACACTCAAAGACTTCTCTGACCTGGTAGTGCTTTTCTAAGTTTCTAATCAGCTCGTATCCGGCTATTAGAGTTCCTCTTATTTTATGTAAAATTATTTTTTTATGAGGTGCTATAATCATGATGGAAGTATATACCATATCTTGTCCAGAAAACAGGATCAATGTGTTGTGTAGCTTGCCGGTACCTTTCTTTTGTTTACTGTAAACTGTGGTTAATGCCCATGCAAAATTTCATGTATCTGCTGCTACAATGTTGCAACTTGCAAGAATGCTTCACTTTTTTCAAGACCTGCCGGTGCGCCCTTACAAAAAAAGAAAGTGCATGTTGTGGGTCACTATTTAGCAGAAGATACTTTTTCCAAAAAAAAACTGTTAAAAGAGATTTTCTAAAGCATTTAAATTCCACTGATTTCATTACATTCCCTTGGATGTCTTATATTTCTTGCCAACAAGTGGTTCAGAAGATTGTTTGATAAAGATAGGGCCATATATGAGCATGAACAAAGACTGCTGGAGCAAAGTTGAGTTTCACCTAATTTTTCTTGTTGCAATGTGATTCTCTCATACAGGAGCATAGAATTCATTCTAGTCATAACCAGAAATCACTGTTTGTAGAAATTGCTTAATAGTTTGACGGTAAGAATGTCAATTTCTAATCTACTTGCATGTGAGCCTGTTACAGCAGCTGCCTAATATATCAGTTATCTCAAGAAAGCTGCTAAGATTTTTTTCTCATGATTCTTTGGAGTGGTCTGGTGTCAAGCTTACTTCTCCATCATCTTCGAAATTTACTTCTAAACTTATAATTACTTAGAAGTAAAAAAAAGTAGGCAGTCTTGCATCTTATCCTGTTAATTTGTTTCTTGATAAAACAAATCCCTTACAATTGAAATAGGGCCAATGAAGATTTAACTTGAAATTGACATTAAAATTCACTTGGGGTCACCATCAAGTTTGCGTACTGAATCGGGCATTTTATAGTCTATTTCTTAAGGATATTGAAAAAACCTCTGAGATACAACCAAACGAAGCACTTTAGTTTCACCTTTCTTTTGTGTTTTCCTACTTTATTATTGTCATTTGAATAATTGCCCAACTTTCATTTCTTTCATCTGTAGCTACCTTCTATCATATATCAAGCATAGGAATCACAATGGTACAAAAGTAAGATACTGCACGGAACTGCTTACAATATTGTTGTCGTTCTAAATATGAAGAAGCATCACTATCTCTCAGTCACTCGAATAGGGCATTGGGCACAGGACTTGGACCACCTCTTCATACACAGCTTCTTAATATTTAAGAGGCATGGAGGATTAGCTATGAAACGTGGACAGATTCTAACTCTCTAAGATAAGAGATCAGGTTGTTTTGTTATTCGTCATTATACTGGGCATACGTCATGTGAAACGTGTAATTTATTGGCAGGAATTAGGTATCAGGTTTAGCCTTGAACAGTTGCTTTATAACACATTAACATCTGCTTGGAAATGTATTAGTATAAATTAATACAAAAACTATAAGACTTTTATTCCAGAAATAACATAGAAATAGATTTAACTAACAAGTGACCACGTACAGTATAATCTTACATCACTCTGTGTAGGAGGGTAACTAGCTCAAAGATAATTCTTAAAGCCTTCAAACAAAAAGCAGAAGGCTAAAACATAACCTAATAGCCCCTAACTAAGCTAGAAAAAACCCTCAAAAGTCGACACTAGATTGGAATAAGAAACTATGAAATTAAAGCATCTGCCTACGGACTACGGACCTCATCACCACCATATACACTTAAAAATCCTGCTTCACATTCAAAGAAAACTCCTCCAAAACTTGCAAGCATTTTGACAATTCAGCGTCCGAAACACATAGTCCTCTGATCAGAAAGAACTTCCCAGATCAATTCGGGATCAAACGAAGGCATCTTTGCCAGTGAACAGCCTTCTAAATCTGATTCCTCTGCCAGTGCCATTGCCATTGGGCACTCTGTCGAAACAGAGGAAGGTGAATTCTCACACTTCCAAAACCCATCTTCAGAAACTGCAGGTGATAACAATTCACTGCCCCAACTATCACCAAAAACCAATGGTGACAGTGGTACCGATAACGATGACGAAGACGATGATGAGTCCACCTTCATTGTTTTCTCAATTTTACTACTAGTACTGTTACCTTCACCACCACCTGTGCTTTTCTTTGCATTTTTTTTAGCTTTCTCTCTTTTCACCTTTTGACAAATTGCTTGAATTTTAGCATCAACGGAGCTCTTCAAAGCATTCAATCTTGCACAATCTCCGAATCCTAACTTACATGGATCCTTAAGATTTGGGAAATTCAAGCGTGCATATTCGCCACGAAGCTTATAAGCGGCACGATCATAAGCATAAGCCGCGGCTTCTGCCGTCTCATAAGTACCCAACCAGACTCTCATTCTGTTCTGGGGTAGTCTAATCTCAGCAACCCACTTGCCCCAATGTCTCTGTCTCACTCCCCTGTATAGCTTTTTCTTGCAGGGACTTTTGTAACTGCTCGTGCATACAGAGCTCTGAAGTGGGATATTCAAAGAAGTATGATTAAGCAAACTGCTTGGTCGGTTTTCTTGCCAGAGCTTTTGTAGAAGATCTCTCTGGTGGAGATAAACAGAGGAACCCAGAGGCTCAAAAACAGGGTTAGTGATAGCGATTGATGGGCTGCAATGAGAGAATATTGAATCCAAGGTGCTAGTGCCGCCTGTTAATATGAGTTGAGATAACGAGGATCGGATATCAGCACCATCAGTGTTTGTAAGAGGAATGTTTTGGTCTTGGTTTGTATCCATGGTTATGGCAAAATTTAAAGCTTTGTTTTCAAGGAAAAGTGGAATATAGAAAGGAAAAAAAAAAAAAAGGTTGGAAAACAATGTGTAGGAAACAAGGACACTAAAAATTGGTCCTTTTTTTTCCTAGCTATGATGAAAATTGGTAACCAGAGGTTATTGGCAAAGGAAAACAGAGAAGATATGAAAGTTTTAGCGAAGGAAAACAGAGAATGGATGAGAATGAAAGAAAAAAGAAACAAACTTTAGCTTTGAAACAAAGTGATCGAAGGAATTATGTGGATTTGTGAAAAACTCAAAAGAGATATTGGGTTGTTCACAGAAGAAGAAATTTTTTGGGTTAATAACCTTCGAGAACAGAGATCATGAGAGGAAAGTTATTGGAGGAACAGAGTTAATCATGGAGGAAAGCTGAGGTACTCAGGGAATAGGAAATGGAGGAGATTTTTTTTTCTTGGTATTGAAAAGAATGATTTTGAATTACTATGCTGAGCTTTGGTGGTATTTATAGCTGCAGAGTGCACAGTATAACGCTTAACAATGATTATTTTCCCCCCTTAAAACTCCTTTTTCATAATATCTAAAAGTCTAAATTGATTGAAACTCTAGTTATTACGTGGTGGCCTAATTATATCATTGAAAAATATGTAGTTATGGTGTGTTTGGATGACATAATTTGGACACTTGAATTTAGATTTGATTGATTAAAATTTAAATAACTTGTTTGAAAAGTTTAAAAATTGTCAAAGATTTAGATTTGACAAATCCACCTGAAATTTTAAACCTTTAAAATGCTTGAATTTGAAATAATTCTTAAAATCGATGGATTTAAAATCCTTTAATTTCAAAATTTTTTAATTTAAAATTCAAATCCAAATCCAAGTTTGTAAACACAACCTTAAACAAATTGTTACATTAGAAAAAAAAAAAAAAAAAAAAAAAAGGAGAGTACTGTTATAAGGATTGTGTTAACGAATACCTTACCAGTTAACAACACCTTTTTTTTTTTTTTACTTTTTTTTTAACAGTTTTTTTGTCATCTTTTGTAACTTTTTTGCAGTTTTATACTATTTTTTACACATTTTTATAACTTTTGGCAGCTTTTTGAATGAAAAATACATCCTTAACCAGCATAATTTGCCTTGTTATAAAGAGCTCCCACAAAATAATGCAGAAGAAATCAGTAGAGAAAGACGTACACATTTACATTACACATTTAGGCCAGGGTTTGACAAAAGTTAACATTTGACTCCGTGTGGTCCCCACTAGACCGTACTTCTCTATCTTTATATCTCTCTCTCTCCTCTCTGTGTCAGTACTGCTCAAAAAAGCCACTTTATTGATTTATTACTTGGACAGATTCAGCTTCTGTAAAGCAATTAAAGTCCACACCATCATAACTTTTGTGCCACGCGTCTCATTGCCAAACAGATCTCTCATCTGCTTTTCTCTAGTCTCGTGCAAGAGAAATTTTTGCCTTTTTATCCGCCACACTGCCTTTCCTTAACTAAACTTCGTACCCTGGAACCACCATGCAGCTTGGCTTATAATTAGCTATCTTTAACCCCTAAACTTCCTTCAAGTTTGAACCGTTCAATAATTGTTCCATATTTTGATTGAAGTTTTGAAGAATTTTTTGTTTTTAATCAATTTGGAGTTCATAAGTTTTATTTACTGCACTGTCAATTCATAGGATTTTTCAAATTGCAAATGAAATAATTTGAACAATATGTGTTTAAGTTTTAAATTTATCATGAAACTTTTGATTTAAGTCATATTCTTGACAGACTAATGAGAAAAGGGTTCAAGTTTAATTTCAAGCTTTTGTTAATGAGTGTCTTAAGAACACAAGTAAAGATACACTTAGTGTCGGCTCTACTATATATACAATCGTCAATCAATGCATTCGCTTAAGGCCCTAAGTAGAAAAAAAACCCCCAAATTTTAATCAATATGATTATTTCTTTAATTAATTAAGCCCAAATATTACCCAAAAAATAAAATAATTTTTTTTATCAAATGAAAAATAAGAAAAAAGAGAGGGAGAATGATGTTCACAATATTTTTCAAAACATTTTTACAGTAAATCCTAAGTAGAAAGTTATTATAGACTGTAAGTGATGACAAAAAAATAATTTCAGTTGGGGATACAAATTAGAACCAGTAACAACTTAATACCTAAGATTTTTTGTGAAAATATTGTAAATGTAGCACTTTTCAAAAAATAAAAAAGAGAGCAATATTCACAAAAAATTCACAATAGTTGAGTTGACAACCTTTAACTAGTTCTCATCCAAGTCTACCACTAATATCACCCTTTTACTTACCGCTATTAATTTTTCATATTAACAAGTATGAAAAGTTTTGTCAAATTTTTTGTATCTATATACTTTCTAAAAAAGAAATTATACGTAATTTATGTTAATTTGTAATAATTTTGCGTCTAAAATAAGATAATATAATTTAAATAGTATTTTATTTTTTAAAAGTCATATTTAAATATATAAAAGACCTCAATTTCAGTTTTCATCCCAAATGCACTAAGCCACCCTGGATACATTAAATACTTTTGTATAAATGTCAACAAAGATCTTTACATTGAAATGGAGAGGTAAACCACTAATAATAATAATCTATATAAGGCTATAGAAGTAAGAAGATGCGTTGGACTTTATGACTTTTTAAATATATATAGTATATACTTTGGTATTGGTTCTAGAGTTAATTGGTTGGTTAATATCGTTGCGCGTAAGTTGGGTTAATACTAAATAGACCTCAATATTGTTGTATTCAAGGTTAGTTAACTCTTTCGTTCATTTAAAAAAAATCGTAATTCTTGTAATCGTTAACTCTTGAAGCAAAATTTTGTGATGTTTTTCTACTTTATAAACTCTTATTATTTAGAAATGCTAAAGTGGGAAATTGAAAAGGGGGTGGGGGGGGGGGGGGGGGGGTGTGGGGGGGAGGAATAAGATATAGAAATTCTTGTGAATGATAGCAAGCATTACAAATTCTGGTGCCAATCTTTATTTTATGTTATATTAGAGCTATAAAATAAATTGTATTGAACATAGTGTCCTATCAAAGTGGCAAATCATATTGAATATTGATAATAATAAAAAAGTGCGCATGTGTATATTATATATATAAAGTGGTTTATAGAGTTTAAACTTATGATGTTCACCCCATAATAATTGTTTTTATTATCAGTCTAAGACGCTAATTGATTTTTTGTGTAGGCAGAAATTGAATTTTAAGTCTCTTATTTGACCACAAAAGACGTTATTAAACGAGTTAATAAATTAAAAATAATAATCACAAAAGAACCAAGTTTAGCGGCTGTCTTTTACCATCTTTAGATAGCTAGAATTTTACTATTTTTTAGATTTCTAGAATTGAGAGCTAAGCAAAGCGGGAGATTTGGCAGAGGACCCCTCTCGAGTTTAGGCACTCGTGCAAGAAATGTTTGCAAGTTGCCAATTGCCATTTCCCGTTGCTTGTAATTTCATTCTCCATCTATAATGTGGCATGCACCACTCCCGTGTGCAATTGTCAATCAATAATGCATGCTTGCATAACTTTGTGCAGGCATTCTTTTTGAATTATTGGTCCTTTCAAGACCTATGAGATGGAAACAAATCACACACTAGCCTGTTAAAGATATGAATATCTGAAACTCACATGCCTAAATTGTACCTTCACTAGACAAGCTCTTGCCCCAAAAGAAAGAAGGAAAAAGAAGAAGAAGAAGCCATTATCCAAGCTGAGATTAAATTCTATAAGGATGAGGTGTAAAACTCGTGTTTTACACCATCTAATAAGTGATTATCACGTCAGCATTTTACTTAAATTCAATACATCTTACCACACTTAATAGCATCTCAATAAATTTCCAATTTGGTTGAATTTATATATGGGTATTAGAATTGATTAAGTGTGATTGTATTTATTCCTAATATATGATAAGATGATGTGGCATGTTGGGATTGAAGGGATATAACATGAGTTTTGCATCACGTCTTTATAGAATTTAATCTCATCCAAAGCTAACTATGATATTATTAACCATATATATGGAGAGAAATTTGTTTTTGACAAAGTGAGATTTTTTTTGTTGTTGTATTTTTTTTTCCAGGAAATTTGGATCAAATTAAATGAACTTCTTATTCTTCTAGTATTAAATTGGAAGTCTCTAAATTTTGAGAAATAACTGAATTGCTCATTATGTCTAAATTTTAGTCACACTTCTAAATTCTTTATATTATAATTTTTTTAATAGAAAATCTTTTTGAACTAAAATTTCATTAAAAAAATTACTTTAAATTCATGTATCCATAAAGGTTTAGATAGAAGGAGCAATTTGAGAATTTCTTAAGGTTTAGGAGCTCATAATTTTAAATTAAAAGATCAAGGTGTTTGTTTTTTTATCCAAATTCTAGGGGTGTTTGCGTGTGTGTATCAATAAGCTTAAGGTGTGTGTTTAAATTTATTTTTTTTAATTTTATTTATTACATAAAAGTACAACTATAACCAAAAAAAAAACCCTACATTTTCTTTTAAACAAAATTAAGCATAACCAAATCGAATGTAAGACCACCAAAATATTCACTTATTTCCTGTGATTTGTATATAATAAAAATATTATCAATAATCCAAGAGTCTTATAGTTTAAATAACAATACTTAGTATTTCTAATAAAGATTCCAATATTCAAATTTTTCTTTGCATGTTTTAATTACATAATATTATAAAAAATAAGAAGTATTATCAATAATAAATTAATGTAAATATGCTATTATATATAGTATTATACTAGTCACAATTTACCATTTTTACCATTTATTATTATTATTTTTTAAAAGATGTATCTTTAACATTGTTTTCTATATATATTTTTCCCCTCCGATTGGGACTTGGGATGGAGCCACTGGTCGAAGAAGGTGAGGCCTTCTCTAAAACTCTTCCAAAAGGGTCGCTGAGTGAGAAAGGTACGTATCATACCGTAGAGGACCCATCCCAGCATGGTGCGTTAAATATGTAAAGGTAACGTTGAAATAGTAGTAAAGGAATGGCTTAGGGTAGTCTTTGAAAGACAAAGCTCATGAGAAAGGACCACCCATTATATGGCCTAAACACAACAACAACAAAAAAGCTTTTGCAATATTTGTATTTCCACGTGAATAAACCTAACAATTGTCTTAGAAGTCAATCCCAAATAGTTTTCTCACGTTGCCCTTGTTATATAGACTCATCGTTTTATTTTCATATATGTTTAGCGGTTTACATATAAGATAATACCATAAAAGATTACTAAGTTTGCATTCAAAATTTTAAGTGTTGTCATTTTTTATAAAGAAACAATGAAGGATTTTGTGTACTTTTCCCACAAGTAAATGTTCTATTGAAAATTGTTATCAATTTTAACATAAAATGAAAAGCATTTTAAAAAAGTTTCTGTGTTTTTTTAATTAACAATTGTATTATTTATAAATATTATATGATGATTGCTCTTTAATTACTATAAAAATTAATACCTATCACACTAGTCTTATAATGAATTAATGATCACTCTTTTTATCATCAAAGATTTAGGTAGATTTTGATCTCAAATCCCAACACAACAACAATACCAATTGAAATATCTGTTAGAATTGTGTAGTTAAATAATTGAATTTACAATAATTTAAACTTTTGAGACAATAAGTAATCTAACATGATATTAAAGTATGAGATTCCAAATTCGATTCTTGTCTTTTCTATTTTACCTCTTAATAACTTAAGTTTTTGAAACAATCGACAATTTAACAATATCAAAAACCTACCAAAGTATTTTAAATAAAAATATAAAAATGAGTTCTATCTTTTATCTCAAAAAATATATAAAAATGATTAAATATAATTTTTTCACAATTTATTAATTGACAAATCATGATTATACTAACATCAATTTCGAAATATTTATAAAAATTGCGTATATTTATAACATATCATATCAATAGTTTTAAAAAAGTTAGTACAATATTTACTATCGTAGAAAAAGCACAGATATTTTTTCTTTCAAATACTATTAAAAATAATTTAGAGCCAGCAAAATGAGGCATAATTGATATTTGAATTTTACAGGTTTGATACAAAAAGGTCTGTTTTGGCAGTACGTGGATTTAGTCGCACGACAGCACGCCGACTATAGGCAAGTAGTCCTCCGTCCTTTGCTCTCGAGACCCACACGGTCACACGTCACGCCCATTTCCTTTTTCTTTGTCGACCACGTGTCGTGCTTTTATTTCATCACCGCAATGTGAGACTTTTTAGAATCTCGCGGATTTCTTGCCTTTTCCGGGAAAAGATTTTATCGGCCACGTAAAGTGAGGCAACTACAAACGATACCTTTTAATTTCTTGGAAGAAAAAGCAAAACGGCGTCGTCGACTTCATGTTATGTTCCCATTTCCCTTTCCAAGGTCATCATGGTACAGCAATACTTAACACAACTCACATCACTAACATTTTTACTTTTACTAAAAAAAAATATATATATATATATATATAATCCGCAATAACAAATTTGTACTTGAATGTTTTTATTAAAAATACAAATTAAACTACAAAATTCATTACTTTTTTTTCTTCTTTTTAGTTTCATAATTTATGCTAAAGTTATATGTACGTTATTTTCATATTGACCTATTATGACACTAATTTTATTTTATACTAATTAGAAAAATGTCTAATACCTAAGCTAGCCTTTTATAAGGAACACCTATTTCATATAATATGGAGCGAATTGACTATTTATTTTTGGATAATTCGATTGTTGGGAATGAAGAGATTTAAGGCCCATTTGGTTTAAAGGTTTCTCAGTTTTCATAATTCAGTATTCAGTTTTCATAACTCAAAATCAAAACCCATAACTCATAACTCAAACTCCATTATCCTTAAAAAAATCCAACACTTTTGTTTGGTCACAAAACTCAGTCATGTAACTTAGTTTTTAACTTCTCTTTTTGCCAAAATAATGGACCCACCCACTGACACTATATAGAAAAATATGGTTGCTACCCGTGTTCCTTTTTCTTTATTTATTTTTTTTCGGCACTTCAAACCTAGCTTCACCACCACCAACGGCAAACCCTTCACCCACCACCACCAACGGCAAACCCACAAATCCACAACTACAACCACCACCACTAATAGCTCTCAACACAACCACGACCTCCACCAAAAAATCCGAATGAATCAAAAATCCAAACCACCAACAGCCCTCAACCAAATGTGTTTGATTAAAAAAGAAAAAAAAAAAGGAAAAAAAAAAAAAGAAGAAGCATCAGGTCTTATCACGTTATAGCCATCACCATGTGAAGGGGAAAAAAAAAAGGAAGGAGAGCTCTGGGTTCTATTTGCGGCGAAGCTTGTTCTCTGGTCTTGGCTTAGTTCGATTCACCGACGAAGCTTTTGATCTCTATGAAGCATCAGGTCTCACAATTCGACTTAGGCTCAGTTTGTTTTACTGGCGAAGCTTGATCTCTAGTCTTGGCTCAGTTCGATTTGTCTGCTGTTGATACCCATTTTTGCAAATCTGTACCCAAAGGCCCATGAGGAAGAAAGCCCAATGAGAAGCAAAGCCCAAAGACCCACTAAGAAGATCGAAGAGTAAGAAATTTCCAAAGAAAGAAGTGCAAGTGAAAGAAATCTACAGCAAAACACAAATCTGCTACAAAATACAAATCTGCCACAGAATATAGTTTTACCGCATAATACAGTTCTCTGGCAGAATGGCTTTGGTAGATGAAGATAAATTGGGCCCAAGACCCTTTTGATCCAGTCAATATTATTTGGCCCGCAAATTTGCAGCAGAATACAGATCTGCCGCATAATACAGTACTTTGGCGGAATGGCTTTGGCAGATAAAGATAAATTGGGCTTAAGACTTTTTTGATTCAATCAACATTATTTGGCCCACAAATGCCTAAATCCTTTTGTATAAAAAAGATAGGCGTGAAAACTGATATGAAGAAACACGGTGAAAAGAAACAAGAAACGACAAGAAGTGTCAGTAGCAGGAAACACGTTAAGGAAAGAAAAGCTAAGCTAAAAGAAATGACAAACACAACAGGAAACATGTGAAGAAATAAGGCAACGCCACACAGCAGAACAAAACAAATCTGCTATGGTAGAAACGACGTGGGAACAAAAGAATACAAAAACAGAAGGGCCGGAGCACCATCAACTTGTACCCAGCCAATACAAGGGAGATAGGCCCACGTTCAAAGGAATTCAGAGGGCGTGGTTTGGTGGTGGGGGGAAAAGGGGGTCTATATTTGGTTTCCTGCCATAACTTCTTTTGGGCATATATCCTGTTGGGATGGTATCTTACCCAAAAAAAGTAATAGATGGTTGAGACCATCTTATGCATGCCACAGAGCTAGGTAGTGAGACAGCCCAAGGATAGAGGTATACAGCAAGAACAAACAAAAGGGAATTTTGTCCTGAAATGAGTAATGGTGCGGTAAACACATACTAGAGCAATGGCAGTGGTCGGGGCAACCAATGGGTTGGTGGGTAGTCTTGAAAGGATGCCCACAACAAACCAAATACAATTGGTGAAGCCCTAGGTATAAAAGGAAGAAATCCTATTGAATTAGCTCATTATAAAAGGAGGAGCTAGCCATGGATGAAAGGGGAACCTAAGGGGAAGGGGAAACCTGCACTTAGAAAGAAAGAGTCACCTAGAAAGAGGGACCCAAGAAAAGAAAAGACCCAGGTGAGAAAAACAACCCACGGCAAGAGAGTAGTAAGAAATTAAGGGTAAAAAAAAAGAAAGAAGAGAAATAAAAAGAAGAGAGAAAACATGGTAGGAATAGGGGCATGCATCAATAGACCATCTTTTCCTTCCCTCTTAGCAAACCCACTCTTTAAAGTCTTCAAAAGTAATAAATAGTAGCCATTTAGGCATATTCTTCAAAATGTATAACTTTTATGACAAGAGCCTATGACAAGGTTGTTCAAGTTAAAGTTTGGGTTCTTTCTTGGTTTACTTATTCTATGAACAGATTCAATACTTAATTTTGATTGCAAATATATTTGATTTCTCTCATTATAACTTCTATCTGCCGTATTTAGTCATCTTGATGTAGCACATTTTTTATCATGTTTGCCGCGTCAGTTGTCCTGTTGTGGTATTTTTACTTGCTGTACTAGTTATTCTGCTATAGCACATTTTCATTATATTTACCGTATTAACTATTATACAAGCTAAACATTTCCTGTCAAAGCTTTCCTCTTTATTTGTTACTACGTGTTTTACTTTTGACATAAACTAATCATTATCCTGCCATAAGTATATATATATATATATATATATATATGCATATATCTTTATTTACGAATATGTGTACATATTTGAGAATATGCTAACCCATTTAAACTAACATTTGTTTGATGGGTATTTTCTTTGGGTTTTAGATTTGTTTATGTGCAGGAAGAGGAAAAGTATTTTTGTCATAAAAATGAAGAGTAGTCATTTACACGGCAGAAGGTTTTGAAAGCATAACAAACAACTTTAAAGCACTGCAAAAAGCTTTAAAGTACAGTAGAAAGCTTTAATGCACAGCAGAAGGTTTTAATGCATAACAGAAGGCTTTATGGCAGGAAACTTTATTGCACAGCAGAAAGCTTTATTACACAGTAGACAATTTCACTGCATAACAGAAAGTTTCACTGCATGACAGACGGTTTTACTACACGGCGGAAGGTTTTGCTGCACAATAGAAAAGTCAATCCTGCGGTAGAAACTGGAAAAAAGTTCCTTCTGTGGCAAAAATGTCAATCCTACAGCATAAACTGGTAGCAGCAGAAACAGAAAAGTCAGTCCTGCGACAGAAACTGGAGAAAATTCTTCTGCGGCAGAAACTGGAGAAAAGTCTTTTGCGGCAGAAATAGAGGATAAGCCCACTTTGCTGCATCTTTCTTGGACTTGGTCTCAATGTTTGCGCACAAGCCGGACCAAATTGAGTTGTAGTTAAACCGGTCTCAACTCTTTTACTCAGAATATTTGGGCTCACTACCGTAGAGGCAGCCTAGCCCAACGCATAACAAAAAAGGCCCCCACATTGGCGAAGCTTGATCTCTAGGTTGGAGAGAGACGTTACTTGATGGGACAAAATCAAAACCCAACACCAGTGATCATGGTCTTGGTGTTTCGAGGCTCTCGCTTTGACGGTAGGGGTGGAACTAGGCTGAACCAAAGAAAGGAAGAAAGAAAGAACCAGACAAAGGAAGAAAGAAAGAAAAAAATAAAGAGAAAGAGAAGTCGGAGAAAGAAAGAAAAAGAAAAAAGTGGGAGAAGAAAGAGAGAGGATAAAGTAACAGAGATAACGCCATCAACACATATGGCCTCACAGAGGTAAAAAATTTACAAACCTGTCAATGAGATATGTATCTCAGAAACTGAAAACACCAATTTGGTGTTTCCGGTTTTTGAGTGAGAGTGATGAAAACAAGATTAGGAAATCAATCCAAAAAAAAAAAAAAAATTTATGTAGGTCCCATGCTTTTTCATCACTAAGTTATGGGTTTTCAGTGACATCACTAGAAAAAAGCCTAAACTAAACAGGCCTTTAAACTTTGGATTTCTTTATTGAAAACACTAAAAAAAATTTCAATTAGTTGAGTTTTAAATTTCTTGACCAATTCCAATAATTCTAAAGAAAGAAAAAGTATTAAAAATAAAAATGTCGTGTTATATATTAAACTTATTAATAGTTTGCATCGTCATTTGGGTATATATAATAAGACCAGGCCAACTCCATCCTTTTGGGGTGTGACATCATGGTGTTGTCATGGAGGAAAGATGACGTCATGCTGACTAGTAAGGCGCTCAAGCCCAGTGTGCCCACTCACATGGGTTTTGGGCCCATGTGGTGATTTGTCAAGAGTTGGTGACTTCGTCACAGACCTGTCATAAAAAATAAAAAATAAAAATAAAAGGTCCCCCACATATATTGTCCATGGCTGTGAAATATACAGTACATAGTTATCTCATTCTCAAGCATTTATAGCATGGTGTACAAGCACACACATGGCACGTTAAGCTTTGGATAAGTTTCTCATACTTTTTTTTTTTTTTTCATGTTTTAATGATTAATAAATTTATATCGACAACTTATCTGATATATTTTATAATTTATTGACTGACTAGTTATAAATTTATAATTGTTCTTTCTCAAAAAACGTTATAATTGTTTGGTGCAAAATGATAGTACTAATAAGTTTATGTCTTATCATTAATTACAAAACGATAGTGATATTACTAATAATTGGTTGGTATTCAAGCTCAATAAATTGCAAAAATTAAAATATTGTGATATATGTTTTTGATTTACTAAAAGTTAAGTAGAGAGATTTAGATAATTTTTTTTCCGAGATTTAGATAATATTTTTTCCATTAAAAATACTAGAATGTGTCAGTTAAATTACAAGACTCTTAGTTTGTGAAATATGTTCATATTTTTACTATTACTCTTTAATAATATGAGTCCCACCCTAGCAAATCAAAGTTTTTATTCTAATTAGGTTGGCTTGAATTCTCACTCTCTTCTCAAGATTATTGAAGACAAATAAAGTAAGTTAATAATTCAAGTTAAAAAACCCAATGTGTTCTTTATGACCTTGAGGCTTGAATTGTCTAGCTTCAATTATCCTTAACCAATCGAAGAAGATGGAAAAAGACAAGAAAATTTTCAAAATTATTCATTCCTAAGCTAATATGGTCCCCAGTCCCTACTTTTCGTGACCTTGATGTGTTCACTTTTATGGCTTTCATTTGGGCCTATCGATTATCGCTTGTGCCCTTGTCTTAGATTGGTGTAATAGAATTGTTATTATAAGATTCCATGTGAAGGAGATATAAACCCTATTTTCCATCTATATATTGCAGCACATCCTATACCCATGTGCCCAAAAAGGTTCTTTACTCAAAGTCTCAAAGGCAAACACGATCCAGATTGTTGATATATTAGTTGTTGGACTGGACCTGCTGAAAATGAAATAGTTTGGTAAACCTAAATCCTAGGCTAAAAATATAAGAAAGATTGGTAAACTAATGCAAATTGGTTAAGAAAGAATAAAATATTTTAATATTTTATGTTGTTTTTTCTTTCCTAGTTGAATTAAGATTTATTTGCTTTTACAAGTTCAATTAAAATCCTTTTTCTAGTTGAATTAGGATTTTAATTGTTTTCTTTTCTTAGTTAAATTGTTTTTCCTTTCTCAAGTAGAAATAGGTTTACTATTTCTTTTCCTAAAAGGAGTAGAAGAAATCCTATTCCTATAAATACTATTTATAGAAGGGTTGATTATTGTTATCATGTGTTTATTAATAAAAGTTTGCTAAAAAGGTTTTCTCTATTATTTTGCATACTAGCCTAGTGTTCTTGGAGAACTTAGATTTCGTGGAAAAGTTGTAGTAATTGTGTGTTATAGATTCTGCTTCTACACTACGCTGCATCATAAACCTAAATAGTACATACAATGTGTCGGTTGTATTGCCTTGTATTTGATTATTTAGATTACCAACGTGTGTAAAACTATTGCTTCGAGAGACATGTTTAACTGTGCAAAAAAGGATTATATGGCTTTTGGGTGTCAAATTCCTACAAATCTCTAGTTAATCTCAGTGTAGCCCGTTTGAATTTAGGCATAAAAGTGTCAGAAATAGGATAATGGGTTTGATCTTTGTCTCATCAAGGTCCCCCCTTTCTTCACTGCAATGAGCTGTCTTTAGACCTTGGTCATCTTGGAATTCTTCAATTTTATTCTTTTGATAGCATATCTAGGACCAAGTCGGTTTGACAATTCTCTTACTCCCATAACATCATGAATTAGACATAAGTTTTTAGACCCCACCTGTGTTTGAATATATCATATAATGAGCAACACCTTTTAGGACTAATAATGGACTTCAGGAAATGATCAATTATAGGGCTGTACATTTATGATTTTGAGAGATAACAACCTTATTACACAGTGGCTTTGATTGTGAAATCAAAATTCTCTTTAGGCCTAAAAGGTTTAGGACTTTGTTGCAGCTTCTTGTGCTCCTATTTGAGCCCTTAAATGAGGGAAAGTTGACTTTGAGACCATGTGAGAGATGTGAAGCGCCGACTGCCCAGTTTGATGTGCCTTCTGTGGATCTCATGTGATTTGAGAAGTGTTAGAGGACAGGTTGTTCACATAATTATGGTTCGATTCAACTATTTCAGGTAAAATGATATCATTTTCTATGGTTGTTTTTAGTTTGTTCTCATTTGCAATATTATAATATATATATATATATATATATATTTTTTTTTTTTATTCTAAAGAAAAATGACTGATCACGTAAGAGTTTAATTTGCATTTAACGCTCCTCTACACCGGATGTGACACAAATACAACAAATATTTTTAAAATAACATGTGCTGTCTTGGATCTCTTCTTATGCACTACTAGACATCTAAGTCTAGATAATTGCTGAATGCAAATTTCAACGCATTAGATAATAGTTTGCCCATTTATATAATAGGCTTGTTGTATATATCGAAAAAATTACTGAAATTTTCATATCTCACTCACATAACATTTGAGAAAGTATTCTGAACCCACACAAAACAAAAACATAAGGAAAGGGTGGTGAATCATTAGGAATCAAGAGATAAGCATAGGCTAATGACTAATGAGGTTTTCCTTCAACTAGTATTTTAGGTCTTCGACGTAATAGTAGTAGAAGAGCAGGTAGGCCTAGATCCACCGATCTAGGTAGGCCTAGAGACTAAAGTAGTAGAGCTACCCAGCTAGTTGTGGGCCTTAAGAAATTCTTGAATACACCGACTTGACTTTGATTTTGTGTCGGGCATGTGACTATCAAAAGATGATTAAATAACCTGCTGCTCAGGCCTGAATGACATTGGCATGCCTTAGGCCCAGCTCTTTGTCTTTGGTATGAAAACAGAACCAACCTTAAAATGAGAAGGGCCCAAGTTCAGAACCTAGAGCATTTACATTTATTAAGTTTGGCACTGAATTTACTCTCTCTCTCTCTCGAACTGGACTGCATTGGTGTACCCTTTTTTTAACCCAAAAAAAAAAAAAAAAAAAAAAAACCCTTATTGCAACTTGCAAGAATGTGAGGGGCTATTTTTTTCCCTTTCTTTTCCAAAATAAAATAATTTCATTAACTAACCTACAAGATTACAAACACAGATCCACCCTAAGAGAAAGAGCCCTCACCAAATGAGTGGTTACGTACTCTCAATTTATATCCATATAAGTTAAATAGCATTCTGATAAGCCTAGCCAAATTTTTAGTAAAAAATTATAGTTAAAAAGTTCCGTTTACATTTTAATTGCTCACTTCTTCAAATTCACCTTTATCATACTTTATATTCTTTCTCTTGTTAGAGCATTCACGATTAGGCTCATTCAAGTTTTAATTTGATCTAAAAGTCTCACTTTTATTATTTTAATATATATCGGCTTCAATATTTTTTTCTCCAAAAATAAATAATTGGCAGAAATCAGGCTTCGTCAATTTGGGGGGCTAGAGTGGCGTGACAATGTCCATTTGCTGGTTGGGTGGCGGCTTTAAGTGTTTTGTATCAAAAAAATGTTTTGGAGTGCATTTTGGATTTATTTGTGAGTAAGCTTTTAGTGGCAGTGTGGCTGGTGAGGGTTTCAACTTTCAATTGGTGACATACTTTTGTTTCTCAGTGATGAAGTAAGACTAAGCGTTTGCTTGGCTCCAAGTTTTTCTACAAAACTTTTAGATTTTAATAACAATGTTTTAAAACTTCACATTTTTCTTACTTTTTCAAAGTATAAGTACACTTTATCACACTTTCAACAAAAAGTTAAATAAGTTAATATTAAACACACAACTATAATTTTAACCTTTTGTCTTATATTATGCAAATAAACTGTCGAAAATAAACTATTTTCAAACAGACACAAAGCTCATAAGCTGATGAGCTTAAAAGAGATAAGGTTAACTCTTGCTTTTGGCACGGTTACCTCGGTGGGAGGGCAAGGTGCTAATAAATCATTTTAGTGAAATTTACTTGCAATTGCACCAAAAATTCAATTATTCAAGATCCTTTGAGAATTCCTTCTTGACAATGACAATCACCACATTGTCATCATATACTGTCGTCATGCTTGAATTGTGTCCAATGGGGGTTTCAATTGAGGGCATGGCATGACAGAGTTTCCAATAGGGGTTCCAATGGTGGTGTGATGCTGATTTTTTGGTCCCATAGTGATTTGGGTTTGACCTTTGGTAATGGGTTTGTGCCTGTGGTCTGGATTTTTGTGTTTGGTTGATTTGTTGTTGTGTCTTTAGGTTGATCTTGTTTTTGACTTTTTGTTGTTGGTTGTTCTTAGGTAATGGCATTCAAGTAGTCATAGGTTATGAATTTATGATTGTCGGTTTGTTTGGGAGAAACTAGTTCAAATTTAGTTACAAAGTTAAAAATGCATTAAGTAATGTGAAGAAATGACCAGCATGGTTTAAGAAGCATTTATAGGTAGTGCCGGCTAAACCTCTAGGCCATTTAGGCCTTTGCCTAAGGCCCCTACTTGTAAGAGGGCCTTCAATAGTACTAATATATTATATAATGTTGTGAAAAAAGAGAAAAAAAGAAAAGAAAAAATAAGGCCCGCCTAAAAGATTTAAGACCCACCTAAATTATTTAAGCCCTTAATTGAAAATTGAGAAGAAACAAGTTATTTATAACTGTTTCTCACAAAGCAAATAGATTGAAAGAACATAAAGTCCAATTAAATTACCAAATCTTTAGCTTTCTCAGAAATAATAATAATAATAATAATAAATCACCACATCGAAGTATCCTCTGAATCAAACCTTTGTACCACATTTCATTAAGAAAACTCATGTTTATTACTTGAAATGTAGAGAGGGAGAGAAAGAGAGACACCGATTTTCTCAATATACAAGTAACAAAATACATAAGAAAAGATAATAAAAGGCAGAAAAAAGAAAGAATAGACAAGTAACAAAAGGCAGAAAAAAGAAATAAGAAAAAAACGCTCACTCTCTCTATCTTGATTCTAAAAAAAAAAAAAAAAAAAAAAAAAAAAAAAAAAAAAAAAAAAAAAAACTCTTTTTAGTTGGCTTACTCATCAATTGGTGTTTTGCAATAGACTTGGTGTGCTCATAGATTTTCATTTTAGGTTCTTTTTTGTTTTCTCTTTAGTCTTTCCTTTGCCTCTTTGGTCTTCTTCATGGTTTGCTGCTAGGTTTTTATTCTCTTTTTTTGCTTAACTTTTGTTGTACTATTTAGTCTTTAGTCTTTTTTGTTTTTACTCTTAAATTTTGATTTTTTTAGTATTTTCTAGAAGACTATGGAATGGACTCACTTAAAGCATTGATTCTAGTCCTAGAGTTTTTAATTTTTTATTATTTATTTATTTATTTTTTTTTAAAGAAATTAAATTTAGTGGTATGAATGGATGGTGGGCTGGATTTAGTGGATCAAATTTAGTATTTTCTAGAAGACTATGAATTTATAATTAAATATAATAAAATGCTCTGTTTAAAGCTTTCGCTTAGAGCTCCTAAAGTTGTTGGGCCGGTCCTGTTTATAGGTTCATTGAAGTTGCTTTTCAAAGTTCAGTTTCGTAATCTCACTCTTTCCATAGCTTTCACCTAATTTAATTTCATGAACAATTATGATGCTTGGATAAATTTCCTTTATATATGCTACACTCAATCAAGCTATTCCTTTAAGCAATTTCACTTCAGAGAAGTGGAGAGCCATATGACTCAATTTAACAATGTTTGGTCTCTCCCTAGTGAAGAATTTGGGATTGGATCCCTTAAAAAAAGAATTTCATCTTAGAACAAATAACATATCATAATCGAAATTATATGGAGAGAGTTTCAAAGTGCACTTAGCTTGCATATTGCTTTAGTTTTATACTGTAAATTGAATCTATTCTATGTCGTCCAGTGTGGCAACTGGCTAAAGCATATTCCTTGCTTTGCCTCAGAGTTGAACATTTGTTGCTTTAATCAATGCCATGTGACCTAATCCACTAGGCTTCATGTCAATTTCTTTTTCCCTGTTATTGACACGATTTTAAAACTATTTACAGAAATATATTTTAGATCATGTATTTTTAGAAGTAATAAATTATGTCTTCATGTTTAAAAAATTATCCAATTAAACACTACAGTTTCAGAATTGACAAACATATTAAACCATGATACTTGAAAATTGTAACAAATTAAAACTTGATTTTATTGTGATTAAGGTTTAATATAAGTTGACTGTTTAATTTATTTTCTTTTGAAATAATATGGCTTAATTTGTTTTTATTTATTTTTTTTATATATATACAAGATAGAATTTTTACTCTGGTCTAATCTAAGTGTATATGTATGTGAAACTCTTTCCTAGAGACTTAAACTTTAACTCTTACCCCCCACACTCCACATGTATTTATACTTGTAAAATGATCACCATGTACGGTGGTAATATGGCTTAATTTGTTAAACCCCTTTTAAACTTTAAAACTTTAAGGTTGAAAAAAAAAAAATAAAATAAATTTTTGAACATACATATTGTGCCAAAAGCCAACCCAATTCGTTTTTCTTTTTGGCCTAAACGATCCTTACGAGAAACTCACAATCACACATAAACATTTGTCTAATGGAAATAAATAAAATAAAAAGAAAAAGTAGACAAGTTTGTTGATGTTGATGAATTTCCATTTCATGATCGCAACATGCCAGCAATTTCTTTGGTGACTGCTACTTTCAATTGGGTACTTTTAGATTCATTGGTGAGAGGCATGCTGAAAGGCTGAAACGCAACGTTTCGGCAACAGTATTTATTTATGTGTATATATATTTTTTAAAATGGTAAAATAAATACTGGGTTTTTTGGCTTCTTGCCTTGGTAACACAGCCATCTCTCCCACTATGTATGACTTCAGACTTCTCTGTTACAAAGCTGAGTCTATGTCCATGACAAGCATAGCTCTTTAGCACTGAGCTTATGCCAAAGTACACGCAAAGAAACGGTTTTGTCTTTCAGGTTAGCAATCTCACATTGTCCCTTCAGTTCATATGTGTGTGTGTGTGCGTGTGCGCGTGTAAAGATTACATTTTTATGCTATAACAAAAACACAATTTATGATGTCTCGCTTTTAGTTTGAACATTTGGGGTTCAATTTATTTGAAAATAGGGTCATCCTGTAGTGCAAACAAGTGGGTTTGACTTCGAATATGGATTCAAGTTTTGTTCTTTTAGTGGGGTTCATTGTGATCCTACTATTTATGGATTGTTCTTCTGCTGATTCGAAGGTAAAAATGAAGAAAGAAAGTTAATTTGATTCTGTATTGTTTCAATTGTTTAAAGGGCTAGTGTTGGTTTAATTGTAGATTTTGGATATAGGTGAATGAAGGTGCAAACAATGGTTTGGGTTCTGTAATTCCTGTACCTTTGAACAAAAAGGATGGTTTGGAAGATGAAAAAAAAGATGGGTCGAACTTGGTTTCGAATCCCACTGTAGTTGACAAGGTAAAGGGAGACCAAGTGGGTGGATCAAAGGAGGATCTTGGTGCTAAGACTGGGATAGATAAGAGCAGTTCAATTAGCCAATCTGAGTTGGGAGAAGTTGGTAGTGTGCAAAAGGGTGAGGGCAATTCGAGGAAGGAATTGAAAGGAAAGGGGAGTGGTGATGAAAAGCAGAAGTTGGGAGATGGGGCAGAATCTAAGGATGTGCCTAAGGATGTGGGCAATGAAGAGGATGGGGACTCTTCAAAGTCAGAGAGGAATGAGGGTCGGGGTGAAGAATGTGATTCATCTAATATGTGCAAAGTTGAGAAGAAGTTTGTTGCATGTTTGAGAGTTCCAGGGGATGGTATGTATTGACATTTTGTTTCTGAGATTTTTTCTGCAAGTTAATTGCTAATCTTACTCATCTTAGTTGTTTGACTGTGACATTTAATGTTATCCTCTCACATTTACATTTGAAGTTGACTCTATAATCTGGTCAAACTTAAAATACCTTGGAAGCATGGACACGGGTATGGGTATGACACGGTGACACTACAGTTTTTGAAAAATTAGGACACAACATGGCGGGGATACGCATATATTTTAATTACTAAATAAAAATTTATCTATATTTTTAAGCATTTATTTATTTTTCATATAATGTTAAACATGTATCAATTTAAGAGCAATAATGGATAATAAGTGAATTCAAGACTAATGAATGATGTTTAGAAATTAGAATACAAACCAAGGATAAGATCCAAAAGGGTAAATAAAAGATTATAATTGGATAAGTGTTCAAGATTGAAACTAAAAAGAAATAAAAGATAAGTGCCTCTCCCATATGCTGCAGTTTTTTCAAAACAAAAAAAGGACATGGCTGGGACATGTGTGCATAAGTGTCCTAGATGTGTCCTGTGACCGACAGAGGTACAACACCTCAAATGAAGTGTCTATGCTTCTTAGTAAAATACTCATTATGTTAGATTGTTTTTGTTTTTTTTTACTAAATTCGCAATTTTCAACTATTGGACAGAATGTGCTGATCACAAGTTGCGGTCATGTGAAAGAAAATATTATTCCATGGTTGCTAGGTGTTGTTCAATCTTTCAAGGATGTAATTTTTGAAAAATGCCTTACACTGGTACATTACTCTCTAATGAACATGGGTTAGGATGTGGTGCTAAATCCATAATCCCATATTTAAACACAATGAGATTCTTTTCAACCATTGCATTACCTCTGGACTGTGGCATCAATATGTATTTTAGTAATTTATTCCAGAAAATTTTGCAATGTAGGAAAGGGGGTTATTGTCTGTAATAAATTCAACTCCTAATTTGAACCATCTGTCCATGGTATAAAAATCAAAATGAGGTGTCAATTAGCAACGAATTAGATGACAAATCCTGGGTCAATTCCTTATTTGTGGACTGGATAATTTTAAATTTGTAGAGCCTTCTAAATCTAAGTCGGTCTGATTTATAATTCCATTCAAAATGATCATGCAGAATCATCTAATGAAAAATGTTTTCAATATATCATTCATATATGCTACTGCTTGGTCTGACATGCAGAATTACATTTGCAATTTCTTAAACTTTATACTTTTTGGAATTCTTATTAACAATCTGAATGTAATGATGGTTGCATTTCTTCAGAATCTCCAGATCTTTTACTTTTAATTCAGAACAAGGGAGAAAGCTCTCTCTCTGTTACCATTTCTGCTCCTGATTCTGTTCGGCTAGCGGAAAAAGAAGTTCAAATTCAAGAGAAAGAAGTCAAAGAACACATAAAGGTACTAATGAAGTCACTAATTTTTGCTTCAGTTTCAATCACAAATGAGCTTTCATTTAATAATTTCCTAGCCCTTATGGATATAAGGCATGCTAATACCTTTTTCAAGGGTTTTCCCTTTTTGTCCTAATTTGAATAAATCAAGAAAGGGAGTGATCATAATGAGCCTTTTCCCTCTTCAAAATATTTTATTATTTAAAAATACTTATATATATATATATATATATATATGAAAAAAGACAATAATTGATTGTAATGATATATTGCTTTCTGTGCTTTGACTTCTCCAAAGAAGTTGGAAGGCTGATTTTGGTTTTAATGACTGTCAATTTCTGATAAAAGCAGATTAAATTTGACATCCAGATAAAACAAAACATTTTTCAACTAACAATTGAACTTGGATATGTCAAGTTCCTTTCTTTCTGTTATAAGTTTCTCCTTAAATAGTTTTAGCTTTAGTTAGCTTCCCCATTCAATTGGTTTGTATTGCATTTGATGTTGCTGCATGCCTTCTGGAAGTATAATGGCCGTGGAGCAATTGGATGCTGGCATATGAATAGCAAAAAGAAATAGGGGAATAAATCCGACTGTCAGCCACTAAGGAAGCTTAGTCTGTTAAATGGATGATTCAAATTGGTTTTATTATGACATTGAGAAAAATTCCAATGCCCCTTAAGGCCTTAATTATATGCATTTTCTGCAATATCTTAGTTATCCAAGAGCATGTTTACTAAGCACAATGAATTGGAAAAGAAAATTGAAGTTCTCTGTTTAGATAGTTGATAGGCCTTTGACTATGCTATCCTTGTTTCTAGTCTGGATTTGATGGTTTTGGTGTTGTATTGTTAGTCTTGATGATTTGTAAGCTAGCAATCTTAGCTAGGTGGCCTTTGAAGGACTCTTTGTGTGTATCAGTGTGGCTGTACTCTGCTGGCCGTGTGCATTTGCTCTTTGTTTGTACTGTGTTTGTTCATCAATAAAATGTCTAAATGATCAAAACAAGAAAAGAAAAGAAAATATAGTTGATAGAGACCTCCAATCAAAGCTGTTTGCAGAAGTAACCAAAAAATAACACTAACTGCAATTTACATCTAAGTAGCATGGAAATAGAGGAAAGAAGATTCATTTAGAGTTTGTGTCTAGGGAAATCAAGACATTAATCCAAAAAAGAAGAAGCACCATATGATACAGAATCTTTAAGATTTTAGGACTAAATTAAATTTATTGATGAGCTCTTGAAGGGTTCTTAATAGGGTCTGATGTTTAAGTGGTCATTTAGGTTTAAGTAATAAAAATATTGCATCTTGAATGTGTTTGATAGCTGTTTGGTATAGAAACAGTAAATAGAACAAGATTCTAAAAAAAAAAGGGTAAATAGAACAAAAATAAAGAAAGATAAACGCTAGGATATCACACCTAACTTTTCTTAAGCAATCACACTTAGCTAGGAGAAGAAATCACACTCTCAAAGCTTACAATGAGCTGTCGGAATTTTATTAAACAATCTCATATCTACGTTATGAATGTTATTGACCACAATAGTTGCTTTTGTATAGGCTATTGCTAAATCATTTCTTGGAAGATTAGGGGGTCATTTGGTATAGGAGTTTAAACACATGTTTTCAATTTTTAAACAACATTACACGCATTTCTACACACTTTTTTACCCACACGTATTTCCAAAAATACAAACAATGTTACTAGAATTACGTTACTAGACGGCCCCTAGGGCTCTAAATTTCCTATTCCTAGAAAGATTAGGACTACTAATAACAAAAAAAAAAAAAAAAGTAATTTGTTGAAAAATTTAGACTCTGGTTGATAGAATTAACAAGTTTTAAATCCAAGTTGTTAATTAGATTTATTATAAATAAACCTTGTTAAAACAAACAAACATGAATATCATGCACAACGGAATAGTAAATAAGACAAGATATGATTACCGAGGAAAATCAATGAAACAAACTAGTTTTACAGTAAAAAAATCTAGAGGGAAACCTTCCTGAAAAGCAATTCATTATAGCAAAGAGAAGTTTCAGATCTACTATAAAATCTGTCTCTAAACTCTACAATCCCGTAGATGAACTTACGACATAAACCTTCTACTGTTTCACAACCTCTAAACTCTTTAATATGTGAACGCTATCCTTTTGCACGTGACTAACTCCAGTAACTTGAAGATGTTGTTGGCTAACTTGGCTGCAAAGTTCTTCACTTCATCAACAATGAAAATAAAAAAGTACTTGGTTATAAAATCTTAAAGCGCAAAAGACACAGTAACTTCTTGTAGAGAGAATAAGGCATTAGTTCACGGTCTGCATGTGTTCTCTATGTATAACGGCCTTTAAAATAAGTTTTATATATGTCTAGAGTTGTGAGAAAAAAAACCATACATATACATGTCAGCATTAACCAAAAATCAGATCTGGAAATTTTGATTTCGTAGATCTTGACAGATTTAGCTTTTGTTGAGCTTTTGTCGAGCTTCCTTCTTAAATCTCGATAGATACTGTTTTTGTCAAGGTATCTGTCGAGTTTTAATGAACAATTTTTCTCAGTGTTGTTAAAAGCGTTGAGTGCACTTAAGCGCAAAGACCTCCTGGAGCCTAGGCGCAAAGTGTAAAGCGCAAGCGCGTGCCTGATCGATGTGAAGTGCACATTTAAAAAAAATTAAAAAAAAAATATTAATGATCAATACAACAATCAAGTGATCAATTAATCATATAAATTACAATAAAACATTTCATATAATTTATATAACATTTATATAATTCTATTGTGCTTTACAATATATATGCAACCATGATATTTGATGGCCATGATTACAAAACATGGTTGAATCAAAATAGAAGTATAGAACCAATAAGGAAAAGGCTAAAAAGTACTAGAATGTTAAGTAATGTTTTCTTTGTGAGTGTTTGATTTAGTGTTTGTTTGTGTGGTTGTGGTTAAAAGTTCAAAAATATCTAAAGAGATAGGCTTAGGTGTATGGTAGCATACCACACTATTAGTTTGTATATGTTAAATCAATGGCTTATATCAAACATATTTAGATCTAATGGCTAAAAATCAAATCAGGATTTTTTAAAAAAAAATTTACAAAAAGCTCAAAAAAGCGCGCTTTGCGCTTAATAAAAAAGCTTAAAAAAGCGCGCTTTTGTGAGGGCGCTTCGCTTTAGAGGGAAAAAGCCCCAAGGGCTTTGCGCTCTGCGCTTTGCGCTTAAGCGCACTTTTAACAACACTGATTTTTCTTCACTTGTTTCTCACTTTCTTGGTCCAATCTTCATGACTTTAATAGTTGGCTTGAACAGCATATTTCTTAAAGTACTAAACCCATCCTAGATCTACTCAATTATAAGTAAAGTGCATTTTGTCAAAGGATTAGCTAAGTACATAAAATATGTCCCTAACATACTTAATAACTTATAAACCAAAAAGGAAAAGGAATAAAAACCACAAAATAAGACTTATGGGCATTTGTTACAGCTAAGGACAGCACATTCTATAAAATCTTGAACTTACCAAAGTGCCCTATTCTAATAAAACTTGATTAAAATGATCCAGCAGCCAACAAAAAAACAAAAAATAAAATAAGACTCAATTCAACTTAAAATAACTAAGCAAGGTCCCAAGAGAGCTCTCCATCATCCCAAACATCCCAAATAATGCATGAGCACTAGAACCAGCTTTTCCTTATCTCATATAAGTCTTTCAACAGGCCTGCCAGATATTTTCCCCATCATCTCTCCTCAACTTCTCGATGCTAGTATAAAAAAAAAATGATATTGTTCATGAAGGTCATGATTGATACATTGAAACTCATTAGGAATAATCCAAGTACACTCTGAAAGGGGACAATTCTTCCACTTAATCAAATACTTGTACCCACGATCTCTTGTTGACACAATTTGATTGACAAGACATCTTTGATTTCTTCCATTATGTTAAGGGTTGGGGCCAATCAAACAATAGCCTGTGCCTCATGTTCATCAAGATTTTAATGACCTGGATACACTGAAATCTTTGTTGTAAACATGTTACTAATGCCCATGTCTGACGGTAACTCAAAGACAAGCATTGGGGCCTATCTTCGTCACAATCTTGTTGGGACCAACATTCTTGGAATGTAGTTTCTTGTAATCTTCTGAGAAATTGCTTAGGTTGAATACAAACCATAATCATATGACTAGCAAAGGTTTCAAATTTAGCACTTGATCTTGCACTTGGAGGCAAAGTAATCCAATTAATGGGCTTTCTAGGTTGCAAACCAGTAACAATCTCAAGGGTTCTATGACCAATAGTTCGATTAACAAAACTGTTGTAAGAAAATTCTGCAATAAGAAGTGAGTGGTCCCAATTAGTAACATGATCACCCAAACTTCAATTTACATCTATTTGATGTGGAAAGATTATAAAAAAGAAAAACCTCAAGCTTTGTATTCAGAATCCTCCATAAAGTCTTCCAAAAATAGCTCATAAACTTGGCATCTTGATCCAACACAATAGTCGTAGGCAGCTCATGTGATGCAAGGAGGACAATTAAGTTTATTTCAGAATTTATTATTCTCTAGATTTCATTTTTGAAATTTGAATTTATTTAATGCTCTTGAGGTATTCATGGGATGTTATGGAATGTATTTTGCTTGATTGAGACTGTCCTTTTGATGATATTTTTCATTTCCCTTATTTCTAATTGTCCACCCTTTGTTCTGTGTCACCATGTAAACTAACAACTTCTTGAAAGAAAATTTTAGCTATGTAGACCACATTTGATGTCTTTGAACATGGAATAAAATGTGCCTTTTTTGAGAATTTATCAACCCCATCAAATGTGGCATCATGGCCCATAAAATTTCTTGGAAGTCCTTGGACAAAGTTCATACTAAGATCTTCCCAAGGAACATGGGTATTGGTATGGGTGTGTAAAGACTAAAGATCTGTATTCTTCTTCCTTCCCTTGGCTAGCTGACAAATGCAACAATGGGAGATAGCCTTTGCAACATCATGCTTTAAACTAGGCTAATAAAAACCAATCTTTGACCATATTGTCTTATCATGCCCAAGAGGATGGCATGCTGCCCCTCCAGCATGCAATTCTCATATCACTTGTCCTATAAGAGAAGTGCTGGGTATAAATAAGCAAGTTCGCTTGGAGGGGTAACCATAGTGTATAGAAAAATCCAAGTATTGTGCTTGCCACCCACTCAATAACTCAGCGTATATTATGCTGAAATCTTTACAAGAAGAGTAGTCTTTACTTTTCAATGAGTTTATCAAATCCAATCAGTTGTACTGCCAAAGAAGTAAGGATATAGACCACTCGACATAATGCATATGTTGTGCTATTCTCAATTCCAGCTTTGTGCTTGAAAAAAAAAGGTGTAAATTGCACAAAGCAAACTCACTTCCAATTTCAACCTCTTTTGAGAGTTTATATATTTTCATTGACTGAGTTTCCTTGTAATTGAGATGATTGCGTCAATAACAAAGAGTTCTTAAATAGGAGAGCGAAAGTTGATTCTAGTCGTCATAATGCAAATTTGGCTCTGATACCAATTTTGATGTAGGATCTATAAGAATTCAGCACTTAATTTGATTTCTTGATGAGTTCTTAGATAGGGTTTGATGTTTAGGGGGTTATGTAGGTTTAGTTATTGTTATTATTAAAAAAAAAAAAAAATCATCTTGAATATGTTTGTTGGCTATTTGGTGTTAAAATAGAGAATAAAATGAGAAATAATGAAAGATAAACTCTAGGCAATCACACCTAGGTTTTCTCTCGCCTCTTATAAGCATTCACAGGAGGCTGCTACTATGATGCATGGACGCGGCAAAATGGGCGCCGCACCCGCGTCCAATGTGGCAATGCCACTGCTTGCGCATCGGTGCAGTGGCAGAGGCTTTATTTTTTTTTATTTTTTATTTTTTTATTTTTTTTTTTTACGGATTCGCGTCGACTCGGCTCCTATTCTCGTTGACTTGGTTTCGATTCGGGTTGTATCGGCCGAATCGGATTGTATCGTGTTGACTCGGCTTCGATTCAGCTAGAATCGGGTCATATTGGCCAAATTAGATTGTATCGGCCGGCGGCCGAAACAGGTTGAAATCAACCTTGAATCATGCCGGAACAGCTGAAATCGGATTTCAATGAGGCCCAAATATCCTAAATCTGTCATTCCTCAATTTTATTTTGAATATTTGTTGCTTCTTTTGTGTTTTCTTTTTTGTTTTGTGTTTCTTGCCTTCTTCTTTCTTTGTTTTGTGAACTAAGGACATATAATGTGTTTTTTAAGAATATTTTAATAGTAAAAATATATAGAAAATAAAAATAAAAATATTTTAAATAATTTTTTAATCGCCGCACCCCCATTGCACCCGCACTATACTTTTTCAAAAATTGATGAGTCCTGCACCTGCACCCGCACCTGAATCCGGAAACGCACCCATGATCTCAAAGGCTGCTGGTTGACCTGTAAGAAAATATTAGTAATAGCATATTTTTAACTTATACATTTTGCTTTTCTATGGGGGTAAGGCTTTCTTGTGGCTTATTTATACGCGGTTGTTTCTATGAAGTGCATCCATAATAACTAATAATTTTATAGCAGACTGTTCTTCTTACTGAGATGTCAAGAGTCCTTTCTATCTTCTGTTCTTGATTTTCCCTCTTCCGTCAGTAGTTTATATGTATTTATGGCACTAGTGCAAGCTATTGCCTGCAAAATATCTTCATCAGATCCAAGTTATCTGCTTGTTACCAGGGAATTAGCCGCATACAACCTGACTCTCTCTCTCTCTCTCTCTCTTGTTGAGCTTGAGCACTAAACAACCTGTGGTGTTATATGACATGATATAGCTGCTTCAAGCAAGAGAAGAGATACAAGCATTTTATTAGCATTTGTTGTTTTTTAGAGTATCTTGAAAAATCTAGTTTTGTCCCAACTAGTGAAATTACCAGACTAACAGATTAAGCACTACTTAAGGCTGTGCTTGTTACAACATGTTTCCACATTTTTGGGTGTTTGACCCAATTGAAAATGCTTGTCAAACCAAAAATCAATTTTGGTTTGATTGACAAAATATTTCATGAGGCATAAAACGTTTTACAACCCACAGGAAACCTAACCCTCCACTGCAACCCTGCATCTGTCTTGCCGGAGAGAACCCACCACTGTCACCACCATTGCTCCTCCCACTGCTGCTGCCTTAGTCTGCCGACCCAGCCATTGCCCGGCTCTCTCTCTCATTAATCTGTAAGCCTCTGCCCCATCCACGCAAGAAATAATCCCTCTAGCAACAAACCTAAAACCAAATAAGGTCCAGTGACCAACATGTGACCCCCCTAAGGTCATCCCAGCCCCCAAAAAAGATTCGCTAGTCTATAGATCTTCAACATTTTTGTAGTTTTTTACTTGTCATATTTTTATTAGATCAATTTTTTTATCTGTCAAAATCAATTTGACCTGGTGTTTGATTTTGTTTTCATTATGTTATGTGAGATTATACTATATTAAATGTTGGTATGGTGAATTTTGTGTTTACTAAGTTATTTTTTGTAAAATTCATAGTGGATTTGTGTTCATTATGTTTACTAAGTTTGTACTATGTTAAATGTTGGTACGTTGAATTTTGTTTTCATTATGAACAAAAATCGTTCTTTGTTTTATCAAAAAAAAAAAAAAATTGTTATTATTATTTGAATATAAAAGACAGGAATTTTTATTATTTATTTTCCATAAAAGCCATATGCTTGAAAATGTTTTCCAAAGCATTTTCATGAATGCAAACAAATACCAAAAAACAAACTGTTTTTCCTGAAATTTTCAACTAAAAAAATTTTTCAACAAAAAAGTTTTACGTTGAAACAAACCCAAACTGGGTCCAAAAGAATATATCAGTTAATACATCACAGTAAAATATCACCACAATCCAAAAGAAATCAAAAATAGGAAAAAGAACACAAGGATTTTGTGATGAAGTGGAAAACTTATGAAGAACTCTTCAAAAGATAAACCGCTCCCTTATCCAAAAAAAGAAAAAAGAAAAAAGAAAAATAAACCACTCCTTTATGTAACCTACCCGCTATAGGAGAATCTATCTGTAACCTCACAAACGACCAACTCACCTCCCACGGCAGTGTCCTAGGCTCTCAGCTTTTCCATAAACATGCTCATCTGCAACCACCAGAACTCTAGTAACTCGCTGATAGATTAGAGGGTAACAAAATTTTGAGGTTTGAATGAGAAACTCTGGAAGGAACTTACAAGGAGAACACCTGAAGGAGAGGATCAAATTTGGTTCTCAAGGTATAAAAACTTAGGGAAGGATTTCTCGGTTTTGGCTTAAGAAAGAAGATACTCTTAGAGTTTCTCAATTATTGGATATTTTTAGTAGAATTAGGATTGTAAAAATTTGTGATCTTGCTCAAGCAAAGATCGAGTGAGGCCTAAGTTTACTCAAGTGAGCCTTAAGAACTTCAACATCTTCAAACAATTCTTTATTAATGAAAACTTTTTCCAGCTAAAAATGACAGTTATTACGACCCTCATTGATACATGGATTTTGTGAAGCTAAATCCTAACACATTTGTTATGCTTCTTATCAGCTTTAAAATAGTGTATAAAATTGTTATGTGAATCATTCAGTGTATGCTCCTGGTGCAGCACCCATTTTTGGATGATAGCATTCAAATGCATATATCAAATTAGTGTTACTTTCTTCGTGCATGAAAATTTTGACATAAGGGTTAATATTCATCTTGTCCTTTTAAAATTTTTTGTTGGCATGTTGTAACATTTAAGACAAGAAACTTGATTCCTTTATGCACATTGCCGACCTAAATGCTTGAATTTCGGAGATGAATGGCTACTATGGTTAGCAGACATGCTGACATGGAACATTTATTTGATTGTGAACCTGAGGAGCATATCATTTTAACTGGAAAGAGAGCTAATTCACTTGTAATACTGATGGGCTTGCTTGGCACCTTTTGCTTTGTTATTAACCATGTCATTTAGTAATTGAGAGCTATTGACAAGGAGTATTATCAATGACTTATAGAGTGAGTTGTAACTTGATATCTAAATTGTGCAGGTGACGGTTTTAAACGTAGATGGAGGAACTGACAGTTTGATCACCTTAACAGCAGGAAATGACAAGTGCAGCCTTGATTTTAGGGATCTGATTGCACACAGTTCCCAGAAAGAGTTTGACAATACCCCCAAGTCCTTGTTCATAAGCTCTCTAACAAAAAGACCTGCTGTTGCACTTATCTTCCTTGGTTCACTACTGATACTTGTATCAGCTTGGATATGCATAAGCTTTAGGCGGAGGCGTTTTTCAGCAAATGGCTCTAAATACCAAAAGCTAGACACGGAGCTTCCAGTTTCCAGTGTGGCAAAATCAGAGTTGGACACTAATGATGGATGGGATGAAAATTGGGGTGATAGTTGGGACGATGAGGAGGCACCAAAGACACCCTCAATGCCTGTTACTCCAAACCTCTCATCTAAAGGTTTAGCCTCGCGGCGGTTGAACAAAGATGGGTGGAAAGATTAGTTGCATTAGGGTTGCCAGCAAACACTTATATAGAAGAAAAAGGAAGAGATGATAAACTTACTTTTGTTCTTTATCACACTATCCACTTTTCCTTCATAGTTAGCTTACAGTAATTCTAGTACTATAAAAAAAAGTCACAACTTTTGTCTTAACTGTTTTACGTGACAGATTGTGACTGGCTATTTGTCATTTTCACATGAAGCTATCATTTTTTTTCTACCACTCATAGTATGCCATGTGAATATTGTGGCGAAGGTTGTGGTTTTTGTGTGGTCCTAGAATTTTTGGTTAGGTTATTGATTTTTATTACCCAGCTGAAACAGTCAACAAGTTTTTATATTTTATGCTTGCACCAAGTGGCTTCTGGGCATTATCCTCTCAACGTATATACCCAGCAATTTTTTACAAAATTATTATTTTTTATTTTATTAATAGTTAGGGATGGAGGATTTGAATCTTAGATGTCTCTCTAAAATGCATTAAGAAGTGCCAACTAATTGAGTTATAAGGCTCTGAGTAAATTATTTTTATTTTTAATTTGCTAAAAGTTGGTAGTTATACCTAAAAAGGAAGTTGATGGATTTCAATTAGTTCAACTGGTTAAGTCTATGATGTTAAATAAGAGATCTAGGGCTAAAACTCTACCCATACAAAAAATTAATTGGTATCTTGATTTGATAATATAGAGCTATTATTAGGAATGGACATTATAAGTTGATTTTTTTTTTTTTTTAGTGGGGTTTTAAAAAAACTGTATGTAATTTAATTTTTTTTTTTTAAAAAAAAAACAATAAAAGAAATAGCTATTGGTAAACACATGCTCAAGGGTCAAGACATTTAGGCTCTGTTTTGGACAGCTGATTGCGTTTCATGCTTGGTGTTTTTGCCTTTTTTGTTTTTTTTTGGTCTAGCGCCTCTTGCATTGTTCATGTCCTATGAACAGTGTATTAAGGCAAAACTACAGTACATTCAGTAGTGAATAGTAACTTGAAAATTATTTTTATTGTTTTTAGTAATAAGTTTTTAGTTTTTAACAAAATAAGCGGTATTTAAACACATACTTAAGCTCCATTTGATTTGCGTTTTGGATGTTCACGTCTATGTTTGCAAAATTTTTTTTTTCCCTTGACCAACGCCTCTTGCACTGTTCATGTCCTCTTACATTGTTCATGGGACATGAACACTGCAAGTAGGCAAAGCTACAATGTTAAAAGAGTGAACAATTTTGCAAATTTTTTTTTATATTATTTTTAGTTTTTAATTTCAATAAAATAAGCAGAATCTAAACGCCAACTTAATATGAATTTGAGAAGGTAAAAAAATTTGAAGAGTGTTGATCCAGGCGATGATGGGTTAAAGACTTAAAGTAACTACTAACTAGGCGCAATTCTTTGCAGGAAGCCCAATAACCCACTATATAGTAGTAGGGACTGAGATGTTGTTTATGAGCTTAACAAAATCCTCCATTTTCGGTTTCAATTTCAACTAGCTTTGGGTGAACTCATGTCATGCTCAATAGGGATTTTATTGGGTTGGGCCTGGAATGGCTTCACATATGCTAGGTTGGACCCCAGCTCTGTTTATTTATTTTCTTTTTGGGGCTCTAGGGTCTAATCCAAAGTCCAAACTATGCTCTTCTAATTTGTGATAATAGTACTGAATCCTTCACAATTGATGAATTAGCTATTTAACCGTGGCGTTACTAGCATTTGTTTATCAATGTATTGCATCGATCCTAACCCATCTATTGCGTGAGATCAAAAAAAAAAAAAAAAAAAAAAAAAAAACCCATCTATTGCGTCAATAATTGTTTTATGAATCGAATATTTACCTTTTTTTTTTTTTTTTTTTGAGGAATTAATTTGTTATGTTCTCTTCTATATGGATTCATGGAAAACTAGTAGAAGATCAACTCATTCATCTTTTAGAACTACAGATAAAATAACTTTGATCCTTGTCAAACTTCTTGAATTAATGGGAAAAAACGAAAGCAAATAACTAACAACTAGCTGGCATAGGGTTCATAGCCTCCACAAATTTTAATCTATAAATAACAATAAAAAAAAAACCATTAAAAAATATTTCCATAACCGTATTGATCATGATGATGAAATCATGAAAGCTTTAATAGCACAGCCATGTTCTTCCCATACATGTAAAAATAAAAAAATAAACACACAAATACAAAAGAAGGCTATGTATAGTATAATAAAACAAAATTGATTAGATAAAACTCGAAATTTTACTGTCATCTTGGTTTTATTGGACTGTCTACATGCGTAATGCATGTGTGCTTCTAAAATCTACTAGGCACGCAGATCGCGCTGACCATAGGATTAAATTTCTTTATTTGAATTTTTTTATGGCTATATGCTACAATATTATTATTATTATTATTATTATAAAGTTACTTGTTTATAGTAACACACTCTTTTCTCATGTCAAACAAACAAATCTCATTTGATTCACCTTATTTATTCGGTTTACACGAGACAAAATGCTTTATCCCTAGATCACGTTCCTTCCAACTCTTCTATTTCTCTATGTTGTTCATTTTCCTAGTTAAGTTTAGTAGAGAGAGTGGAAGGTGAAATTCAAATCACAAACAGAGTATAACCACTTGAACCTTCTAATGATATAACTTTTTTTTTTTTTGGTAGATATATCTTAATTCAAATTGGGTCAAGGAAAAATAAAACTTGTCCCACCCCCTCTAAAATGAAAAATCTTGTTATTTTCTTCACATATCAGCTCAAAAAATATCACAAATTCCAAACAAATCAATCTACAGATCATCAATCCAAACAATCACTTTAGCCCCTTTAACTTGAAATCATGGTTCTGTCCTAAATATAATTTCTAATCTTTGACATAAATAATCATTTATTAGTATCATAGACATATTTATATATATATATATATTATATGTTAGGTGATATCTTGTGTATCAAATGCATATAATATATATATATATATATATTTTGATACGAAATGCATATAATATTAATCTCATAGTCCATCCTACATGTAGTAAGAGTAAGACCCATTTGTACCTATAAACCTATTACCTATGGAACTTATCAAACTAAACAGTAAAAAAACAGTTGTGGAAGTTTGTGTATTTCTATAATAAATTTTCTATTTTTACATATACAGCCAAATACCCTGGTTGTTAGGAGCCATGTGAAGCCGTAGCATCAAGTCAACCACGTGTTCCATTCCTATTGGACCACATTGACGGAGGCACGTGCAATCTCTCTCCCCTTTTTGGCCGCATGAGATGTCTGGGTTTTGAGACATCACGTGGTGGGCCCCACACAAATATTGTCAGGTCGCACGTGCACTCACATGAGCCTAAGATTTGTTGCCCTCTTGGAATCACGACACGTGTCCCTCTTTGTCCCCGGATTTATCGGCCACAGTATCACCGTTGATTGCGATTGCAGAGAGAGCACCGTGGACCCTCCGATTTTACGTGAATTGCGGAGGTATTGACGGCTATGATCCGTTAACATTACATTCTTACCGTATCCTCGTCTTTAATTTGTCAAATCTTATTTCACTTTACTCTTTAGACTTCAAAGTTCAAAGCTCCGCCGACGTAATACGACAAGGTTTTCTAGAGCTATAAATATAATTTGATATGATTTAGACATTAAATTATAAGTTTATATACAATGTAAATTGTTTGGGGAGATATATTATATTTTATACTGTCTCTTGAATTATCAAAACCATCCCCAAATCGAAATTTTGTGACACTTAATTCTCAGTAGTCTGTTTTGTTATTAATTTTAACAAAATTTAGAATAAAAGAAATAATTTACCAATTTAGTATTTGTTTTTATAACATTTTTATAAAATGTTAACGTGACTAACTTCTTACTGATTTTTCAATACTTTTACATTTTATAACTTACCTCAAATGTCATGAGGTGTCAATTTAGTTACAAAGACTCTTATATGACTTATTTAACTTATTAATTCATAAACAGCTTTTTAAAGTTTATTCCATTTAAAAAAAAAAAAAAATTAAGTCTACTCCTTGTTTATGTCGTTGACAAAGTGTCAAAGTCCCCTCTCTTATTATTACTTTATTAGTAAAATAGTGTGCTTTTTCTTTTTTTTTTTAGATATAATTGCGAAAGATCTAATAACTTAATTGACATATTCTCATGCACAAAGTGCTTGGAGTCTAAAGGAAAAAATGTTCGAATTGCTGAAATATCATTATATTATAACTATCTCAAAGAATAAAGAATAAAAAAAGAAAAAGAAAAAGGTATGATTGTACATTTTATCCAATCTACTATTTCTTAGCAAAATAAATTATATCAAAATAGATTTAATATCTTCTATCATTCTTACTTTTAGGATAACCAAAATTCTTAAAATTTCATTCATCCATTTTGAAACAAATAGATTGGATTTTACTATATATTATTAATAATTTAAATAGATAGTGATAATTAATAGTATTTACTAAATTAATTATGACAATTAGGCTATTCTTATAATCATAATTGTGGCAAAAGTTTCAGGCAGCCGCATCTACATGTGTTCAAACATGGTATTCTAATTTCTAATGATGCACGATGTACAAAATTTTCATGATCAGCAGCATCTTTTACGTTTTAATAGGTACAGTAATATTTTAAATCCAATAAGTTTTTAATATAGATGAAAATCACCTCAAATTTCATGAAATAAGCTTTTAATGTAGATGAAAATAGAAACTCAAATATCTTGTTCAGCAATAAGAAAAACTTTACCGACTCTCCAATGGCAACCTTTGACACGCATAAAAGAGCCAGACTGCACGCAAGACATCAATGTCGAGTTGCAGAAAATCACAAAAGATTGGGCCCTAAAATCCATTACAGTTAGTGGGGACGTTAAGGACGTTGGTGTCGGCTTTTGAGCTTCACTTTATTAGTCTAGAAATCGCTTTAATCTGTATTTATTTAAATTCTAATATAAAAAAAAAAAAAAAAAATGTAATCTAGCACATCTCATTCAATTTTTTTTTTTACTCTTCGTCATACATTTTTTCAGTGGCCGCATGGCCCGCATGCATGAAGATCATAAACTATGAACTAATTTGGGATACTGTGCTCTTGGGGGACTGAGCTTTAATTTATATGTGGGTCTCTCTCTCTCTCTTAAACACTTTTTGAATTTCGATATTCATATACTATTAGTAAGTTTCTTTTTTTTTTTTTTGGTTAAAAACTATTAGTAAGTTTCTCATGCACTTTCCTCTTTCTTATCTGTTTGGGATTTGGTGTATGAAATGGAAGTGCATGCCTCTTTCTTTTTTGTCGGAAGGTGCAACATTTAAGGCCATTTTAAGAGGCGTAGCTTTCTAATTTCTCTCTCTTATTATTATTATTATTATTATTATTATTATTTTACCTTTTCAAGCTCAACAAAGATGACAATTTGAATACCAAAACGTTATCCCCTTGTCACCTCTGTCCATATTCAGAGCAATCAGTCAACAAAGATGACAATTTGATTTTGAATATCAAAAAGTTAATTGGATTGATTGTTGCAGCCAAAGTCTATTTCTTTCTATTTCCTTTTTAATTTTTTTTTGGTAAGTGGGTTTTTGGCTATGAATTTTTATTATCAAAACGTACACTTCGAATTTAGTTTAATGAAGACATTTACAATTTGGAAAATAAAGGAAGAAACTGGCAACCAAATGAACTGGCATGAGAAGTATGGAGTCCCTTGATATGGTGTTCCCTTAATTTTAGCACTTGGCCACACCAAGGTACCCAATCAATTGAGAAGTGGTCCTTAAAAGTTAAAAGTGACATGCCATGTTCGACCACAATGACTCTTTTGCTATGAAGTATGAATAGGCCAATGAAGTTGTTTAACATTATATATTTTTAATTAGGAGGTCACCAATTTTGTGGGTGCTGCATCCATATATTAGAGCGGTAAAACAAGATTGAAAAGGAAATCATTTTCATGTGAAGTGATTTTCTTGAGTATATAAATAAAGTGGAAGGACCACCTTAGAGGCACAGCTTGTTTCTTTTGTTGGTATTATGGTATAGCTCCAATGTCGTGCATTTTTTTTTTGCCCTATAAATCCCAAAGTGGAATCTTCGGCTCAGAAGTTTGAGCGCAAAGTTTTATGGAAGATCTTCATGGTTGGGTACTTTTTCTATATGCAAATTTTATTGGGCCCTGTTTGACAATATCAATCACACCAATGAATTAATTCCCGCTTGAAGTTACAAACACTTGCTACCAAAGATCATTGTAATTTAGAGAACTTATTGCCACAGTGAGATCATTACAAAGATCATTGTAATTTAGTTTCTAATAAGAGATTTTTTTTTTTGGTAGTTTATAGGGCTTACTAAAGATATTATGCTTGTAAGAGCATTCACATTTGGTTTCTACCAAAAATTTCATTTTATCATCTTAAAAGCTATTTTATCATTTATACCATACCATTTTACAACACACCCAACATTCCAACTTTTTTATTTTCCTATACAATACATTTAAATAATATATCTAACCAATATAATATATAACCCAAAAGTGATTCATGGAGGGAGAGAGAGAGAGAGAAAAGTGATTCAAGGAGAGAGAGAGAGAGAGAGGAGAAATTAATAAAATATGGAGTTCAAGTTTTACAAGTTACTACAGTATCGTCTTTTATATAAGATGGTACTGTAGCACTTTTGCAAAAATCATATAAGACGGTACTGTAGCACTATTGCAAAGTTTTTTATAATTAGCAGTGCAGATAAAGCATGTTTTTTGTGCTTTGATGGTAAAATATCTCAACATATGCAATATAGAAGTGCAGATGTGAATGCTCTAAGTGTTTCCTTGTGACTTTGTAATTTATTTTAATCATTGTTATTGAAGTTTGATTCAAGTTCTTTGTTGTTTGTCGCATTTGATTTGAAATAAGTTTACTTCTAATCAATTTAATGTTAGAATGTAATATAAGTTTAGATCAGTTTTTTGTAAACCTTCGAATCAGTAATTGTTTAGATGAATTAAGTTTTAAAAATTGATTTGTTTGCTTCCCTAAGATCCAATAGGTTTAGAAGAAATTTAGAATTCAATCCTAGTACTTGATAACTTAGAATTTCCCTTTACATGCTTTCATTTTTCATTGTTAGTTGTATTTTTCACTAAATAAATAAAAGTCTCATTAGTATGGCATTTTAGAACTCCATCCATAAATCTATGGATAAAATAATTCACTAGAAAAAAATTCGTATTATAAATTATTATACAATTTTTTTGTTACAATTATGATGTGAAAAAGTGTGAGTAAAAAATATATATAAGTAATAGGCAACTATCAACTATTTGCACATTAAAATTGTAATAAAAAGTTATGGAATAGTTTCCAGTGTGATTTGCAATTAGACATTGTAGGACCTCTAACTAATACAATCGGTACTCACACTTGGAAAAATGGTTCATTCTGCACACTTCTTTTAATTGAGTTGTCAAACATGAAGTCACCGACACAAATTATTCTGCAAGTTCTAATCATTTTGCAGTAAAAAGTAGTACTAGGTAAATCATTTTCACTCATATGGTTACAATGCCTTTTGACAAAATGAAAAAGACACAAAATGTAGGTTGATGTTGAGTAACAAGATGATTGAAAGTTGAAACTCATTTACTTAAATTTTTTTTTCCTTCCATCAAAATTCAAAAGGATATTTGATTGGATGGGATTTTATGTTGTGTGGGGTTACGGACAAGTACTAATTTTAATGTTTAAAAAGCTTGTTGCAAATCTAGTAGGTTTGAATTTTAATATTAGAAAATTGGGCCAACACAGTGGGGAAGAGAAGACATTAATGTGATTTCCCTTGAAGACAGCTATTATGAAATTATGGAACTACAATGATAGTTTTGACTATCAGTCTAACATTTCATCAAATGGTTTCTAGACAACTTAGAAACATTCACAAGACTGAATGACTTCCAGTATGTTTTTACCATTTCAGTGCCCTTGCTTTTACCTAATTTAAGGTAACCAGGTGTAATTTCACTATTGTCAACATGAAGCGGCATGTATTAGTCTGTTCACTACAACGTAGAGGCCACATCCAATCTTGTCTTTAAATTCTCAACTCAAACATAAGAGGGCATAATTGGTTCCAGATAACCATATATTTATCTATGATAATTCAATTAATTTTCTTAATAAAGTTTATTATCATCTAATAAAGGATCTATGATTTAATTTAACCTGCACAAAAACAAAAACCTATTAGTATTTTTTTTATGAAAAAAAACCTATTACTATTTAGGATTAATAACAAAACAATAATTATAGAGCTGACACTATTGGTTTAAATCTTACATATATAACTAAAAAAGAACTACAAGACATTTTTGTTCTAATCGGTCATTTTAACGCTTCATTTGTTTCAATGGAAAACTTTGTGTGAAAAGAGTTTTTTGTATTTTTCAGTGTTTGGTTACATCAGAAAAAATGAGTCAAAGAAAAACTATATTTAATCAACATAAAAAGTATGGTTTATTTTTAGACATTATTTTCCACTATTTTTTTTTTTTTTTAAAACAACTCTGTCACACGATAAGCTAAATAAGGGAAATTCCAACTCATTTATGGTTGCTATCAAATATAGGAAAATGAGATTGTTTTAATGTTTTATAGAAAATACATTTTCAAAAAGAATAATGCTAGAGATACAAATTATTTTACAAATTGCTGATGTGGTGAGTGATTATTGGTAAATGAAAAAGTGATATTAATAGTGGGCCTAAATAAAAACCAATAAGAGGTTGATCATGTCAACATTTTGAAAAAATATTGAAAAATAGTTTGTGACGGTAATTATTGGTAAATGAAAAAGTGATATTAATAGTGGGCCTAGATGAAAACCAATAAGAGGTTGGTCACGTCAACATTTTGAAAAAATATTGAAAAATATTTTGTGACTGTAATTACTGGTAAATGAAAAAGTGATATTAATGTGAGTCTAGATGAAAACTAATAAGAGGTTGGTCACGTCAACATTTTGAAAAAATATTGAAAAATAGTTTGTGACTGTAATTATTAGTAAATGGAAAAGTGATATTAATAGTGAACGTAGATGAAAACTAATAATAGGTTGGTCACGTCAACATTTTGAAAAATAGTTTATGACTGTAGTATTACTGTTTGAAAAATGAGTCATTTTCTAGAAAACATTAATGGCGAAACAAACAAAATGTAAGCTAAAAAATGAGAGAGTATGACCATTTGTTTCACCCAATTCAGCCCCAAATCCAATTATTGTTGCTACAATCACTAATTGAATTTATTTTTCTAATATGTATTTTGACAAATTATATTATAGACTAAGAATTTAAATATGAGAAAATTTAATCACCATTATCAGTACACAGTACCCCTGTCCAAGCATGGATATTGGCAGATTTTGCACTAAAAAAAGATCCAAAATATACAAATTAAGAAGCTAGAAGCATGAGAGCACTCAGGTAATGGAGGTATTAAGTATTAACAATAATTTGCACCAGAGAATAGTGCTAATAATGGAAAGAGATAACATGATAAACAATTATTATATATGTGCACTGAATAATGGTTTGCAAGCTGGTACAGACTTAAAACAAGAAAAATTAAAAGTCACTAAGAAAAAGTGTGAAGCCCCTCGCAACACATTTCTCCTTGATTAGCTCACTCCGTAATCCGTATGACCCGGCCTGTACCATATATGAAATTATGAATATGCCTTGATTTGCGCTTGGTGTAAACTTTATGGATAGAGTCAATTGTTTCAATGTTAGTCTTGTTTGGGTTGTTTCTAGTCTTGTTTGAGTTGTTTCTTCCATGTCTACTTGTTAATTGTTATAGGCAAAAAGAACAAGAAAACAAAACAAAAGTCTCAGTAGACAAAGTAATATGGAAGATCCTTATAATAATAAAAAGTAATAATAAGTTGAGGTATGCACTTTTCTTTTGGCGGGCAACATTGTAGTTAACCGTCAATTCAGCTTGTCCATGAGGTTTTCATTGTCATCACATGTATACTTTTCAATGGAAATGCATAAAATGGTGAGGCATGTGTCGGATAAGGACAGAGTTACTTACCAAATTGTGGAGGTGATGTCAAAATTCAACTCGCCTTCTGATTTAACAAAATATAGTGGTATTAAAATGTGATTGTTTTTCCTCCAAAAGTGTAATTCTCCCCCTCCTCTCCTGATATGGTGAAGTTGTTGTCACTCCATGGACGTTAAAACATTACTGAACCATGTACATCTTATTGAGGGTTGATATTTTTTTTTGCAATTTTTTCTTTATTTTTCTCATCTCACATATTCTTGGAATTAGGATAAATTCCTATAAAACAAAGGCAGGAGAGAGAGGAAAACTAGCAATAGAATTTAAGGGCAAATTGTTGAATAAGACATTTTATTTGTTTGTGACTATAAGAATTTAAATGGAACGGAGCATTTTCATTCAAAGACAAAAATGAAGGTGGCTATCACATGAATGCATAAACCATCTTTTACCAAGAAAATAGACTCAAAATTTTCATTTCAAAACAAATAAAAAGATTTCATAGTATATTTCCTAGTCCCACAACTTTTATGATACCATTGAACTAGTCGGTTGGAAGAAGAGCAAAGGGAGAGATAAGGGGTCCCTCACACCAGTAAATGAGTAAATCTCTCAAACTCATTTGTCAGCCTCACTAGGCGACATGCACATATCATATAAGATCTAAATTGGGACGTGTGTCTCAAATAATCAGTCTAATTCGCACGTGTAATGGGCTTCGATTCAAAAGTTATCGGAGTTGTTGTTGATATTAAAGTACCGCATGCATGAAGAGGGAACCACATGATGCACTCTCTTTTTTTTCTTCCCCTTTTGTGTGTTAATGTGAAAAAAAGGTTCGGTTTCTATTGCATGCGGATAAGATGCCTGCGGACCTAGTTAGTCCATTTACAATTACACCAAGCCACCACAATTATGAGGAGGATCAAATTATGTGAGCCATCTTGCTTTAAAGGCAAGGAAATGTTCTATTATTATAGAAGTGAAAAAGTGAACTTGGAAGCGCAAAGTAAACGACATTTACTTTTTGTGTTTCTTTGGATTTAACTTTGAGTCTAGTGTTCTAGTATATTGTGCGAGCGTGCATGAATTTGACTTTTGTTAACGAGTCTACTTATACTCATTTAAGAGGCTTAAGAAATGTTTTACTTGCATTGAAAAACAGTAAAAGCTAATAAAATATGGATTTTAAGTTGAAAGTGACTTCGTTTTCTGTAATAAGTGAATTAATTGCATTATAAAATTTTATTTTAACAAATGCAAAAGGGCACCCATTAATAAAAACCATTGATTATCCAACGTAGCACAAATATAATTTGTGTTTAGAAAATGTCACGTTTACTTCTGTGAATTGCTGAAGCACTAAATGGAAACTTCACTCCTTCTCTTCCCTAGTCCTTAAGCAATTTGGGATAAATTTTATCACTTGTGGTTGTGGATGGTCTTGATGGGTTTCATAGGAAGATGCTTTTGGAAATTATTCATATAGGGCAACGATAATTTTTCCAAATGGTATATATTTTAAGCAATTTTGTACCTTCCTAATCTTACCATTTGTATAATACTTCCAAAGATGCCTGCTTCAATTTTTTCCCCTCTCTTTCCAGGATTTTTTTTTTCTTTTTTTTTTTTTGGGGGGGGGGGGGGGTTTAAAAGAAACACAAAAGGAACAAAACAATAAATTATTTGAAATGATAGCTTTCTAATTCGGACTCACTAACAAAATAGTGAAATTTGAAATAATGGAAAATAGTACATACTTGATTCTTTTCTTACACAATTAATAACCATCCACTTGCATGATCTAAACTAGTATAGGATATGATTCAGCCAAAAAAACAAACAAACAAACCAACAAACGTGGCAAGCCCTTCTATCAAAATAATAATAATAATAATGTGGAAAACCCTTATCTGAATATTGAATAGAAGAAGAATAAAAGATTAACATATTAATTAATATATATAAATATACACACACACTCCTACAGTCCTACTATATGGTACAAGTTTTAAAAATCTAACAAGATATATGTAATCACTTCTAAACCACCCGTGCCTTTTTGACATAATGAATGGAAGGCCAAATCCTTGACGTAGCTATGATTCTTAACCCACACAACCAAACTGCAGAGAGCAATTCGATTACCAACAACATCAATTTGTGAGAGTACCTATTTATTAAGAACTTTCACAAGGGTGGCCCATAATTACGAGCGTCACCGGCGAATCTCAACCACCATAATCTAGTCTTGTAAGAACTCTGGAGTGCAAGAGATAGCAAATATGTTTCCAACCTTAAATTAAATACCATACCTAATTCCAAGTGATGCATTATATAAACTCTATGTCAAGTGATTCTGAGGAAAGACAAGATTGCACATGTTTGAAGTTTGAAGATTAATTAAGTGCTCAAAGAGTTTTAGACATTTTCTTGTTAAAAAACAAGCACAAAACCCCTTATTATTTTCTCATAAAAAACAATTCTCTTGAGACTGTGTGATATATATAATATTTAACCATCCAATGATATTGTTTAATTAATAACAAAAAACCCTTTGGCAAACTAAGCATTAAATAACTAACAGTTTACACATAAAACAATATCGCAAAGGATTTATGTATTACACTCAAAACTTCAAGAGTTTTATGTTTTACATAAAAATAACAGTGTTTTTGTATATTTTTCCAAAAAAGAAAAGTGTTTCCAGCCAAATAATTTTATGATCTCCATCATGCAAAATATCAAATATCTCCTATTTTTCATCTCACACATTACAATTATAATTGAAAGCTAGGAGAAATAATAAATTGAGAGCTGGGCATTTTAGCAAATAAAGTTCAACCACATCTAGTTTCAATCCTTACCACTTCAAGGGTAAAGACAGGACTAAAGCACCATAGGGACACTTTAGGTGTCCTATAATAGTGTTGCTACTTGCTAGTCAGTAGTCACTGTTGAAATGAACTTTCCGAATGTGATTCCACAAATCTAATGCATTGGAAAAAATTGTGTCTATCAAAGCCTGTGTGATTTTATTCCTTTCACATTTAAAGATATTAACTTGTTATGAACGTTTAGAATCTTGCTTTGAAGAATTTTAAAGCCACTTGGTACATTGGTCCTTCTGAAGAAACAAGAAAGAGACTCTGGCTAAAGTAAATGAAATACATTTTATGCCAAAGCACGAGCTACAAGTCATTTTATATGTAATTATATATCGTTTTCTTTACATGAGCTTAAATTGTATGGTTATGTCCTTATTGTGAGTGCCACCCCCTTCTTAGTTCTTACTCGTTTAACTTTTTATCCCCGCCTTGATTCATTGTAATTTGTTGGTAAAGTGAAATACGTACCTTTCAACTTTTGATTGGGAATTGCATGCATCCACATATAAAGATATAATCTCCAAGTTGGCAATGACCCATAGTCCATAGAGATAAACTTAAGGAAGCAAAAACTTTCTTGAGCAGTAAGATTAGAATACTTACGCAATTTAGATTCCTAAATCCTAGCCTAAATTTTCAAGCCTAACTCATATGGTCAATGACTCAATGTTTGGCAGCACATCCTATATGTGCAGCACACTTAGGGTGAAAATAAATCTAACAAGGGCAAGAAAAACATTTTCTATTCAATGGAACCTGCTAAATTAGCTAGCTGTCCTCTAATATAGTTCGTTATGAACCAATATGAGTATTTAGACTTTGAAGTTTGAAATTTGTAGGCTTTAATCCACTAAACCTCATGCATACCCATATAAAAAAGTCGTAGAAATGTGTAATAGAAATTGCTAAATTAGTCAGCTGTCATCTAAATTGTAGTTTATTATATATTAACCAAGATTTGCATTTTTGAATTTGAATTTTATAAGCTCTAATCCACTAGGCCTCATGCATATTGCAAGGTGGATTGCGTTTGAAACTTTGAATGTAACATTACCCAATATGAATGCTCGAAATTTCAAAAGAGAACCTAACTCAAGGAAAAGCAATAAAGAGAGAGATATGAAAGTATTGTTTTGGGGGACAATGTTGGGGTCTGAACCAACAAAACTTCCACTATGAAAGCCCGGAAGACTTTTTTTTTTTTTTTCCTTTTCCATTGTTGGCGGTAGTAGTGATATTGTATATCTAATTCCACTACCAAATTGAAAATATGCATTTACTCTTATTTGTTACTCCAACGTTTGTCCTCAAGCTTAACTTTGCCCAAATCAGCTTTGCAACGTTCTTTCTTTATCATATGGGCCCGTCCTAATAAGCTCTCATGCTGACACGACAATATATGATTGATTGACAAGCTAAAGAGCCAAAGCAGAGACACAAAATTTTTCATAATTTCTTTCAGTATATTAAGATAATAAATTTTAATTGGAGTACCATAATTTTGCATCAATGAGTTCAAAGATACTGTAGTGCTGTTTGGTATGGTATTTTGAGTAATAGTTTTTAGTTTTTAAACAATATTACACGTATTTTCATATACTTTTTTATCCTCACATATTTTTAAAAAATACATATAACGTTACTAGAATAACATTATCAAACAATCACACAATTTTTCACAACTATATTTGATATTTTAATAAATTTAATACTTAATAAAAGTATTGTCAGTAAATGAAAGTAACGTTATTTAAACACAAGTCACAACTGGTGTTAGTAGTTGTAAAAATATTATGTCATTAGTATTATTCTTTCAAGTTGAATTAGTCTAGTACTCTAGATATATAACATATTTCACTTTTTTTTTTTTCATAATTCTTCAGGGGTGGATTTTGATTGGTCCGCAATAAATGTTATGTTAGTTGTGATTTAATGTGAAAGTGATATTGTACTCATCACAAATTACTACATGAAATATTAAATACAGTGAAATAAAAAATGGACAAATTTGGCTATAAACTTGCTTGTAGCTTAAGACTACAAGTTCACTCAATATCTTTTTATTAAATATGAATTTTGACAAGTCCATTATTGAATTATATTTTCTTCTTATATCCTTCATGCTTGCATAATTTTTAGAAAATAAAAAATTTGGAGCTATGTTATCAATCAATTGTTTAAATTACAAGTTTTTATAGTAAAAAATTATGTATTAAAAATAAAATTTTAAATCCTATATTAAATAACATCTGATTGGCACAAATGACATGTGTGTGTTAAGAACGTAAATGATATACAATCTAAAAATTATATTTTCAAAATATGTAGCAATGTTAAATTTTTTAAAATTAAATTATAGTTTAAGCTTAAAGTCAAGTTTATAGTTAAACTTTATTTATAATAAAAAATTGTGAGATTTGTTGAGTCTAAATCATTGTTGTTTCTCATTCCATAATTAAAAATTGTGAGATTTGTTGAGTCTAAAACATTGTTGTTTCTCATTCCATAATTACTCCCACAAGGTCCGTAATTATGGAAAGCAAAAATAGTATTAAATTTATTGTTCAAGAATAAATACCGGTCAGCCTTTTTTGGTGAAGGTAGTTAATGGAGCAATTAAAATAACCTCCGACAACCGGTGACTGTAGTAGTGAGAAAACTGGGATGTCTTGCCGTAGCCGTAACAGAACCGGCGCCAGCCAGTTATTGCGGAGCCTTGCCTGTTTGACGTGTCAGGATTTTCTGTTTTTTACTTTATTTGTTTTTAATTTTTTTACTTTTCAAAAGTACTATTAAATGTTTTTATTTTTAAAAAATACTATAAAATTTTTATCTTTTTCGGCGGAGACCGTTGATTGCGGTTGAGAATAAAGCGCTCTGACATGGGACCGACCTTTCTGACCATTTTTCATTTGTCATTTTCCTCTTCCTCTTTTTTCCTTTTTTTTTTTTTTTTTTTTTAAATCTTTGTTTAGTCATGGACCCTGAAAAGATTTTTATAAATAATTTGAAAACACACTGACCACTATTTAGGAAAAATTAGAGGAAAAAAACAATAAACAAAAAATTAAATACCATGCTTCTTACTTTTTTTTTTTTTTTTTTTTTTTGAGAAGAGAGTATCATGCAAGTACGCAATTTGATTTGACCTCACTGTAAATTTTTTTTTTTTTGGTTGCTTTTTTTGGCTTTTAACCCAGTATTGTCGGTGCACATAGAAAATGAATTCCAGATGGGAAAATTAAATGGTGGTGAGTGTGGTTGGTCGGGTTTTCGAATCCTTGTTGCAGGTCAATCTTCTGTGAACTGTTATCATCTTCCAGGAACCAGGTTACCCACACTGCCACGTTTCTCTTTGTACCTCCCCTACATTTTTTTTTTCTCCCTACTTGGCTACTTGACTGTCAACTTTCACATTTCTTATTATGGTTAGGATTAATTTCACTTTCTACTTTACTTATAGTATTTACAAATTTCAAAGTATGTATACGGTTATTAAAAAGTAATGGCTCAATATGAAAGTGGTTGTCTATTGTTTATAATTAACCACGTTAAAATTGGAACAAAAGTTATGATATAACAAACTTTAAATAATATTATTTAAAAACTATGGATAATAAGCATTTTGCTTTCTTTTTTAAATACATCATCAAATTTAGATAATTGCATGTTTCTTGATTTTTTTTTTTTTTTTTTTTTTTTAACTTGACTGAAATTCTAATGATAATAATATTACTTAATTTTGAAGTTTTGGTTGGAAGAAAGAAAAATGATTTTTTTTTTTTTAATTTTTAAAAAGGGAGGATTAAAAAAAGTGAGAAGATAAAAAAATATTTGTATTTTTCTTTTTGTAGAGATGATGGAAGAGTGGAAGGATGGAAGGAATGAGAGTGAATTACCATTACTATTAAAAGTGGAATGATGAAAAAGTAGAGGGGTAATTTTGTAATTTTCTCTCAGAACCATTTTCTCCCAATTTTCTTTCCAATTTGAAAGCAAAAAAAATGATGAGCTTAGATGGAATGCATCCACACTATTTTCTTTCTTCTATAATTTTTTGGGTCATTAGAATTATGTTCAAACAATTAAATTTATAATTTCCTAATTCTTAAAAAAAAAAAAAAATACAATTTCCTAATAACTTAAGACTTTAGGAGAATCAATAATTTATTATGGTATCAGGAGATCCTAAGTTCAATTCATGTCCCTATTTTATCTTCCATTTAAAATGTTAAAATTTCTATATATTGGCCCCACTTATTAAAGGTGAGTTTAGGCCTACATGTAAGCCTATTTTACATTTTATTTAAAATGTTAAAAATCTCAAATGTTGGACCCCAATTATTAAAGATGATTTTAGGCCCGCACGTAAGCCTATACTACATTTTATTTAAAATGTTAAAAATTTCATATGTTGGACCCCACTTATTAAAGGGGAGTTTAGGCAAACACGTGAAAGGGGTGTTAAAATTATGTTTAAATGATTAAATTTATTATTTTCTAATAACTTAAGTTTTTGAAAGAATTTATAATTTAACATAAGTTCAACCATTTAAGTGATAGTCGAGTGATGATGACAACTTTTATGGTGTCCCATGTTTATAGTTCGGACCTCACTAAGCCATTTTGTGAGATACCTCCTCCCCGAGGAGATGCATGAAAACAATGTCTTTCAATTGTCAGCAACCCCACTAAGCAAGAGCATTGGTATACGCTAGAAATATTGAGGCATAAATAGTGCTAGGGACCCTTTACATTTAAAGAACAAATGCTTAAGCAATTTGTGATACCAAGTTTGGCAACTGGCTTCGTAAGGTTTTGATCTAGGGGCCGGAAAATTAGATGAGACTTGAGACAATAGAAGTAGAACTACCTTTTTTTAATGACCTTAACACTTTGGTAAGGTTCTTGAAACTTTATGCTTTGTAGCAATTGATTAGTTAGATCTGAATAACCTTATTAATACATATGCTTTAATATTTTTTGTGAAGCTCTTATAATAAATCCCACGTTTTTTAAAAAGGGAATGTTTTGATAAAATAGGTAGAAGTAGAACCTTCTTGCTAAACTTAAAACAATTATTGGGATGTAACAAAAAAAAAAACACAATTATTTGTTTTATTTTAAATTCATTTAATAAGAAATTATTTAAATTATACAAACAAATTTAGCCAGACCACATGGGTTCAGCCAGCAGGCTCATAATTTTCATGATTGTTGGACAGGGAAAATAAAAATATTATGTCTCAATGGAATTATTTGAATGAAGCTTCAAATACAGAAATGTAACTGTAATAAAAGCTTTTACATGGGGTACCAAAAGATTGATGCGCATTATAGGAACATGAAGCATTTACTAGACGAAAAAGAGATGTTCTTCCAAGTACTATTGTTTCTGGACACTGGTCCATTGATGATAAAACCACCTTCTTCACATGTTGATGTTATGTATAACATTGCCAGTTTGCCACATGCCTTTCGCAGTCTCAATCACTCATAACAGGTACATGTACTACGATCACCTTGAAAACTTTTTGGACAGTAAAATTAGTAAATTCATTCTTGGTAGATGAAGGGGGTTGGGTATTTGAAGGTTGAAACAGTGACTATTGAACATTAGAAATTTGGAATTAGATGCATTTATGGCCCTCCTAATGTAGACCAATTTTATTATTTTTAGGAGCACTAAGTGCTTGTTTGATTAAGCTTTCTTTTCTTTTTCTTTTTCCATTTTAAAAAAGAGCTGTACACCTTTTAAGATTTAACCTATTTACGGGTATAGTTATGTTTTTACCTAATTTATTGTGTTAAGTAAAATAAACCATTAAATTTGTGGGTTCTAGTTAGTTTAACTTGCAAAATCTCTTGGTTGAATAAAAGATCTAGGTTTCAATTCCTGCCTACATAAAAAAACAAATTGGTATCTTGGTTTGATAATAAAGAATGCAATCATCAGAAATGAACGTTATAAGTTGAAACTCTATTAAAAAAAAAAAAAACCCATTAAACCTAAGCTATACCAAATCAATACTAATTAATTTAGTTCGGTACCCAAGAATCCCTTCAAATTAGCAAGAATTCTCATGTTTAGTTGTGGATAGTTTAAGTGAATCTGGATTCCCATTTTTTGCGACCTATATATGGATTCCCTTTTAAAATGTGATTATCCAAGTTCTCATGATTTGGGAAGGTTCATTTAGATTGACACTTATTCTCCCAAATCAATACCATCTAACTAATTATAATATAATTTGATAAAATGGTGTTCAATTTTTTTTTTTTGGTTGATAAAATGCTTCTTTTTTTTGAAAGAATTTTGATAAAATGTTTATATGTGTGTCAATATATATATAGCCTAAACACTTTATCATTTATGATTTTTTTTTTTTTTTTGGATTTTTTTTCTACTTTATGTATATTTATGTTTTATTTAGAATTTTCAAGTATTTTAAGAAAATACATATTTTTTACTCATAAGGCATTATTTTCTAATAAATCATAAAATTATCAATTATTTTGGTATTGTATGGGTTAATGTAATACTACTATTTTAGTAAATTTGACTAAATTCACAATTTAAATTATTTTTATTAATTTATTAATAGAAAAACCATATAAATAATACATGATACGTTTCATATATCCTCCTTTACCAAAAAAAAAAAGATACGTTTCACATTATATTTATAGCTCTTAGAATACTTCTGAAAAATAATAATTTCTATAAAATTTCCAGAGATAAACAAAACATGGGGATCTCACCATCCAGAAAATCTTATATTCCGAGGCGTCTAGGTTTACAAGTATATTTCATTTCTAGAAATCTAATTATCATAGGGCATATTGGATTTCCTCAAGGTTTTTAATGAGTGAGTAGTGAATCAATACTAAAAAGAATAGCAGAAACCAAAGCCATGCATCTAAGTAATTTACCTGAAATAACTTGGAATGAAATCCCTCCTCCTAGAGGAAAACAATTTATTTTTCCCCTTAAGATTGAGAAAGAAAAAGTTTTTTTTTTTTTTTTTTTGAGGGAAAGAAAAAGAAGAAGTTAAAAGGTCATGTACAAGACTAATACATAAAAGGAAAAATGATAGCTACTACTTACACAATTTGTTTCCCCTTGATTTTTTGTTGTAAAAATGGAGAAGAAGTGAAGAACTCTAAGGTTATGTCACTTTCTAGATGGTTTTAAGAAATTACGGGGGAAAATTGCAAATTAACACCATTTCCCAAATAATTTAATGAGTTAGCAACATTTTCAAACTATTTAGGAAATTAGCATCTCGAGTTTTTAAGGCTCGAAATCACTGTAGCAAATTGAGTCGTTTACAATCAAGTTCGATGTGGAACTCAAGTTTCTTCAAACCCATTTCCCACCACAGACCAACCCAGCAAATACAACACAAAAAATGAATTAAAAAACATAACCCAGAGAACGAACTAGAAAACACAACCTAGATCAACAAATCTTTGGTGTCGAGATCAACAAATCCAAGCTTCGGTGTCGAGATCATCAAACCCAAGCCACTCTGGTGCCAAGATCGTCAAAATTAAGCAGCTCCAATGCCGAGATTGTCAAACCTAGGGCCGAGATTAGGATTTTTGGGTTTGGGTTTTTCTGCTTCGATTTTGAGATCGTTATTTTAAGGGTTTGGGTTTGAGTTTTTGCTTCACTCTTGAGATCGTTATTTTAAGGGAAGAACTATCTTGAGTTTTGAGGGCTTGATTTTTTGGTTGGGTGTCTTCAGTGTTTCTGGGTTGGAGAAGAACTCGAGTCTTTAAGACTCGAGTTCCACTTGAAATCGAGTTGTTTATACTTGATTTAGCACACCAAAATCGAGCCTTATGCAAGATGTTAGTTTTCTAAATAGTTTAGAAATAATGCTAACTAACGAAATTGTTTAGGGATTTGTATTAGTTGGCAATTTTTCACAAAATTACGTGTTGTGAGTTACCATAGATTATAATTTTTATCATATCTATAAAAATCAAACAATTATATGTGTTATGTGTGAAAGTGTGAAAGCGAAACTTCATGATTATCACATACTTGACAATATAGAAAATATGTGAATAATAGAGGTGTGTTATTCTAATCACATATATTTACAAATTTTCAATATACACATTTCATGTAAATAATAGAATAGTTATATATCTATATATATATATATATATATATATATATATATATAAGTATACATTCTCTTATGTCTCGTGTTTTTTCAAAACTAAAATGATCAATTTGCATGAATATAACAATTGATAGAGACTAGTTTAATTAACAGGCTCAAGTATTGGTGTACGTGATTTGGAGTCAACATGTGCATAATATATAATAAAAAAAAATTTATTATTATTAATAATTTATTATTAGTAAGTGATAATAATTTGTAAACGCGGAACTTTTAATATATAAAATTGTAAAATGTGGGACTTTTATAGGTTACTGTAAAACCAACCATTTATTTTTCACCGTGAAGCCAGCAATTTACTCGTACAGGGGAGTGCGTAAATATGAAATCAATCTTACTATTTGAGTTTTCATATTCTACTAAATGCAATTTTACTTTTTGTGAAATTTCTTTCAAAACGAGGGGTCAAAAGCTTTATAATTTAACTGGTTGACACATCATCTGATTGCAATAAAAAAAACTATATATACCCAATCTTTCCCAAAATGTCAAAGGTACAAAATGGATATTTTATTCCAATAAAGATGCAAAATCAATATCAATAATTTCAGGACCACACATTTTCTCACACTCTTTTCCACAAATATTCTATGTAGTTGATTGTGATAACTAAAGAGTAATTAATCCATATGAAAATGATAAATAGTCAATCATAATTTTTTTTACATTAACAGAAATTATGCTGTGAAAACTGAAAGTTGTGTTCTTTGAACAACTCCACTAATATACCATATAATATTCACTTTCCTCTATTCTATAATCTTTCATATATCTACTAGTTGCATGCACCAGAATATAATTTTGAAACATGAAAAAGCAAATAGAAAAAAGACAAAGTGGAAGATGTAGAACACCCAAAATCTCTGTACATGGATCTTTTACCGGCTTTACTTAGCTAGTTCTCTTCACATCAAAGGTACAGGTTTGTACATATGTGAGGGGAGACGAAATTTCAAAGTGGTACCTTCCAAGTTATGTACAATCTTGTTTGGGCAGGAAAGATTCCCAAAGATTGTAGGAAGGGAGGGGGAAATTTTCACATTTGGAGCACATCAGATACAGTTGAGTTCACGGACGCATTCACCACCCAATGCATTGTTTGGAGAACTAACATGGAATTTCAAGAATTTAATCATAGCATAGGAATCATACAAAATCATTGGATTACTCATTGATGGTCAAACTTTTTTCTTTTTCTTTTTCTTTCATACTACTAATATAACTATCTTGGGGTCAGGCTTAGGTCCAATATTTAGTAGTATTAGACTCATTAAGATGATGACATGTGTCCACTTTTAGACACATGTCATCATCTGACTGGATCCAGTGCACTAGACCTAAGCTAAGTCCACCATCTTATTTCAGCCTTGCTAGTCAATCCAAGTTCACCTATAATTGAACTAATTTACCATATTTTTTTAGTTTTAACCTATGACGTTCGTTTCTGATAATTGTGCTCATTGACATTAGACTAAGACACAAATTAATTTTAGGTGTAAACGGAGGTTGAACTACAAATCTCATATTGAACTATCAGAAACTTTACCAATTAATTAAAACTTATTACCAATTTACCTTTTTGGATGATGGCAAAGATGGACTTACAACAAGTTTCTGAAAAAAAAAAAAAGAGATGGACTCACAAATGACAAGGCAATGCAAATTGCCAAAGGCATCAAGCAAACAAACAGACTCGATAGTTCCAAACTGAACCCTAAAGTTTAAAATTATTACAAATATAACTTTAATTATTTCATTACTTTCAATCTGAACACTAGACTTTTTAAAACTGCCAAGTAAATCCAAAAATCTAACACAAAACTTCAATTTTAAAAATGATGGAGTTCGATTTTCAAAGTTCACAGTTCTATACGTTTCTATTTGAAAGTAGTGAAACTATAAAATTTAATTCATAACATTTTTAAACTCTTAGAATTCCCTTTTGAAATTATAAATTTTAATTGAAATCATACCTAAAACATAATTTTAAAATGTGATTTACCAAAAAAAGAATAAGGGGCATTATGGACAAACTGAAATGGGAACCCAACCCAAAACTAAAGACTTTCTTTTTTTTGGAAGAAGAATCAAAACTAAAGTCTAAAGTCTGTATCTGAAACTTTTATTGACTCTTGAACTCTTCTACCGCTGCTTACTTTCCTCTTTCTTCTTTAGGTAATTCTCCAAGCCCACTTACCCAAATTAATGTCTAAAACCTTTTTTTTTAAAACTAAATGTCTAAAACCTCAGACAACCATAAAACCCATAAAAAGTTTCTATCAATCTTTATGATTAATTACAATATTAAAAAGTTCAAAAACTTATTTACTTATTTTACTTTCTTGTTCCTTTATGGTGGTAGTAGTAACTAGTAACTCCCTAACAGAATCATTCAAGAAATTAAAGGTATTTCCATTACAGCAAATCCTTCCCATGAAGACAAGCTAATTTGGGCTTTCTTTAAAGATGGCTCCTTCTCCCTCAATTCTGCATATCTCATAGCTAAATGGTTTAATCTTTTGAACTCCGACACTAGCCCTTATCAAAGGGTGTGGAAAGCGCATACATCCCCTAGAATAAAATTTTTTATTTGGTTATGCACTCATCACAGCATTCCTACTAAGGAAGTTCTTAGTTCAAGAGGGTTAAACCTTGACCTGACATGTGAGTTATGTAGTGAAGGGCTTGAATCTATCATTCATACACTTAGGGATTGTAAGGTTGCTAAAGCGGTGTGGAAAGAGCTGGGTTTTAAGGAGAATAACCAAGATTTTTTTGGATTGAATTTGGAAGATTGGCTGAAGAAGTTTTGTGGGACTTCCACAAGCTACCTGAGACCCTATGTTCCATGGAAACTCCTATTTCCTCAAGCAATATGGACAATTTGGCTACAGAGAAATAAAACCATATTTCAGACTAGTAGAGTAGCAAAGGGTATGAGTTCTATATGTCTTAAAAAAGGGGTGGAGTACTTTGCAATTGTTCCCAATGAACGAAACAAGCCAAGTAGAGTGTAGGTACAAGTGAAGTGGAACAAGCCTCCTACGGGTTGGGTGAAGCTGAATACAGATGGGACTATGCATGGAAACTCGAGTAAGGTTGGTGGGGATGGTGTTTTGAGAAGCAGCAGTGGAGACTAGATTGGTGGGTTTGCGAGGAAAATGGGCAGCACTTTGAGCACGGTGGCAAAGCTTTGCGCTCTGAAGGACGGGCTCACCATGGCAAAGCAAATGCGAATTGAGAACACTTGTATTAAAATGGATGTTGAGTTCATTGTTCAACTTGTTTCAACGCCTTCAATGATCAATCTAATGCTTGAATATCTCCTTTCTAAATGTAGAGACTTGATTCAAACATTTCCTAACTCTTCGGTGGTACATGTGTTCAGGGAAGCAAATGACTGTGCCGACCGGCTTATAAGGATTTGAGCTGATCTTGATGTAACTGATTTTCTTTTTTTGTTTGACCCACCAAATGTGGTGGCTAAAATGCTGGCTAAAGATAAAACTGACCTTATTTGTTGTAATAGACTTGCTGCTTTTAGTTAATTCCAGCCGTCGTTTACAGGAAAAAAAAAAAAAAAAGACTAGTAAATTAATTAAAAAATTTCCTTTTTAACCAAAAATACATTAAATCCACACCGACCCTTCCAGTATAGAACCAGGGGCACCCACATGACCCTGTCCTTTCTCAACCGTTTCCAGCCCTCTAAAAGATAAATATTTGATGAAAGAATTAAATTATTTATAAAAAAAAAGTTTTGATTATTATTATTATTATTATTATTATTATTATTCTCGTTGCTGATTTTTGGGGTCTCGGTTCTCAATATATAGACCCTTTAGCTCCCCCCATTGAGCTCTACCCCTTCTCTCACTCTTCTCCTCTGTCTCTCAAAGTCTCTCTTCCTGCAGGAGCCTCTCTATTTGGTTGCTTTATCAGAAATTTTAACTGATAAACCATACCAACATTGCCATTTTTCCTTTGATTAAACCAAATTTCTGTGGGGAGGCTAGTGAAGAGTTAAAGGTTTCTCCTTTTTTCTGTTATAGGAACTTGAAAAAGAGGAAAAGCAATCCCATATTGTAGTAATTTATATAGCATTTGTTACTGAACGGATCTGTCTCTGCATTTGGGTTCATTTTTTTTCTTGAAATCTCTTTTGTGTTAATTGTCCATATGGAGAGTTTTGTGAGACTCATTTCCATGGTTCCTCTGTTTCTGCTTCTTGGGCTTCCTTTTGTTCTAGCTGGCCATGACTATGGTCAAGCTCTGAGCAAAAGCATTCTCTTTTTTGAAGCTCAGAGATCTGGTTACCTTCCTCGCACCCAAAGAGTCACATGGAGAGCTAATTCTGGTCTGCAAGATGGCAAAGCTAGTGGGGTAAGCTCATTTCCCACATTAAAAACAGAGTCTTTACATTTCCTTATTACAATTCAACGGGCTTTCAATACAAAGTTTGAAACGTTACTCTTGAAAACGTGTAACAAGTTGTTGTATAGTACTAACATGTATCAAAATGTGCAGGTGGATCTAGTTGGAGGGTACTATGATGCAGGGGACAATGTTAAGTTTGGTTTGCCAATGGCATTTACCATAACAATGATGTCATGGGGCATACTTGAGTATGGGAAGCAAATGGCTTCAAGTGGAGAGCTAAGCCATGCTATGGATGCTGTGAAGTGGGGTACTGACTATCTCATTAAAGCACACCCAGAACCTTATGTTCTCTATGGAGAGGTACCTTTCACTTTCAAAGACCTCTCTTTCTTCCTCACTATCTCTCACACAAAACCCAACTTCCCAACTTTATCAAACATTATTTATTCTATTCCAACAGTCCCCTCTTAACCCCTCACTTTTTTGCTCAACTTGTTAGCATCACTTTAAATCGATATAGTGGTTGATGTAGCTTCCCTAATTAAAAGAAAAATAAATTGTCCAAAAATTGGATTTTTTGATTGGTATAATGGCATCAACGACCAGCCGGTTTTGACCAATAATAATAAAATATTAATTACTCCCTAATCACTAGAACTGTATCACAAAATTGACATTTTTTTAGTACCTTTTTACAATTCGGACAGGAACCCAAAACCCAACAATTTTGTGATGGTATTTACTTTAGTTTTAAAATTAACTTTTTAATGTTATGGTTAGGTGGGAGATGGAAACACTGATCACTACTGTTGGCAAAGGCCAGAGGACATGACCACCGACCGCCATGCCTACAAGATTGACCCAAGCAATCCCGGGTCGGATCTTGCCGGTGAAACCGCTGCCGCCATGGCCGCCGCCTCCCTTGTCTTCCGCCACTCCAACCCTGCCTATGCCAATGAGCTCCTAAGCCATGCCCACCAGGTTTAAACCCACTCTTTATTTTGATATTGCTTTTAATTTTGCTTTTTCATAACAAGTTAGAATAAGTTGCTCATACATTCAAATGGGTCTTAATCATAATTTATTTGTTCATTAATACATAACACACATTTTTCTTAGAATTGATAAGTTATGCACGCATCCAATAACAATAAACTTTGACCTTATATCATATTCACTTAGAACTCTTGTTATGGTTTCTTAAAGAAGAAGAAAATTTGGTGCAAAGAAGAAAGGAAATTACGCTAAAACTGTGTGTGTAGACTTTAGCTCATTAGCTCTCCGAGAAAAGAAAAGAAAAGAAAACTGAGTGTGGACCACAATGGGCTAGCACATACGGTTTGTGCGCTATGCCCAATGTTAGCTAGGTGGGGCTAAGGTGAGCATAACTGACTGACGCAAATTTCAGTTTCAAAGCCTCTTTGCTTGACCTGCACATGAAAATGGTTTGTCATAGTTAATTAGGCAGTTACGCTTGGTAACTTTTGTCAGAGCGGTCGTTGCCTTTGCCCATCGCTGCCATTTATTGTGGAATCTGGAGAATCACCAGCTTTTTACTTGTCTTGTAACCTTAATTGTTGACCCCTATTAATTGTTGCGCAAATTACGAGACATGATTGGAAATTTCATCACCCTAACTTGACAGTCGGTTTCAATTTTCAATACTTTTTTATTAAAGAAAATATATATGTGAGAGAAATTGAATCCCAAAACTTAATTTAATTGAAAAAAAAAAAAAAAAACTTAATTTTCAATAGCTCATTCTATATACATATTTTGTCTACTCAAAAAAAGAAAAAAAAAAAAAGTCTATACATGTTTTGCAAGTTGTTTCTTGTAACAAATAGGGAGGAAATTTGAATCGAAATTATCTTTCATAATAGAATTGTGAAATACCACAAAGTTGATAGCTGAGATGATTTTATAAATGCCCATGAAGTGAAAATGTGATCTCTGATCAAGGTTCAAGAACATTAAATAATTTTAGGCTCCAAATATTCCCATTTTTATATGTTGTAAAAGGTAAAATTAAACTTTCAAAGGAAAGAGAATTTTTTTTTTTTTTTTTTTTTTTTTTTCTGGGGGGCTGAATAAGAAGCAAAGTGAATTAGTTTAAGTGAGAACTAAAACTTAACAGTTAACAGTCATATGATATCCCATATATGAAATTAAGAATGGGGGTTAGGCTGTTGAGTACTTGAGTCTCAATCCAACTACTTAGAGTCTTATTTAATGTCACGTTGCAACTAGTTGTCTAGAAAAGGAAAGAATAAAAAGACAAGGTAAGGTAACCTTTTGAAGAAGAATTAGCTTCACTCACTTAACAATAATATGTAGGTGCACAATAAATTACACACCACCATTAGAAGAAGAAGAAACTGAACCCCTACCAATACGATGTCGTTTCTTCATTAAAATTTAATGCATTTTCGGCGCACATTTTGGATCGTGGAAGTGGGGAGCTTTTGCCCGTCTATCACGGGTTGTGTCTGCTGACCGTACAGATCTACGTACTTTCAGATCTCAACCGTCCAGTTGTAACGATCCGTTAAAGTAGCGATAGTGATGGTCTTGTCACGTGAGAACTCTGTCGGTGCTCTTATAAAAGTTCCTTATCCTCAAAACACCCTCACACTTCTCGTGATATTACATTACAGGCATTACCTTTACCATAGTATTTTATTTTATATTTTCTAATTCAATTTTTTTTTTTTGGTCTCCAGCTATTTGATTTTGCCGACAAATACAGAGGCAAATATGATAGCAGTATCTCTGTGGCCCAGAAGTACTACCAATCCATCAGTGGTTACAATGTAAGTTTTTTATTTTTTACATAAACCATGTTTGGTGTCACATAATTTTTAATTTTTAATAACGTAACATTAAATACACTTTAGATTTGTAATATTTAATCTAAACCATAAATTGAATTGATAAGAGAAAGGTTTTGAATTAATTTTGAAGACTTGCTAATGCAATAATAGTGTATCCTGTAGTATGTTTATATTGATTTGATGTTTTTTGGTGTGTAGGATGAGTTGCTATGGGCTGCTGCATGGTTGTACCAAGCAACTGACAACCAGTACTACTTGAACTACCTTGGCAAAAATGGTGATGTTCTTGGTGGAACTGGATGGGGCATGAGTGAGTTCAGTTGGGATGTGAAGTATGCTGGGGTTCAAACACTTGTGGCCAAAGTAAATAATTCATGAACTGAACATTAACTATTCTTCAAAAATATGTTACATGTCAATAAGGACTTCATTGTATATGACAATTTGTTAATCAAAACCTCAACCATGTAACTGTAGTGAAAAATTTGAATACCTAAGTGTATGACTAATTGGTTTTTCTATTCCCTTGCAGTTCCTAATGCAAGGAAAAGCTGGTGGCTATGCATCAGTTTTTGAAAAGTACCAAGAGAAGGCAGAATCCTTCATGTGCAATTGCCTTGGAAAGGGCAATAAGAATGTTCAGAAGACTCCCGGTGGCCTTATCCATCGCCAGAATTGGAACAACATGCAATTTGTGACTAGTGCATCTTTTCTGACTGCTGTCTACTCTGATTATCTTTCTTCTGCTGGAAGAAACATGAATTGTGCTTCTGGCAATGTTTCACCGACTGAGCTTATCTCCTTCTCCAAACAACAGGTAATTCAATCATATTGTGCAAATTCTAAATTGTTTTTGTTGAATTGGGCTTTGATTATATCACGAGTAATAAAGATTTGCACAAGTTAACACTACCCAAAAACGTGTTATCAAGTTATGTGAAGTATATAATTGATGTTATGCAATGTTAAAACTCTCAGGTGGACTACCTTCTTGGGGACAATCCAAGAGCCACAAGTTACATGGTGGGATATGGAAACAATTACCCACAACAAGTTCACCACAGGGCTTCCTCAATTGTTTCCATCAAGGTTAACCCTTCATTTGTCAGTTGCCGGGGGGGTTATGCCACTTGGTTCAGCAAAAAAGCAAGCGATCCCAATCTCCTTGTTGGTGCAGTCGTTGGTGGACCTGATGCCTACGACAACTTTGCTGATCAAAGAGACAATTATGAGCAAACTGAGCCTGCTACCTACAACAATGCTCCTCTTTTCGGTTTATTGGCACGACTAAGTGGTGGTCATGGCGGGTATAACCAGCTCCTTCCAGGTAAATGCACTATAACATGATCATCTCTAAAATTCACTTACTCATATTGCCTTATTATGAGCATTTAATCAAGATATTTGATGGATAAATTTTCTTACAGCGGTTGCCCCAGCACCTAAACCTGTTGTTACCCAACCAAAGCCAACTCCACAACCCAAAGTTACTCCAGCTCCAGGTACACTTTGACCTCTCATGGGCCTTGGAATTTACCAAATTTGTTTAGAGATGAGCTTAACTTCTTTTTAAGTGTGTATTGGAAAATAAGGTCTAACTGAGGATTATGTTTTGCAGCAGCATCTTCTGGCCCAATTGCCATAGAACAGAAGTTGACAACTTCATGGATTGCAAATGGGAAAAATTACTACAGATATTCCACAATTGTGACAAACAAGTCTGCTAAGACACTGACAGATCTCAAGCTTTCAATATCCAAGCTTTATGGTCCTATGTGGGGACTTACACAGTCCGGTGATTCCTATGTTTTTCCATCATGGCTCACCTCTTTAGCTGCTGGAAAGAGTCTTGAGTTTGTCTACATTCATTCTTCTTCTCCAGCAGACGTATCTGTCTCAAGCTATACTTTGGCCTAAGAAACAAACTAAGATACACAAAGAAGGTTCACACAGTTTATGGGAAGGTTCACACAGTTTCTGGGGTTGTAATCTAAGAATTGTGCAGCTATACAAATGCAGTCCAGAAAGGTCTTTTTCTTTTTCTTTTTCTTTTAAAATTTTCATCTTTACTTGTTGATTTGGGATCTTAGTAGGGTTTTAGATGAAAGTAGGATAAATAAGTCTGAAGCTTGGAGGGAGAAAGGAGCGAAGAGAGGCGATTTAAAAAGTGTGCTCATCCTCTTTCTTCTCCAGTTCATTACTTATATAGAGCGATCTGAGAGAGGGGCAGTGCAAGAGTGACGATTGAGAAGTAAAGAAAATGACTTCTCAATATATTTCAAGTTTTTACTTTCTTTGTACTTCAAAGAAGCTTTGGGTGTCGGTTTTTGTTGTGATGATGTTGTAAGCTTTGCAACATTTCTTGTTTCCTATATGTTGTAAGCTTTGCAACAATTCTTGTTTTTCATATGAATATAGTTTGAGTAACATTATCTCCATTTACTTGTGTAATTGAGAAATTGTGATGACTTCTGTTAATGGCTTCATTTTGATTTCTTATGGTCTTATGGAGTTCATGAATTATCAATAGAGATAGTTACCAAGATATTGCTGATACCATGTTTCAAAATTAATTGCTTCTTTAGTAGTCCAATAATACAAAAATCCACTTTTAGAAAATGTATTGTTGGGTGCCTCTTCTGTGGAGCTGATTAGCTCAACAAAGACAATTAACAGATAACTACTCAATTAGTAACATGCCAATGCGATAATTACTATTTCATGTGTGTATGCTGATTCATTAATTGCCGATACCAACGGGGAAAACTGAAAAGTTACACGTTGGGGTTCTATGCCAAACTTGATGAAAGAAGTAATTGTCTACATGAACAGGACAGATGGTATAACACATGTATTGCTCCTATATCAACACACTTGGAACTGCAAAGTGTGTTTATCCTTAAGATGACAGAAATCACTTAAATTCCCAAAACAGTCAGAAATAATTACCTTGAATTTGTGCTAAAACATTTTGGGTAAAAACTAATAAGTTACATGTTGGGGTTCTATATCAAACTTGATGAAACAAGTAATTGTCTGATTGAACAGGATAGACAGTATAAACACATATATTGCTCCTATATCAACGCAATTGGAAGTTGGAAGTTGAAACTGCAAGGTGAGTTTATCCTTGAGATGATAGAAATCACTTAAATTTCAAAAACAATCAGAAATAATAATCTTGAATTCGTGCTAAAACATTTATCTTCTGGTGACGAGGCATGTGGGTATTTATAATATACTCTTTAACGGGTGAGGATCAAAGCAATGGGCGGGCACTGGATTTGTGGCTTGTGTCAATCAATACCATTGCACCCAACAGGATGGTATCAAGAATTGTGAATGTGATTTTGGTGTCATTGGCTATAAAAGCATCCTATATAAGGCCATCGGCTGTAAAGAAAATTATTTAGAGAGTCACCAAAACTTGTCCAGAGCTTCAGGGTTTAAAGGAAGGTTGTTGAGGAGAGATATGATCAAATTTGCAACCGTTTGATGACTGTATACAATGGGAATCTCTCAATATTGCATCATTCTTCTTTGATCTTGTTGAACCTTCTTCTAAGATCATTCGTATGGATTAGCCTTTCCATACATGCACCACTTGTTGAGAATATAACAAGTGAGAAGCCTTCAATTTAGACCAAAGTTTAAGCCTAAAAGTTTAAGTTTATTATTTAATTCAAAAGTTGTTTATTTTTCCTCACGTGTATACCCAAACTGCCCTGTACATTCATTTAACAACTCTAGCAGTACAGCATTGAAGTTTACCAGAAAAAGAGATCAATGATATCATATCTATATTAACAAGAATTGCAGTAGTTCTACTTCTTCGACTCCACTACTATGACATTGATATTGTCACTTCTTCAACTCCACTACTATGACACTGATATTATCATTGCTCCCCCGAGACATTGCCAGCTCTGCTAGAATTGCTGCAGCATCTCCAGCAGTACTTTCACTCGACACCTCTGAAATCCTCCGCTTGATTTGGCCATCAAGACATCTTCTTACGACCTCGCAGGCAAACTCGTTTGAGGCAACATCCCATAGACCATCACTGGCTATTACAAGGAAGTCATCTAACTCAGTTCGCTCTGTGACAGTGACCTCTGGTTCGGATATCACATATGGCCTCAAATAGTGATCTCCTGCATCATATCAAAGTCAAAACTATAATCAAACATATGAATATAGGAGGTGGAACAAGTGCATACGTAACTTGGGCACATACCTATAGATCTTGAAGTAGCAAGTACACCAAGGACACGAGAGCCATTCCAGTTTAAGATCCTTCCTCCTGCTGCTTCCACTCTCTCCATTTCATCAGCTCTGTCCGGCTGCACAAGAAGTAATTGTGATTCCCATTAGTTTTTTCTAAGAAGGTTTCAAGTGAAATGGCTCATGATAAAGTTCCAAGTTGCAACTCTGTGCAACGATAGGATTCTACAAATTTTGTGGGTTTACCTCTGACAAGGGTGTTTTCAGAAAGAAGCAAACTCGTTACATACGAGGAAGCCAATGGCTCCATTTAGCCCGTCAACTTCACATGTATATACGGAAGTATGAAAGCGACTATGCCATTGGCCGACGACCCCACTTCAATACCCGACGACATCTACACGAAACGACGGAACGAGAGGCCAACGGGAAGAAAGAAGCCGACGGGAATAAAAGAGCGTGACGGGTCAGCGTGGCTTTGCTTGGCCTCCATTAATATCTATGTAAGGAAATATCTTATACCACATGGTTAACCCTAGTCAAGGGAATTCCTATAAGGAAAGGATCCCGCAAAATATATGCATTAATGAGGATCTTTCCTATAAGGAAAAAAACCCTCTCTGCCAAAAAACGAATGTCAGCTCTACACCATTATAAAAACTCCAAAGCCCTTACAAATCGAGGTACGCATAATTTATCCTAGTTTTGATACTCTAGAATTGTGAAAGTTCTCTAACTTAACATTCGAAGAATATTTGGTCGGTACCACACTAGTACTCTCTACAAAGTCTTCTTTGTTTCTGTTTTGTAGGTTTTGTTTGGAGCATGTGAGGACCGTGTGGCTCACTGACGATTTTTGGCATCATCAACCTCTTTGCACTTGTTACCTTTAATTTTAGTTGCATACAAGTTGTATGCAAGCCTATGCACATACCACACGTCAAGGGAGTGGGGGTCTATTGTCCATCCCATCTCACCCCTTTCCTTGATATGTCTGTGAAAAAGATTTATGCGAAACTTTTGTGTAAAGCACAATTCACTTGTTATAACTATTAGGAAAACAAAGAGAAGATTCTGGAATTGAAGAATTTCTGTATATTGCATTAATTGAAGAACCACTGCAAAGCTATGTATATATATACAAGAGAAAAGAAAATAGGGGAAGCGAAATAACTAACTACCAGAATTTTCTCTAAGCCTAACTAATAGAACTAACCACACATGTGCTATCCACATGCTAATTACTAAAACTTATATACAGTATTACAAAGCTACATGTCTTATAGTTGTATAGTATAAAATAAAGCAAATATTGTTCACTGTCGTTTAAGTAGATTTGAGAACTTTCTTCTTCCCTTGATCTTTGATTTTGTCATGATCCTTTCTATCCTTCTTTGTACTATCTTGACACTCCCCCTCAAATGGAAGAGGGGCATGTATATTGACCATATTCAACTTGGACACAAGAAAAGAAAATTGATGAGCATTTAAGGCCTTTGTCAACAAATCTGCAATTTGGGAATTAGTTTTAACATGTAACATTATGATAAACCCTTCCAAAACCTTATCCCTCACTAGGTGACAATCTGTCTCAATATGTTTTGTCCTTTCATGGAAAACTGGGTTTACAGCAATGTGAAGAGCTGCTTGACTATCACAGAACAGAAGAGCTGCTTGAGGGTGCTTGACTTGAATATCACTAAGCAAATACAAAAGCCAAATGACTTCACAAATAGCTACTGCCATGGCTCAACACTCTGACTCTCCTAAGGATCTTGAGACTGTTTGTTGCTTTTTATACTTCTAGGAGATTAAAAGCTCACCAAGAAAGACACAAAACCCAGTTATAGACCTTCTAGTGTCAGGACAAGCAACCCAGTCTGCATCTGTGAAAGCTTTCAGGTGCAGGTCTGACTTGCTTGAAAAGAATAGACCCTGACCTGGTGTTGCCTTGAGGTACTGCAACACTTTATTGGTTGCAGGTGATTGTGGTTCTCTAGGATATGCCATGAATTGACTTAATCGGTTCACTGCAAAAGTGATATTAGGTTTGGTTATGGTTAAGTACAAAAGCCTTCCTATAAGCCTCCTATAAGAGCTAGGATCTTGCAAAGCCTTACATTTATATTTACTGAGCTAACATTTGGATCCATTGGAATCTTAGTTGGTTTACACCCTATCATGCCAGCATCTTTCAATAGTTCTAGTATGTACTTCCTTTGACACAAGCTAATGCCACTTGCTGTCCTTGCCACTTCAAGACCCAAAAAGAACTTTAAGTCACCTAAGTCCTTCAATTTAAATTGTTGATCAAGAACCTTTAACTTATCCACTGCATGCTGCTTGTCACTAGCAATTAAAATATCATCAACATACACTAAAAGAGCAATTAATGAAGTAGAAGTCTTCTTAGTAAACAAAGAGTAATCAACTCTAAATTGAGTAAAACCTAGCATGAGTAAAGTAGTGGAGAACTTAGAAAACCATTGTCTGGAAGCTTGTTTCAAATCGTACAATGATTTAACAAGCTTACATACAAGCCCCCTTTTGCTGTGGAAGCCTAGTGGAAGGGCCATATATACCTTTTCCTTCAGATCACCATGAAGGAAGGCATTGTTCACATCAAGTTGACATAGATACTAGCCTTGCACAGCAGCTACTGCAAGGAGGCATTTAACAAAAACCAACTTAGCAACAGAAGAAAAAGTCTCTAAATAGTCAAGGCCTTCCTTTTGGGTGTAGCCTTTAGCAACCAACCTGGCCTTATACCTTTCCACACTCCCATCAAACTTATATTTCACCTTATACACCCATTTACACCCAATAGTCTTCTTATGAGAAGGTTAAGGAGTGAGAACCTAAGTATGGTTAGCTTCAAGGGCAGAAATCTCAACCGCCATAGCTTCTCTCCACTAGGGATCCTTAACTGCCTAGTGATAAAACTTAGGCTCCTCAATGGATGAAAGCATATTACAGAAATGCAAGTGTTTAAGTGATAACCTATGAGAAGACAAGTAGGAAGACAAAGGATGGACAGTACTAGAAGAGATTTGATTACACTGGTAAGCATCTAAATAAGCAGGCTTATGACTGACCCTAGTAGATTTTCTAAGGGAAACAGGCTGATCAGAGGCAAAGAAGGGGAAAGATCAGGTAAAATAGCATGATGAACAATAGACATGGAATTGGACTGATCAGGGATAGCATCATGTTAATCAGCAGGCAAGGGAATTGTTAAAGAACCAACTAAAATGGTAGAATGACTAGATAAGATACTCAGAGGTGTACTTGCAGAAACAAACCCAGGACTAGAGGAAACATCAAAGTTAGGATTACAAGAAGCAAGTAAAGGGATTGACAATGGAGGTGACTTAGACAACAAAGACTTATAAGATGGAGAAAATGGAAAGATTGATTCACGAAAAATAACATCTCTAGAAATAGAGATCTTCCTAGTATGCAGATTAAGGACTTTGTAACTTTTCATATTGAAGATGTAACCTAAGAAGACACAAGGAAGTGCTCTAAAGTCAAATTTCAACCTATGAATAGAATGAGTAGATATAAAACATAAACAACCAAAGACTCTAAGATGATCAAAAGAGGGTTGTTTATGAAAAAGGAGTTCAAAAGAAGACTTGTTATGTAACAAAGGGACAGGCAGTCTATTAATGAGGTAGGTGGCAGTGAGGATGCAATCACCCTAATAAGCAGAAGGAAGACTAGATTGGATTTTAAGAATCCTAACAACATTCAAAAGATGTTGGTGCTTCCTTTCAACCACATAATTTTGCTGTGGTGTCTAGGCACAACTCTTTTGATGCACAATACCATGGACACTATAAAAATCAGGTAAAGAGAACTCAAGGGCATTGTCTGATTTGATGGCTTTAATACTAGTGTTAAATTGGGTGTAAACCATGTTACAAAATGAAGTTAAAAGATGTTTAACATCTGATTTAGCTTTCATGAGTTACACCCAAGTAGATCTGGTAGCATTATCAATAATCGTAAGGAAAAACTTAAAACCATCATGAGTGCAAATAGAATATAGACCCCAGACATCCACATGAATTAAGGAAAAAAGGTTCATTACACAGATTATTGTGAGAAGGAAAAGACAATCTCTTTTGCTTAGTCAAAGGGCAGCTGGTACAAACATCAGTACATTGAGTAGAAAAAGAAGGCAATACATTTTGTAAAACTGAAATTCTACTCAAAGATGGATGGCCTAATCTAAAATGCCACAAGATTGACATGTCTTTAGTAGAAACAGAAGAAGAAAAAACTGACTTGAAGGACTTGTGAATGGAAAGATGATCCGACAGAGAAGGTGTAGTCCTGGAAGTACTCTTCTGTAGCAGATACAAACCATTATGGACTTCACCCACTCCAATTGTCTTCCAACATGAAAGGTCCTGAATGAAACAACATTGAGATAGAAATACAAGACACAAAGGCAATCTTTAAGTAAGTTGACTGACAGACAAGAGATTGAATGAGAAAGAAGGAACACAAAGAACATGATCAAGAATAAGGGAATTAGAAAATTTAACAATGCCAATGTGAGTGACAGGTGCGGATTCACCATTAGGCAATTTAACAACACAATGAGAAACAGTGGTATAAGATTGAAAAAGAGAGACAAAACAAACTATATGATCACTTGCTCCTGTATCTATGACCCAAGTATCAACACCAAAGGCAGTTCAATTCACAAGTTTAGTAGAAAATATGGAGTGCTTGAGATTACCTGCTAGGGGTGTGGACTGAGAACATGAAACTTGATTGAAAGCAACATTATTTGCCATGGCAATAGTGTTGGTCTGAGCATCAGTCCCTCCTATCATAGCAAGTAATTTCTGACATTGCTCCATTGTAAAAGGAAAGGCTTGTTGAGTGGTAATAGCAACAGATTCTTGAGCAGCATTAAAAGATGAAACTTGATTAGCCCTTGGCTTAATCTTGTAGCTAGGGGGTTAGCCATGGGGCTTGTAGCACTTCTCCATGGTGTGATCACGCAATCCACATTGGCTGCAAGTGGGCTTTTCCTTACCTTTCTTGAAGGTCTTGGAATCAAGATTCATGGTCTTTGCTGCAAGTGTTGTGGACTCCACAAAAGGACCATTGTTGCTACCATGCCCAACTAATCTTTGCTTCTCATCTTGAATCAACAAGGAGTACACTTTCGCAATCGATGGAATAAGATCCATCAACAAGATTTGTCCCCAGATGTGAGAGAAAGAATCATTGAGACCCATCAAAAGTTGCATAATAGCTTCCTTGTGATGAATATTAGAGATCTTCTCATTCACATGGCACACACACTTTTCACAAGAATAGGTAGGAAGAGGTTCATAATTTTGTATTTCATCCCACATAATTGAAAGATTGGTGAAGTACTCAGTCATAGACAGCTCACCTTGAGAAAAACTTGCTAGATCCTTTTGCAATTGATAAACCCTAGGTCCACTACCCAGAGAAAACATGTTCTGAAGCTTTTTCCAAACTTCCTTAGCATTCTTATGATACACCATGCTTGTGGCAATCTTAGGAGAAACACAGTTGATGATCCAAGAAACCACAATATCATTGCATCATGCCCAGCTTTGAACCAAGAAAGGAACTTTCTCCATGGCTGAAGTCAAAGAAGCTGATCCATTAATCAACCAGAACTTGTTCTTGATCCTAAGAGCTCTTTCCATAGATCGTGTCCATGTAGGATAGTTTTCACCTCCAATCAATGGTTGTGAAACTAATATCGCACTAGGACTTTCAGCAAGATGAAGAAAGAATGGATGCGATTCGTCAATGGTGATGCTTGTAGAAGCTTGATTAGAGGAAGCCTCGAGATTCTAAAGAAAAAAACCCTAACTTTTGGGAAAAAGGAATTGAGAAATTTGTTTGAGAAACTTAAGCGGAAGCCAAAAATTGTTGTGATACCATATTAGGAACATAGAGAAAGAAGATTCTAGAATTGAAGAATTTCTATATATTGTATTAATTGAAGAACCATTACAAAGCTATGTATATATATATATATATATATAAGAGAAAAGAAAACAAGGGAAGCAAAATAACTAACTACCAGAATTTCCTCCAAGCCTAACTAATAGAACTAACCACACACGTGCTATCCACATGCTAATAACTAAAACTTATATACAGTATTACAAAGCTACATGTCGTATAGTTGTATAGTATAAAATAAAATAAATACTGTTCTCTGTCATTTAAGCAGATTTGAGAACTTTCTTCTTTCCTTGATCTTTGATTTTGTCATGATCCTTTCTATCCTTCTTTGTACTATCTTGACAATAGCATTATGTTGCAACAAATCAATAGCACCTTAAGTTACTAAATAAGAAAACAAAGGTCATACTACATAGTACAATACTTGGTCTACTTCTATATATTGGTTCACCACATCATCTTGACATCACAAAATGCAAAAGAAAACTGTAGAATGATTCATATTGTGATACTGCTACATTCAATTCCAATGAAATTGTAATCTGCTATGTGGATTTATTAAAGCTGGTTAACACACACACACACACTTGTCTCCATCAATGTAGACTCAAACAATGAATTATAGCGTTGTATAACAAAAAATTACTGCGACAATGACCAATTCAAAGAAGAAAAAAAGTGAGAAAAGAAGAATTTTAACACTTATAGGGACATTGTCATTGGAATAAGCTCCATATAGCACACACCTTTTGGTTTTCCAATATTTTAGGTTACTAAAACCTATAGTCATGCTCTGAATTCTGAAATGCTGACAAAATTTTCCCATTATGTATCCTAGCATCTTATAGTGTAAAGGTGTTGACTTCTAAGCTACTATCAGCTAAAAATATAAGGGTATTAGATATAGTCTAATGCTTGATGAAGTTCAAAATTGTGATGGTTGCATTATCTGGAACTGAAAATTTGCAATGACAAGCTACTTTGTGGGTGTGAAATGGTAATCCCTGTAGATTGGCAAACTCAACTAGAGACCCAATACTGACCCTAGTCTTAAACAACTCCCTCAACCACCCTTTTTTTCTTTTTCTTTTTTAAATCATTGCAGTTCACTTGAACTATATATATGGTCCATACCGATACCTTGATAGAAATTACCACCTGAAATCAAATTCATACAGTTTCCCCCCCCCCCCCCCCTAAAATTTATATGGGAATCAAATTAATATTAAATAAATAAATAAGTTATTACCTTAATTATTTTTCTTTCTTATACCTGCATTAATTAAATCTCATCTTGAGCAGTGTTTTTCTCAAACAATAAATCTATTGTCACAACAAATTTCACTTCTTCTTTTTTTTTTCTTTTTTTTTCCCCTAGAACAATTGAGTTGACAAATTAAAATTATTATAAAAGTGATAATCTCATATGACAGTGAAGTATTAATTATAATAAATATCATAATTTAGATTCAACATTTTTTCACAAAAAATTTTACAACTGTTAAAGTAGCAGCCAACCTAAGTAATGAGCCTATGAATGTGAACGATTTCAATTATTGTGAAGTTCATTATAAAACCGCCGCGCACCCTTGGTGCGGTGGTCACTCCACATGTATAAATACTTGTGGGGTGTTGGGGGTAAGGGACGGAGTTTAAGTATCTAAGAGAGAGTTTCACACACACACACACACACACACACATATACTTAGATTAGGTTAGAATAGAAATTCTATCTTGTTTAAAAAAAAAGTTTATTATAAAAAAAAGTTATGTCCGCGACATTACTAAATTAATGATTCGTTTGGATTAAGGGAGAGTAGAGTAAACTTAGTAGAATAAAGTAAAATTGGCCCAATTAGCTTATTAACTCTACAATTTGCCACGTTTGTTAAATTAGAAAGAATATGAAATTTGCCACTTCACCTTATGATCACCTGATAGTGGCACGGCGACACCGTCGCGACAAAGGACAGCTCTCGAGTCTCCATAATTAGCCACCACTACCTTCTCCTTCCCAACCACCACCACCACTGCCATGGACCCCACCATCTCCACCTTCGCCCCACCACCACCACCGCAACCACCTCCAGTCCTCACCTCCTTATCCATCTTCCAAAAGCACGACCTTATCACCTTCTCCCACTCCACCACCACTCCCCCTCCCTCCTCCACCACCACCACCAACTCCTTCTCCAGCATCGCGTGCATCCTCTCCTTACATGCACTTGCCACCCTGGCCCCACCGTGCCCATCGTACACTCTGAAAAAATCGTACGGGTTTCCCGCCATAGAAACAAACTCATGCACCACCTTCATCGCGTCCTCCATCACTCTCTGCCTTCCGATCACCGATATCGAACCTGAAAACAACTCCAAGTTGAGCTTTACGATGTCGTTTTTGGCCTTCAGTTCTCTTTTTCTTCTCTTGTGTATAAATCCATACATTTTCACATTATGACTTTGTTTTTTTGACAACAAATCAAATGAGGCCTTAGATGTGGATTCAAATTTAAAGAGAAAGGGAATGAGGGAAATCTGAGCCTATGAATGAAGAGACCGTTTGGATGCGCGCCACCTTTTGTTGTTAGACGGTGGTCTTTTAATGGGTGAGGTTGGATTTTTTTTGGGGTTTAAGGAAGATGTGGACAAATGTGATTGTTTCGGAGTGTACATGTGGCAGATATCGAGTGCATGTGATTAGGGATTTTGGCGAGAGATATGATTTTGGGTGATCTGGTATGGACGTGTGGTTTTTAGAACGATAACGTGGTGTTTTGGTATTGAATGCGGTGTAGTGGCTAGTGGTCACTACTACCACTCTGCGTGTCATGGAAACATCTCAAAAGAAGAGAAATATTGGGGACTAGAGGTACACTATATTTTTGCAGCAAAAGTAAGAACATTCGCATCAAGTTTCTTCAAACTATTCTATTTTACCATTTCAAAACCTACTTTATTATTTATACAATATCATTTTACAATACACTTAGCATCCCAACTGTTATTTTCCTATTCTACTTATTAAAATAATATATCTACACAATAAAATATATTTTTTCTTTTTTGTTTTTTTTCCAATTTTCTTCTTACACACATATGTACCTTCCCTCAACCTCTAGCACTGCGCCTTCACTGCCCAGTTACCACCACCGCGCCTCCACCATGCCTACCACGCCACCACTGGCCACCTATCACTGGAACAAAAACCCATATTAAAAAAAAAAAAAACCAAGCTTCACAACAGAAAAAAAAAAAAAAAAAAAAAAAAAAAAAAAAAAAAAAAAAAAAAAAAAAAAAAAAAAGACACACACAATATGCAAAAAACACAAAAAAAAAAAAAAAAAAACAAAAAAAAACAAAACAAAAAACGCAGAATCGAGAAGACCCAGAGTCCAACCATGTGGAATCCAAAATCCAATGTCATGACCTTGCCATCACCTCACCGTGACCTAAAATCCAACGCCGTGACCTCGCCATAACCTCATTGATCTCCACAATCTGAGCAACCCGCAACGCCGATCTCCACCAAACCCATCACTAATCTGAGCAACCCACAACCCAATTTGACCAACCCATAACCACAATGCCATGACCCACAACCCACTTTAGCCATACCCATAAAACCCGCCGATCACAGCAAAAAAAAAAAAAAAAAAACTATAACCACAGAACTCGTCGATCCACCAACGTGGAGGCCTAACCATTGGCACAAAGAAAGAGAGTGAGAGTTGAGAGCAATTCACAGACAGAGAAAAGGAGACAAAATGTGAGGAAAGTGAGAGAGTTGAGAAATCTAAGGAGAGAGAAAGAATAAATCTGATTAAAAAACCTATCCAATAATCTACAGTGCAATTCTACATGTAGAATTGCATTGTAGCACTATTGCAAAAAAAGTTGCAATAGTTGAGATTTAGAAGGCCGGATGCAGCTTGCTTTTTGTGTGAAAATGGTAAATGTACCCTACATATGGCATATGCAATGCCAGGTGCAGATGCTCTAACAGGATATGAGGTGCTCACAATACTTAACAAATTAGAGAATTATTTTAAGAATTTTTGTGAAAAAAAGTGTTCAAATAGTTTTTTCTATTTTTCATAAAAATTGTATTAAATTGTTTATTAAGAACACCTGTTAACATAACATTTGCTAATAAACTATTTTTAAAAAAAATTTAACACCACTTTCATTGAAAATATAAAAATCTATCTGTGGGGCTAGTTATCCAAAAAGATGATGTGGAAATCGTAGAACATGAGCTTGTGGCCCAACAGCCTAGTCCGTGGACATTCGCTTGGCCAAGGATGGTTAAAGAAAGATATTGTGGGAGTAGTATAAGAGAAAGGGATGGAAGTCATATATAGTGGCCCAAAACGCGTTCGAGGATAAGATCCACCTCGGATACCATAGTCCGAGGTGGATGTAACTATCTCACTATTCAAGGTACTCCGCAAAGTTGTATTAGAACTGGAAAGTGAATATAGAACAAAGGAGGAACCGGGAGAGATAACAAATATCTTCTAAAGCTGCTACCTTCACATTAAATGCTTCCCAACTAACTCTTTGGTCGCATTAATGTGGAGGTGATACCTGAACAGTAACGAAGCAGCCTTATGGTTGCTGAGCGAAGGTTCTGGAAGGTACTGGATGGGACAGAAAGGAGTTCCCAGAATAGAACCTACACGTGTACGGTGAGAATGGGGTGAAGAACGTGGTATATAACTTGAAAATGGATGACATTAGAGAAAAAAAGAGGAAAGGAGGAAAAAAGATAGAGCCCAGAAAGATATCCCCTAAGTTCTAGCCGAGGAGAGTTTTTATCATTTGATTAGTTTAAAGCGTCCTTTGCTGCACAATGATCATGACCTTTTCTATTGAATGGAACTAGTTCTTTTACCCACTCTCTAAAAATTTATTGTTTGGACTTGTTGGGTTAGAAACTTATCCTTATTCTGGGTCCGATCCAATTTGAGTTCTTACAATTGGCGCCGTTTGTGGGAGGAGCTTGATCTATTTATAGGGAAAGGCAAGTGTAGCAGTTGTGATGGAAGGGGGAGCACTGCAACAGCCAGTGGTGGACCTATAGCAGATGGATGTTAATCCACACCATGCAAAGTCCAGGGAGTCTTAGCATGGTAATTCGTTGGTAGTCCTTGAACAAGGAGGGGATCGTGAGGGAAGCGTGTGAACCTTCTACACTGATGGAAGTCATTTTCGGGGGAAAAGCCATATTTCCCATGTAAAGAATGATGGGGACATGCAACGTGAGATTAAAAAATTGAAAAGGGAATTGCGAAACGAGCGACGAAGGCGTAGGTCTCACAACTCCAGGCAATCTTTTGAGGAGTCAGATGACACCAATTATAGGCAAAGGTCAAGAACTCTGCCCAGTGAATCCTTTTCCTATGATGAGGAATACCACCTTAGACGGGAGTATAAGAGTCCGCCTTGCAAGGGTTTAGGAATGACGCCCTGAACAAAGCTTTGAGTCAAGTTTCTAAGTCGTCCTTCACGCGACGTATTGAGGACACAGATCTTCCTCGACGATTCCATCAGCCCGCGTTCACCATTTATAATGGTCAAATAGATCTGGTGGAAAATGTTAGCCATTTCAGTCAGAGAATGGCTGTTCATGCTAAGGATAAGGCCTTGATGTGTAAGGTCTTCCCATCTAGCCTGGGTCCAGTGGCGATGAGATGGTTCAACGGGCTAAGAGCGAATTCCATTGGCTCCTTTGAGAAGCTCACCCAAGCTTTTGGTGCCCGCTTTATCACTTGTAGGAGGGTTTCTCAGCCTTTAGGATTGTTATTATCCATGTTTATGCAGGAAGGGGAAACCCTGACGGCTTATTCTGATAGATACTGGGAAATGTTCAATAAAGTAGATGGAGCCTATGATGATATGGCTATTAATACTTTTAAGGCTGGCTTTCCAACCGAGCATGGTCTGAGGAAATCTCTGACTGTTAAACCTGTTACCAATGTACATCAGCTTATGGATCAGATTGAAAAATATAGAAGAGTAGAGGAGGATCAAATACAGGGTAAAAAAAAGTCCAAGGTAATCTCTCAAGAGAGGAGGGATTTCAGGTCAGACTGGTACAACAATAACCAACCTCAGAAGGACTTTGGGGGGCAACCAAGATCTGCTAATTCCCAGGTGGTTAACACCGTGTTACGAGAACCAGTACAACGGGTTCTGGAGAAGATAAAAAATGGGCCATTTTTCAGATGGCCCAATAGCATGGCAGGGGATCCTGAGAAATATAATCAAAACCTTTACTGCCAATATCACCAGGATCATGGACATACTACTGAAGATTGCAGAAATTTGTGGGACCATTTGGATCAGCTGGTCCTAGAAGGGAAATTGACCCAGCTTCTGCATCATTCCAGTGGCCGAGAAAGTCAGACAGGTTCGACATTTCGGGGAGATGCTTCTTTAGGACCCCCCTTAGGCACGATAAACGTTATATTTGCCGCCCCAAGAATAATCGGGTCTTGCCCCTCCACGGTAATGTCTATGTCTCATTGTTTGGATGAGGGCTCCAGTTTAATGCCGAAGAGAGCCAGGCTGGACACCTCACTGGTGTTGGGCTTTTTGGATGAAGATAAGAGAGGAACTATACAACCACATGATGACGCTTTGGTGGTTACACTTAGGATCGGGGGGTATGATGTGAGAAGGGTGATGGTTGATGAGGGGAGTACAACTGAGGTGATGTATCCTGACCTGTTTAGGGGGCTGAATTTGAGACCCCAGGATCTAACAGCCTATAGCTCCCCATTGGTGAGTTTTGAAGGTAGATCGGTCATTCCGATGGGTATGATTAGATTACCTGTGCAAACTGGCTCAGATATGATGGAGGTGGATTTCATTGTGGTAAATGTTTTTTCTCCGTATACGGCTATTTTGGGTAGGCCCTGGCTGCATACCTTAGGGGCTGTCTCTTCTACTCTTTATTAAAAGGTGAAATATCCATCAAGAGTACAGGTGTTAGAAATATTGGGAAATTAAGCCATGGCAAGGCAATGCCTGATAACAACCATTTAACATCGGCCAGAGACAGATACTTCGGCCACGGTCGAGAATGACTTATAGCAATCAAAGACTCCGGCAACCCTCTTCAGCACATCCGCCGATGAAGCAGAGTGTGAGAATTTGGAGAGGGTGAGTGTTGGGGATGATCCAGATAAGTATTTTCAGGTTGGAGCACAGTTGCCTTTGTTGGAGAAGAAGCAATTGGTTGAGGTCCTTAGGAGAAACATTGATGTGTTTGCATGGAATGCCTACGAAACCCCAGGGGTGGATCCAGACTTCATTTGTCATCATTTGAATGTCAATCCCTCTGTTATTCTGAAGAAACAGCCACCTCGGCGTCCGTCCAAAGTACATGCCGAGGCTATCAGAGATGAGGTGACTAAGCTCAAACAGGCAGGGGCTATCAAAGAGGTGTTTTACCCTCAATGGTTGGCTAATACGATCGTGCTGAAAAAGAAAAATGAAAAATGGCACATGTGTGTTGATTTCACGGACCTTAATAGAGCTTGTCCAAAAGACTCTTTCCCTATGCCACGTATAAACCAGCTGGTGGATGCAACAGTAGGCCACCCTCGGCTGAGCTTCCTAGGTGCCTTTCAGGGCTATCATCAGATCCCACTAGCATTGGATGATCAAGAAAAGACCACTTTTCTCACTCCCACTGGAAATTATCACTACAAGGTAATGCCTTTTGGCTTGAAGAATGCGGGGTCTACTTACCAACGGATGATGACGAAGATGTTTGAGCCACAGTTGGGCAGAAGCATCGAAGTCTATATTAATGATACAGTGGTGAAAAGTAGGGTAGTGGCCGAGCATGTGACAGACCTCACCAACATTTTTGAGATTTTAAGGAATCACAAACTACGATTAAACGCGTTTAAGTGCTCATTCGGGGTAAGTTCAGGGAAGTTTTTGGGCTATATGGTGACTTACCGAGGAATTGAAGTGAACCCTGACCAAATTAGAACCATAAGTAGCTTGCAACCACCTTGGAATCCCAAGGAGGTCTAGAGGTTGACTGGGATGACTGCTGCTTTGAATAGATTCATATTCAGGTCGGCGGATAGGTGCAGACCTTTTTTCCTTTTACTCCGCAAGTGGAAAGGATTCGAATGGACCGAGGAGTGCGCCTTGGCATTTCTGCAGCTTAAAGAATATCTATCTCGACCACCTATTATGTCTAGTCCTGAGGTGGATGAAGTCCTTTTTTCCTACTTGGCGATAGTTACCTATGCGATCAGTTTTGTTCTAATATGAGTAGATAATGGCGTACAACGGCCAGTCTACTACATGAGCAAGTCGCTTCATGAGGCTGAGGTACGTTATCTACTATTAGAAAAGGCCATTTTGGCATGGTGCATGCTACAAGGAAACTTTCCCATTATTTTCAGGCACACATTGTGGTTGTCTTAACTCAGTATCCGCTCAAAGCGGTACTTCGGAGTGCAGACTACATTGGCAGGATTGCCAAGTAGAGCACAATTTTAGGGGCTTTTGATATTAAGTATATGCCTCGTACCTCTGTGAAGGGTCAAGTTCTCGCCAACCTGGTAGCCGAATTTGCTGAAGGCCTTGAAGAAGAAATAGATGTGAGCCCGCATGGCATGGATGAAAAACCAGTTGGCCTTGTCTCTGTGCAACATGCCTCATCTTGGAAAGTGAATGTGGATGGAGCAGTAAACTAGTGGGGGTCAGGAGTGGGGCTGGTTTTGATATCTCCTAAAAAGGTCACTATCGAGAAGTCTTTGAGGTTGGGATTCTCAGCTACTAACAACGAAGCAGACTATGAAACTTTATTAATGGAGATGACGATGGTCAAGAAACTAGGTGGAAAAACAGTGGAGATTTTCTCGGACTCGAGACTGGTCGTGGGCCAGGTTAGAGGGGAGTTGGAAGCTCGGGACACAAGAATGCAGAAGTACATGGGCTAGGTTAGGCGTATGCAAGTAAATTTTGAATTTTTTGAAGTAACCTATGTCCCTAGGAGCGGAAATGCCCATGCAGACTCTTTGACTACCCTTGCTACCTCCTCGGCACAAAACTTGCCCCGAGTGATAATGGTTGAAGACTTAAACGCACCCACCCCAGTAACAGGGGACTTGCTTCAGGTCAATCATATCAATTCGGCGTGTAGTTGGATGGATCCTATATTGTTATTCCTTGAAAAGGATATACTACCCGAGGACAAATTAGAAGCTGAAAAGATACAACGAAAAGCTCCTCGGTTTTGGCTGTCCGAGGACAAAAAGTTATACGAACGCTCTTTCTTTGGGCCATATTTGCTTTGTGTACACCCCGAAGCCTCAAAGGCACTTCTAGAAGAGCTACATGAAGGGATTTGTGGGAGTCACACTGGAGGAAGGTCTCTATCTCACCGGGCAATTACTCAGGGGTATTGGTGGCCAGGCATGCAAAAAGAAGCACATAAATATGTTAGGAAGTGTGATCAATGTCAAAGATTCGCACCAAACATCCATTAACTGGGGGGGAGTTCTTAATCCTCTTTCTAGTCCTTGGCCTTTTACTCAGTGGGGCTTGGATATCGTTGGTCCTTTCCCTAAAGCGGTAGGAAATAGGAAATATCTGCTAGTCGGCACAGACTATTTTACGAAGTGGGTCGAAGCTGAGCCTCTGGCTAATATCAGGGATGTGGATGTCAAGAGGTTTGTCTGGAAAAATATCATTACTCGATTCGGGGTTCCTCAAGCTCTCATCTCGGATAATGGTCTTCAATTTGACAGCAAGGCTTTTAGAAAGTATTATTCCGATCTGGGGATAAAGAACAGATATTCCACTCTAGCTTATCCATAAGGAAATGGGCAGGCCGAGGCTATTAATAAGGTCATAGTGGGTGGGCTTAAAAAAAGGTTGGATGATGCAAAGAGAAAATGGGTGGAGGAGCTGCCACATGTTCTTTGGACGTATCGAACAACACCTCGACGGTCAACAAGCGAAACCCCATTTTCAATGACGTACGGGGCTGAGGCTGTGATTCCTCTTGAAACGAGTTTTCCCACACTAAGGGCCAGTACTTTCACCTCAGATGGAAATGATGAACTGTTGAAGAAGAATCTAGGCTTGATAGACGAAAGACGAAAGAATGCGATGATTCAATTAGCCTACTACTAACACAAGCTAAAACAAGGTTATGATACAAATATCAAGTTGAGGCTGTTGGCCCCAGGAGATTTGGTATTGAGAAAAGTCTTGGGAACTACCAAAAATCCAGCTTGGGAAAAGTTAGGGCCTAATTGGGAAGGAACCTATTGTATCACATCTGTAGCAGGAATAGGTGCTTATTACTTAGAGGATTTGGATGAAAAAACTGTACTCCATCCTTGGAATGTAAGCAACCTAAAGAGGTATTATTATTAATAAAAACAGTTCTGTTTTACCTCCTTTTACAATTTATCCTAATTCCACAACTTGTGTTTCTTAGTCTATTGAAGTATTAAATAGAAACTAAGTTATGTCAGGTCCTCGGACCACAAACTTAGTGGAAATTAATACACTATGACATCTATTGAAGTATTAAACAGATACTAAGTTATGTCAGGTCCTCGGACCACAAACTTAGTGGAAATTAATACACTATGGCATCTATTGAAGTATTAAATAGAAACTAAGTTATGTCTGGTCCTCAGACTACAAACTTAGTGGAAATTAATACACTATGACATCTATTGAAGTATTAAATAGAAACTAAGTTATGTCAGATCGTCTAGACAACAAACTTAGCAAGAGTCAATGCTTTTTAAATATGGTCAGTGCAACTAAAATTGTGTATCAAAATAAACTCCATGAGCATCACTTAAAGCATTTTAAGGTGTTCAGTACCTCCATGGGTTAAACACTTAGAACACTTTCTCAAATGTGGATACTTTTTAAGGAATTAAAAGCAAGCCTTTGTGGGGCTGTGGAGTTCGTTGTTATAGTCTGCTTTGGTTTCTAGTTATCATACAAGTTTTCCCTTATAGTATCCGATTTTATCCTTCTGCTGCCTGGGATCATGTAGAAACAAAAAAAAAATATTCGTGCAGAAAATTATACAAGTGATAGAGAGAGCAACAATATCTCATATAAATTTGGAAAAGGAAATATACATCACAATTCAAAATGTCCTCCAATAAAAAAAAAAAAAAAAAAAAAAAAAGAGGTGAAAGGGAAAATAAGAAGAATTTAACTACGTTAACTAAGGTTTTAATTTTATTTGGAGCTTGGGTTGAGGGGCTCTGCCAGTTGCCTCAGGAGGAACATCTTTCTCTTTTTCCTTTGGAACCTCTCAAGCAGGTAAGATGGTAGAAGCCAAAGCCTATTCAAAGCTTTGAGAAGTTGTTCCATCCTTAGGCCCCTCTACTGCCTTGTCCGAAGAAATATTTTTTGTAGCTTCAGACACTTCAGGGTGCTTCTGCTGGTTGAGAATAGGAGGATTTTGAGTTTGTTCTGCTTTGGACGAATTAGCGACTGTGGAGGATGTCTCTTCTTGTTGAGAAGAATGGCTTGAGGCTCGTATAGCTGGAGGGAAATAAATGTTTTCTGGCCTTTTCAATTCAGAAGAGGATTAACCCCAGCTCGGTTGAGAGCTTTTTCCCAGGTCTAGGCACAGTATGCCTGACATACGATGGGCACCTTAGCCCAGAAGTTATTCTCAGTCTCAGCAACGCCGACGTCGTTCCCATGCTGTTCGGCTTGGTCTTTTTCTTTTTCAGCCTCTGCCTTTACTTTCTCCGCCTTAGCCTTTGCTTTTTCAGCCTAGTCTCTTAACCTCAAGGCTTCCTCTAGTTGCTTCTTCAGAGTTGATACCTGTTCCTTGGAAGCTGCCAATTGGTCATTAGCATCGCGCAGATGTTTCCTCTGGTCCTCGGCTTGTCGTTGGGTGCTCTCCAAGGCTGAGTCAGCACTTTTCTGAGCATGTTCTTCCTCGGCTAACTTTTTCTTCAGTTATGCGTTGCTTTGTTCAGCAATGATAAGTGTTTGCATAGCTGTTGCTCGCCTCTTCCTCTCCTCGTCTAATTGCTGGTAGCAAGAATTGGTTAACTCCTCCAGCCTGAAAGTGGCTTGAACAGCCTAAAAAAAAAATTTATTTAAAAAATTAGGGATGTAATAAACAAAATTGTGTGTGTGACATTTATAATTAAATAAACAAAGCAAGAAGGGTATCATACCATGCCCAAATATCTTTTAGCATTCAGAAAAACCTCGATCCTCTTTATGCCTCTCAGCTCGGTCATGTCCTTGGGAAGTAGGAGAGTTTCCTCTAAGGCCGAGGCTACTTGGCACCCAATTTCGCCGTTGAAGTCCCTAATCGAGGCATCTTCCCTCAAGGACTCGCCATGAAGCATGGGTGCAGGGAGCTAAGCCTCGGGTTCCGAGGACTGAGTGGTTGTCCTTTTTACCACTTGTTGAGGCCCATGGCTAACATTTTGCTGCTTCACAGCTTGTTGAGCCTTGTCTTCCTGAATTGGATAAGATTTCCCAGTCTCCATCACTTCCTTATCTTTTGGCTCTCTCCTCCTCTTCGGATCATTAGGTTCGACCCCAGTTGGTTGGAATGATTGAGGAGGGTGAAGAAGGGATTTAGGAGGAGGGGGAGGAGGGAGTTTGGGTTGAGTTGACTTCCCTGGTGCACCCTTTCCAGGCTGGCCTTCGATTAAGTCCATCAAACTCCTCTGACTCTTTCGCTGGATGCCCATTTCGTCAGAAATCACCTCAGGAGATAGGAGTTGATTGAATACTTCAAACTCGTTTGCAAAATCCAACAACTCTACAGCTCCCTCTGAAGTTTTTTCTTCTTCTTCTTCTTCTTTCTCCTTCCCTTCCTGAAGAATGGAGCGCGACGATAAAGCTCCTACAGAAGGAATAGCAACAAATAACGGCTGAATAAAAGGGGTACCTTTAGGAATCGGAATGCCCTCGGGAACAATAAATCCTTTAAAAGCTACACTGATGCAGTGAAGTCGAGGATCTTTGTCCTTTATCATGCACTTGGGAGCTTGAAATGCTTTGGAAATAGGTTTATACCTAAGGATTATGTGTGCCGCCCTCAGTTGGCTGTCAGATGGGTTCACATACACCTCGGATCGCAAGATTCTGTTTAAACTCTCCCTGTTGACTGAGGTCAGGTAGCATGCTTGTCTGCAAAATCATTAAAACAGGAGGAAAATTTTGTTAGAAATAGAGATAACATGAATTAAAGAATACAATCCAAACTATATAGGCTTATAGCCAGAAACCCCACCTGGTTTTCCCTCTATAGTCAGATAGGGTAAACCATCATGCCATTTCCCAAAAAAGATTAAAAAGTCATCTTTTAATCCCTTACTCAATGTAGGGAGGCATTGGATTAACCTTACTTCAGGATGCCTAGACTTAAGATAGTAACCCTGACCCTTCAGATGATTAAGATTGTACATCCAGTTCACATCGTGATGGGTCAGACCTAAGTTCATCCTCTCATTTAGGGCTTCTATACTCCCTAGCACCCTGAACATATTTGGGGCACATTGTGTGGGAGATAACCTAAAGAATCTAAGATAACTTCTAGTGAGATTACCCATAGGAATAGTCATCCCTCCCTCTATAAAAGCGATCATAGGGATGACCACTTCTCCCATTTTCCTATCGTTTACCCACATTTCTGGGGAAGCATATCTCATGCCTGCTGTTGGGGGAATCCTATACTTAGCTCTAAATATCTCTATATACTCTTTGGACTCAACCAAACTCTTGAACCTACCCATTTATGAGAGTGTGGAGAAGTGAGAAAGAGAGACAGGTTCAGTGAATACACGTTAGTGTGATTTTTGTAACTGAAAAGAGAGTTGATTTGAAAAGCTCTTTATAGTGGCGTAGAAATTTTAAGCGGGAAAAGTCCCGCTCATAAATACTGAAGATCCTCCACTGTTAGATTTATATCTTGCTGTTGAACGTGGGGGACAAAAAAGCCATCATCATTTAATTATGGCGTGCTCCTGATGCCAAAGCGTGAGGAGCGTGCCTTCAGCAGGTAGAAAGGCGTTCTGAAGATTGGGAGAGTCCACGAAAGGGGTGAGGGCAAGATATCAAAATCTCCCTTTTTCCGAGGTGACAAAAAGCGAGATTTTGAAGGACTATTATGGGGCCGGTTATCCAAAAAGATGATGTGGAAATCGTAGAAAATGGGCTTGTAGCCCAATAGCCCAGTCCGAGGACATTCGCTTGGCCGAGGATGGTTAAAGAAAGATATTGTGAGAGTAGAATAAGAAAAAGGGATGGAAGTCATATATAGTGGCCCAAAACGCATCCGAGGATAAGATCCACCTCGGATACCATAATCCGAGGTGGATGTAACTATCTCACTATTCAGGGTACTCCGCAAAGTTGTATTAGAACTGAAAAGTGAATATAGAACAAATGAGGAACCGGGAGAGATAACAAATATCTTCTAAAGCTACTACCTCTACATTAAATGCTTCCCAACTAACTCTCTGGCCGCATTAATGTGGAAGTGATGCCTGAACAGTAACCAAGCAGCTTTATGGCTGCTAAGCGAAGGTTCCGGGAGGTGCTGGATGGGACAGAAAGGAGTTCCCAGAATAGAACCTACACGTGTACGGTGAGAATGGGGTGAGGAACGTGGTATATAACTTGAAAATGGATGACATTAGAGAAAAAAAGAGGAAAGGAGGAAAAAAGATAGAACCTAGAAAGATATCCCCTAAGACCTAGCCGAGGAGAGTTTTTATCATTTGATTAGTTTGAAGCGTCCTTTGCTGCACAATGATCATGACCTTTTCTATTGAATGGAACTAGTTTTTTTACCCACTCTTTAAAAATTTATTGTTTGGGCTTGTTGGGTTAGAAACCCATCCCTATTCTGGGTCCGATCTAATTTGAGTCCCTACACTATCTAAATAATTATTTTACTTTTAAAATTAATTAATTAATTAATTAATTTAAATTATTAATTTACTATTAATTAATTTACTATTTTTAAAATTAAATTATAAATTTTTATATTTTTTTAGAAAAAATAATAATAATTTTTTTCCCATAAAAAGTTTGTAAAAATATTCTACACCAATGCATCTAGAGTATTCGTTTACTTTTTTCAAAAATAGTGGCTTAAATAGGAGCCCATAATAAGAGATTATGAGCTAAGCTTTGTTATAAAAATATTGTAAATAAAAGTTAATAATATATTTTCATTTAAGATTTGTTGTGAATATAGAGCACTCCTTTGAAAAGAATCTTAAAAATATTGACAAGGTTTTGTGTTATGAGTAATGCTGAATCCACAATTTTCATAACAAATCTTAAGTGGTAAATTATTATGAATTGTTAGTTTGTTACAAAAATAATATTAGCGATGAGTCTAGTTTAGAACTAGTAAATGTCATCTATATTTGTTATTAAAATAGTATTACTTTTTGTGTCATGGGCAAAAGTACACCTTTTTTTAAGTAATGTTACACTTATAAATTATTTTACAATATTTTTACAAACTATTGATATGACCAACTTCTTATTAGTTCTTATTTAAGCCCACCATTAACATCATTTTTTCACTTACCAATAATCACTTGCCACATCTACAGTTTGTAAAAAAGTTTGTATCTCTAGCGTTACTTCTTCTTCTTCTTTTTTTCTTTTGTTTTCTTTTTTATTTTTATAGAAGATAGAAATTATGCTCTAACATAATCTAAATATATATATATATGTGTGAAGCTCCCTAGTGGAGACTTGAACCCTTGCCCTTACCCTCTACACCCCACAAGAACTTATACATGTGGAGTAACCATCTCACCAAGAGTGTGCTGTGGTAAAAAGAATATATTTTTTTTAGTAATGCTACAAAGACAAACTATTTTACAATATTTTTACAAATTATTAATGTGACAAATTCCTACTAGTTTAATTTGAGCCTACCACTAATATCACATTTTTATTTACCAATAAGTTTGTACAAATAGTGTAAAATAGTTTGTGTCTAACGGTCAGTAGCATTACTCTTTTTCTTTTTCTTTTTTTTTTTTTTTTTTTTTTTTTTTTAAGATAGAAACAAAGCAATATCTTCAGAAGATATATTTCTATTGGAACTGTGATATTTCTTTAATAAAGGCAAAGGAGAGCACCAATATTAGCATGCAATGTCATTAACTTCCAAATAATACTACTGCATACCCTTGATGCGATGGTTACTCTACAAGTATATGTGCCTGTGAGGTGTGGAGGACAAGGGCCGATGTTCAAGTCTCCAAGAGTTTCACATACATATACACTTAGATTAAGTTAGAGTAAAATTTCTATCTTGTATAAATAAAAAAAAAAAAAAAAACTACCAAATAATGATTATTTATTGAAGTTTTGAATTGCATTACGATATAAATATTCTATTTTTGGGAATTCAACAATTATACAAAACATTTTTTTTTTCTTTTCATCGCTTAAAAAAAAAAATCTTGAAACCAAGAATGTGATAATTTGAAGGTACAACTATATTTTTGCAAGCTAGGGTTACTCGTGAAATATCCGCCATTTGTTGAAGCATGTCATTTGCAAAAAATTAAAATGTCATCATAAACTCCACACTCGAAACTTAAAAGCCCTATAGTTTTATATAATTATAATTATTATTTTTTATGAATAAAAGATAAAAAGACCCCAATTGAAATAGATTTTTTTTTTTACTGCTAAAGCTAAAATCCAAAATGTCTTGAGTCAAGGTTTCATTCAGAGGAGGATGGACATAAATTGAATTCATACATGGGCTACAAGTATTGGGCTAGTGCCTAGTAGCTTTAGGTTTGTTGCAATGCTTATGGCTTATGGGGATTTGAAATTATTAAAGCGATAGCTAGCAGAGGAGTCAGCAACCACTGAAATCGATGAATTTGATAGATCCAAAAAATAACAATTCAGAGCTTTATAAAAAGCATACAGTAACAGAAGTCCCAGTGGGCACCGCGTGTGGTTTGGGTAGTACACTTTGGCCAAGTGGACCGAGGCAGGGAAAATGAGTCGTCACCTAGTTTTACGGTCTAAGATCCATGAATATAGTGCCTTTACGTGGAAGGACTTGATCTTACTACCAGAGTATGGACTCAAAGTTTAGGTATAGTCTTGAGAAGGTGTTAGGCACCCAAAACCGCCCAACCCGTGGGTCGACTTTCACTTATTATGTCTTACGTCTTAATCCTATTAAAGGCACACTCAACATTGCATCTTAAACACACACACACACACACACACACACACACACACACACACACACACTTGCATACATCTAAACATACAAGATGACATTTCATCCCAAAACCTAACATATAACTATCAAGCTTTTCATATCATCACAAACCCTAGCATACATCTATCATGGTAATCATCTCATCCAAGGCAGTAAACAAATAAAGACAAAAACATGGGCATGGCAACAAGGTATCAATCATCAAATATATCCCAAACAACTAGACATGTAATCAAGCATTAAACAAACATATTCATCATGTTCCACAACTAAAATATATGTTCATGTGAATACTTGACTTCCCTCACTTACCTTATTGCATCATAGCACCCATGCATTAGTGGATGGACATGAATGCATGTTTATGGTATTAAAGCAAGAAATAAAGGAAAACCCTAATCTAGCATGTTAAAGGCAAACAAACAATTAAATAGAAGAATAGAGACTTAGAAAGCATAAAAATGAACAAAATAGGGGCATATGATATGAAAGAACAAAGAAGAAAAAGTAGAAAAACTCATATTAGGGCTTATGGGTACAAGTATAAGTGCGCATACATAGGCTTATGTACGTAGGCCAATTGTATGCGTACGCATATTTCGAGCCTGTGTACGCATGCAGAAACACGCGCATGCAGACATGCCCTGAAGATCCCTCACCTAGAAAGCAAGAACATAAACTAAAAAACAACAAATCTAACAACCTATCATACTTTAAAATAGAAAACAACTAAAACCTAAACTAAGCAAACACAAACAAAGCAAGGAAGCAAAACTAAAAAGAGATTAAAATCTTCATTAATACGCGTATCTTCATTAATACGCGTATCTTGCGAGATCATTTCCTTGTAGGAATCCCCTTAATTAGGGTTAATAGTGGGACACAAGATGTTTCCTTATATACTCATGCGTGGAGGCTAAGTAAGGCCCTGTTAGACCCGTCAAAATTTTACTTATCCCCTTTAGCTTCCTTTTGTCAGCTTCTTATCTTATTCTGGTCATCTCATTCAGGTGTCATTGATCTCAAGGCGTAGCCGTCAGCCTTGACGTGGAATCGTCGGCTTTATGATATTGTCATTTATGTTTATGAATGCATAAGTAAGGCCGACGAGTTCATTAGGACCATCGATTTTGCCTTATGTGAACGAGTTAATCAAACTTTTAGAATTACCCTTATCAATTACATTGTACATAGGCAAAATTATTACAGTAATCGTTTAAATATACGCAATTACAGTAGTTTTCTAGTTTATTATTTAAATCAATTTTTTCTCTCTCCTCTTTCTTTTTCATTGACTCTCTTCAATCCAAAAATAAAAAAGGAGGAAGAAGAAGAAGAAGAAATCAACTCAAATAAATTTGAGAACATTATCACAAATCCAACTCAAAATCAACCTAAAACAAAATTCAACAGAATACTCATTCGAAAAAACCAAATCAACTCAAAACCCACATCGAACCTACTATCGTCGTTGCCGTTGAAGCTTTGCTACCACCAGTGGTGGTGAAGGCTTTGGAGCTCTCGCTTTGGATAAAGGTCAAGGCGAGTTCTATATATGGAGGATCGTGAGAGACAAAGAGTTTTAGAGATTGAGAGAAGATGGTTGGGCCGTGGAGAGAGAGAGAGAGAGAGTATTGTTCATTAAATATAAAGAGAGAAAGTGCATGTTTTAATGTGGGTATGTGAAATAATTAAAAAAATATATTATTTAAAGAAAATAGAGTGTATAATAGATAATTTGATATTGGTGTTTTTGCAAATTGCTTGTTTAAAATAGAAAAAATGGGTTCTTATATTAAAATATACAAAATATTTTAAATAGACTGATGTGAATGCCCTAACATTTGAAAATTTTGATCTGCTCTAAAAGTATTAGTCTATTAGCTTTAATTAGTAACGTGTCATTAATGTACAAAAAGTATTCAGTGCAGTGAGAGAACCTTGTTAGTAGTGTCCAATGGTCCTCCCACCTAATAAAAAAAGGTGAAAAACCACTTTTAGTCCATACATTTTTAGGCGATTCTTATTTTAGTCCCTACATTTTATTTTTACCGCTTTTAGTCCCTATCCTGAAAAACGCTTCCCTTTTTGGTCCCTGCCGTTACACTAGAGACAGAGAAAGCTGACGTGGCAAATGACAAGAATAAATAATACTTATTTATTATCCACGTGACCTAAAATAATACTAAAAAATGTTTTTTAATGCAACGTCAGCATTTAAATTAAAAAAATTAATTTATTAATTTTAACTAAATAAAAAAAAATTAAAAACAGAAAAAACAGAATTAAAAACTAAAAATTATATGAATTGAGATCTAAGTGTGTCTTGAACAAGAACAACAAGAACACAAACTCAAATTCAAGAACACAAACCCAGAAATTAAAAAAAAAAATATGTTGCCATGGAAAATTCTTCCACCAAAACCAAAAGTCAGTTAATGCAAAAACTTTACCAATTTCAAAAGCAAACTTAGACTGGAGGTGCTCAGAGGACAAGCTAGACGAGGAGATCGCAGCACTGGATCGCCTTAACCTCGACAATTTGGAGGTGCTTAGAGAAAGGAGGCTCCAGCAGATGAAGAAGATGGTCGAGCAGTGGAGCTATTGGATCTCCCTCAGCCATGGCGAGTACACCAAGATCTTCTCCAAGAAGGACTTCTTCTCCACCACGCAATCCAAGGCGTGCTGAGCAGGATCGGAGACGAGGATGAACTCGCGGTTGATGTTGAGAGTGTGCGTCTCGATAGTGTACCTAAGGTTGCGGAGAGACTGAGGAGTGTTTTCGGTGTAGAACGACGATAGTGTGTTGAGGGAAGATAAGAGATCTGGAGAGTCCGTTCGGCATTCTAATACCTTCTTCAGTTTTCTTGACAGTCCCAGCGCTAGTCCTACTGTGCTACACCCCATTTTCCGATCGATCTTGAGAGATCTTGAGAGAGTTTGAGGGAGTGCGTACCAAGTGTTTGCGAAAATGTCAGAATGAATTTAGTATGGGCTCCCCATTTTCTCAAATCTGCTTGTTGGATAATGAAAATGGGAACGAGAACGGTTACAATGCTGATTTTTCCAGATCTAATTTGTATTTTGTTGCAATTTGCTTATTATTTTAGGCCACGCGGATATTAAATAAGTATTATTTATTCTTGCCGTTTGCCACGTCTGCTTTCTCCATCTTTGATGTAACGGAAGAGACCAAAACAGGAAGCGTTTTTCAGGATAGAGACTAAAAGCGGTAAAAATAAAATGTAGGGACTAAAATGAGAATCACCTGAAAATGTAGAAACTAAAAGTGACTTTTCGCCATAAAAAATGATAAGTGTTTTAATTTTTTTAATGAAAATAAGTCTTAATTTAATGACTCTTAACCACACGAATAACATATATTAAATAGACTAAAATATCCTTCCATTGGACGGCATCCACCTATGTGGATGGAGGGCTAGCTAAACCAAAATCTTCATTGGCATTTACTCCTTGATCTTGTCGCATCAGGCCACATACTAGTTCGATCAAGTCTGATCCATCACTGTCAAGGGACAAAGTAGGTTCGCCCACTCCAAAATCATGCTGCCTGAATCAAAAGCCCACTTCTCTCCATGACCGTGGCTGCATATTCCTTTTGTAGATGGCTTTGTGTGGACTCGATAGATCGCATCCTCAAGCTTCTCAAAGGTATATGATGTATTTTGGTCATTTTAGTTTTTAGTGGCCATGTTAAGTCATTAAATTAAATTAAATTATTGGTTACTCCATTTTTTTTTATTAATTGAGGGGACCATTAAACACTATTGACAACATTATTCTCTACATACATAAAAAAATTTCTCATTAATATAAGATGAAGTTCTAATCCAAAAGATCAACTCACAACTCCCTCAAAAAAATAAAATAAAATAAAATAAAGATCAACTCACAAAGGCATCTCTCTCATCACATGTAAAAACCACATGCTTGAGATACATATTATAAGAAAAATTTCTTGTAAAATAATTTTTCACAATCATAGGAGTCCTCTATCCCAACATTTGTAATAAAAAGAATAAATTTAAAAATTATAAAAAAAAAAAACTTTTTTCTTGCCACCATTATTAATAAAAAATTTTAAATTATACAAATCCTGGCTGCTTGGCAAAGAAGAATAGAAGAATAAAAGAAACGACAACATAAGCTAAATAGTAAAATAAATTGACAAAAATAATCTTGTTAAATGAACACAAAAGGACAATAAATTAATAAGTAATAACTTCCTTCCCACCAGAAAGTATACCATGTTTTAGTAATATCAACTTAGTATCTGTGTTGGTATTTCTTACCCAATAAATGAGTGACACCAATTTAAAAAAACTATATCAAATTATTCCAATAAATAATTAATTTATCTTCTAATAGTATAGAAGATTGTGATTAATTTATTGGAATAATATGATGTAATTTTTTTAAATAGATATCACTTTTAGGTAAAAATTACTAAAAAGATGCTGAGGTTATATGGCCAAAATGGCCAAATACCACAATTTTTTGAAATTTTTAGCAAAAAACCACTGTTTCAGAAATAAATGGCAATTTACCACTTTTTCTAGTACTCGAGTTTGGTGAACTCGAGTACCCTATTTTATAATTCCATCGTGGTTGCTGAGCTGGAAATTGGCGATTAAAAAAAATAAATTGGTATTCGAGCTTGGTAAACTCGAGTACCATGCAACACAATACTCAAGTATACCAGTGAACAATTTTTTTAAATTTTATCAATACTCGAGTATGCAACACAATAACGTAGAAACAAATTTTATTAATGCAGAAAAAAATTCAATTATTGTGAAATTTAAACATGAAAAAGCATTCAGATTTGACGTTTAAATTTAGAAAACACGATTTAACTAGGTGTTTTACAAGAAAACAGTGAACAATTTTTTTAAATATTGAACAGAAAATAATTTATGCAGAAAAGAGAGTGAACTATTTTTTAAATAATGCTAAACAGAAAATAATTTTATGCAAAATCATAGAAATTGTTTATGCAAAAAAAGTAAACAATTTTTATGAGAAAGCAATGAACAGTTTTAATTAATGCAGAAAACAGATTTTATGAATGCAGTAATCAGATTCGAATATAGAGTAAACATGATATGCATAGAGTAAATTTTATTAACGTAGAAACAGATTTTATCAATGCAGAAAAAAATTTAATTGTTGTGAAATTTAAACATGAAAAAGCATTCAGATTTGATGTTTAAGTTTAGAAAACATGATTTCACTAGGTGTTTTACGAGGAAACAGTGAACAATTTTTTTAAATAGTGAACAGAAAATAATTTACGTAGAAAAGAGAGTGAACAATTTTTTAAATAATGCTGAACAGAAAATAATTTTATGCAGAATGCTAAAAATAGTTTATGCAGAAAAAAGTGAATAATTTTTAGGAGAAAACAGTGAAGATGGTGTGTAGAGAGCAAATTTTATTAATGTAGAAATAAATTTTATCAATGTAAAAAAATAGATGATCTGTACATCTAATGTAATTAATTTTCCATTAAGTTTACTCAATTTGGTATGCTCTTCAATTTTAATTTGAATTTTCACGATTTTACACACTCAACGAATTCAAATTTTTTAACATATTCGTACTATCTGTACCTCTAATGTACACAATTTTTCCTTGAGTTTCGCCAGTTTTGTACATTCAATGAATTCAAATTTTTAAACAAATTCATACGATCTATACATCTAATGTACATATTTTTCTTTTGAATTTTCATTATTTTGTACTTTTAACGAAATCAAATTTCTCAACAAGTCTAGACTATCTGTACATCTTATGTACACATTCACGATTTGCTACGTTCATTAATTTTCCATTGATTTTTCTCAAATTTCTACATTTAACTAATTCAAATTTTTCGAGGCATTTACCATTAGGCGATTTATACGAATCATTCATTTTTCTTTCATGGAGTTTGTCCATTATTCATATGGTTACAAATTTAGAAAAACACAAATATCATTTAAGTGCAATAACTGCGCTAATGCTAGAAATAGTTAATGCAAAAAACAGTGAACAATTTTTATGACAAAACAGTGAACATTTTTAATTAATGCAAAAAAAAATTTTATGATGCAGTAAGCAAATTTGAATATACAGTAAATATGATGTGCAGAGAGGAAATTTCATAAATGTAGAAACATATTTTATCAATGCAGAAAAATATATTCGATTATTGTGAAATTCAAACATGAAAAAGCATTCAGATTTGGCGTTTAAATTTAGAAAACACAATTTCACTAGGTGTTTTATGAGAAAACAATGAACAATTTTTTAAATAATAAACAGAAAATAATTTATGCAAAAAAGAGAGCGAACAATTTCTTAAATAATACTGAACAGAAAATAATTTTATGTAAAATCGTAGAAATAGTTTATACAGAAAATAGTGAACAATTTTTATAAGAAAAAAATGAACACTTTTAATCAATGTAGAAATTAAATTCATATTTCGAAATTAAAATCTGTATATCTTACAATGCTTCTATTTAAATAAATAAAAACATAAAAATGCTACTTACTTTTATCTTTATGTTTATTTGTCAATTATCCTCAAGCAAAAAAAAAAAAAAAAAAATTTACACAGTACTCAAGTTTGGTAAACTCGAGTATTGTAGAAAAAAAAAATTTGTATTTTTTTTTTATAAAAGGTACTCGAGTCTGGTATACTCGAGTATTGTGTTGCATGGTACTTGAGTTTACCAAGCTCGAGTATCAATTTATTTTTTTTAATCACCAATTTTCAGTTCAACAACTATAGTGAAACTATAAAATAGGGTACTTGAGTTCACTGAACTCGAGAGCTATAAAAAGTGTTAAATTACCATTTATTTCTAAAATTTTTTTGCTAAAAATTTTAAAAAATTGTGATATTTGGCCATTTTGGCCGAGGTTATATTACCGAATAAATACCAAAACAGCGAAAATGTCAAGGCTGAAGACCAAGAAAAGAAGCTCAGAACACAGAGAATGGAGAGCGAATTGGTGAGACTGTGCATTGAAGCGGCGTGCGAGAACCGAGAGAGCGTGGAGAAATGGCGGAGGCAGAGGCGGAGTTTAGAGCGATTGCCTTCTCACCTCGCCGACGCTCTTCTCCGCCGCCTCATCCACCGTCGTCTCCTCTTTCCTTCATTACTCGAGTACCTCTTCCTCTTCTTTTCTTCTTTCAAAATTCTGAGTAATTTGAGTTATCACTGAATGAAATCGATGATAAACTCTCAAATTTTATCTTCATGTGTGCGATTATTCGAATCTGGACTCAGTTGGGGAGGAGATAATTTACGATTTTACTGTTTCATTAATCATTTTATTTTCCTAGATTTTCTTGGCAACCAAACAGATCATTACGTTAGTGTTTGATTTTCATGCATCAGAGACTAGTGTGGTTGTTACTTGCTATATGTGTCTCATTTGTTAATTTGAAATTATTGTAGCTAAATTGATTTGTAATTTGCTTAGAATTAGGGTTTAGAATTTTTGGAAATGAATCTCTCAATGTGAGCCAGAAGAGCAAATAGATTTTTCTGTAGCTTGTATTCGTGAATCGGAGGCAAAGAAAGAAAATTCAGATTGAAATTTTGGCATTTTTTTTGTTAGTTTCGGCCTTTTCGTATAACTCAACTCTCAAGTAGTTAAGCAAATTGGTTAAGATCATCATTCTGTTCATCACAACAAATCAGGAAACATAGGTTCTTATACGATAACGAATTTTTTTTCCCTTTGTCTTGTAAGATTGTAGTGTTTATCTTATTAAATTTGGTTACTGTAAGTTATTTATTTATTTATCTTATTTTTTAACATGTGCGAGATTGGTCTTTGCTAAACTAGATTTGGTTGGGATTGTAGAGTTTTCAAACATAGTGTGGAGAAGATTGATCTCAGAGGTGAGAACTCTGTGGATGCCGAATGGATGGCATATTTAGGAGCGTTTTGTTACTTGCGCTCCTTGAATGTTGCGGATTGCCATAAAGTTACTGGTTCAGCTCTTTGGCCTATTACAGGTATAGTTAAGAAAAAATTATCATATATTTGCAAGGGTGGGTTTTTTTGGGTCATATATGTATATGTAGGGTGCATTTGGATACCATTTATTTTGCTGCAAACTGAAAATACTATAGCAAAATAATTTTTAAATGTGTGAATAGTGCCGTGAGACTCATTTTTAATGAAAAAGTTGCTGAAAAAAAGAGGTTTGTAGGTCCTGTGAACAGCGCACGGGACCCACTGGTGTGCACTGTCCACCGCTTATTCTCTGGTCAAATGTCTGTCACTGTCCTGTGAATAGTGACAGACAACATCTTCATGGGCTTCTCAATTAAATTAAAAAAAAAAAAAAAGGAAAACACAAAACACTAGATGCTAGCCTTTTTCATTTGTATCCAAACGCCTTCGTTATGTTTCCTACCAGTCACCTTCCCCAAACCTTGCAAAAATGGGAGTTTTGTACACTGGCTATGACCTTAATAAGGTGTTAGAACATATTTGCCTTTAATTCTCCTGGATAGAAACTTGATTTATATGTTATTGTTTTCTAAATCCATGGTTTGACTTAATGACTGGGAATGCAAAGGATTCTTACATTTGGCCAACGTTTTTGCTGTGTCTAGGGATGACTAGTTTAAAGGAGTTGGACCTTTCTAGATGCATGAAGGTTACTGATGCTGGCATTAGGCATATTATATCCATTTCAACGTTGGAAAAGTTGTACGTATCAGAAACAGGTCTCACCACAAATGGAGTAACACTTATCTCTTCACTTAAAAACTTGTCTCTTTTGGACTTGGGTGGTTTACCAGTGACTGATCAGGCACTGAGTTCACTTCAGGTACTTCATATTGTTTTAATTTAATTGTTCAGTTTTTTTTTTTTTTTTTTTATATTTAAAATTACATGGTATATAATTGTTTTCTCATGTCTTTTTGTCCTTCTGGACCTTGACTTATCCATGACCTTTGTTTGGCATTCCATGCTTTTGTTTAACTTAAACCCAATATGCACATCAAACATCCTCAATATAAATGGATGTTTATTAGCTGAGTAGACAATAGTTTTCTGCTACAAAGAGCTAATGTGACATGATAAATGCATTCTAGAAATCAAGATGGTGTTCTGATTTTTGTGCGTCAATACTAGAGGGATCTCTTGAACGTTGTTATTTGTTCATTTGATTTCTTTGTCATAAGTATTTGCTTGTCCTCATTTAGGCAGGCCTAAAAGTAAATCAGTAATGTTTATGCACATTTTATTGGGTCTAATGTGTGGGATGTTGAAGCTAGTTCAAATGTGTATTTTTTGCCGAATTGGCCTTTGAAATTTTGGAATTTCAGAATAATTTCTCACTTGCAATCAGTATTTTCATATTTAGAAAATCTGTATTGATTATATCTCTTGTTTTTTTTAGGTACTTACAGAACTACAGTACCTTGACATTTGGGGAAGTGAAGTATCAAACAAAGGTGCTGCTGTTCTTCGAAAGTTCTCTAAGCTGAGTTTCCTTAATCTATCTTGGACAAATGTCACAAAGTTGCCAAATTTGCCATCTCTCAAATGCCTACACATGAGTAACTGTACCATTAGCTCTTTACTTGAAGGGGATGGGGGTAAACCTCCATTAAAAAAGCTTATTTTCTCTGGAGCTAAATTCGAAAATGAGGCCGAGGCCTTAATGCATATTGAAACAAGTTTTCTGTCCTTTTTGGATGCATCCAACTCTTCTCTTCAAAGATTCTGCTTCCTACCTAGTATGAAAGCACTGAAACATTTGGATCTCAGCTGGAGCATTATGGGAGATGATTTAGTCAAACATGTTGCATGTATAGGAGCAAATTTGAGAAATCTAAATCTCAGCAAGACAAGAGTCAGCTCTGCTGGAGTTGGGATTTTAGCTGGACATCTTCCCAATCTCGAAATTCTGTCACTATCTTACACACCAATTGATGATGTTGCTGTCTCATATATCAGCATGATGCCTTTGTTGAGGGTTGTCGACTTAAGCAACACCAATGTTAAAGGTAGAAATTATTCCGTACACTTGTTTTAAATAAAAAAAAGGTGCATACCACAGCAGTGTGTTGTAGGCCCCTTGTATCAGAATGATGCTTGTACCTTTAGAACATGGTGTTCCTTAATCATATTTTTTATGTCACTAAATCATAGGATGTTCAGTATCATCTGAAAACCTAATCTGCTTCCCTTGCCCTGCTTGCTAAATGATCAACCATTTGTGTGCATGCAAACACACCCATTGCCCCTTTGCTTTCCCATTGCAGGACAGGATAGGTTAAACAATGCTTGTAATATGGCAGTTGCTTATTGTGTACCTATTACTATTTGCACTAGGGCTTGTCTTGTGTTGGCTTGGATTGTCCATGTGCCATTGTTTCTGTGCCAGTTCCTCAATGAATAGACAATTTTTATGTTTTCAAGGATAGCAACAAAGAAAAAAAGAAAACATAATAATACACTTCGTCAGCATGTGCACTAGCTCCCCCGTAATCCGCTTGCTGCAATTCTCAAACTACCTCATTTTTTGGATGATCAATGAGTTAAAGGATTTCTTTTATTGGCTGGTGATTAATAGGTGTTACCAATTAAACTCTAAATATATGTCGATTATGAGGAATTTAACAAACCGTATATTCGTTACTTTCTTTTTTTTTTTCCTGATAATGTAACATCAAGTTCTTTCACTTGTACTTTGTATACCTGAATTGATATTTGTTTTTGTTTGTTATACTGTGAAACTTCTTTCTGGATTTTCAGGTTTCATTCACCAGGAAGGTGCTGAGCCAGACTTTTTTCTCTCACTGAAAGCACTTGAAAGTCTCAATCATTTGGAAAGGTTGAATTTGGAGCAGACTCATGTCAGGGATGCAGCTCTTAAACCTTTATCAAGCTTCCAAGAGTTGAGAGACTTGTCTCTTAGAAGTGCTTCCCTTACAGATGTCTCCCTGCACTACCTGTCATCTCTCCCAAAGCTGACAAACCTTAGCATTCATGATGCTGTGTTGTCAAACAATGGGCTCTATTTATTCAATCCCTCAGCGACTCTAAAAAAGATGGATCTGTACGGTTGTTGGCTCTTGACTGAGGATGCTATTTTGTCATTCTGTAAAAAATATCCTCAAACTGAAGTAAGGCATGAACTTGTACATAATTTGCCGTCAAACCCAAATGGCTCTACCAGTCCATCTCCATCACGATTAACTTCAAGGACCTTGCTGGTGAACCAGAAGCAGGGGAATATAAGCATATCTCCAAGTTTTGTAGGTACGAATTTTTATTCATTAATTTTTCAGCTGCAGCTTCTTATAACCCTCCCTAATTTCATTTTCAATTGTTTTGAAATAGATCAAAGGTTGAAGTATAACAGAGAGGAGCTACTGGCACTGCAATATTCTTCTTTGTCTCTTGCAATTCCTCTTGATAGAGGCAGTAGAACTTCCCAGTTGCTAATGAATCAAAGCTCTTCCATGTCGTAATTTACTGATATTATTTCCATAATCATAGCTGTTTTCCTTTTCTTTGAAAAATTTGTGTTCAATAATGGCTCTCCACCGTCTGTTACTAGGGAAAAAGAAATTGAAGTGGATAACAGTAATGGCTCTAACAAAGCCTCTTCCTTCAAATGTATTCCTATCTATGTCATTGGGGAACCTGGAGCTAAAAATGTCCATTATGTCTGATCAAAAGGTCCAGACCTGGGAGAGCTAGAACCTCTATTTTTTTTTTTTTTTTTTTTTTTTGAGAAAGGGAGAGCTAGAACTTAATTGAAATGGTCTTTACCATTGATTGGAGAAATTCAACATGTTGGTGTGGTCCCTATGGTTTAACAAGAATAAATGGAAGATTGGTAAGCAAAAAAATACTGCTTGTGAAAGTAGCCGAAGCAGCTCTGAACCTTCTCTAAGAATACCCAGAGGTTCAACACAACAGTGATCCGAAGGTGCTCACTCTGAGAACATTGGCAAGCTCTCCAAGCCGGAACCTACAATAAATTTTGACGGTTCCATTTTCAACAACATGACTACATCTAGGCACAATCATCTGAAGTGAGAGCGATGAAAGGTCATGGCATTAGCAAGCAAGAAAGACAATCCAGTTCAGAATTCAAAGATAGTAGAAACAATGGCAGCCCTTCAAGCAGTTCTATTCGCACAAGAAGTTGGCTTGGAAGACAGTGTTGGAAGGAGATTCTCATATGATCATTTGAGCACTGCAAGAGGAGGCTCCATACACATCACCACAGAGCCATTTGATAGGCTTACAAAACAAAGGCTTTTCCGGAGCTAGGAGCTATGAGTTATCCCATGTGAAATGTGATGCGAATATGGCTGCCCATCATCTGGCTCGGCATGCATGCAATGTATATGAGCCGAGTGTCTGGCTGGAGGAAGCAAGCTTCCTCTCAGCAAGCCTCCAAAATGATGTATTTGAATTCTAATGCATGAAAGTTTCGCTTTAAAAAAAAAATCATTATTTATACGAGTACGTTTCTGTCAATTCCTACAATCCTCGGAGCATTGCCAATAGTATAGGTAAATATGCACCTAAATTTGGGCTGTTTTGACATTAAGGGTCCATTTGGTTAGAGGGGTAGAAAAATAGGAGGATAGAAAATAGAGAGATGATAGAAAAGTGGGAAGATAAAAAAATTTTTAATTTTTCCTCATGTTTTTTAGTTTGAGAGTAGAAAAGTGTAAATATAAAAAATGTAGTTTGTATAAATTTACTTTCATGCATCTAGATAAAAACAAAAGTAACAAATTAGAATGTATATATATATATATATATATATATATAAAAGTGGGAAGATAGAAAATTTTTTAATTTTTCCTCGTATTATTTAGTTTGAGAGTAGAAAAGTGGAGAAATAAAAAATGTAATTTGTATAAATTTACTTTCATGCCCCTAATAAATAAAAAAAGTAACAAATTAGAATATATATATATATATATATAGACACACATGGATGAATAAAAAAAAAAAAAGAACCAAATGAAAAGTATAGAAAGTGACAAAAAAAAAATTTAAATAAGGAAATTGTAAAATCATGTTTTTTGTCGCTTTCTGTTGGTGGCTCAATGGTGGTGATTCCAGTAAGCTAGATGAAGAAGAGACTCTTTGGAGTTGGTTGCTAGCTAGAGTTTGAAGGGCTTAAGTACACAAGGAGATGGTAATAAAGTTGCTCACAATTTAGCTAGGCTAGCTCTGACATCATCAAGTTGTACTGTGTGGATGGAAGATGTTCCATTTCGCACTTTACCTTTTGTTTAGGTTGCTTTGGCCGCTCTTTAGTTTATTTCAATAAAAGTCTTCTTTCTCAAAAAAAAAAAAAAAAAAAAAGTACACAAGGAGATATAGGCTTGGAGGGTTTATAGTCATCTATGTACTGTAACTATTCATGCTAGTGTAGTTTTCCGACGGGTGGTTAGAGGAGAGGTTTGATTTAGTTTTGCATTTACATATTGCTCTCTACATGCTTTAGATTGTTCTTAATCTTGCTTGCAATATGAAACTTGTCTAAACACTCGTATTGGACTAAGTTGTTAGTTTAATACTAAAAGTGATTAAGTTGTAAAACTTTGATTAAAGGGTCTAACTATTGTGCTATGTTGTTTTTAGCAGATTTCAGAAATTATAAACAATAAAAAAGGAAAAGGACAAAAATCTAAAGAAGAAAATTAAAAAAAGAAAAGAAAAAGGAAACAGTTGACACAACAAAAAATGACACACAAAAAAAAAAAAAAAAAAAAAAAAGAGAGTAGAAAACCCAACACATTGTAGTGTTGTATCGCAGGTGTGCCATTACAACTGGCTTCACCAAATTTTTTTTTCCTCTCCTTCTCCCAACTAGGGGTGTGCTGTGTGCATGGATCAAGTTAAAGAGTCTTTTTAACCCAACCCAACCCACCATAATGAGTTAAAAAAAATCCAACCCAACCCAACCCATCACCAAGGATGAAGTTAGGACTTGGAGTTTAGGGGGTAGCTTTGCTACTGACTGCGTGTAGCAGCTTTGAACTCCGACTTTACTGCTTAACCTTTATGAGATTTTTTTTTTTTTTGTGTGTTTTTGATGTGTGTATTGCTTCTAAGTAAGGACAAAATTATTTCATTTTAAATTTTTTAAAGGGCTAGGCAGTTTGTTTTCGGTAAAATTGTTCAATTAAGCTTAATTGTTTTTAGCTTTACTAATGGTAAATTTGTTGTTGGGCTAATTTTTTTGGACTTATATATTTTGTTTTAGATTTTAGATCTATAAATTTTTTTTTAGATTTGCAAACTTTTTTTATAAATTGCTGATGTGGTAAGTGGTTATTGGTAAGTTAAAAATTGATATAAGTGGTGGGTCTAGATGCTAACCAATAAATGATGTAGAAAATTTTGTGCTCATAGCATTACTTGTAAAAGAATTAATGATAATATTAAGGGGGGAAAGTGTAATTTTATAGAAAAAAATTGCTATAATTAGTTATTATGTAATACTAATATTACAAAAAAAAAAAAAGGGGGGGGGGGGGGGGCATTGCCCCCCAAGGTCCAACTATGCCTCTATCCCTGCCTGTCACAGGGGTTCAACCCAACCCAACTCAACTCACATGAATCGAGTTAGATCCATGGGTTGGACAATTTTTTTAATTACTATTATTTTTATTATTATACAATTGAACATTAGAATAACACCGCCACAAATAAGAGCAAATTTATAATCAAATAATCATAAGCATAACACCAAACAAATACAAACTATATGAGGAAAACTTAGGGTTTGAGTTTTATTTGGGAAAATGGGCAAAAAACTAAATAACAAAATTATATAATATATTTTTTAAAATTTAAATATATATTAAATATAGGCGAGTTAAATTAGATTAGGCGAATTTATGAATCTTGTGACCCAAACCCAACCCGACCCACTATTAAAATAAATTTCATAATCCAACCCAACCCACCAATCCTTAAAAATCGACTCGACTAGGCTGGTTAAGTTGAATCAAGTCTGTTTTAGTAGGTTAGCTGCACACCTCTACTTCTAACCAAACACCAACTAAAAACATTCCCTCCATTTTTTTCTCCTTTATTTTTTTTTTCCTATCCTCCATATTCCACCTCCAACTAAAGGAACCCTAAAGCTAACTACTTTTTCAAATACACTCCTAACAGTTTTCTTGTTCTTTTTAACTAGTAAAAGTTTAAAACATTATTATTACTTTTTGATAGGCCAAAAATGTATTGACCTTTTGTGATATATTAATTATTAATTAGTCAAATTTATTAATTAATCAAATTAACATGCAATATACATGGCAACATAAACAAATCATTGAATAACTAAGTATGCAGCGGAAATTAAATTGACACAGTGATTTGTTTACGAATGAGGAAAACCTATACGGCAAAAATCCCACCGAGTGATTTTAAGGTCACCACTCCCGAGAATCCACTATTATCAAAACAAGTAGTTACAAGTAAAGGAATCTCAATACCTTATACCAACCTATAGTTAAACTCTTACCCCAATACCCAATTGGACTTGTTCTGTAGAGACAATCTCTCATTTTCAATGCACGGCTCTCAGTATATGGCTAACCAATTGCGCGGATCTCAATATGTGACTTAATCACCAACTTGAGAAAGATGTTAGTTGCAAAGTTCTTCTGTTCATCACACGATAAAGATCATGAAGTTGCTTAGTTACAGAACCCTACGGTGTACAAACATAGCAGCTTCTTCAAGAGAAAGAAGAATTATGGCAAACTAGGTTTCCGATCACACTTTTCTTCACACTTGTGGAATTGTGCTCTTGTGCAATTGTGCGTGTAACATTTTTCGGCTCTCAAAATAATTCTTATATATGTTTAGGGTTGTGAGAAAAGAAAGTCCAAACATACATTCATGGATTGGATGAAAATCAGCTCTGAAAAACTGAACTTCATAAATCTCGATAGATAGCCATCTATCGAGTTAACTGTCGAGCTACGATTTTAGTAGCTTTTAAACCTCGATAGATGCTAGCTATCGAGATTTAATGAACAACACTTCTTTACTTGATTCTTGAACAGTCTTGCATGGCTTTAACACTTGAACTTGAAACCTTATTTCTTGAAGTAATAAACATATCTTAGATCTACCAAATTACAAGTAAAGTGCGTTTTGTCAAAGGATTAGCTAATTACATAAAATGTTGACATATATTCCTAACATGAATCACATATGTCCTAACACTTTTGTTCAGTTTTATTTCTTTTTCAACAGCTAGATCAAATAATTTTTTTTTTCTTAATTCTTTTTCTCCTCTACCCCTTTATCTTGTTCCTATATTCCTAAGTTGAGGGTCAAAGGCATTGCTTCCCAATGCTCTTCTGCAAGAGAAATTGTCTTCATGCTTGCCTCCCTTGGCATTCAGGATTCAAGAGTCCCTCGCGATTGGAGTTGTGACAATACGAGCCATGATTGGCCAATGCAAATCACTTGGGTGGGGTTGATTAGGGTGCTATGACATGTTTGCCTCCTTCGGTGTTCTGGTGCCACAACAACACGCACCTTACAATGGGAGCTACAACAATACGAGCTTTGATTGGGTACTCTGAATCAGCTTGGGGGTCGATTAGGGTGCTACGATGACTTGCAACATTAGAAATTGGTGTTTTGTGACAAGTTCCTGGTTGATCTACGATCTACAACTAGGTTTGTTTGGAGTAAGCGGTGATTAATTTAGTAGTTGGGGTGTCAAATGGGCGGGTTTGGGGTGGGTATAATTGAGTTGGGTTTATAAAATTCATTTACCCAATTAAAACCCATTTAACTAATTGCTTCTAACCCAAACCCAACCCAACCCAATTATTATGGGTAAACCCCAACCCACTAAATTACCCAATTATCAAAATTACCAAAATGCCATTAAACAAAAAAAACTTTCACTTCTGCTCTTTCTTTCTCTCTCTCTCTGTTTGATTTCCCTCTCTAACTTTCCCGAGAAAATCCCTCTTTAACTTTCTTGAGAAAATCCAACCTGCATTGACTGAGTCAGACTTCGTGAACTCGCCGGAACGGCCAGTGGAGCCAGTGGCGTAGCCATTGAAACCCTGGTCCACCACATTTCCGTTCGATGCGTAGTTGTTGAATTTGTCCTTGTGACCAGTAGAGTCTCGGCTATTTCAGCGGAAGGAGTCCACTGGCAAGTTCCGATCGCTGGGGTAAGTCTTGAACGAGTCGGCTCCGCCGAGCCAATCGGTGCCGTAGTTGGTGAAGTTCCAGTCCACGTACCCATCAAAGTTCAAGTCTTTGTAGTGCTTCTCGAGACTCGGTGCTAAATCAGGGAAGCAGAGGAGGTTCACCGAGGAGTAGAAGGCCAGGAGGTGAGTCAAGAGTGAGTTTGGGGCGGCGAGTTTGGAGAAACTCGCTGAGTCGACGGTGCTCAATGGGGACGTAACTTAGGTCAGACTTGGTGTTTTGGATTTTTTTGTTCCATTTGACACCCGTATCTGAGAGAGAGAGAGAGAGAGAGAGAGAGAGAGAGAGAGAGAGAGAAGTGTTTGGAGGCTGAGAAAGTGAAGGAAAATGAAATCCCTAAAACTAAAACGTCTGAGGGTTTTTTTTTTTTTTTTTTTTTTAATGGGAAAGGTTAGGTTGAATTTGAGGATATTGTTTTTGGGTTAAATGGGGCTCAATGGGTTTTAAGTTAAAATCCAATAATTATTGGGTTCTAATTGGGTTAATGCCCATTTAACCCAACTAATAATTGGGTGGATTTGAGTTCAATTAGAGTGGGTGGATTTGGATAGGCAACTGGATTTTGACTTAATTTGCCATCCCTATCTAGTAGCGAGGAGCTTCTTGATTTGGGGATATGGTTTATGTCATGGTTATTTGATTCATGACGGTTTGGATGGTTTAAGGGTGACAACATGGCCAAGTGTTACATATTGATACTGTGACAATTGGAGATGGAAAATATAAATAAAATAAGGTGGTGGAAACTGAAAATGGAGATGAGATAGATACATCATACAGTGACTCCAGTATGGGTGGTGGTTGTAGTTTTCAGCTTATCTGTGGGATGATTTTGGTGAAAGACACCATGTTTTGAAGAAAACTATTTTGGCCGTCTTGTTAAAGGTGCCCTAACCCTAATGAGGTGCAGGACGATGTAAGGAAAAGGGGTTAAGAACAAATTAGTTAAGAACTTTATTGTCCTTTATGAAAACATTAGCTTCATTTACAAGAGTATGTTTCTATCAATTCCAAGAGTCCCCCCAAAAGGAACTACTCTTCAATAGATAGATTTTACTTTTAATTTTATCAGATGGTGTATGGAAACCCATATATACAGTCACAAGAATAAAAAGACTAAACCAAAATGCAACGTGTTTGCTAAATGGGAGAAAATTCTAGCTCCAGAAGTGAATTCTTCACGCACGAGAATTGTTCGCACTCTTGTACATGTTGTCAATCACATTCTGCGCAACAAAGACAACGAGTCAGTAGTTTCATCACCAAGGATCTTTTTTGATCTCATTGGGAAAAAAAATCTTCTTAAATGTGAATTGGCATATAGAAATCAATTGAATAAGTGATGCATGGACTAAACAACTTGATGGATGAATCAAAACAAAACTTTTTATACCATCGAGACTTGGTATATTAGCAAGCATAGTCTCAAAAGGCCCACAACCATGTAGGAAAAAGAAAAACAGCAGAAATTCTAATATTTGGTTTCTAGATGCATTATGCCAAACTTTACAAACTGCACCTAGGATTAGGATATAGAGCACTGCCTCCGACCATGACATTCTGACATAACTTACATATGCTCCAAAAAATATAGATATTTCTTTTACTGTGAGTAAATCACATCATCCAGTTTTGCAAGTGTAAAAATCAGTCCTAAACTTAAATGGGAAGTTCACACAAACATGTAATGAGAGAGAGAGAGAGAGAGAGAGAGAGAGAGAGAGAGAGGAGTGACCTTGTAATATTTAAGCATCTGGGGCCTCTTTATTTTATATGTTGGTGTGATAAGGTCACGTTCTATGTCAAATGGCTCGGGTTCAAGGTGAACAGCTTTTATAATCTCAAATCCCTTCAACTGCAAACAACAAAAGTTTAGATTTACAAAGAGCTTAGTCATTGCAAGTCAGAAATTTATTCTTTAGTCAGTAAAGTGACAACAAAACGCAGACTACTGAGAGAAAGTAAGTAGCAACCTTTTTTTCTTTAGCAACCTTTGTGAGCTCCCCAAGAATGTATTCTTTAGCCCTGGGATTTTCACAAATAGAATTGAAATCCCCAGTGACACTATTTTCTACAGCCCAACTTTCAAGTGCTTGCTTATTGGGGTTCACAACAGAGACTAGGAAGGACTCGAAGCTGTTTCCATAGACCCATATCTGAATTTGGAAGAGTAATAACAGTGTCAAAATAGTGCAGATTTCACTGGATGGATAAAAGCTGGAATTATACTTAGCCAACAAAACATCAAACCAAATCTTTGAAATCACATATGCTTGATAAAAAATAAAAAAAGTATAACCTTAGAATTAAGTTACTATTAGATTGTTGTCACCTCTCTCGATTGTCTCCCCCCCAAAAGAGGTGACTGTATTAAGCATGCAAGTATATCATACTACGAAAAAGGTCAAGACACAGATCTTGCAGGTGTCTTGTATGTGAGATGTGGTTCAATAAGTAAAAATCAACATCATGTGGACATGCTGACACTGTATAGCACTATAGTGTTTGTAACTATTATTAAACAACAGCTTTGCTAATTAGATTAGTGCAGGCGTCAAATGACAATGTCACAGACAGTATTGTAGTATCCACATTTTGCCTGCATACAACCAAAGAAAAGAGGAAAACAGAAAGATACACTAAAAAAAAGTGCTTACTAAAAGGCATACCGAATCAATGGCAGAAACATTAACATAAATGTTCTCCAAGTTTTCAACGGCAACATATTCTCCTTGAGAGAGCTTAAAAATATTCTTCTTGCGGTCAATGATTTTCAAGCTTCCATCCCGTTGCCACTCACCAACATCCCCTGGTGCAAAGATCGTTACCAGCATGGTTAACTCATAAGCCAATTAATGATAAGTGACTAAACTAAAATCCAAAAGAGACACGGATATGATATGGTCAAACCTGTATGGAACCACCCATCAACCATAACCTCTTTGGTGAGGTCTTCACGTTTATAGTACCCTGAAAACAATGTTCTTCCTCTTACACATACTTCTCCTCGTGGTGTGTTAGAAAGGGCATCATATCCCATTTCAGGAACAGATTCTAGGCACACATCTACATTGGGTACTGGAGGGCCTACTGTGCCAAGCATTAGCATTTCATTTGGTAGTGACACAAATGTCCCCGCACAAGTTTCCGTCAGACCTACATTAACATTGATACAAAAAAAATGATCCATGTTCATCATGTAACCGAAACATATAGACATTCAATGCAAGCACAAAAAGAAAAGAAGCCATTTAGTAAGCAACATGAATTAAAGATTGACGTACCATATCCTTGAAGAACATGAGCACATGACACAACTCGCAGGAAAGCTTCTACATGAGCGGAAAGAGGTGCTGCTCCAGATAGAATAAGGCGTACCCTACCCCCCAACCCTTGCTTTACCTGAGGACATCACAAAAACCAATGAGATTCAAATGAGAAACAGGAGATAGATATAGATATTGTAAATAATGTCTAGAGGGGGTGCAGGAGGAGACCAAAGAATGTATCGAAGTGTGTATCTCCCTTTGAGACTAATTTACTTTTGGACACTTGGTGTTCATCATTGTGAACACAGAGTATTTGATTTTCAATGAAATTACATTACTAATTTATTAAAAACAAAAGTATAGAATGTGTGTATCCAGCACCTGACTAAAGACAAATTTGTCACAAATTGGAGATGCCTGTTCATGTTTACTCCCATTCTGCATGTTATGATGCTTGCTGCAGCAGATAAAATTTTTTTTACAAGAAAGGTTATAATCAGATCAAGAAACAACAATTAAGTGATCAACTGGGCACTTAAGAGAAGTAAATACAACTAAACTCAACTCAACAAAGCCTTAAACACACAACACATGTATGGACTAAAGATAGCTGTAGATTTAAAGCAAACAATAATCCATGCAGAATGATCAAATAGATAGTAAAATCAGAGAAGGATGGTGACACAGGACAACCAGAACGAACTAAAAATAATAGGAAAATTAATGGATATGGCCTAAGAGTCAGCACCTAGGCCTATCTTGGAGTCAACATCAAGCGGGAAACCACTAAAAGTCAGCACCTAAGATGAACCTGGAGTCAGCACCAAACCAAAAAAAGACCAAATGACCTTTTTTTCATTCATCAAAATATCAACTATCTCATGAAAGAGTACAATAGGTTGCTTATAAAGGATTGCTAAACCCCAGTTCTAATTGGTTAGGAAACCCTAATTGCCTTATTACAAAAACAACCTTCCATTCAAATTAAAATACTAATAGCCTAATAAACTACTAGGACCTAAACATAAAAATACAATTGACTTGCAAACATAAATAATACTAAATAAAAATCTTCTTGCGTCTCCTGCATCAGATGGTTGGCACAAAATGAAATTAAACAAATAGAATGTCTAAGGTGAAAACATTGGTGAATTATCTGAAAGTCAACTATAAGGATATACCATATGACTTACAGAAAAACAAAAGGCATGCACACAGCACAAGTATATTTTATCTGAAAAAATGAAACTGTTTTAACATATTCTTTCTTGATCTCTAGTATTTCCATTGGTGAGGAAATGTTTACTGCTTCATATCTGAGTTAGTAAACCCAAGGATACCTCTCTCTCTCTCTCTCTCTTACATTATAAGACTTGAGATTATGAATTAGGACTTACAATGAGTATGCAAGATTGAAAAGTGTCTTTTTCAATAAGCCCCCTGAAGAAATCTTCTGATTCAATCCTGAAAATAAAACAGAGCACTTATTATATCTTGACAGGTGGAGTTGAAAAATTGTTCCTGCATTCATTTCACAAAACAACTGCACATAGAATAAAAAAGTAAAAAGCACAGTTCAGTTGCCCAACTTTAAACAATGCACATTGCAGGACATTTTTCTTACTGAAATAACAAATTTTTCTGATTACTTTCCACACATGTACAAGAAGCAGAAACCAAACTCAATGGAACTTTCAGCCCAAACAGGAAGTTTACCTGAGTAAATTCTATCCAACACACGGGGGACAGCACAGAAAATTGTTGGTTTTAGCTCCCCAAGGTCCTCAACCAATAGTTTGACATCCTGCAAAAACATCAATAAGTAATTATTACATTGAACTTCTATTGGCTGAGAGAATAATGTGTAATCATACTTACCCCACGCCAGAACCCTATTGAGGCCCCAGTTAAAATAAATAGCTCCTCAATCACCCGATCAAAGATATGAGCAAGAGGAAGATATGAAAGATACACATCTTTGTCGGTCAGCTAATAAAGGAAAAAGAAAATGCTGTGTGAGAAGTCAGTCGGGAAGATAAAAAGGATAAATCAAATTGTTTGGCAAAATGCAAAAGCATCTCATGTCAAAAACTAAGTTCTACTCACTACATTTTTAAAGGATTTTTTTCCCCATGTTTAAATAAATGAGATGTATATGTTAAGCTGGGAAGGAAACCACCTTTTCATTAACACTCTCCAGAAGGCGCTTCACCCCAGCTAAAAGAGCAATAATGCTATCATTGGATATCATTACACCCTTGGGATCGCCTGTAGTTCCACTAGTATACATAATAGTACAGATGTCACTTTTCTTTTTCACAGGAAGATCAAATTGTTTACCTTCTCCCTGCAAAAAAAAGATATCCAAAACTTGAATCAGAACTAATAATTATATACAAATAACAAGAGCATTGGACAAATCATTTCTGCAGGTTCATGAATAACAATGAATTAAAAAATTCTGCATTTCAAAAACATATAGAAATCTTGCATTCCAGATTGACCTCTTTGCCTCAAACGCTAGAATTTGCGATTCCAATAGTAACATAGATGGTGATACAATTTTGTCCACAGAATAAGATTACTTATTTAAAATATTCACCCTAATAGTAGGTGGATTTTTTTTTTCTTGTATGAAAATTCATAACCATTTAACAAACACAAATATCAAATATATAACCTACCATTTGCAAAAATTCATCCCATGAATATAGCACCAATCCAAACTTCTCAACTTCCTCTCTTTGTTCGCGGGTAACCTTGCCAAAGCTCACAAGTGCTACATAATGAAATACATATAATTTATTCTTATTGGCATAAACATAAATAAAGGAATCTAAAAAGACAAGCCTAAGTGCCTAACTTCTTTTTTTTATAAATAAAAACATAATTCTAACTTACTTTTAAGGTATTGAGTTGTGCTAGGAAATGTTTTCAGCAGCTGAAAGGGCAAAGGAAAAGTCAATGAGAAGAACATTCTTAGCATATGAAATCGCAAAAGCTCCCAAAATGCCAACAACTTTTGCTATTAGACCTTGTCAATTATCAGCTAAGCATAGAATGACTAGGTATCTTTACGAAATGTGCCAAAAACAACTTTAATCAGAAATATGGATTTAAACACGGTAACAGGTGTACCTCAGGAATTTTTTTTTCTTCAGCAAAAGCAATTGAAACCTCTGCATGGTTTATAACAAATTCCACCGCACCAGCACCTAACCAGCAAATCAGAAGATATCAAACAGCTATGAACACTATATTGTACATAAGTTCAAGATTTAAGGGTAAATCATATAAATTGTGTCTAATTTTGGAAACAATGTTAAACACCTTACATATAAACTTAAAAGTCCTTAGTACCCTGAGTAAGAACTTGGGTTTGCCTATTAGTGAAATTTAATTGCATGTCCATGTAGAACTATTTAAGTGGAAATGCATACCTAAACTGTCATATAAAGGAACACAATAGAGTCCATGAGCATTGCAGGCCTGCGGTGGATTTTCAGAGTTAAATAAAAAATTTCCAGAGAAAAAGCATGCATAATACTCTAGAAACAATGAAAGTGAATGACAAGGGACAGAAAACAACAAACTATATTAAGTTCCAGAAAATAAAACTAACTTTTTGTGAACGTTTTGCAACAATTAAAAGACTAAATGAAGATTAAAGAGGACTTCAGGTAACAACATTGATGACAAAAGTAAATTGAAGACAAAGGTGGTTCAAATTGACCTTTAGCTGATCAGAAAAGCATCAGTTTAACCAATATCATTATCGGCTAGGAACAATGAAAGTCTATGACAACTAAAGGACAGAGAACATAAAAAACTAGTAAAAGTACAATAAAAAGGAACTAAGTTTTTGAGAGTGTTTTGCAACAATTAAAAAACTGAATGAAGATTAAATATGACTTCACAGGTAACAAAATTGACAACAAAAGTAAATTGAATAAAAAGGTGGATCACATAGCATGAAAAATTTAACTAAATAGATATAATTTAATCAAAATCATTATTGACCGAAACAAAAAGGGGAGAACAAATTTATTAAGGGCCATAAGCTTTGAGCAATTATAAAACAAAATAGGAGTGTGAAGTCCGCCCAAGCTTTCTCATTTTAATTTGATAGTTATTACAAAATATATCTTCTCTCATGACTAAAATCAGGGAATCCGAAAAAAATAAAAATAAAAAATAAAAAACTAATATTAAAAGGCACCTCCATGCTTATAATCCACTCTGCGCAGTTGGCACCATAAATTCCACATTTCGCTCTCTACAATCAAGCAATAAACAAATGTAAGCCTCACAAACACATAAACTACATAGACAATACTTCACGCAAACCATTTGTCAAAAACCTAATACTTACTTCCCCCACACCACAACTCCGCATTGCATTTCCGACTTTAATCACCAAGTCATATACTGCTTTATAAGTTTGCCACACATATTTACCAGGCTGCAATGATAGAAAGCCACAATATTACACTATAACTCAAAGTCAAACCAAGTCATGTAACAACAAAAGCAATCCACACGCATAAATCATTCACAAGATCCAATTTTTTTTTTTTACCTTCCCATTCACGGATTCACGGCGACCAAGCATCGGATTATTAGGACATCTCTCTACGCTCATGCTGTAAAAAAACATGAAAATTTTCGAGTGATCATCATCTTCCTAAACTCAATTCAATTTCAAATTTTTAGTACTAACAAAAGCTATTATAGTAGTGTGTGTATCAAAAAAGCTATTATAGTAGTATTTTATGGAAATTTTATAGCAACAATATATCTTCAAGAAAATTAAGTGCTTTGGACTAAATTTTTATTTATTTATTTATTTTGATTCCAGCAATTTGATCTGGTTCTTAATTATACTGTGTTACAGAAATAAAGCTTGTTGAATGTGCAATTGAAATTCTCAAAATTTTTGAATAGGAAGAACTAGTATTTTGCTCAAATTAAAGCAATTAGATTCTGATACTAGTAATTAAAATTCCAAACACTAACTCTACATGCTCTAACGAGAAAATGAAAACAGTGCAATAAATCCAATTCGAAATCAAAGTTATTAAAAATAAAATAACTTTTTGTTATGAGAAACATGCAGTCAACTTTTCGTCGCGAAAACGATTGATCTGTTTCGTTCCGTGTAGTTTTAAACCAATAATAATAATAATAATAATAATAATAATAATAAAGAGAGAAATTTACATAAGACTCTTTTTTTCTTTTAATTTTCGTTTGTATTTTCCCGGATTTTCCGAGCAAACAAACAGAGAGAGAGAGAGATGTACCGAAACACGTCCCAGCAACTGTTCATTCCTTGAATCGGCGCCGGAAATCCATCCTTGGCGAACAAACTCCGGTACACAGGTCCCATGGATGGCCTTCCATCTTTAGCTTCCTTCGCTTTCTCCACCTCCACTAGATACTTCTTCTGCGCCATTCTCACTCTCTCTGATCGATCGCTCTCTCTCTCTCTCTCTCTCTGCCTCTCTGTCAGAGTCTGAGTTTTTCTTCTCACCGATAAAAATCTGAATGAACGAGAAAGAGTTTTGTAACTTTATATTGAAATAGAGAAAAGGAAAAAAAGTCTTTTTAAAAAAAGAAATAATATATAAATAATTATATTAGGTGGCTGATGTGAGCAGTGGCATATTGGGTAAATACGGTTTCTTTTCTTTATTTTATTTTATTTTATTATAAAAAATAAAAAAAAATACTGCGAGAGTTTTGATGAGGTTACGCTGAACTGAATTTTGACTTCTACACGGAGAGAGAGAGAGTCGTAAGTGACGGAGTCCACAGGCCACAGCTAATTAGGGTTTTTATTTCTTTTTAAAAATATATATATATATTCCTAAGGGTAATAATTAGATAAAGGATTTTTAGGTAAAACTGGTAGAGGATTGGTCAACAGAAATGTGGAATTCAAAGTCTTGCAAGGACTTTTGAATTTGGATTAGGTTTGAAGATATGAATAGGTGGTTTTCCACTGGATCAATCTATTTTTTAGCATAATTTGATAAATAAGAGATTGATTTGAATTATAAATGTCTTTTTTTATAATATTAAGATTGCGTTTGGTACTGGCTTAAAAAGCCAGCTTTTTTTACTATTTAACTTATTTTTGTTATTATTTATGAATCTCATTACATTTTTTAGTACTATTTATGGGTCTAACTGTACTATTTCAGCTACCTTTTAACTTTATCTATAGTACTATCAACAAAAAATTTTTAGTTTCAACTAAATAAGCTATTTCCAAATAGACTATAAGAGATCACAGTTAAGCAATTATTGGATCTACACAAATAGGAAGATTATTTGAAAATTGAGATTAAAATTGAATTATTTTTTGCACAAATTTTGCACAACTTTTTTTTTTTATATATATAAATATTTCTCAATTCTCAACATGGTAGGTAAAATTAATTATTATTATTATTATTATTATAAATAAGTCATCATACGTCTAGAAAAGATTGTCTTGATTTTTAAATCGATCCAAATTGAGTTCTCTGTGAGTCATGAGTCGAATAGTGTGTGTGCATATATATATATATATATATATATATATCAACTATAATTTAATCTTAATATAATATTAATTTTTTTAATGACACAACACTATTTATGTGTACCATACCATTTAAAACTCAATTTTACTTAATAACTTTTAAATGATGTGTTGTCCATATAGTAAGTTATTGGGGGAATGGGTAGAGTGGCTATGTGTGGGGAAAGTAAGTAGTAAGTTAGACAACGTTTGTAAGAATTAAGAAAAATAATATCTCAAGTTTTAGAAACTCGATATCCATATTAAAAATCGAGGCTCAAAGACTCGCTTTGCGAGTGTTTTGCTGGTGAAAATGCCACACAGATCTCGAGTTTTAGAAACTCGAGTTTTATGCAAAATAATTTTTAGTGTGATCGCTCCTATAGTGGCGTTTTTAAGTCTTATAGTAATGTTTTAAAACCATATAGCGGTGTTTTCCTGCAAAAAAACTTTTTATAAGTGCCCATACCAGGTTTGGGAAGCCTTATAATGGCATTTTTAAGCTCTATAGTGACGTTTTAGAGCCCTATAGCGGCGTTTTTTCTGCAAAATTTTCTAAGTGTCATACAGTGAGCCTTATAGTGGCGTTTTTAAGCCCTATAGCGGCGTTTTCCAGAACTCGAGTCTTTAAAACTCGATTTCTACTTGAATTTTTTCCCACATAGGAGCCATCCACTTACAAAGCGATACTTAAAAACTGGAGTTTTGTCTTGGAACTCGAGTTTTAGACACTCGAAATGCTAGTTTTCAACATTGTTTTGAAACGTGACAACTAACTAAATTTTTTTATATTTATTGTTAAATGGAAAAAAAAATTGTAAGTTGTTAATAGTAGATACAATAATAATGTCATTGGTAGACTAAGATGAGAACCAATAAAAATCTGATTTATTGTTATGAAAACTTTCTCATTAAAAAAAAAAAAAAAAACAATAAAAATCTAATAATTCAATTGTTATGAAAATTTTTTGTGCCTTAACATTATTCAAAATGATTTGAATTCATACAAATAGAGAGAAACTTTGTTCAATGATTTGTGAAAGAGTGGTGTTATGATGAAGGGTGTGAGCAATCATCTTACTGTGTGCCATTTTTTTTTTTAAAGAAACAAGGGTATCTAGAGTTTTTTGAACATTTGACAATTCTCTCAAGTGTGTATACCTTGAATTAGTTGAATATACATAATTTTACACTTTATTTGAAAATTTGTGTGCATTGACTATATAGAATTGTGTATGTTCTTTGCATACATTGAATATACGAAATTGTGTACATTCTATGAAAAATTGTGTATGTTGAATATATAAAATTCTGTACCTTCCTTTGAAAAATTGTATATGTTGAGTTTACAGAATTGTTTACATTCTTTGATGGTTTGGATATTGAATGTATATATTTTACACTCTTAGTAATTTGCGAAGATAAGTGTCCACATGTAAAAAAATTGTGTACATTGAATATACAGACTTGAGCATTTGATAATTCTCTCAAGTGTGTGTACCTTGAATATACAGTAGAAATAACACGTCCAATTCGACACAATGGGTGCTATTTTTGCTTTCTATCTCTCTTCTAATTCTATCCTCTATCCCATATTTCTCCTTATTCTCTCTCCTATTTTCTTGCAAATTCGACATCATGTATTTTTTCTACACAATTCTACTGCCTAGGTACTAGATTTCACCTTTCTTCTCATTCAACAAAAAAATTTGAACAATGTGTATATAGCCTATAAACTCTTATTTGAGTAATGTTTAGCCAAAACACTCCAAAAAATTGTGTACGTTGATTATACATAATTTTATACATTATTTGTAAAATTGTTTACTTTTTTTGAAAGTTTGGACATTGAATATACAAAATTGTATACATCCTTTGAAGGTTTGGATAATAAATATCCAGATCTTACTCTCAGTAATTTATGAATAAAAATGTTCATACATTGAAAAATTGTGCACGTTGAATATACAAAATTGTGTATATTCTTTGAAAAATTATGTACATTGAATATAAATAATTTGATAATTAGGTATATTGAGTATTCTTTAAAAAATTGTGTATGTTAAATATGCAAAATTGTGTAAATTCTTAGAAAAATTTTGTACATTAAATATACAGAATTGTGAAAATTCTTAGAAAAATTTTATTTGTTTGAATATATAGAATTATGAACATTATGTGAAAAATTGTGCACATTCACAATGTAGATTATGTACATTGAATATGTTAGGACATAGTGAATCATGTTAGGAACATATGTCAATATAGAATTGGCTAATCTTTTGACAAAAATCATTTTACTTGTAATTGGGTAGATCTATAATGTGTTTAATGCTTCAAGGAACAAGGTTTCAAGATTAAGTATTAAAGCCATGCAAGTTTGTCTAAGAAACAAGTGAAGAAGTGTTGGATTTTAAAGCTTAACAGCTAGTATCTATCGAGGTTTAAAAAACTATTAAAGCCCGATGCTCGACAGCTATCTCGACAGATAAACTATCTATCAAGGTTTATGAAATTCAGTTTTTTAGAGCTGATTTCAATCCAATCTATGAATACATGTTTGGGTTTTCTTTTCTCACAACCCTTAACATATATAAGGATTGTTTTAAGAGCCGTCAAAGGGTGCACAAGTGTGAAGCAAAGTTGTATTCATGCAAATTGTGACCAAAGACAAAATTTGTCCTAGTTCATCTTTCTTTTGAAGAAGCTGCTGTGTTTGTACACCATAGGGTTCTGTAACCAAGGAGCTTCGTAATATTCATCGTGTGATGAACTAAAGAATTTTACAACCAACATCTTTCTTAAGTTGGTGAGTAAAACACATATTGGGATCCATACATCGAATTGGTTAGTCACGTACTAAGAGCAGTGCATTACAAGGAGAGATTGTCACTACAGAACAAGTCCAATTGGGTATTGGGGTAAGGGTTCAACTGTAGGTTGGTATAAGGTACTGGGATTCCTTTACTTGTAACTGCTTGTCGTGATAATAGTGAATTCTCAGGAGTGGTGACTTTAAAATCAACTGGTGGGGTTTTTGTCGTGTAAGTTTTTCACATTCGTAAACAAATCACTGTGTCAATTTATTTTCCGCTGCATTTTAACTTGGCTAGTGATTTGTTTGTGCTACCACGCGTATTGCATGCTAATTGAATTAATTAATTAACTTGACTAATTAATTTATTAATTCGTTACAAGGGGTCAATACATTCTTAGCCTATCAGAATATATATAGTTTTTGACATTATTTGAAAAATTGTATACATTAAATATACAGAACTTTGAACATTCTTTAAAAAAATGTGTATATTGAATATACAGAATTGTATATATTGAAAAATTGTGTACGTTGAATTTACAAAATTTTTTTGATTCTTTAAAATTTTGGATTTTGAATATACAAACCGTACACTCTTAGTAAATAATAAAAAAAGTACACCTATAAAAAAATTGTATACATTGAATATACAAAATTGTGTACATTCCTTGAAAAAGTATGTACTGTTGACACCCCATTTTGCAACTAGTATTTAACCTCACATGGAGGGTAAAATAGTACTTTCACCTTGAAAATATGCATCTTGATTCTGGTTATTAGATTCTTAATCTCATTTCACCAAAATGATTTGGATGTTGTAACGATCAAATTGACTGGTCATAAGCTCTAATCAGACCACTAAATTAAAAGTTATCATCAAATTAAGTTTTGATAGCTGAGATGCACTATCACAAATTGAGTCCGACTATATGTGATTATGAACAATTGATTTCAATTGGTTATAAGTATAATTAATTGGAGATCAATGATGTGTCATAATTTGATTGGTTAGGACTACATTTTATGGTAAGGTTGCATACATCTAATTAATTAGATAATTAAACATTAATTATCCAATGAGTAATTTTTGTAATTATCTTTTAATTAGAGTAAATTTAGAACCAATTAAGTCTGAAAGGGGAGTGATTTGAGCCATTTAATGTTAATTGGGAACTAATTTGGGACTTATTAATGTTAATTGTGTTGAAACCATTTTCTAACAAACGACCTTTGCTCACCATTTCATCAATATCTCTCAGAATATTTTGAATTTGTGAATGAGGTTAATTTTCCCAGAAACTAAACATTTGGGGCTTCAATTTAAGTACAAGAACGAGACAATTATGATTAGAATTGAGTCAGATATAATTTTTCGAAGTTAGCTCTACAGGCTGTTACAGCAGTTTCGGAAAAACCGAATTTTGGCTTACTCCCCACTCCCACCAATCTCTCTATTTAATGCACTAGATTTTCCCCAAGGCTAAAATGAGGTCTGGATTCATAATCCTTGTCAACCTTCATTAAATAGCCTTCCATTCATATTCTTTCCACCACTACTATATAAACTCTCACTCTCCTTCATTCTAAGACACAAAAAATCCCCTATCTTCTTCTCTCTTGAGTTCTAGTGAAGTTGAGTAATCTTGTCATATCTTGGTCTTCCTGAGATTTAAGGTATTGAGTGAGACTTACTCTCCCTCTCCTAGTTTTTCTTTTCTCTTCCACCCTTAAGACCTTCACCAAGAGTCTCCTCCTCTACAGTATAGATCTTGCATGAAGGTATAATCTCTTTCCTTAACTTGTTTTTTATTTATTTATATTGTTATGATGAAAATTTATGATTAAAGTATAATAGTGATTATTTAAATTCTCTTGAATATATTTGAATGTTCTTAAATGTTCTTCTGTGTTCCTCACATGTTCTTAGTTGTTCATCACATGTTCATGCATAAACACAAGTTTTGATCTTAAATCCACATCAAAAACATGAAAAAGATGTCTGTTTAATAATTTTTTTTTTTAAATTCTTGAATCTAAGATATCACCATCCACACACATTCACTAGAATTTATTTTTCAATCCAAGTGAAGTGCTTAATAAATTGAATTAGGATTTATCACATGCACACACTTCAAATTCTACATGCAAATTGATTGATAACATATTGGATGATGTGACATGAATGTTGGCCACTATAGTCTAGAAGACTGGTTTTATCGGGCAAGGCGGGTGCCTAACACTTTCCCACCTTGTAACATAGCCTCCAAACTTAGATTAACGATTAGTAGATCAAATGCTTATTCATGTAATTTTTAATTTCTAGATTGTAACTAAGAAACAAAGCCATGTACTTTATCTTAGATTGTATCTAGGACTAAAGCCATGTAATTTCCTATGTTCAATGAAAATTCAATTTCAAATTAATAAAATGATGAATTTTTCAATTATGGTTTTCTTATTTATTCCAACAATTAAATAAGTGGCGACTTCATTGTAAAACCCTTAATCTAAAGGGGAAAATATAATTAGTCGAACTACCATTTTGAGAGGCAATAACACGACTCCACCTATTCACATGGGTTTGGCCCAACATTCCTATAAAAACGGGTCGAGGGTGCGATCTCTCACAGTGGCGACTCCACTGGGATATTGAGGGCTAAGCTTCAATTAGATTATGGTGGCCAACTATGTCATTGTTTGTTTATTACTTTTTTGTACATAATATGTCTAATATGTTATTATTTGGCATGTCGTGCATCATTTGCTTGAATGAAATTTATTTTATTTGTGTGCTAGCCCGGAAGCCTGGTAGTATTAGCCGTGGTGGTCTTCTTGAGACTCATATACCCAGCGGTGAGCCTACCACTCACCACAACAAGGATCATCATGGTTATGCCATGGTGGTTCATAGGGACAAACTGTACCATTTGGACCAACACGGCACTCCTGGCATCACAAGTTGGGAGGTACGACATCCTAACTTGTGGGGACCTTTAACCTACCTTCTACCCATGTTGTAATGACCCATAGAACCTACTTATAGGTCAGTCTATGTAAATTGCATTTCATTACGCAATTGTTTGGCCGTTGTTTGAACCATGATGACTCAAGTCCAACACTTGAGCCCATCATGATTGTTCGAACCTTGTATGTTGTGAATTAACTGAAGCCTAAAAGCCTAAGATTGAATTCTACTTGAAATCGAAGCCGACTTTGTTTCTTGAATGAGTCTAAGCCCAACACTGGAGCCCGTTAAAGGTGTATACCCATGATCAACATCAAAGGCCAAAAGCTCACAAGACGCATGCATTTCAAGTGCAAACCCAAGTCATTTCAAGCAAATATCAAAAGAGCATAATCAGGGTTTAAGCCTTCCAAATGCAAGCCCAAGCCATTTCATCATAATCAAGGTTCAAGCACATCAAGCCTCAAGCATCCTAAATGGACCAAGAAGAAGCAGGCGGCCCAGCTTTGTCTCACTCCACATTTGGTTTGCAACATCATGGTTAAGCTTAAAGTTTGTTTGTTTATTCCATGTTTCTATATTTCTTTGAATTCAAAAATTTCATGTAGCATTTAATGAGCTTTGTTCATGTATATATATATTAAGGAAAAAACAAAAAAAAAAATTCAAAAAAAAATTTCATGATTTCCAAATCTTTCCCCAAAAAAGAGAACATTTTCAAATGAAAAAAGTCTTTAGACTAAGGGCATTGAGCCCTTAAGTCATTTAAAAAAAAAAAAAAAAAATTCTTTGAACTAGGGGCATTGGATTTCCTAGTGATTTTTTCAAAAAGACCCATTTTTTTTTCTTTCAAAGATTTCAAGATTCTTTAAAGTCTTCTTTTCAAAATGGTACATGAGGATCCCTTGGATAAATTTTTTTCTAAATTAAGATGTTTAAAGGCTTGAACAATCAATTTGTACTGAGAAATGATTGATTTCATTTGATTCATGCAAACACTTTTGCTAAATTACTTTGAATAAAAGAAGAAATGGTCTTACATGGCAATCAAAGAAAATCTATCCATCAGAAAATTCAAAAGGCTCATGCATTCATTCCAAATTTCTGAAAACTTTTATGTCTCCAATAGAGCATTCATACTTTTTCTTTTAAGAGGAATTTATTAAAAGAGCTTAAGTCACTGTGCCTACAAACACTTAGCCTTTAAACAATTAGCCTCTTTTTCGCATGAACCCACTAAAATCTAAACCTAGGATGGGAAAATTCAAAGTATGCATGCTTAAATCTCATGTTAAAGAGGAGTTGACCTTGAGCTTTGAAGCTAATTGATAAAGCTCTCCTAGAGGACATGAAAGACAAGTAGAGAATTCATTAAGCTAAAGATAAGAGATCATCAAAGAAAAATGAGCTTTCACTCAATCAAGGAAGGAGAAATGAAATTCCATTAATGTGAGAAAAAAAAATGTGCATCAAGTTTGAAGAGCTTAAAATTCATCATGCCAAGAGGAATACAAGATTCATCCAAAAGAGATTTCATAAAAAAAAGGAATGATTCATCAAGAACAGAAAGGTGAAAGTGCATCAAGGCAAGAAAGGAGTCTAGAAAATGTAACAAAATGACCAAAAATCATTAATCTGAGAAAAAAAAAAAGAAGGGCAAAATGTCCCCAAAAGTTCATTCAATCAAGAGATGAAAAAAAAAAAAAAAAAAAAAAAAAAAAAAAAAAAAAAAAAAAAAAAGAAGCTCGCTGCACTGAAAACCCAAAAGGGTAGTTTAGGGAAAAGCTAAAGTCAAAAAAAAAAAAAAAAAGAAAAAAAAAAAAAGAAAAGAAGCCCACTAGGCTGAAAACCCAAAAGGGCAGTCTAGGTAAAAGTTAGGGCCAAAAAAAAAAAAAAAAAGAGGAAAATCCTAGCAGATTGAAAACTTGAAGATGTAACCTAAAAAGAAAAGGATTTTACAAGATGAAAGTCTAGAGGTATGATTCTAAGGGAACGAGTATAAAAACAAATGTTGATACAGGTGATCAATGAAGACTAGTGAGAAGATGTCGAAGAAGAAATGGGAAAACTCCTCCAATACTTGATTCTTGAGTAATGCATACTTGGGAGAACATCATAGGGATTTTTTAGCCTTTTAATATCATTCATTTCATAATCTAAACCCGGCCTACATTACAACTCATGAATAAGACCTCCTTGAAGTCTTGCTAATTGTAGGTGCATTTTAAATTCTAATAATATTTTTCTCTTGAATTAAAAAGAAAAAGTGCTTAAAATTATGTCCGAGGACAAAATTTCTCAATTTCTCAAATCCTCAAAATGACTCAAAAGAACTTCCAAACCCGGAGCATTCTCCTTGTTTGCACCCAACAATGTGATTCATTTCATTTCTTGATTGCCTTTGGAAACTTAATCTGACGATGTTCAAAAGGATGAAGCAAATTTGATTACATGAGTTTAATGATCTTGATCCTTCCCAATCAAAGAGATTTATTTGATTCTTAAGCACTTTGATTTGCTAAAATGGTTATTTAAAGGACCACCTCTTGTTCAGAGAGAGAGAGAGAGAGAGAGAGAGAAGAAGAAGAAGAAGAAGAAGAAAGAAAGAGAAATCTCATTTCCACAAAAAAAAAAAAAAAAAAAAAATCATTCTTTTTCAAAATCCAGTTCTCTTAAACTACGTCTTGACCTGATCCTCTATGAGAGAGGTACGTAGGCAACCTTGTAGAGGCCCAGTCCCATTCACCTAAACAACCTTGGAGAACAAAGTCAAAACAATGTGACAAAATTGTTTGGGTGTATGATAGGTTAAGCCCATTTGTTTGCATTAATCATTTTTAAACTTGGAGCATTGGCCTATTTATATTGTGTGCAATTTTTCACAATAATTGGTTTCTAACAAGCTAGAGAAAGAAAGTCTTTTTGCAGGAACCAAGGATAGCGGACCATGATCTTCTTTCATATACCCCAATAGTCACAATATCAAATAAATTCAACTTCAATCTAAGCATGGAATATGCCCCAAACTAAGGGCATTGGGTAAGTACTTCCAATTCATTTCAATGAATAAATCCATTGCTAATTGAAATGATCTTTTTGTAGGAATTAAGCAAAGACTTATTCAACAAACCGCATCAACTCCAACCAAAGTTATTCTCATTCAAAGGATAGGTTTTCAAAAAAAAAAAAAAAATCATGAATAAATCTTTATCTCTTTTACTCCATCTTCATCTTCATCTTCTTCACTTTTTGATAATGAACAAATCTTCAAATCTCAAAAAAAAAAAAAAGAGTAAATAAATAAATAAAAATCATCATCAGGAAAAGAAAGTTATGATCTTCTTCTATATTCTCTAGTGGTGCAACATCAAGTAAACTGTCCACCCTCAGCATTCATCAAAGCAATGAATATGTCCCAAACTAGGGGCATTCACTAGGTACGCCAAAGTCTTTTCAATGAATAACTCCGTTACTAATTGAAAATATTTATTTTGCAGGTATTAAGGTAAAAGGCCCACAAACATCAACATGAATAATGCCTCTCAAATCTTTGGGCCTCTGGGAAGCACGTCCAAACTTCAATCCATCAGACCTCTGGGAAGCACGTCCAAATTCAAATCCACGAACCTCTAGGAAGCACGTCCAAATTCAAATCCATCGAACTTCTGGGAAGCACGTCCAAACTTCAATCCATCGGACCTCTAAGAAGCACATCCAAATTCAAATCCATCGGACCTCTAGGAAGCACGCCCAAACTTCAATCCATCGGACCTCTGGGAAGCACGTCCAAACTTCAAATCCATCGGAACTCTGGGAAGCACATCTAAACTTCAATCCATCGGACCTCTGGGAAGCACGTTCAAATCTCAAATCCTTGGACCTTTGGGAAGCATGTCCAAATTTCAAATCCATCGGACCTCTTTGAAGTACGTCCAAACTTCAAACCATCGGACCTCTGGGAAGCACGTCCAAAATCCAATTCCATCAGACCTCTGGGAAGCACGTCCAAAGTCAAACCATTGGATCTCTGGGAAGCACGTCCAAATTTCAAATCCATCAGACCTCTAGGAAGCACGTCTAAACTCAAATCTATCGGACCTCTAGAAAGCACGTTTAAACTTCATTCCATTGGACCTCTAGGAAGCACGTCTAAACTCAAATCCATCGGACCTCTAGGAAGCACGTCTAAACTCAAATCCATCGGACCTCTAGGAAGCACGTCTAAATTCAATTTCAATGGACCTGTGGGAAGTATGTCCCAAACTTCAATCCATCAAACCTCTGGAAAGCACGTCCAAAATCTAATTTCATCGGACCTCTGGGAAGCACATCCAAACTCAAATCCATCGGACCTTTGGAAAGCACGTCCAAATTCAATTTCAATGGACCTCTGAGAAGCACGTCCAAATTCAATTTCAATGGACCTTTGGGAAGCATGTCCAAACATCAATCCATCGGACCTTTGGGAAGCACGTCTAAAATCAAATTCCATCGGACCTCTGGAAAGCACGTCTAAACTTAAATCCATCGGACCTCTAGGAAGCACGTCCAAATTCAATTTCAATGGACCTCCAGGAAGCACATCCAAACTTCAATCCATCGGACCTCTGGGAAGCACGCCCAAACTCAAATCCATCGGACCTCTGCGAAGCACGTCCAAATTTTAAATCCATCAAACCTCTGCGAAGCACATCCAAACTCAAATCCATCGGACCTCAAGGAAGCACATCCAAACTTCAATCTATCGGACCTCTGGGAAGCACATCCAAAATTCCAAATCCATCGAACCTCTGGGAAGCACGACCAAACTTCAATCCATTAGGACCTCTGGGAAGCATGTCCAAAATTCAAGATCACGACTGAAATCCTTATTTTGTCGTAACCACTGGTAAGCATGTCTTGTACTCATTTTTTTCCACAAAAAAAGAAAAAGAAGGCTGCATGTATGAACTACGTTTGGACCTGATCCTCTCACTAAGAGGTACGTAGGCAATCTCCCTAGAGATTCGGTCCACATTTTGATCTGCAACATGACCGTCTACATTTTTATCTACATGCATCATATATTCACCACGGTTAAATCCTGATTGCAAAGTTAGGTGTCTCTTTCATACATTGACATTTGCTTTTTAAGCTCTGCCAATGAAGGGCATTCTGTTGACATCCCATTTTGCAACTCGTATTTAACCTCACATGGAGGGTAAAATGGTACTTTCACCTTGAAAATATGTATCTTGATTCTGGTCATTAGATCCTTAATCTCATTTCACCAAAATGGTCTGGACGTTGTAACGATCAAATTGACTAGTCATAAGCTCTAATCAGACCACCAGATTAAAAGTTATCATCAAATCAAGTTTTAATGGCTGAGATGCACTATCACAAATTGAGTCCGACTATATGTGATTATGAACAATTGATTTCAATTGGTTATAAGTATAATCAATTGCAGATCAATGATGTGTCATAATTTGATTGGTTAGGACTACATTTTATGGTGAAGTTGCATACATCTAATTAATTAGATAATTAAACATTAATTATCTAATGAGTAATTTTTGCAATTATCTTTTAATTAGAGTAAATTTGGAACCAAGTCTGAAATGGGAGTGATTGGAGTCATTTAATGTTAATTGGGAACTAATTTGGGACCTATTAATGTTAATTGTGTTGAAACCATTTTCTAACAAATGACCTTTGCTCACCATTTCATCGATATCTCTCAGAATGTTTTGAATCTATGAATGAGATTAATTTTCTCAGAAACTAGACATCTGGGGCTTCAATTTGGGTAGAAGAACAAAACAATTCTAATCAAAATTGAGTCAGATATGATTTTTCGAAGTTGGCTCTACAGGCTGTTACAGCAACTACGGGAAAACCGAATTTTGGCTTGCTCTCCACTCCCACCAATCTCTCCATTTAATGCACCAGATTTTTCTCAAGGCAGAAATGAGGTCTAGCTTCATAATCCTTGTCAACCCTCATTAAATAGCCTTTCATTCATATTGTCTCCACCACTACTATATAAACTCTCCTTCTCCTTCATTCCAAGACACAAAAAATCCCTTTCTTCTCCTCTCTTGAGTTCTAGTGAAGTTGAGTAGTCTTGTCATATCTTGGTCTTCTTGAGATTTAAGGTATTGAGTGAGACTTACTCTCCCTCTCCTAGTTCTTCTTTTCTCCTCCACCCTTAAGACCTCCATCAAGAGTCTCCTCCTCCACCGTATGAATCTTGCATGAATGTATAATCTCTTTCCCTAACTTTTTTTTTTTTTTTATATATATATATTGTTATAATGAGAATTTAGAATTAAAGCATGATAGTGATTATTTAAATTCTCTTGAATATGTTTGAATGTTCTTAAATGTTCTTCTGTGTTCTTCACATGTTCTTAGTTGTTCATCACATGTTCATGCATAAACACAAGTTTTAATCTTAAATCCACATCAAAAACATGAAATAGATGTTTGTTTAATAATTTTTTTAAAAAAAAATTCTTGAATCTAGGATATCACCATCCACACACATTCACTAGAATTTATTTTTCAATCCAAATGAAGTGCTTAATAAATTGAATTAGGGTTTATCACATGCACACACTTCAAATTCTACATGCAAATTGATTGATAACATATTGGATGATATGACATGAATGTTGGCCACCATAGTCTAGAAGACAGATTTTATCGGGTAAGGTGGGTGCCTAACACCTCCCACCTTGTAACATAACTTCTGAACTTAGATCAAGGGTTAGTAGATCAAATGTTTATCCATATAATTTTCAATTTCTAGATTGTAACTAAGAAACAAAGCCATGGACTTTATCTTAGATTTTATCTAGGACCAAAGCCATGTAATTTCCTGTGTTCAATGTAAATTCAATTTCAAATTAATAAAATGATAAAATTTTCAATTATGGTTTTCTTATTTATTCCAACAATTAAATAAGTAGCGACTCCATTGTAAAACCCTTAATTTAAAGGGGAAAATATAACTAGTCGAACCACCATTTTGAGAGGCAATAGCACGACTCCACCCATTCACGTGGGTTTGGCCTAACATTCCTATAAAAATGGGCCAAGGGCATGGTCTCCCACATGTACATTTTTTGAAAGTTTGGATAGTGAATGTACAAATCTTACTCTCTCAGTAATTTGTGAAGCAAAATGTCCACACATCATAAAATTTTGTACATTGAATATTGTAAGAATGCGTTTTGGACCCCATACCCAAAGTTTGATTGGATCCAAGCCCAATAAGCCCAATACAATAAATTTGTAGAGAGTGAGTTAGAAAACTAGGCTCTAATGAATGGGATAACAGTTATAATGGATTTTGAAAGATAATCAAACAGAAATGAACTGGAGTTATCTAAGTAAATTTGTCCTCGGCACAATTGGAGGAGGTTTGTTCTAGAATATATTGATTAAAAATGGTTACAGATATGGTTCAAGCTGCTACAGTGCTTTCTCTTACAAATTTCCGATCCCCCTCTCTAATTGCTTCCTTCTTTTTTTATACTCTTCTCAGTTTTCATTTCCACGCTCCAGGTGCAGGCCAAATGGTTGGTTTTGATACTTGTCCCATCAGCCCTTTCCTAAAGTCTTTAGGTAGTAGCTGTAAGGCTGAAGTCACTATTCAGGTATTACCTCCACATTAATGCGGCGGTAGCAAATTTTTTCTTAGATATTTTAGGAATCCCCTCTGTCCTTTGTTTTTGCAATGCTTGTCTATGCCAACAGAATTGCCTGGAACATCCCCTGGATGGTAGACCACCTCTACAGACCTTGGTTTGGGTTAGCTGAGGAGGCACTCATCCTCGGCCTATCCTCTAGGGCCATGGTGATCAAAACTAACTTCTTCATTCACTAATATAAGCTCCCTTGACAATGTTTACCCTTCCTTGGATGTCCCCTTATCCTAGGCTTGGGCCTGAAGGCCCAATATATACATGGATAATGAACTCCTGGGTCCAATACCCCTACAGATATATATAATTGCGTATATTATTCGAAAAATTATGTACATTGAATATACAAAATTGTGTATATTGAGAGTAAAATTTAATATGCGTGTTAAGAATATAATGAACACTCAATCTAACTATTAGTTTTGAAAATATGTAACCATGTTAATTTTGTTAGTAGAAGTTGTAACCAATGACTACAACCGAATTTGTAATCATACGTTATCTTAAACATAAAATTTAAGACATTAAACTCCTTTCTTAGCACGCGTGTGATGAGGCTAATTATTGTTATTTTATTTTATTTTTACTATCAATTGCGATTATATTATATATTAAATTTTTTAAATATTTTTATTAAATCTTGAATTGTACTTACATAATGGATTTTTAGATCAAGACATAAGGTTGATATATGTTAGAATGTATGAATTTACAATTGCAATTTGGCTTTTTTTAAAAAATAAAACAAAATAGCTCTCACGAAGGAAGGTTTAAATTTAGGTTCTTCTCATGGAAAGAACCAAATAATATGTTCTAAGGCTCTTGACAATTATAGCTTGACATATATACATTTTGATAGTTGTAATTTGACATATTGGTTGTTGTTTGATTAAAAAAAGTTCGTCCTTATAATTAGTCTCAACTCTTCTTTTTTTTATTATTGTTGTTGGTGGGATAGTCTTAACTCTTAAACTTTTTTTTTCTTTTTTTTTTTTTTGAGAATCTCTTAACTCTTAAAAGTTAACAAAATAATAAGTACAGACATTTATAACTTTGATAATGAAACTTGATACAGTTTTTACTGTAACAATTTCCTATAAATATCAGAATGTGTCTTTCTTGGGCAATTCTTAGACAGTCCTAGAGTAGTTTCCAGAATGTGTCTTTCTTGGGCAATTCTTAGACAGTCCTAGAGTAGTTTCAGGACTACCTAAGCTTTTTTCCTTCTTCATATATACGAAGAACAAGTCTTAGTGTGTTTATTGAAAATTCTTTTACGAAATTTTTTTGCTGTTGTCTGCCCCATGCCCCTTTGTAGAATTTGTTTTAATCTCCCATCAATAAAAAAGAGTACGACAAAATCTAGAATTATAAATTTTTTTGGCCTTAGATCTAGTGTAGTAGACTGTAAAAAAGAAAAATAGTAGTAGGCAATCATTAAGGGTGTGTTTGATAGAGTGAATTTTGTGGCAAAAAAATTGTGGTCCTAAAACAACTCAAACGGTATTCTTTGCTTTCACTAAACATAGAAATTAAAAATTATCAATTATTTAGCATCTGTTTAGGATGAGCTGAAAAATTCAGTTTATTTACACTTTTAGCTTATTTTTGCTATTATTCATGGATCCCATTGCATTTTTTGATACTATTTATGGGTTTAATTGTACTATTCAGCTTAATTTTTAACTTATTTTCTACACTTTCAGCCAAAAAAATTTTAATTTCAGCTAAATAAGATGTTCCCAAACGAACACTTAGCATACGCCATTAGCTTTTGTTGTACCTCTGACTGTTCCTTGATAATAATTACCAAAAACAAAAGGTTTGCCCTTGATATAATAATCACTAATTAGCACGTTTACAAGCTACACCTGAGCCTCAGAGATGATATGGCATTATCCCCTATGTACATTAGGGCTGCTAATAGTAAGGGTACTCCACCTCCTTATATTACACATTTCTATCCTAAACTTTTGTTTCATTTTTCAATGTCCCTCTAAACTACCAATTTGCTTGATTGACACCCCACTTTGAAAGAATTGTTCAATGTATCCCTACTATCTAAATCAAGTATTAAATTTTCCTCAAAAAATTTGGGTAATTACACTTTACCACCTTAAACTACACTTCAGATTAAAGCATTAGCATTAGTTTATCTAACATTTTCTATCTATTTTACACATGAGAACTTACACAGCCGTTTTACAAAATACCCACATCAAACCATCTATTATACACACTATTTTATTTAAATAATATTTTTTATTCTTTTTTATTATTTTATTAATATTATCTCCATTAAAATATCTCTCTCATCTCAACAGTCTCCCCCTCTCTCTTTCTTTCACGTCTCTTCATCTCCTTCCTCAAATCTCTGCCTTTCTCATATCCCAAACACACACACTCTCACAAATGGAGGCGAGGAGATCTAACGAAAACGACAGCAAAGATAACAACGGTTGATCCGTCAATGATGATGGTAGCTTTAAGGTATATCGACGACAACTCTGTCGATCCCATTGGGTTTTTCTAATGGGTTTTTGTAATGAGTTTGGTTTTGATTTGTATTTGGTTTGGATTAATTTTGAGTTGGGCTTGGGATGGGTTTTTTGGTGGGTTTAGGGTGGGTTTTTTGATGGGTTTGAATTGATTTTGAGCTGAGTTTGAGATTGATTTCCAATGGTTTGGGTTGATTTTGGGTCAATTTTTTGTTTGGATTTTCAACCGTTGAAGTGGGTTGTGGCGGTGGAGATTAGTGGTGCTAGATTGCGGTGGTGCTAGTGGTCGTTGGTGATTAGGTCTTTGTCTTCTTCTTCACATTGAAGAGACTAGGGTAAAGGAGAGAGAGACTGATAAGAGTAGAGCTGTTGGGAAGAGAGATTGATGAGAGCAGAGGTGAGAGAAAAAATTAATAAAATAGTAATATACACAACTACGGTAACCGTGTAAATATACATGATTGCTATAGCAAATGTGTATATTTACACAACAATAGCTTGATTGATGCGGGACAAATTTAGGAGATATTATGTAACGTTTGCATTTTTTTTTATTTTGCACCCACTGATGTGAGTGCTCTTACACTTCGCATCTTAAACTTTTCGAATACACGTTTTGCACCCTAAACTATAACCATTGTTATACTTTGCACCCTGACGTTAAATTTGCCATTAACTTGCATGGAAAAGTATGACATCATGTGAAAAAACCCAATTGTTCATCTTCTCATTCCCTTAAAAATAAAGAAGAAATTACACTTTACCACCCTAAACTATACTCTTGATTACACTTTGTACCCTAGGCTTTAGATTTCCATCCTAGTTAACAGTAAACTTAACGTCGGAGTGCAAAGTGTAACAAGGGTCATAGTTTAGGGTACAAAACGTACATTCGAAAAGTTTAGGGTGCAAAGTGTAATTTAGGGTATAGTTTAAGGTAATAAAGTGTAATTTCTCCCAAAAGAATCAAGTGTTAAAAGAGATGGAAATAGTAGTTTCACTGCAATTAGTAAGGCCAAACGTCATTACGTCCAATTTTCATTTCACTTAACCCTAATTTATACTAAATATGAATATGGACACATTAATGAAATTCTCTTGAATTAAACTATTAATTTGTAAAACTATGTTTCAAGTTCCTTTTATAAGTTGTAACCATTGAATTATATATATTATTAACAAAATGATTGTTGGGGGACATTGTATTTAAGTTAAAGTTTAGAATGAAAAAAATGTAATTTTCCAGATTAAAATTATCGTAAAGAAGCTCTAGAATTTTAGATTATGTTTTGTAATAGTTTTTATTTTCTATTTTCAAAAACTTGTTTTTGGGAATAGAAAGTGTAGGAAGGATAGGCCTAGAAATGTATATTGGGCCTTGGGCCCTGTCCAAGGACACGTAGTAGTTCGAAGACAAGGGAACATTGATATAATGGTACAGGCTAGTGAATGGAGGAAGGTGATTCGTCATAAGGGTTCAGAAAGGTGGTTTGAGAACAAATGCATCCTCAACTTAATAAAGCAGAGGTCAGAAGGGTTGATGTGCCGTCAACGGCAACATTCTGAGTAGTTTTAATGGAAAAGACGAGCATCAAGAAGGAATAAGACGAAGGGGAAGGTAAGAAATATCTAAGTGAAAGCTACTACCACCTCATTAAATATTCTGTAGCTAACTCTCTGGCCGCATTAATGTGGAAGTGATACCTAAACAGTGATATTCAGCCTAATAGCTGCCACTAAAAGTTTTAGGAATGTGCTGATAGGACAAGGATAAAAGCTGACCATTTAATCTACACGTGGAGGGTGGAGATAGAATTAAGGAGGGTAATATAAAGGAGAGAAATCCCATTACAGGGGGGGATCAGAGAATCTGTGGAAAAACACTATAGCATTGAGAATTATAATTGTAACCTAGTTTAAGAGAGATAGAGATTTCAAGAACCACTCTCCTCGGACATTGCCAAGGATGAACTTCTTTGCCCAACACTTGTTTTGCTATTGTTTTTCCTTGCTTTCTTACCATTTTTAGTCCAAAGTGAGTGTTGTCCATTTCATTAAAACCTAGCTTCTAGCTCACTTTCTACAAATTCATTGTATCGGGCTTTTTGGGCCTAATCCAAAACCATTTGGGCTTAGGACTCAAATCTTGCTCTTACAATTGGCGTTGTCTATGGGGAGTTACTTGAGCTTTAGGAAGATAAACGTTCGATCATGGTAGGCTCCGCGCCAAACCGGGATGAATCTATGGTGTCTCAATATCAAGATCATTTTCTCAATCTTGAGCGAAGAAGGGACTGGGAAGTTAGCTTGCATACAACCCATACTAGTAGGAGCTAATCTAGAAGTGGGAGTCACGTCTCTCATGAAAAGAATACTAAAACCATGCAATTGGAGATTAACCGTTTACGAAGGAGGATACGCCGCGAACGATGGAGAAAGACTCCTTCAAATTCTGACTTTTCTTCTGATGATGATGGAGATGGCTACAAGCCCAGGTTGAGGACTCCTCCTAGTGAGTCTCTCTCGTGTGATGAGGATCACCACCATAAACGTAGACATAAGAGCCCGTCTTGCAAAGGCCTAGGAAATGACGCTATGAGCAAGGCATTAAACCAAATTTCCAAATCACATTTCACACGCTAAATTGAACGAGGAAAACTTCCTCGGCAGTTTACTCAGCCAACATTGACCGTGTACAATGGTCAAATGGACCCTATAGAGCATGTAAGTCACTTCAACCAGAGAATGGTTGTTCACTCTAAGAATGAGGCCTTGATGTACAAAGTTCTATTAATTTGGGGCCTGTGGCAATGAGATGGTTTGATGGCCTAGGAGCAGGTTCTATTAGTTCCTTTAAGGAACTCACTCGGGCATTCAAATCTTGTTTTTTTACTTGTAGTAGAGTTCCTCAGCCCTTGGACTCTTTGTTGTCTATGACTATGTGAGAGGGGGAGACCCTGAAAACATACTCTAACAAATACTAGGAAATGTTTAATGAAATTGATGGAAATTTCGATGACGTAGCTATATGGACTTTCAAGGTTGGCCTGCCGCCGAGCATGATTTGAGGAAATCTTTGATAAGGAAGCCTATTAGAAGTGTGTGTTAGCTCATAGACCATATTAATGAGTACAAGTGGGTAGAGGAGGACCAATAGTAAGGGAAAGGGAAGGCTAAGGTTATCCCTCAAGATAGGAGGGATTTTAGGTCGGTCAGATACAACAATAACCAGCCCCGAAGGGACTTTCCTGGGTAATTTGTGTCTACTGCTACTCAAGTGGTTGGCACAATGTTCCGAGAGCTAGTACATCAGGTCTTGCAAAAATAAAGAATGAGCCATATTTTAAATGGCCAAATAAGATGGAATGAGACCCTATAAAGCACAACCAAAACCTTCATTGCCAAAACCACTAGGAGTGAGGACACACAACAGAAGATTGCAAAACTTTGTGGAGTCATCTGGAACAGCTGGTTGGAGATGGAAAGTTAAAGCAATTTCTATATCTGCCCAATGAGCAAGGGGACTAGGCAAGATTGGCATCTCAGAGAGATATTTCTTCAAGGCTACCTTTAGGCACAATTAATGTTATCCTTGCTGCTCTAGGAAGGACCAGTTCTCATCCCTCTAAGGTGATGTCTGTGGCTTGGCCTCCCGTCGAGGATTCTAACCCTGAGTCGAAAAGGGGTAGGATGGAGGTCCGACCAGTTTTGAGTTTTTCTAATGACGACAAAGTTGGAACCTTATAGCCACATAATGATGCTCTAGTAGTCACCCTCAGGATAGGAGGGTATGATGTGAAAAGCGTGTTGGTAGATCATGGCAGTGGTGTAGAGATCATGTACCTCGATTTGTATGAAGGACTAAGATTGAAACTTGAAGATCTAGTATGTTATGATTCACCCTTGGTGGGCTTCGATGGAAAAGTTGTTATTCCAAGGGGCCAGATTAGACTACCGGTACAAGTAGGTTCAGAAGTGGTGGAGGTAGACTTCATTATGGTGGATGCTTATTCTTCTTACATTGTCATTGTAGCAAGATCCTGGCTTCATGCCTTGAGGGCCGTTTCCTCCACCCTACACTTAAAGGTGAAATATCCATCAGGGGATGGAGTTAAGGACCTAGTTGGGAGCCAGTCTATAGCTAGGCAATGCTTGGTAGCTGCAATTAGACATCAAGCTGAAGGTAAGTCTTCGGCGCATGCCGAACAGGACTTATAGCAATTAACGATGTCAATGCTACCCATGGGTATGGTGATGGAAGGGGCAAAGTGTGAGGGATTAGAAAGAGTTATTGTTATTGATGATAAGGAGAAATTCTTCGGGTTAGAGTCCAACTACCTCCTTGGGAGAAGGAAGAGTTGATAGTCTTTCTTTGGAAAAATATTGATGTATTTGCATGGGATGCTTATGAAGCTCCTAGGATGGACCTAAGTTTTATTTGCCATCATTTGAATATTAACCCATCTGCCATCCCCAAAAAGCAACCACCTCAGCACTCATCTAAGGACCATTTTGATGCCGTCAAAGAAGAGGTGATCAGGCTTAAACGGGCTGGGGCTATTAAGATGTGTTTTATCCTAAGTGACTGGCCAATACTGTGGTGGTGAAGAAGAAGAGTGGAAAGTGGCGAGTATATGTGGACTTCACAAATTTGAACAAGGCCTGCCTAAAAGACCCCTTCCCCATGCCTCGGATAGATTAGTTAATGGATGCAATTGTAAGCCATCCTCGAATGAGCTTTTTAGATGTCTTTCAAGGGTACTATTAAATACCTTTGGCTTTGGGTGATTAGGAGAAGACAACTTTTGTTACTCCTACTGGTAATTATCACTACTAGGTGATGCCCTTTGAATTGAAGAATGCAAGGTCTACTTATCAGAGGATGATGATTAGAATGTTCAAGCCATAATTAGGCAAAAATATCGAGATTTACATAGATGATATGGTGGTGAAGAGTAAAGTGGTGTCCGAGCATGTGGAAGATCTCGGGAGTATTTTTGAAATACTAAGGAGGCACAAACTGTGCCTCAATGCTTCCAAGTATTCTTTTGTCATTGGCTCAGGTAAATTATTGGGTTACATGGTCACTCATCATGGGATTGAAGTTAACCCTGATTAGATTAAAGTAATTAACAATTTGCAACCTCCTCGAAATCCTAAAGAAATCCAAAAGTTAATAGGGATAACTGCTGCTTTAAACCGATTTATCTCTCAGTCAATAGACAGATGTAGGCTTTTCTTTTGGTTGTTGTATAAGTGGAAGGGGTTTGAGTGGAACGATGAATGTGCCTTGGCCATCCAATAGTTGAAGGAATACCTTTCTTAGTTACCTATTATGTCTCGACCTAAGAAAGAGGAAGTCTTGTTTGCTTATGTGCTGTAGCCTCCCATGCGGTAAGCTTAGTATTGATACGAGTTGACAATGGAGTACAAAGTCTAGTTTACTTTGTGAGCAAGTCACTGCATAAGGCCGAGGTGCGTTACCTTCCATTGGAAAAGACCATTTTGGCAATGGTGCATGCTACGTGTAAGCTCCCTCACTACTTCCAAGCTCACACAATTGTTGTTTTAACTGAACTTCTGCTTCAATCACTACTTTGAAGAGCTGATTACATAAGAAGGATTGCCAAGTAGGGTATGATCCTAGGGGCTTTTAATATCAGGTATATGCCTTGCACCTTTATCAAGGGCTAGGTTTTCACAGATTTAGTGGCCGAGTTTGTTGAATCCATATTGGAAGAGGAAAGAGAAAAGTAGAACATGGATGGAAAGTCAATTGGCATGGTCTCCCTACAAGAACCTTTATCCTGGAGGGTATTCGTAGATGGTGTAGCAAATCAGAGAGGATCTGGAGTAGGGCTAGTTGTAATATCTCCTGAGAAGATCATTATTGAAAATCCTTGAGGTTGGATTTCTTAGCCACCAATAATGAGGCTGAATATGAAACTCTGTTGGTAGGAATGACTATGGTTCAGAAAATGGAAGGAAAAATAGTAGAGGTATTTAGATTCGAGATTGGTTGTAGGCCAGGTAAAGGGAGAGTTGAAGGCTAGAAATGTCAGAATGTAAGAGTATTTGAATCAGGTTAAGCACTTGCAATCAAGGTTCGAGTCTTTCACCTTATGGCAAATCATTAGGAGTAGAAATACGCATGCTGATTCTTTTACCACCCTTGCAACCTTCTCGGTATAGAGCTTACCTCGGGTTATTCTTATTGAGGACTTATGTAAACCTACTGAGATAAAGAGGGGAAAGGTCCAGATTCATCAAATTAGGGTGGCACCTAGCTGGATGGATTCTATTGTACTATTCCTTAAGGAGGGTATCTTGCCCGAGGAGAGGGCTAAGGCTGATAAAGTGTGAAGAAAGACTCCTCAGTTTTAGCTGTCCGAGGATCAAAAGTTGTACAAACGCTCTTTTTCTGGGCCATATTTGCTATGCATACATCCTAAAGTAGCAAAACTACTCCTAGAAGAGTTACACGAAGAGATTTGTGGAAGTCATATATGAGGCAGATCATTGTATCACAGAGCCCTCACACAGGGATATTGGAGGCCAAACATGCAGAAAGAAGCACAAAAATACATGAAGAAGTGTGATTAATGTCAGAGATTTGTTCCAAATATTCATCAATCAGGGGGTGTCCTCAACCCTCTATCTAGCCCTTGGTCATTTGCTCAATGAGGTTTGGATATCGTAGGACCATTCCTTAAGGCAGTAGGGAATAAGAGATGGATATTGGTTGGCACAGATTACTTCACCGAGTAGGTTGAAGCTGAACCATTAGCAAATATCAGGGACGTGGATGCCTAGCGATTTATGTGAAAAAATATTGTCACTCGGTTTGGGATCCCTCATACCCTCATCTCGAACAACGATCTTCAGTTTGATAACAAAACCTTCAGGAGGTACTGTTGTGACCTGGGCATTAAGAATAGGTATTCAACTCCAACCTACCCATAAAGAAATAGACAGGTTGAGGCTGTCAATAAACTTATAGTAAATGGACTCAAAAAGAGGTTAGATGATACTAAGGGTAAATGGGCAGAAGACCTGCCACATGTTCTTTGGACATATCATACTACCCCTCGTAGGTCAACAAAAGAAACCCATTTTTCATGACTTATGGGGCTGAGGCTGTAATTCCTTTGGAGACCAGATTCCTGACGTTGAGGAGAAGCTCTTTCACCTTGAACGACAATGACGGGTTATTAGAGAAGAGTTTATATTTGATTGAAGAGTAAAAAGAAAATGTCATGGTTCAATTGGCGTATTATCAATAAAAGCTCAAGCAAAGGTATGACTTAAATGTGAGGCTAAGGCCATTTGTGCTTGGAGACTTGGTATTAAGAAAAGTTTTGGGTACTGTAAAGAACACAGCATGGGGAAAGCTATGGCCCAACTAGGAAGGGTCATATTATATTACCTCGATGGTTGGAATAGGCGTGTATTACTTGGAAGATATAGATGAAAATGTTGAACCACGCCCCTGGAATGTAAATAAACTACGAAGATATTATTATTAATGAAAGTCTTTTCTGCTATATTTTTGTTCATGACATTATGCGTTACACCTCTTATTTGTCTGAGTATTAAATAGAACATTGGTTATGTCTGGCTACTCAGACCACATACCTTGGTTAAATTAATACTTCTTATTATCTGCCTAAGTATTAAATAGAACTTTAGTCATACTTGGCTTCTCGGACCACATACTTGGGGTAAATTAATACTCCTTATCATTTGTTTAAATATTAAATAGAACCTTGGTCATACCTGACTTCTTAAACCACATACATTGGGTAAATTAGTACTTCTTATCATCTGTCTAAGTATTAAACAAAACCTTGGTCATGCCTAGCTCCTTGAACCACATACTTTGGGTAAATTAATACTCCTTATCATTTGTTTAAGTATTAAACAGAACTTTTATCATGTCTGGCTCCTCGAACCACATACCTTGGGTAAATTAATATTACTTATCATTTGTTTAAGGATTAAACAGAACCACCTTGGTCATGCTTGGCTCTTTGGACCACATAACTTGAGTAAATAAATACTTCTTATTATCTGCCTAAGTATTAAACAGAACATTGGTCATGCCTGGCTCCTCAAACTACATACCTTGGTTAATTAATACTCCTTATCATTTGTTTAACTATTAAACAAAACATTGATCATGTCTGGCTTCTCGAACCACATACATTGGCTAAATTAATACTCATTATCATTTGTTAAGTATTAAACAGAACCTTGGTCATGCCTAGCTCCTCGGACCACATACTTTGGGTAAATTAATGCCCCTTATCATTTGTTTAAGTATTAAACAAAACCTTGGTCATGCCTGACTCCTCGAACCACATACTTTGGGTAAATTAAGACTCCTTATCATTTTTTTAAGTATTAAACAGAATCTTGGTCATGCCTGACTCCTCGGACTACATACCTTAGGTAAATAAATACTTCTTATTATATGCCTAGGTATTAAATAGAACCTTGGTCATGTCTGGCTCCTCGAATCACATACCTTAGGTAAATTAATACTCCTTATTATTTGTTTAAGTATTAAACTGAACCTTGGTCATGCTTAACTCCTCGAACTACATACCTTGGGTAAATTAATACTTCTTATTATTTGTCTAAGTGTTAAACAGAACCTTGGTCATGTCTGGCTCCTCGAACCACATACCTTGACTAAATTAATACTTCTTATCATTTTTCTAAGTATCAAATAAAACCTTGGCCATGCTCGGCTCCTCGGACCATATGCCTTGGGTAAACTAACACCTACTACTATAATATTCTAATAAATGGATAAAAAAAAATTGTTGTAAGCCAATATATGGTTTACCATTATCTCAAATCAAAAGGGAAGGCCTAAAGAACCTATTGTCAGGTTAATGACTTGTTTCAAGTATGTAAGCAGTCGAAGCTTTTAGGTGTTATATATATGAGTGGGAAAAGTAAGTAGGAAAATTCCCGCTCCAATCCCCATAAAATCTCCAGCCATTCAATCTTCATCGTGCCGTAGAACATGGGGAGCATAGGGCAGCAAAAATTAAATGCAAGTGCGTCCTAGTTGCTGAAATGTCAGGAGCGTACTTCGAACAGTTGAAAAGACACTTGCACAGACAGAGATGACGTATGGTAAGATTAGGGTAATTGCAATAATATCAAAATCCTCATTTTTTCTTCTGATGAGCAAAAGAGGAGAATTTCGAGGGGCTATTGTAGGAAGGATAGGCCCAAAAATGTATATTGGGCCTTGGGCTCTGTCCAAGGACACTTAGTAGTTCGAGGACAAGGGAACATTGATATAGAGGTACGGGCTAGTGAATGGAGGAAGGTGGTTGGTCATAAAGGTTCAAAAAGATGGTTCGAGGACAAATGCATCCTCGACTTAATAGAGTAGAGGTCAGAAGAGCTGATGTGCCGTCAACGACAACATTCTAGGTAGTTCTAATGGAAAGGACAAGCATCAGGAAGGAATAAGATGAAGGGGAAGGTAAGAAATATCTAAGGGAAAGCTGCTACCACCGTATTAAAGGCTCTATAGCTAACGCTCTGGCCGCATTAATGTGGAAGTGATACCTGAATAGTGATGTTCAGCCTTACAATTGCCACTAAAAGCTTTAGGAAGGTGCTGATGAGACAAGGATAAGAGTCGGCCATTTGATCTACACATGGAAGGTGGAGATATAATTAAGGAGGGTAATATAAAGGAGAGAAATCCCATTACAGGGGGGATCGAAGAATCTGTGGAAAAATAATGTAGCATTGAGAACTATAATTGTAACCTAGTTTAAGAGAAATAGAGATTTCAAGAACTATTCTCCTCGGACATTGCCGAGGAAGAACTTCATTGCCCAACACTTGTTTTGCTATTGTTTTTCCTTGCTTACTTACCATCCTTAGTCCAAAGTGAGCGTTGTCCACTTCATTAAAGTCTAGTTTCTAGTCCACTCTCTACAAATTCATTGTATCGGGCTCTTTGGGCCTTAATCCAAAACCATATGATGTTACTAGGATTCGATCTCTGACACTAACTCATTAAATGAGATGGATTCATTAAATCAGAGGCGTGTTTTCATTGGCTTTTGAAAACTAGAAATTGAAAATAGCATTTTGCCTATTTTCAAATTACTTCATAAATTGAGTTTTGAAAACAGTTTTTGTTTGCTTTCTATTTTGGATTGCCAAACAAGCTTTTTAATGTCAAAAATAAAAAATTGTTTTTGAAAACAAAAAGTAAAGGAAAAAAACAGTTACCAAACATACCTTTAGAATTCTTAATTAGAACTGTGGTAAGAGATTCAATAATTCCAAATATACTTTTTACATTAATAATTTAATATACTTTTTGATAGATTTTCAAGTTGTTTTGAAGTTTATTATTTTGAAGAAAATTATTGGTTTATGTTGTGCTAGTAAAATTTACATTATAAATTAAATAAATGTTTCATATTTTCCATATTTTTGTCCTTATTTTAAGCTATTGTTTCATATTTTTGTTCCTAATAACTGCTGCCTTTCAACCACGCATTGCATTTGCACCACGCATTATATACAAAGATATTTTTATAATTATATCATGCCAATATTGTGCGACGTATATGAGTGGATTAATCGTGCACGTATTATTATTACTAGCCTCTAAGCAGATGCTCACGCACGTGCTCAAAGGCTCTTCTATTTTTTGGGTAACAATTAATTTAGAGCATCCATTATAATTTTGGATCACTACATTTTCCAATAACAAAAAAACCTAAGGGTGTAATGAGTATTATGTGTGATGAAATAATTTTTCATCATACCCCTAGGTTTTTTTTTTTTTTTTTTTTTTTTTTTTTTTTTTTTTGTGTAATTGGAAAATGTAGTGATTCGAAATTATAATGGATGCTTTAAATTGACCCTTACCCAAAATATAGAAGAGCCTCTGACATAAAACTAACATGCCAAAATTTATATTTTTCCCCCAAAATAATCCTAGTCCAAGCAATGAATATTTTTTAAAAGGTACAAAAATTATGATCTCACCATTAGTTTCTTGCATAGCATTTCGCTCAACTAGCATATTTCATGCCAAGTTATGGATATGCGTAACACAACAACTTGGTGTAGCCTCGCGATTAGGTGGTATTAGTGATACACATGATGATGTTGAATTAGAATGCACAACATCTTCATTTAAATTTGCTGGACTTCCCACTAAAGTAATATCACCACCTAAAGTTTGTTGTCTTCGTCTTGCATAATTGGCATGATGTCTTGCCAATCGAATTTGTCTGCTTTCATTGTCTTCTATTTGTCTACTACATCGATCATAATATCTTTGTAGTTCTCGACGACATTCTACGTCACTAGTACGAGTCATCAGTTTATTTTCCGAACTCTTTTTTGCATTAAAATAGACAAAAATAATTGTGTTAGTTGCACATATATACATATTTAGCGCAATAATTATTCTCTAGTCCAAATAGGGTGTATTTAAACTTGTAAACATTGGAGTAAATTATAATTTTGGTTATATAAAAGTTTTGCAAAATAATATTTCACACTTATTTTTGAGTTGCAATGGTCTGACACTAAAAATGTGTAAACACAATATTTTAGGCATAATATAATTTTTTTTTTTAAATAATAGCTCAATTGGTTGAAATTTCCCTCCCCCAACTATTGAAGGGTATTAAAAAAAAAAAATTGTATAGAAAAGGCTTCATGTTATTAATTTATTTTTCTTAATAATATTTTAATGGGAGTTATATATGAAGTTATTATAATCTTAAAAGATAGTTACTTAGTAAAAAAAAAAAATCCATAAAAATAACTAAAAAAGGTAAGATGGTTATTTGAATTTAGATTAGCACCAAAAATTTACACTGTTGTTTTGGTTTTGGATTTTGAAAATTGATCCAAAACATTTCAAATAGTCATCCCTAGACTAATAGATCATTAATTTCCCAATGAAATACGCCACACACTTCTCTCTTGCTTGCACCACTATGCAATGTGAACAAATGACATGAGGATCTTAAATGTGATTGCCAACTAATTGCTTCTAGATATTGTGCAACATTGGAATCGATCTCTAGGTGAGCCTCTTTTCTTTTTTCTTTTTAATTTATTTATTTATATAAATAAATACCATTTGAGGAGTCCACCTATTCTCTAAGTTTAATATCCAGCAATGTAATTTTTTTTTGGTGCATGTATTATTTTTTTGAATCCAAGCCTTAATAAATAAAAATACTTGGGTAAAAATATATAAAATGTGGGTTTTTATATTTTTCCTCTTTTCTTTAAATATAAAATTATAAAATCATGGAAAGAATTACTCCTAAATAATATCTAAATAATAGACAAAATTTTAGGAATAAAAAAACTCAAAACATTTAAAAAAAAATTAATGTAAAACATAGCTGGCATATTATTAAAATACCTAAAACATCGGGATATTTTTTTTTTTTTTTTTGCTTGAAGTTGTAAAAAAATAGGAAACCAACATTGAAAGACTCACCACCCTAAAAAAAAAAAAAAACAAAACAAAAAAAAACAAAAAACATTGAAGGACTCACAGTTTATTAACTGAGGACATGTAACACTTGATGCAAATTGAAAAGGCATGGTTTGTTTGGAGTCTTTTTGTCTTTTGGTAAGTTATTTTACATCATATTAAATTTTACCAATTTTTAAAATTTTAAAATTTAAAATGCATAACATTTTAAACTATTAAATATAAGATATATTTAAGGGTGTAGGTTTTTACCCCTAAAAGTTAGTTTATCATTTAGAAGCAATTTTCACCACAATTTTTAAATTTTATCTTTAAAGATGACTTCTCCAGTATCATTCTTGCTTTAGCAAATTTGCGTATATGGCAATTGCTTACGGAATCATCAAATGTGCAATTAAAGGCACAAAAAAGGACAATATTAAATTTCACAAGGTAGGATATTTACAAATAATGTTTTTTAACAACTACTTGATAGATTGACTACCACTTCGCTCACCCGAATTCTTTAAAACAATTCTTTTTTACAAATTAAGCAATAATTATCCTATTCTTGAAATCTACCACATAAATTTAATTTCTCATTGGTAAACCAACACATGGATAAGAAAATTAACACATAATCTGATAATCCAAGACTTTTTTTTGTTAAACGATAATCCAAGACTTAATATATTACTTGCTGCAACTTGTATTAAGACTCAATATATTACTTGTTGCAACTTGTATTAAGACTTAAGAAAGCACAGACGTGTATTGCGAGGAGAGTAAAAATCCTAACCTAAAACGTGTCGTTTTGAGAGAATCCCTTGCACCCAAAATTAGTTTACTCTCTCTCGATCTCTCTCCTTCTCACGCTAATCTCCTCTGCCTACACATCAGTATGGTAATTCTTCTTTAGCATCATTGGCATTGTTATTACGACAAATAATGTAAAGAAGAACGAAGCCGAATAGTACTAACCTCAAAGCCTACACATCAGTGAAGAATCATAAAAAATGAAACATCTTTTAATAGTGTCTTGTGAAGGCCTGTAAAACAATAAACCATAAAATATCTAGTAAGTCTTGAAATAACAATAAGAAAAACATGGCCAAATAATGTAGAGAAGAACTCCATAAGAACTCTAAAAGACAAAAACAACCTCATAATTCTTTAATAACCTTTTCGGAGAAAAACTATGCTAAAATCACCAATTAATTTATCATCAATTCATCACACGTCCACTCACTTTATGTACTTTAAGTTAACAAAATTAAATTAAGAATATATGAAGAATTGAAGAAGTGCTCGACAAAACACTCACATAACTTTTCCATAAAAAAAAAAAAAAAAAAAACTAAAGAAAGAAATCCCTCAAAAAAGTAAAAGACTATAAAAAGAAAAGATATAAGACTAAAGAAAAAAAGAAAACTGTAAAATCAACTATGAGCTCACCTCTAAATAGCTTTAACCCCAAATAAATTTTTTATTTTATTTTCTTTTTTATGTTTTACAGGTTTTCAAACCTCTAAAATTAACGGTCTAGATCTGTTCTCCATTTTAACCCTAATATATGCGTGCTCTTCTCAAGAGGTAAAACACAAACGTACAGCACTACTATTTAGATCCCTCGTTTCATTTTCTCAACAAAAAAGAAGGAAAAAAAAAAACCCCTAGTGAGATGAGATTAAGGAAAACAATAAGCAAAACATGGCCAAATAGAGAGAGAAATTGAAGTGAGAAAGAGCTTACCTCAAATCTATCTACTTTTGTTGTTGTTGTTTGTAGTGAAATCTGAAGCAAAGAGGTGAGTGAGAGGAGTTTCTTAACAATGATGATAATGGTGAAAAGAAGAATAACACAAAAGTGATAGAATTGGAGAACTGAAGAAGAAGCAATTTGAGTTTGAAAACCAACGTAAGTTTACGGAGAGTGTGGTCCTATGTTGTAGATAGTGTTTTAAGTAGAAGTTAAAGAAGCATTTTTACCAAGTTTTGCCCCTACTTAAACATAGGTTGTATGGGTATTTTGGAACCAAAAAAAAAAAAACCTAGTCCAGACAGGGGAAGCCCCTTAAATAGTAGTATAGATGTGTGTTAACTATTAACTAAGAAAATGACAATTTATTAATATTGGTGACTGTCCGTGACAATTTTCGTTTGAATTACAGTCTGCCGCTGCCATGTAAGACAGTTGTGACAAAATGTGTGATACTTGTGAGAATTTTGCCTCTTTTGTAGAGGGTCTCTCTCTTTTTGTTTTGAGCAAGACTATAGGTGTGTTACCTATCACAAAGATTTCATTCAAATATTTATTTATAAGGTAGTCGAAGCCCATCAAACACATCAGTCATAGCAATTTACAAGTTTTATATAGTAAAACATGTATTATTTTTAACAGTTTTTTTTTAAGCTATTGAGCAGGATATAAGCTCTGCTCCGCTGTATTCAGTCTCTTTGGCTGTTTCTTTCTTAATAAAAGCATTCAATATATCCCAAAAAAGAAAAAATAAATGAAAGCAAGTTCTGTAAAATCAATGACTTTTAGGAAACATTTTGTCGATCAACTAAATTGCAAAATGCCGTGAATGTACTGACTACTCAAAGCCATTGCAACACATGCCAATGCATGTTTGCAGGTTACACAAATGAAAGGGAAAGGTCAGACATAACTGCTTTAATTAATTTCTTTATTTTAAAAGCCTTTTGTTTTGCATGATCACCGTATTTCACTGTCGAGAACATGCAATTACATTTTGAAACGATTTTTAGATGGGCAATTTCAGGGGGAAAATTTTATTGGCAATTTCACATTACTAAAATTATGATGTATTTAAAAATAAAAATTGCTGAAAATAGCTATTCCGAAGAATCTGAAAAAAGAAAGAAGAAAAAAAAAGTTCATTTCACTCGAGGGAATCATTTGAAACTTGCTTCATCAACAGTGAATTCGCTTGAGCAAAATAGTGAAACAGGTTGATTACTAAAGTTTACACAAAATTCTTGCTCAAGCGAGTCGAATTAGATTCTAGAAGACCTAATTGAAGACCTACATATATAATTAACGATGCTTAATGCATGATTTTGTGAGGAATATCATCCTACACAATGCCATTTATTAGAGCATGACATTTGAGGCTTTAGGTACAGAGCAGAGTACAGCTACAAGTCGTTTTGTATAGATAATTATAGAGCTACAAGTAGTTCAGTCTTGATGTAAGTTGTTAGATAATAATAGCCACGTGTTAGCTCTGTATTGGTAGATCGTTAATTAGTTAGATTAGTCAGTTAGCTTCACCGGGTTATTCTCATTGTATATAAAGAACTGAGTTCCTTTTTATCTAATACACAGAATCATTCACATACATATTTTTCCCTCTTTCTCTCCTTATCTGGTTCTTCATGAGTTCCACCATTGTTAAGGGTGTATGTGCTTGAATTCTATTATGGTATCAGAGCTCGAACTAGTTGAGAGCTTCATCTGGTATTTTTTTTGAAACTCTCTAGTTCAATCTTTTACTTGTTTTCTTTACATTCAGTGCTTAGCTCCTTCGAATCAAGTAGAAAACTTTTCTCTTTGATTCTTGATTCTTGCACTATTTTTTGTCTCTTCCCTATTTCGTTCTTGAATTTCATTTGCGATTTCTGGCAATTGGGTTCAAAGCCTAGGGATTGTGAGATCGAATTTGGGTTTTTCTTCGAACCTTGTTCTGTGATAAAATCTTAGGGTTTCTGTTGATCAGTGGGGTTCATTATTGATTCTTGAAGAAATTTTTGGGATTACTGAAAGTGATCGATTTTTGGGTTTAGTGTTTTTGAATCTTGATTGTAGAATATTCAGTCTTGATTATTCAGTCAAAATCTGAGTTGGTAGATATGGCTGATAGCACAGCAAGCACCTCTATTCCAACTATTCCAACAATTCATCCGTGGGAAAACTCTTCCAATCCCTATTTCTTGTCTAATTGTGACAATCTAGGTGTTTCTCTTGTTGTTCAACATCTCACAAAAGAGAATTATGGTACCTAGAGTAGAGCTGTACTCATTGCATTGGATGCTAAAACAAAATTGGGTTTTATTGATGGTTCTATACAAAAACCTGAGTCTGTTGATCACCCTTGTTATTTTGCTTGGTGTAAGTGTAATAGTACTGTTCTTGCTTGGCTATTTAATTCTGTTTCGAAGGATTTGCAACCTAGTGTGGTTTATTTCAAGACAGCAAAGGAGGTCTGGTTGGATTTGCAACATAGATTTGCACAAGGGAATGGTCCTCGTATCTTTGAGTTAAAGAGAGAGATTTGTTCTTTGACTCAAGAAGATTTGACTATCAATGGTTATTACACCAAGTTCAAGAGTCTGTGGCAAAAATTTTCTGAATACAAGACTTGTTCATGTGGACGTCAAGCAGAAAAGTGTGTTATGTCCTTCCTAATGGGTCTTAATGACACCTATGCTTCAGTGAGAGGACAGATTCTGCTTATGGATCCTGTCCTTCTTTAAGCAAGGTTTTCTCTCTTTTACTTCAAGATGAGAAACAAAGGAAGTTTGGAAGGAAGATAACCAGTGAATCCTCAGCCTTGGCAGTTAGAACCAATACTCCTTTCACTAAAGGATTCAACAAGGGTAAGTCAGGCAAACCTCAGTGTACCCATTGTGGGCTTTTGGGCCATGTGGTTGACAAGTGCTACAAACTACATGGTTATCCACCTGGCTATAAGTCTAAGAACAAAGGTCAACAAGGTGGAAATTCCTTTGCCAACGCTATTGTTGTTACTGATGTTTCTGAGGAGAGTGTCAATCTTACTAGAGCAGAATATCAACAGATTCTCCGTTTGTTGAATACCCAAGCTCACTTTGGTACACAGATTCCACAGGAGTCTACTTCTGCTACTCATCAGGTTGCTACAGTCATTACACAGCCATCCAAGGGTCTTCAAGGGCATGAGATGTCAGGTACTTGGTCTTCTCCTCAGTTCCCAAAGTTACCTCTTCATTCTTTACAATATTCAATTTTTTCTTCTCATGTCAACACTTCACACATTACATCCAATGATTGGATTTTAGACAGTGGAGCCACTAATCATATGGTTCACTCCCTTCAATTTTTCACATCCATCACATCTGTGGTTCAAATTTCGGTTCAGTTACCTAATGGAGCTGTTGCCAAAGTCACTCACATTGGCACAGTTCACTTGTCTTCTGGTCTAATTCTAGAAAATGTGCTTTGCATTCCTACATTTTCTTTTAACCTTGTCTCTATTAGTAAAATAACCCAGTCTCCATCTTGTTGTTGTATTTTCCTTTCACATTTCTGTTTAATTCAGGACTTGCAGCTTTGGAGGATGATTGGGTTGGGTAAAAAGCAAGGAGGTCTCTATACTCTACAATCTATATCCTCTGTCATTCTTCCACAATCTGTCCTAGACATCATTTCAAAGTTCTCTCCTTTTAGCTCAGCTTTCTCTGTCCAAACTTGTAATGCTACTTCTGTCATGAATAATTCTAGTCTTTGGCATTGTAGGTTAGGCCACCCTTCTGCATAGAGACTAGCTTTGTTGCATTCTTTTGTACCTGATGTAATTTCTTGCAGCAATAAAAGTACTTTTGATTGCAATAGTCCTCTTGCAAAGCAAAGAAGATTGCCTTTTCCTACTTCCATTCATACTTCTTCTTTTATCTTTGAATTGGTTCATGTTGATATTTGGGGTCCTTACTCTACTCCTTCTTTAAATGGATCAAAGTACTTTCTTACCATTGTGGATGACTATAGTAGGTGCACCTGGGTGTTTTTGTTATCACAGAAATCTGATCTCTCATCTTTACTTCCATCCTTTTACAATTTTGTGTTTACTTAGTTTCACACTCACATTAAAACAATCAGGTCTGATAATGATCCTGAGTTTGCTTTACAATCTTTTTATAGTTCCAAAGGAATTATACATCAATTGTCTTGTGTCGAAACACCTCAACAAAATTCTACTATTGAAAGAAAACATCAGCATCTTCTTAATGTGGCTAGGGCTTTAAGGTTTCAAGCTAATTTGCCTTTAAAATTTTGGGGTGATTGTGTTATTACTGCTACTTATCTCATTAATAGGATTCCAAGTCCCTTGTTGACTAATGTCACCCCTTACGAGAAGCTCTTAGGTCATCCACCTACTTATGCTCATCTAAGAGTGTTTGGTTGTCTTTGTTATGCTTCTTCTTTATGCAGAAACAGATCTAAATTTGATCCTAGAGCAAGGGTTTGCATTTTTCTTGGTTATCCACATGGTATTAAAGGTTACAAGCTATATGATTTGACCACCAAAACTTGTTTTGTTTCTAGAGATGTCATTTTTAAAGAATCTGTTTTTCCATTCAAATCATGGCTTTCCAAATCTGTCACACCTCCTTCACCAGTCAATGATTCTATGTTTCCTTCCATTCATTGTGTTTCTGATCAGTCCTCATCATCTCATTCTATCTCATTTCCACCTCCTCCCATTTCTGCTGAATTTTCTCCTTCCCTTGACATTTGTGATACTGCTGTGCCACCTGATGAATTCCCTGATCTTGTGTCTCCTTCACATACTGTGTTTGATATTTCCATACCTTCTGATCCTTCACCTCCTCCCGTTGAAAATGCTCCTTCCCTTAGGAATTCTTCAAGGGTCCATAAGCCTCCCACTTACCTTCAGGACTATCATTGCAATCTTGTCTCCAGTTCAATCTCGGCCTCCGCTTCCCTCCTTACCTCATCTGACTCCATTGCTCCAAGTTCAGGTATTTTATACCCTTTATCCTCTACTCTCTCTTATGATAAATTGTCCACCCCACATAGGGTTTTTTCTATTGCCTTAACCATTCATAAAGAACCTGAGTCATATGCTCAAGCCCTTTTGGATCCTAGATGGCAGACTGCCATGCAAGCTGAGATAGAAGCTTTGCAAGCCAATAATACTTGGATAATGACTGCTTTGCCTCCTGGTAAAGTCCCTATAGGTTGTAAATGGGTCTACAAAATTAAGCTTAAGGCAGATGGGTCTGTTGAGAGATATAAAGCCAGGTTAGTGGCTAAAGGATACACTCAGACTACAGGCATTGATTTTTCTGAGACATTCAGTCCTGTTGTGAATTTTGTTACTGTCAGAACATTGCTTGCTTTGGCTGCTGTTCAAGGTTGGCATCTTTCTCAATTAGATGTCAACAATGCTTTCCTCCATGGGGATTTGCTTGAGGAGGTATACATGGTTCCCCCTCCTGGATTTGGCAACAAGGGGGAGGTATGCAAGCTCCAGAAGTCTTTGTATGGTCTTAAACAAGCTAGCAGACAATGGTTTGCTAAGCTTTCTTCCACCATCATCAACCATGGCTTTGTTCAGTCCAAGTCAGACTATTCAGTGTTTACCAAAGTTGACAAGGGCTGTATCATCATCCTCTTGATCTACGTTGATGATATTTTGATAGCTAGTAATGATATGGATGCTGTTACTACCTTCAAACAGTTTCTGGATAACAACTTTAAACTTAAAGACTTAGGTACTCTCAAGTATTTCTTAGGTCTTGAAGTTGCTAGAGCATCTAAGGGTTTGTCCTTATGACAGAGGAAATTTACTCTTGAGCTTTTATCAGATACAGGCCTATTAGCTTGTAAGCCTTCAAATGTTCCTATGGATCCATATGTCAAACTGAGCAGTGGAGTTGGAGATGCAGTACCTGATCCTTCAATGTATAGAAGACTAATTGGGAAGCTATCATACCTGACTTTGACAAGACCAGACATCAACTACTCAGTTCACAAGTTGACTCAATTTATAAGTGCTCCTAAGATGCCACATCTACAAGATCCTTAAATATTTGAAAAAGACACCAGGTCAAGGTCTCTTCCTATCTGTTGATTCAAAGTTGCAACTAAAGTGTTACTGTGATGCTGATTGGGCAGCGTGTGTGGATACCAGAAGGTCTATATTTGGTTTTTGTATATTCTTGGATGAATCCTTGATATCCTAGAAGTGTAAGAAGCAACAAGTGGTTTCCAGGTCTTTTGCTGAGTCCGAATACAGAGTAATGGCCACTGTTACAAGTGAGATTGTTTGGCTGCTTTCATTGCTTACTACATTTGGTATTCATCATAAACAACCTGCTGCACTTTATTGTGACAGTAAAGCAGCCCTTTATATTGCTGCCAATCCAGTATACCACGAGAGGACCAAGCATATTGAAGTCGATTGTCATTTCATTAGAGAAAAAATTCAAGATGGAGTGCTTAAGACTTTTCATGTTCCTACAAGGCATCAGTTGGCAGACCTGTTTACAAAGACCCTAGCACAACGATAGTTCCTATATCTTCTTTCCAAGATGAACTTCATTAATATATATAGTTCATCTTGAGGGAGAGTATTAGAGCATGACATTTGAGGCTTCAGGTACAGAGCAGAGTACAGCTACAAGTCGTTTTGTATAGATAATTATAGAGCTACAAGTAGTTCAGTCTTGATGTAATTAGTTAGATAATAATAGCCACGTGTTAGCTCTGTATTGGTAGATCGTTAATTAGTTAGATTAGTCAGTTAGCTTCACCGGGTTATTCTCATTGTATATAAAGAACTGAGTTCCTTTTTATCTAATACACAGAATCATTCACATACATATTTTTCCCTCTCTCTCTCTCCTTTTCTGGTTCTTCATGAGTTCCACCATTGTTGAGGGTGTATGTGCTTGAATTCTATTACCATTCATTACCAAAAACTTTTTTTCTTGTTCACATATTTGAAAGTGAGATTAAGTGAGTGAAACACATTGTGTTTAAACCGTTGTTCTTGAAATCACAAACCTTATATCTAGTGACGTTCACTGTAATCAAATCTTCAAGGAGGTTCTTTGGAGTAGGTTCTAGTTCCATGCAGATAAGAAATTTGTGGAGGAAGAATTCAAAGATTCTAACTACTGCAGCAGGAATAGAGACAAAGGTTCCTCGTTATTTTAATACTAATTTTTTTAATGTTAGATGCAAATTTTCCTTTATTGGCCCCCCTTTATATTTAATATTTTATTTTAAAAAATTCTACAAAGTTATGAAAACTTATTTAAAATACTTACATCTTTTCTTCTTCTTTTAATATTCAATTTTTTTTTTCCATATTTAAGTCATCAACTTTAATAGCATTCAAAGCATATATTTCTAAAATTATATAAAAAAATCTCATTAATAATTTCTTCTTTCATTTAAAAAAAGAAAAAGAAAAAATCTTTCATTTTGTACTTAGATTTTTTTTTTTTTTTTTTGGAGAAGATACTTAGAAAGTTAAGAATACACGAATGCATTTTTTTTTTTTTTTTTTCATTATAAGAAAAAATTAATGATTTTTTTGATGAGAAATACTATGTTCATAACATTTTCACAACAAACTTTAGGTGATAAGTTTTTAATTATTGATTGTTATTAGTGGGCAAAAAAGTAATTTCAATGGTGGACTGAGAGTCTGAGATTAAAATTAGTAATAACTTGTTACCTAAAATTTGTTGTGAAAACTCTCAATATATATATATATATATATATATATATATATATATTTGTTGCGAAAGTGTCGTGAGCATAATCTTACCCTTTTTTTTTTTTTTTAATTAAAAGTTTGAGAAATGGCCTACTTTGTCATTTCTCAAATATTGTAGCTAGTAGTGGGATATTATAGGTTTCGAATCATATTGTTTCTATAAAAAAAAAAATATAAAAAAATAAAAAAATCTTAAAGAATAGTAATTGTGATTAATATAATTCAAAAGATAATTACATATGACTTAATGAAATAAAATATTTGTCTTGAATTATATAAAACTAACGATGAAATTTTATCATATTCAAGAAAATAATATACATATACATGCATATATATATAATAAAGGTTAAAGACATGTTTCATCAGTGGCGGAGTCAAGATTTTAGTTTAGAGGGGGCAAATTAATTTGAAATTATTAATAAATATTTATAAAAAAATAAATATACAATTGTAAATAAGCAATAATTTACCAACTCAACTATTATGAAAATGATTGTGTTTCTTACCATTTAAATAAATTAAATAAAAAATAAAAGGCAAAAGTGTTATGAGTCTGTGATAGTATATTAGTGAGAAAGTGAAAAGGCGGGACAAGCCAAAGCTAAAAGTTCTTTTGGCTTGTTAACCTTGCTCTTTTTGTTACAGTGCCATGTTTTTTTGCTTTTTTTGAGAAAGACTGTGTCAGTTTTTGGTTCCTTTTTTACTAAGTGTTGTTTTGTTTTTTCTTTTTTCTTTTTTCTTTTTTCTTCCCCCTACGTTAATGCATCAGAGTAGGCAAATTTTTCTCATATGCCTATAGCTAAGAAAGCTTTAGAGGAGTCAGGGGGGCAGTTGCCCCTTCTCGACCCCCCCCCCCGGCTCTGCCCCTGTGTTTCATGTATAAATTATACATATATGTATATTATTTTGTGAATTTAAAAATTATTGGTCAGATTAACTTAGCCATTTTGTAGGAAGGTAACTGATGTGTTTGCATAGGTTACAATAGAATCGAAAGTTTGACTGAACAAAGATTTTGTAAATAAATTATTAGCAATTGCTTTTCCTATAATGGACTTTCTATTGGATTAGGTCTCCTTAATAAACCTTTTGCTAATGAAAAGGTTCTTTGGTTTTCTACTATTGGTGCATGTATAATTATGGTAATATATATCCTACAATTTCACTATATTAATCAAATAAGGGTCTAAATAAAACTATATTAATCAGATGTATCTGATTAAGTTTAGTCAATAAACAGTGGCGGCTCCAAGAATTTTTCCTAGGGTGATTATAAAGAAACATAAATTAAACAAAATCTAATAAAAATATAAATTCATTTACTGACAACAACCAAAAAAAAAAAAAAAAACAAATACATAAAGTCTTACAATTAATTCCTTCTACGAATTTTTTCATTTTAAAATCGTTGCATGATAATCTCATTATCAATGCTCCAAGTTACATCTTTTTCAAAATTTTCTTGGATTTTTCTTTTTGCTTGTAAAGGCTCAATATATTGTTAAATGGAATAAAGTTTGAGGACAATATTTGACTACAAACTTAGTTGTAGTCTAAAACTACAACTTTCATTAAACAAATTAACATGACTACATATTTTGAAAATCTAACCGATAAATTATATGTTCTTTATGTTCTTAAAACAGATGTCAAATTTCATGTCAATTAGATGTTATTTACTATTTGATCCATAAACTTATTTTTTGCGTATAATTTTAGACTGCAAAAACTCGAAATTTAAATATTTGATTGATGAAATAAGCTATTGATCTTTGATCTTCTTGAAATTTTGCAAGCATGGATAATATAAGCGAAAAAATGTAATCTAATTGTGAATTTGTCAAAGTTCATATCCAATAAAAAATATATTGAGTGGAGTTTTAGCCTTAGTCTACAACCAAGTTAATTTGTTTCTAAACTTTATCCAAAGTTTAATTACACCGGGTTTAAGAAATTTTAGGGTAGTCAAACATTTTTTTAATCGTAAAAAAACCATAAATTTTTTAAATTTTATATATAATAATTTTTTTTTTTTTTTTTTTTAAGGTTAGGGTGTCTTGTAACCACCCTGGCTCTAACGTGGAGCCACCAATGTCAATAAAACAGGATATTTTTTCTTAAACATAGAACTTTCATGATTAATAATTACAAATTCTAGATTGATTTAGACTATAGAAATTATTATATAGAATTACAATTGAGACCAATCTTTTTGGATGTAAATAATGCATATGATAATGAGCTTATTTTCATTTGTTTATTTTGCATAAATCGGAAAAAAGTAAAACTGTGTATTAAAAAATGAAATTAAAAAAAAAAAAAATTATTCATTAAAAAAAAAAAAGTCAAACCAGACAAAAACTAGTGCTTCCCCAAGTTATGAGCTATGACAAGATATATCTTAGTATGAGGTTGGCAAAAGTTATTTTTGCCGGCTTATTTTACTATTTAATTTATTTGTGCTACTATTCATAGGACGTCTATTGTAATTTTTGATACTATTCATGGGTTCCACTATACTATATTAACTAATTTTTACTTTTATTTATAGTACTTTCAGCAAAAAGTTTTCAGTTTCAACAAAATAAGCAAATCTCAAAATAAGCAAATAAATTTATAAAAATATTTGATTATTGTATTAATATTTCAAAGTAACATTTTACAACTGAAGTCCTAGAAATTAGAATTTTAGTTCAACTAAAAAAATAAACCTTCCGAAGAAGGAAAACAAAGCATTTGATTTTACAAAACCTACACAATTGTGTATCATATTCCAGCAGAGAGTTTTGTGCTAAGAAAATTTCCAGCGATCTATAATTTATCCCAGAGTACCTTGACACTTGACACACAAACCCCACTCTCTCCTCGAAGAAAATTAAAAAGTATCACCATGGATTGCTAGCTGCAGCTTATATACCTTTAAATTAAGGATATTAATAATTAAATAATTTGCACGCATTGCACATCTCACGTCTCATCGATAAGATATAGCTCAATGACATTATAAACTATATTATATATAATATGGTAGCATTTTTTTTTAAATTCTCATGCATTGCACATCTCACGTCTCATTAATTAATAAGATATAGCTTAATGACATTATAAATTATATTATATGTAATACAGTTGCATTTTTTTAATTCTCATGCATTGCACATCTCACATCACATTAGTCAGATATATATAGCTTAATAATGATATTATCAATAATCTCCTTTTAACGTAGTCATTGTAACTCCCCCAGTTGCTTAAGAAACAAGAAAAAGAGAAGAAACTTGAAGACACATAAATAATGCATTAACATTAAACAGGTTTTGTGAATAATTAATATTCCAAAATTTTCTTCATACGTGCATGCATAACGAGGATGGTGACATTTAAATTTAAAAAAGAAAGGGAAAAAAAAAAAAAAAAAAAGAAAGAAAGACAAATCGAATCCGTCAAAAATGTTCCAAAGCATAACCATTCAAAAAAAAAGAAAAAAAAAAAAGAAAAAAAACTGCCAAAGCAGATGACTTTTTTTACTAAAAGAATTATTTTATTTATTAAGGCTGAAGTTTTTTTTTTTTTTTTTTTTTTGAAGAAATTATTAAGGCTGTAGTTAGGCACAAAGAATATGCCAGTGTTATCAGCATAATAGACTATTGGTAGACGTTGAGATTATCAGATTTTCTCAGAAGAGCAAATCCAAAAAAGCCTTAGTGGTTAATTAGGATCATGATCATGTTAGTAATAAATAATTAAGAGCTTAATGCTACGGATCACTATGAGCTGTGAGATCACCACTTCAATAATATTCTATATACTCAATAGTAGATTTTAAATCATTTTTGAAAGAATTGGGACCCTACAAATCAGACTTTTTCAATAATTTATTTTTGTTGTTACCTTGATTCTAAATAAGAGATGTGGATAAGTCAAGAGCACTGTAGTTTATTGTTTCTAACGGAGATGTTTAGACTCCGGAGTTTGAATTTTCCCTTTACTATATTACTGTAACTATTGAATTATTATTATTATTATTATATGGATAAATTATACCACCCTTATTACTGAGGTTATCAAAATGACATTCCCACAAATCATATTATATATAATAAAAGTTAGGCTTAAATTTTTAAATTTTTAGATTTTTTAAGAACTAAAAATTCATTCTTATCATTAAGCAGTTTATCTCATGAGGATTCTAATTCATTCTTATCATTAATTAGTTTATCAAAAAAAAAAAAAAAAAAACTACTTCGGTTAAAAGAAAACTACTTCACCTCACGTAAGAATTTTTTAGTAGTTTATCTTAAAAAAAAAAAAAAAAATTACTTCACCTGCTTCACGTAAAAATTTATAAATTTATTTCTTTTTTGTAGCTAATAACATTAACTATTTTTTGGGGATAAAGTATACCTAAACTTCTTGATTAGATAAGCTCCTTTTTCTTTTTGTTCATATCAAGTTATTTTCTTCTCAAATCCCAGATCTACTAATGTTCCTATACACTAAACTATTTAGTACTCCTGTCATTATGTGAGCTCACCCCCACAAAAAAGTTGATTAACTTCGCCCATCACAAAAATCTAGAAAATGCAATGCAATGACTCAAAACAATAATCAACTTGAAGAACAAGAATATGTTGACAGAGAATTGTGGCGGTGGGATTATGAGCACTGAAACCTTTGAATCTTTGATTCTCTAAACCAATTTTTGGATATAGGATTTCACCATATGAGTTAGGTATACCCACCCTTCTTTTGTTTTGTTTTATTTTTTTATTTTTATTTTTTATTTTTTTTTGGTGTGGGGATGAGGTAAAAAAAATATATATATATATATATATATTTGAATTTGAAAAAGAGTAAAAATAAGCCGAGCTTGATTTTTTTTTTTTTTTTTAATGAACTCAAGTAGTTTCCAATATAAAAAATGTAACACAATTGCCACAAGCTTGATCCAATGATTAGGAGGAAGAACAAGACGAGTGTTAGGAATTCAAGTGTCAAGTGTATGTAATGCATGAGATGTTGCTGTTCAGTGCATGTGGTGCTGCATCAGAGGGGGCTAAGGGGGTCTCCAGTGCAGCTGTGTGTGTAGGACTATGTTGCATGAAGTGGCAATTTATATTTGTAACACGTGTAAGGATGATGTGGCATAAGTGTGTGTGTGTGTGTTAGCTGATGTAGGAGTTAGTTGGTTGATTAGCTGTCAAGGTGGTTACAAGTTATTACACGGTTAGGCTTGGAGGGAAAGGCTAGGAGTATTATAAGAGCTGTAACAGATTGTAATCAAGGCATAGAACCATTTTGTTAATTGGATATTTCTCTCTTTCTGTATCTTCTCTCTACCTCTAAACTCAATTCTCTCAATCTCTGTTCATGGAGGCCTAGTTGACCTCGAATTCAACTACTAACAAACCCTGTTCTTAACATTTGGTATCAGAGCAAGACCTTCCTCGGCCATGGCTGAGACACGTTTAACTTCTGCTGTGACACAGGAGGCTATATCTTCATTGAGGACTGCAAGTGATCATCATGGTAAAGAAATTCAAGAAATGCGTACCATCCAAGAAGTGCATACACGCACTATGAACGAGATGAATCAACAATTAGCAATTCTGGTGCAGAGGTATAATGGTTCTGACCAAGGGGGATTGCCTCAATCTCCAACATGTGGTGAACCTAGGAATGCTAGTTCATCATCAATGGCTTTGGCTCGGTCTGTGAGATTGGAATTTCCAAGGTTTTGTAGAGAAGACCCTGCAGGTTGGGTGTACAGAGTCAATCAATACTTCAGGTATTACAACACACTTGTTGCAGAGAAATTGATGCTAGCCTTGTTCCATATGGATGGTGAGGCTCTAATTTGGTTCCAGGATAGTGAAGAGGTAGATCTTTTTGTGGATTGGGAATCATTGATTCAAGAGTTGCACATTAGATTTGGGACTACTGCTTATGATGATCCCATGGAAACACTGACTAGGCTGAGACAGACTGCTTCAGTGTCCTTGTATAAAGCCCAATTTGAGGTGTTGTCTAATAGGATCAGAGGTTTATCTGCTAATCACAAGTTAAGCTGCTTCCTAAGTGGTTTAAGAGATGAAATAAGGCTGCCCGTGAGAATGCTTAGTCCTAAGTCATTGAATGAGGCTTTTGGGTTGGCAAAGATTCAGGAAGAGTATAATTGGAGTTGCAAGAAGTTTGCCAAGGCTCAAGGGGATCAAGGCAAGCCTTCCATTTTGGGAGCTCCTCCAAAGATTCCTTTTATATTAGAGGCTAAACCAAGGCTGCCACTCAAGAGAATTTCTCCTGCTCAAATGGAGGAGAGGAAGAAGAAAGGATTATGTTACAATTGTGATGAGAAGTGGGCTCCTGGTCACAAGTGCAAGAATGATGTGCTATTCTTGTTGGATTGTGTAAAGTTACCTCAGGAAAATACCAATTATCGAGTTAACACCAATGAATGGGAGGAGAATGGTTATGCAGATCAGGTTGCACAGGTTCAGGAAGATGCTGAAATTACTCTTTATGCATTGAGTGGCACCCCCACTTCAGGCACTATGAGGGTCATGGGGAGGATTAAGCATAAATCCTTTGCCATTCTCATTGATTCAGGAAGTACTCACAACTTTATTGATGCTGCATTGGTATCACATCTGCACATGAATATTGATGTTTCTCAACTCTTGGAAGTCAAGGTTGCCAATGGTGAGGTGATCAAGACTCAAGGTGTTTGTGAGGAGGTACCAATCTGGTTACAAGGGCATGAATTTGTGGTGCATTTGCATGTTTTACCAATGGGGGGGTGTGATTTGGTTTTAGGAACTCAATGGTTGGGCACCTTGGGAGTAATTCAGTGGGATTTCAAGATGCTTACAATGAGCTTTGGATTTAACCACAGGCAGGTGCTGTTACAAGGGATGAGGAGTACAAGGTCTCAGGTGCAGGATGGGAATACGTTTTTGAAACAATCTATTAAGAAAGGGCTGGTTCTTCACATTGCATTCCAGCCTCAATTGTTAATTGCAGAGGACACAGATCAGTTACCTAAAGAAGTAGTTGCTTTGTTGGAAGAGTTCAACTCAGTTTTTGCTACACCAGAAGGGCTGCCACCCTTAAGGGATCATGAACACCAAATTACCTTGAAGGAAGGAGCCCAAGCTATTTGTCAGAGGCCTTACAGGTACCCTTATTATCAAAAAAATGAAATTGAAAGGATTGTTAAGGATTTACTATCTGCTGGTTTAATTAGAAATAGTAGCAGCCCTTTTTCTTCACCAGTGCTCTTAGTCAGGAAAGCAAATGGTTCGTGGAGAATGTGCATTGACTATAGGGCCTTAAATCAAGGAACAATTAAAGATAAATATCCCATACCTGTTATAGATGAACTATTGGATGAGCTGTTTGGTGCAACTGTCTTTTCTAAATTGGATTTAAGGTCTGGGTACCACCAAATTAGAATGAGGGAGGAGGACATTCCTAAAATTGCATTTAGGACTTATGAAGGCCATTATGAGTTTTTGGTAATGCCATTTGGCTTAACCAATGCTCCTTCCACCTTCCAATCCCTCATGAATTCCATTTTTAAGCCTTACTTAAGGAGATTTGTGTTAGTATTCTTTGATGACATCTTGATATATAGTAAAAATGGGAGTGATCATGTGTACCATCTTCATGTGGTCTTAGAAATTTTGGAGAAACATCAATTGTATGCCAAACAATCGAAGTGTGTCTTTGCTTGTAAGGAAGTGGAGTATTTAGGACATCTCATTTCTGGTGAGGGGGTTAGGACAGATCCAAGGAAGACTGCTGCTATGCAGCAGTGGCCAATTCCTAGAGATGTGAAGGCTTTAAGGGGGTTCTTGGGGCTGACAGGTTATTATAGGAAGTTTGTCAAGGGGTATGGAAAAATTGCTGCACCCTTAACAGCTTTGTTGAGGAAAGAATCCTTTCACTGGACCTCTGAGGCTTCTCAAGCTTTCCAACTTCTTAAGGATGCAATGTCAAGTCGTCCTGTTTTGGCTTTACCAGATTTCACTAAGCCATTTGTGGTGGAATGTGATGCATCTGGTGTTGGTGTTGGGGCTGTCCTAATGCAAGCTCAAAGACCAATTGCTTACCACAGCCAAGCCTTGAAAGGTAAAAACCTTGCTCTGTCAACATATGAGAAGGAGTTGCTGCCTTTGGTAGTTACAGTGAAGAAATGGAGACCATACCTCCTTGGCAGACCCTTTGTGATTAAGATAGATCATCAAAGCCTTAAATATTTGATTGAGTAGAAAATTGGGACCCCTACTCAGCAAAATTGGATAACTAAGCTCCTTGGCTATGTATTTGTGGTGGAATACAAATATGGAAAGGAAAACCTTGTAGCAGATGCACTTTCAAGAAGGGAAGTGGTTGAGGAAGGGGAGTTTGAAGGTGTTAAGGTGGGAACTCTTTGTATCATTTCCTTTCCCACTCCCACTTGGTTGGATGAACTCAAATTGACTTACACAACTGATGCTGCTACTCAGAAGATAATTCTTGCTATTCAGTCAGGTGGTGACATTCCAGCTGGGTTTACCTTGTCTAATGACTTGTTGTTTTACAAGGGCAGGTTGTTTTTAGGTAGTTTAGTTAAGGATTTGAAGGCTCAAGTGCTGCAACAGGTACATGCTAGTCCTTTAGGGGGTCATTCTGGTTATCTAAAGTCTTTTCAAAGGCTTAAGAAGGATTTTTACTGGAATGGTATGGTAGGAGACTTGAAACAGTTTGTGAAGGAGTGTGATACATGTCAAAGGGTGAAGAGTGAGACTTGCTTACCTGCTGGGTTGTTGCAGCCATTAGCTATACCAGATAGACCTTGGTTAGACATTAGCATGGATTTTGTGGAGGGATTGCCTAAGTCTCAACAGAAGTCAGTGGTTTTTGTGGTGGTGGACAGGTTCACCAAATATGTGCATTTCATTCCTTTGACTCATCCCTTCACTGCTGCTAAGGTGGCCCAAGTGTTCATGCAGTATGTCTTCAAGTTACATGGTATGCCATCTACAATTGTGAGTGATAGAGATTCGGTGTTCACTTCCAAATTTTGGTCAGAATTGATGAAACTACAGGGCACTAACTTAGCTATATCTTCATCTTATCATCCTCAATCCGATGGACAGACTGAAGTAGTCAACAAAAGTCTGGAGCATTACCTGAGATCATTTGCTGCTGACAGACCTCTTTCTTGGGTCAATTGGCTGCCCATGGCTGAGTTTTGGTTCAACACAAACTTCCACACTGCCATTAAGCTCACTCCCTTTGAAACACTTTATGGTTATCCTCCTCCCAAGGTTGTAGAGTATGTGCCAGGAGTGACAAGGGTTGCAGCTGTGGATTCTTATTTGCAGGATAGGCAGCAACTCTTTTCCTTGTTGAAACACAATTTAAAAGTAGCTCAGGAGAGAATGGAGTGGTTTGCTGATAAAAAGAGAGTGGATAGGTCCTTTGAGGAAGGAGATTGGGTTTATCTCAGGCTTCAACCATATAAGCAAGCCTCAATGCAGCCCAAACAATGTGGAAAGCTTGCTCCTCATTTTTATGGCCCCTTTCAAGTTGTGCAGAAGGTTGGTCAGGTTTCTTACAAGCTTAATTTGCCTGAAGGGTCCCAAATTCACCCTGTGTTCCATGTCTCAAACCTCAAGGCTAAATTAGGCACCAATGTGATTCCTTGACCTGCTTTACCAGCTGTGACTACAGAGTAGATCCTTGCCCTTGAACCCGTTGCTGTTTTAGATACCAGAACTCATCAATTAAGGAGTAGACTCATCACTCAGCTACTTGTGCAGTGGCAGGATGAGAGCAAGGATGATGCTACTTGGGAGAGTTTGTTTGAACTCCAGCAAAAATTTCCACACCTTGTGGGCAAGGTGTTGTAAAGGAGGGGGCAATGTTAGGAATTCAAGTGTCAAGTGTATGTAATGCATGAGATGTTGCTGTTCAGTGCATGTGGTGCTGCATCAGAGGGGGCTAAGGGGGTCTCCAGTGCAGCTGTGTGTGTAGGACTATGTTGTATGAAGTGGCAATTTATATTTGTAACACGTGTAAGGATGATGTGGCATAAGTGTGTAGGGTGTGTTAGCTGATGTAGGAGTTAGTTGGTTGATTAGCTGTCAAGGTGGTTACAAGTTAGTTACACGGTTAGGCTTGGAGGGAAAGGCTAGGAGTATTATAAGAGCTGTAACAAATTGTAATCAAGGCATAGAACCATTTTGTTAATTGGATATTTCTCTCTTTCTGTATCTTCTCTCTACCTCTAAACTCAATTCTCTCAATCTCTATTCATGGAGGCCTAGTTGACCTCGAATTCAACTACTAACAAACCCTGTTCTTAACAACGAGGAAGAGGACCATTAAATGGTAGCATCAAGGTATTAATTATTACCAATTTTTTGTTCAAATATAAATGTAATAATGATCTTAAAATAAATAAACTTATATAATTCTCTTAGACTATATCGAATTATATATAATGATTTAATCACTATTTCTTAAGTTTAAATATTACTAAAAAAATAATAAATGATGTAAGCGAAAAAATTCTAATTCTCTAATTTAATGAAATTAATTAGGTTGAACCATATAAAATATTTAAATGAAATAAGATTTAGATTTATAGATAAGCATTTTATTATAATTTTTTTAATTGAATCTTTTACTAAACCATGTTTTAAATTATTTAATGGACTGCATTTATATATTCAATCTTAGGCATTTTCATTTATATCGTGTATATTGTGGTTTTTTATGTTTTAACTTAACCTAAAAGAGTACTTCACTTCCCAAAAAAAAAAAAAAAAAAAAGGTAAAAGAATAATTTATTTTATTATCTATTTTATTATTTAATATCAATGAAACTAAGAAATATTTTCTTATTTTCAGTTTACACGCAATTCTTGATTAAGCTCTATGCATCGTACGGAAATTTTTGTACTTTCTTTTATTGAAAAAAAAAAGATATAATTTTTTTTTTGTTCTTATCTTCTTCTTCTAAAATTTCTAAGTTGATAAATTGGATTACAATCCAAATTCTTCATCTTATCCTTTTATTATTAAGAGTAAATAAAATCCTATCTCCAAAATAAATGGATTGCAGCACCATCATTTTGTTTAGTTGATTTTTTTTTTTAAGCCAACCCCATCATTAATATATAATTAACTTCACCAAAAAAAAAATTTATGAATTGAATTCTTCTCATTTTGGGTATTATTATTATTTTAGTCTCACACAATATACATTCATTATATAACTTAAAAGAAAATATTCATTTATTTTTATTTTCTATTTTATTATTTAACTTTAAGTAAATTAATTATAAAATTATTTACAAATGAATTTTGATTAAGCTGTGCATCGCACGGGCATAATGCCAGTGTTTCTATATTTTGACAGCCCCCCCCCCCCCCCCCCCCCACCCTCCCATTGAGATTTGCAAGAACAAAACAGTTTAGTCAATGTACTCTTAAACTAAAACTTCGATTTTGCTAATAGATGTTTCATTTTAGATAAAAATTCTTACCCAAACTATAGACAAAATGACAGTCCTCTTTAAGGTATGTATAAACTAATATAATTAGAAGAAAAAAAATGGTTAGTAAAAACTTAACTATTGCATATATACAAATCTCAAGGGGTTTCTCTCCACACATACACGCACAAAAAATCTCAAGGGGGAATGTTATTTCGTGAAACATTTGTGGGAGTGTCATTTTCATAAAGTCTTAAGGGAGTTTGGTATAATTCACTCTAAAATATTAATGGATCCTGTTAACAGATGCCCTAAAGCACTCATTAAGGTTAACTTTTATACTACAGTCGAGCCACATTTTATAAGGAGTCAAGCTACTTTTAAGTTTAAAGTCCATATTTTTATTTATTTTTTGATTTTTTTTTATTTTCATATGCGTGTGGGACTCATTTGAAACTTTCTTAATGAATGTACAAAAACACCCATACAAAAGTCAGTATATATTAAGAGTAATGTTACAAACAAAAACTATTTTACAAAATTTTAACAAACTGCTGATGTGACAAATTCTTACTAGTTCTAATATAAGCCCATCGTTGATATCACATTTTTACTTGCAATAGTTATTTGGAAAATACTAAAGCCACATCAGCAATTTATAAAAATGTTGTAAAATAGTTTATGTCTGTAGCATTACTCATATATTAAAGGCTTCTATTAACAAATTCTCTAAGGTAGTTAAGATGCATTTAATACTTTGTAATATAATGTTTTTATATATTATTCATAAAATAAAATCACCCTGTACATATATATAACCATTCATGTTAACTTGTTTGGCAATTGGGTAACATTATTCAATGCACTTTTCTATATATATATATATATATATATATATATATAAATAGGTAAAACTTAAAGAAAGTTCAATTATAATTTGAAATTAGAATCCAATTTTGCACTATGTGTCTAAATTTATGTGGGGACCACACCATAATTATCCATTTAAGTTTTTTAATCTTTGTGCCAAGTGAGTTAATCAGTGCAAAATACTAGAAATCTAATATTAATGAATTATAAAATAAAAATAAAACTAAAACTAATCGCATATACTTAATAAAAATCATCACATAACAAAGATCACCACACCTTCTATCTTATTAAAAATTAGAAAAGAAATTTATCATAAGTAGTATTAAATTTATGTAAGAATTTTAATATGTGACTAATTACGTTTACTTTTTCTAAAAAAAGTAATTTGACTAATTATTTATATTTTTATGATAAAAATTGTGTTTAAATTTAAATATATCTATACATATGCATGTGTTTCATGCTATTTAAAAAAAAAAAATTGGCTAATTATTTATATTTTTATAATAAAAATTGTTTTTAATTTTAAATGTATCCATGCGTTTGCATCGGTTACATGCTAGTTTTATATAACGGAGCAATTCACCTCTTATGTAGGGTTAATTTTTGGGGTTCATCCCACTATTTAGACTTTAAAAAAAAAAGGGAAAAAAAACCAAATCCATTTATCTGCACCTATATAATAGCTAAGCCTTAATACAAATTTTTTTTTTTTTAGAAGACCAAAAAAAAAAATCTTATCCACTATTGAAACTTCTAATTCAGTGCAAAATACTAGAAATCTAATATTAATGAATTATAATTTATATTAAAAAAAAAAAAAAAAAAAACCAATCACATATACTTAATGTGGGGCCAGAAAGTCAGACAGCCCCGGCCCACTTCGAACCGGGCCCAAAAGCCCACGCCGAGGATGTATGTAGGGTCCGAGGATGAAAGTAAGAAGTCCAGTGTCCAAGAAACTGGTCCGAGGACGACTCTGTCCTCGGACATCCGAGACCATAAAAGTGAACAGGCAACACACCATCAAGGGGGGTCTTCCTGAATATCCAAAGAGGAAAGAGCAAGTACCACGCGTCAGCAATAGAAACACGGTGGAGGAGCAAGTCTAGGACAAACTGTCACCTCCACATTAAATGCCCACAACTAACGTCCTAGCCGCATTAATGAGGAGGGGACTCCAGAACAGTGCTGTCTTAGTTACTGCAACCCACAGGAAGAATGGGGAGGTGGTTGATGGGACAGGCACTCAAGTAGTGGCCTGGTTACTCAACAAATGTAGGGCTAGGATCAATTGAGAAAGGAGTATACAATGTAAAGAATCCCTCTTAGAAAGGGGGGATGGGAAAAAGAAGAGGGAGACGGTAGCAACCTATATTCTCCCAGAAGCAATTGTAACCAATCACTAAAGAAGTAATAAGAACTACAAGCTCCCAAGAGAAAGGCCGAGGAGCATCATTGTTCATTTTTATCTACGTTCGTATTATTTAAATCCACGAGCAACCATGCATGGCCGTTGCATCCCTTACTAGGGCCTAGTTCTTGACCCCGCTCTCTATAAATTCATTGCAGGGCTAGCTGAGCTTGGGTCCACTCTCTCAACACGCAGAAAGGCCTGAACCTGGTCCCTACACTTAATAAAAATCACCACATAATAAAGATCACCACACCTTCTATATTATTAAAAATTAGAAAAAAAAATGATCATAAGTAGTATTAAATTTATGTAAAAATTTTAATATGTGACTAATTACGTTTACTTTTTAAAAAAAATAATTTAACTAATTATTTATATTTTTATGATAAAAATCTTGTTTAAATTTAAATATATCTATACGTATGCATGTGTTACATGCTATTTAAAAAAAATGACTAATTATTTATACTTTTATAATAAAAATTGTTTTTAATTTTAAATGTATTCATCCATTTGCATGGGTTACATGCTAGTTTTATATAACAGAGCAATTCACCTCTTATGTAGGGTTAATTTTCGGGGTTCAATCCCGCTATTTAGACTTTAATAAAAAGGGGGGGAAAATCCAAATCCATTTATCTGCACCTATATAATAGCTAAGCCTTAACACAATTTTTTTTTTTAGAAGAAAAAAAAAAAAAAAAAGCATCTTATCCACTATTGAAACTTCTAATTTAGGCCATTACTTTTTTTTGGAGCATTTTAATATTAATTAATTAAAATGAATAAATATTACAACATAAATGTAAAGATGTGAGAGTGAATATAAAAGATAAGGAGTTAGTGAAATTGTTTAATTCCACATTGAAAATTAGAGAGACTATTTTATTCTTTTTAATTGTGGTGATTAATGAACTAATATGAATTGACTAAGATATTGGGCTAGATACGGAGCATTTTTGTTATTATTATTATTATATTTTTTGGGAAAAGGAAAGGGCATTTATGGACAATTCCTTGAGCAGCCATTATTAAATGCCAGAACACATGGCACAAGCTAGTTGGCCTCGTTTTTGGACAAGGGTGTCGCTTTGTCTTCCATGCATTCTTCATCCTATATATATCTCACGTCCTCCCCTCATTCCTTTTGTTTCAACTTTGCTGATCTTGAGAGAGAGAGCTCGTCATTTTTAATTTCCTTGCTTCCATCAACCTACTGATCTCATTGCTTTTGCTACCACCATATTGTTGAGGCCGTCATTTCTCAAGGAACCGTCTGCTAACTTCGTAAGTCCTCTTTTCTTTTATTTCATTCTATCTTTTGTTTTTACTCTTCTAGTTAGTTGTTAATTCTATAGACAGACCCATCAGTTTTAGGTTCTTAGAATACTTCGTCGCTTAAAGGTGAATAGATGTCAATACATAATGAAGCGACGAGTGAGCAGTCATCAATCCGTGAGGGAGCAGGCTACGACGAAGTGCTCTTGTTAGGTCATAGGTCCGAGGAGGGCTTATCATGGTCGTTAGAGAAGGAACTATCTGCCCGATCACCTATTAACGAGGAGGAAGACTTTGATGGAGATAAGTAGAGGGAAGAGAGGGATATAAGGATGATGAGGGTGAAGGAGAGAATGAGGGGGAGTTTGAGGTAGAAGACGAAGATGAGGATGAAAGTGATGAGGGAGCTTCTGTGGATGGAAGCTCAGGGAGCCCAGAGGATGGTCATACTCGTCCCTTCATACTCCCCAAAATTTGGACCATTAATGACTTTAAGCCAACGATGACGGCCAATATTTTTAAAAATTTACGGGACCGTTATCAAATTCCCGACCACATCCCAATTCGTTTCCCTGGAAAGTTTGAGAAGTGCTATTCCGAGAAGACCGCAGGCGTCGGCATGTATGACGCCATGTTCGTAGTAGGGTTAAGGTTGCCATTGACAGCCCTACACTACCAGTTGGGCAATTTTTTTGGATTGTCTATTAGCCAAATTACTTCCAACTCTTAAAGGATATTCATTAGGGATGAGATCCTGTGGGGTTGTCTTAGTGGTGGGAACTGTCAGCTAACTCTTGACAAGTTCTTTTGGTATTATAGACCCCAACACATTATCTCGTCCTAGGGGATATATCACTTCGCGGTAAGGAAGAAGGAGCTTAAGTTGGTGTCAAACATGCCTAACTCCAATAGGAATTGGAAGGGCAAGTACTTTTTTGTCTAAGGGATGGACTGGGTATGTCATCAAGAAGAATGGGTGACGATACCTCATGGCTTTGACAATACCTGGGGCATCATCAAGGATTCAGGTTTAGTATCGTCTATATCTTCCTTTTCTTTATTTATTTGTTTCAAGTTTTTAATGTCGTCTACTTTTCTCATTTTTAGCTAGTGCTCGTCCACATATTATAGATGAGCAAGAAACTTTCATCTGTCGGGTCACGTAGATCACTTTGGATGAGCAGAGGTGCCAGGACTTAATTACCCTCGACACAACGAGCAAGAAGAAGAAGGAGAAGGATGGGGCCTCCTCGTTAACTCTGAAGGACGTCACTAAAGTGATGTCTAAGAGAAAGAGTGAGGGGAAGGATGATCGTCCCCTTAAGAAAGGGCCAGCCGTTCCTACAGGCGGCAAGCCGAAGAAGTCGTCGCCTCTCAAACCTAGCCATAGAGTAGGCAAAGGTTTGATGACATCGACTGGTCCCATCACTCAAGGATCTGTCCGTCATCTTCTTACTCACAAGGAACATGCCGTTGAGGTGATGGAGTCCATTATTAAGGACGCGAACATGGATCCTTGTGTTGAGTAGACGAACAGAGGAGTTGGGGGCGTCAAGCATTTTTGATCTTTCACGGGTATGTCTCTTCCCTTTTCTTTTTTTCTTCTTCTTTACTGTTCAATAGTTGAAGGTTGTTCTATTTGTAGGCACTAGCCATATGAAGGCGTTTCAAGATAGGAGTGTCACTAAGTAAAGGGTGACCAGCCGTCTGCATAAGCGCAACGAGACCCTGACCAATAAGCAAGAGCAATACAAGGAAGCCCTTTGTACTCTTAATAAGGAGGTAAAGGAGCTGACTAAAAAGTTGAAGGAGCAGGGTGCCAAGAGAGAAAAGGAGCAACAGGCCAAGTAGGCGGTGGAGAAGGAGAAAAGCCGGCAAGTAGAGATGGCAAGGGTTGATGCCGTCACCAAATTCAAAGCTTCATAGCCTTTCATTGACGCCTGCCCTGTCTACTATGGTGACGAGTTTGAGGACTGCCTGAAGCAGGTCAAGTTCGTCTACCCACACTTGGATTTATCCAAGGTCTCTATGGATGACCCGCTACCGTCAACCCCTACTAGTGATACTGTCTTTGAGGATATTGACGACTCCGCTGAGTCTAAACAAGATCCAAAGAATGACGGTGTCATTCTTGCTCAGCCTGCAGTGGAGAAGACCATCACTCCTTTGATCTCGTCAACTGAGGCTCAAGATGCTAAAAATCTTTCCACTCAGGACGCTTAGGATCCTCTTTCCAGAGATGACAAGAACCTTCCGACTCAGGACGTTGGGGACCCTTTAGCCTAGCTTTTTTGTTTGTAATGACAATTCTGTTATGTATGTCGTCCAATTTTCAGACAATGCTTAGTGCCCTTCTGTTTTTTAGGCCTTATTTGTAAAGATTTCACTTTATTTATGGTATGTTTTTATTATTTTACACCCGTTGCTTTTGAGCATGTGTGTTTGATCTTTATTCGTATGTCCTTCCATTCTTGTGCATATGTTAGGATGTATTCGTCCTTTAAAGAACTTGATAACTAACTAGAAGGAACTCGTCAGCTTGTAGACTCTGTAATAACCCGTCCACTTATGGACTTACAGAATACAAAGGCATCCTTATGGGATGAACTTGTCCACTTGTGGACATTGCAAAAAATTCGTCCACTTGTGGACTTGAACAAATTTAAGGCATCTTAATGAGATGAACTCGTCCACTTATGGACTTTAATAATAAACTCGTCCTCTTAAGAACTTAATATTGTATATGTCCACTTAGTAATGAACTCGTCTACTTTAAGGACTTAGTAATGAGCTCATCCACTTAAGGACTTAGCAATGAGCTCGTCTACTTAGGGACTTGCAAAAGTAGTTTTGTAGAGACAAATGTATATGCAAGTTGTATCTGAATTGCTCCTCTTATTATGATAAAAGCGTGCATAAGTAAAAAATTGTTCTAAAAAAAAACTGTCCTTTGAGCTTTAGAAAGTACTGTAAGCAAAATTTAACTAAAAGAAATAAACTGGAAATGAGGAGTGTCGCTCTTTCTACTATCATCTACTGGTAGTATTTCCTGAGATGCTCGGTGTTCCATGGATGGTGCAGCTTCCATCCGTCTAGAGTCTCCAGGTGGTAAGTGCCTTTCCTCTGCCATGAAGTGATTCTGTAGGGTCCTTTCCAGTTAGGACCATGCTTTCCTTGGGTGGGATCTCTAGTGGTACCCATCAGTTTTCTCAAGACAAGGTCTCTAACCTTGAAGTCTTTGTGTTTGACTCTGGAATTGTAGTGTTTGGCCATGAGGTCCTGGTATTGCACGAGCCTTTGTTCAGCTATTACCCTGACTTCGTCCATTAAGTCAAGCTGTAGACTCATGGCCTCATCATTCTTTCTTTCATCATGATTGTCCTCCCTGTAGCTTATGAGTCTGACCTCAGTTGAGATAACTGCCTCGCTTCCGTATGCTAGTTGAAACGATGTCTCTCCTATAGGTGTTTTGGCTGTTGTCTTGTATGTCCATAGTATGTTTGGCAACTCTTTCAGGCACACTCCCTTTACCCCCTTCGACCTGTCTATTGGCTTGAGCGTGGATAGGGGAGTAGTGGTTTTTGATACCCAACTGTAAGCCAAAATCCTTAAAGGAGTCGTTGTTGAACTATTTCCCGTTATCTGAGACCAAGACTCTAGGGATCCCATACCTACAAATGATATTTCTCCATACGAAGCTTCTCACGTTCTTCTCTGTGATGATGGCCAATGCTTCAGCTTCTACCCAATTGGTGAAATATTCTATGTCAACTATAAGGAACTTTAGTTATCGCATTGCTATTGGGAACGAGCCTATGATGTCCAATCCCCATTGAGCGAATGGTCACGGGGCTGTCGTTGGGGTCAGTTCTTCCGTTGGCTGTCTAATGACGTTGTTGAACCTTTGACATTTGTCGTAGGCTTTGACATAAGTCTAGGCATCCTTCTGCATGGTGGGCCAGTAATATCCAGCCTAAATCAGTTTGTATACTAATGACTGCGACCCTAAGTAGTTCTTGCAGATCCTTTAGTGGACTTCTCTCATGACATAGTTCGCTTCTTCAAGGCTTAAACACCTTAGGTATGGGCGAGAGAAGCCTCTCTTGTACAAGATGTCCTTTATTTGAACGAATCATCCTGCTTGGACCTTCAACTTCCTTGCGACTTCCTTACCGTCTAGTAATGCATCATTTTTTAAGGAGGAGACTAATGGTGTGGTCCAATTGCTTTCAAAACCTATCTCTTGCACATCGATGGGATCTATTAATGGTGAAAACTAAACAAAGAAAAGCACCTTGTCGGGGATGATCATGTGTTCTGCTGATGCAACCTTGGTAAGACAGTTGACTTACTTGTTCTCTCATTTGGGGATTTAAACAATCTTGGCCTATAGGTCGTCCACCCTTCTCTTTACTTGTTCCAGGTACTTCTTCATCCTTTCGCCCTTACATTCGTAATCACCGTTTACTTGGTTTGTGATGACCTGGGAGTCACAATGGATAACCACACTCACAGCTTCTGCCGTTTTAGTGAGATCTAGTCCCGCTACTAAAGTTTCGTACTTTACTTCATTGTTGGTCGTAGGGAAGTCTAGATGAACCATGCATTCAATCTCGTCCCCTTCTAGAGAACGAAGAACAATGCCCGCTCCACCAGCATGTCTGTTAGACGATCTGTCCGTGTATATACTCCACTGAGGATACTCTTCTGCCCCCTAGCCTTCCACGTTAGTGAATTCCGCAACAAAGTTAGTGACCACCTCCCCTTAATGGTAGTACGTAGGCAGTACTGTTTATTGAACTCACTTAACTCTATTGCCCATAGTGTCATTCGTCCGGCGACTTCAAGATTGCGCATTGCTCGCCGTAAGGGCTTGTCAGTTAGGACGATCACCATATGGGCTTGGAAGTATGGCTTGAGCTTGCGGGCTGTTGTAAATAAAGCGAAGGTGAGCTTCTCCATTGGTGGTTACCTCTCTTGTGCACCACGAAGTGCCAGGCTGGCGTAGTATACGGGCTTTTGCACCTGGTCTTCTTCTCTGATCAGGGCTGCCGAAACAACCAAGTAGAGGAATAATTCTTCTCTTGGTTTTGAGGGACTTAGCAATGGTGGGCAAGAGAGGTAGGCCTTCAGATCCTCGAATGCCTACTGGCACTCGGTTGTCCACTTAAAATATTTCTTCAGTGTGCATAAGAAAGGTAGAAATTTATCCATCGCTCTTGACAAGAACCTATTCTACGCGACTATCTTGCCGTTGAGACTTTGTACTTCTTTCACATTCTTTGGGGGAGGGGTCATTTCTATTATGGCCTAGATCTTGTTCGGGTTGGCCTCGATACCTCTCTGAGACACCATGAACCCTAGAAACTTTCCTACTGTCACCTCAAATTGCCTAGATTAAGCTTCATGTTGTAAGAGCGAAGGGTGTCGAAGGTTTCCTTGAGATCATCCAAATGATCTTCCTCCCTTTGGCTTTTTACCAGCATGTCATCAATGTAAACTTGGACATTTCTTCCAATCTGATGCGCCCGCGTTCTTGAGGCCGAATGGCATTACTTTATAGTAGAAAAGGCCCTACCTGGTAATAAACGAAGTCTTCTCCTAATTCGTTTCATCCATTTTGGTCTTGTTATAACTTGAAAAAGCATCCATAAAGCTCAGTTACTAGTGTTGAGCCATAGAGTCAACTAGTACGTCAACCCATGGGGAGGGGTAGTTATCCTTGGGGCATGCTTTGTTCAAGTTTATGAAGTCCATGCACATTCTTCATTTCCTATTGGCTTTCTTGACGACATTCGCTAGCTAGTCGAGGTAGTAAACTTCCTTGATGAAACTTGCCTCTTGTAACTTGCGAACTTCTTTTGCTATAGCTTAATCTCATTCTTGGGTGAACACTTGCTTCTTCTGACGAATGAGTGGAAAGGAGGGCAACACATTCAACCTGTGTACCATGACCAAAGGGTCGATTCCTGGCATGTCTTTGTGGCTTTAAGTAAATATGTCCTGGTTCTCTTTGAGAAAAGTCGTGAGTGCTTGGCGGACCGTCGGGCTAGCAAGAGTGCCGATCCTTGTTGTTCAATCTGGCCTAGAGTTATTGAGAAGTACCTCTTCAAGTCTTTCAATGGGCTCTATCATCATCCGTTGCTCTTCTATGTTCATTGTCTACACATGATCGTCCATCTCTAACATTGCTATATAACACTCGCGTGCAGCCACTTGATCTCGACATACTTCTCCTACTCCGTACTCGGTGGGGAACTTGATCATTAGGTGGTAGGTTGAAGTTACAGCCTTTCACGAGTTGAGAGTAGGTCGTTCGAGGATGGCCTTGTAGGCGGATGAGCAGTCAACAACAAGGAATGTAACATCTTTAGTGATTTGCTAAGGATAATCACCAACTGTAACGAGCAGTGTAACTGCGCCGAGGGGGTATACTTTAGTCCCTCCAAACCCGACGAACAGGGAGTTGGTCGGGACCAGCCATTCTCTGTTAATCCTCATTTGTTGGAACGCCAGGCAGTAGAGAATGTCAGTAGAGCTTCCGTTGTCGACCAAGACCCAATGTGTGTTGTAGTCTCCTACCCGTATGCTAAAACGAGTGCATCGTCATGCGAGTGGTGGAGATGTCGAGCATCTTCTTCTGAAAATTCGATGATGGGGTTGTCGATTCGTGCCATCTTTAGGACAAAGCCCGTTAATTAAACATCTTGAACCATCCTGAGGTAAGTCTTACAGGCTTTTTTGGGTGAACCAGAGGCCGTAGTGCCTCCCAAAACCATTCTTATATCTCCTATGGGCGGCTTAGGATGCTCGTTCTCTCATCAAGGAGCCTGCTCTTGTGGAGGGTCTACTTTTTCCTTACTGATGAACCTTTGCAACTTTCCTTGTTTGATAAGAGCTTCTATTTGTTGCTTCAAGTCGTAGCAATCAGCTATGGACCATGGTCACGGTGAAAGTAGCAGTACTTGTCTCTAGACCTCTTATTGGGATCTCCCTTCAACTTGCCGAGAAATGTCAGGGCTCCTTTGTCTTTGATCTACATCAAAACTTGGTTTAATTGGGGCAGTCAGTGGGGTGAAGCTTATGACCCTCACTGTGGGGGGCTTGGAGCGCCTGTGCTCTTGGCGCTCTCCGATTCTAGCCATCTTCTGTCCCCTATCTTGTCATACGTCCTCTTGTCTTTCCCTCTTCTTAGGCTTCTCTTTTCGGGCCAGCAGTGTGTCCTCCACATTCATGTACTTAGGAGCCCTATAAAGCACATTTGATATGGTCTTTGGGTTGTTTTTATATAATGAAAATAGGAACTTATCCTTCCGTAGTCCATTTGTGAATGCAGCCTCGAGTATCTTGTTGTCAGCTTCATCGATTGAGAGGGCCTCTTTGTTGTAACGGGTTATGTAAGACCTCAGCGTCTCATCCTCCCATTGCTTAATGTTCATCAGGCATGCAGTGAACTTTTTATACCTATATCCCCCGATAAAGTGTGAGGCAAACTGGGCGCTTAACTCCTTGAAGGTACTAATGGAGTTGGGCATTAACTTACTGAACCAAATCCTTGCGGGTCCTTTCAGCGTAGTGGGGAAGGCCTTGCATATGATCTCGTCTACCACTCCTTGCAGGTGTATCAGGGTCTTGAAAGACTCCAAGTGATCCAGGAGATCCTTAGATTCATCGTAGGTCTCTAACTATGGCATACGGAACTTTGGTGGAAAGGGGAATGAAGTGACGGATGCCATGAATGGCAAATCAGTTCGATGGACTAGGTCATCGAGGTTGCTAGATACCCGTCCTCTAAGGGCGTTCATCATGAAATCCATTCATTTTTTCATCATCTGCATCTCTGTAACTATGTAAGGTAGAGTCGTATTTGTGACGGATGGACGACTTATGTCCTGTCGCTCTTGTCTGCTTGGGGCGTTGCTACCTTTCGGCCCTTCTTAGTCCTTTCTCTTAGCATTGGTGCCTTCTTGGTCCTCCTTCTGAGTGTTAAGCCCCGCATTCTTTTGGTGTAGCTGTTCTTCTAGATCATGGTTTTGCTTGGTGAGGCACTCTACGGCAGCAGCGAGAGTTTGAACTTGTCTCTTGAAGGCGGTGGTGCGTGGTCCGTCTCCTTGAACATTGTTGGTGGTCGCCATCGAGCGAGTAAGTACCGTGAAACTCTTTGTCTAGGAAGTGGTAGTATGGATTACAAGTTGCACATTCCCATAGACGGCGCCAATTAATGATGCCAAAAATCATCAGTAAGTCGCACAATCCTCACGTGCTCAAGACAATACCTGCGAAACAAAAACAAAGAAGACCTTATAGAGAGTATCGGTGTAGTACCAACCAAATACCCTCTGAATGTCAAGTTAGAAAACTTTTACAACTCTAGAGTGCCAGAGTTGAGAGAAATTATGCGTACCTTAGTTTGTGAGGGTTTTGGGGTTTTTCTAATAGGTAGGGTTGACATTCGTTCATTGGCATAGAGGGCTTTTCCTTGTGGGGAAGATCTTCATTAATGCGTGCATCTTGTAGGATCCTTTCCTTGTAGGAATCCCTCTGATTAGGATTAATTGTGGAGCACAAGATGTTTCCTTATATATTCATGCATGGGGGCCAAGCAAGGGCACGTCAGATCCGTCAAAGGTTTATGCATCCCCTTCAGCTTCCTTCCGTTAGCTTTTTAGCCTGTCTATGCATCCTGGTTGTCTCATTCCAGCATCGCTGATCTCAAGGCACACCCATTGGCCTTGAGGTGGAATTGTCAGCTTTATGGTGTCGTCTACGAGTGCACAAACGAGGTCGTTGGGTTCATTAGGTTTGTTAACTTTGCCTCGCATTTACCAAACTTTCAAAATTACCCTTATCAAGTATTATTCAGTTTTTCTTTATGTTAATTCTATTATTATTGTGTTTGCATCAACACTTTTAAAAGAACATGCGGGAACTAAAGTGTCATCCTAATTAGTGATGCAACTTTCAGCTATTTATAATTGTCCAACTTTGCAGGACAGTTGCTACGGCAAGAAGTATTTAGTGCATATACGTTGTTCAGTTGGACATGATTGTGACTAATTTTCTCAACCAAACCAGAGAAGGGAAGCAATGGTTTTTTAATGTTGGACAGTATATGTTAGTAACTGAATATGAGGTTTGTTAGCTTTGCCTCGCATTTACCAAACTTTCAAAATTACCCTTATCAAATATTATTCAGTTTTTCTTTATGTTAATTCTATTATTATTGTGTTTGCATCAACACTTTTAAAAGAACATGCGGGAACTAAAGTGTTATCCTAATTATTGATGCAACTTTCAGCTATTTATAAATGTCCAACTTTGCAGGACAGTTGCTACGGCAAGAAGTATTTAGTGCATTTATGTTGTTCAGTTGGACATGATTGTGACTAATTTTCTCAACCAAACCAGAGAAGGGAAGCAATGGTTTTTTAATGTTGTACAGTATATGTTAGTAACTGAATATGAAAGAGTTGCTCTAGCGGAGCTTTTGGGTTCAAATTTTGTAGCTACCATCTTAAGGTCACCTCCAAGATATTCTTCCCAATACATGCCTAATGTAGGTAGGATAAAAGGATTATACATATCCAATAGAATATTCGAATGATCGAAAAGTTCTAAATATCAATGTTCACAAAAATCTAAGTTTTTTCAACAAGGGTAAAATATAGTTAATACTCTAGAGGTTTAGGCTAATACCAGTAAGGTCAAAAACTTTTCGAAACTGACCAACTTGGTCCCTCTAAACTGTTAACTCATTTTCTCATCTTTCTTACAGCGATGAAGGACCAAGTGAAAAGTCTTGGACTTGACTGACATTAGTTCAAATCTCAAGGTTGTTAACTATATTTTACCCTATAGATAATTTATTGTGAAAAACATTGATTTGTTTTTATGCTCAAACAAGCTTTTGTTGTGGAAATTTTAACAGTTCCGAATTTGAGAAGCTGAGCTAATATGGAAGGTGTTGGCTCAACATATTTGGAATTGGAGGCCTAAGTTATAATTTTAAATGAGTCTTTCTATATTTAAAATCACTTAACTAATCTAGTATTTTATATTATAATGTTTTAAAATTAAAATTCATGATTTTTAGTTTTTAATATGACTAATTCATTTAATGGTGATTGTGTTAGATTTGTATTAATCCATAATTTTTTTGGATAGAAATGCTAGAGTTATCTATAGTACTAATAACATGATTCCCTTACTTGGATTTCATCATTTTACGTACCAAAATATTCACATACAAATTCTAAAATCACATACTCTTTAGTTTAATTTTATTTGCTATGAAATACAACAATAAGGTTAAAAGTGTAATTTAGCATTATATAAACCACCCAATATCCGCTAACCATGTTCATTTCACCTAAGTTAGAATCCAAATCCCCTTAACTACTACATACCATTTGTTCTCTATTTGGAAAGTCTGTTTTCTATTTGAATTCAAAAACTCTCAATTATGTTCGATTACTTTTTATTATTTTTTTTTTAGGGAATTGCGTATGGTTACTTTAAAGAAAAGAAAAGAAAAGAACATCTCCTATCAAAATCAAGCACAATTCTATAAAATAAAATAAAAAAATCAAACACTTATTTTAAAAAAAATGTTAATCTCAAACAAAAAGAATTAAATTTAAAATAAAGTGATAAACTTCAAACTGGACAATTTCCTTTATGCACGTTTCTCACTGAATCATGTTCAAATGATTAACACTTTTTTTTTTTTAATAATCTCAAACAAAATAAAATAAAATTTAAAACAAAGTGATAAACTTCAAACTGAATAGTTTCTATTAGTTTCCTTCATACATGTCTTTCAATAACTCACGTTCAAATGATTAACACAACCTTAACTCACAACATTCAAAAAAAATTGAACTCTTCTACAAAATATCCCTTCGTAAAAATTTGACAGAGAAAAAAAAAAAAAAGGTAACAAAAGACCAAAACCTCTACGAGGGATGCCTAAGATTGCGTTTGCAAATCAATTGATGGCATGTTAATCTTCAACACTCACAGGAAAAAGACAAAAAACAAAGGTTCTCTTTTTTTTCTCACTTAAATTTTTTAGTTAACCAAAAACAAACAAGTTGTTTATATACTGCTACTATTTGAGTCTCTATGATTATTTGCTTTAATTTTTATTTATTTACAAATTTTTCGGTCCTAGATGTCCATGCTAAACTGCTAATTTTTCACCATTGGAGATTATTTTATTGGCTAATTGAATCAATGCAAACTCTAATGCAATTCATGACAAAGTAGCTTCTGTTCCTTCTGGTGGTTTGATTCTAATTTTACATCTGCAGATGCTAAGTTTAATTAAACTATGCAGCATGGTATGCATTTTAGAACCTAATGGTCTAGTTTTGTTTTGTCATTTATTTGATGATTTTTAGTTGTTTTTTCCCCTTTAATTTTCTGAAAAATTATGACACTAAATTTTTTTTATAAAAAAAATAGCCTCAAGGCACACGCGAATTGCGTGTTGAGGCTAGTAAATTATAACTTTTACTACAAAAACTTATGAACTGATTTGACAATGAATATGGTCAGTAGCACTTCAAGAAGATAATAAATGAGTATTTGAATGAATGATGCTAAGAATACTACAAATTTTACATGAGCCTCACCAATCATAAAAAGTAATTTAAATATGCATTTATTAAGTTGTTATTGTAATTCGCCAATCATATTTATTGTCACATCATATTGTAAAAGTTATGTAAAATTTATAGTATCTATATATAGACTCTAGAATTTTCCAATTTGAATTACGTTTTACGATTGCTGACACATCTATTTGTAAGACTAGTGTATTTAAATTTATAACTTTTTTTTTTCAATACCTCTTATTAATAAATGCCCTAAAGGCACTGGTTAAAGGTTAATAAATGTTTAATTATAAGCTATAATGCTCACTTTTCGAAAAATAATCTATGTTTCAACAAAATTTATTTTAGTCCTCTAACTTAACTTTCGTTCATTTCAGTTCTCTAACTTTCAAGTTTATTCACTTAAGACTTTTCCATCAACTTTTGTTATATGTTGTAATTAATTTTTCAATTTTTTTAAACTTTTCTTCAAAATTTTTTAATTAAAAAAATTCAACTAATGATTTAAAAGTATTTTCCAATTTTTTTTTCAAAAATTTTTAACAAAAGTTGACAAAAATGCCTTAATTGAATAAATTTGAAATTTAGAAACTAACTGAAATGAACAAAAGCAAAATTAGAGAACTGAAATGAATTTTAAAGAAACTTAGAAGGTAAGTTTTACCTTTTAGCCTAAATTTATTATATTTATATTATGTACTTTTCTAGATATATGTATACAATTTGATTTTATTTTTAAAAAATATAACATTATTTAACAAAATATTAAATGTACCTTCAACACTTAACCACTCGCCTTACTTAATAAAATCTCTAAAAATAACACTCCGTTTGTTTTAAAGTAAAATATTTTCAAGAAAATATTTTACATATTTTACCATGTTTATTTTGTTGTAAAATTTGGTCAACTATAAAATATTTTCCGGTTAAACTGTAAAATTAAGGCAAAAAGAAGTAAAATATTTTACGCTTGAAATTTTGGTAAAACAATTTACATTTTACAATCTCTTAAGCTTAGAGATCACATAGACAAACCAATCACTCCTAACTCTCTCCCAAGCCTGACAAGGAGAGCACCCACCAGCAACACAATCTTCAACACTAGAGCAGAGATGGCATCTCTCCACTGCAAGTCAAGCACCGAAATTGCAATTTGTGTTGTTCGTTGTTCTGATTTTTTTTTTTTTTTTTTTTTTTAAGCCCTATAGATCTGGGTATGTTTTGTACAAATCTCTACCGCTAGGCCCTGTCATACAAAAATTATGTAGATCTCCACCTATGTCATGCAAATTTGGGTTTTTTTTTTTTTTTTTTCCTGGTATGCAAATATATGTTTTCTGGCTTGTTGCATATCTGTATTTTTTTTTTTATAGCTAATATGAGTTTGGATGGTTTGATTTATGGCTTTGTTTCTTATTAAAATTTGATAATTTCAACTTAAGACAATGAAAATTTTGAGTTTGGTTGTCTCTAATTGAAGATTTTCTTCTTTTTTTTTCTCATTTTTCACTTGCAAACGAATTTTTAAGTACAAATTCAAACACTATAAAAAAAAAATATTTTACTTCGAAACAAATAGAACGTAAATATCACTTTTTACCTCATATTTGGGGTCCTTTATTTAGTAGGTCCCTACGCCATGGGCTACAAGTGAAGCCGATGAATCTGGACTTTTCTTTTTTCATTTTTCTTTTTCTTTTTTTCTTTTCTTTTCTTCTTCTTCCTTTTTTTTTTTTTTTTTTTTTTGTGGATGAACGATGAATCTGGACTGGGAATAAGAAATGTTTCTTTTTTGATGAAAACAATGTTACTATTTGCTGAAATTTATTGCAAGAACTGGCTAGGTTCAAGCTAAGGGGCAGGGGTATCTAAGAAAATCTAAGAAAATGGGACTGCTGTATCATAAAGATCATACAGCTGACAGTGACATCAATGTACTCGTGCAGGAGTATTTATAATTTATTGGTGGTGATTTTTATTAATTATAGTGATAAGGAATTGGTGGTCCAAATTTGATCGTGCATAATTCATGTGGACCGAATTACAGGTGAACTGGTACATAAGTAAAACTATTAAGAGTAATCGCAGGAACATTTTAATAAAAGTCATATTAACGAGTGTCACAGGGTATTAGTTATGAAAAAAAAAAAAAAAAACAATTAATGTTTTGACAATTTTTTTCATTTTTCATAAAAGTGATATCAAAACTTTCTTAAAATTGATTCTTAACCAATGCTCAAATGGCACTCGATAATATTTTCCTTTTTAATAATACAAATTGAGACCAACGAATTAAGGGGGAACTAGTGCAGAGAAACAAATAAAATAGATCTATGTTTATCAAAAAAAAAATTATTCAGGAAAAAAAATTAGATCCATTTTAACCAGGTTTTTTTTTTTTAGATACAATTGAAATAGAATGATGTTTGTTTCATAATAATTTTTCTTTACTATCTTACCAAGATATGAATAAATATATTTCCTTTTATTGTAAATTTAAACTTGAATTTCTTGTTCAAAGAAAATACATTTTTTTAAAAATTTTATAACTCAATAACTAAGAGAGAGAGGATTTAACTCTTAAATATTTTCGTTACAAATATCATAACTCATTAGTTGAACATCCACAATGAGGTTTAGAATTGTAACAGGGGGTGTGGTGGACCTGTTGAGAGCTTCAGAGATAGACTATAGGATTTTAGACAAAGTCATCTCTAACATGTGAAGAGACAAGGAAACAAACTAGCACATATTTTGGAAAAACACACCAAAAGAATGGATAATTTTGTAACTTAGATAGAGAAAAATTAACCCATTATTGAATCAGTTGTAATTGAAGATGCTTTGTATTTATCTTCTTCATGAATAAAGTTACCATACTTCCCATCCAAAAAAAAAAACACTCATTAGTCGAACTACAAAATTAGTCGAACTACAATTTATTAGTTAAACTAACTTAACCTACTTAAACCTTAAGAGACAAGTATAATTATTTCTAAAACTCATAATTTATCATCAAACAGTTGACACGACTTCACCTTTTTCCACTAGAACTGATCAAACAATTTTTTGGAATACCAATAACTATCTTTCTCAATAATTATTTAGTGTGTGCGGAGGAGGGGTTGAATATATCAAAAAATATAATAATGTGCTCAAAAAAATTTGGAAAACCATACTAAAAAATAATTATCAATATTATTTATTAGGCTTCATATTGCCCTAATATCATGATGATTAGTTGCAGCCACTATAAATCAGGAATTTTGAGTTTAATTTTAATTGTTTGAGAGGCAAATAATTAAAGACACGGCAGAAGGGGGGTGGGGGGGTGGGTGGGTGGGGAGATAAGTAGTTCAAGGTTGGGAGTTGGGACTTTAAAGAACCAACCGTACTGAATTTGTCAATAATATGACTGATAATTGATTAAAGCCAGCACTATTGTGACTCTCAATTAAATGACTCAACTATTTTCCAAACAAAATAAAATTGCGATGTTTGAATTTCCCTTTCAAATGTTGAGAAAGGCAAAAACAAAGGAAAAAGGAATAAATCAGTAATAGTACTAGTATTCCGCTTCTATAGTGGATGTTTTGAGAGATGATTTGTGTATGTTTTGAAGATTGAAAAAAAAGTAAAGTTATACATTATTATTTTTTATTTTTTGTAAGGATGAAGTTAATGCAACAGAAAAAGTAATTTAAGTGGTAATTTTTTTTTTTTTTAAAAGCAAAACGATAATTCATTCATCATTCAATAAACTAGCATCCAAGTACAAAGCATCAGAGGCTGGGGGTGGGGATTCTTCTAGCCATACAAGTTCCTCCTCTAAGTGACTGGCATAATGCGCCAGGCTATGGGCAACAAAGTTGGCACTCCGCTTGATACATCCAATAGACAAACTTCTAAACCCAGCAGCTAACGTGCGAATGTCATCATATATGTGTCCTAGCCTTGATCTATCCAATCGTGGAAATACATTGGCCTTCATCACCATGGCATTATCCCCCTCAATCATGAGATCCATAAACCCTGTATCAATGGCAAACTCAACAACTTTCCGACACGCTAACACTTCTGCTTCCTCATTGCTTGCCACAACTGGACCATAAGTAGACAAGCCAGCCATCACCTCCCCCAGACTATTTCGGATAACCACGCCCACACCTGATAATCTTGTATTAGCTAAGACCGCCACATCGAAGTTAAGTTTGTATACCAAACCTGTGCAGGGGCGTAGCCAGGATTAAATACATGGGGGGGGCCAGGTTGTAACATAAATATACTAAATGCCAAAAGAAAAACAATCACACACACAAGACAGTATTTACGTGGTTCGGCAATTTGCCTACGTCCACAGAGTTGCAGGGATTTCACTATTATCAAAGAAAATTACAATGTGCTGCTACAATATTTTTCTTTCTCAAAAACAACAACAAGACAAAACCCTAATCACAAAAAAAAGGCTTTTATATCCTGCGCACAAGATTCACAATGGGCTACAAAATGGGCCAAAAATTTTTTGTCTACCCAAGCCTCCGCTCCATGGACTAAGCCTCAATAAATCTCTCATTAAAAACCACGCAACATTATTCAGGTCAGGTCGGGTCATCAACCGGATCAAATCATGCCTGACGACGATTTTTCATGGAATAAAATTCATCCATTATCATCTCTATAGTAAAATTCCCTGCAATTTCCTTCTCTATATAAACTATCATATTATCTGCCAAAAACTCATCCTCCATTCTATTGCGAAGTCTTGTTTTTAACAGCTTCATAGCTGAGAAAGCTCGTTCTGTAGTTGCTGTAGAAACTGGAAGGGTCAACACAAGACGAATAAGTCTATCAATCAAAAAATAGACATTAGACTTTCCTAAAATTTTTAATCCCCTACATAGCTCGGAAATTGTACTCATATTCTGAAAATCTGGATGTTTTATCACATCAAGCTCATAATGTTGCAATTGAGACTCCAAAAGTTCTTGTTCATGTTCAGTAAAATCTTGAGGATAATATTTTTTAACTAAATTGCATATATGAACAATTTTGAATAATCTAAAAGCATCTTTGGGATTTAAAGCTGAACTAAGAATGACAAGTTCCGTTGTTAACTCACCAAATCTACTTTTCAATTCTTGCAATTGAAAGTCTATTGCAACTGTAAATATGGAAATTCTAAAATGATGTTCCATTGTTAAATCTTCATCTTGACGACGATATCTACCTCAACCTTTAGTGTAACGAGCATTCATATCAGAAATATCAATTTCATGTTGCTCACAAAATGCTATAACACTAGCAAGTAAAGGCTCCCATCCATCATCTCTCAACTTTTGAATAAATGATTTTGTAGTTGAAACTAAATGCATGGCATTTAAAAGGTCTTGAGAACGTTGTTGCAAAGCTTGACAAAGAACATTAGTAATTCTCATTATCTCTTTCATCAAATGCAAGATTAAAATAAATTCAAATGATGTTAATACCTGATAAGCTCTATCGGCATCACCACGTTGTTTATAGTTAGCCCCTTCCTCAGAGATAGTGTTGATAACTTTGCAAGTAGCATCAAACATGTTAATCAAACTACAAATAGATTGAAAATGAGATCCCCACCTAGTATCTCCAACTCGTTGCAAAGTACCAATCTGGTTTGCCCCTCTTCCAGTCTCAATTTCATTAGAAGCAATTATATTCTCAACTTGTTCTGATTGAGCATGTTGTAATTCATCATTACGCTTACTAGAACCAACAACAATATTGATAATATTAACCAAATGATCAAAGAACTGATGAACATCTTTTACTTCTCTAGATGCTGTAACTAGAGCTAATTGCAACCTATAAGCCATACAGTGTACATAATAAGCATATGGGCAATCTTTAAGAAAAAGAGCTTGTAATCCATTCCATTCACCACGCATGTTACTAGCCCCATCATATCCTTGACCTCAAATATTTTCAATGTAGAGGTTGTAATGAGAAAGGACAGCACATATCTCATTCTTTAAAGTCAATGCAGTAGCGTCTCTAACATGCACAACATGAAAGAAACGCTCTTTAATAAAACCTTCTTTATCAACAAACCTCAAAATGATGGCCATTTGCTCTCTCTTTGACTCATCCCGACCTTCATCAACAAGAATGCAAAATTTTGCATCCCCAATTTCTTCACGAATAGCATTTCACACATTACTAGCAAGAATATGCAAAATCTCTTTTTGAATTGTGGTTGATGTATATTTGGCATTTCCTGGTGCATTTTCCAAGACAACACTAGCTATTTTGTCATTGAAAATTGATGTGAATTTTATCAATTCAATAAAATTACCTCTATTTTTTGAATCAAGACTTTCATCATGACCTCTAAAAGCACAAGCTTGGAATGCTAGCCATCGAGCACACTTTACTGAGATTTTGAGCCGCAATCGATTATTCTCTAATTCTTTTGACGTTTGTTTCTCAATCAGCTTGTCAATATGCCGTGAATGATTCTTTAAATCATCGCAACATTTCCATAGCAATCTTATGTGTGGAGTTTGGTTCTTTCCCTTCATGACGAATTAAAGGACAATTCATTCCATCTTTCACCTTTTTCCAATTATTAAATCCTCTTGAAATGAATACATCTGATCCGAGACGACCTATTGGTTTCTTACTAAAAAGGTAGCAAGGTAGACAATATATCGCATCCATTGAAGGTGAGTATTCCAACCAATCCTTATGTGAATCATACCATGAAGGTCGAAATCGACGACGATGAGTATCATCATTGTATGGATATTCTATATTTACAGGTTGATATGGACCTTCTATGAGATAAGCTCGTCGGATTTCATCTTGTTTGTTGATAAGAAATTCACATATTTGTTTACGTGATCTTGGATCACGATCTATCTCTTCAAATTGAAGTTTTGGACATTTGGAGGGATGTTCATCAGGCATTGAAGTATTAACATTTGTTTCTACAACCACAGGTGTCCTAATTTCTGAATTGCTAACATCTTTTTTCTTAAAGAATGCATCAATTGTTTTTCGTTTGCTCATAATTCTTTTAGCTTTAAGAATATGACTCTTGGAATTAACCTGAAAAGAATTTAAAAAAAAAAAATTAATTAGAAATTTTTATTTAGTTATATGAATGTTATTCATACTCGAGAAAAAAACAAAATTTTCACTATAATTTAAACAGTCAGCCCATTTTTAATACAACTTTAATTAACAATAACCCCTCAAAAAAAAAAAACAAAAATAATTAAATTAATTTGTCTTTTATAATGTATTGGTTAATTTAATTATATAGCTTTAATTATTATTGTTTAGTTTAACAATAAACTATATTGCTTTAATTTATTTGCTATTAATTATACTACTTTAATTTGTTATATTGTTTTAATTAAAGCAATGTAATGTGCTGCACATTACATTGCTTTAATATATTGGTTAATTTAATTATATTGTTTTAATTTGTTTTAATTTATTTGTTATAATTAAAGCAATGTAATGTGCTGCACATTACATTGCTTTAATTATTATGCTGCACCCGGCCCCATGTGCCCATAGCTCATCTACCCCCTCCCTACCCTACTCAACAGCCAACAGACAAGCACAAAATGCGCCCCAATCACAATAGCTAGCTACAATCAGAAAATTTCGCAATGCCAATCACAAATCATAATACACGTTACACTAAATGACAATTAATATTTCACCAAACACCAATGAGTCACTGACCAACAACAAAAAGTGACAAGATAAAGCCAAATTAAAAAAAAATGAGTCACTGACTGACCAACAACAAAAAGTGATAACATAAAGCCAAATTAAAAATAAATAAAAAAAAAGACAAAAACATTAAAACAAAAAAAGGCAAATTCAACCAATCAGAGAGGCACAATTCAAAAGAGAGAGACACGAGAATCTGAGATCAGAATTTAAAGATAAGAATAAAGAGTTAAGAGACTTCAAACTTCATAAATATTCTTTCATTTTTTTCCTTCAGTGAGATAAAGAGAGAGAGACTGAGAGAGAGTTAGAGAGAAAAACTGGAGCAGAGGCAGAGGCGATGAGGCGATGACCGCTGAGATCTCTGCGATCTCCGATGGCGATGAGGTAGAGAAAAACGATCTGAGATCTCTGCGATCTCCGATGGGCGATGGCGATGAGGTAGAAAAAAACGATCTGAGATCTCTGCGATCTTCGATGGCGATGACCGCTGGTCCGCTACGATCTGCGGAAAAAAAATATTTCAAATGTTCAGTGAGATAAAGAGATAGAGACTAAGAGAGTCAGAGAGAAAAAGTGATAAATACCTTGAGGGAGGGCCGGAAGGAGCACCGTCTGAGGGAGGCCGAGCACCGGAGCAGAGGCAGAGAACTCTGCGATCTGCGATCTGCGGACTGCGATGAGCGGCGACTGAGCTGCGGCGACGACGACGGCGACGTCAACGTGACCGTGGTTTACTGGGTTAGTGGGTTTGGTTTGCTGGGGACCTAGGGTTTGGTTTTGGTTTGTGTATTGGGGCTTTTTTTTTTTTTTTTTTTTTGATAAACACTCTGTTTTAGTTTGCTGAGTTTGATGAGCTTTAGTATTGGGGAATTGGGGGTTTGATGAGCTTTAGTATTGGGGATTTGGGGTTTGATTTCTCTGCCACTGCCAGCGATGTGATGGATTTCAAGTCTCTGCCAGCGACAACGCGACGTGCTCTGTACTAGTTTTTTTTTTTTTTTCCTTTTTGGTTGAGAATCCGTGGGCTGGCCGTGAGCGAGCTTGGGCTCGCTGTGGGCTTGGTTTGCCATGGGCTCTGTTACATTTTTTTTTTTTTTTTTTCAGATTTTAGTTCAAATTTGTTTTGGGCTTTTTTTTTTTTTTTTTTTTGGCTTGAAAGTAGAACAGATATATATATATATATATATATTTTTTTTTTTTTTTAATTTGAGGTGACCTAATTTTTGATTGGGGGCTGGGAAAATGGGTGAGAAATGGGTAGGGAGGCTGGCTGTGTAATGTTGGGGGGGGCTCAATTATTTTTTCTCCCTACTCTAATGGGAAATCTTTTTTTTTTTTGCAGGGGCCTCGGCCCCCTCAAGCCACTATGTGGCTCCGCCCCTGCAGATGACTGTTGCGCCATTCTTGTTCTTGTAACTATCCCGGTGTAGTTATGGGATGCCAGTTGTCTGGCTAGCACTCAGCTGTGCTATTAATGCACGAATGCCTTGCCAATTGTGATGACAGGGTCTTGCCCCTATGTTCGTCTCTACAAGGGCGTAGTATAGATCGTCATTACTACAAACAACCTATCACAGGCATTCGTAAAAAATGATGAGTCTATGTAATAATGACAGACAGTTAATCACAATCTACTACATAAAACAATTGTGACAAAGGGTGTATTACAGGCATTATTAATTTCACACAGTTCACACCGCGTACAACTGCACCATACATACAGCACCATTATTCTATTCTTCCCCACTTGTGACGCAAAAACAAGATCAACCGGAAATGCAATGCAGGAAACTTGGAAAAAGTATTATATTACCAAAAACAGAAGGAAAAGGGTTAAGAATCGGCAATCTTCTAGATTTAGAAATTAGAACCGAACCCTACTTTCTATAGTAATATTCTATTTCGGTCTAGATCTGCCGTCTACCAAAGGGAAAGAAAAACCTACTCTTGGTCCACTGCTATTGATTTGGACAATTTTTTCGACTATAATTTAAGTTTTAAACTTGTTCAAAGTATCTCGAATGTTAATATTATCCCAATAAAGTCAAAGTTTACATAAGGAAAAATATGGGCAAAGTATATTTATCCTAAAACTTTTGAAAGTAACATTATAATTTATAAGATATTATTTTATGTATAAATCATAGTCGTAAAAATAAATTGTGAGTTGTTCATGTAATAATACGTGTCCAGTGTCCATATTCAAAATTGTATTTTCAAGTAAAATAGAAACATAGGGGTTAAGCGATATTCAAAATGTCAAAGAATTTAGTGTTTTACAAAGAATTTACATGGAAATTTTGTGTATTTTTTTTTCACAAATTTAATAAAGAAAAGCCTACGCAAAAAGTTATGACTGAGCCGACTATACATACATGGCATAAGAAATAGAAAATTAGGGAAGAAACCATTTAGGGAGGGGAAATATTTTTCTTAATCTAAGTACATTTTTTTAAAGTTTGATTGACATTTTTTTGTTATACATCTATTAATTTATAAAATACTTCATCTATATGTTGAAAATGTTTATAATTTTTTTAATTTTACTATTATTATTTTATTTGTTTTTCTATTGTAGGTGTCCAATACTATTTGAGGGTCTAATTATTCTCCCTAAGTATGTGTGGTCCCCCTCTTCTACACGCATCATCTATACTATATATAAGAGGATTTTCCTCTTTGAATTGGACTTTTATATGGTTCAAAAATACTCTCATTAATAAAGGGTAACTTCTTTTAAAAATATAGTCATAAATATCAAATAAAAAATTTTATTTTGAATTCAAAAGGAAAACTCCTAAAATTTAGGATTTTTTTTCCTTCACATTCATCTTTTTATTCCCTAAAAGTTACCCTTTTTATTATTGTGGGGCCCGAGGGCCCAGAATCCCCGGCCCACCTTTAGGCTGGCCCAAGGCCCAAGTCGAGGAGGGCAATCTCCCCAGATGGTCGGCCTAAGGGTTTTAGTTCTTCTCAGACCCAAGCCGAGGACACACCCCTCCTCGGCACACCTAGTCTAATCCAGGTAGGGGGCAGACCCAGAACAGGTGGTCACATCCACACTTAACGAGTATGCCTGATCCTCCAAGCTACATTAATGATGACAAGACCCTTCACTGAGAAACCTTGGAAACAGCAACCCCCAGTATGGTGAGGAACCTGTCTGATGGGACAAGTCCTGAACCAGTAGCCCGGATGGCCAACAGCTGTAAGGCCAAGATCGAGCTAAAGGGCGTATATAAGGCAAAGAGCCCCTCTTGTGAAAGGAGGCCTCCTCGGACGCCAGCCGAGGAGCAACCCCAGGCGAAGAGCAATAGACGAAAAGTCCAAGGAAGACCGGCGAGGGGCCGGCCGGAGCCAAACCCTTTGCCCCACTCTCTACAAATTCATTGTCGGGAGCCCACCTCCGAAAAAGGAGCCCCTACAATTGGCGCCGTCTGTGGGGAGGGTTAGTGCGCCGGCCGGCGCAACCGGCGGTCGTTCTAAAGCAGTCATTACTCAGAAGTTGGCGGTGCAAAAAGAAAAAAAAAAGAGAAAGAAAGAAGAAGAGAAGAAGAGAAGAATTGCAGTGCGAAAAGGAAACTCAACAATAAGTAAAAGAAAAATTCTTTATTATTTCAGAAGAAGATTACAAATACAATAATCTTTACAATCTCAAAAAAAAAAGGGGTTACAAATACAATCAGAGGCTCAGACAGGCGTGTTTTACAAAAAATCCTACCGACTAATCCTACAATCAGAGGCCCAGGCGGACCGGTCTCGAAACTGGCTGGGCAAGAGGCTCGCAAAGAATTAATATCAGGAATGAGGGAAGTGTCAACCCGTGCTTTTATTGGCGTCAAGAGAATGGGAGAACTTAACAGTAAAAGCACGGGAAGGGGGGCTGGGGGCTGGCTCACCTTCGAACCAAAGCTTGAACAAAGTGAGGAGCCGACCCCGAGACCCCGGAACACCTTCCCTCGTGATGCTTCCTCGACCCTCTCCAAACTGCACGAGCACTGACCGTCGGAGACGGCAATACTCGAGCACCAGCCGTGACGGGAGTTCGCGTGCTTCCTTCGTCGGAGGTGCGCTCTGCGGAGGGACGTTAGGTACTTCAATGACGTCCCCCCTAGCCACCATACGAGGCCCTGCCAGTGTTACGCCTAAACTCTGCCGCGCCGGCAGCCCAGTGGGGGCTGCGGCCACGGCGGCCCTTAACTCCAGGTCTCCTAACTGCGGTCACAACCCTAGTGGCGGTATCAAAGGGGCTCAGGAAGGTGAAAGTGTATATTTCTGTTCGTGGGGGAGAATTCATGGAATGAGGAGAAACACTCCCCCCAGAACGCCTTTTATGGAGGGCGAAAACCAGCGGGAGTTGAGCCGCGCAGAATTCGAAGGGGGAATTGTCGAAGGGAATTAATTCCCACTTAATTCCAAGGGGATTGCTAGCTGCCTGATGCGTGTTAATTCACGAGGGCATTAATGGAGGCGCGTTACGGGCACCGAAGCGTCAAGCAGGGAGCGCAGAAGGCCAAGCGACGCCTCGTAAACCAGAAAGATGAGGAACGCGAACCAGAGGCAAGATCAGCCCCACGTGCGAAATCACAATCCGACCCGAGGAAAAACAGCTCACAGGAAAAGACCCGTGGACGTCCTCACACCAAAGACAAAGTCCTCGGATCCGAGGACAAACTCTTATTGGAGACAACTGTGCAGCAGTGGTACAATGACTCTTGCTCCAGCAGCCTGCAAGGGGCTAGGGGGAGGGACTTCTACCCGACGTGAGACTGAGTTGCCCAAAGAGGTGAACGCTGTGTCCTCATGCTCGGGGCCCACTTGGAAACGATGGCAGCAATTGTACCTAGGACTTGCATGGTCCTCGGACTCAAGCCTACGGGGAGCTGGCCACTCGTACTTAAGGCAGCAATTGTACCTAGGTCTTGCATGGTCTACGGACTCAAGCCTATGGGGAGCTAGCCACTTGGAAACGATGGCAGCAATCGTACCTAGGACTTGCATGGTCCTCGGACTCAAGCCTACGGGGAGCTGGCCACTCGTACTTAAGGCAGCAATTGTACCTAGGTCTTGCATGGTCTACGGACTCAAGCCTATGGGGAGCTAGCCACTTGGAAACGATGGCAGCAACTGTACCTAGGACTTGCATGGTCCTCGGACTCAAGCCTACGGGGAGCTGGCCACTCGTACTTAAGACAGCAACTGTACCTAGGTCTTGCATGGTCTACGGACTCAAGCCTATGGGGAGCTAGCCACTTGGAAACGATGGCAGCAATTGTACCTAGGACTTGCATGGTCCTCGGACTCAAGCCTATGAGGAGCTGGCCACTCGTACTTAAGGCAGCAATTGTACCTAGGTCTTGCATGGTCTACGGACTCAAGCCTATGGGGAGCTAGCCACTTGGAAACGATGGCAGCAATTGTACCTAGGACTTGCATGGTTCTCGGACTCAAGCCTACGGGAAGCTGGCCACTCGTACTTAAGGCAGCAACTGTACCTAGGTCTTGCATGGTCTACGGACTCAAGCCTATGAGGAGCTAGCCACTTGGAAACGATGGCAGCAACTGTACCTAGGACTTGCATGGTCCTCGGACCCAAGCCTACGGGGAGCTGGCCATTCGTACTTAAAGCAGCAATTGTACCTAGGTCTTGCATGGTCTACGGACTCAAGCCTATGGGGAGCTAGCCACTTGGAAACGATGGCAGCAACTGTACCTAGGACTTGCATGGTCCTCGGACCCAAGCCTACGGGGAGCTGGCCACTCGTACTTAAGGCAGCAACTGTACCTAGGACTTGCATGGTCCTCGGACCCAAGCCTACGGGGAGCTGGCCACTCGTACTTAAAGCAGCAACTGTACCTAGGTCTTGCATGGTCTACGGACTCAAGCCTACGGGGAGCTAGCTCTTTACGACGGAGCCAAGGTACTGCTCGGTCCAAAGACCTATCCCTGTGGAGAAACTAACTACCTATTGAAGAGCCTAAGGGTCGATCCAGCCACTCAAGGGAGCACCAGCCGGCTGAAGGCCTTCCGGAACATGGGGGCCGAGGTTTGCAAAACCCTCCTCCCCGTCCGAGGAGACGTGCAGCAGGGTTTCGAGGGGCTATTGTGGGGCCCGAGGGCCCAGAATCCCCGACCCACCTTTAGGCTGGCCCAAGGCCCAAGCCGAGGAGGGCAATCTCCCCAAATGGTCGGCCTAAGGGTTTTAGTTCTTCTCAGACCCAAGCCGAGGACACACTCCTCCTCGGCACACCTAGTCTAATCCAGGTAGGGGGCAGACCCAGAACAGGTGGTCACATCCACACTTAACGAGTATGCCTGATCCTCCAGGCTACATTAATGATGACAAGATCCTTCACTGAGAAACCTTGGAGACAGCAACCCCCAGTATGGTGAGGAACCTGTCTGATGGGACAAGTCCTGAACCAGTAGCCCGGATGGCCAACAGCTGTAAGGCCAGGATCGAGCTAAAGGGCGTATATAAGGCAAAGAACCCCCCTTATGAAGGGGGGCCTCCTCGGACGCCAGCCGAGGAGCAACCCCAGGCGAAGAGCAATAGACGAAAAGTCCAAGGAAGACCGGCGAGGGGCCGGCCGGAGCCAAACCCTTTGCCCCACTCTCTACAAATTCATTGTCGGGGGCCCACCTCCGAAAAAGGAGCCCCTACAATTATTTATTTTCTATAATATATGCAAATTATTAACTTTTACTCAAATTTCCAAATACAACCTTGGAGTAATTTTAAGATTTTTTTTTTTTTTTTTTTTTTTTTTTTGGAGAAACAAACTAATTGCTAAACATACACACTTTTTAATTACATTCTCTCACTCACCTCAAACACATTACTAAACCCAAAGTACCATTACAAAAAGACCTTAATTTTAAGATATTGGTTAGGAGTTTCAAATTCAATATCTCATGGATATTATGAGACCTTGGGAATCACTAGAACAATATCTTATGTTTTTTTTTTTTTTTTTTTTTTTTTACACTTCTATATAAGATAATATATAGAATATATTTTAACAATTACATTTTAATTTGCCCCCAAAAGATAAATTCCTCGTTGGTTTGGTTTTAATATTAGCTCTGTTTTTAAATTTTTAATAATAGAAAATTAATTTAAATGACTATTTAATCTAAATAACCATTTAAATTTATTGAAATTTTGGTGATAAAGTTTCATCTAGAGCATAATTGTAATGGGTTAAAAACATTTTTATTATACATGTGAAATAAGAGGAGCTTTTAAAACACCACTTTTATACTTGTGTATAAAAAAATGGAAGAAGAAGTAAAAGGAAAAAGAAAGAAAGAAGAAGCAATAGAAAAGATATACTTCCAAGATAAAAATATTTGGAGGTAGTGAGTTATAATTATAAATATTGGAGGTATTAGTTGAAAACATTAAGAAATGTTAGTTAAACTATAAGATTCTTGACATATAATATCATTTTTTAAAAAGCATTATGTTAAAAAAAAAAAAGGATTAATTATTTGTTCTCAATGATTGTGTCACTATCTTAGGGAGCATTTGATTCACTGTGATGTACCCTTGATATAATGCACATTACGATGATGTGACATTAAGATTTTTGGTTTTTTATTTTTTATTTTAACATTACTATAATCTAAAATTACGAAATATATCACATTACTTTAATTTCGTCACCTTCCTAAACAATGTAATGTTATATTCTTATATTGAGATCACATTAATGTAAAATTACAATAATGTAATATTACTAGTGGCGGCTCCAAGAATTTTTCTCAGGGAGGTCATGAAGAAACATAAATTTAAAAAAAAAATCTAATAAAAAGATAAATTCATATATTAACAACAACCAAAAAAAAAAAAAAGTCAAATACATGAAGTCTTACAATTTCCTTCTATGAATTTTTTCATTTTAAAATCGTTGCATGATAATCTCATTATCAATGCTGCAAGCTATATCTTTTTTAAAATTTTAGTTAATTAAAATTTTTCTTGGATTTTTCTTTTTGTTTATGAGGGCTCAATATATTGTTAAGAGGAACAAAGTTTGAGAACAACATTTGACTACAAACTTAGTTGTAGCCTAATACTACAACTTTCACTAAACAAATTACCATAACTACATATTTTAAAAATCTAATCATTGAATTATATGTTCTTTATGTTCTTAAAACACATGTTAAATTTCATGTCAATTGGATATTATTTACTATTTGATCCATAAACTTATTTTTTGTGTATAATTTTAGACTACAAAAACTTGAAATTTAAACATTTGATTGATGAAATATGCTATTGATCTTTGATCTTCTTGAAATTTTGCAAGCATGGATGATATAAGCAAAAAAATATAATCTAATTGTGAATTTGTCAAAATTCATATCTAATAAAAAAAAATTGAGTGAAGTTGAAGCCTTAGTCTACAACCAAGTTAATTTGTTGCTAAACTTTGTCCAAAGTTTAATTACATTGGGTTTAAAAAAATTTAGGGTGGTCACACATTTTTTTAAGGGTAAAAAAATAATAAAATTTTTAAATTTGATATATAGTAATAGTTTTTTTTTTCCAAGTCAAGGTGGTCCTGTGACCACCCTGGCAGGGGCGGAGCCACATAGTGGCTTGAGGGGGCCGAGGCCCCTGCAAAAAAAAAAAAATTCCCATTAGAGTAGGGAGAAAAAATAATTGGCCCCCCCAACATTATACAGCCGGCCCCCCTACCCATTTCTCACCCATTTTCCCAGCCCCCAATCAAAAATTAGGAACACCTCAAATTAAAAAAAAAAAAAATATATATATATATATATATATATATCTGTTCTACTTTCAAGCAAAAAAAAAAAAAAAATAAAAAAAAGCCCAAAACAAATTTGAACTAAAATCTTAAAAAAAAAAAAAAAATGTAACAGAGAGATGGCAACCCAAGCCCACGGCAGGCCAAGCCCACGGCGAGCCCAAGCTCGCTCACGGCCAGCCCACGATTCTCAACCGAAAAAAAAAAAAAAAAAAAAAAAAAAAAAAAAAAAAAAAACCCAGTACAGAGCACGTCGCGTCGTCGCTGGCAGAGTTGAAATCCATCCCATCGGTGGCAGTGGCAGAGAAATCAAACCCCAAATCCCCAATACTACAGCTCATCAAACCCCCAATTCCCCAATACTAAAGCTCATTAAACTCAGAAAACTAAAACAGAGTTACAGAGTTTTTATCAAAAAAAAAAAAAAAACCCAATACACAACCAAAACCAAACCCCAAGTCCCCAGCAAATCAAACCCACTTACCCACTAACCCAGTAACCCACGGTCACGTTGACGTCGCCGTCGTCGTCGCCGCAGCTCGGTCGCCGCTCATCGCAGTCCGCCTCATCGCCTCATCGCCTCATCGCCTTTGGAGATCGCCTCTCCTCATCGCCATCGGAGATCGCAGTCCGCAGAGATCTCAGATCGTTTTTCTCTGCCTGACTGCCTCATCACCATCGGAGATCGCAGAGATCTTCATCGCCTCTGCCTCTGCGGCTCTGCTCCGGTTTTTCTCTCTAACTCTCTCTCACTCTCTCTGTCTTTATCTCACATTCTCACTGAAGGATAAAATATAAAGAGGAGACTTCATATATTTTAAATATATGAAGTCTCCCCTTTATTCTTATCTTTAAAATCTGATCTTAGATTCTCGTGTCTCTCTCTTTTGAACTGTGCTTATCTGATTGGCCGAATTTGCCTTTTTCTGTTTTTTTTTTTTTTTTTTTTTAATTTGGCTTTATGTTATCACTTTTTGTTGTTGGTCAGTCAGTAACTTATTTTTTTTAATTTCGCTTTATCTTGTCTGAAATTGTTGTTGGTCAGTGACTTATTAGTGTTTGTTAAAATATTAATTTTCATTTAGTATAATGTGTGTTATAATTTGTGATTGGCATTGCGAAATTTTCTGATTGCAGCTAACTATTGTGATTGGGGCGCATTTTGTGCTTGTTTGTTGGCTGTTGAGTGGGGTAGGGAGGGGGTAGATGGGCTATGGGCACATGGGGTCGGGTGCAGCATAATAATTAAAGCAATGTAATGTGCAGCACATTACATTGCTTTAATTATAACAAATAAATTAAAACAAATTAAAACAATATAATTAAATTAACCAATATATTAAAGCAATATAATGTGTAACATATTATATTGCTTTAATTAAAACAATATAACAAATTAAAGTAATATAATTAATAGCAAATAAATTAAAGCAATATAGTTTATTGTTAAACTAAACAATAATAATTAAAACTATATAATTAAATTAACCAATACATTATAAAAGACAAATTAATTAAATTATTTTTGTTTTTGTTTGAGGGGTTATTATTAATTAAAGTTGTATTAAAAATGGGCTGACTGTTTAAATTATAGTGAAAATTTTGGTTTTTTTTTTTTTTTTTTTTTTTTGTATGAATAACATTCATATAACTAAATAAAAATTTCTAATTAATTTTTTTTTTTTAAATTCTTTTCAGGTTAATTTTTGAGTCATATTCTTAAAACTAAAAGAATTATGAGCAAACGAAAAACAATTGATGCATTCTTTAAGAAAAAAGATGTTAGCAATTCAGAAATTAGGACACCTGTGGCTGTAGAAACAAATGTTAATACTTCCATGCCTGATGAACATCTCTCCAAATGTCCAAAACTTCAATTTGAAGAGATAGATCGTGATCCAGGATCACGTAAACAAATATATGAATTTCCTATTAACAAACAAGATGAAATCCGACGAGCTTATCTCATAGAAGGTCCATATCAACCTGTAAATATAGAATATCCATACAGTGATGATACTCATCGTCGTCGATTTCAACCTTCATGGTATGATTCACATAAGGATTGGTTGGAATACTCACCTTCAATGGATGCGATATATTGTCTACCTTGCTACCTTTTTAGTAAGAAACCAATAGGTCGTCCCGGATCAGATGTATTCATTTCAAGAGGTTTTAATAATTGGAAAAAGGTGAAAGATGGAATGAATTGTGCTTTAATTCGTCATGAAGGGAAAGAACCAAACTCCCCACATAAGATTGCTATGAAATGTTGCGATGATTTAAAGAATTATCCACGGCATATTGATAAGCTGATTGAGAAACAAACATCAAAAGAATTAGAGAACAATCGATTGCGGCTCAAAACCTCAGTAGAGTGTGCTCGATGGCTAGCATTCCAAGCTTGTGCTTTTAGAGGTCATGATGAAAGTCTTGATTCAAAAAATAGAGGTAATTTTATTGAATTAATAAAATTCACATCAATTTTCAATGACAAAATAGCTAGTGTTGTCTTGGAAAATGCACCAGGAAATGCCAAATATACATCACCCACAATTCAAAAAGAGATTTTGCATATTCTTGCTAGTAATGTGCGAAATGCTATTCGTGAAGAAATTGGGGATGCAAAATTTTGCATTCTTGTTGATGAAGCTCGGGATGAGTCGAAGAGAGAGCAAATGGCCATCATTTTGAGGTTTGTTGATAAAGAAGGTTTTATTAAAGAGCGTTTCTTTCATGTTGTGCATGTTAGAGACACTACTGCATTGACTTTAAAGAATGAGATATGTGCTGTCCTTTCTCATTACAACCTCCACATTGAAAATATTCGAGGTCAAGGATATGATGGAGCTAGTAACATGCGTGGTGAATGGAATGGATTACAAGCTCTTTTTCTTAAAGATTGCCCATATGCTTATTATGTACACTGTATGGCTCATAGGTTGCAATTAGCTCTAGTTACAGCATCTAGAGAAGTAAAAGATGTTCATCAGTTCTTTGATCATTTGGTTAATATTATCAATATTGTTGTTGGTTCTAGTAAGCGTAATGATGAATTACAACATGCTCAATCAGAACAAGTTGAGAATATGATTGCTTCTAATGAAATTGAGACTGGTAGAGGGGCAAACCAGATTGGTACTTTGCAACGAGCTGGAGATACTAGGTGGGGATCTCATTTTCAATCTATTTGTAGTTTGATTAACATGTTTGATGCTACTTGCAAAGTTATCAACACTATTTCTGAGGAAGGGACTAACTATAAACAACGCGGTGATGCCGATGGAGCTTATCAGGTATTAACATCATTTGAATTTATTTTAATCTTGCATTTGATGAAAGAGATAATGGGAATTACTAATGTTCTTTGTCAAGCTTTGCAACAACGTTCTCAAGACCTTTTAAATGCCATGCATTTAGTTTCAACTACAAAATTACTTATTCAAAAGTTGAGAGATGATGGATGGGAGCCTTTACTTGCTAGTGTTATAGCATTTTGTGAGCAACATGAAATTGATATTCCTGATATGAATGCTCGTTACACTAAAGGTCGAGGTAGATATCGTCGTCAAGATGAAGATTTAACAATGGAACATCATTTTAGAATTTGCATATTTACAGTTGCAATAGACTTTCAATTGCAAGAATTGAAAAGTAGATTCGGTGAGTTAACAACGGAACTTGTCATTCTTAGTTCAGCTTTAAATCCCAAAGATGCTTTTAGATTATTCAAAATTGATCATATATGCAATTTAGTTAAGAAATATTATCCTCAAGATTTTACTGAACATGAACAAGAACTTTTGGAGTCTCAATTGCAACATTATGAGCTTGATGTGATAAAACATCCAGATTTTCAGAATTTGAGTACAATTTCCGAGCTATGTAGGGAATTAAAAATTTCAGGAAAGTCTAATGTCTATTTTTTGATTGATAGACTTATTCGTCTTGTGTTGACCCTTCCAGTTTCTACAGCAACTACAGAACGAGCTTTCTCAGCTATGAAGTTGTTAAAAACAAGACTTCGCAATAGAATGGAGGATGAGTTTTTGGCAGATAACATGATAGTTTATATAGAGAAGGAAATTGCAGGGAATTTCACTATAGAGATGATAATGGATGAATTTTATTCCATGAAAAATCGTCGTCAGGCATGATTTGATCTGGTTGATGACCCGACCTGACCTGAATAATGTTGCATGGTTTTTAATGGAAGATATACTGAGGCTTAGTCCATGGAGCGAAGGCTTGGGTAAACAACAAATTTTTGGCCCGTTTTGATAGCCCATTGTGAATCCTGTGCGCAGGATGTAAAAGCCTTTTTTTTTGTGATTCGGATTTTATCTTGTTGTTGTTTTTGAGAAAGAAAAACACTGTAGCAGCACATTGTAATTTTTTGATAATAGTGAAATCCCTGCAACTCTGTGGACGTAGGCAAATTGCCGAACCACGTAAATACTGTCTTGTGCGTGTGATTGTTTTTTTTTTTTGGCGTTTAGTATATTTATGTTATAACCCGGCCCCCCCATATATTTATTCCTGGCTACGCCCCTGCACCCTGGCTCTAACGTGAAGCTGCCAATGAATATTACGGTATAATATAACATCACGGCAAACCAAACAGCCCTAAATTTATTGCCATTAAGCTCTGCCACCATCTACCAAACTCTACGATACAGCATCAGCTGAAGGCAGGGGCGGAGCCACATAGTGGCTTGAGGGGGCCGAGGCCCCTGCAAAAAAAAAAAAATTCCCATTAGAGTAGGGAGAAAAAATAATTGGCCCCCCCAACATTATACAGCCGGCCCCCCTACCCATTTCTCACCCATTTTCCCAGCCCCCAATCAAAAATTAGGAACACCTCAAATTAAAAAAAAAATATATATATATATATATATATATCTGTTCTACTTTCAAGCAAAAAAAAAAAAAAAAAAAAAAAAGCCCAAAACAAATTTGAATAAATAACTTAAAAAAAAGAAAAAAATGTAACAGAGAGATGGCAACCCAAGCCCACGGCAGGCCAAGCCCACGGCGAGCCCAAGCTCGCTCACGGCCAGCCCACGATTCTCAACCGAAAAAAAAAAAAAAAAAAAAAATAAAAAAAAAAAAAAAATACGAAACCCAGTACAGAGCACGTCGCGTCGTCGCTGGCAGAGTTGAAATCCATCCCATCGGTGGCAGTGGCAGAGAAATCAAACCCCAAATCCCCAATACTACAGCTCATCAAACCCCCAATTCCCCAATACTAAAGCTCATTAAACTCAGAAAACTAAAACAGAGTTACAGAGTTTTTATCAAAAAAAAAAAAAAAACCCAATACACAACCAAAACCAAACCCCAAGTCCCCAGCAAATCAAACCCACTTACCCACTAACCCAGTAACCCACGGTCACGTTGACGTCGCCGTCGTCGTCGCCGCAGCTCGGTCGCCGCTCATCGCAGTCCGCCTCATCGCCTCATCGCCTCATCGCCTTTGGAGATCGCCTCTCCTCATCGCCATCGGAGATCGCAGTCCGCAGAGATCTCAGATCGTTTTTCTCTGCCTGACTGCCTCATCACCATCGGAGATCGCAGAGATCTTCATCGCCTCTGCCTCTGCGGCTCTGCTCCGGTTTTTCTCTCTAACTCTCTCTCACTCTCTCTGTCTTTATCTCACATTCTCACTGAAGGATAAAATATAAAGAGGAGACTTCATATATTTTAAATATATGAAGTCTCCCCTTTATTCTTATCTTTAAAATCTGATCTTAGATTCTCGTGTCTCTCTCTTTTGAACTGTGCTTATCTGATTGGCCGAATTTGCCTTTTTCTGTTTTTTTTTTTTTTTTTTTTTAATTTGGCTTTATGTTATCACTTTTTGTTGTTGGTCAGTCAGTAACTTATTTTTTTTAATTTCGCTTTATCTTGTCTGAAATTGTTGTTGGTCAGTGACTTATTAGTGTTTGTTAAAATATTAATTTTCATTTAGTATAATGTGTGTTATAATTTGTGATTGGCATTGCGAAATTTTCTGATTGCAGCTAACTATTGTGATTGGGGCGCATTTTGTGCTTGTTTGTTGGCTGTTGAGTGGGGTAGGGAGGGGGTAGATGGGCTATGGGCACATGGGGTCGGGTGCAGCATAATAATTAAAGCAATGTAATGTGCAGCACATTACATTGCTTTAATTATAACAAATAAATTAAAACAAATTAAAACAATATAATTAAATTAACCAATATATTAAAGCAATATAATGTGTAACATATTATATTGCTTTAATTAAAACAATATAACAAATTAAAGTAATATAATTAATAGCAAATAAATTAAAGCAATATAGTTTATTGTTAAACTAAACAATAATAATTAAAACTATATAATTAAATTAACCAATACATTATAAAAGACAAATTAATTAAATTATTTTTGTTTTTGTTTGAGGGGTTATTATTAATTAAAGTTGTATTAAAAATGGGCTGACTGTTTAAATTATAGTGAAAATTTTGGTTTTTTTTTTTTTTTTTTTTTTTGTATGAATAACATTCATATAACTAAATAAAAATTTCTAATTAATTTTTTTTTTTTAAATTCTTTTCAGGTTAATTTTTGAGTCATATTCTTAAAACTAAAAGAATTATGAGCAAACGAAAAACAATTGATGCATTCTTTAAGAAAAAAGATGTTAGCAATTCAGAAATTAGGACACCTGTGGCTGTAGAAACAAATGTTAATACTTCCATGCCTGATGAACATCTCTCCAAATGTCCAAAACTTCAATTTGAAGAGATAGATCGTGATCCAGGATCACGTAAACAAATATATGAATTTCCTATTAACAAACAAGATGAAATCCGACGAGCTTATCTCATAGAAGGTCCATATCAACCTGTAAATATAGAATATCCATACAGTGATGATACTCATCGTCGTCGATTTCAACCTTCATGGTATGATTCACATAAGGATTGGTTGGAATACTCACCTTCAATGGATGCGATATATTGTCTACCTTGCTACCTTTTTAGTAAGAAACCAATAGGTCGTCCCGGATCAGATGTATTCATTTCAAGAGGTTTTAATAATTGGAAAAAGGTGAAAGATGGAATGAATTGTGCTTTAATTCGTCATGAAGGGAAAGAACCAAACTCCCCACATAAGATTGCTATGAAATGTTGCGATGATTTAAAGAATTATCCACGGCATATTGATAAGCTGATTGAGAAACAAACATCAAAAGAATTAGAGAACAATCGATTGCGGCTCAAAACCTCAGTAGAGTGTGCTCGATGGCTAGCATTCCAAGCTTGTGCTTTTAGAGGTCATGATGAAAGTCTTGATTCAAAAAATAGAGGTAATTTTATTGAATTAATAAAATTCACATCAATTTTCAATGACAAAATAGCTAGTGTTGTCTTGGAAAATGCACCAGGAAATGCCAAATATACATCACCCACAATTCAAAAAGAGATTTTGCATATTCTTGCTAGTAATGTGCGAAATGCTATTCGTGAAGAAATTGGGGATGCAAAATTTTGCATTCTTGTTGATGAAGCTCGGGATGAGTCGAAGAGAGAGCAAATGGCCATCATTTTGAGGTTTGTTGATAAAGAAGGTTTTATTAAAGAGCGTTTCTTTCATGTTGTGCATGTTAGAGACACTACTGCATTGACTTTAAAGAATGAGATATGTGCTGTCCTTTCTCATTACAACCTCCACATTGAAAATATTCGAGGTCAAGGATATGATGGAGCTAGTAACATGCGTGGTGAATGGAATGGATTACAAGCTCTTTTTCTTAAAGATTGCCCATATGCTTATTATGTACACTGTATGGCTCATAGGTTGCAATTAGCTCTAGTTACAGCATCTAGAGAAGTAAAAGATGTTCATCAGTTCTTTGATCATTTGGTTAATATTATCAATATTGTTGTTGGTTCTAGTAAGCGTAATGATGAATTACAACATGCTCAATCAGAACAAGTTGAGAATATGATTGCTTCTAATGAAATTGAGACTGGTAGAGGGGCAAACCAGATTGGTACTTTGCAACGAGCTGGAGATACTAGGTGGGGATCTCATTTTCAATCTATTTGTAGTTTGATTAACATGTTTGATGCTACTTGCAAAGTTATCAACACTATTTCTGAGGAAGGGACTAACTATAAACAACGCGGTGATGCCGATGGAGCTTATCAGGTATTAACATCATTTGAATTTATTTTAATCTTGCATTTGATGAAAGAGATAATGGGAATTACTAATGTTCTTTGTCAAGCTTTGCAACAACGTTCTCAAGACCTTTTAAATGCCATGCATTTAGTTTCAACTACAAAATTACTTATTCAAAAGTTGAGAGATGATGGATGGGAGCCTTTACTTGCTAGTGTTATAGCATTTTGTGAGCAACATGAAATTGATATTCCTGATATGAATGCTCGTTACACTAAAGGTCGAGGTAGATATCGTCGTCAAGATGAAGATTTAACAATGGAACATCATTTTAGAATTTGCATATTTACAGTTGCAATAGACTTTCAATTGCAAGAATTGAAAAGTAGATTCGGTGAGTTAACAACGGAACTTGTCATTCTTAGTTCAGCTTTAAATCCCAAAGATGCTTTTAGATTATTCAAAATTGATCATATATGCAATTTAGTTAAGAAATATTATCCTCAAGATTTTACTGAACATGAACAAGAACTTTTGGAGTCTCAATTGCAACATTATGAGCTTGATGTGATAAAACATCCAGATTTTCAGAATTTGAGTACAATTTCCGAGCTATGTAGGGAATTAAAAATTTCAGGAAAGTCTAATGTCTATTTTTTGATTGATAGACTTATTCGTCTTGTGTTGACCCTTCCAGTTTCTACAGCAACTACAGAACGAGCTTTCTCAGCTATGAAGTTGTTAAAAACAAGACTTCGCAATAGAATGGAGGATGAGTTTTTGGCAGATAACATGATAGTTTATATAGAGAAGGAAATTGCAGGGAATTTCACTATAGAGATGATAATGGATGAATTTTATTCCATGAAAAATCGTCGTCAGGCATGATTTGATCTGGTTGATGACCCGACCTGACCTGAATAATGTTGCATGGTTTTTAATGGAAGATATACTGAGGCTTAGTCCATGGAGCGAAGGCTTGGGTAAACAACAAATTTTTGGCCCGTTTTGATAGCCCATTGTGAATCCTGTGCGCAGGATGTAAAAGCCTTTTTTTTTGTGATTCGGATTTTATCTTGTTGTTGTTTTTGAGAAAGAAAAACACTGTAGCAGCACATTGTAATTTTTTGATAATAGTGAAATCCCTGCAACTCTGTGGACGTAGGCAAATTGCCGAACCACGTAAATACTGTCTTGTGCGTGTGATTGTTTTTTTTTTTTGGCGTTTAGTATATTTATGTTATAACCCGGCCCCCCCATATATTTATTCCTGGCTACGCCCCTGGCTGAAGGCTTCAAGTATTAAAAAGCTATCAGTGTTTGCACCTTTTATGATGACACATTATAGTGTAGTGTGCTCTGTGCACAAATACATGGCAATTCCTGTTAGCTGAGTTTAAATGTCAAACACATAATCTATTTACAGGTCAGGGTAACCATAACAAGAAGTTCTTAGGGTTTGGGCAGAGCCCTTAGGACTAGGCAGCGCTGATTTATCTTTAGCCCAGAGAGATTTTGGCTAAAACTTACATATTAGATGTAAGCCATTAATTAATGACCCATGTCAAGTTGACTAAAACTCTAAAAGTTTGTAAAGGAATAAAATAGAATAATTCAAGATAATGGAATGGAAATTTATATATAAATAATGAGCATAATAATAATGGATTGTTTTGTTCCGTCAAGTTTTGGAAAAATGTGTATTGGACGCGTTATGTAACAGAAATGGACATTCTGCCCTCCCAAAAAATTCTGGGTGAGACCCGCGTATAAGCCCATTGTCTCACTGACATGTGGGACCCACACACGTGGGTCCCACATGTCAGTGAGACAATGGGCTTATATGCCCGTCTCATCTAATACCTTCTCTTCTCCTTCTACCTTGTCCCTATTCGTTTCTTACCTTTTTTATAAATCCCTAAAAGACAGGCATATTATATGGTTACAGTTACAACTAACAATTTCTAAAAACCGGCCCCTCCCCCTTTGGCTTTCTTCTTATTTTGGTACAAGTTCACACATCTCCCAAACAAGGAAATATATAAGGGGTATTTGGTTTACTGTGATGTACCTTTAATGTGATATATATTATGATGATGTGACATTAAAATTTTTGATTTATTTTATTTTTTCTAACATTAACATAATTTAAAATTACAAAATATATTACATCATCTTAATCTCATAACCTTCCTAAACAATTTAATGTTGTATTCTTGTATTGAGATTACATTAACGTAAGATTACAATAGCGTAATATTACGGCATAATGTAACATCACGGCGAAACAAACGCCCCCTAAAATAAACTTTTAAATTAAAAAAAAATTAAAAAAAAAAAGAACCAGTTCTTACAACATCAAACTTAATTTACATAACTAGTGGCATACTATCATAGTCCCAATGCCCTCACTATCTGATATATATATATATATATACACACACACACATTGTACACAATATAAGGACAACCATAATATATGCTTTTTGTTCCTCTTCTAAAAGAGCTCCCTGCAATCATAAACGAATGTGGAAAGATCTATGACACAATCTTCTCTGTTAAGTAATCAATTTTTCTATGGGAGTTAAGTAATCATTTTTTAGTTGTGCTTGGATCACCAAAAATGGTACGATTTTGTGCTACAACTCGCCACATGGCGAGTTGTAGTTGGTGAAGATGTGTCTGTGGACCATGTGGGGACATCTTCACCAATCACAACTTACCATATAGCGAGTTGTAGTACAAAATTGTGCCATTTTCGGTGGTCTCAGCATTTTCCAATAATTTTTAACTAATTCAGAGTTTGATTCTAGATTGAATGACATTCCCATAGCCCAAATTCCATGCCATGGTTAGCCCATGTTGAATAGCCCATAATTCCACTGAATTATTCGTTGTATTACCTAAAGGTATTGAGAATCCTATAATCCAGTTCCCCTCTTGATCTCTCACTGCTCCTCTAGCCCCTGCTTGGCTAGGATTCCCTTGAATTGAACACTCCCAATCCGTGTTAAGTTTAACATAATTGGCTGTTGGCATCATTGGGGTCATTTTCTCTTTTTGGGTAGAGAAAAATAATTCATTTGCGAGATGCACAATTGTATGAATGCAATCTTAAGGGGATACAATCTCTAGGCATAAAGCTATAAAGATATTAGCAAGGGTTGCGAAGTTTGGAATAATTATTAGGTATTTTTGAAATACAATAAAATAGTACTCTTTTCTTTCATAGAGTACCACGTTACTGTATTTCATGATTAACTAATAGTTTTCTAAAAATTTGTAGGGAGAATGATTGGGAGAGACTGCCACATAATCTTGGCCCATCAACAATCCCTTAGCACGTGTATAGTTGTTTCCTGTGATTTGCATAGAGGGGCATTGTTGTTCCCTGGTGCTATGCGTGCCAGCAAAACATGTTGCTACGACTAAGAGTCAAGGTAGCTTTTCCAAATAAGTACTAATATTATTTGGTATTGATAGCTTTTATATCCAATTCCCCCTAAAGTCCCTCTGATTGATCAGTGTTAGTTGGAAAAGAAATTGGCTTGCCACTTTCACAGAGCAAATTCCATCCAACTTCCTCTAAATTTGTTTTCAGGGATATTGTTTCTTATTGGGATTGGTTGTGCACAAATCTGGTCAATGGTTTTGGGGATGTCAAAGGAGATGTTTGATAAATCCCACTTTTCCCTAGACTTTGATTAGAGAAACATATTAGAGAAACATATTTGAGAAAAAGTAAGAAAATCTTAAGCTAAGCTTATCAATCTTTGAATACAAATCAATTCTTCTACCCACGGCCAATCTCATCAACTCAGACCGAATGAAGTGATTTGAATGGCAATAGTATTTGAGGAGAAGAATTTGGACTTCAAATTTCAATTCAAATGACTTGAATAAAGTATGAAATGGCAATTTTGTTTTTCTTGATGAAATTTATGGATGGATTTTTAAATTAATTAATGTGTGGATTTAAAATACTTAAGCGTATTTATATTAACAATTGTTCTCCAAATCCTTTGATTTTAAAACCTGAATGACTCCAGATTGCAACAGAAGAAATAGTGGCATACCTTCACTAACTCGTGTTATGTAATGATTAATGAACACGACAATTCAAGACTAAAATATGAAGGATCTCTCTATCCCTTTAACATACACAACTAGCAAAACTTTCTAATGTAACATGTTTGGCCCTGAGGCTGAAACAAGAGGAAGAAGTAACTGTTTCTGGCTGCACAACCGCCTGAGAGATTTTCAATACCGTGACGGTGAAAAAAGAGGCCACCCAAATAATGTAAATCAACACAAAAGTTTAAAATACAACAGGTAACTGGTTTTAAGGCTGAGTTGAATCAGAGTTATGAGTTTATAATATCATCCAAAATTCATATTGAATATATAGACATGGTAGATGGAAACACAAATGGCATTCAAAATAGATGCATCTTCGTGTTTATATTCTACTAAAGGATGTGAGCCTTGAATGGCCTTGTGAATCCATTCGGATAAAAGATATTGCCCCCACAAGAAACACATATCCTTAAAAAAATTTCAACTCATTTGGAAAATTACAAAAACTCTCTAGTTTTTCACCTAATTATTGAATAACCTCCTTATACTGCTCTCTCTTTCTCAGGTATAAACCCTCACCCAAAAAATAAATTTTGACTATTTCAAAAAATATTACATTAGCTTAAAAAGCAGTTCTAACAACATACTTTTTTCCTCACCTCTTCTTGTTTTTCTTTCTTCCTTTTGCCTGTTTCTCTAAACTTTTAATCCTTTGACTAAGAACTGAAGTAGAAGATATTCTTTGGTCTGGAACCTTCCCTGATTCAAGAGGTACTGCAGTAGATTCTGCTTTGGCTGCCATAGCACGTTTCAGGGCTTCCAACGCAGAGAAGGCAGGTTGTGGAGCAGTAGTTGGCTTTGTAACAGGTATTTCAGGAACCCCCAAGAACTTCTTTACACCAGGATATTTAAGCACTGGAAAATTCAAAAAGAGTGCCATTCTTTAGGCAAAAAGTGAATAGAAATTTTTGTTAACAGCAAGAAGTGAATTTTTTCATTCAACTTCCAGTCTTCTACAGTTGAAATTAATGCAAATTGGTGCATGACACAACTAAAGAGCATATCACTGAAGAAGCTTTCCACAATCCTTAAGATGGAAAAGGTGAAACTGAAGTAAAATTGCTGACAAACTAGAATCTAAAAGGACTCACCCAGTCCATATGAGAGCGAGAACAAGTTGGATGTAATCCAGTAACAAAATATAGCCTGCAGTAAAATAAATGTTTATGAACATGTAAACAAATGAAAGAACCATTCATGCGGAGAGAAGTATGCAATGCTGTAAACAACTGAAAGAAGCTTATGAACGTGAAACACTAAACCCATATGGGCAATTTTACAGGAAGAACCATTATAGTGCAATCATTAATGCCAAATTCATGTTCATATTAGAAGTGAACAAAGAGAAACTTGTAAAATGTAATGTCGAAAGTAACTAAACAATGGAGACTTACCTTAGGAAAACTCATGGTGAATGGAACTGTAAGAACAGCTAGGCCCCTTGAAACATTTTTCATGGTGCCAGCAACAGGATTTCCTTCCATACCCTCCTGCATGTTGCACTGAGGAACAGACAGAAATGAGTTAAATTTAAATTGGTTCTAGAAAAAGGGGGGAAAAGTTAAGAGTGAATCAATTAGGTTCCAACCCGAAAAAACAAGAACAAAAAAACAAAAACAAAAAGACACAAAGCTAAACTAATATATAAATAAACAAACTGCAAAAGTTCATAGTGAAGCAATTGGGTTCCCAACCCAAAACGGAAAAAATTAAAAATAAAATAAGAAACAAAATTAATTTTATTTCAATTTAACATCTAGCATTTAATACTAGATATTTTCAGCATGGATCAATTGCTTCATTCCTGGTTCACGTAATACTAGTGGAAATTGTTAACCATAGAACATTCTATAAAGGAATTCATAATTGGTCAAATTGGTTCTACATTTAATTAATGGACATAGATGCAAAATTAATGCACTTTAAACAAATAAGTCAACTGCCTATGTTCAGATCTAACGGAAGCAACCTTATCTTGATCAAAGTCAAACACATTACTCACTCCACTTGAAATAAAGGGAAACAGTAATGATAGTGTTCAATCAGTACTTGAGTCAAACTCATCATGGTAATTTCTCAGCCTCTTCAACTCCACTTTAAACAGCAAGTAGGCCTGTCCAACAAAACCGCAGACCCGGCCCACCTGGCAAAACTGACCAGACCCGAACCGGCAACCGCCCAACCCGACTAACTGGCGGTCAGTGGCGGGTCCCTGCCATCCCAAACCGATTCCGGCGGGTCTTCCCTTCCAAAACCTGATCCACCCGACCCGACCGTGTATATAACCCAGTTCTTAGTCATTTTATATTCTCCACTCCAGTTCAAACCATCACCGGCTCACTCATCCTCAGTTTCTCTGTCCACTCACTCTCTCAATCTCACCTCAGAGTCTCACACTCTTGATCTCTCTCACGCTCAACAGCCAACACCATCGCCAATCTGAATCTTTAGATCGTCGAACCTCCACCATCGCTGAGCTACGATTCTCCTTCATCACACCATCGCCGATCTGAACCTTTAGATCTTCAAACCACCACCATCGCTGAGCTACAAATCTCCTTCATCGCACCATCGCCAATCTGTAAGTAACACTCTTTATTTCTTCATTTTAGTCACATGCAAGTTCAGATCTGCTATTATTTCTCTCTATTTCTGTCTGGGTTCTTCGGATTTGTGGTTACTGATATTTGGGTTTGTAGATTTGTTCTTAAGATTTGTGAAATTTGTATCAAGTTTTGTCTTTGTTTTCAGTCTTTCGGTCAAGTCAGGTCCAACCGCCGTCCACCCGAGCCCGATCCAACTCAACCCATAGTTTTTCGCAGTCAGCAGTGGGTCCGCCGTCCTTCAACCCAACAGAGTCAGGTCGGTTCCGGGTTGAGCCCAAACCTGACCCGACCCAACCCGTGGACACCCCTAACAGCAAGTAAGAAAAGTTGACATAGATGATTAGAGATAGTAGAGACCTACCTCCACAGTAATTAAGAATGACAGTGCAGTCAAAACTGGAAAAATGTATAAAGCATCAGGAGTTGTGAGATCCAAAAACCAGAACGCTCCACCAGTTTTGAATGATGGGACTTTGTCTGACATATTTGTAATCTGCCAAAGAAAATGTTGTCAGAGATATATCTAAAGACCAAGGATAAAAACAAACAATTAATCATTTGCAAGATGTTATGAAAAAGAAATTTATCTTACAGCCATGAAAAAACTGATGAAGACAGGACCTTGTATAAAGAGTCCCTTCAGTGGAGTAAATGGATTCACACCATATCTGTAGAACCCAGTCATAATGACAAAATGAAGATGTCAGGCAAAACAAAGGCCAGATAGGGGAGAATTGACGAATTGAAAAACATTAGACATAAGAAGCATATTCTATTCATAACACCTCTTTAGCACTACAGAGCTTTCCACAAGGGATTTCTTTCAGTCAAGTTGGTAAAATTGGAAACAGAAGGAGGTGAGGCTTGCATTTTTGCTATATAAACACACATCATGCACCACCCCTTGTATAAGCACACATCTCCTTTTTAGCTTTATGGTTAATCTAAGCTCCAAAGTCAAGACCATGAAGAGATGAATCACAAAATGATTATGTAACTGCCAATTTGAAAACAAATCCCATTACTAAATTTATGAAGTTGAAAATCCATTCCTCTATGTCATTTGGATCCTTCCCTTTTTTGATAAGTAAAATACTTTATTGAAAATGGAATGAGAAAAAATACAATGAATATAAGGCACATAGGCAGTGTGCTATAAAAAAAACCCAGAATGTGTAAACTAAATAGCAGTGGAAGTATAAAAACCAAGTGAATCAGGCAGAGAATTAAAAGTAGAAACACCTGAAACATTTGCCCACTCAAACAGAGTACGAAAGAAGGAAAGCTTTAAATCATGAATCGATCTTTCATTTCCTTTAAAAATATGTGCATTCCTTCCCTCCAAATAACCCACATGAGGCAATGAGGGATCATACTCCATATAGCATTCTTTTCTGCACTACTTTTATCAAGTTCCTCTCCTCTACCCTATTTTAGAGATCCAACCAACAAGACTCCAAAAGAAAAGAGAAACTCTTCTAATTGTCATAAAACATAAACCCTGATTTCTCAAGTATCTTACTACTGCCCAATATACCAATTATTAATAATAGAATTATAGTAACAATCTTCCAATTAGATAATTCACCAGCACATTAATCCTACGCTATATTATTTGCAACTTTTATCCTATATTACCATTATACGGTATGAAGATATGTGAAATTCAGGTAGTATGAAAGATGGGTCAATCCACTGAAGGAAAATATGAAATTATCCTACATTTCCTATTAATTCTTCCATTTTCGGACACTTTATGGGTCAATCCACTGAAGGATAATATGAAATTATCCTACATATCCTTTTAATTTGCCCATTTCCAATAATTTCCTGGGTCAATCCACTGAAGGATGAAACATGATACAGAAGTCAAGGTTTCAAACATTGGGCTATAAGCATGCACCATAATCACTTTTTGACATTGGCAGAAATAGCAAGGGAGCTATTGTTGAAGTGCTTATTGTTCTCAATGGTCAGAAACATAGAACAGGGCCCTTAATGCAAATCAAAGAAGAAGCTGGCACTATAAACTGTCAATTAATTGATTTGAATGACGGAAATCACAGAAAATGTGGCATGCATATTATTGTCTCAGTTAGTAATCTCTATCACCATCAGGCTCTTTATGGAACCAAAACATAATTACCAAAAAAGGAAAATGAAAGCCATCAAACAATTAAATTGCCATGGGTTCCTATTGCAGGCTGTGGAAAAGTTGCTTACTCCTTAAACAGCTTCTGCATTCGTTGCTGACCATCAGCGATGGCATTGGGATCCATAGCCTGAAAAGGATAAATGAACATTAACATGCAAAGAAGAATCCTTTCTAAAAGCATCCAACATTCTATGGTATACATATCCACAGTAGATACAGGCCTAACAAACAGAGTCTACATTGGCACAAGGAGATCTTGAGACCAATTAGAACTGCCATTATTTCAAGAATGCAAATGCATGTTTCTCAAAAGCAAAAATACACAAAGTTGAATAATTTTTTCCAGCAGCTTATTGAAAAAGGACAGAAGCTTGAATGGGCTTTGATATCAATTTTGATTTAGGATCTTTACAAATTCAGAACTAAATTAGATTCTTGACAAGATCTTGAATGGTTATGGCTATTCATTATTGAAACGATGAGAAGAACATGAAATAAAGGAAGGTAGAACACTACGGAAGGTAGAACACTACGCAATCACACTTAAGCAGGAGAAGACAATCACACCCTAAAACTTAAAATAAGCTGCTGGAATTTTATTAAAATCACTCTCTCTATCAATGTTATTCACAATAACAACTTTATATAGGCTAGGGCTAGATCCTTTTCTAGAAGGACTAGGACTCCTAAATAACCTGGGATTACTAATAACCAAAAAAAAAAAAGTACTTAAAACTTCAATGGACTCAAAAAGCAAAATAAGATTCATGGGCCTTTGGTACAGCCAGGGACAGCCTATTCCAGAAAATATGGAAATCATCAATTAATCTTATTCTACAAAACGTAATTAAAACTGATCCAGCAACTTTCTAACCTAAAAAACTTAATACTAAGACTCAATAAGTAAAATAATTCATGAAATTTCCAAGAAGTCCCACATCAAAACTAGACCATAAATCTTAAATCTTTTTGTATTTAGTCTTGTTTTTGCTTGAACCCTTTCTTGTCTGAGTCATTTAAGGGAAGATTCACACGTGGTATCTAACAGCGTAGGCAGGTGAGTGGTGAGAAGCTGAGTTAAGTTAAGTAGCATCCTAGATCTCTCATAGCTTTACCAAATGTAAAACCTAAGCTAACCAGTCATGGTATTTGTGGATCATGTGCATATCCCAGCAAGCCCCAACAAAATACTGATGAATATAAAGATGTAAAATCATAGCACAAATATGATATTGGCTGATGGCACTGATTAACAAATGACATTTGGGCCTTGTCCTTAGTGAGTGACACTGGACTTATGGTTAATTTGTACCAACATGATTATTGCAGGTAGTGATTTATAAAGTGATGCAATGAACAAATAATATTACCTTGTCTTGCATCTCCTGCTTTATTTCCTCCAAATGTGGCCTCAAGAGCTGCAGAACATGCATAGACCATTATGGATGTGTTGCCATCATTTTAAAATAGAAGGATGTACATTATATGATAGATTAAATGCAGATTAAAATGAAAAGTTTTTAAAAAAAAAAATCATAGATTTATGTAGTTTTGTGGCACTTAAAACAGGTCTGCCCTCACAATTTCAATGAAGAAAACTACTTTGTAGAAGTAGTAAACAATTCATAAAACATACACCACATCAGCAAAGACTATTTACAAGTAATTAATAAATTCTTAATTGATCTGCAGGTATGAGGGCATCAGATTGTCAACAAGCATATCCGACAATTATGTAAATGAGTCACCAAAAACGCAATGCTGTAACAAACAAGTACTGCCACATACAGTGAGTTTTGCAGTAGCTTTAAGTTGATTTATCAAAAGTGGAAGCGTTGCCCCCCGAATCACAAGAGTTGTTAAAGCTATAGCAGCCCACCTGAAAGAAGTTAAAAAAAATTAATATTAATAAAATACTTCCATGTTTAACATATTAAAAATTCAATGGTGGTGTAAACTAAAAAGCTATTAAATATAAAATCGCATATTCAATCCATTGTAACTTGCTTGAGTAACTAGAAACCTTGTACTGCATCAATAAAAATTGGAATAATCATAACGAAGGTTGTTAACATCTAAATTATCTTTCATCGCATAACAAAGGAGGTCATCATCTTTTAATGAGAAAATTTGTATGCAAATGAAATGAATAGCCGAATTCCTTCATTATGTGACTTTCTTGGTGACAGCAGCTAATGCACAGGCAGATATTGTCATTGCTTACTATTGTGGCAAGAAAGTCAGCTTTATGATACTGTGACTCACTACAATTGGGTAATATGAATCCAAAGAACTGACAGTTCAACAAGCCAAAAAAAATTTTAAAGGTAAAAAGCCAGTTTTGTAATGTCAGACTTTTTGTAATTTAATGGTGGTTCGTGTCAAGGTGGTTGGCTAAATGAGGTAATCTTCATGAACATCCATTTATGATTCTTTGTGCATCATTTCTTTCAGTAATCAGCAATTCTTAGTGCATGTTCTTAAGCAATTAATATAAACAATGTTCCACCATATCTGAACTTCGTAATTTTTTAGCATTCAATCTTACAAGAAACCATTGCAGTATAAAGAATTAAAGATGTCATTAAAAATAGAAAATAGAATTGCAAATGGCTCCTCACCAGTTCAAGCCAGTATAACAGTGCACATAATCTATAAAGTACTGCAACATCTTGACTGGCAAGAAAGAATCAGCAGCAGCAATGGCAACTTCATTCGCTGCTGCGGCCTGTGCAGCTACTGTTTCCATGGATGTATTTGAGAGAACCTCAGCAACACCACTGATTATTTCAACTTTGTCCGGCCCTCCACCAACTGTGGTCGACATATACCTGGAGAAAGAGGGACCTGAACTTGGCAGAAGAAACTCATGGGAATATCTTCTATCTTGGAAAAAAGCACCAAACCCGGCTGAATTATTGAAGCTGCGACTTCCAAAGGACCTCCTTTGGAGAAAGCTATCAATTCTTTGAGAAGACAAGTCCTCATCAACCGAGCGGGTTTTACTATCATCATCATTATGGAGAACGTAACTAAAAGATGGGTGGCATCTTCGAGCTATAATCGTAGCTCTTGTAGATAAACTACGCATAAAAGCCATTGATACACTTCTGAAAACAAATTTCACAAAACCCCAGATGAGATATAGAACCCTAAACTCAATTATATAAATAAAAATGAAAAAAATATCACTTTTTCAAAAGTGTAACAAAATTACATAAAAGGTTGCATTAACATGGCTATTAGAATTCAAATTACAAATCAACAATGATGGAATATAAAAATGAATACACGGATCAAGAAAAAGAAAAATTCTTAAACCCTAGCAAAACCCCCAACACCATCTATTGCCACACAAGGTGAAAATTCCAAAAGACCATGACTTTAATGACAAACCAAAACCACAAAAACCAAAATTTAATTCATGGGCATGAAAGCTTTACAAATGCATAGCTTTAGTGAGTAAGGGAAATGGACCCAATATATTTTAGAAGCCAAAGTAAAGGACTTCGAATTCGAATTGAAGTAAAAACCCCTGATTTCAAATCTGTAATTCAAAAGCAGAGGTTTTGTGAATGGAAGATTTGGTAACGATCTCACCTTTACGAATCAGCTCCACAGAGAGAGGAGCCTAAAATCTCAGAGGGGGCTGAGACTGTGTATCAGACTCAGTTTGGGTAGCGAACGAAGTGTGGCCTAGTCCAAGAGATTGCTTTGCTTACTTGGTAGTTGAACCCAAACTAGGCCAATGGCGGTCTAGGGCTTAATTGTTGGTTCGTCAAGTTTAGTAAGTTAAGGAAAATTCATAGTTTACATCAACTCTTTCTCCAAAATATAAATATATATATATATATATATATATATAATGTAAACTTTTTTTATTTTTTATTTTAAGAAACTAGTATAATGTAAACTAAATCAACATGTGAGTTCCAGTCAGATCAACTGGTAAAGTCTCTGATAGTATTATAAGAGATCTAGATTCAATTCCCGCCTACACCAAAAACTGATTTGTATTTTGGTCTGATAATAAAGAGCTATCATCAAGAGTAGACGTCATGTCATGTTCGCGGATCAAGTTCATGTTGTGTCGAGTCATGGTATTTGGCTATATGGGTTTATTGAACCCAACTTGTTTTATAAACTTTTCAAGAGTCTTCAATCCTAACACAACTCGACTACCCAACATAACGCATTTAACTTGTTTATTAATAAGTTATATAAATGTCAATACAAACTACTTCATATTGGAAAACTGATTTCCAACATCTTGAGAGATTTATCCTTACCTTGGCATCCATAAAATAAGGAAGAGAAATTGTTAGGAGTTAAACTTCTAGATAAAAGAAAAAAAATTAAAAAAAGATAAGATAATGATATAGAAAGGATAAGGATAACAAAGTGTGTTCATATGTTGTATGCAATATTTTACGTGAGAGTTAAAAGTTTTTTGTTTTTTTTTTTTTCTTTTTAAACTCTAAGTTAGAGTTGAAATAATCTTTTTTTAATAAAAATATAAATTTGAGTTTTTAAAAATTAATATGAGTTCAAATAGAACTCATATATTGAAAATGTGAATATAAGAAAACCATGTGCATGTGATAAGTTTATTAACATGATAAGTGTGAAATGCTTAAACTTGATAACAGATCAGTCATGTTAAAACTGACTTCCAATATCTTGAGGGATTTATCCTCACCTTGGCATCCATAAAATAAGGAAGAGAAATTGTTAGGAGTTAAAACTTCTAGATAAAAGAAAAAAAAAAATTAAAAAAGATAAGATAAGATAAGATAATGATATAGAAAGGATATAGATAACAAAGTGTGGTCATATTTTGTATGCAATATTTTATGTGAGAGTTAAAAGTTTGTGTTTTTTTCTTTTTTCTTTTTTTTGTAAACTCTAAGTTAGAGTTGAAATAATCTTTTTTTAATAAAAAATATCAATTTGAGTTCAAATAGAACTCATATATTGAAAATGTGAATATAAGAAAACCATGTGCATGTGATGAGAACTCAAATCAACATGACTATTAGTTTTTGTTTTTGTTTTTGTTTTTGTTTTTGTTTTTTTTTTTAAAGGGGAAAATGCGATAATCATAAGAATAACGTGCATTGATCCATTAAATTGCATGTGATGACATTTAGGAATATAAGAACTCATATTTAAAAATGTGAATATAAGAAAATCTGAGTTCAAATAGAACTCATATATTATACAAGAACTCATATTTGAACAAAACGTAGGAATATAAGAAACATGTTATCAAAAAAAAAAAAAGAAGGAAATTAAGAAACGTGAAAGTGTAACATGAATATTAGAAAACATGAGTGTTTTTATTTTTTATTTTGAAGACAAAATAATGGTATGGAAAGGATAATGATAACAAAGCAAGGAAACCAAATATAGGAAAACAAATACTGAATGAGAACTCATAAAAGCAAACGTAATACAGAAAACCCAACACGCATGAGGCATTCTAAATATAGGTCATGAAAGATATTTACATTTTTGCCATTGACTACACTACAAGGTCCAAACAGTTTGTTGGAATTGGAGGACAGAGCACACAAAAATTTTGAAGATCAACACCCCAGTGCACGTTCCTTGAAGTTTAGATACAAAAATCTTGTAGATAGACACCCTAGTGCCCGTTCCTTGAAGATATATGTAAAAGAAATTAAAGGTGAGGTTGAAATATAAGGGTTGTTTTACACAAATATTTAATTTGTTTATAGAATATAAGAAGTTGTTCATGAATTAGAAAACCAAAATAGAAAAGACTAATGTACAATGAAATACACATACCGTTGAGCATGAGCAAATTTGAGCAAAGCAAAAAGAAAAAATGATGATAATGGTGAAAAGAAGATTAACTCAGAGTTGAGAGAATGAAGAACTAAAGAATAAGTAATTTGAGTTTAAAAACCAACGTGAATGTACTGGAGTGTGGTCCTATAATTTGATTTTAAAAACCAACGTGAGTGTACTAGAGTGTGGTCTTATTTTGTAGATAATGTTTTACGTGGGAGTGAAAGAAGTATTTTTACCAAGTTTTTCCCCTACTTAAACGTAGGGTTTAAGGGTATTTTGGAACAAAAAAATTCAGTCCAAACAAGAGAAGCCCCTTAAATAGTAATATAGATAACTCATTTAATAACCTATTTGATTAATAGGTCATACCTGACCTGAATAACTTGTTATCAATTCTCATATATTTAAAATTAAAATACGATTACAATCATAAATATAATAAAAATATATATAGTTATAACCATAAATTAAGTAATAATAACAAAAAAGCCAATACCTTCCGAACTAGTTAGGCCCTTAATACTATCCTCTCTTTTACTTAATAATAATAATTAAAAATAAAAATAAAAATAAAAATAAAAATAAAAATAAAACTAAAACTAAAACTAATACCTTTATAAGCTAAACTGGTCAAACAAGTTCGCATATTAAACACGAATACGATCGTCAACCCGAATATGACTCAAACTACTTGTTTATAAACGAGTTGGTTATGTTGGATTTGCAGATCATGTCAGATTTTGACACCCCTAGACCCAAGGTGGGAGTGTAGTGGTCAAACACGTCATCTACCTTGCATCGCTTAAGCCTTGAGTTCGAGTTGTATTGGACCCATTAGTATTGGAGTTGATGAGGTCATTTAGTATCAAGTTTAACTTGTTATGGTGGAAAGTGATGCCTTACTCCCAATATTCCAACTTTTTTCTCACATAAATAAATACATAAAACTTTGGGGAAAATGAGTTTTTGGTGTAAGCAAATAAATTTTTTTTAACATCACAACTAATGAAACAATGAGTTGTAAATCAAATCATATCATTTCATATACTATATATTAAAAAAAAAATTCCTGAAAAACTATATAATAAAATTTGGGCTTAAAATCACAATAATAATAACATCTTATTTGCTCTTATCAAATCTGTGGGGGAGAAGGAACCAGGCCCAACATAATGAACCGAGGGCCCACGAAACGGCTATCTTACACCCGAAGAGAGAGAGAGAGAAAAAAGGGCAAGGCACGGCTGGGAGTGTGATCTTCATGAAAGATCAGCGCTGTCCGAGGAAGGTACTTCCTGTCCGAGGGGAGTATCTCCTGTCCGAGGAGGACATATCACTTTAACAGGAAGTCACAGGTTATTTGAGTACGAGAAAAGCCAGAGTGGCTGTCCGAGGACTTCACCTGATCAGGATAAACTCAGAGCAAAGGCTGGACATGATAAGAACGAAGAAATATCTAAAGGAAAAGCTGCTACCACCGTATTTAATGCACTACAACAGCTTTTCTGGCCGCATTTATGTGGAGAAGACCCCTGAACAGTGCACCCCCAGTTACCGTCACTCCCAAATAACTAAAGCATACCCATGATGTGACATGCACTCAAGTAGATGCACAGATGAAGAACAAGTGGACGATGAAAATGATGGGGAAGGGTACTATATAAAGAAGAAGAGATCCTAATAGAAGGGATCGGAAGAAAGGAAGGGAAAAAGAAAAAGAATAATTTTACTGTAACCCTGAACATTGTAATCGCTGATTGTTCAATGAAACACCTCCTCGGACATTGACCAAAGAATTTTCTTGGCGTTATTTTGTGTTATTTCTGCTTAACGTAATTCAGGTCATCATTGTGAATTTCAAACCCAGCCCAGCTCTTTCACCCACTCTCTACAAATTTATTGTTTAGGGTACATTGAGCCTTCAACCCGTGCTTTTGGGCTTAAGTCACAAAACCGGTCCCTACAAAATCAAATAAAAAAAATTGGGCTTAGAAGTCATGGTTATGCCAAGTGGCTACACCAAATTATAGAAAAAAAATTTTAACTCCAAAAATTTCAGATTTTTTTTAATAAAAATAATATCTTATAAATTTTTCTCATGATTGTTCCAAGTGGCTACACCAAGTTACAATGAATTTTGTTTTAACTCAAAAAAATTTTGGAAACTTTTTTGATAAATATAATATCTTATAAATTTTTCTTCTATTACTTTGTCACTTCTTTGGATTTTTTTTTAAATAATTCTTTGGATAAAATTATGTTGATAACAAGTTAACAACCTTTCTTACTTGTGTATTTTTTTTAATGTCCACGTTGATAACTAATTTTATATATATATATATATATATATATATATAATCTATCTCATTTCTTTGCAGACAACATTCACGCTTTCTTTCTTTTTATGTTACGTTCATATTAACATATATATATATATATATATATATATTTTATAGGATATTGGCAATGTAGGGACTCCGTTTAGAAAGGTTCCCCAACAATACATTTTTAGAGAGTGGGATGAAGGGTTAGGCCTTAACAAACTAGTAACAGAACACAAGCCACCTTTTTCCATTGAATGGGAGTGAGCCCAATTTACAACTAAGGGTCGTTCCTCGGCACTCGTCCGAGGAGGTTCCTCCCCCCTCAACTGCTTTGCTTGCCTTTCTTATATAGTTCTCTCCCTCCTATCCCCTTCTTCCTTCTATTGATCATCCATTAGCCTTTCCTTTGACCGTCCGTCCCATCAGAGGCCTTATCCATCCTCAAGTGGCTCACAATGATCAATGTTACCCTGTTAAGGAGTTACATCCCCATTAATGCGACCAGGGGGGTTAGATGAGCGCATTCAATGCAGAGGTGACAGCTCGCCTAAGGCTTGCTCCTTCATCGTGCTCCCGTCACCGACGCGTGGCATTGGACCCTCTCCTCCTCGGATATTCAAGAAGTCCCCTTTGATGGGGTGGTGCTCGTGAGGCCTCAGACGCCCCGAGGACGGGCCCTCCTCGAATATGTTCCTCGAGGGTCGGTCCCCGCGCTTTCATCCTCGGACCCCTCATACATCCTCGGCGCGGGCCCTTGGGTCTGGCTTGGAGTGGGCCAAGGCTACCTGATTTTCTGGCCCTACAGGCAACATACAAATTGATTAGAAATCCTAATTTTAGTAGAATTTAAATTATATCTGATGTATAACAAAAAATACATCTATGGTTCGTCCAGAAGGGTCGTCCAGAGAGTTGCGGTTAGCCAAACATCAGGCCGGCTTCAATTCGTCCAAATATCTCGTCCTTGGGATGTTGGGCAACTGATCACTCCAGGGAATCAGTGAGAGAATCGTCCATGCACAACGGGCGTGGGCGACCATACAACGACACGACAGAGTTGTCCATGTGCAGAGCACATGGATGACTACGCAAACACTTGGCGAACTTCATAGCGGTTCATCAACCTGCGTTCATCGCCGCCAATCCCTCCAATGCATGTAACTTCCAACGGCGGTTATGGTTTTTTGTAGCCGTTGAGGAGGTTATGTCCGAATTTCAAGATTCTGGGGGAAGTTATTGAACTAATAACTGCCCTAGAGTACCCTATATAAGGCCCGGTCTTCACCATGCAAAGGTATGAATTTCCTGAGATTTTACATTGAGTAAAGTTGAAACTCCAGAAAAAGAGAAAAACTAACTTCATCATCGGAGGGTGTTTGGCCGGCTCACCCCGGTCACCCTTTGACTGCTGTCTCTCTTTGTAGGCCTCCGCTAGTGCTATAGTCCACCGAAGCCAAAGTGTTCAACTAACTAATTCCATACATCATCAATATCAAATGGGACAGTACAAATAAATAAATAAATATTTATATTCAAAAAATTAAATAAAAATATATCTTATATATCCTTAAAGTCTTCATTCACGTTTCCTCTTCTTTTTTCTTTTTTTTTTTAACGTTATAATCAGCAAAAAAAAAAAAAATTATTCTGTTTAAAACAAAGTTTATTTACAAAATTAGTTGTAGCCTAAAACTACAACCTTGCTGAATAAAATAAATACTACTATATATTTTGAAAATCTAATTGTTGAATTACATGTTCTTTATACTCTTAATACACATGTCAAATTTTATGTCAATTAGATATTATTTACTATATGATCTATAAGCTTAAATTTATGCATAATTTTAAAATACAAAAACTTGCAATTTAAACAATTTATTGATGACATAACTATTAATCTTTAATTTTCTAGAAATTTTGCAAGTATGGAGAATATAAGAAGAAGATTTCATCCAATGGTGAATTTGTCAAAATTCACTTCTAATAAAAAGATGTTGAGTAATTTTATAGCTAAATTTTGTCACTTTGGTTATATTTTATTCCATTTTTTTTTCATGAGATGGCAACAAACAAGTTGATTAAAAATCATACTTTCAATAGGATTTAAATTGTATATTAAATGCAACTCTACCAATATATATATCCTTTCAAACTCACCTTTTTTTTTTTTTTGAGAAGGAAATGTGTTCACATTTAATACATGATGTTATTTTCTCCGCACAAAAAAATGCATGATGTTAAAGAGATATTATTAGATGGAAAAAAAATTTGAGAGAGATGGAAAAAAATAATTAAAATCCACTTAACTGAGCAAGTTACACAAACCTATGACCGTCCTAGCTAGAATATATTCAATGGTGCAGAGTGTACACATTGTTTTATCTCAAATTTGTTAAAAGATTATTTAGGATTTGTCCCCAAAAAAATTATCATGAAAAAATATATATTAATTGCTACAAAACTTGGGCAGCCAGTCAACAGCTCACACGCAAGGAGATGAGGGCACCGAATTTCATTTGTTGCCTAAACATGCGGAAGCATAATAAAAAAATAAGAAAACAATTTTTTCTAACAACCTTGTAGTTTTGGAATATCTAATAATTTCCCCCTTCATTCTCATTTCCTCCACTTAAAGTCTTAAATAAATAAATAGATAAATAATTCCATTCCTATTTCCCTTGTTAATAATTTTTTTTTTTGAAAGGAATAAATTTTTTTTTTTTAAATCTTAGATCTAATCAATCTAAAATCAAACCAACGGTGAGATCAAGAAAACAGTTGCCCATGTCAACTTTCGAACTTGTCAGTCAAATCAATAGTTATAATCTTTTTTTACTCTCTGTTTCTCACTCTATTTTCTCTCTCGCACAATGTCCCTCGGATTTGGATGCAGTGCACCGGGTGCAATTATCTTTATTTTCTCTCACATCAATTTTTTACCCCTCTCATTTTTTATTTAATAGTTGAGATTGGAAATTATTTCTCTTAATTCTCAATCACAATCATCCAAAGATATCGTATCGGTGCAATACTCTAATTATTGCACCTTATATCAATCTCTTGCTCTCATATCAAGCTACTCCTCGCTAATATTAATATAATTTTTCAAGTTTTTTCTAATAATTAAAAATTGTTTTTCGTTTTGTTTGATTCCTTGAAGCCGAATATCAATGAACGTGCCGGAGTTTACCAAAATGCCAAAAGAGGCTGCCAAGATCTTTGGGGTTCTGGGCGGGTAAATAAAGTGGATGTGTATGTGATTTTTAAGTCAAACTCATCAATATTCTATATATATATATAACCGAAGCATTTGAAATTTTTACAATTTTTCACGTCAGTACAATATTTAAATAGAATTATTTTTATTTAGTCCTAACTTAACAAGAAGTGAAATTTTATCTCTCTAATAAATTCAACTTAAATTCAAACTCAAACTCAAACTCTATCATTATCATTTTTTTTTTATCATATACTATATAATAAAAGTTGGGCTTAGAAGCTGTGGTTATGCCAAGTGGCTTCACCAAATTGTAGAAATTTTTTTATATTTTTAAAAAATTATATAATTTTTCTTTTCATATAATTTCTAAGTTGATAAAAATATTAATTTGATTACAATCCAAGCTCTTCATTTAATTCTATGTAAAAAATGTCCATCTAATCAATATATATATATATATATTAGATAAATTATATTACTAGACATAAAAATTGCAATTTTTTTAGATTTATAAAAAAAAAATAGATATAATTTTTTTTCTTATCTTCTTCTCCTATAATTTCTAAGATAATAAAAATCTTAATTTGATTACAATCCAAATTCTTCATCTAATCCTTATCTTAAAAGTATATGTTTTGGTCATCTAATCCCTATTTTTTAATTACTACACGTAAAATAAAACAACAATGTATAGCTAATAAAGTTTATTTTCAAGTAAATTATCTTTAATATAATATAAGAGTGTAATTTTGAATAAATTTTCTTTCTTTTAACGTACAACTATTCTTTTATCTTAAAAAAAAAAAATATTGTTCCCTTGGGTCTATTCAAAATAAAATCTCTTAGGAAGTGAGTCCTAAGTACATGTCCAAATGTCCTGCCATCATTTAATGTACAACTATTCTCTTTATCTATATATAAAAAATAATAATAATAATTGTTCTCTTGGGTCCATCCAAAAAAAAAAAAATCTCTTAGGGAGTGAGTACTAAGTACATGTCCAGATGTCTTGCCATCAAAAAAGTAAAATCAATTCTAATTAAACTCTTTGTCTCAAACTCAAACTATTAATAATTAATGAACTTTCCCACCGTGTTACAATTATTCATAAAGTGAGGGAAAAGAAATTGTTAATATCAACATTAAGCTTTTGTGTCTATCCAAAGATAAATAGAGGAAAGTTGATAAGAAAAATTAAAATTTTGTATTTATCCAAAGATTAGTGGTGGAAAAGTTGATAAGAACTGTTAGGTTTTGAGTTTATAATGTTGGCAAACCATTACAAAAACTGAGTCTCATTGGTTTAGAATGGTCTACATTGAAGTCCAAGACAAAAAACTCAAGTTCGGGATGAAAAAAAAATGAGTTACAAGCTGTATCGTTCGATTGGTACTCGATCGATCGAAAGTCACATATCAGCAAAAAATCAGCAAATGTAAAAAGGCCATAACTTGACCGTTTGAAGCTTAAATCGGGAACCGTTTTTTCCAGTGTTTAAATGAAATTATAAGATAACCTTAGAGAGGGTTTTCAAAGTTTTTTAAAGAGATTAGAGTGCATCCTATGCCTCTTTTTTAGATCTAGGTTTTTGTACCCAAAAGCTCTCTAATGTCTTCTACCGGTGTTATTCCTTGAAGAATCTCAAGATCTGGTGTTGTAGAAATTGCTGCATACAAGATCAACATTTAAAGAGATCCAAAACATTTGAGTGGAGTCCCAAAGTCATAAGTAAGTGAGCTTGTGTTGTTGCAAAGGCCAAGGAAATAAGTAGTTCGTGGACTCAGAGCTATCATGGGATCGTAGTAGTAAGTTTTCTACTCGAGGTAGCAATAAAATATTAGTGGTCTAAGTTCTATTATACAAACTTCAATTCTTTCATAGTAGATTTGCTTTTTACCTTGAGGATAGCTAGGTTAAATCCTCCCCAAATTTTTTACCGGTTTGGTTTTCCTGGGTCATCATATCATTGTGTTCTTTATATTTCTGCTACTTTGCATGATATGATTAGTTTGTTTTAACCTAGATCTGAATAATAAACCTAAGTATTTACTTGGTTAATTAATTAGGTTAAACAATCTAGTTTTACAGGGGTCTAAAAACGTACAAGAACGATTAAGATTTTGTGTCTATCTAAAAAAATTGCTTCAATTTTTGCTTACCTTTAAGTATATATAAAACTTGAGATTAGATCATAGGGAATAAAATCAATTGGAAAAAAAATTAAATTATAAATATTTTTGCTCCACCTCCCTCAAACTTCTCATTTAGACTATGCTCTCTCTATCATGAAGGTTATATTTTTTGTATTCTTAGTGTTTTTTTTTAGTGTATATTTTTAGTTGGTTTTGTTCTATAATGGGTTTAGTGATTTTTAAGTTTCTAGGTTTATTGGCATCCTTATTCAATAGGAAATGGGTTAGCTATGGAAGCTATAATGGAAGCACCAGAGTGTATTATACTAGGCCAGATTGTGTGGATACTTTATGGATGCCTACAATGAAAGTTGCAAGTTCTATTTTTCTCTCCAAGGTTATTTAACTCCATCCTTTATTCTTTTTTTTTTTCTTTTTTATTTCATTATTTTCATAAAATACATCATATTTTTTATACTACAAGTAACAATTGGACTCTTTGTAGCTATAGAGTTCGGAGGAAACTTTGAAAAGCTTAGTTACTATAAGCTTGAATTATCAGAACATAATTAGATAGATCTTCATCAACCATAATCTATTGGGATATGATCGCAACAAAGATTACTCAAGAGGGATAAAAATGTAGTTGGCCTAGCAAGTTTAGGTCAATTGAAATATACACTGGAATAAAATAAGAAAATAATTGCTAAAAAAATATACACTAGGAGACTCCCCTCCTTTTATATCCCCTTTCTTTGTATCATAGCCTTCCATCTATATGCCTCCAGGCGTTCCTAAGGATACTTGTCCCATCAACACTTTGCTGAAGGTGGTGGAAAAGGCTGTTAGTTGTGAAGTTACTGTTTAGGAGTAATTTCCTTATTTATACAACTGATAAGGTTGGTGCAGGACATTTAATGCGGAGGGGGAAATTGTTCCTTCCAAGAAACTTCCTCCTTTCTTCCTTGCCTTCACTGCTACCCCTTCTCCTTACCCTAGAACATCACAAGACGCCTGTTGCTTTGATTATGCTTCCATCCTCGGGTGGGTGAAATCTTCAGAGTGTAAATTACCTGTAAATGTAAAAGTTTACATATAAATTACCTGTGTCTAGCCATTTTGATATTGCCATAAGTGAGAAAATAGTCTGCAGAATCAATTAAGAACATCAAATCAAAAAATACATCAATAATTAAGATGAATTGCATTATGCAAAATATTTTTAAAAAAAATCATAAAATTTAAGTAATAATTGAACTACGTTAATTTTGGTTTTTTATTTATTGATTTTAGCATTCTTAAATAGTAGAGTAAAGTAGACTTAGTACAGTTTTAGTTCGACTCAATTTCTCTTGGATTCAAACTTAATTTGTGGAGGTGTGAAAAATAATCACGCTAACTCAATCAAATATCACGTTGTTGTTGTTGTTGTTGTTGTTGTTGTTGTTGTTTTTTTTTTTTTTTTTTTTTTTTTTTTTTTTTTTTTTTTTTTACGTTTAGTAATTTGGTTTTTTTTATTGATTGATTTTAGCATTCTTAAATAGTTTTCAAATATCAAGTTGCTTTTTTTTTTTTTTTTTTAATACGTGTAGCAATTTGATTTTTTTTATTGATTGATTTTAGCATTCTTAAGTAATTTGTTCTAGTCCCGTGTGTTGTACAGTTTTAGTCATTAATTTGTTCTATATATATTTTTTAAATAAACAATAACTAAATGAATACTTTTTTTTATGTGAACCAAACGAATCATTATTACATCATTTCATAATTTTTATCTTACATAATTATATATATATATATATATATATATATATATATATATATATCATATATTATTATATAATAAAAGTTGAGCTTAGAAGCTGTAGTTGCGCCATATGGCTTCATCAAATTGCAAAAAAAAAATGTTTTTAGATTTTAAGAAAAAATATATATAATTTTTCTTCTGCTATAATTTCTAAGTTGATAAAAATTTTAATTTGATTACAATCCAAATTCTCCATTTAATTTATCAAATCCTTATTTTTTTTACGTGTAGTGTTGAAATAAAATTAGATTAACATTATTATTTTTATTTGTAAGGATATATTTCTTAAATTAAGGGATAATATTTAACATACAAAAATTTAATTCAGATAAAATTTTATCATCTAAATTTTATAATTTTAATTCTACTCTAACTAAAAGTCTATTTTAAAATTTTTCTAAATTTAAATCCCATCCCATGTTTTCATTTTTTTTATTTTCCTCAAGTTGCAACCTACATAAATCTCATCCCACGTTTTCATTGTTTTTGTTTTCCTCGGGTTGCAACCTACATTTTATATATTAATTGAAGAGGGTAAAAATTTATGTTGACAGATCTCCATGAAATGGGCCTAACGATTCCATATCCGTGGGCCAATAGTGGACAGGCCCATCGCGTGCAAGGTCTGTTATGGATAGATCTTGCATGAACTAATGCAACAAGGATGAATCGAGCACCCATGTGGCAGCCAGAAACCCTAGATGGGAAGTACTTGCGACACACACTTTGCCACCATGGAATCCTAAGGTAAATGGAATCCTAGCACAAAGAGGATTTCGAAAGATACACGCATTAATGAAGATCTTCTCTATAAGGAAATGTCTTGTCCATCACGTTTGGGATAATTGAAGAGGATTCCTATAAGGAAAAGACTTCAATACCAAGAAAGAGATCTCAACCTTCTACTACTATAAAAGCCCCAATGCCCTAAAAAAAAAGGTACGCATAATTTACTCTTCTCTAGCACTCTAGATTTGTGAGGATAGTTCTAACTTGACATTCGGAGGGTATTCGGCCGGTACTACGCCGGTGCTCTCTTTTAGGTCTTCTCTCTTTGGTTGTGAAGGTATCGTTACGAGCGTGAGAAGATCATGTAGCTCACTGGTGATTTTCTCGACATTATCAATTGGTGTCGTTTGTGGGAAAGTATACGTCGATTGGCCATAACATCGCTTCCTGGACATAGAGTTGCATGGTACTCACTCGCTCAATGGCGACAACCAACAACATTCAAGGAGACGAACCGCAATCCACTGCCCTGGAGAGACAAGTCCAAACCTTCATGGCTGTAGTGGAACGTCTCACCAAACAGAATCATGATCTGGAAGAATAGCTACGCCAAAAGAATGTTGGGCACGACACTCAAGAGGAGGACCAAGAAGGTACCAGTGCCAAGCGAAGAGACCGAGAGGGGCCCGAAGGTAGTAACACCCCAAGCAAACCAAAGCGACAAAATATGAGCCTCCCATCCCTCACGAATGTGGCTCCACCGCCTATTGTCGTTAAGATCCAGGCAATGAAAGAACAGATGGAAGTCATGATGAACGCCCTCAAGGGACGAGTGTCTAGTGATCTTGATGACTTAGTCAACTGAATCAATTCATTGTTCACTACCCCCGTTAATTCCTTCCCCCTACCACATAAGTTTCGTATGCCACAAATAGATAATTACGACGGAGTCAAGGACCCTCTAGATCACCTAGAGACCTTCAAGACCTTGATGCACCTTCAAGGGGTAGTAGACGAAATCATGTGTAGGCCCTTCCCTACAACGCTAAAAGGCCCTGCAAGGGTATGGTTTAGTCAACTGACATCGAACTCTATCAACACTTTCAAGGAGCTAAACGCTCAATTTACTGTACACTCTATTGGGGGACATAGGTATAAGAAGTCCATGGCGTGCTTGATGAGTATCAGGCAGAGAGGGGACGAGACGCTGAGATCCTACATAACCCGTTTCAATAAGAAACGCTCTCGATCAATGAAGCCGACGACAAGATACTTGTAACAGCCTTCACGAATAGGTTGCGAAAGGGTAAGTTTTTGTTCTCTTTATACAAGAACAACCCAAAGACCATATCAGGAGTACTCTACAGGGCCACCAACTACATGAATGTTGAAGACGCACTGTTGGCTTGGGAGGAAAAGCGCAGGAAAAGGGAGCGACAAGAAGACATATGGCAGGACCAAAGGTGGAAAATGCCTAAAACAGGAGATTGAAGAGATGAAAGGCGCTCTAAGGCCCCACGAGGGAGGTTTACAAGCTTCATCCCATTAACTGTCCTAGTAAACCAAGCCCTAATGCAAATCAAGGACGAGAGGGCTCTAACCTTTCCCGGAAAGCTGAAGGGAGATCCCAACAAGCGATCTAGAAACAAATATTGTCGCTTCCACCGTGACCACGAACATGACACAACCGATTGCTATGACTTGAAGCAACATATTAAGGCCTTTATTAAACAAAGGAAATTGCAGAAGTTCATCAGCAAGGAGAAAGCGGATCCACCTCCTCAAAAGTAGCCCTTCCGATGGGATAACTAGCGTCTTAAACCCCCTATCGGAGACATAAGGGTGATTGTAGGGGGAACATCGACTACTAGGTCGTCCAAAAAGGCTCGAAAAACTTACCTTAGGATAGTCTAGAACGTCCAGCTAACAAGCTCCGTGCCAAAAATAGTGTGGAGAGAAGGCCCCATCATCGAGTTCTTGGAAGAAGATGCGCGACATCTTCACCACCCACACAACAATGCACTTGTTATTAGCATACGAGTGAAAGACTACAACATGCACCGGGTGTTGGTCGACAATGGCAGCTCGGCAGATATCCTATACTACCTGGCATTCCAGCAAATGAGGGTTGACAGAGAACGGTTGATACCGACGAACGCTCTGCTGGTTGGTTTTGGAGGAACAAGGGTATCCCCATTGGGCATGGTCACACTTTCCGTAACAGTAGGTGATTATCCTCAGCAAATCACTAAGGATGTGACATTCCTTGTGGTCAACTGCTTGTTCACTTATAATGCTATCCTTGGATGACCCACCTTTAACTCATGAAGGCGGCAACATCAACATACCACCTAATGATCAAGTTCCCTACGGATTATGAGGTCGGCGAGTTACGAGGGAATTAGGTGGCCACACGCGAATGCTACATTGCCATGCTGGAGATGGAAGATCACCGGCAGACCATGTGCATAGAAGAGCAACGGACCATAGCGGAGTCGATTAAAGAACTAGAAGAGGTAACCCTTGATGAATCAAGACCTGAACGGACGACTAGAATAGGGACATTGGCCAACCAGCCAATACGCCATGCCCTTGCAGCATTCCTTAGGATGAATCAAGACGTGTTCGCGTGAAGCCACAAGGACATGCCTGGGATTAATCCCTCAGTCATAGTTCACAAGTTGAATGTGATCCCAGCATCCTCACCCATCCGATAGAAAAAGTGGGTGTTCATTCAGGAGCGAGACAAAGCGATAGCAGAAGAGGTCAGGAAGCCGCTGGAAGCAAGTTTCATTCGAGAAGTATACTACACTGACTGGTTAGCAAACGTGGTTATGGTCAAGAAGGCTAATGGGAAGTGGTGAATGTGTGTCGATTTCCCGGACCTCAACAGGGCATGCCCAAAGGACAGTTACCCACTCCCTCGAATAGATACCTTGGTAGACTTGACGGAATAGTTTTTTTTTTTTTTTTTTATGTGAATAGATTTTTTATGTGAATAGATTTGTTGAACATATTTTTTTTTATGTGAACAAATTTTTTTATCTGAACATATTTGTTGAACAGATTTTTTTTTTTTTTTTATGTGAACAAATTTTTTGCACAGGTTTTGGATTATTACTGTTTGGGTGAACAGTTTTTTTTTTTTTTTTTTTATAAAGTTTATGTTGAGTAGATTTTTTTTATAGGTTGAATAGATTTTAAAAAAACAAAAACAAATTGTTAATGTTTCAAATCAAACCGACCAAACCGATTAAACCAAGCCGATCAAACTGCACTGCTATAGGTCGGAAAACTAACCCTAATCGGTATGCATTAGTTTTAATTATTATAAAACCGATCCCTATCGGTTTGGTAACAAATTTGAAGCCGACTGAATTGCGCACACCTGCAGTGGAAGTGCACGAGGTTCTGTCATGTAGTAATTTAATAGAGTAATTTTGCAAAAACATGGGCTAGCATTTAAAATTAACAAAAGATTTTTTCCAAAATCAAAGTTCATAGCAAGCCCAAGCCCATTTTTAACCCCAGCCGAACTCTAATAAGTACTCATAAGTAATAACTACAATTAATGCCAGCTACAACTAACGTAGTGGCTTTGAAGTTCTCTTTAACACAACCCTCTCCTCTTCATGTTTATTACAAAAGCCAAATTCTCCTCAATTACACCAACTCATCACTTTCTACCTCTTGCTATCCTGAGTTCCAACCTTTCACTTTTCTGTTTCAATCTCAGTATTAAGGTAATGACTTCTAAGGGCCTCAAATACATGACCGAGATGCTCTCTATGCTTGACATCAATTTTGCCAAGTCTGTAAATCTATATAACTTTGTTTCTCTTAAAAATAAAATGTCCATTTTTTTTCCATAGAAAGTAGCTCTTCAAAGACTTTTTTCTGAAAAATTTCTTCCCAAAATTAAATGGAATTTGAACTTTGGGTTTCTATGTGGTCTTTTAACATTTTGAATGATGATTCCAAAAATATAGGACCGACCTAGAAGATCAACCTCAAGCACAAAGGTTGACCTTTCAAGGAAAAAAAAGAACCTACTTTTGGGTTTTTTATTTTATAATTTTCTTTTTTCATGGTGTAGTTAAATTCTGTTAATTTGTAATCCATATCCATCAATATCCAAATTTCTGTAAATACAAATGGATCCCACAGATTTAGGATTGAAGCCAAACACATAATCTGCGCATGACATATAAAAACTAAGGAACAAATACTTGAAAGTATTAAGAAGAATGTAAAGTCTTGAGTCGAGTTTCTTTTGGTGCAGGTAGTTGTCCAAGGCTTCAAGTAATTGGCAATGATCTTGGGTCTAGGTAACATTAGTCACGTAAAATAAGTGTAGGGACATAACTAGAAGTTTAAGACTCTAAGGTAGTGTGTGCAATACAATTATACAACATGTGTAGAGGTGTATGTGTTCATGACTTTTTCTGGATGTTGAAGAAGCCACAAGATTTTTTGTGCAGATACAAGTAAATATCCCATCCAGGGCTTAACATTTGCAAAGTCCAAAATTAACTTTGTTATACATGATATGTATATATTCCACTCCATGTCTTCCCTACTCAAAATTTTCATGTGTTTTATGGTTGCCTTAGAAATTTTAATAATTTTCTGTTTGAGGTATGTGTGTGTGTATATATATATATATTTAATGATTTGTTCTAGGTATATTAGAGCTTGCCAGATGCATTTATCAATTTGGTTGTTAATACTTAGGCTCTATAAAGATTCTATAAACTTGAAAATTGTTAATAATAGTTCTTACCCTTCCAATCTTTAAACTTTAAAAAAATAAAAAATTGGTTGGATCATGGTCCCCTAAGACTCAACAAATTTCCAATAATTGTATTGTTTGCAGTTGCACCTTTCTCACTCTCAGTTGTGCATCAACTGTTGCTCAAGATGAGAGGGTTGGCATCTTTGTCCACTAAAGGTTACTAGGTTCGTTTTTTTATCCTCTTAATTTTAGTTTAGTCAAGTAGCCTAAAAAATTAGTGCAACTACTAATTCTTTAAATTTTTTTTTTTATAATTATTTTAGTTCTAGAGTTTGAATCAGTTCAAATTAGAAAATGCAACTTAGCATATGACATTCTTTGAATATGTTTGAAAAAAATTGCTACCAAATTTTGTCTCTAACGTTCCTTCTCTTGACTAAATGAAATTCTTTTTGAATTTATTAGTTCTCCAACTTGGATCATGATTTTAATAAAGTTGATCTATGAATGAAAATTCACAGTCTTCTTTTTAAAATTTTCTTTTAGGCCTTAACCACGGTGGTTGATTACTACAAAGGCAATTCTTCAATAACTAATGACATATTTGCAACACTTGGATTGAAAATTCATGGTGGCAAAAATGTCCCTTATGTGTAGGACATTTTCAATAAATTAGGTCTTGGTATGTATTCAATAAATTCTTGAGAAATATATAATGAGAGTGTTGAAGCATTTTAATATTAAATAATTAAAATGAATAAATGTTACAACATAAATGTAAAGATATGGGAGTAAATATGGAAGATGAGTAGTTGGTGAAAATATTTAATCCCACATTGAAAAGGAGAGAGACTATTTTATTCTTTTTAATTGTGGTTATTAATGGGCTAACATAAATTGTCTTAAATATTGGGTGAAAGTTCAAAAAGTGTGTAAAACACCTATGAACGTTTAGACCCCCAAATATAAAAAAACCAACACAAGCTTATAATCAAACAATATATGTACGGAAAACGAAATATAAGCTATAACCAAATTGGTAACACACTCTAAACCATAATTAATAACCAACACAACAACAATTAAATGGTAAAGAGAAAGGGAAGAAATATTCTCTAGCTTACCAGATCCTGTAATCACCCATTGCATCAACCAAAATGAATTGATTCCTTCTAAACTGCTTTCCAAGCACTAATATACCTCCTCACTAATATGGGTAAGGTGAGATAATAATTTGGCTAAATGTATCTCTCAAAGATATGTCAATGGAGAGGGTGAGAGTAGAGGAATTTAGAGAATCAAATGATGAAAATTGTGGATGAGTCAATCTTGTTTTTCTCTAGGGTTTATCTCTCAAAATTTTCTCTGAAAACTCTTAACATTTCGTGGGTATAAGGGTATTTATAGTACAGTGTATGAGGAATGCAAAAAGTCATTTTTCAACAAACAGGGCATTTTGGCGACTTGACCTCGTGACTAGAATGAGTCGCGAGCTAATTGCCTGGCCAGACTGGAAGTTTTGTCTTGTAGTGCTCCAGCTGTTGTGACCCTTCAGCTCCCTTGCATGCTTTACACGTGTACCACCTTTAGCGACTCGCCAGTCGCGAGATTCAGTCATGAGGCCCTTCTTAAGTGTACACTTCTTGAGCCTTCTTTACACTCTCTCACACACTACCCTTACATAATTCCCACCTAAATACAGGGTATCTAATTGCTAAATTACAAGTAAATTTGGCATGGAATAAAGCAAACACATGATTGAATAAATTCAACCTTACATTGGGCTAGATATGTGCACAAGAGAGAGGTGAAGGGTGGAGGTATCAAAAATGGAAATGAATCAGCCTCTTGGATCCTCCTACTTGATAGCCCATTCAAAGTAATTACCATATCCGTTAGTGTGTAAATGGCCCGAATTAGTACTCCATTTTTATTATGGAAAATGAAGAGCCATTAACCCACTTAATGAACTATCCGTTTGGGCTTTTTCATTCTTCAGAAACTCCTTATCTCCATTAATTGTGTAACTTTAACCCATCAGATTAATATCCTGTAATTAATCTTGTAACACTCACTACATCAGAATAGTGGACTAATTAAACAAATTAATTTGGGTAGTAATTTCGTGAGACCCATTGAGCCTATAAATAGACTTATTCAAAACCAATCCAAGTTACTGAAAAAAATACACTAAAAAAAATAGAGAGGTTCTTGGCAAGGAAGTGTGTTCCTTTTGGTGAAGTTTTGGGCTTGAACACTTTGTGCAGAGGTTGTTCTACCCATACGACACTTGTTGGGCTATTATATCTTGGGGGAGACAAGTCAGATAAGGTCTGTACCGGTTACAAAGTTTAGCCAACCAAGAGCTTGAATCTCCTTAAAGAGAGCGAGTGTCGCGCCTCAGTCCAAATAGTGTTGTGTAATTTTTCTCATTGAATTAATAATATTTAGAAGTACTATTTAGTTTCTCGTTGTATTATTTTCATTATTATTGTGTTTTGCACCAACAATTTTAAGGAAATTCAACACATGGAGCCTACACAAAAGAAACCAAATGAGCCTGTTGGAGATCTCAACAAACCCTTTCACTTTAAAGGAGCCCACTTCAAAAGGTGGAAAGGAAAGGTCCTCTTCTACTTGAGTCTTCTCAAAGTCGCCTACATCCTCACTAACAAGAATCCATCAAAGGTTTCTACCAATGAGATGAGTGAGCAAGAATTTAGTCTCCATCAAGAAAAAATAGATAAGTATACAAAAGATGAATATAATTGTCGCTCTTATCTTTTGAATTGTCTTGATAATCATTTCTATGATTATTATGATACAAATTATAATTCTACTAAGAAAATTTGGAAAGCTTTACAAAGCAAGTATAATATCGAGGAAGCAAGTGCAAAGAAGTATGCTGCTAGTAGATTTTTTCGTTACCAAATGGTGGATGGAAAATCGATGGTGGATCAAGCACAAGACTTTCAAATAACCGTTGCAAAATTGAGATCCGAAGCCATAAAGATTGGAGACAATTTGGTGGTAGTTAGCATAATTGATAAACTACCACAATCTTGTAGGGAGTTCCAAAATACTTTGCGGCACAAACAAAAGGAGACATCCTTGGAGACTTTGATCACACACATCCATGTGGAGGATGAGGCTAGAGGACAAGATGCACTCATGACATAAGATAGTAATGGTAATTCCACCACAAAGATAAACCTTATTTCAACCAATGATAGTATGCTCAAAAATCATTTTCTTAGAAATGGCCAATTGAAGCCTAAAAATGGAGCCTTTAAAAATAATAATAGGCCTCAAGGAAGGGGAAATCCAAATAAAAATTACAATAAGAATCAAGGATCCCCTTCACAAGATCAATTTAATAGATCCTGTTTTGTCTATGGAAAGAATGGGCATATTGCTCGATTTTACAAATTTCAGAAACGTGAATCTGTCCTACAGGCTAACGTAACCGAAGACTCTTTAGTGGCTATGATTACAGAAATCAATATGGTACAATATGTTGAAGGGTGGTGGGCAAATTCTGGTGCTAATAGGCACGTCTGCTATGATAAAAATTTGTTCAAATTGTACACTCCTTTTGAAGAAGAAAAAGCTGTTATGCTTGGTGACTCTAGCAAAACCAAGGTTCTTAGGAGTGGTGAGGTTGAATTGAAATTTACTTCTGGACATGTGCTAACATTAAAAGATGTACTTTACACCCCGTCCAATTTTTTGTTTAACAAGGTTAGCTTCAAGCAAACTATGGAATCTAATAATTATGTAATCACTAAAAATGGATTATTTGTGGGCAAGGGTTATGCTTGTGATGGAATGTTTAAATTGAATGTTGAGAATAATAAAGCATCTACCAGTTCAGTCTATATGCTTTCTTCTATTAATTTTTGGCATGCTCGTTTATGTCATATAAATAATAGATATGTGGGAATCATGAGTAGTTTAGAATTAATTCCAAGATTGTTAAAAGATTTTTGAAAAAATGTGAAACTTGTAGTCAAGCTAAGATTACAAAAAGTCCTCATAAAAGTGTTGTAAGAAATACCGAATTGCTTGAGTTAATTCACTCCAATTTATGCAAATTTGAGGGAATTTTAACTCGTGGGGGAAATATTACATAAAATATTACATACTACACCTTTTGATATGTGGAAAGGACATAAGTCAAATTTGAGATATTTGAGAGTATGGGGTTGTCTTGCTTATGTAAGGCTTACTGACCCTAAAATACATAAATTAGGTATAAGAGCTACTACCTGTACTTTTCTTGGATATGCAATTAATAGTGCAGCCTATAGATTTTTTGATCTTAAAAACAAAATAATTTTTTAATCTGGTGATACAATTTTTCATGAAGAAAAATTTCCTTTTAAATTGAAAAATAGTGGGGGTGAAGAAAATATTTTGTCACAACTTAGTTCTTCTACTTCTCATTTACAAAATCAAGAAAATTTTGAAATGGAACCTAGAAGAAGTAAAAAAAGCTAGAGTTGAAAAGGATTTTGGTCCTGATTACTATGTTTTTAACATTGAGGAAAATTCCCAAAATTTAAAAGAGGCTTTAACATCACCTGATGCTATACTTTGGAAAGAGATTGTAAATGATGAGATGGAATCTCTAATTTCTAATAGAACTTGGAAATTAGTAGATCCTCCACTAGGTTGTAAGACCATAGATTGTAAATGGGTCCTTAGAAAAAAGTTGAAATTGGATGGATCAATAGATAAGTTTAAAGCTAGACTTGTTGCAAAAGGTTTTAAACAAAAAGCTGATCTTGATTTCTTTGATACATTTTCTTCGGTAACAAGAATTACATCTATTAGATTGTTAATTGCTATTGCTGCAATTTTTTATTTGAAAATTCATCAAATAGATGTAAAAACTGCTTTTCTAAATAGGGACCTAGAGGAAGAGATTTATATGGATTAACCCGAAGGCTTTGTAGAGTTTGGACAAGAAAGTAAGGTACGTAAGCTAACTAAATCCATATATGACTTAAAACAAGCACCTAATTTGTGACATGAAAAGTTTGATTCCTGCATGATTGAGAATGGTTATAAATCAAATGAATGTGATAAAGGTATTTATTCTAAATCATGGAATAATTTACATGTTATTATTAGCCTCTATATGGATGATATGTTGATTTTTGGCTCAAATATGCATGTTATAAATAAGACAAAAAATATGCTTAAAAGCCATTTTGATATGAAAGATCTTGGTGAGGCTAATTTTGTTTTGGGCATGAAAATTATAAAAACATGTGATGGAATATTTTTTGATCAATCACATTATGTTGAGAAAATATAATTTTCATGATCACAAAAATGTAGCTACTCCTTTTGATTCTAGTGTTCATTTATTTCCTGTGAATAATGATGATGAGTTTTTTAATCAAAAGAATTATGCTAGCATCATTGGTAGTTTGTGTTGTGTTACTGATTGTACTAAATCTGACATTGTATATGCAGTAGGAGTGCTCAGCAAATTTACTAGCAAGCCTAGTAAAGATCATTGGCTGGCTATTAAGCGAGTCATTAGATATTTAATTGGTACCAAAAACTATGGCTTATTTTATAAAAAGTACCCTGCTGTGATTGAAGGTTTTAGTGATGCTGATTGGAATACTTTGTCAAGTGATTCTCTCTCTACCACTAGTTGTATTTTTTACCTTAGGTAGTGCTGCTATTTGTTGGAAATCTAAAAAGCAAACAATAATTGTCAATTCAACAATGGAAGCTGAATTAATAGCATTAGCATCAGCTAGTGAAGAGGCAAATTGGCTTAGAGATTTGTTATATGAAATTCCACCTTAGCAAAAGATAAAGTTTGGAAGACATCGAGGGAGATGAAATTAAAGTCAATTGAATCATGAGCCATGTATGAGGATACCCAACCCAAGGACCAGAGATCCTGAGAATTGGGTTCAATGGGAAAAACGAATCATATGATGGTTGTAAGAAATGCACAATTTATTTTTTTAATTATTTATTTTGTAAATAATTTTTTAATTGTTCATCCCTATGATATAATTGCATTTATCCTGTAATGTGGAGAGGTTGAGTAAAAAACTCTTAATGAAATTTGTAGCTCGTATGAGTGGGGTGTTGGTTACAGGAGCACTCATGACAAAATTTCACTTATGTGAGTGTGGGGGTGGGGCCGCTCCCTATGAGATTTGGACTTAATCTCAAATACACTCATGAAACTGAGATCAGCACACGGCCGTAAAATGCTAGCTATCAAAGCTCATGTTAAGACCTGGGTTGTTATGTGTAAGCAGTGATACTTATTTTCCCTAAAACAATCATAGTTCAAGTTGGAGACCATTACGACTCTAGAGTTGAGATCGATGTTTTACTAAGTGAAGGTTCAATGCAAAGCACACCTTCATGATGCATAGTAATCCGTCTTTGCCTAGTAATCTTTCTTTAGCTAAAAATTTTAATATTAAAATGAGTAGGGGATTGTTGAAGCATTTTAATATTAAATAATTAAAATGAATAAATGTTATAATGTAAAGATATGGAAGTGAATATGGAAGACGAGGAGTTAGTGAAAATGTTTAATCCTACATTGAAAAGGAGAGAGACTATTTTATTTTTTTTAATTGTGATGATTAATAAGCTAACATGAATTACCTCAAATATTGGGCTAGATATGTGTGCAAGGAGGAGGTGAAGGGTGGAGGTGTGTAACTCCAGCCCATCAAATTAATATCCAGCAATTAATCTTGTAACACCCACTACATTAGAATAATGGACCTAATTAATCATATTAATTTGGGTAGTAATTTCGTGAGGCCCATTGAGCCTATAAATAGACTCATTCAAACCCAATCCAAGTTACTGAAAAAATACACTAAAAAAAATAGAGAGGTTCTTGGCTATTAACTCCTTATCTCCATTAATTGTGTAACTCCAGCCCATCAGATTAATATCCAACAATTAATCTTGTAACACCACTATATCAGAATAATGGACCTAATTAATCAGATTAATTTGGGTAGTAATTTCCTGAGGCCCATTGAGCCTATAAATAGACAGATTTAGACCCAATTCAAGTTACTGAAAAAATACACTAAAAAAAAATAGAGAGGTTCTTGGCAAGAAGAATGTTTTTTCTGGTGGAGTTTTTGGACTTGAACACTTTGTGCAGGGGTTGTTCTAGCCATACGACACTCGTTGGGCTTTTGTATCCATGGAGAGACAAGTCAGATAAGGTCTGCATCGGTTACAAAGTTTAGCCAACTAAGGGCTTGAATCTCTTTAAAGAGAGCGAGTGTCGCACCTCGGTCCAGATAGTGTTGTGTAATTTTTCTCATTGAATTAATAATATTCAGAAGTACTATTCAGTTTCTCATTGTGTTATTTCCATTATTATTGTGTTTTACACCAACAGAGAGTTCCAAGTAGAAGACTTGGTCTTGGTGCCAAATGATATATTTATTAATGCATTTGGCCATAGATAATGAATATTAGAAGCTTCAAGGATGCTGAAGACTCATAATAAATGAATCCTTACAATTCTGTTAATAAGTTGAACAATGGTGAGATATCACCCCGTTTCTTTTTCTTTCTAAAGATGGTTGTGGTTAAAGAAAATTATCTTCCTTCTAGACTCTATTCCATAGTGATACAATGATTGGGAAATTATGGTCTCGTTTGGTAATGGTGTTTAAACAGCGAAAACTGTTGCTTAAACACTACAACATGTATTTCCACAAAACATAAACAACGTTACTAGAAATCTTTTACCAAACGGGCCCTATGTGTTAGGCATAATTTGGTGGTTTATATACAGGAATTTACTACTCTTATGAGCACTAGCAGGGATATTTATTAAAAAAATCAATACCATGTAGCTCCTTGAGAATTAGTATCTTTGTTGTCGCTGGCTGAAAAGATTCAAGAATTACTTGGAGGAATGTACTTTATAATGATTTGGCAATTTAAGGGAATTTTTGCCTATGTTGATGAAATATAAGTTTTCATATCTATTACTCAAACTATTCATTGCTAGATAGGAGTTAGATTAATACTCAGAAACCAATCCAATTATATGCTTGCTCTCTTTCAATGGATGTGAAAATAATAATTGTGCAGGTAACTTAACTGAAATAATTAAATAATTGTGAATTCACTACGCAACACACATATCCTTAATTATGTTATAGTAGTTTATGTTTCTTTTATTTTTCCGCTTTTTAAAATTTTTAATATATTTGAAGTTAATATTATACCACAAGATTAAAATTTTTTTATGGATCATAAAAATTAGTTAGAAATTATTTCAAAATGAAATTTCAAAGTAACTGCGCATCGCACGGGATATCATCTAATAATAATAAAAAGTTAATTCTAAAAACTATAGTTGCGTTAATTGGCTACACTAAATTTGTAGAATTTTTTTTGTTGGTAAAACAACTTCATTGTTTTTATCAATTTTTTCCTCTAATACTTTATATATTTTTATAATAAGATAAAAACAAAAGCTTAATTGTTGATTTTTTTTTTTTTTTTCATTTTGTTGATATCAATTTTTTTTCCTATCATAATTGATTTAGCACGACTTAAACATTAAAAAACTAAACCATTACATTATGGAATCGAATATAATAATAAATTATAGATATGGAAATATGGTATTAAAAAAATATCTATTTAGTAGATGTCCTTAAAGTATTTGTTAATGGACAATTTTAAGAAAGTTTTGACACATTGTTTACGGAAAATATAAAAAGTCTTGAAATAAATCAATTACTTTTTTCTTTTATCATAGAAAGTTTCTAAAAATATTTTATAAACCAATATTCTTAGGGCATTACTTTTCCCAATAAAAAAAAAATCCGAACATATGTAAATTTTAATGTTTAAATTAAATTATTTATAAGTTTGTCAATTTTTGTATAAATTATTCTTCAAAGATTATATATGCTCTATTTAAAATAAATAAATAAATAAATAAAAACTAATCAATTCTCTAACGGAATATTCCTTTCCATAGACTTATAGGTATGTATTTCTCTTCTCTATTTTTGTTTTTGTTATTTTTGGTTTTAATTTTAGCTCGCCAAAGAAATACTATTTAACGGATGTGAAATCTATGGTAAATGCTTGGTCAAAAAGCTGCTGTCCAAGTTTTTATGGGTTTAAATTGCAAATGCAAAGTGAAAAATAGCTTTAGGAATGAGAATGACAGATAATTAGAGGCCGTTTGGTCACCGAATTTAAACACTAATGTTCAAAAATAAAAACACGCGTTTGGCAACATATCTGTGTTCAGAGTTGCATGAAAATTGTTGTTGAAAATATGGTTTTTAAATGATACTTTTTGAAATCACATGTGACCTCTTTTTAAACAACAAACAACGTTTTTCAAACACCGTGAAAACCACCTTATGTGACATATTTGTGTTCAGTTCTCTTCCTCAAATTAGACCCTTTGCCCTCATCAAATAAAAAAAATTTATTTTGTATAAGGTATCAGCTTTTTTAAAAATCAAACACACACATACCATTTGACAAGCCTGACACCCTAGATGACTCCTTTGTTTTTATGGAGTTAACAATTATATGAATTGGGTTCCCTAATCCATTATACAAATTTAAGGATTAAAACTCAAGGAAACTTTTAAGGATTAAGACATTTCCGAAAGAAGATTTTGTTTAGAAATGATTGTCCCATTGTTAAAGACCATTTGATAAGGATGTTGATAATGTGGACAAAGAATTTTTTTTTTTTTAATTGAGAATAGTGGACAAAGAAGTTACTAATGAATATTTAGGAATAAAAGTTTAGAATGCATTCCCTAAAACATACATGAATATTTCGAAATAAAATTTTAGAATGCATTCCCTAAAACATAAATAGATGACATAACCTCCTCAAAAAATTCTAAAACATAATTGATCAACTGAACTGAACTAAGCATACTCCAAATCCCAGAGTAGCTGATCATCAATGGCGGTGAAATTTGCATCATCAAGGCGCTTCCGAGTTTTGATTGACTGGACTGGTCCCCAGCCATTTTCGGTTTTGTCCAAGTTCACAACCACAACTCTTGCTCTCCTTGCCCATCCAGCCAGACCATAAGCATGGTATCCAAATCCTCCACCATAACAGAGTTGCAAACCAAATAGTTCAGCACAGTAGTCATTGATGTGATCATGGCCAACAATAACAGCCTTCACATCTTTTGCACCAGCCAAGGATGTGAATAAGCCAGAGTTCACGGAAGGACCGCTAACACCTTCTTGTTGCACACCAACTTTTTTCGACAACATACTACTGTTAAATTCTGGCGGAGGAATGTGAAGGAATGTAAGTGCAGGTGCAGCTACTCTCAATTTTAGGGCCTCTGCATCGGCCATGTATTCTTGCTGCAATGAAAAAATGAGAAAAATTTTGTTAATACATAAATTTTCCATTTAGACAAAAGCTAAACTCTCTTTGTTTTCAAATGGCACAAAAACAAAAGATAAAAAGCATGGTAATCCTTGTATCAGTAATAATTAATCGAATGCATCTTATATGAGTTAAGTACCTGAAGCCTTTTAGAAGTCTGTAGGAGCCAAAATTGTTGAGAGTTTTTGACCCAGTTATAGCCATATACAATTCGATGAACCTCCGACAACCCTGGCGATGGAAAATCTCTATCCGCACAGCAGTCTGCATAATTGCCACTGTCTAGGAAGTAGAGATTGAGGACCGATTTGTTTTCAAACTTAGAGCCCTCAGCTCCACCAACTTCCAGGTTATAGTTTCCAAAACCTTCAATATAATCAGCATTCTCAGGATTAAATTTAGACACTGTGTTCTTTAACGTAGCCGTGTATTTCATTACGTCTTCCCTTGAGAGTGAAGATTCATCATCATGGTTTCCCATAATGACAGCCCATGGGATGTTGGATGCGATTGCTGGTGCAAATGCATCACTCAGAGACTTCTTTGGATTGGGACAGTCGAACCCATAGATATTATCTCCTGTTGCACATAATCAAATACTTCAATGGTTAGAACATGATGATTAAAAAGCTTAGTGAATTTGTGACTAAAAAAGAAGACTGCATTTTGAATTGTTATATGCCCTCAGTGTCAAAAGTAAAAAGAATCAATATTCTATATATAGCATCCTCTGTTTAGGGACGTAAACTATCCGACTTTTGAGAAGAATTGAATGTTCAAGCTCTGGCTCGACAATAAATATAAGAGGAAGCGTCCTATGTTAGCACAAACGAATCCCATACCTGTGAAAACAATGAGATCGGGATTCTCAGCAAGGATCGTGCGTTCGAGAAAGGCGGTGGTGTTGAGGTCAGAGCAATAAGGCTCTTCGCTCGGAAACACATCTTCACAAGTCGTGTTTTTGCCGTTTGCATAATGCATATCCGCCACTTGCAGTATCTTAAAGGTTCCATCTTTCCTAAAACGTAGTGGCATGTCAGCCAAGATGCCGATCGGGAACAAAATGAGACAGAGCACTACTGCCTCCACAAAATTTGAAGAACAACCCACTTTCATTTTTCTTCTTTCTAAGCACTTCCTTTCTCTCTTCTAAAACCCCAGTCCGAAAAATCTCACTTTGCTGTGCACTGTTCTGCTCTGCTGTGCTCCCTTTAAATAGGTAAATAAATCGGTGGGAATGGTGATTTGAATGTTGTATACAGTATACTTCTTCATCGAGAATCTCTTCCTTATAGAAATCGAGATCATGGGAGATAAGAATATAAAGTATATTCTCTCTATAATATTGAAGCTTATCGTTATCACAAAATTTTGAAAACAACAGATTTGCACTGGACACGGAAGAAGAGAGAGAGAACGAATAGATGTGTTGTACCCGTTGGTGTTGATTTTTTTTTCTTTTTCAAATATCTTTTTACCTTTTATTTTTCTGTACGCCATTAGTGTTTTTATTTTACATTTTTACCGTTAGTTTTTTTAATATGTAATCTACTAGCTAATTTTGGTATCAAATATAACTTTTTCTAAAAAATATAACATGGTCTTCTAAACATATTTGTTTGGTTTTTAATATTTTAAAAATTGTTCTAAGAAATGAGAGCTAAACATATTGTAGGGGTGATAGACCTAGTAGTATATATTGGGCCGTGGGCTATATCTGAGGATATTTAATAGTCTGAAGATAGGTAGACGTCATCGCAAAAGTCCATATTAGTAAATGAAGACAGGGGTCTGGTCATGAGGGTTCAGGAAAGAGGTCTAAGGACAAATGACACATCGGCTTGTCAGAGTAGAGGTCAGGAGGGCGGGCCTGCTGTCAAGAGTAGCATTCTGGGTAGTTCAACTGGTAAGGATAATCATCAGGGTTAAGGCAACGAGAAAGTAAGAAGTATTTAAGGAAAAGTTGTTGTCACCGCATTTAATACTATGTAACTAACTCCTTGGCCGCATTAATGTGGAGATGATATTTGAACAGTAATATTCAGTCTTATTGCTATCTCTAAAAACTTCAAAAGGGTGCAGATGGGACAAGGATAAGGGTTAGCTATCTAATCAACATTTGGATGACTAAGATGGAGCAAAGAAGGACAATATAAAGAAGAAAAATCCCATTGTTAGGGGGATCGGTGAATTTATAGAAAAACATTGTAGCAATAAGAACTGGACTTGTAATCATATTCAAAAGAAATATAAACAAAAACTAATCTCCTCAAATTGTGCTGAGGACGATTTTCTTTGAGTAAGTCCAATTTATCTTTGTTTTCTTGTCATCTGGACCCATTGTAATTGTTATCCAACTCATTAGAGCCTAGTTTTCTAACTCACTCTTTACAAATTCATTGTATTGGGCTCTTTGGGTTTAGATCCTCTGACTATTTAGGCTTAGGAACCAAATTTTGTCCTTATAATTGGCGCCATCTATGGGAATAACTTGAGCTTTAATGCAATAAACGTTTAACCATGGTGGGCTCTGGGCCAAACTTGGAGGAATCTATAGGGTCCCAACGTCAATATCATTTTCTCAATCTTGAGCAAAGAAGGGATCGGGAGGTTAGTGTGCATACCATCCATACTAGTAGAAGCCAATCTCGAAGTGGGAGTCACATCTCTCATGAAAAGAATACTAGAAGCCTGCAACTGGAGATTGACCATTTACGAAAGAGGTTACGCCACGAACGATGGAGAAGGACTCCTTTAAATTCTGATTTTTCTTCTGATGATGATAGAGATGGCAATTACAGATCTAGGTTGAGGACTCCCCATAGTGAGTCTTTCTCGTGTGATGAGGATCACCACCTTATAAGCACAAAAATAAAAGCCCGTCTTACAAAGGTTTGGGAAACGACACTATGAGCAGGGCATTAAACTAAATTTCCAAATCACATTTCACACACAGAATTGAAGGAGGAAAACTTCCTTAACGGTTTACTCAGCCAACATTCACCATGTATAATGGTCGAACAGACCCTAAAAAGCATGTGAGCCATTTTAATCAGAGAATGGTTGTTCACTACAAAAATGAAGCATTTATGTGCAAGGTATTCCCGTTCATTTTGGGGCCTGTGGCAATGAGATGGTTTAATGGCTTGGGAGTAAGTTTTATTAATTCCTTTAAGGAACTCACTCGAGCGTTCGGATTTCATTTTGTTACTTGCAGCAGAGTTGCCCAGTCCTTGGACTCTTTGTTGTCCATGATCATGCGAGAGGGAGAGACCTTGAAAACATACTCTGATAGATACTGGGAGATGTTCAATAAGATTGATGGGAATTTTGATGATGTAGCTATAAGGACCTTCAAGGTCGGCCTGCCCGCTAAGCATGATCTAAGAAAATCTTTGACAAGGAAGCCGGTTAGAAGTGTGCGTCAGCTCATAGACTGTATTGATGAATACAAGCGAGTTGAGGAGAACCAATAGCAAGGGAAGGGGAAGGCTAAGGTTGTCCCTCAAGATATGAGGGATTTCAGGTCAGAAAAATACAACAATAACCGGCCTTGAAGAGACTTTGCTAGGCAATCTGGGTTTATTGCTACTCAGGTGGTCAGCACAGTGTTCCGAGAGCCTGTACATCAAGTCTTGGAAAAAATTAAGAATGAGTCATACTTTAAATGACCAAATAAGATGGGAGGAGAACCTATGAAGTGCAACCAAAACTTTCATTGCCAATACCACCAAGAGCGAGGACACACCACAAAAGATTGTAAAATTTTGTAGAGTCATCTAGAACAGCTGGTTAGAAATGGAAAGTTAAAGCAATTTTTTTATCAACCCAGCAGGCAAGGAGGCTAAGCAGGATTGGGATCTCAAAGGGATGCTCCATCAAGAGCATCTTTGGGCACAATTAGCATCATTCTAGCTGCTCTAGGGAGAACTAGTTCTCATCCCTCTTGGGTGATGTCCATAGCTTGGCCACTCATAGAGGACTCCTCCAAATCGAAAAGGGTTAGGATAGAGGTCTGACCAGTTCTGAGTTTCTTTGTTGAAGACAAGGTTGGAACCATATAGCCACACAATGATGCCTTAGTGGTCACCCTTAAGATAGGGGGTATGATGTAAGGAGAGTGTTGATGGATCAGGGCAGCGAGACCAAAATCATATACCTTGATTTGTACAAGGGGCTAAAATTGAAGCCTGGGGATTTGACATGTTATGATTCACCTTTGTTAGGTTTTGATGGGAAAGTTGTTATTCTGAAGGGTCATATTAGACTACTAGTGCAAGCAGGTTCAGAAGTAGTGGAGGTAGACTTCATTGTAGCAGATGCTTACTCCCCCTACACTACCATTGTGGCAAGACCCTAGTTTCATGCCCTAAAGGCCGTCTCTTCCACCCTGCACTTGAAAGTGAAATACCCGTTCGGGGACCAAGTTGAGGAGTTGGTTAAGAGCCAGTTTGTGGCTAGGCAGTGCTTGGTGGCTGCAATTAAGCACAATTTGGAGATGGGTCCTCGACCTCTACTGATCAGGATTTATAGCAATTAAGGATGCCAATGTTATCTGTAGATGCGGTGTTAGAAGGGGCAAAGTGTGAGGAATTGGAGAAGGTGGTTATAGGTGATAATGATGAGAAGTTTTTCCAAGTCGAAGCTCAATTGCTCCCTCCAAAAAAGGAAGAGTTGATAGTGTTCCTTAGAGAGAATATTGATGTGTTTGCATGGAGTGCTTATGAAGCTCCTAGGGTGGATCCAAACTTCATTTGACACCATTTAAATGTCAACCTGGTTGTCATTCCCAAAAAGCAACCACATCAGTGCTCATCTAGAGAGCATTCTGATGTTGTCAAGAAGAAAGTGATCAAGCTTAAGTAGGCTGAGACTATTAAGGAAGTGTTCTAGCCTAAGTAGTTGGCCAATACAATGGTGGTGAAGAAGGAAAATGGGAAGTAGCGAGTATGTGTAGATTTCACAGATTTGAATAAGGCTTGCCCTAAAGACCCCTTCCCCATGCCTCAAATAGATCAGTTAGTGGATGCAACTATAGGTCATCCTCAGATGAGTTTCTTAAATGCCTTTCAAGGGTACCATCAGATACCATTAGTTTTGGATGATCAGGAGAAGACAGCTTTCGTTACGCCTACGGGAAAATACCACTACAAGGTAATGCCTTTTGGTTTGAAGAATGTAGAGTCTACCTATCAGAGAATGATGATCAGGATGTTCGAGCCACAATTAAGAAGAAATATTGAGCTTTATATAGATGATATGGTGGTGAAAATTAGGAAAAATTTCAAGCACGTTGGTGACCTAAGAGATATCTTTGGAATATTGAGGAAACACAAGCAATGCCTTAACGCTTCCAAGTGCTTTTTTGGTGTTAGTTTAGGAAAATTTTTGGGTTACATGGTCACGCATCGTGGAATTAAAGTCAACCCTGATCAAATTAAGGAAATTAATAGTTTGCAGCCACCTTGGAATCCCAAAAAGGTCCAGAGATTAACAAGAATGACTATCGCCATAAACCGATTTATCTCTCGGTCAGCAGACAAGTGTAGACATTTCTTTTAGTTGTTGAATAAGTGGAAGGGATTTGAATGGACTGAGGAGTGTGTCATGGCCTTCCAGCAGCTGAAGGAATACCTTTTTCCTCTGCCCATTATGTCCAGGCCCAAAGTGCATAAGGTTTTGTTTGCTTACATTGCTATGGCTTCCCGTGTAGTGAGCTTAATGCTGATACAAGTTGATAATGGTGTGCAAATGCCAGTTTATTATGTGAGGAATTCGTTGCATGAAGCAAAAGTTCGTTATTTACCACTAGAAAGGGCCATCTTGGCAATGGTACATGCTACACATAAACTCCCCCACTAATTCCAAGCTCATATAGTCGTTGTTTTAACCCAACTCCATCTTCAATCACTACTTTAGAAGGCTGATTACACAATAAAAATTGCCAAATGGTATGATTTTAGAGGCTTTTGATATCAAGTATATGCCTCGTACCTCTATTAAGGGCCAGGTCCTTGCTGATTTGGTGGCCGAATTTGCTGAGTCCCCACTGGAAAAGGAAGGAAAAAAGAAAACCATGGATGAAAAATCAGTTGGTGTGGTCTTCCTACAAGAGCCTTTATCCTAGAGGGTATACGTTGATAATGCAGCAAATCAAAGAGGATCTAGAGTAGGCCTAGTTGTAATATCTCCTGAAAAGATCATTATTGAGAAATCGTTAAGGTTGGGTTTCTCAACCACAAACAATGTGAGAATGCAGGAGTATTTGAGTTAGATTAGACACTTACAATCAGGGTTTGAGTCTTTCCCCTTACAGCAAATCCTTAGGAGCAGAAATACGTACGCTGATTGTCTTGCCACTCTCATAACCTTCTTGGCATAGGACTTACCTCAGGTTATTCTTGTAGAGGACTTATGTAAACCTACTGAGATAAAAAGGGATAAGGTCCAGATTCATCAAATCAATGTGGGACCTAGTTGGATGGATTCTATTGTGCTATTTCTTAAAGATGATATTTTGCTCAAGGAGAAAGGAGAAGCTGATAAAGTGCGAAGGAAAGCTCCTTGTTTCTAGTTGTCCGAGGATCAAAAGTTATACAACGCTCTTTTTCGGGACCTTATTTGCTATGCATTCATCATGAGGCAATAGAACCACTCTTGGAAGAGTTACATGAAGGAATTTATCAGAGTCATACTGGGGGCAAATTATTGTCTCATAGGGCCCTCACATAAGGGTATTGGTAGTCAGGTATGCAAAAGGAAGTACAAGAGCATGTGAAAAAGTGTGACCAATGTCAAAGATTCGCCCCGATCATTCATCAGCCAAGAGGCGTCCTCAATCCTCTGTCCATTCCCTGGCCTTTTTCCCAGTAGGGATTGGATATTGTGAGTGTCCTCAATCCTCTATCCAGTCCCTAGCATTTTTCCCAGTAAGGATTGGATATTGTGAGGCCCTTCCCCAAGACAACATGGAATAGGAGGTGGCTCTTAGTCGGCACTAATTACTTAACTAAATGGGTTGAAGTTAAGCCACTAGCGAACATCAAAGATATGGATGCTAAGAGGTTTGTGCGGAAAAACATTGTTACTCGGTTTAGGATTCCTCACACCCTCATCTCGGACAGTAGGCTTCAGTTTGATAGCAAGGCTTTCAAAAGATACTGTTGTGAATTAGATATCAAGAATATGTATTCAACTTCAGCTTACTCACAAGGGAATGGGCAAGTTGAGGCTGTCAACAAAGTCACAGTAAATGGACTCAAAAAGAGGTTGGACGATGCCAAGGGTAAATAAGTAGAAGAGCTACCACATGTTCTTTGGGTATATCACACTACCCCTCATAGATCAACAGGGGAAATCCCCTTTTCATTGACTTATGAGGTCAAGGTTGTAATTCCACTGGAAACTGGATTTCCAACACTGAGGATGAGCTCGTTCACTTCGAGCAACAATGATGGACTATTAGAGAGGAGTTTAGATTTAATTGAAGAGTGAAGAGAAAATGTCATGGTTCAATTGGCTTATTATCAGCAAAAGATCAAGCAGGGGTACAACTCAAATGTGAGGTTAAGACCATTAGCGTTTAGAGATTTGGTATTAAGAAAATTCTTAGGTACTGCAAAGAACCTATCATAGGGAAAGTTAAGGTCCAATTGGGAAGGGTCATACCGTATCACCTCGGTAGCTAGAATAGGTGCGTATTACCTGGAAGATCTAGACGAAAATGTTGTACCGCACTCTTGGAATGTAAAGAACCTATGAAAGTATTATTATTAATAAAAGGCATTTCTGCCATGTTTTTATTTATCACATCATAAGTTACATTTATTATCTGTTCAAGTATTAAACAGAACCTTGGTCATGCCTGACTCCTCGGACCACATACCTTGGGTAAATTAATACTTCTTATTACTTAATTAAGTATTAAATAGAATCTTGATCATGTCTGTTTCCTCGAATCACATACTTTGGGTAAATTAATACTTCTTATTATTTACTTAAGTATTAAACAAGACCTTAGTTATACCTGGTTCCTTGGACCACATACCTTGGGTAAATTAATACTTCTTACTACTTACTTATGTATTAAATAAAACCTTAAGCATGCCTGACTCCTTTGACCACATACCTTAAGTAAATTAATACTTCTTATTACTTACTTAAGTATTAAACAGATTCTTGGTCATGCCTGACTCCTCGGACCACATACCTTGGGTAAATTGATAGTTTCTATTATTTGTTTAAGTATTAAACAGAATCTTGGTCATGTCTGGCTCCTCGGACCATATACCTTGAGTAAATTAATACTCTTCATTATTTGTTTAAGTATTAAACGGAACCTTGGTCATGTCTGACTTCTCGAATTACATACCTTGGGTAAATTAATACTCTTCATTATTTATTTAAGTATTAAATAGACTCTTGGTCATGCCTGGCTCCTCGAACCACATACCTTGGGTAAATTAATACTCTTCATTATTTATTTAAGTATTAAACAGAACCCTGATCATGTCTGGCTCCTCAGATCACATGCCTTGAGTAAATTAATATTTCTTGTTACTTTCTTAAGTATTAAACAGAACATTGGTCATACCTGGATTCTCAGACCACATATCTTGGGTAAATTAATACTTCTTATTAAGTATTAAACAGAATCTTGGTCATGTTTGACTCCTCGAACCAGATACTTTGCGTAAATTAATACTTCTTATTACCTGTCTAAGTACTAAACAGAACCTCGGCCATATTAGGTTCCTTGAATCACATGCCTTGGGTGAATTAGTACTCAGCCCAGCCATGCTGAATAGCAAAGACTCTCATTGTAGTAACTTAATTAAAGGGATACTCTTGAGCATCACTTAAAGCATTCGCAAATATATTTATGGTCCATTTGAGAGCTGATTATCACCTGCAACTCCTTAGATTTATTGTTAAATGGAGGGCTAGGTGGAGCCCTATATGGATAGATGCCTTACCATTGTGTGAAGTTAAAGGAAAATTCAACAATATACAGGATCCTTTGAGTTAACCATACTTAAGGTATGTCTTAAATTTTAAATGTACTTTGTTAAACATCATGCGCCAAAAAAAGTAAATAAATAATTAGCCTAGGGTTTTGTCCTTTGCATGGGGCGTGACAGTCAGACCCCCCCCCCCCCCTTGCTTAAAGAATTGTTAGGATTAAGGATGTGAAAATATTTCAAATTAGATTGTGTTTATACCAGTTAAGCACTGAGTGGAAGAGATATTATCTGTATAACCTTGCTCAAACGCAGTTAAGTATGAAAGAGTGTAGTGTTTTTTTATTTAAGTCCGACCTTGCAAAAGGTGAAATAAATACATCTTAAAGAAGATAAACTACAAACTAAGTAGAAGGGAAAGGCCTAAAGCATCTATTGTCAGGCTGATGACTTGGTCCAAGCATGTAAAGGTACGTCTTTTAAGTTAAAATCATTCTTTGAAAAAGATTGCAAATCTGGAAAGCTTAGCTTGTTTTATGGCTGACTATGCAACAGTTACACTACCATTTGTACAGATGGCTGTTGAAGTCAAGGATATGAGTATATCAATTAAGTGAATGAAATTATATCTCAATTAAGTGTAAGGCAAGACGAAGGTCATGTCAGAATTTGCACGAGTATTATGAATATGAAATAAAGCTTATAATTGTCATTAAATTGAGCCTTAAACAAGGCCAAATACTTACAACTTTGAAAAGTTAAGCAGTCATTACATATAAAAAAAAAAAAGAAAACAAAAACAACATGCTAAGATAAAAGTTGTATGGAGTTCAACCTAAGTCCTAATTGATCTTGAGAGGAGGGTTATCTTTCGCTGAAGGCTTGTTGGGTTTAGTACTTAAGGTTGTGGTAGAGGCTGGACCCTTTCCCTTAGGATCATCTTTTGTGGATATTGGAAGGGTTGCCAGGACGATCTCAAAATTAGAGGAGGCCTCGTTACCCTTCGAGGGATCCTTGGGCGCAGCTTCGGGTTTGGTAGCATCAAGAGCCACCCCCTTGGTTGTGTCCTCCTCCCTTACAAGTACCTCGGTCTATTTTTCCTCCCTGGAAGGACTGTTGGGCGAAAGGATGACCTCGGCAAGGCTGCTAGTGCAAGGGTCAGCCTCCTTGGAAGCAGTTTCAACTTGGGAGCTTGGAGGGACCAATTCTTGGATTGCGAGGGGGGGGGGGGGGGGTAGTACATGTTCTCAGCTCTTCTAAGTGTAGAGGAGGCCTCAACCCCAACCTAGTTGAGGACCTCATTCCACACCTGGAGGCAATAGATTCTACACACGCCCAAGACTTCAGCCTTGAGGGCATCCTCAATCTCAACTCCCCCCACCTCGTAGCCATCCTGTTCAACTTTTTCTACAGCCTTCTTAGCCTCCTCCAACTTTTTCTTAAGAACCACGATTTGCTCCTTGGCTATCGTTAGCTGGTCCTTAGTCTAGCGAAGTTGCCTTTATTGACCCTCTGCTTGCCTCTCAGCCCCTTCCAGGGTAGCTTCAGTGCTCATTTTGTCCCTGCCTGCCTCTGTCAGCTTTTTGTTCAGCTCCTGGATCCTTTTCTCGACCACATTAAAGGCATCCACGGCCGCAATGCGCCTCCCCTCATCATCCTTCATTTGTCTATGAGATCTGTTCACCAGATCCTCAGCCCTATGCACAACTTGGACAGCCTTAAAAAAAATAACAATAAAAATAAATAAATAAAAAATAATCCTAATAAATAAAATGAAGTAAAAGCATATATATGTATATGTAGTGATCAGTAAAAGTGATTTTTTTTTTTTTAAATGTTAAAATACTTACCAAGGCAAGATCCCTCTTCAAGCTAAGAAACACCTCGTGCTTCTTCATGGATCTAAGGTCGGCCATATCACTAGGCAACAGAAGGGCCTGCTCTAAAGCATTAGCCACATACCCCGCCTTCCCTTGTTGAAAATCCCTTATAGAGGCATCAGTGGGCAGTGGGGCTTCTGCTTCATCCAGTACTAAAGGAGCATTCCAAGCAAGGGCTTCTATATCCTCTGTACCATTCCACATGATAATGTATCAAAATAATTGCTACATGCTTCGGTTCTAATGAATTAGTAGTTGTCACTAGACTTTGTTGTCTCAGATTTTTTGTATCAGATTCTATGTGGCTGTGAAGGTGGAACCTTATGAAAATGACGGTGGAAGAGCAACGGAGGAGAGAGGAACGTGTAGTGGATGAGAAAGAGAGAGCAGAGAGAAAAATATACCTATTTTTGGGATTAGAGATAGGTATAGAATGTTATAAATAAGGATAATAAATAAGATCCTTATTAAAATATCAACATTAATGAGTTTATTTTTTTTACCGTTGAACTCATCTCACATATATATATATACACACACACACACTAGCCTCTAAGCATGCGCTCATGCGCGTGCTCAGAGGCTCTTTTATTTTTTTGAATAAAGGGTTGTATCTATTATAATATAGATTTTTCTTTTTTTTTTTATACGTACATGCTCAAAAGCTCTGTTATTTTTTTATTTTTTTTATAAAAGTTAATAATTTGCATCTATTATAATTTAGAAATATATATATATATATATATTCAAATAAATAAAAATGATAAATTTTAGAGATAAACAGTAATTGTAATTTCTTTTTTGAATGTGAATGGAAAAAATCCTAAATTTTAGGAATTCTCTTTTTGAATTCAAAATGAAATTTGTTATTTGACATTTATTACTCCATTTCTAAATGAAGTTACCCTTCATTAATGAGGGTATTTTTGAATCTTATAAAAGTTCAGTTAAAAGAAGGGAATTCTCTTATATATAGTATAGATATATCAGTGGAGGCTCTCTAAGATTATTTTTCTTGAGGGTTCAATGAGAAACATAAATAATATACAATCTAAAACAAAAACAATCTTGAATATATTGACATCATTATAAAAAATTTAAAAAAAAAAAACCCAAATATATACAAGAAGTTTTACAATTACCTTCCATAAGGTGTCATATTTTGAAATCATTGTATGATATCTTCATTATCAATCCTATCAGTTACATTTTTTTCAATGTACACAGCCAACCAAACAATTATATATTCATCCACTGATCTCCCATTTGATTGATTGATTTCAAATTTTTTAAGATCTAAATGAGCTTTTAATAAGGTTTAAGAATTAAGGTTAACAAATTTATACTTTTGTTGTTGAGCTTTTAAAAAAAAAAATTAGATCAAATTAGTTTGTTATTGGACTTTTTTTGTGTGTTTAAAAATGGCAAGATATTATTAAGAGCATCATATTCAAGCTTATTTCAACTGTGTTTAACAAAATTTTAGAGTTAAAGTGTTCAAATTTTTATTTTAAGGGAAAAAAAGGTATATTATATATATATATATATATGTATATATATATATATATATATTTTTTTTTTTTTGGGGGGCTAGTTCAGGTGGTTCATTTGAATCCCCTGAGCTTCATGTGAAGCCGCCATGATATATATAATATGTGGAAATTAATTTTCATTTTAGAGATCTTGACAATATCAGCAAGAACATTTTTTAACATAGACTATTACTTTTTTTTTTCTCTTTTTTTTTTGGTTGAGAAAACAACATATACTATTACTGTTTGTTAAGGAAAATAAATATTTTATGCTTAAAAAAAAAAAGGCTACCTCACCTCTTTTTTAGCCAAGTAATTAAGGAAAATGTGCAAATTAACTAGATGATACTTCACTACCAAGTCAAACTATCAAAAAACTTAACCATTCAATAAAAGTAAGACAAGGTTAAGTTGGCATTAGGTCATAACTCATAACCATAACGGTCTCCTTGTAGAGAAAATTCTCTCCACTCTCTAGTTTAAGAAGCCATATGCCAAACATCTACATTATTTTTGGAAGTTTGGAGGGAGGGGAGGGGAGAGTAGAAGGTAAGCGAGGGAAATGGTTAATTGTTAAATACAAAAACTATATTAACAATTTTGTATGTCAAAAAGTAAGAACAATTTTAAACAGTATATACATAATTTTTAAATAAAAAAATAACTAAAATTTGACGTTTTTTTAACTACTAAAGTCTTTTATTGTCGAATAAGAGATTTGAAGTTTAATCTTCACCTATGCTCACTGGCGGAGCCAGAGGGGGGCGAGGGGGGGCACCTGCCCCCCCTGACTCCTCAAAATTTTTGGTGCCCCCCTTGATTCCTCAAAATTTTTAATAATAGTAGTCTAAAGTAGCTATATATTGACATGGAGGAAACAAAAAAAATGAAAGGACTTTTACTTATTGAAAGTGACCAAACCATTGCTTTTGTCTTATCCTATTGCAACTTGCACCTATTTCATTATTTTTTATTTTTTATTTTATATCATTATTTACACTATTTTTATTATTTATGATACTTTTCACAGTATTTTATTCTTGAATGATATTAGAAATACTACAAATTTTACAACTTATATCTTACAAATTAACATGTCACAAATCACAAAAAAATCATTTCAAACATTTATTCATTATATTTTTTAAGTAACACTGATCACATTCTTACTCCATCAGTTTGTAAATTTTTAGTAGCCATGAATTGGTTAATTTTGTTTATTTATTTTAATAATATGAAATATATTCATATTTGCTTACAATTATTTATTTATTTTGTTATTATTGTTGATTAATATTTTTTAGATTAATTTCACTTTTAATATCATCTTTTAATTTTGCCCTCTCTAGACTAAAATCTTGGCTCCGCCACTGCCTATGCTAAATACCAATATTATGAATATCGTTCTATGTTCCACCTCATATATAATTTTGGCCTATTTTGAGCATTTTGGTTATTTTTGGTCAATACCAGTCGGAATGCATATTTATTATTTAAAAAGAAAAAAGAATGGGATGAAACAAAGGAGATGAACAGGGGGAGAAAAAAATAAATAAAAGAAAGCATAAGATGAGAAGAAGAGTTTTTTGGAGACGAAAAAAAAAAAAAGAATTTGAAGAACAAGTAGAACTGTAGAGGAGAAAAAATAAGAAGAAGAGAGAGTTCGGGGCTAGAGACACGGAAATCTGAGAAAGAAAGAACAATATGAAAGGTTTTGTGAGGATGAGATGACAAAAAAAAAAGTAGGTTGTGGGTGGTTGGAAAATGTAAAAAGTGAGTTATTAGGGAAACTTCTTGGAAGGTTTATTGTTTACGATTACCCAACTTGTTAGCTTTATTTACCAAAAAATTATAAGTAAATTTTTTTTAATAGTTATATGCTAACTTTATTTGAGATTTTGTAAAATATATAGATATTAGCGGTAATCATGAAATGGTACGTTGAAATTGACCAATATTAAAATATTCTATTCCAATAGACAAATTGAAACGAGGTCTAAAACGATATTCATAACATTACTAAGAACTAATTAGTATCTCTACTTGATGATTAAGACCAATCATCATAAAGTATGTGTTATAAATTTTAAATACTATTTGAAACCTGCGGTTGTGGAAAAAAACCTAGACTATACAAACAAAGTTTCAAACATAATTTTTATAAGCTAAAAAAAATTTTAAAAAAGAAAACTCACAAATTATGGCATGCATTTTAAGATTAATAAGACCATGCAATCCATGAGTAGAATTTTCAAACTATTGACTGAATAAAAGAGTTATTAAATAATATAATATTAAAAAGAATTATACTAAATGTAACTTGATACTAATCTAATATTGAAATGAAGTTTAATTACTAAAACTTAAAATTTATTAATAGAAAAATTATATAAATATATTCACTCAAATTGAAAAAGACAAAAGCGTACGTCTATAGTATGGCAAACAAAGCACAATCATAAAATACAATAAAGAATACAAATCTACTATACTTGAATCTATCTCTTCAAGTGGTTTCCCATCTCTTCGACTCCAAATTTATCTATAATAGCAAAAATTGACATAAATTTTCCTATAAAAAAAAAAAAAAATTTATTTGTAACACATAACAATTATTTCCTCAATTCTACTTGAACATATTACATACAATGGAGAACACAATCTTTTATGATGATAATAAAGATGATGAAGATGATGACAGTGACGATGAAGGAGAAATTAGAGTGGATTGATCAGGTGAATTCCGACAAAGAGGGCATGTTGCATTCATTTTTAGCCACTCATCTATGCAATTAGCATGGAAGTAGTGATTGCACTCCGGTATAGTCCTTAATGTTTCCTTGGCTTGATACTCAGACAAACAGATTGGACAAGTGTTGTCATTGGGCTTGGGTAATCGTTTGCTCTCACCAAGTAGTATCTTTGGAAATGATTCTATTGTGGGCCCATCTAGACCCATTAAAACAACAGACTGGTGTGGAGCGCTAGAGGTGGAGAGTTGTGCGTTGGGGTAGCGTCTGCATGCATAAACCCGAATTCTACCACATATGAAACATCCGAGGCCAATGAAGCACAATAGTCCAGGTATTCCCACGCCTATGATTATGCCATACTTAGCACTCCTTGGAAGACCTAAATGATCAAAGAATAAATCATCTAGAAGATATTGACAAAGATATCAACAAATATTCCAGCAAACTATGAATTCAATAGAAGAAAAATGTATAAGCACAAACAGGTGTACATGAATTGTTCAAGCTTTTACTAATTAGTTCCACACACCCTTTTCTCTTCTAAAACTTTTCGTTCAAGGGAGTTCTCTAGAATGGGTGATATTTTCTAAATGCCAATGGCCAAAATTATCGTATATACATATAATTTTGCATGGATGGATGGTATCAACAGTGCCGGCTGAAGCTATAGGCGAGCTAGGCCACCACCTAAGGCCCCACTTATAAGAGGGCCCCCAAATACTAATAATATATTATATAATATTGCTTTCTCATCTGAAGAAAAAAAAATTACAAACAGCCATCTCACAAAAAAAAAATTTACAAATAGCCATCTCATAGAAAAAAAAAAAAAAAAAAATATATATATATATATATATATATATTACAAACGGCCATACCAAATCCCATCAGGCCATGAAGGCCCGTTTCTCCAAAAAAAAAAAAAAAAAAAAACAAACAAACAAACAAACAAACAAACGGCTATCACCAAATCTTTAGCTTGCAGAAGGAAAGATTACAAACGGCAGAAATCTTCAGCTTGCAAAAAAAAAAAGATTACAAAAGGATGAAGGAAGAGACAAGTAAGAAAAGGCAGGAAAAAAAAAGAAAAAAAAAACACTCACTCTTTGACTCTCTCCATCTTGATTCTAAAAAAAAAAATACTCTTTTTAGTTAGTTTACTCATTAGTTGGTGTTGGCAATAAACTTGGTGTGTTCACAGAGCTTCATTTCAGGTTCGTTTTTGTTTTCTCTTCCTTTGCCTCTTTTGTCTTCTTCATTGTTTTCTGCCGAAGTGCTGCCCTGTTGGGTTTTTGTTCTTTCTTTTTTGCTTAACTTGAGTTTGGTTGTTCTTGTACTCTTTCTCTTTACTGGCACTACTTTACACTTCACACTTTTTTTTTCTTTATGTCAATCTGAGGATTCAGAGATTGAGTGTGAGGTGGGAACTTCACTCTTTTTTTGTTTGTCCTTTTACCTTTTTATTTCTTTAGATTTCTCTAGAATGTTATAGTCTTATAGAATGGTCAATGGTCCGAATGGACCCACTTGGCACTTAATTTTATTTTGTTTTTTGTTTTTTTTTTAAGAAGTCGGATTTAGTTTATTCTCTTACATTTTTATTTCTTTAGATTTGTCTAGAATGTTATAGAATGGTCAATGGTCTGGACCGAATGGACCCACTTCGCACTTAATTTTGTTTTGTTTTGTTTTTGTTTTTGTTTTTTTTTTTTTATAAGAAGTTAGATTTAGTGGATGTGGATGGAAGTTAAGTACTGTATTGATTAGTGAGATTTAGACTATTCTATTGGCCTTGTATTAATATTAATTTTAATTTATTTGTACAAGTTTAAAGTATAAAGTGATCATATTAAGTAAAGTTGTAATTGTGCTTTTGATAAACCAGGTTCTATTATTTTATATATTAGATTTATATTATTCTAGTTAAATTGTAATTTCTTTTTTATTATAGATTGTGTTTTATTTATTCATAAATATTTTTTTAATTACAAATGTTTACTAGAAAATATCTATTTACTAGAAAATATCTATTTGCGTATGAAAAAAAAAAAAAAAAAAAAAAAAAGACAAAGAGAAGAACTAATTGAATCTCAAAAAGGAGCTATGGACAAATTTATTACTAGTAAAAAAATAAAATCTTGCAAAAAATTTGAGTAAAGGTATCATAAATGAACAAAAAAAAAATTTAATTGAAAAAAATATATAAATTTATAATTAGATATAATAAAAGGTCCCATTTAAAGCTTTTACCTAAGCCTCTCAAATTCATTGAGCCGGCCCTGGGTGTCAACGATTCTTTGGTCATCCCTATTGTAAGAGAGGGAATAAATACAAGTTATAAAATTGAATGGGTGCAGAGAGGAATTTCAGATGGGCCATGGTTCATAAAGACTGACAAAGGGACTAGTGCTTGGAAGTATGAAACAAAGGAATAGTTATAGTGGTTTCTTTGTTTTTCTCTTTTGAGTCAATACGCACCAGATGGCCCAAAGCCTAGGGCGTTGAAGTTTCTTAGATGCAGCATGGTAGCTAGTGTCAAGCTCCGTGTCTCTCTCTCTCTCTCTCTGTGTCAACAGAGAATGCCGACAGCACCATTTGACTAATGACTAATAAGACACTATACCATTCACTAGGTCCACCTTCTCCTTAAGGAGGATTAGGTAACAAAGTAATAAGACACTATACCATTCACTAGGTCCACCTTCTCCTTAAGGAGGATTAGGTAACAAAGTAATGTTAAGTTTTATAAATGGACGTGAAAACCAATCACCACAATATATATATATATATATATATATATAATTTATTTATTATATTATTAAATGTTATGCATTAATAATATTATTATTATTATTGTTAAAAAAAATAGGTAAGTGGGGAAAATGAGATTGGCTTCTCTATCTAAAAATTACTATAATAATACCTTATCTGTTAGGTCCGAACTTGCAAAAAAGAGAACCAATAAACTTTGAAATTTTTGCAAGTGCTTCCCAGCATGGAATTCTAAATTTTCACCCCAAATCAGTTAGTCAATGACTAGTAGACCGTATGCATTACATTTATATCACATCAATTTATGTATTATTTTATAGTAAAATGTGCAATAACTATATTTTAATACGTATGTTGCTGCGATGACTTTTTTCATGGTCATTGAAGAAAGCGATTTCCCACCAGATAGAATTAGAATAGTACGTCTACGTAGTGGGTGGTCCAATCCCTCCGAACCATCGACACTAGCGAGGGAGGGCTTATTCCATACTCTAGACTAGAAGTATTGGTAATTTGGTATTGGGACAAGCATAATTACAGAATTATGGATGCCAAGAAAATTGTTTTCTAAGCCTAGTTCCTAGCATTTACTCTCCCAACAGACTAATCCATAGTATATTATGAAAGAATGCAGTTTTATTCTCCAAACTTTTTCAAGGCTTGAAATAATTCAAGCACAACTTCAGTTAAACTAATAGAACAGCAAGTCACTCATAAAAAAAATAAAAATAGTGAAATTACCATATCACTCCGTCCAACTATTTTGACTTTATCAAAACATTGAATTTCATCAAACCCACCTTTCTTCTTCTCTCTCTCTGTTCAATTCGTGAAGTATATGTTACACTAATTGACAAACAAGCCAAATCCTAGCCACACAAATCGTTTGCATCTCATTAGTCAGTCTATCATATTTTGTGTGTGTGTGTGTGTGATTAATGTTAACCTTTAAGGGGGAAAAAAAAAAAGAAGAAGAAGAAAAAAAAAAACCAATATTCCATGTTTGCGCGCAGTATGCATATCCCTCCTTAATTAGCAAAACCAATTTTGATGCAACAATTTAATTAAACTTACCAGCAACAGTGCCTGAGCTTGAACCGCTTGATCTACTTTGAATATTATCGTTATTGCATCCAACTTTCAGATCCGTATCACTCACAAGCACACAGTCTCCACCACAAACTTCACAATTGGGCTCACTCCAAACCAACTCGACCCATCTTGGTGCTAACAAAGGTAGCATAGTACTATTCAATAAAACAGTACATGAGGCTGGTACCACCATATGACCATCGTAAAAACTTGGTAACATCCAAACCGAATAGTTTTCGCTATTTTTAACACAATCAATTGGGCCAAACAGCCCAAACCCAAATAGGGTTACATTGGAGGAGCAATTATAGAAGGTGAAATTATTCCCAGTATTCATAAATTGGAGAGGAGAGTCTAATAGGGTAAAGTTTTTTAGGTACCGTTCGGGAAGGCAGTGATCTGGGTCGGTGATAACTAGAGATTGGCTAAAATAGTTGATCTCTAGAACGATGAAGTCCCCGGAATAAGGTAGAGTGAGAATTGTTTGGTTTTTGGTGTTGCATGAGAGATTGAATCCTGGATAGCCACAACCTTTGGTTTGAGTTGTATTTAGTTTGAAAGGGAATTTAATAGGTATAACACTGTTGTCACCGCAAGATGAAGTTGGGCAAAAATTTTGGCTTGTTGCTATGTGACATAGGAAGAACAAGATTAAGAAGGAGATGGAGAAGAAGATATGAAAGGAAGCCATGGTGGAAACTGCAAAATATTCGGCTTGTGGGGGATATGTTTGGCTTAGGCAATCAGGTTAATAGGCTACATGGGATGAATAGAGAGAGTTATAGAGAAACTTTTTAGAGTCCATAATAAGTCTCTATACTAATTTATTAATATACTACACACAGTTTGAAATTCTGCAATGAGAAAGGTGACAGCTATGTGGGAAGGAAGAGAGAGTTGAAATTTGATTATTTGACGTAATCCTTTTTATTTTTTCTTTTGTCAAGCTAACAACAATTTTTTTTTTTTTTTTATAGTGCCATGATATTAAGATATTATTATAAATTCTATTATATTAATGTATATTCTTTTTTCTCAAATAAGATACTTCAAAAGAAATATTCCTACACTAAATAATGAAATTCATTAACGTACACAAATCATTTTCAATTGTCATATCAGTTTATAAAAATTTTATAATAAGATGGGAAATTATACAACCTCTGTTAAGGTTTTATGAAATGACCGCCCTCCCTCTCATGCATTTACAAATCTTAAGGGGGGGAATGTAATTTTATCTAGAGTTTAGATAAAAATCTTTTTTTTAAAACAGGAAATATTTTGCTAGTTAGACATAATTATTGCATTTATATAAACTTAGGGAAATGCTAATAAATTCCCTTAGAGTAATGGTTAACAATTTATTTAGAGAAATGATATATCTACAACATTTTTACAACAAATCTTAAGTGGCAGATTGTTACTGATTGTTATTGTTGGGGCAAAAAAGTAATCTTTGTATTAGTTTCAAATTTGAACCAATAACAACTAGCCGCCTGTGATTTATTGTAAAAATGTTGTAAAATTATTGTAGACGTAGTATCTCCCATTCATTTACATAAAGTTTTTATGGGAAAAAATACAATTAATATTTTGACAGTTTTTTTCATTTCTCCTAAAAGTGGTGTCAAAACTTTTCTAAAATAGATTATTAATCATTGTCTTAAGTGCACTCGTTAACACGACTCATAAACTTAAAGGGAAAGTGTCATTCATGCAGAGTAGTATTCTTTCCATAAACCTCAAGAAGGATAATTAGTGTATTTTATCGTAAGAAAATTAATGAGAAAACTTAAGTAGTACACAATAATTAGATTCTTTCACCTCAAAAAATAAAATAAAATAATTAGATTCTTTAATTGGGTTAGGCTTAGGTCCAATGTCCAGTAGTACTAGACCTGTTGAGTTGATAACATATGTCCATTTTTAGACACGTGTTAATGTCTGACCAAATCCAATACACTAGATGCATCATACCTAAACCAAGTCCTCTTTAATTATACTTAGACATAATTGCATTAAATGTATTTCTTCTTGGGGAATGTCATGTGGTCAAAGTAACAATAATGTGTGTAAATTTAATTGAAAATTTTTTTAAAAAAAATTGAGAAACGAAAAATTAAAAACTTAATATATTAGGTCAAGGATACTAGAGTTAATAATTTTATTAATATATATTATTATTTTATGTTCATTCTGGCCTCGTGGCACACGCTAATTGTCGAAACTCAAAAAATCAAAAGAACTACGTATGTATGCTATTGGTTGATAATTGAGGCCTCAGAAGAAGTCAAAGCAGATTCTCAAAAAAAAAAAAAAAGAAGTCAAAGCATAAATAGCATCTATGAATATATTTGAGTGTGTTGAAGCTAGGGGGAAGATTGAAGAAAACATTAGTAATGGTTTCAGGATGATCCAACGGCTGGCAGACAAAGTGAAGCAATCGTGCGGTACTATGCCTTAGAATAATTGCGACAGATTCCATTAACGTGGATCAATCTCCAGCTCTGTTTTATTATTTTGTCCATTTCATAAAAATGTCTGTGTTGTCACATTTGAGCAAAATGACTTGTTCAAAGTATATATGTTTTGAAAGTTACGAAGTCTTTTTCAAATTTTCCTCCTTTGCTCTCTATTTTTAGATTTCTATGAGCACTCGATCAAGTCAAAACCGTGTAGATGAAGCCAAATAATAAATACTTCAAAAAATTTGAAAACTGTCAAGCAATCACATCGAGTGGTATTTTTCAGTGGGATAAGAAATTAATGGGAAATTCTTAGCTAGTCCGGGACTACAAGGTCAGCTTGCTGACCTTGTAGTCCCAGCCAATAAACAAAAGACACCTCATTAAAAACTGATGACATAAGCTTATCTGCCATGTCATTCCACTTCAATTTGATATTCTAACGTCCGTTTAACCTGTCAATTCTGAGATACATTCAAATTAGCAAATTCAAATTTGAGATGAAAATGGGTGGGTATTGAAATTTTCGCATTGAAAACTTCCAAATTGGTTTATGGAATATCAGAATACGTTTTCCTATTCCATGGGATCATTTTCCCCAAACGCCAAACAAAATGTATTTCTGCCAAAGTTGGGTCATCTTCTGCAATTCCCACTGGGCAGCGACGGCAACCTCAGTACTACCCCTCTCACCGCTTCACCTTTCCTCCCTGTAATCCGTGGCCTTCTCATCCTGGATAGACAAATGCTTTAATGGGCAATCTAAAAACCTTCCAGATCTTAAGGTATGTTGTTCCTCCAACAAATGATGATAATTCTTGATCCAAGATTCAAGCAATCACAAATCTTTCAATCAATGAATGGGGTGAGTCTATTTCCCTTATGTTTTGGTATGACGAATTTCCCTGATTTTCTTGGCTGTGAAATTTTCTGCCATAGATGTTCTTGATGATTTTTTTTTTTCCCTTTGATACCCAAGTTGATCTCTTTGATGATTATGGTTAGTGTTTAATGGAATGATGTTTCTTGAATTGTATTTGTTTTGGGTATTTAGGAATTCATGGCCAATTGATATCACAGTTTATGTTCATTCCTTCTATACTCAACATGTTTGATAAAATATCCCAGTGAAAAGAAAAGGCTTTGTCATCTTTAAAGAATTTGGGTGTGGACCTTTCGTGAAATCTGTTTATTTCCATGAGAGAAGCTTAGCTCAATCACCAAGACTTAGTCTTGGACATGTTATCATGCTCTGTACACTAGATCAAGATTAGTGCAATGACCATGCTATAAGTTTTGTTCCTTGTTTGTTAGTGTTGTGATCTTTTTGGTCTCTACATATATACATGCATTACAGTGTGCGAAGTGAATCTAAGTTGAAATGTTACATACATTTGGTTCTTTTCTGGTATCTTGGGATTACTTATGTAATTATTTGATAAAATGCATGCTATTCTTTGATTTATGATTGGAATCTTCCAAGTGTTTTTTGTTTCTTCATTTATAAATTTTCCAAATTGGTATAGATTTGTCACACTTAGATATTGATATTTGGTAATTGATTCATAAATTTCTCTTTGAGTTTGAATATTCATTTATTTGCGTTTGTTTTTTTGGTTGCTTGCAAAATTTTGATTTTCCCACCATGCTTTCTTGGCATATATGCATGGGCAGTGGAGTTATGCCTTCATGAACAAATTCTTATTTTCACAACTAAAGGTAATAATTGATACTATAAATCATTCATGTTATGCCTTCTCCATTGCCTGTTTTACTATTGAGTTTTATATTTTTATTAAATAAAGATAGAAGTTGGGCATCATTAGCCTTTATTGTTAGCAAACTTGTGTGCTTTTTAATGCACTTCTGAATACAGTTAATGATGCAATGGTGGATTAAGAACCTACATAAGGAGATGGAAATGGAGATTGAGAAGAGAGGGAATGCATAAGGAAAGAACTGAGCAAACAACTGAATTCTCTTTGATGATTTTACAATTAGCATCTCACTTAAACAATTCCCAATAGCTAAGCAATTAAAAAGTAACTAACTGTAACAGCCATGTAACCAACTATAACTACTTGTAATTGCTGTAACTAACATCTACAAGTGTACACAATAGTTGTATCAGTGGCTAGATAGTCCTATACTAGATAGATGTTACCCTAAAGTGGTTAGATAATAGATTTTTATTGATGAACATTAACCTAATGATTTGTGTTATGATTCAGACAAACTTGGAATACACTTGCTTGGAGAGAGGGAGTCTCAGCTTGCCAAGGATGAAGATTAAGAAGAGTAACAAGGCAAGGATGACGATCAACAAGTTGAACATGAATAAGCTGTCATTATTGACTTTGGATGAGATGGATAGGTGATGAAGTTCAAGATTGAAGGCTGGCTGGTTTCTTTAGCCAGTAGGATTCGTTTGTTGGAGATAGAAATTTTTAACAACTTATTTCCTAAACTTTTGGAAGTGTAGAGGATAGGATTACATTGTTTGCTAGTTAATTATCAAGTTTATGTTAGTAGTTGGGTGCCTATCATCTACTATAGGTGTCGCATTACATTAATCTTTAGATATAGTTGTGTTAATGTGTGGGAGTCACATTACATTGATTTTTAATAACTGAATACTCGAATAATCACATCAAATCAATATCTATTTTGTAAGATCAATGGTATTACATTGATGTGTGGGAGTCACATTACATTGATTTTTAATAACTGAATACTTGAATAATCACATCAAATTAATATCTATTTTGTAAGATCAATGGCATTACATTGATTTACATCGAAATGATAGTTGTGTTAGTGTGTGGGGGTCGCATTACATTGGTTTGCATTGAAATAATCATTTTGTTACAAAAATTAGGAGCTTGTTTGGATGAAGAGCATTTTGAGTGATATCACTCAATTTTTTGTTTTTATGATCCAAATCGTGTGGGTCCCACCGCTCAGCACTTGTTTGGATTAGGTTTGGATCACGGTTTTCATCACACAAAAACTTAGTAAAATAGATGTGAGTGACCAAAACTAAAAACAGGTTTCACCTGTTTTTAAAACTCAAAAATTGAGTTTCAATGGCAAACTGAGTGATAAGTGACCATTTTTTTTAAACTAAACAAGCCCTAGATCACCAAGATTAATTTATTTTTCCTTCTCAATATAAATCTGCATTACAAAGAATAACAGCTTCTTCAAGTGCCATCATTGGGATCCCATGCTCACGAGCAACATCATGGAGTTGCCCCATTTTCTTAGACATCTCTTAGACATAAAGAGAAAAATAGGTTCAATATTTTTGCATTTCTTTTCTATTAGTCATTTACAACCAATATCTCTTTTCCCTCTACTATCATATAAATATCACATAAAAAAGACTCCTACAACTAAAGAGAAAAAAAATTGCTCTACTATACAGATATAAACAAAGAGTTAAAAAAAAAATACATTCTTTGTCAAAGACTACAAGAGAGTTCAACTTAAGGAGGGGAAAAAATCTCCCTATCCTCACATTTACATTCACATTAACCTCATCATCAGCTTAGCTTAGATAAATAAATCTAAATGTCCTAATTTGGACTTCAACCCTAACAGCTTTACTTTTTCTCCCACTGATGCTTCAGCTAAGCCTCAAGCCCTCAACCTTCATTCATGGGCCAACTTCAACTGCTCTGATTTGGGCATCAATGCTAATTGCCTTTGCAAGCAAAATTCATGAATTAATTAAAAAGAAATGGCACATGGTTGCTGAAAGTAATACACGTGAGACATCAACACCAATCTAATTAAACATGAGATGCTTATACATCGTTGCATTTTCTTCTTGTTATAATTGATTCTACATCAGTAAAACCTCTCATTGCAAGTAAGATGCTATAAAGCAACCAATGAAAGCCAATCAGTACATCCCTCAACACAACAACAAAACAAGCAACGGACAATAACTACATATATTATATATACATAACAACCTGTAACTTCAACAACAACTATGAGAATACAGCTATCTCCATCTAGAATAACACATCAGCTCAAGGCAAAGCAAAATGTATTGGAACTGAAATTGTAATGCCTATTCATTACAACAACCACAACAACATTATTACCTTAGGCAAACAAATTAAAAACACAGCCAAAAGTCAGTGAGCTTCTGATAAAGACAAATTTTTATTATCAAAAGCAAACAAAAGGAACCCAAATAGAGGGAAAAAAACCCCACATCAATATATCGACAAAAAACCCCACCTAAAGAAAAATCACTTCAAAGTTTCTAACAGATTTTTTCACAAACTTCATCCGTGCATTTTAAAAAAAAAACATTAAAATAAAATAAAACAATAAATCAGCCACATTTGGGCAAGAGAGAATCTTAAGATGGGAGAAGGTCAAATGGGCAAGCAAGCACCGCTGGTGGTGGTGGTGTGGGACTCGGTGGCTGTTGCTACCATGGAGATTTGGCCATGTTTGCCTCACAGAAAGGTGTGTTAGAAGAATCAAAGATGTTCAAATTTGGTGGAGGTAAAGCAGAATAGAAGAGAAAATGGAGAAAGAGAGAGAGAGAGAGAGAGAGAGCTGAAGAGAAGAGAAAAGGGACAAAATGAAAAGAGAGAGGATTCAGAATTTGTGGCATATTAAACATTTAAACCCAAATCTGACCCGCCATTCACATTCCCAAAATTTTGAATTTTTTTGAATTTGCTTTCACCGTTTTATAAGTTAACAGACGTTAGGATTATCAATGGTTATTATGCTGATATCGCAGTTAGGATGATGTAATCTATGTTTTCTACCGTGGCATCAGCTTATTGGCTGGGACTACAAGGTCAGCAAGCTGATCTTGTAGTCCCGGACTAGCTAAGAATTTCCCGAAATTAATAATAGCTCCATCGCATCTTTTTTTTTTGAACCATACAATTTCATTTCAAGAAATTATTCACCGGTCATTTCAATTACGTAATAAATAACAAAATTTGTTATCAACAGCTAATATCAAGGTATTTTTAATATTCTAAGTAACAATCACACACGGCACACTTCTTTCGAACCACACAAGCATGAAACTCAAACCACAAAACAAATCGTCCCGTTTCAGTGTTTTTTTTCCTGCATTTTTACAAACCGCTGTAATAAATAAGCCTGTACCAGCGTTTTCAAAAAAACGCTGGTATTGGAAATCCTATTACAGCGGCTCAAAACGGGCGCTTTACAAAGCGCTGCAATAGAAGGCCTATAACGGCGTTTTTCAAAAACGCTGGTATAGGAAGCCCAAAAGCGGTGGGATAGAATTACTGGTTTCCCTTATGGGGAAAGACCTATTCCAGCACTTTTAAAAGTGCTGAAATAGGACTTTCCCCATAAGGGAATGAAGTGATCTGTCCCAGCACATTTGAAAGCGCTAGAATAGGTTACCCTATTCCCTATTCCAACACTTTCAAAAGCACTAGGATAGGTCTTTCCATTTCCTTATGAAGAGAGGCCTATTCCAGCGCTCCAAAAAGCGCTGGGATAGATCTTTATCTAGAAGAGAATTAAGGAACCTGTCCTAGCGCTTTTAAAAGCACTGGAATAGGTTACCCCATTCTGACGCTTTCAAAAGCGCTAGGACATGTCCCTTCATTCTCTTATGGAAAGAGGCCTATCCCAACGTTTTTGTAAGCGTTGGAATAGGGTTAACCTATTCCAGCGCTCCAAAAGCACTGGGATAGGTCGCTAAAGCACTGGGATAAGTCAACTATAGTGTATTTTTTGTTATTTAATTATATGAGTCTTAATGGATAAACCCACTGATACCCACTAAAACCCATCTAAAATTTAAATAAACAATATAAAATCTAAATTTCTAGAAAATGACCAAAATACCTCTGAAACTAAAAAAAAACCAAAATACCACAAACCTAAGAAATGAACAAAATACCCCCAAAACCACAAAATGACTAAAATACCCCTAAAACCCAAAAAATAACCAAAATACCCCAAAAACTTTAAAATTACCAAAATACCCGCAAAACCCTAAAAATGACCAAAATACCATCGAAACCTAAAAATGACTAAAATACCCCTAAAACCCAAAAAAAAAATGACCAAAATACCCCCGAAACCTTAAAAAAATGACCAAAATACTCCCGAAATCTAAAAATGACTAAAATACCCCCAAAACCTTAATAATGACCAAAATACCTTCAATACCTTAAAAATGATCAATATACCCCTGAAACCTATAAAAATCACCTATAGGGATTTATTAATTATCAAATAACCAAAATATCGCCCAAATAGAAAAAGAAAATGACCAAAATACTCTCAAAACCTAAAAATTACCAAAATTCCCCCGAAACATAAAAAATGACTGAAATACCCCCAAAACCCAAAAGAAAATTATCAAAATACCCCCGAAACATTAAAAAAAAATGACCAAAATACCCCTGTAATCTAAAAATGACAAAAATACCCCAAAAACCCAAAATAATGACCAAAATACCCCCGAAACCTATAAAAATCACATGACCAAAATACCGCCCGAATAGAAAAAAATTATCAAAATACACCAAAAACCTAAAAATTACCAACATACCCCAAAACCCAAAAAACATGACCAAAATGCCCCCAAAGTCCAAAAAATGACCAAAATACCCCTAAAACCCAAAAAATGACCAAAATACCCCCAAAACATAAAAATTACTAAAATCCCCCCCGAAAGATAAATAATGACTGAAATACCCCCTTGAAATTGAAAAAATGACCAAAATAACCCCAAAACATAAAAATTAACAAAATACCCCCAAAACCCAAAAAAAGGACCAAAATACCCCCAGAGTCGAAAAAATGACCAAAATACTCTCGAAATCTGATAATTACCAAAATACCCCCAACACACAAGAAATTACCAAAATACCTTGAAACCAATAAAATGACCAAAATACCCTCAAAACCATAAAATGACTAAAATACCCCTGAAAGCCAAAAAATGACCAAAATACCCCCAAAACTCCAAAAATGACTAAAATACAATTGAAACCTAAAAATGACTAAAATACTCCCAAAACCCAAAAAAAAAAAAAAAAAAAACCAAAATACCCCCGAAATCCTAAAAAATTGACCAAAATACCCTCGAAAACTAAAAATGACTAAAATACCCCCTAAAACCTTGATAATGACCAAAATACCCCTGAAACCTATAAAAATCACCTACAGGGATTTGTTAATTATCAAATAACCAAAATAACACCCTAATAGAAGAAGATGAACAAAATACCCTCAAAACCTAAAAATTACTAAAATCCCCCTGAAACATAAAAAATGAATGAAATACCTCCTGAAACAAAAAAAAAAAAAAAACAAAAAAACAAAAAAAAAAACAAAAAAACAAAAAAACAAAAAAACAAAAAAAAAAAAACAAAAAAAAAAAAAAAAAAAAAAAAAAAAACAAAACAAAACAAAAAACAAAAAAAAAAAGACCAAAATACCCCTGAAATCTAAAAAAAGACCAAAATACGACTGAAATCTAAAAATGACTAAAATACCCCCAAAAATCCAAAATAATGACTAAAATACCCCCAAAAATCCAAAATAATGACCAAAATACTCTCGAAACCTTAAAAATGACCAAAATACCCCTGAAACCTATAAAAATCACATATAGGGATTTGTTAATTATCAAATGACCAAAATATCGCCCAAATAGAAAAAGAAAATTACCAAAATACCCCTAAAACCTAAAAATTACCAACATATCCCAAAACCCAAAAAATGTGACCAAAATACCCCCAAAGTCCAAAAAATGACCAAAATACCACCAAAACCTAAAAATTACTAGAATACCGTTGACATCCAAAAAATGACCAAAATACCCCTAAAACCCAAAAAATGACCAAAATACCCCCAAAACATAAAAATTACCAAAATCCCCCCCGAAAGATAAAAAATGACTGAAATACCCCTTGAAACTGAAAAAATGACCAAAATAACCTAAAAATTAATAAAATACTCCTAAAACCCAAAAGAAAATAACCAAAATACCCCCAGAGTCCAAAAAATAACCAAAATACCCTCAAAACTTGATAATTACCAAAATACCCTAAAACTAATAGAATGACCAAAATACTCCCAAAACCTAAAAATTACCAAAATACCCCTGAAGTCTATAAAATGACCAAAATACCCCCAAAATCTAAAAATTATGAAAATACCTCTGAAATCCAAAAAAATTACCCAAATACCACCCAAAACCTAAAAAATGACCAAAATAACCCCAGAGCCTAAAAATTGATCAAAACAACCTTGAAACCAAAAAATGACCAAAATACCCCCCCAAGCCTAAAAAATGACCAAAATAACCCAGAAGCCTAAAAATTGACGAAAATAATTCCAAAACCTAAAAATGACCAAAATACCCCCCTAAACCTAAAAAATTTCCAGAATACCCCTGAAACCTAAAAAATGATCAAAATACCCTCAAACCAATAGAGTGACGAAAATAGCCCTAAACCTTTGAAATGACCCAAATAAACCAAAAACCTCAAAAATGGCCACAAACAACCTGAAACCTCTAAAATTACCAAAAATACCTTAAACCCCTAAAACGGCCAAAATACCCCTAAAAATATCTAAAATGACCAATATACCACTAATCTTATAAGATAAACAAAATACACCCAAAACCTCTAAAATTGCCAAAATAAGGGTTTAGGGGGTATTTTGGTCATTTGTTATATTTAGGGAGTATTTTGGTCATTTCTTAGTTTTAGGGGGGATTTTGGTAATTTTTTAGGTTTAGGGTGCATTTTTATCGACTTACAGGTTTAAGTGGCATTTTCATCATTTTATAGGTTTTGGGGTATTTTGATTGTTTTTTAGGTTTCGAGGATATTTTGGTTATTTTAAGGTTTAGGGGTTATTTTGGTCATATATAGGTTTCAGGGGTACTTTGGTCATTTTTTAGGTTTCAGGGGGTATTTCAGTTAATTTCTAGGCTTTTAGGGTACTTCAATCATTTTCTAGGTTTTGAGGATATTTTGATCATTTTTAGGTTTCTAGGTTATTTTGGTCAATTTTAAGGTTTCGAGGTTATTTTGGCCATTTTTAAGATTTTAGGGATATTTCGATCATTTTTAGGTTTCTAGGTTATTTTGGTCAATTTTCAAGCTTCAGGGTTATTTTGGCTATTTTTTTAGCTTTCGGAGGTGTTTTGGTCATTTTTAGGTTTCGGTGTTATTTTGGTTAATTTTTAGGCTTCGACGTTATTTTGGCCATTTTTTAGGTTTTGGAGGTATTTTGGTAATTTTTTAGGATTCAAGGGTATTTTGGACATTTTTTAGAGTTTTGGAGGTATTTTGGTCATTTTTTGGGTTTCATGGGTATTTTCATCATTTTTTTATGTTTCGGAGGTATTTTTGTCATTTTTTTTTTTTTTGTTTCGGGGGTATTTTGGTTATTTTTTGGTTTTGGGGTTATTTTGGTAATTTTATGGGTTTCGGGAGTATTTTGGTAATTTTTAGGTTTCATGGGTATTTTGATCATTTTTTGGGTTTCGGGGGTATTTTGGTTATTTTGTAGGTTTCGTGGTTATTTTGGTCATTTTTGAGGATTTTAGAGTACTTTGGTCATTTATACTTTAAGGGCATTTTGGTAAATTTGATAAATGGGTAATTGGATTGGTTGGAGTTTATCCATAATAATTGGGTTGGGTTAGGTTTGGGTTAGAAGTAATTAGTTAAATGGGTTTTAATGGGTAAATGAGTTTTATATACCCAACCCAATTAAAATATTAAATTATATTTTAATATTGTTGGTCCTCGAGTCTCATCTTACATCTTTTTTTAGCTATTACATTATATTTTACTAATTTCTAGTGAGGAATTATATTTTATTAATTTGAAGTATTAAATTAGTTTGAAGTATTAAATTAAATTAAATTTTGTTAAATTGAATTATTAAAATAGGAAGGTGAGGTTTGAAATACAATTCTTAAATTGAATTACATTGTATACAATTCTTACTCAGGATAACATCTAATTTCAGTCCACATGATTTTGAAATAGGAAGGTGAGGTTTGAAATACAAATATTGAACATCACAAAGAATGCTAATATTATCATTGGGTTATCACTTAAATCTTGAGTTCACGTCTCTCTCTCTCTCTCTCTCTCTCTCTCTCTCTCTCTCTCTATATATATATATATATATTAATAAGTAAAACTTGGAGAAAATCTAATTAGATTCTACAATTGAAGTCCAGTTTTACTCTATGTATCTTAAATTATTTATTTTTAGAGAGTTTTATTTCTTAATTTTTGAGTCAAATGTGGGACCACATTATAAATACCCATCCAAGTGAGTTATTGCGTATACAAAAGCCAAAGAATCTGAAATTAATGAACATAAAAAAAATTTAAATATATATATATATATATATATATATATATATATAATAATAGGTGAAACAAAAAGAAACTCAAATTAGAATTCTAAATTAGAGTTCCAATTTTGTATCATGTGTCTAAATTTATGTGAGGACCACAACATAATTATCCTTTCAATTGTTCAATTCAAATATGAAATTAGAGTCCAATCTTGCTCTATTTGTCTAAATTTAAGTGGGGATAATGATGCATTAAAACCTAACACGAAAGCCAAAAAGACATCAATAATCAAATTCATTCACCTAGGCAAGAACATCTCACTTGCACACTTCTAGGCACACTTTTATTAGTGGACTCAAAATAGAGTCTCATGCTCTTCACTCTCTTAAATGTTTCCTCCCCTTTATCGGCTCTCTCACACAATCTCAATCTGTGTTGCTTTGTTTTGTGGGCTTTGTTGAATTTGTATTTTATTACTAATAGTCGATTTTCTGGTGTTATAGGCTTAACCATGTGATTTGTGAAAGGAGGATAACAGAGATCTCACTAGGCCTCTATGGCTTCCATAGTAACTCCACCGGTACTCCCCTCTCTCTCTCTCTCTCTCTCTCTCTCTCTCTCTCTCTCTCTCTCTCTCTCTCTCTCTCTCTCTCTCTCTCAATTTTGTTTTCAAACTTAATCTCTTATGCAATATTCGTCTATTCCAAGTCTCTCAAACACCAAATTTCACTTCCAAAGACTCTAGGAACGACTTGACTAACCATCCTCTGACAACATTCTATTCAATATTCAAAGGATAGAGAGATACTTCCTTAGACAAACTTCGGTAGTCCATCATGTAAGTGTAACTCCTCTCTCTCTCTACTACCTATTACCCTTATTAGCAACTTTAAGAATAGAGATTAGATAGAGTTTGTTGATTGGCCATACAATACATACTCAAAGGAGGTTTTTTTTTTTTTTCCTCACTCAAATGGTCCATCATCTTACCCAATGACCTGCCATACAATTACAAACTAAGGTTTTTTTTTTTTCCTATGAAAATTCCAGGCACCAACAGCGATTGGAGGTTCAAAAGCATGGATTGATTTTTTTCAATATTATTGTCACTAAGGTTCATATGTCTCTCATTTTCTCATTTAGTTTTCATTCCCTTATTTGAAATAGTGATGGGTTTGTGTCAATTAATGATCTTTGCAACTTCAATGCTTTAGTTTTATTTATATTGAGGTAATATAATATTTTTGTGTGGGATTTGGCACTGCAATGGTAAAAGGGTGGTCAGTGACTCAAATTATTGGTGTCATAATATTGAAACTACCAGAAATAGTGGACACTAAGTCACTGAGATATTAGTGTGTGTTTTGAATTGGATTAATTGATGGACTATCCATTTTATTCCTATTCCTAAATTTTTAATGGAATTGTTTTGGATAGCTAGAATGCTAAATTGAGTGGAGGATTGCATTGCAAATCTATTTTATTTCATGCGAGTTTTAGAGCATTTTAGAACAATAAAACCATCATAATGTCAAAACCATAATCATTAGTTGCGGCATCAGCAACAAAACCAGAAGTTTCAATTGGATTTGTCATGTGGTTTCACATTCAATTGTTCTTCTTCCATGTGTTCACAAAAAATTAGCTAAAGGTATCCATGGTTGAATTGTTAACTAACAACTCCAACCTATGTATAAGAATTTTGTTATGAAGCCTATTTGGATGCAAAATATCTAATAAAATGTCTGACAGAAAGTACAATACATGTTTCTAATGCATCTTCTAGCCACTCGATAATTTAAGTTAACAATGACAATGACACTGAAAGTGTCACTCAGGATGAATCTTCTATATCTAGCCACGTGATATATAGCTTATGTGCAATTGTATAATTCATTATATGTGAATAGTTTGTCTCTATTCAATTTAATAGAAAATTGTCATCCAAAATTTTAATCAAAGTCAAAGGTTTGTATTAATTTGTCATCAATTGAATGTCCTCTGTTCTTGATTTCATAAATGCCACAGTTAAAAGCATATGAAACTTGATATATGTGTTTTGTAATTTCAGAGAGGCAAATGATGTTGTGGACCTCTTAAGGATGATGCAATCAATTTCTTTGACCTTTGAGACCCCAATGCTTTGAAGGTGAAATTTTCATAACTATGTGGGGTTACTTTGATTTGTTTGTGATTGTAAACAATTTTTTTGTTGAAGATTCATGGAGTTAATATTTTTAGCCACTGTAACACATAGGGGTTCAAATAAAAAATCATATCAAAATCCAAGACTAGATTGTGATTTATATCCCCCCCCCCTAAAAAAAAAAGATTGTGATTTATATAATATCTGTTTCAATCTCTCTCTCTCTCTCTCTCTCTCTCTCTCTCTGTCTCAAGAAAACCTTGACACTATTTTTTGTTTGTTTGCTGTTGTTTTATATTTATTATTATTTAAATCTTTCATATTGAGGGCAGGTTGTACATTTAGGTGATTAAGGTGTGAAAATTTTCATATTGAAGTTGATGAGGATAAAGAGATAAATGTGTAAAAAGACGAAGATGTGCTATCATGAAATCACTCAGTGAACATTTTTTCCAAGAATTTTTGAAGTTGATGAGGACATAGAGATAATTGACAAAATTCTTTAATGTTTTTTTCCCCTTTTTATCAGTATTGTTCAAATGTTGCCGTACATATGCACGGGTTATTTATTGTACAATACAAGTTTTACTATAATATGGTTTCAAATTTCAAATGTCTTATATACATGTGATTTCAAAAAACACGGAATAAAGCATGAAAAGATGTGTCTTTCACGTCTTCAAAGTTCATACTTTAAAAATCCAAATGTTGCACTTCTTTGCTCAAACGCAATGCTTAAGCCACCATTATACATTTAGTTTTTGAGTCCTATTACTCCTACACTTCTTATGTACAAATCCAAACCAACGTAACAACTCTCTATAGACTCCTTAAACCGTTGTTCCCTACCCAATTATTTTTCTTTCATTCTTTCTTTGTCTCTGTATCTCTCTCTTTCCCATTTTCTCAACAAAAACTGCTCCTTTCATTGAAGGCAATCCTTCAATCCCAATGTATATCACACAAATAGAGGTGGATGTTCTTCTAGGAAAAAAAAAGGTGATAGTATTACATTTCGTTTGCCAAATTTATAAAGTACAAGCTCTTATAGTATAATACTTTTTGTTGAAACATGCTGCTTATTTTATGGTCGTCTTTGTCTGATTTTTACGTAGGATAGTCCAAGGTTATTATATGGTTGATTGCAAAATGGAATTTATTGTTTCATATAATATAAATTGGGTTATTTATTTGTGTAGAAACAAAGGTCAAAGAGCTATTTCTTCTAGAGCTTATCAGGCATGTGTAGATCTGTTAGTTTTTTCTAAGATTGATGGATGAATGATATTTGCCTAGGTGTATTTTTCCAGATAATTTTGATACTTGGCTAAATTGTGGTTTGAGTCCAAATAGTGCAATTGAAAGAGCAAAGGCTAGGCATTATTAAAAAATTAGCAAACAACATCTCTCATGGTGTCTCACACATAATGAACATTGGTGGCCACATAGAGTCTAGGTTGGAAGTTTATTTTCAACTCCAAAAATTGATTTTTTTTTTTTTTTTTTTGGTGGGTTTTCAGGTGTGATATAATTCGTATGGTGAAGTATGATTGTGATTATGTAAAAACTGCTTGGGTTTAAATGGGGTTGGTGCTTATGGTTATTCCTTAGCATTGAACTTTGTCATAAATTAAGGGAAAAAGAAATCAATAATCTAGAATGTTAAAGTTTCTTTTGAGTTAGATGATTTTGATTATTCCAAAATGTGGTTTATTATGTCACAGCAAAGCAAGTAATGACTTTAGACAAGCTGTCGTTTCTCAATGTTGACAAGCTTGAGCTTTTACAAGAGTATGTTGATCATGATATTCATATTCAAGCTAATAAGGATAATGTAATCGTTAATATCATGTAAGCTTCTTGAGTATCAACAACAATATTCTCTCAAACCCACAACCTTCAGAAAAACCTTGAATCAAATCTACATTACTTATAACTTATTAGACTTCAATTATCATTTTTTCTAAACCATGTGTTGATGCCAGATTGGTCATTTTCTGAACAAGAGTGTGTGTGTATTTTTTTTTTCTTTTCATTCATGCCCTAGGTTTAATCCCATAATCAGAGAAGTGTATACTTAAAATTTTGAGTTCTTTGAATTGTGTGTGTCCTAATTAAGAGATACTTTAGTCCACGAGTATTTTCCTTGAAATTATTTATATACACATTGATTTTTGAGTTTATGATGTTTACATACTAAGTTTAATTCTTTAATGCATGTATGAATTTAGTTAGGTTGAAAGTAACTGATTGATATTAGTTGATTAGTGGCAATACTAAAAATAATTTCAAAGAAATCCAAATTGGGTTTCCCTTCGAAAGAATTGTTGTTGGTGGCAAATTAGCATGGGAAGCATAGGCTTCTAAAATGCTGAAGAATACTTCGACTATTTGCTGCGGGAACCACCATGTATCAAAGTCCAAACTTTCAAGGTTGCCAAAAAGCTGGAATGGGACATTGGAACCGTGATGAACCTTATCCTTATGGTTATGAAGAATTTGTGGTTACGTGCAAGAGATGCTCAATTGACCTTGAAATGTTTAAGTTGGTGAAAAGGTTTTTTTTTTTTTTTTTTTTTTTTTTGTAAGTTTGACAAACAAAAAAATATTTATTAATGCTCCTTTATATATTTTAAATAATAAAATGCAATATTCTCTTTTTCTTTTTTCATTGTAGCATCACTTAATAAAATGTAATATTTTCTTCTTTTATTCATTGTTTTATCTAATGCTATCCTCCATATGATAAACCAAAAAAAAAAAGGTCCAATAGCATCACTTAAATAATAAAATGCAATATATATTTTTATTGTTTTATCTAATTCTATCCTCCTTTTGATAAACCCAAAAAGACATAAAAGAAATTGACTAATAGTATCACTATAATTAACCGCACGGGTTACATACTAGTATATAATAATATGTAAAACAGAGAGAAAATCCAATTAAATTTCAAATTGGAATTCAATTAGAGTCTAATTTTGCGCCATGTGTCTCATCTAATTTAAATTTTAAAATTTTGTGCCAAGTGAGTTAATTTAGTGTAAAAATTGAATTTCAATTAGAGTTTAATTTTGCGTCACATGTTCCATCTAATCTAAATTTTAAATTTTTGTGCCAAATTAGTTAATTTAGTATAGAAAATAAGGGGTCCAATAGAATAAACCATAAAAAACATAATCATATAACTAAAAAAAATTCAAATTTATAAGTCATCTATCTATATATATATATATATATATAAAGAGGTAAAGCTTAGGGAAAATTGAATTAGAGTTTGAAATTATAATCCAATTTTGTGCCATGTGCCTAAATTTATGTGAGAATAATAGGTGAAATTGAGAAAAACTCAAATTAAAGTTCCAATTTTGTGCCATGTGTCCTAAATTATTTATTCTTAAAGAGTTTTATTTCTTAATTTTAGAATCAAATATGGGATCACATCATAAATATTCATCCAAGTGAGTTATTAAGTACAAAAACCAAAAAGTTTGCAATAAATGAATCCTATAAAAAAAAAAAAAAAAAGTGCTTCACAGTAATTAAAAAAAATAGAAAATTTATATTTTATACCTAATAATATCCTTATAAATTTTTTCAAAGAGTTAACGAAATATAAAAATGACTGTCAATAGTATTTAAATTATATATATATATATATATATAGGAATTATATTATGCACTTTATTATATATCTTTAAGTATATCCATGCATATGCATGGAGTTATAAGCTAGTATATATTAATAGGAAAAGTTTAGAGAAAATCTGATTAGATTCTACAATTGAAGTCCAATTTTGCGCCATGTGTCCTTAATTATTTATATTTAGAGAGTTTTATTTTTTAATTTTGGAGTCAAATGTGAGATTACATCATAAATATCCATTCAAGTGAGTTATTGTGTATAAAAACCAAAGAGTTTAGAATTAATAAACATAATTTTTTTTTAAATGGCAATTTACATTTTCTACCTAATAATATTCTTACAATACTTTTAAAGAGTTAAAAGAAAAATACTATCAATAAATTATATATGTAATTAAGAATTAGAGCAAATTGCAAATTACATCCCTAAAGTTTGAGGGTGATTGGATTTTACACCCTGAAATTTTTGAATTTAGATTTTATCCCTTAAAGTTTGGGGTGTTTGGATTTTACACCCAGACGTTTCAAAGTTTGGATTTTACCCCCTAAAATTTTGGGTTATTTGGATTTTACACCCCTAAATTCTGAAACTTTAGAGTGTAAAATTCAAACACCCCAAAACTTTAGGGAGTAAACTTCAAACACTCCCAAAGGGGGTAAAATTCAAATTCTAAAACATCTGTGTAAAATCCTAATATCACCAAACTTCAGGGGGTAAAATCCAAATTCCAAAACTTCAAGATATAAAATCTAGTCACTCCCAAACTTTAGGGGTGTAATTTGCAATTTACCCTAAGAATTATACTATGTATCTTAATGTATATATTTTAAGTATATTCATGCATATGCATGTGGTTACAAGCTAGTAATTATTAAAGGAAAAAGTTAATGGATGCTGACTTAAGAAATTTTATTTGAAACTTTTTATAGGAAAAAAAAAAAAAACAATTGATATTTTTGACAGCTTTTTATATTTCATGCTAAAGTGGTGTTAAAATTTTCCTAAAACGTTCCATTAATAAATGCCCTAAGAACATATATTAACCGGACATTTATAAAAGGGTCATGCTAACGGGTGCCCGTTAACAATCTATTTTAGAAAAGTTTTGATACCACTTTTATGAGAAATGGAAAAAATTGTCAAAACATTAATTGTTTTTTTTTCTAATAAAAACTTTCTTTAAATAGATTATTAACTGTTGCCCTAAGGGCATCTGTTAGCATTTTTCTTTATTAAAACCTACAATTGTGTTTACTTGTATTGATTAGAAGGGTCGTCTCCTCTAACTAAAAAAAATCACATTTATGGTCCAATGAGAGAATTGATGAACTCTCAAAAATTTCAAGTAAAGTTGTAAACATTTAAAAAGACATTGAAAGATTAAAAGCAACTTGAAAATGTTGATTTAGTCAATTTGTCTTTATCTTGGAAATAAATTTTGTGTTTTTTTTTTTTTTAATTTTGTTTTTTGTTTTTTTCTATTTTGTTTTTTGTTATAATTGTTATGAACATGGAGGTAAGATTCGTATAAGAGACACCACATTACACTATTGAGTTACAAACTTACAAATCTGTTGGTATTAATTTGTTTTATGTTCGTGTAATTTTTGTTTTGTTTTATAATTTTTGTTGTTGTTGTTGATGGAAGTTGTAATCATTAGAGTAGTTGGGTCTTAGAGCCTATAAATATGATGGAGAACTTGCCAACTGACAATCAATCACATTGATTATTGGTTTTTTTGAGTTAAGACATAGGATTAGAAAAATGGAACAAGTTTTAGTGCCATTGACTAGACTAATTTTTTAGTACTAAGAGAATACAATAACATAATATTCCCTTATCATATATCCTCTATGATAATGAATTTCATTAATTAAATTTAATTATGACAAAATATATTATTAATGTGAGAAGACATATATATTGCCATATAGTTTTGCGCTTGGAAAATGTCAGGGACATAACAAATCTTACAATTATTGCCACAATTTGTTACATAGTGAGCTGGTGGAGATTAAATGGTGGCTCCACACATCCACCACTCGCAACTGATCACGTGGCGAGTTGAAGAATTTTTTGTGTCCCTAGCAAGGTTGTCAAAATTGGAATCTTATGTAGGATCGTGGGAAGTAAGTCAGATCATGGATCGTAGGATCGGATCATAGATCGTAAGATCCTACATTATTTGAAAAAAAAACAAAAAATACATATTGGAATGTTTAATAATTACATAAATTATACATTCATTAATATAATTACCATACATCACTACATCCATTTGTAATCATTATTTAAAGAGGTCAAAAACTTCAAAATGTGACACTCTATTAAGATATTTTTTATTTGGGTCCAACTGACGCTCTCTTTATATTAGAGTGAAACTTGGTTTATTGAGATTTTATTTTTCATTTGGGTCCAACTAAGCCTTCTGTCAAATTAAAATAGATTACAAGAAACCAAGGTCATTTGGGATTATCAGAATCGTACGATCCAACTGATCCTGAACGATCGCAAAGATTCTTGAAAGATCCAGATCGTTTTGGGCAGATAGAATTATAAAATCCTACGATCGTAGGATCCAAATCGAAATTTTAACAACCATAGTCCTAGCATTGCTCTTTACACTTTGTACTCCCCCCAACGTACACAACACAAAGCTACAGCTTTGCAAGTGCCTTTTCGTAACTGGAAAGAGCAAGCACTGGCACCGTACCGTTCTTTATTTTATTTTATTTATTTATATTTTTATTCCTGTTAAGTGGTAACAATCATGAATCATTATGAAAAATACTCGTTGGTTTAAATCCTATTTCTTGTGGAGAACAAGGATTTTCCAAAAAAAAAAAAAGTACTGAACTGAGAGTTGAAGGCAAGCATTGCCTAATTGATTATTGATGACATAGTTTTGATGTAATTTTATTTAATTAGTATTATTTTTGCCATGTGGTTTTTGCTGGTGAGGAACTTCAAGAAATATGCCAAAAACATCTATTTTGTGTCATATGCCAAGTTCATATCTCCATGAATTTGGCTGCATAGGATATGTTCAGATGGTCAGATAACGGCACCAAAGTCGCCTATTACAACTTAATTACTGCACAAATGAAAATCGTGAGTGTTCTTGTTGACAATATAACTTACAACCTTGTCATAGAATTTAAGCTCAAATAATGCTAGATACGAGATATTTTTCACTAAACGTAATTTATTGTGATGAACACGTGAAAGTGACACGATACTAACGTGTGCTCTGAAATGAACAACTCAGTCTTGTGTCCCGACCAGGCCGACCTATGCATAGAACGGAAGACTCACTCCTTCTGTTATACATAAATCACATCGTGCTAAGTTAATGGTCATGAAAAACGTTGTAAAACAAATATTGGGTCTAAAATTATTGTTCACGGAATCCACACGCCACCCGTAGTGTTCACATAAAGCAATGGTCAACATTTATCGGCGTTAGCAAGAATCAGCAAGCCACATTAAATTATGGTCTCTTGGATTGGAGAGTGTAGTGTGTGGATGTTTACCTTGGTGACATTTTCAACCTGGATGGGACAGAAATTGAAAATTGCAAATCTCAAACCGTTCAGTTTAAGTTTATATGCCTTTGCCTTTGTCGCCCACCTAACAAGTTAGTGATGTTTGGCCAATTAAGGAAGAAAGTATAGACTTCTATGTTCTGTTGGATTCAAGCTTGTCATTTAGTTAGCGTTGACGGGTTCAAAATTATAAGTGAGGTTTTATGCTTTTTTTTTTTTTTTTTTTTTGCAAAAAATAAAATCACATTAATTTCTCTTAATATTTAATGAAATTAAAATTATGTCAACACTTTTGTAGAAGTAACAATTCCCTCTCTGAGTTTTTATTTATTTATTTATTATATAAATATTAATATGTAACTCATACTTACACACGTGAATAATGAATTATAGTGGTGTTATTGATGTTAATTTGAGTTATTAAATATACAAGACATTAGTTCAATCAGAATATTTGGAGGTATTAAAATAATTTGTCCTTGCAATTTTAATGATATTGGTTATGGCAAGTTCCTCATTACACTGCTGTTATATATGTAATTTTGGAAATCACTATTGGACACTACATATACAATATTGTAGAGACGCAATTGTGGCTCAAGCCCAAAGGATCAATGAGCTTAGGCCCAAAAAGCCCAATACAATGAATTTGTAAAGAGTGGGTTGGAAAATTGGGCCTTAGTGAACCAAACAACAAGTAAAGTGGATTCATATGACAGGCAAATGAAGACAGACTCGTTTGTTCTAAGTAAAATCGTCATGGGCACAATCTGAGGATATTAATTCTTATATATTGATTCTCAAATTAGTTTACAAATTCAGTTCTTGATTGCTACAATGTTTCTCCTTCTATTTTTTTGATCCCCCTTTCGTCAGGGGTCTCTTACATTATATATCTCCCTTTGAATGACCTTGGCCCTCTACTTGTTGATCATCCAAACCACTACTTGAGTGCTTGTCCCATCAAACATCCTATCTGGCTCTCTATGAGTTAGGGTAGCTAAGGTAGCACTGTTCATGAGTATTCTCCAAATAAATGCAGCCAGAAAATTAGCTGCAGGGCATTCAATACAATGGCAACAGCTTTCTCTTAGATATTTCCTAGCTCTCATCCTCCCTGTACTTTCATGATGCATGTTTTTATCAATAAAACCTCCTGAAACGTCACCCTGGATGGTAGGAAGTATATCTTGATCTTCGTTGCGTTTAGTCGAGAGGATATTCCTTCTTGGACAACCTCTCCCACCCTTTATAGTCACAATTTTCTCGTAAAGTTCGAAGTATTATGCCTTCCTTGCTATTAATATATTCTCGGACCATAGGGCCTCCTCGGACAAGGCCCAAGGCCCAATATACATTTGGGTTTGCGTTCTCACAATAGCCCCTTAAAACTCCTGTTTTCCCTTCCCATTCAAGGAGAAAATTGGGGTTTTGATGTTTGAATAACAAATCCCACATGTTCCTTTGATTTCCACACTTGAGAATGTCGCTTTGTGTATCCTGTAATTGCTTCTAACGCTTCAAAGCCTGCAATGTCTCATTAAATGTTCTAGGCAGCGCTATTTTCCCCGTATCCTACAGTGAGATGTGGATCCTATAGCTGGCTTTTCTCCTTGAATTTTGAGTGGGATAACTCCCACTCAATTTCGCCTCCTATATAAGGCCCCTGGGGAGATCATTTTTCCTCATTTTACAAGTCTTCAAGCTCTCCAGAAATCTCAAACTCTCAAACCTTCAAGGCTTCCCAAGCCTCCAAATCTTCTAAGTCCTTTTCTTAAGAAATCTTTCAATCTTTTCAAAGGTTCAGGGATCAACGCACGTGCTTACTCTCGTAAGTTTCTACTTGTTTAGGCCCTTTTCTCCTCGGCCAATCTCCTCGACCTTTCATTCTTTGTTTCCTTTCTTCAAAAACTTCTTTCGCAACCCTTTAGTCTGCCTAGATAGGTAGGTTCAAGCACCTCGTAGACTTTTTCACTGGTATGGAAGGCTTCATGGCCAAGTACCACATTCCGCAGGGAGTAGCCCTGCGGTATTGTCCCCCAGGCCAAATAGTTATAGATAAAAAAGAAGGGGAGTATGAGTGCCATTCCCTTACTGACGTGGGATATTACCTCAAATCCCGTTCCAACACTGTTAGGCTCGTATTGTGTCTTCCCAAGTCCAACAAAGGCCTAAAGGATGACTACTTAATTGCCTTTGGGGAGTGGCACGATGATCTTCGCTGCCCCATTCGAGAGGGAAAGCTAGGTGGGATACCCAAGGTTTAGATCCCTTGGCACAGGATTTAGCAATTTTAGCTTTACTACTTTTCCCTTTTAACACTTCGTTTTCTTTGATGATGGGTTTCATTGGTCTAATCAGGATTTGCTCCTCGAATATTTTTGCAAATAAAAGGCACACAACTCTAGGCTCAGCCTTGTTAACGTCTCGATTCTCAATAAGGTACTAAGGTTCGAGATATTCGTGAGTGAAGACAAGCAGCTGCGAGTCGTCCATCTTATTTTGGACTTCGAGCCCTTGTTGAACAAGTTTCAAGAAGTGGGCCACGCGATAAGAGTAGGCGACCTTTAGCTAGCCCGGATTGAAGTTTCAGTGCTCGGTTTCCTAGACCGAGAAGATCTCCCGGCTGTCGAATTGCCCTTCCACCATTTTCCTCACGGGATAGCAGCTCTAAGAGAGGAAACAACCTCCTCCCGCCTATCATTGGAGGCTGAGATAGATCAATTTCACCTCGAGGAAGAAGGAGAGGCACAGGAAAAGCTCGTGGAGCTTTCAGACTCTGAGTGCGAACTTAACAGATCCTCCGTGGCTCACTCTCCTAGACTTATTGTTGCTAGGGTGGATAGTAACTTCGAGGAGGAGGAGAACATGGCCTTGAACCCTAGGAGAGGCTTGAAAGACATCCTCGTCGAGAGGAACAAGGGCTCATCATCCAAGGAGGCCCCAAAGACTTAACTTTCCCCTAATCTCCCTTTTCCCCCTCTTCCTTCTCCGCTCGGCCTGCACCCCAATCCAAACTTGCAAAAGAAGAAAAGGAAAGAGAAGGACATTAAGGAGGGGGAGATTGCCCTACTGAAGGGCCTAAAACAGCAGAAAATAACCAACAATAGAGCACAGGAAACTTTGGTAGAGAGTAGGGAGGCCGAGCACTGGGCCAACGTATGCCATCCAGTTTGGAACCCAAATTTGGAATTGGATGGCGCGACATTACCCTGGAATTCTTATATCAAGGAATTCCAGAGAGGCCATGCCTATCATGTGGCCAAGGCTTTAGAGCACCCCCTTCTGCTTCCCAAGGACATGGATGCCTTGAAGAAAGTAAGGCAACCTGAGCTCTTCCTGTCCTTGAAGAGGGACCTGGCCATGGTAAGCTCCTAGGCACACTTCACTCATTTCTTTTCCCGCTCTTTTGTTTTGTTTTTAACATATTTCTTCATTGCTTATATGTAGGCTATCCAAGAAGTTTCCGTGGCCGAGGAATGGGTCAATGACATTTGCAACGAATCTAGGGTCAAGGCCAACCTCCGCCATTAAGGCCTTGGGCGCGTCTGAACAAAAAAACAAGGAGCTTGCTAGCAAGCTGGTTAAAGAGGAAAAGGCGCGTCTGAGTGCTGAGGCGGGTTTGAAGAACACTGAGAAATAGGCCAAGGACCAACGTAAGAAGCTTCATATCACTAAGATAGAGCTGGCCACCTAGAGACAGCTAGTCCTGGATCTCAAGGTCGATCTACAGAAGGCTAAAAAAGCAACTCGGGTGGAAAAGGAAGTTTTTTAGGCTGTGGAGATGGCATCCTACAAACGGGGAGTGTAGGAAAGGGAGATGCGGCTGGCAGAAGAGCTGACGGGGGTATGCAGAGACTACTGTAACGAGGTGTGGGCGGAGGCACTCAACCGAGCAAGAGTCTCAGCTACCTCCAAGTGGAGGCTAATTGAGAACACCTACTACTCAAAGGACATTCGAGAGGCTTCAGCTACGCTCCCTCCTCCTGCTGTTCTTGCCCTTCCCCCCTTGGAATAGTTGAAAATGTTGATTTGGACAACCTATCTTTACAAATTAATTGTATTGGGCCTCCACACAATATTTACCCATTTAACTTGGGTTCGGCTGAGGATTACTGCCCCCTACAATATATATATATATATATATATATATATATATTACAAATAAAATAAAATCTCTACTTTCCCCCTTAAATGGAGTAAATTTGATAGCTCAACAAAAACATACAAGAAGTAAATAACAAATTAGGACCATTGGTACTTCCAAAGGATTATTTAATTAGTCTATAAAAAAATTTACATTTCTTTTCCTTTTATTTTATTTTATCTTTTATTTAATGTGATGAGAATGGCATTTATTTTTAAAACAAAACACCATATCACTACGTATCCTTGGTGCGGTGGTCACTTCACAAGTATAAATGCTTGTGGATGTGAGGGGTAAAGACTGGGGTTTAAGTTTCTAGGAGGGAGTTTCACTCGCATATATACTTAGATTATGTTAGAGTAAAAACTATATCTTGTGTAAAAAAAACAACAACAACAACATAAATCACATAGAGAAAAATTTCTTTGAATGTGGATTCTTCAAGAATCAAGATAGATCTTTGAATGTGGATTATGATGATCTTTGAACCAAAGAAAAATAAATAAATTCCCCTCATATTCCAAGTTTCCAACAGTACTATGCTCTCTTATTCTACTGGAACAAAATTCATAATCGTTGACTCTTTTATAGTTTTATTAGCATCAGTTTCTGCTAATAGTGCAAGCTATATACACACTTTTGTCTTTGTCTTGTTTTGTTTTTTGTTTTTATTTATTTATTATTTAATGGTTAAGACTAGAGCAGAGTCTGGCTATGGCTCGAGCAGCAACTTGTGGGTGGCGATTCTGGTGAACCAATGAGTTGTTGACTCATGACTGTCGAAGGCCTTGAGGCTTTGGAGAATGCAAGCAAAAGGATTTTTTTTTTTTTCCTAATCAGATTTGGTATTTTTTTTTAGTAAAGCTGTTTTTTTTTTTTTTTTTTTTGGGTGGGGGGTATTATTAGGAGGAGTTCTTATTTACATAGTAGGGCAGTCCTTATTTACAAATGATTTTTTTTTTTTTTTGGGATATTGCTATCTTTTAAAATAATTAATGCTGATTTGGGAATTTCTTAAAGTTGGTTTTGTTTTCTTGTATTAGCTAAGGAATGGATCGGATGTATTTTCTTTGTGGGTTTTTTTGCACCGATTCTAAATTTTGAGGACACCCAAATAAATTAGAGATTCAGACCTTAGGGGACAGTATATGTATATTTTACAGATAATTTATGATTTTATTACTTCTATAATTAGTAGTAAATAGATATTTAAAAAAGTTACCCCTTGGCTCCCCTAGCTTTTCTATTTACTTAATTTTAAATTAGAGCTTTAAATTAGACTATTTACTATTTTTTTTTATCCAAAATTTCACCACTTTAATGTCCTTATATAGGTTATAAGGTTTTTTTTTTTTTTTTTTTTTTTTGGTGGAGAAACCATACTAAGAGCTTTTATTAAGAATGAATGTTCAAATCAGCTTGTAGTACAATTTTAATATTTAGTGGTACTTCTTCCATTCAGACTAACATGTGATGATAAAATAAGTCGTATCGGTAAAGAATGTGTAACAACATTGCCTAGTCATCGTACTTCAGAAAATTAAATACAAGTAAAAAAGAGAGGCAAGGTACTTTTAACGTCTTCAATAATGTGGCCGCACTGTGCAAGAGAACTAATGCTACTCTGTAGAGGTTTGATTAGGACTTTTGAATCATCTTCTAAAACCACCCAATCGAGACCCTCATGGGCGAACTTAAGTGCTCTTCTTGCTGATAAGGCCTCTATTTCCAAAACATTGAAAGGTAAGAGTTCAAATCTTCTGTCCCACTCTTTCTGCTTCACTATATACTCCACAAATAAAAATATATCACATGTTTATCTAATTTATTAAATGCTAAATTTATGCCTTTTATTATTTCAATTACCTAAATATGATGAGCTATTTATTTATTTATTTTAAGAAATTGAAATAATAGAAGGCATAAATTTAGCATTTAATAAATTAGATGGACATGTGACATGTTTTTATTTATGGAGTATATAGTGGAGCAAAAAGAGCAGGATAGAAGATTTAGACTCCTTATGCCATTTGTTAAGACACAGAGGCCATGTCAAGTCCATCTTCATTTTGTATTGCTAGCATTTACCGCCCCATACAGAGGTTACAAGTTCATGTTATTTAACCTAGTTGGCTCTCCTAACCTAGACACATATTATTGCTATGATTTATTTATTTAATTTTTTATAATGGCGTTAGAGTATTAGCATCAGTCTCAATACAATTTTAGCTAAATTGATAATTAAAAAAAAAAAAAAAACTCCACTTTTGTTACTTTAGCTAATGTATGCTTTACAACAAATACACCACCCTCAATACTCTATCCTTATTTTATTAAAAAAAAAAATCCCACTCAAATCAAGTTTTTAAATTAAACAATGGATAAAAATCATTTAAAATGATAAAATCTCAATAGATAACAAAATATAATCAAATGATCAGTTACATTATTTTTTTTTAATAATGATATGATGTTATGTACTATAATATAATTATTATTTTAATAAGAAAAAAAAAAGATTAAAGAGAACTTGGAGAAGTCATACTTGTGGGTGTGGCCCCGTAGGGATTCTACCTTGGTTGTAAAGAATTAAGGGCCCGTTTGGATGGAGTGGAGAATGAGAGGGAATGGAGGAGAATAGAGTAAAATTGGCTGATTTTAGACCAAATCTACTCTACTCCCCCTCCATTTCCCTCAATCCAAACGGATCATAAAGTTCGACCGTACACCCCATGATATCATGGACATTGGAGCAAAAAAGAGAGAGTATTGAAACAATAAAATATTTAAAAAACATAAAAGTCTAACTTTGGCGAAAAGTGTTTCCCCATATGTGATGTGGCGGTGTTGCTCACTTAATATTTTGTACCAATTTGGTGAGACTAATATGTGAGTTTTTAGCTATATATTTGCTGAAATATTAAAATAGCTACACTGGCTCTTATGCTTGATATTGCTGGTATAGTACCTTTTTTTAGAGAAATTGAAGCATCTTTAAAGGGCTATAAATAACCTGAAGAAGGTATTTTGCTTATGGAAATAACTCATAAGCAAGCCCTTGATGCTTAAAAACATTATAAGGAAACATCTCTTTGGATTTACAGTGGCATAAGAGCTAGATGAAATCCTTTATATGTTCTCTGAATTGAATTAGGTTTTCTTTTCTCAAAAGTAATTCATTTTAACACAAGCAAAAAGAAGGTTATGTGTTCTTATGTGGATGGATTTGCGGGGCCGGGGGGGACTAGGTTGGTCCAGTGGACTGTAAGCTTTCTCCTCCCAATGGGCTTCATTTCCTCTTAATATTGTTGTGGGCCGAAAACCCACTATATGCTTGTTTTCAATGTATGCCGTTTTCAAACAAATTGAAGCTCTTCATCCTAGATAAATTGGGTCATATCATCTACATTTCCACAGTTCCATGACAACCCGGAACTATAATCTTTGTACCCAACACTTTTTGAGATTAATGTACAATATCAGTTCTATCATTTAAGATGAATGTTAAAATTCTTCAAAAAATTAATACGTTGGTTGGGGAAAACATTACAAATAAATAAGAACTAATGTGCTAATTTTACTTATCAGTTATCAACCCACTATTTTGTTAATTCCTATACTAAGTGTGTGTTTGACAAAAATTAATTTTGATAGCTTATTTTACTATTAAGCTTATTTTTGCTACTATTTATGAGTTTTACTGTACTTTTTGGTACTATTCATGAGTCTTATTGTATTATTTCAGCTGACTTTTACATTTTTTTTACAATACTTTCAATAAAAAGTTTTCAGTTTCAGCAAAATAAACAGATCCTAAACGGATCCTAAGTATCTGTTTGGTTAGCTTATTTTTTGCCAATTTATTTTATTATTTAGCTTATTTTTACTACTATTTATGAGTTCTATTGCACTTTTTTGTACTATTCATGAGTCCTATTGTATAATTTTAACTAACATCTACCTTTATCTATAATACTTTTAGTAAAAAATTTTCAATTTCAGCAAAGTAAGTGGATCCCAAATAAACCTTAATTCCAAATGGTTAAACTCTATAAATTTATTTATTTTTAATAATTACAATAATAATATTAATAAATTTATAAGACAATGCTTCCTTTTTTTTTTTTTTTTTTAAAGATAGTTTCAACCTATGATGTTCGCTCCTGATAATAACTATTTATCATTAAACTAAGACACCAATCAGTTTTTAGTGTAGGTAGGAATTAAACTTTAAATCTTTTAATCAACTATAAAATTTTTTACCATAAAACAATGCTTTCTTTTAATGTACTAAACAATATACGAGCCTAACAAATGGTTAATTTATAATATTAAAATATGTATATATCTGTAGGAACTGGATCTGAGCACTTCTTCTGCTAGAATAGTGGACCCAGATCTATCTAACCCAATACAATGAATTTATAGAGAATGAGTCTAAGAACTAGGCCTTAGCGAGGATTACAGCCGTTAATATGATGGCCATAACAACCATACATAGACGAACTAAAATTATCTACAAAAGTTTGTCCTTGGCTCAGTCCGAGGAGTTTTGTGGTCATTCTTGAATGGTCCCCCCCTTTGATCGGTTTCTCCCTATTATATATAGTTCTCCTCCAACGATCTATTTCTTTCACTTGTTGATCATTCGTGCCTTCCTTTGATTGCCTGTCCCATCAGCTATCTTACCAAACCTCCTGTGAGTTGCTGCAACCAAGACAGTACTGTAGTGGTGACAATTTATCCTGGAATTACTCATCTACCATGCTTCCATGGCAGACACTTTATACTTGCTCTTTCTCCTGGGATGCTGCGGGAGGTCATCTTTGACGGCCCGCTGCTTCCTCCTCCCATGGTCCTGATTGGCTGAGGACAGGATTGTCCTCGACAACGTCCTTGGGCAACTTGGACTTTCTTACTACGTCCTCGGGCATTTCTTCCTTCTCGGCATGAGTCTTGGGCTTGGTATAAAGTGATTCGAGGTTGCCAGATTCTTTAAGCCCCAAAATATCTTTTTATATTTTACCCATGTTATATTTACCCCCTTTAATTTTTTTTTTAATAATTAATATCATACATAAATAGGTAGCATTATTTGGGTTTCCTAAATAAGGTGTGCTCAAAAATACCAAAAATTACAAACACACTAAGAAAAATTGGTTAAGTTACAAAACTCTTGCAATCAAACTCAAATAATAACACACAACCCTAAAAAAAAGAAGAAGAATAATCCAACAAAAGTAAAAATCATTTATTTGAATTTTGTGGTTACTTTATAAGTATAAATGTTTGTTGGGTGTGGAGGGCAAGGACTGAATTTCAAGTCTTTAAGATGAAATTTTACACACATATATATTTAAGACTATAATAGAATTTCTATCATGTATAAAAAAAAAAAAAATTTATTTTTATTTCTATGAGAATGCAATCCTAAATGTAAAAAGCTAAAAAAAAAAAAAAAAAAAAAAAGAAGAAGAAGAAACTATAGTTCCGCTATGAAGGAAAATCCTATACATTATGAGTAAAACATAATCATCCAAAACGAAACAACATTCACATTTGGAGGGAACACATCACAGATTTGATTTGTGAAACGCATCCAATTGGAAAGACATATGGCGGGAAAATGTCCTTATAGTCCTCGCTCACATATAAAACCCTAAACTCTCATTTCTCTCTCTTCAATCTTCACAAATCTCTCTCTCACTCTCTCTCTCTCTGAAGCCCATTTCCTCTGCTTCGATCTCATCGAACTCTTGTGTGTGTGTGCAATAGAATCTCTCAGCCACAAACGTTAGGTATTTTCCTTCAAAACCTGATATTTTCCCTCTTTCTTCGAATCTAGGGTTTCCTTTTTTCTAGGGAAAAGACACAATCCACCCATTTTTCAACAATTTCTTTCACTAACATTCAGATTTTGTGTGTTTTCAGCGAATTTCAGGTACGTGTTGATAGCGTGGTGAAGAAAATGGCTGGTGAGCTTGAAGATGAAGCTGAGCAGACCGTTTCTATCCAAGAGTACCTTAAGGGTGTTGAGGAACAAGAACTGGTCAGCTTCTTTTCCATTCATAAATTTTATTTTATTTTTTTAAAAATATTTATTTTATAACCTGTATGATTTATGCACTTGTTGGTTGCTATGAAATCTGAGGAAAATCTGTTCAATTAGGATGTTGGATTTTATGTTTTACGTTTTTTAGGGTTACTTTGAAATTGTGATGTCTAATTTAAGATAAAATAGATGCTTGTTTGAGTGGAATAATTGTTGTTCTAGAATGAAAGATATGAAACATGGAAAATCTTTTAGGGACCTGTTTGGCTGGTAAGGTTTTTGATTCTTGAGAATTTAAGATTCCCGTGAGTTTAAACTCCTGTCTGTTTGAATTCCTGAGAAATTAGGCCTTAAGTGTTCATTTGGTCCTAGCTTAAAGGTAGGTGTCGCCCCTATTGGTGAAAAAAATGGGGGAGAGTTGCTTTAGATAGTTTGGTCATGTTTAGAGCAGAGTGATTAATTTACTAGCGAGAGACTGAGTCAATTGAAGCTGAGGGAACCCAAAAAAAAAAAGGAGGAAGAGTTAAAGTAATATTAGTTGAAGTAGTAAAAAAAAAAAACATATCAATTAATGAAGTGAAAGAGAGTATGACTTTGGATAAAATAGAATTGCAGAAAAGAATACTTGTGGCTGAGGCACTGAGCCTAACTAATCTGTTAAAGATCCATAGTTGACCTAAAAAAATTTGGGATTAAGGCTTGGTTGTTGTTGTTGTAGTGTTCGTTAGGTCCTAAGAATCTAGTTTTAGAAATACGAAGATTTTAATGTAAGTTTATTTGGGAGAATGGGGAGAAAACAACCCATGTGGACATTATGATATGTGATACTTGATAAGGAATGTTAAGATGCGATTTAGAAAATTCTAATTAAGTGCACAATGCAAAAAATTAAAATTCCTAGGTGGAACTTCAAATCTTGAGAGCATATCACATGCAATGTGGTAATATGAAATTCCTGCACTGTCTGTCTTGGTCCAACCAAAATTAGCCAATTCAATTAAAAATTCATGTCACGTACTCCTAATCCAAAAATAACCAAACTGTCTCTTTGTCCTCAAGTCATCTCAAACAAGTTTGCTTTTTCTGTGGATGCCTTCAACCTTGTCTGTGATGTGTGGTTTGTGTTGTCCATCCTGGAGAGGAAAATTCAGTGCATGATTGAAATTGATAAGCCAAGCATTAAATGGGAGCTAAACAGTTCACCACATCTTCAGGTGAAATTAAATTATTTGGTGCTCATGTGGTGGACATGAGCCCAAGAGTTCACTCATCATTTCCAGAAAGAGATCAAAGAAGTGTTAATATCACACCATTTATTGCCTCACTGGTAAGAATAAGCTAGTATAAAATACCATTTATATCCAAGAAATCCCACAAATGTATGTCTTTTACTTTGAAAGATATATTGTGTTGCTTATGCAAGCTAAAACTAGCTCATTTTGCATTTGCAAGTTAATTGCAACATCTATTCAATTTCAGTCTTACACTGTATTTTCTTAGTTTAGACAACACCTAGGAAGCACAAGAAGAATCTAATACCCGTTCCCAAAACAAAGAGAGCATTCCTGCTCTGAATGGTAATATTGCATTTGAAAATTTAATAAATATCTTTATTCTTGATTTTTATTCTAATTTTCAAACATCCTTTAATAGTAAAGGATTGCTTTATTATCTATTATTAATCTTAGTTTGATATATATATATATATAGATATATACATTTTTTTTAACACTATATGAAAATAAATGATTAATGACGTATAGAAATATGAATAAAAATATATTTAAAACTTATAAAAAAAGAATAAAAATATATTTAAGAATTATTTAATAGATGTATCTTGCCGTACCTATGTCCTTTTTTTTCAAAAATTGATGTGTCTCCTTTGTACCCGTACCTATATCCATATCTGTGTCCGTTCTTCTTAGAACAACACTTACTACACATTGCGGACAAGGCAGAAGGCGTAAAGAAAGAAAACTTGTGGACTTTGGGTTCACGAGCGCCATTTCATGAGTTGGGTCTGAATGATGTTGTGGTTCTCGAGCATGGAGTGTCAAATTTGGAGGATGGATTAGTAGAGGTGAAGGGCCGATGGGAGGAGGAGGAGAGAATAGGTGAGTTTGAGATTAATGAATACAAAAATGGTTTTGTCAGTTTTGATTGAGGTGTGGTAGTCAAAGGTGAGCCGGGCGCTCGCCTTGGTGCTTGGGTGAGTCAAGGTGCCACTAAAGAGTCTCTAAGTCTCTAAGGTGAGGTGCCTTTAGTGAGCTGCTTACCTATAATGCCCTAGGTGAGCAAGACGACCACCTTAAACTAGGCAAAAGGTGAGAGCCTTAGTCTCTAAGGTGAGGTGCCTTTAGTGAGCTGCTTACCTATAATGTCTAGGTGAGCAAGGTGAGCACCTTAAACTAGGCAAAAGGCAAGAGCCTTAGTATTATTTACTTATTTATTTATTTTTTAAAATTTAATTTTGTTTATTTATTTATTTATTTATTTTATGTAGAAGCTTGCTGTAAAACCTATTGGTAGATTAATTATTTTTAGAATTTTGTTTTGTTTTGGATAAGAAAGAATAAATTTTATTAAAAAAAGACTACTTCATGTACAATGGACACAAAGAAACCTAAAGAATTACAATAAATTATGTACAATAAGACAGACTCAATAAACATTGGAATTGAATAACTATTTATAAAACCCATTTATAAGACCAATCAAACAGAGAACAGCAAAAGTGGTTAATAACTGAGTCCTCATGCTCTTCACATCACATTCTCTAAAGTACGCTAATTACATTACCTTCATATGGTCCACATTAAACATAATGGAATCACCATATATCTTAAGAGTGTTTACCTATTTAGTTTCTCCAAACAAACATAAGATAAATCACTTTTTCTGTTAAAACCCGTTGAATCCAAAAGGATCAAAAAACAAAGCTCCACAGCTCGTAGGCCATTGTGCAATGAATCAAAAGATGCTCAGTTGTCTCCCCACTACACTGACACATGCAACACCAATTTACTAAAGAATAGACTCTCTTCATAAGTTTCTCACAAGGATCTTCTCCCAAACTACTGTCCAAACAAAAAAAAAGATACCCTTTGAGGGGCCTTCACACCCCAAATTTCTTTCCAGAGGAATGAAATAGAAGTGTAACCCCTCTAGGCATTGTGGAAAGAACGAATATCAAACTCCCCACTCTTCTTTGACCTCTACCTCACTTGAACACCATCCTTTCTCAGAAGAATATATGAGCCTAGAAGATGTAGAAAAGAAGCCACCACCATATCCAAATCCCAATCATTATGGTAGAGGTGTTTTGAGTATTGTTGTTCAAAATGATGTGAAAACTGTGGTTTAAAAAGTATTGTGAAATCACATATTTAAAGTACTTATAATGCAAAAAATGTGTTTGGTACTATATTTCTAATGAAGTCTTTTCAAAAGTGAAAAAACATAATTGTGTTTGGTGTGTGTGTGTGTGTGTGTTTTTTTTTTTTTAAAGTGATGACATGTAGTCTAATTAGTAAGACCTATAGTTTTTGAAATATTTACAAAAGTGTCATTGAGCAACATTGTTTGAAAACTGAAAACTGGTAAGAGGAGTTTTCTAAATTTAGTGTTTGAGCAACGTAACTCAAAACACTCTAATAAAAAACACCCTTACCAAACGCGTTGTTTTTTTTTGGGCCCATAATTTTTAGTGTTTAAACACTGAAAACTGTTGTTAAAACACCCTAACCAAACAGGCCCTAAAGGCCTGAATAGATCTAACATTCCAACTTTGCCACTCTCCCTCAAAATGCCTCATCAACATAGATTATAGAAGTTGTAGAACCTATTGTTAGATTATTAATTTATAGAAGCTTGATGTAAAATGTATTGTTGGATTAATTAACTTACAAAAGCTTGTTGTAAAACTTATTGTTTGATTAATTAATTTATAAAAGCTTTTTGTAAAACCATTTGTTAGAATAATGGATAGATCCTAAACCATGTTAAGCCGATTCTGAAATCAAGTAATAGGCCTAAATTCTTTATGCAACACGTCAAAAACACTTGATTATAATGTTTCAATACATTATATACATATTGATTTAAGTTCAATATGTATAATAACTATATTTAGAATTTGGCGCCTCCCTTTTATCAGGCTAGTTTCTTTTTGTTTCCTCATGCCTCGAGTGATACAAGGCTTTGGAGTGTTAAGGTTGCCTTTTGCCTTTGAACACCTTGGGCTGAGGTGGATGTGACATAATTTTTGAATTGAGGTGGCTAATTTTGGTTGGACCAAGGAAGACACATTCTAGGGATTGTGTATTACCGAATTACAGGTGATATGTTCCTTTGGAATCCAATAAATTGTGGGAATTAAGATATCCCAAGATTTTCAAACTGCCAATATTAGCAAACCGAAGTACCAAACACCCACAATTTTGGTAACCCCCACAAATTTAAAATTTTCTCCTTAGACTCCTACCAACTGACTACAGCCTAATTGAAATTATTAGGTATTGTTTTGTTAGCATTTTAAAGAAGTACCTTACTCCTAGGTCCTACTGCTAAAATTTGTGTTCTTGTGTGTTAATAAGAAAGTCTCTGAAATTATGTGGTTCATTATCTTGACCCTCATTTTCAAAAGGTAGGTTGTTAAATTAATATGCTGGCTTGACTCTTGTGACTAAGAAAATCTAATTCTTTGATGATAGTTGCAAATTTAATAGCAATCACATGGTTCCTTTTTGTTTAAATAATCAATTCCTGGTGGCTAATTTAGTTCCTGTTTGGAAATAAGTAGATTAATTATTTTGCATCCTGGCGGAAGAGAAGGTAAATTCTGTTTTTGGAAGAAATAGAAGTACTTGGAAAATTAACCAAACAATATCCTTGCCTTCTTACTCCAATTTATTAATTGCTTAACCATTTTGCTTCATCATTATTCAAAAATAGACTGTTACTTATTTGGTGGCTTCTTCTGACAGTGTCTACTTGCAAGCTCAGAGGTTGACAAAATGCATTAATGTAGGCCCTTTAAACCACTTGAATGTAAAATGCAATAATAGCTTACCATTCTCCATGAGGGTTTCATTGTTCACTTTAGCTCATATTTTTTTTCTTCTATATCCTTTTTGGTTTTTGGATTTGATTGCTCTGATACCTTCAGATATAATGTTTTCAAAGCATATATATAATCTGGCCCAGCGAAGTACATCTAGTTTCTTATCAGTTCTGTCCTCATGTTTAACTCATTCTAGTTCATTAAGGAAACACTAAAATGAATACTGGGCCTCAAAGCCCTTCACGCTGGGATAGTGAAGTTCATCTAATTTAGCCACGTCATTATCTCATCTCCTACCATCTGTCCTAACTACACTCTTCTGTTTTATTGTAAAGGAGCGCTGGCTTTTGATTGATGTCATTAATATATTGTACCTGTACATTTTGTAGGGATTAAATTAATGGGTGTTTTTTATTTCATTATTTATTGACTTATAGGAAGCTGACCTAGTTTTGGGGGGTGATGAGGGCAAGGAATGTACTTATACTAATGGTTATATGAAGAGGCAGGCAATTTTTTCATGCCTGACTTGTACCCCAGATGGAAATGCTGGAGTTTGCACAGCTTGCTCCTTGTCTTGCCATGATGGCCATGAGGTATTCTTCAGTACTCTTAAGAGTAGAGGATTTTATTATGACTAATGTTAAGTACATAACTAGTAGCTATACATTGTTTAATGACAACTTCTTTATTTTTATTTTTATTTATGAATTTTACTAATGATTTTTATTGTGAATGAGAGTGCATCACTATAATGGCAAAGCAAAATTAGATGTTCAGTACATGAGGGTAGAGGGATCCTTTTTTTTTTTTTTTTGTTATTTATTTCTTTTTGATTCTTTTGAAGAGTCGATGTTTCTAAGATGTGAGTTGGTTTTGATGGGATCAAGTTTCATGAGTTTTTCTTTTGGTGGTGCCATTGGGGGGGGGGGGGGGAGATGGTCACTGCATGGTCTTAATTGGCCTCAGCAAAAGAAAAGGGTCATGGTTGTGTCTTTTCTTTATGTATGTTTGTTCTATTATGTTCTTATGGATTAAGATCTTCTAGAGTTTTAGGGTAACTCTATTGTGGTGTTCTTAAATCCTATCCATTTAGTCATGTTTGGATTGGATTTTGTCACTTCAGTAATAGTTAATTAGATAACTAAACAATGCTATTAATTTTGTCCAACTTACATATCAAACAACCATTTTTTTTGGTTTTGTTTTTGTTTTTTTTGTTTTTTTTTTTTTTTTTTTTTTTTGGTTTTGGATCCTTTGAATATGGTCTTGAGAATGAGTTATTGTTTTCCCTTCTCCCTATTCTTGATGAATTATGGTCTTTTTGGGTTAAGTTGGTGGCCTGGATGGATTTCAAAATTAATATGCTATCAGCTAGTTGGATGGATCATGGAAATGATATCTTTAATGCTAGGACATCATGTAAACCGAGTATATTTTACTTCTTAATCCTGTAATTTTTTTTTTCTTGAAGGATTCTAACCTTGTCTAATGGTGCCTTTTGATGTTCTACTGTAACAAGATTGTAGAGCTGTGGACCAAGAGAAACTTTAGGTGCGACTGTGGAAATTCAAAATTTGGGGAGTTCTTCTGCAAGATTTTCCCAAACAAAGACATAGAGAATGCTGAGAATTCGTATAATCATAATTTCAAAGGTTCATATTGCACATGCAGTCGCCCCTATCCTGATCCTGATGTGGAAGAACAAGTAGAGATGATACAGTGCTGTATATGTGAGGACTGGTTTCATGAGGAGCATCTTGGTCTTGAGCCTTCTGGCGAGGTTGCTAGCTTGTGCTTTCACTATGGCTCTCAATTCTTTCTGTCTTTGTTTTATGTTCTTCTAACTTTATGCAAATCATATTATGGTTTTGCAAACAATTGGTCATGGCAAGATTCTGATAGCTGCGTTCAAATGATGCAAGGCCTTCTGATTCTTGCTGTTAAATTGAATAGCCAATTCTTACATGTACATAATTAAATAACATCGATGGTAGGGTTAGAAAAATTGATGAGTCACTTCATTGTCCTGTTATATACACATCTGTTTGCTTGTCCTTACTAGGAAACAACTGAGCCAATCCATGTTTTTGGGGCTTGCCATCTATCATTGTGGTAATTTTGTTGAACAATGATGTTACTGGGGTTAATCTGCCAGTAGATGTCCCTTTGGTATTGCCCTCACCCCACCCTATTATACTGGAAAAAGAGATGTTCATCAATTAAACTTAACACTGATAAAAGGAAATATTTTTTAGTATATTGATGTTGTATTCTAGCATACATCGACCCTGCAGAATACTGTCCTTTTGGTTTAAATTACTGAGTATCTACTATAGTTGCATGTCTTGACTTGGAATGTGTCTGACATTAATGCATAGGCTATGCCTTGTTCTCAAACTTGGAGGCTCTTGCCTTGTTGTGTGTAGTTTTACCTGAGACCATGAATTTGTCTTATGTTTGTGCTACTTGCCTGAAGAAAAGACACAATTAACATAATGAAAACATTACCATCTGCAATTCTGTTCCATGTTGAACACTTCATTTCATATGCACTTGTTTGCTGAAACTGAAACTAACAATGTAAAAAGAGTTTAATTTTAATTTCTCTTGCATTGTGGTTGAGGTATCTGCATACTGTTCATTATTGTGTCCTCTTAGTTCAACGCCATTCAACTTCTTTTCCCATTTAAGTTAAATTTTTGTTAAAAGATGTCTATTCTTGACTTCTCTTTCTGAACCACTCTTTGAGTCTGTCTTTTACATTTTAAAGAGAAGCTACAGGTGAGAACTTGTGCTCCCCTTCTCCTGAAGGCCCCCACATCTTCCCCTGTGGCGCCCCCCCCCCCCCCCCCCCCCCCCCCCCAAAAAAAAAAAAGAAGCTCAAACATCATCTAGGTGCTTCTCTAATTTTGTGGTAGCATTTTTTTCATTTCCTCCAATTGTCATTGTTTAGGTGTTTGGTGCTTCACCCATCTTTCTGCCATACCACAGGTTCCAAGAGATGATGAAGGAGAACCTCTGTATGAAGATTTTATATGTAAGGCCTGCTCAGCCAGCTTTTCTTTTCTGGGACTGTATCCTCAATCCATTTGGGCAGCAGGGAGGCAGGGTGATGCTACTGTAGATACTAATAAGGATAAGAATGTGGTGGAAGATACATCTTCAGCTGGTGGATCTGGAAAACTAGATAATGATGTCAATGCTCATAATAATCCTAGAATGGATCAAGCTAATGTCTCTGATGGAGCTAATGTCTCTGATGGGAACAGTTTGTTTGTTGGAGAAAGTTCTCAGAAGACTGTGGTTTCAGATCCTTGCGTAAAAGATGCCAGTTCACATACATCTACTTGTGTTCTTGGAGTTAACTTGGGGGTTGATTCTCCTGCTTTAGACAGTAAACCACTGTTTCTTTCCAAAAATTGGCGGGATGTACTCTGCAGATGCGAAAAATGTATAGTTCTTTACAATCAGAAGCGTATTGCGTTTCTGCTTGACAAGGAGGACTCAATTGCAGAGTATGAGCAAATGGCAACACAGAAGAGGAAAGAAAAGTTGCAGCAACAGGAGGGTGCTGAGCTAAGTTTATTCAATAAACTTGGTCATGTAGAGAAAATGGAGATTTTAAGTGGCATTGCAGATATGAAGGATGAAATTCGTACTTTCCTGGTATGTTTTTGTTTGTCTTCATAATGACTCATTTACTGGTTTTATAAAGCAGAAGGGAGAAAGCAAGGGTTTGGCTGGTTTTTTCTTTGTTACATTTTTTAGTGTACTATGCTCACATAAACGTTTATATGCATTTTCCTTTCTTCTTTTCCCTATTTCAGGAGTCCTTTGATTCATCAAAGCCAATCACAGCTGATGATGTCCACCAGGTCTTTGATAATCTTGCAAAGAAGCGCCGGCGTGTAGAGTGAATATTTTGTTGAGTCTTAACCTTAGTGACATGCATGTGTAAACTGAAAATTTCCTAGTTGACTATGGAGCTGTTCTAAACTAGAATGCTGGCATGCATGACATGGTTTTAGGTTGTTCTAAATTAGAATGCTGGTGCTGGCATGAACCAGTTTGCTTTGTAGAATTATGTGTTTATGCACTGTAATCTTAATCGGGGCTTTTCTTATAAGATGATCCTAGTGCAAATATTCTGAAGACAATTGGATCCTACATGATGTGCTGCAATTTATATGAATGCAAGGTCCGATCTTTGGTCACTGGCCACTGGCAGAAGAAAGAAATATACAAAACTTAACTACATGCATGTGTTTCCTGTGTGGGAAAAGGGGTAATTATTTAATACTCGGGAGCACAATAAATGTCTACTCTTTCTCATGTGATAGTGGGTTTTGCTAAGTAAATTCAGTGGAACTAATCATTTATGTGAAAGGAGTAAGTACACTTTATGGTATTTTCTGGAGTATTCTATAAATTTTTATTGCAATGTATTGCTCTAAATGTTTTTCTTCAGTTCTCATCTGTGTATCTCTCTTGTTTCGGTGAAATATTTTGGAAGATTCAACGAATTGTTGGGAAGGTATAATTCCTTGCCACAAAAGTCTTTCCCTTAACTTTGGTTTGGGGTTAGCATTTCTTGTCTAGTTGTATTGATGGGTCCATATTAGGTGTGGAAATCGAAATTCACATTGAAGTATGTTTAGGGGCACTTGGTTGAGCCCAATGTGCCACATGGAATATATAGTTTTCTACTGCCCTTAAATGCAAACCTGGTTCTTCATTTTCAAGTAATTACTTGTGATGTTTCCCATCTGATTTGAATGTTGTCGTGTTCATCTGGATATTACAGAAGTCAGGAGTCTTGCTACTTTGCTAGTACTTCTGGACCAGTGAGGATTGGGAAAACATTGATATCATAGAGCCTGTTCAGATTTTTCAGTTGGGTGTGCAAGTGGAGCGTGAGATAATGTGGGCTCAGTTATTCAAGGTTTAGGAATAGATTGGGGTATACCTCGTCATAAGTCTAAAATAGTACGTCTTATCATTTTGTGCCTGTCTCCATCATGGATGTTACTCTTTAAAAACTATTGGTCAAGCCAGATCTACTATATTTTCCAATAGAAAAGAAAATTCTACATTATTGCAAAACTATACTGCACAATGGGTAAGGTTTCTGTTTGGTGCTCTCGTATAGAATGGGATATGGTTGACACGTGGCCATTTGTACATGTTTGTTCTATCCCTGTTGCCTTCAATACGTCAATTATTGATTATATTTTAGGGGTTTATATCAGTGTCCATTGCTTTTCTAGCACTCGATTATTTTTGAGTGTATGAACTATGAAGTACTTCGTTTTACGCAAGCTAAATAATTATAGGAAAGAATTTCTTGGGATGGTTTCAAGATGTTGACTAGTTGTTTAAATCTCAGCATCTCATGGTTTTCATAAGGTCTTAAAAACTACTAGACTAATATTTTGAGTTATAAATCTTAAGATTAAATCGCTAAGAGAATCAACATGTTGAATCAAATGGATATATAGTTGTAGAATGGAGATAAAAAATTTGCCGAAAGTAATGTATGTATGTAACTAAGAGCTCGATAGAATCATTAAGGAAAATTTGGTATATGTCAATATTAGTCAAAATATTGGTGGGGGAGGTGGAAGTAGTGTGTGTGGGGGATTCTTAGATCCCTTTGAATTAGGGATCTTTTCTCTCTCTCTCTCTCAAACGACAAGCAGTTAATCTGCATCATTCATTGATATTTTATGCATTATTATTAGACTTAGATACAATAATTCTTCATTGCTAGATCCATTGGCCATTAGTAAGCATCCAAGTAAACTGTTAGTAGGGCCAGTTGGCGACAGTTTGTTCTTGTAGGGTTACTGTGTTGCTGTGGAAACATGTGATGTAAAATGACTGAATAAAATGTGAAGAAATGAGCGAGCTAATGAAGATTTGGATTTGGTTGTCTAACAACCTTGCATCAGTTGTATGGCTAAGATCTTGAGCAAGATTATTAGCTGCGACTAAATTACCAGTTGGATATTGATATTATGCATGATTGGGAGATCCTAAATGCGTTTCTATTGATATGACCACCGTTGTTTGTTACTAGTTAATAATTTTAGATTGAGATTGTTGTGGGACACTTAAAAATCTAAGCGAGTAATCCTTCTTCTTTCCTTTTTTTTTTTTTTTTTTTTTTTTTTAATCATAAGCGAGTAATTTTAGTATCATATAAAAATTCACAACTTTTATCATAATATTATCTCATATGGTGGACTAACTAGTTTACATGTCACTTTTATATGAATTTATCATCCCCACATAGACAATAATAACACAGTAGTGATTTTTTTTACGTAGTCTTAGAATTGTTGTTAAAATCAAAGGTTCAGATTTATCTAATTGACTCAGACTATTTCCAATGTGAAATGCAATCTTTTCAGATATCTTTTAACGCTCTTTAACGAGTGGGGACAAAAAAGGTAGGTTTTTGCTCCAATCCAATTGAAAAAGACTGTATGCATGTGTTCCAACTGTTTTGAGTTTGAAAATCTAAAAAACTAGTCAATTTTCCTACCTAAACTTGGGAGATTGTCGACTGAACATTCTCGTTCTACGGATCTTTGAGACAAAAAAAATACTAATTTAATCATAATAATTGCTAACTGAGTATTTAATTGAATTTTTCTGTCGCTTAGAAGAAGAAAGAAGAAAAAAATAGAAAAAGAAAAAAGAATGAATGAATGTCTGTCACTCTCATACTATCATACAATTATGTTTTTGTTGAATTATTATTATTTTTTTCTGTAAATTAAGCGTCATTCATCGTCATGATTACATCAATGGAAACCTTCTGACTTCTCTTAATCTCGTCTTACTCTAGAGAATAAAATGGGTGCTTTAAATTGGCTATGACACATCGAATAATGACATATGATAGTCCATGTTAGTGTAACATTCACAAAGCTAAAGACGTGGGAACAAAAAATAAAATAAAAAAGGATCATCATTCGACAATCATATGATGAAGTTTAAGTGTAAGTGAATCTGAAGATAATATGAGAAATCCTAAATTAAAAATTAAATAACAAGAAATTTTGAATCCTTAGTTGAGAGAGAAAGAAAAAAAAAAGGTGTTAGCTTGATCGACATGCAAGACATGTCAAAAACAACGGTTTTACTAGTTCTATCTATGTCTAACCTTGAGAAATATGTAAAGGTATATCTTAATGTTCACACCTGTAAGATGTAATATGTTGACTACGTGGGGGGCAGGTGTGGGACTATTGAACATGGGCAAGGAAAGGTTGTCATAAATGCTTTAAACCTCGGTCGATAGGTAGAGGAGCGGTGAGTACAATAATGATTTCTTTAGAACCAAGATGATATTGATATGACATTAGAACAATGCTTTTACATTTTTTTTTTTTTTTTTTTTTTGAGAAGAACATAAGAAGTTAAGAACAAAGCTGGTTTTTCAAAACAAAAAGAAAAAGGAAAAACATTATTGTATTCACCGCTCCTCTATCCACCGATGTTTTACAAAAAAAGAAAAAAGAAAAGAAAGGACAATGTTAAGGAAAATTTAAAATTATTATCTATTTTATTATAAAAAGCTTTGTATTTTTTTTTTTATAAGAAATAAGCTTAGTAAATTAGTGGTAAATATGATATTTTTATTTTTTATATGACTTGTTGTACCCGATTTATACTTATTACTCTTAACTATCAAAAGGAGATACCTTTGCATAGGGGGAATTTGGTCATAGTTTATTTAATGATCGGACAATAAATTTGATTGGTATCACATTAATAATATATAAATAAATTTTGTAATTATTATTTTATTTTTAATATTATTTTAAAAATTGGCATATCAATATATAAATTTTAATATCCCTAACGCTCCCTCAAAGACACAAACAAACAGGAATCATAGTGCTAGAGAAACATTTGGTCCAAAATTCAATTTTCAAAGATTTTTCGTATCAGTGATGTACATATTCTAATAGTCTTGTAAGAAAATATAAATACATTATTAAAACTTAAAAAGACCCTCTTTGTTTTGAACATCCAGTATAAACAAAGTCCTGAATTAAATTAATCTTAATTACCCTTCTCATGAATCATGATTCAGTATCATAAATACTAAATAGGCATAATACGTTAAAAACAGAGTACTCAGAAGTCAGAAGTCAGATCGAATTTCCAAGTAGCAAACTTATTATTCTTTAGTTTTCTTTATGTTGAAAATCTGTGGCAAAGTGTGGAAATTAAGATCCTTCATTAAATCTATCACTTTTTACTCTTAGATATGCTCCGCACCCAATAAGCAAATTGATCTAATAAAATGCGCTATTACCAACGAATTGTTATGTAAATTGGCAACACTAAAATTACAAATCACTAAAGTCAATAACTAATGTAGTTTTGTCTTTTGCACGATATTTTTCACTTAAAACAAGCAAGTGGAGAAGTTGAATCTGAATTCTCACTCACGGAAAATCCAACAATGCCATTAAATCATTATGTTTTAACATGTAGCTTTGCATGATATACAGTGATAATAAAATACTATAATATCAATATGTAATATTGATTCTACAAAAACGACCCAGTCAAAGAGATTCGTCAAATTAACTTTAGATATTGAAGAGAGAGAGAGAGAGAGTAATAATATTCAGTCATTCGGTATTGCAAAAATGTAAATTAAAGCTTGTTCTGCTTTTGCTTGGGTTGCTTTCGATTTTCTATCTATCACCAGTCAAAATGAAAGGCCAGTTAAAAGGGAGATATGAATGCATTCACATTTTCATGAGTAAAACATGATTATGATAATAGCATTCCAAGTGAAAAACAAAGAATCTTAAGTAGGTAACATGGAGATAGTCTACGTAAATTATGTCACATTTGAAACTGGTCCAAGTAAGGTTATACTATTTTAAGATAAAGTGCTGAAGAAGAAGACCATTAGGCAACTTGAAATTGTAAAATATAGAAGTAGGAGATAGTGAATCTCTTTAAGAAATGCCATGTGATAGCTCTTGTAGTTTGCATACGGAAAAAAGAATAGTGCATTGAGAAGAAATAAGTCTCTTACAAAAGTCTCTCCATATCAAGGGCCAGCAGGGTTTCATCATAGGCCGTGGGTTGTTAAAATTAATATAAATACATGGAAGAATAGTTTCAAGTTTTGCAACTGCAACAACCACACAACGATTAGTTTCATGGAGAATGTGGTCGATCCGCTTCCTGGGAAAAACTTCCAATGTATAGTGTATATATATATATATATATTCTATAATCAGGGGACTTTTCCAATAAATTAAAGAACTAAACATAAGTATTCTTTTTTATCTTAAATATAACTTTAACTTAAGTTAAAAATAAAAAATTGAATCAAACTTTTATTTGAATAAGATATTTGTTACCTTTATTTGTAAAAATCTTTTGAAAGTAATGATTGAAAATGTTTTCCATAGTTTACAACAATGGAATCCAAATTTATAACAAAAGATTATAAAATTTGAAGACAGGTCAAATGGAAAATACTAATTTATTACATGTATATTTTAAATTTAAATTTCATATATATCAGCATAATTATTAGAGTAATTATAGAGTATCTTAAACAAAGTCACAATTATTTTATGTGGCAGATTGTGATTGGTTATTTATTATTTTCACATAAATCAGGCACTTTTTTTTCACTTTTTTTTTTTTTTTCTTTCACTACTTACAATTATGTGGATAGTTGTAGCTGAGTTTGTGGTGCTAGAATTTTTGTAGTTATTATACCTCGTTTTCAATTCCTTAATTTAGTGTGCAAGGTGTGGAAAGTGCATTTATTTTTGCAACGAAACTGTGAACCTAGTTTTTAATATCTTGGTGGGGGAGGGCGGCGGATGTGGAAACTCTGCTTTATAGTTTGTTGTCCCGTGACTATGTGTGGGAATGGGATCTAATCCAAAGAACTCGAAACTTCGATTTCAGTATCCAAGGCTCCCAGCTCATCAGCTAAAGAAAAAAGAATTCTGCTTCTTAAAAAAAGAGATTAGCATAGGAAAATAAGGGAAAAAGTTAAGGGACTTCAAGAAATTTTTTATAAATTGTTTTACGGAGACACAAAAATCTAATTTATTTTTTAGATAAGTTTTTATATTTTTCATAGAAATAGTATTAAAATTTTTCTAAAATAGTTAATTAATAAATGCCAAATTCTCTAAAGACACTCTATTAACGGTATCTAAAAAATAATAGTATAATTTTTTTAAAAAATATTTAAAAGAATATAGAATGGTATATGGAGGGGTATTGAACCAGGAGCTCATTATCTATCTATTGGGCCTAAAGCCCAAGCCAAGAATTATAGGTCACCTGAGGAGTAAACATCATCAAAGGAGTCCATATGTAGGCCAATGACGAATGTCTTCTTGGCTAGTTAAAGCCGAAGTCCGAATAGGTAGTCTGCCATCTAGGGGAACGTATCAGGGAGTTCTATTGGCACAGATAAGTATTGTAGAAGTTTAGGATAGAATGAAGTTCTAAAATATCTAAGTAAAAGACTGCTACCATTGCATTAAATGTTTTGCGACTAACTTTCTAGCTGCATTAATGTGAAGAAAATCCCTAATATCTAAGTAAAAAGGCTGCTACCATTGCATTAAATACTTTGCGACTAAATTCCTAGCTGCATTAATGTGAAAAAGACCCCTAAACAGTGCTACATTGGCTGCCCCAATGCACATAAGGCCTAAGAGGGTGTTCGATGGGACAAACACTCAAGTAGTAGCTTGGATAATCAACAAGTGGAGGGCCAAGATTGTCTAAAGGAAACTATATAATGGAAGAGACCTTCCATGGTAAAAGGGATTGAGAAATCAAGAGAAAAATATTGTAGCAACCAAGAACTGATGTCCTCAGACCTTGCCTCAGACTATCTTCTGTAGTTAAAACTTGTCCATTTTTTTTTTCTTGTCATTCGAATCCACCTTATTTTTTATCCAACTCATTCTAACCCAATTTTTCTAACCCACTTTCCATAAATTCATTGTTTTGAACTTTTTGAACCTAAATTTATCTACCTTTTAGACTAAGAACTCAAATTTGGTCATTACAGTATATTAACTTAGAATGGGTTAAATTTGATACCGGAAATAATGCACATCAAATTACCATGTCTAATGTCTTCTCAAAAAAGAAAAAGGAAAAAAGAAAAAAAAAACATCTAATGATGATTTCTTTTCTTCCAAGAATTTGCTAAGTTAGTACAATGAGGAATAAAAGCTGCTGTGGATCGCCACATGTTTGTTGCTCAGGAAAAAAAAAAAAAAAAAAAAAAAATCAAATGGCAGGTTTTAATTAAATTTTAATTTCATTACTTGAAAAGTCATTAAGCAAATTTCTTCTTGGTAAGTAAAGTCATTAATTATGCCAACTCATGAATAAACAAAGAGAATGGTTAATTGTCAACTTCACTAGCCTCGCTATTGGATGCCAGGTATAGTTTAATCCGCGTTTTGATTTTTTGCTCTTAAATCTAAGAATAAACTTTGTTCTTTTCTGGACTAAATTAATAAAAAAAAAAAAATTATGATATGGTTAGATATAAAATATTTTTTTATTGAATTTGGATATTGTCTTTTTGTGCAAATATGATAAGGTTAGATGCAGACACGTGTTCATGTCTACATGTGATTGCGTCTAATTCACATAAAATACTTTTCTATATATAAAAAAATCATATAAGAATAGGCCAAATTTTATTTATATCATTGCAGTCTTGCAGATATCACGGGAGTAATAGTCTAATGGTACCAACTGATATATATTTCCATTTTGAAATGCAATTGATACAATTTACAGAGGGGCATATGAGTGACATGACATGGTTGGTTTCTTCTTCGTGGTTTACAATTATCTTTAAAAGGTGTACACGGGCCCTATCGCACAATTATGGGTGACAAGTTTTGTCACTTGCTAAGTGGAAGAATCAATCTTCATAAATAAATTAAAAAAAAAAAAAACTAAAATTACTAGTCATTTTACTATTAAAAAACGTTCTCAAAAAAAAAAAAATACTATTAAAAAAATTACAATTTAACGTAAAACTAAATGTGATTAAAGACACTTAAAAACATTATAAATAAACATTTTTTTTTTGGGTGTGTATACATCAATAGTTTTTTTTTTTTTTTTTTTTTTTTTTTTTGAGAAACATATACATCAATAGTTGGGAATTTGTATTCTAATGTTTTTATTATAAATACTGCAAAATATCAATCAGTTATAAGAGTTGACTCGCTCGACATTAATTACCTTAGTTTATAAAAAATTTATGTGTAAACTTATGTAACAGTGTTATGAGGTACAAATTTTGTCACTTAGCAAGTGGAAGAATCAATCTTGATGAATAAAACACCTTTGGGACTCTTTAACTTTTCTTATTATTCGTACGTCTTTAGCTCTATAAATTCGTTGCTTTCTCTTCACTCCCAAGTCCCACACCTCACATGCACTATAGTTGAAACCTTGAAAAAAAAAGTTGTTCTAATTTTATTTTCCGGGACCAGTTAGATCCACTGAAGAATCATATTTTCCCAAGAGAAAAGCCAGTTCTAGGTGATCCAAAATCATGGGAAATTGCATGGAGACATGCAACACATGGCAGCAAGCAAAGGAAATGCTACAGCAGCAGCAGCAGCAGCAGCAGCAGCAAGGTGATCAAAGAGAAAGAGCATTTCCTTTTGTGCAGGAAAGTAGTTTTGGGAAAAGTGGCATAAGAGTTAAGATTGTACTAACAAAGGAGGAGCTAGAGTGGTTGATGCTTCAGCTGAAAGACAAAGAAGGAAAGAGTTTGGAAGATGTTTTCAGGGAAATTGAAAAAGGAAGAGAGAAAGCTGATCAGGGATGGAAGCCTTCTTTGGAGAGTATCATGGAGACTCCTGAAGTCCATGATATGGAAAGATGAGTTTCCATTTTCAAATTGCAGCCTTTCTTTCTTTGATATGTATTATGATCCAATTTTGTAATTAAATCTCTCTTTACTAGACAACCTTATAGCAGTTGAGATAAATATTTAAATACTTCGACTGCAATCTTCTTCTTCTTCTTCTTCGTAGTTCGTGAGATTTTTCTTTTCTAATCTGGATGATGACTCTTGAATTTAGGTAACAGTTCATTTGAATGTAATTTTTTACTGAAATTTTATTTGTTGAGTACATGGATGTGGTTGGAAAAAGTGAAGTTTTAAAAAAATTAAATATAAATAAACTTGTTAAAAAATCAAAAGAATAAAAATTCATGTGAAAAACATTGGATCGCAATTGGTTACCAAGTTTCACCTAAATTTTAAGCATAAATCAATTTTTTCTATTTTACTCAATCACTTTTTTCAAATCAATCTCCAACAAACTTTTTTAAGTCTTCATCATGTTTTTATTATAATATGGACAAAGTTTAGCTCTAAACTTATTTGAAACTATATTTTCCAACTAATTACATGGTAAATTATTAGTTTACTTATGTGCATAATTTAAACAAGTCACATAATTTCATTACAAAAATCATATAGTTAAAAATAAATATGGATGGTTTCCTCAATTGCCATATAGTAGGTTTGAGCACGTTACCCAAACTTTTTTCTAATATATATTTTTTATCATTTATTTATTCCTTAAAGAAAATTGGGGGAGAGAATGTAAAGAGAGCGGTGAATATTTTATTTGAATAAAAACATATAACTCATCTATAGTGGTTGTAGCAATTAGAAAAAAAATGATTGTTTGATAATTAATATATTGAAGTTTATTTTAAGACGGTGAAAGTCTATAGACCAGATTTAAAAAAAAAAAGACAAAAAAAATAACAAATTGTTAGTAATAGGTAAAAATAAATGATACTAATGGTAGATTTAAGTAAAAATCAGTAAAAAATTATTAACTTAATTATTGTGAAAATTATTCTGAAATTTTGTATATATAATATTGCTTTTTAAGATACAATTCTCTAAAATTTAAGAAATATTATATCTACAATATTATCACAATAAATATTAAGTGATAAGATGTTATGACTTATTATTGGTGAGTAAAAATATAATTTCAGTTCTAAATTCAAATTAGAATAAATAAAAAATTTACGGCTAGAATTTGTTGATTTGCGTAGAGAAAAAGAATTTGACTATTCTGTCGGCTGGGGATGCTCAGAAGTACAGCCTCAATAAAATTTTTGGGGGGTGTCTGTGTCAAACATGGACACCTCTGGGAACACCCTCACATGCGTGTCTTTTGTCCTCTGAACGAAAAAATAAATATAGATTTTTTAATTTATTTGAAAGTCCCTTTAATTCAATATATATATTTTTAAATTTGTTAGTCATCATTTATTTTAAAATAAAAATAAAAATAAAAATAAAAATAATATATTTGAAGCTATATGCTAATACAATAATTTTTTTTTTTATTTTTTATCCACATTATATCGTTTCCTAATTTTTAGAAGGTTCATGCTAATGAGTGCTTTTAAAGTATTTGTTAACCATTTATTTTAGGAAAATTTTAACACCACTTTTAATTTATGAGAAATGAAAAAATTTGTCAAACCATTAATTGCATTTTTTTCTTTTCCCATAAAAAATTTTCTTTAAATAAATTATTAACCAATACTCTAAGAGCATTTTTTAGAATTGTCATACCACTGTGTTGTATATGGTATCGTACTTTATCCTTTACTCTTTCTTTAGAGGTCATCTGAATGTGCATATATATACTTTCTTGTTTTAATAATAAGGTTATATTTTTTTTAGTGAAAATAATCAGTTAATATATATATATATATATATGTTTGTGTGTATATATATATATATTTATTAAAAAAAAAAAAATGAGGCAAGTGCTTCATTGCTTTGTATGGATTGAAGCTGAGAAGTGGTATTTGTTAGAACAACTTTATTTTTAAATTTAATCTGAAGAGTTTAGATATGTATATATATTAAATTTTACCGATCCAAGGTTCTAAACAATCTAGAAACGTGAGAATCAAATATATTTTTAAGAAAAAAATATTAGATATTCTTATAATAATGCGATAATGTCGTATTCATTCATCTCACATAAGTAGTGATGTTTATCAAGAATTTAATTATTAGAACATACTATTATATGAGAGAAAGGAATACACTATTATTGTACTCCCAAAATATTTTATATTACACCATTTTTTTAGTATTTTTTGTGTGTCATGTTTCTGAGATGTAAGGAGATCAGATTCATAATTTCGTGTATCTTGTATTATCCTATTTGACATGTGATTTCACATGAACAGGATGCTTCCTATTTGACATGTGATTTGAACAGCAGCCTTTGGAGATATACTGCATATTTCATTTTTGGTTTTGGTTCTTTAAATATGGAGAATATTTTATTTTAATCCCTCAAATTTTTAAATGTTACACGTTAATCACTCATAAAATGTTGAGACACTTCATTTTTAAGTGATCAAAATCTAACCAAAACTATATTTAAACCACCAAATTTAGAACAAACGTATATTTTAAGGAGCCAAAAATGCGAGTAAGAAATAGATGAAAAGTAGAGGAAGTGGCGAAATTGTTCTTTTTCTGAAATTCTATGAGATAGAATTAGAAATTTTATTTTTTAAAATTAAGGGATTGAAAATTCGAAATTGAAGTTTGAACACATTATTCATATTTGAGGGGCCAAAAAATGTATTTTACTCTTATGAGCCCGTTGCTTCCAAAATATACGGCCTGTAATTGATGGCCCGCATTTCAGCTAAATCAATCATTGCATGAGGCTCCTAGTGACTTCCTACCTAATTCAAAAAGAAAAAAGACACAAAATGAAACTCTAAAATGGAACCTTATATCCTACAAAGCAAAGGCCACAGGTTTTTCCTGTATGGATGGTATGGTTTTAAACATCAAAGTGTTTTATGTGTGGTACAATGTGTTCAAAGAAAATGTTAGAGCTATTATCAATTATTGAACTATACTACAGTTATTATATGGTATATACTGTACTAGATAAGTTTAGGAATTGATGTGTCAATTTTTAATTACAAATACATATCATAAATTTATTTAGAGTTAGTTACAAATGTTATCTCTGTGGTATATATACCGTTAAAACATGAAATTAGCATGTGTTTTATTCTGTCGCACTTATCCTGATTAGATGTGTGAGGCATTTTTATTAATTTTAAAAGAATTTGATGATATTGTAAGCATTTAGGAAACCATTGAAGAAAAGATTGTTTTATTCTAAAGCATATGTTGTGTGTGAATGGTGAATCATATAAAAGTGATTATCCATCGCTCATAACTTTGTCTCTCGAAAAGTTGTGAAATAGGGTGGTGTTCGTTGTAAAGTTGCAGACCATATGTGATTGTTGAAGTGAAGCCATTTCCTGTACTAAAAACGGCTCCACTCAGCTGTTTTATTCCTAAGATGCCAAAGTCATACTGCTTTAAAAGATTGACCCCCTTTATGATTTTACTTATTGAATGCTTTAAGTAACAAAAAAGCATGTAAAAGCTTTTGAAAAATCAGCTGCATCCATATCCAACTAACCGAATCTACCAATATCCAAAGCATGATTAACTAATTGATACAAATATTTTTTAGCTTATTTTTCTTTTGGGTATGTAAGCTGTTTATACAACCATTGAAATATAAAACTGCATATGGGATCAGATTGTGTTTTTCTTTCATCATCATTTCATTTTATTTTTTTACTGCTTTGTGATATTGGTGGTCATAATTTTTTCTAATTTACTCAGACTCTTCTCAATTTGTATGCAATTTGTCAACACTCTTTAACGAGTGAGGACAAAGAGTAGGTTGTTGTTGCTCCTAGAAAAAGCGAAAAAAAAAAGAGTGTTTCTACTTTCCATGAATTCCAAACCTAAACTTGGGAAGACTGTCGAATGAATCCGCATTACTATCGATCCTATCATTTCCACGAGATCTATGAAAGCGAACCATATTTCTAATTTTAAATTCGTTTGTTGTGAATTGAGCAAAGACAATTTTTTTTTTCTTAAAGGTAACATAATTTAATCATAAAAATAAAATAAAATAAAACACTCACTGGATTTCATTTGTTGAGGTACCTGCATTAAAAGCATAGGATGAATAAAGTCTTTCATGGACCAAAAGGAAATGTTTTTGTCAACAATTACCCTGAGGGTACAAGGTAAGGTGCATAAATGAAATCTGTCACACTCTAATTTTGATCTTATCATGTGATAAATAATAAATTAACGTCATATGTTGTCACGATTACATCTTTTTTCTTTTATTTTTGATGAATTGAGAGAGAGTGGGAGTTAATAAATTAACATCCGGTACTCTTTTTTCCTTTTTTTATGAAAGGGGGGGGGGGGGGGGTGTTGATAAATTAACATCATATATGTTGTCATGACCAAATAAGAGAGACCTAACGTCTATTAATCATGATTTAATGTCTGGGACATGTTTCAAATTGTATTAGTTATGTCTTCTCTTTAATTCTTTCTTCAGACAATATTCCAAGGCTAGTAAATCAGCCATAATAGAAATAAAATATCTAGAAGAACGGATCGACTCTATCCAGACTATAAGCAGAATAAAAAGCCTTGCTCTTTGAGCTAAAGCATGTGCAATTGTATTACCTTACTTAATAGTATATGATAGAAGGAAAAAGTTATGTAAATAGCTAACATAAGATATAGTGTCTTTAATAAGATGGCCTATGGAAAAAAATGACATTTCTCCACGTCATTGAAAATTTATTATAATCTCCACCTTCACTTTCAAAAGAGGATTGATGGAAACCAATTTCGTGGACAAATTGAACCTCTCTTCTAGCCGCTTACATTTTACATAAGCATTGGGACTCAAATGTGAGCGATATGATATAGTACCACCAAACAACAAAAGGAAAATTTGTTATTCCTTGCAGCACAAGATACATGTTACTCAAACCTCGCATGTTTGTGTAAAATGTTAATATAAAAAGAATAATAAGAGAAAGAACCAAAAAAAATCAACATTTAATTAATGCATAACATTGAATTTTATTATTGTTCAACATAGCACATAATTCTTACCCTTTTTTTATTGTTGAAAAAGTCATAAATCTCACTTTATACACTTTATTCTTTTAGAATTACTTTATAAACTGAAGTACCAAACATCACTTAATGTGAAAATTGAACGCGCACAAGCAAGAGCGAGTTGATCACTTCACTTATGCAATTAGGCTTCTTCGACCTATAGACAGTATAAAGTTTTTTTTTTTTTTTTTTTCTTCAAATTTTGTTGTCTTGAAATGAAAAATAAAAAACATATTAAGCAAGTCAAGTGGCAAATTAACAAATATGGGAGACAGTTGGGACTTTTTTACTCACCGATTACAAGCTCAAAGTACTTATCATTTTAATAAGGTATGAAAAAGGTGCGAAACAAATTTGTGCACTAAAATTTGCCGTCAACAGTAAGTGGCTTTGCATGATAGGTACTGATCAAAGAAAAATTTGAACCAGTCTAGAGACTTTGTCAAACACTAATTCAGAAAGAAATAAAGTAAACTATGATAAAGACCTGATGATAGTGTTTATTTCTTCTAGTGGTAATTTTGGTAGAAAATTATTAATCCTTGACATGTCTGTAAATGTAATAGCATATTTCAAATGAAAAATCAAAGGGGACGTAGTATTCTACGTAAATTATGCCACATTTTCATGCGGAAAAAGCGAGATGTATTATCAATTTATCATAACATCAAAAGGGCCGAAGAAAAATCTCAGCAAAAAACAAAAGGTTCGAAGAAAAAAAAAACAGAAGTAGCAATATCAAAAGATAAAAGTTAAATGGATCTAATTTCTAAGAAAGTCTATGTGCATCAGTGCATGATAGCACTTGCTCCCACGTTTTCTCTTTGATACTCTAGCCCGTGCAAAGACATGAAGACGTACAAAAAGAAAAATCCCATGCTAAAAGTGAATAAACATAGAAAGAAATGTCATATCGAGTGGTGGTTCTAAGAATTTTTTTTAGAATAGTCACTAAGAAATTTAAATTATACAAAATTTAATAAAGAGACAATTTGAATATATTAATGTCACAAAAAAAAAAAAAAAAGCAAATACATGAAATATTACAATTTTTTTTTTTGTACTAACAAAGAGAAATAAGAAAAAAAAAATAGACTAATAAAAGATAAAGTACAAACTAAAAATGCTGATATGAGAATATTAAAGTGACCGCAACAATTTCATAACAAACCTTATGCAACAAGTTGTTAACCTGTTATTGGTGGGTAAAACATGTCAATATTGAATCTGGATTAGAATTAATAACAACTTACCACATAAGATTTATTGTGAAAATGTTATGAATGTAGTATTATTCTTATATTTATTGAACTCAAATTTTTATAATTCTCAAGTAAAGGTGTTCAACATTTTTATTAGGGTGTTCAAAATAGGTTAATTTAGTATATAATATATATTTCTAAGTATATATATATATATATATACATACATTTTTTTCAAGTCAGGGTGGTCACAAAACATATAGTTTAAAATGATTATTTATATATGTGAGAGACGTGTCCCTCAAAAAAGAGATTCGGGTACCTTTTAGGGCACCTCTCTTTTTGGGTAAATGGTATAGAGTTGTCACTTATTTTTATTTGTACAAAAAATAACAAAAAAATACTAATTACAAAATACATGATCGAATAGTTCCATTCATTGATTGAATAAAAATTACGTATCTGGAAAATTGAAAAGTTACATAGCTTTGGATCCTAGTTACAATCTACCAAATATTTACATGACTCGTTGTCCTAGTTACATTCTACCCAAAACAAATGAAGATAAGATTAGATCTACTAAACCAAAAATCTAAATCCGGAGGCTAGGTTATGGAATGGGAAGGTGTTAGGCACCCATTGCGCCCAAACAAAGTCTAGTCTTCTAGACTTTTGTAACCAATGTACTATGCTATGCATGTCATGCATGATATGTTGAACATGTGAATGAAAAATTAAATCACACAAATTTATGTAAGGATGAAATCTCTTCTTTTGTTAAAAAAAATCAGATCTGTTTTTATTGTTAAAAAAATGATTTTGATTTGTCAAAATATCAAATCTGTTTTGTAGTATGTAAAAAAAAAAAAAAAAGGTTTTGTGACGACAAAAATTCATATCTGTTTTGTTATATATTTTAAAAAAGTGATTTTTGATGACAAAAATTCAAATCTGTTTTATTATATATTTTTAAAAAATATTTTCTAAGAAGAAAACTTAACTCATAATCTAAATTTATGCAATCATGAATTAAATTGAACACAAACACAATAATACATAATCTCTTTCTTTATTTCAACAATTTGCTTGTATTAAGAAAATTAGATTTGAGAAAAATTTAGATTTGCATCTCATAAAGATGCAGATCTCTTTTTGTTTGAGAAAACTCAGATCTATATCTAAGGAAGATGTAGATCAATTTTTATATTGAGAAAAAATTCAGATCTATATCTTATAAAGATGAAGATCTGTTTTTTTTTTTTTTAAAGGAAAAATTCAGATCTACATCTTATAAAGATACAGATCTATTTTGTTTTAAGAAAAATTCAGATCTACATCTTATAAAGATGAAAGATGCTACATCTTATAAAGATGTAGATCTTGTTTTGTTTTAAGAAAAATAATTGTTCACATGCAAATTTATTGACATTCAAGAAAAAGTTATAACAATCATATAGGAACAATCATGCTTTAAACAAGAGCACAATTAACAATTTATAGATATTTGAAAAAGAAAGATATATAATATGCATCATCACATCACAAGAGAAGGGTGAAGGAAACAACCTCTTGCATGAGCACACTTTGTTCTTAAGAGCATATTTTAGGGTTCAAAGAAATTTATTCAATTCTCTTTGAAACCTAAAAACCCTAATTTTACAGCAACACTCAGAGAGATGATTAGAAATTATGTGTGGTTTGAGAGTTAAAAATGTATGCCTCTCAGAGCGTGGAAAAATGTGCTGAATTATGAGGTTCAATCTCTATTTATAGAGCTCAGAGGACTCTAAAAAATACGTACGGACGATTAGGGTTTGAATCTGACACATCCTTTTGCTGAAAGATCGAATATGGTGTGCATTATCGTCACTTGAAGGCCGTTGGGCCAAAGCCCATATGATGGAAATTTGGCACTCCAGAAATGCTAAATTGGCTCTTAGAGGCCGAACGCACTTTCGTATTTGGGTGCCATTTGGTCTTTCCTTCTAGGGTTTTTCGGCTGGTTCTTGTACCTAGATGTGTTTTCAATCTCCGTTTATGATTTTTTGTGTCTTTTCTGGATAATTCAGACTTTTTAAGATAAATCATCTTGAACAATTATATTGTGGATAAATTCCTTAAAATAAATCTTGATAAAGTTCAGATTATCCCTAATTTTATTGTTATCTAATCATCTCTTTTTATTCCTATGCATGCATTCCTATTTTAAACACTAATTATCAATTAATCACAAAATTATCTAATTAATTTTAATTTTTTGACCAATTAGAATTAATTTAAACTAATCATGTGTGGTCAATTCTACTTAGACACAATGTATATGGATCGTGCAAACTTGATAATGCGATATCTTTCGATCCGATGGTCCGATTTGGAAACCGGAAACACCGTTGTGACCATTAGAATCTCAATATCATTTTTATGATATGCAATGAATGAATTAATGCATACACTATAGGGAAAAATTGATGCATGTGATGCAAGAACAAAACGATGCACATGATGCAAGAATGATTTTTTTTTTTTTTGTACATGGATGGTCACTCTAGTCATCTTCCTTAATTAAATCATGGGTGCAAAATTGAGTGTCTACAATTTATTATTATTTTTTTTTCTGCATGTATAATTTTTTTTTTTTGACAAGTGAGGGTGGTCCTAGGACCACCCTCACATACAAGATAAGCCGCCAGTGGCCATATCTTGCTTGATTATGATTGGCACAAGATGGTTGACTAGAAAAACTGAAGAAAATATAATTTTCCTGATTACTGATCGGACTAAGATAAGGTGTAATACCCACTATGTGCAATTGCTTTTTGATGATGCCAAAAATCGTCAGTGAGCTGCACAGTTCTCACCTGCTCTAGACAGAACCTACGAAACAGAGACAAAGAAGACCTTGCAAAGATTACCGGTGTGGCATCGGCCAAATACCTTCCGAAGGTTAAGTTAGAGGGAATTTCTACAACTTTAGAGTGTTATTGCTGGGAAAATTACGCATACTTTGATTTGTGAGGGTTTTGGAGTTTTTATAGTAGTGTAGAGTCGACCTTAATTTTTTGGTTGAGGGGGTATTTCCTAGTAGGGAAGATCAATATTTGCAATTTATGGGATGATTTCCTTATGGGGATTCCTATAATTATGGTGGGGCGTAGAGCGCAAGATATTTCCATACTAGAATCCTTTGAGACTACCCATGCCACGTGACTGCCATGTAGATGCCATAAGGGTGACACGTGGCTTTAACAAATCGTTCCTTTTTATCCATTTACTCAAAAGTGTCTATTTGTCTCCTTACCTTTTTGTCTGGGTCGCAAATTCGTCTACTAGCTTTGTTAGATCAATTGTATCGTCTCTTCTGGTTACCTCATCTCTAAATTCTGACTCCGTTAATTCAATCCGTCTACCCTAGAATTTACCCTTATCAGCTGCCCCTCTTTCCATGGGTCTGTTGCTTGATACGCCAGACGGACATATGGGGTGATGACCTCAGCTAGTTCTTGGGAATCATGCTTTGATTGACAGGGTGGTTGCGAGTCATAAATGCTGGCTACTCGGATCAAAGTGTCTCTTCGTCTTCTACGCCATTTCCTGTACATATATGTCACCTTTCACCTTCATTTCGACTCTTTGCAACTATTTCCTAGTGTTAGAGCACCACTGTCATCTACAAGAATTTAGTACTCTGTCACCTCAGCGCGTTCGTTCACCAAATTGCTTCCACCTCTTTTCTACATTGTACACCTGTAAGTGCTCTCCGTCCTGTAATTATATGTTTTATTTTCTTTCTTTTTTAAGTGTTATATGTTCGTTGCGTATATAGACTTGTAGAGTCTTAGGAGTTTACCTGTCACTTATAGGTGTAATAATGTCTAGTAAAGTGTCGAGTAAACGATCGTGTGTTCGCAAAGGAGCGGGCTACAATAAGGTGTACCCGTTAGGTCAAGATGACCCTGGCGCCTCTTATCCGGAAAGGGTCCCATCTGCTAACTCACCTTTCGAGGAGGAAGAGGAGGATTTGGACGTGGATAGGTTAGAGAGTGGTACAAGTGAAGACTTAGACGGCGAGGAGAACATTGAGAACATTGAATCTCCTATTAGATCCATCATTGGACCTGACAGCCTTAGGGAGTTCGTTCTTCCCCTCATGTGGACGATCAACGACTTTAACTTAACTATTAAAAGAAAAAATTTTGACACCTTATGAGACAGATATCAAATCCCTGTTGGCATCCCCATCCGTCTACCCTTTAAGTTTGAAAAGAGCTATTACCATGGCACTGATGACGTTGGGGTGTATAAGTAAATGTTCAAGGCAGGGCTTAGACTGCCTCTGAGCACTTTCCACCATTGCTTACTCCAATACTTAGGGCTAGCTGTCACCCATATTGCTTCAAATGCTTGGAGGATCTTCCTTAGTGTGGAGGTGCTATATGGGGTTCTAACTAAAGGGAGACGTCAACTAACTGTGAAGGATTTCTTCCATTATTACCGTCCTTCTGAAATTGTCAAGTCTATGGGCATTTATAGCTTCCTACCAAGGAAGCTGTTGCTTAGGCTAATGTACAAGACTCCTGACTCTAACAAGAACTGGAAGGACTGATAGTTCTTCATCCAGGGGGACAACTAGATGTGCCATCTAGATGAATGGGAGAACATGCCCCTTTTTGATAGAACTTGGAGTATAATGCCTTCGTCTGGTAGGCTACTGCTCGTTTATTTATTTTGTTCGTTTTACTTGTTAATTTAACCATCTCTTATTGCAACCTAGGACCATCCAGAGGTTAACCTTGAACAGTGAAGCTTTTTGGAAAGGATCTTCAAAATCTCCTTAAAAGAGAGGACGTGCCAGAAGCTCATCACCTTGGACACCCTACACTGGTACTGTGAGGTCCTGAGCCAATAGCTATTGCTCGTCATTACAAAAAACAAGCATGCAAACGTGAGCCCGTCACCTATTCCTTGTCTAACTTTTTTTTTTTTTTTTTTTTCAATAATTTCTATCTAACTCTTTCTTTTCGTCCCTTTGGGTGTAGAAATGAAAGACGGTAAGAGAAGGGCTTACATCTGCCAATAAGCCACCGTGCAGGCGAAGAAAAAGAAGGAGGAGGGTGTGCCTCCTACTGGACTGACGGGCCTAATCAAGCCGTTCATTAAGAGGAAAACGACAAACAAGGTTGATTGTTTGACGAAGAAGTTGAAGGTGGTCCCTTTTACCATCGGGGAGATGCCTTCGGCTACCCAGCTGCCTCCTACCCCTCGTCACGGGATTGGGAAGGGTTTGAGGACGGCCAAAGGCCCTGTCACTAAGAAACACCCCTTCTTCTTCGCAAAGATTTGTGATATGCCCTTGGCCAACTGTCGTCCATCATCAAGGGCGACGATTATGAGGACTTAGGAAATTAAGCAACGAAGGCCATTGGGGAAACCGGCCTCTTCAGTTTGGCTCAGGTGTGTGACTGTCCCCTTTTCCTTTCCGTCTTTCAATTACATTCATCTCTAACCATGTGTTTTACTCTTGTAGGGGGTGTTGATGATGAAAGGGATAACATATCGTTGCATGGCCCGTGAGAAATTAGTTGACCATCTAAAGGAGAGGGCCGAGGTCATGGAGACGGAGCGGAATGAGCTTAAGGCCTCATGGGAGGGTCAAGTTAACAAACTTGACATGACAAGGAAGGCCCTAGAGGAGTCGGAGACTCAGGCTGAGGAGCTGAAAAAGGTACTCAAAGACAAAGAGGGGGAGATCTCCTTGTTAAGGAAGCAAGTTCGTCAGGCCAAGGAGGACGGGAGAATGGAATTTTGCAACTCCAACGGTTTCCTTACTGAGCTTAGTGGTTGCTATGCTGACGGCTTTAATGAGTGCCTTTGTCAGGTCAAGGCCCTCTTTCCTGACTTGGACATGTCTCAGGTCTCCTTGGATGACGCGGCCTAGACCTCGGCCAAATCCATTGAGCCTGAAGGCATCGACGAGCTATTTGAGGATGATCCTACTCCTGATGCTCAAGGTGACAGAAGAGTCGCTCCCTAGCATGAACAAGCCAAATCTGTCGGTGATGAGAACCGTCCAGTTGAGGAGGCCAAGCCGTCTGAGAAAGTAGTGGACAAGGAGGCCCTTGTCGACTAGCCCTAGTTTTTGTAGACTTTATATTTTTTATTCTATTATGGAAATTATTTTGAGAACAATGGTTGTGTAATCCTATCATTTCCTTCAAATTTTTGGGTTTTTAATTATAAGTTTGTTTGCTTCCTCTCCAAATTAAAAGATTGTATAATCCGTCGGCTTTGTAGGTTTTAGCTCACTTGGTTTAGATTCAAACCTTAGGAATGACCTGTCTCTTTTATAAGTGGGATGTACCTGTCCATAAGAGGACTTACACAAAATTTAAGGCATCCCTTGGGATGTGTCCGTCTACTAATGGACTTTAATAAATTGCAAGGCATCCCTTGGATGCACCTGTCCACTCACAGACTTGTATAAATTTTAAGGCGTCCCTTGGGATGTATCCGTCCACTAAAGGACTTGTATAAATTTTAAGGCATCCCGTGGGATGTATTTGTCCACTAATGGACTTTAATAAATTGCAAGGCATCTCTTGGATGCACCCGTCCCTTCATGAACTTGTATAAATTTTAAATCATCCATTGGGATGTATCCGTCCACTAATGGACTTTAATAAATTGCAAGGCATCCCTTGGATGCACCTACCCATTCACAAACTTGTATAAATTTTAATGCATCGTTAGGTGCATCTGTCCACCTAAGGACTTGGTCGTAGACATGGTTTTGTAGAGATGTACGTGCATAATATTTTTGAAGTAACACCATATTTTGTATGATTTAGAAAAGAAAAGTGAAAGGTATCAAATAAAGAAAAGAAAAGAAGTGGAGGAGTGGAATTGGCTTGGGTGCAAAAGCCCTCTCTCATTGCTGGAAATATAATTGATTTTGTTAGAAGAGATCATGTAATATTTTTCACAAATCTAACAAGAGTCTTGTGGTTAAATAACATTACTCTATTATATTTATGTGGAGAGCTTGAATTAGAATACCCTTCTTGACTTGTTTTATGAAAAGAAAAAGAAAAAGAATCGCATGTTATTGTTGATTGCAATAAGCTTTTCTCACTAATTTATGGTGTTTGTGCTTATAAGTGTCAGCAAAAAGCTGAACGACCCATTGGGATAGTGGGTAGCCTGACATAGTAGTATTGAGGTCCATGGATAGTCCACTAGCCCAATAGGTTAGGCAATGCGTTGATTTTTCTAATCATGTGCATCTATTAGGCCAGCTCACTATTTTAATTTTTAACCCAGTTGCTTTGCTTGCCACCCTAGCGCAATTGTGAGTTATATATATATATATATATATATATATATATTTATAGTTTGGAGTTTTTTTTTTTAAAAAATTGGACCATTGGCAAGTGGGAAATGGTCAAAATTTAAAATTAAAATTGATATTTGCAAATAAATTAAAATTTGCAAATTATAAACACTGGCGATATAATAAAAGTTAATCAATGGTTTTTATAAGTATCTTTAATGGTTGGATTTGACAATTTGTGTTTTGTGACATATAAATATAATATATATACTTCTAATTTATTTATTAAAATTTCTAAGCCAATTAAAGGCTCGTTAAAAGCCCAATAAAAGTCCATTAAAAGCCCATGGGTGCTTTAGGCCCAACCCACTTGTCCAGCCCGCTAAATGCCCAAGGGCATTGTCCCTAGGCTGGGTCATGGCCCAAGATTTTTCTCTTCAACCCAGTTCGTTGACTGGTTGATGGCTTGCCTGCCAGTCCCAACCAACCCAGCCTATGGCCCGAGTAAAGTAGGTCGGACAGGCCCATTTATGGCTCTTAAAAGCATATACACAACAAATGCTACTACAAAGCGATTCTTTTGCCAATATATAAGGACCTTAATGGTGGAAAAGAGCTAGGTTGATGCAAATGCAAAGGGGTCAATTCAAGAAGGACTTGAATATGAAATATTTATAATATCGGATAATAGTAGTGCATCTCTCAAACTTGGCTTTTAAATAAAGGAAAACTCTTAATATTTTCCATTTATATCTAACTAGTTTCTTGGTTCTGTGTCCAGGAAAGCAGAATAAAACTTAAAACCTAATTTAATTTCTGGATCAAGCCATTAACAAATTCGTCCTCTTGGCTATGTGATGCAAGAAGATAATTTTCTTTCAGGATTTAAAGAAAAAGTAATATTAGAGATACGAAAATTTCCATAATATTTTTCACAACTGTTATTGAGGTGAAATATTGTAATTAAATTAACAACATTTTTACATGGATCCATCAATAACACTATTTTCTCATATTTTTGCCTATAGAATAATGACTGGTATATTACACATAATAATGAATTAATGATAATACATTTAAAATTAATTTGGGATGCTCTTAATCCCTGGATCACTACCTGTCATAGGGGACATGAGAGTAAGACAGAAAATTTGCATAAGGCTCACGCGCAATGTCCTTGAATTCTAGGGACCTCCTTACTTTGTCATCGTGACAAACTACTCCAACCAAGATTGTAACTCACATTTGTTTTGACTTGAAACATTTTCCTCGTGTCAAGGAATATAAGACCAACACAATTTGTTGATATTTGCACAAGGAAACGTATTGAGATTCTACATATTGAATCTACATATTGAGATTCACATGTTAAGAGAGAAATAATGCATATGTTGAATATATTAGATAATTATTGTCGCGTTGCGTATTGTTGTTTCAAAATTCATTTCCACATGTTATATAGTAAATTTGAACGAAAAAGTCTCTTGACATTGAGAGTTTTACTGACTTTTTTTATCATCTATATGTTTTGTGTTGGGTAGGACTTGTCAAGCACTGACTCAAATGTTATGTGATTAAAAAAAAAAATACACCATGTATCCGGTGTATGTTTTTCCCCTCTCACAAGGGGGTGGACTCCACATATGTGAGGTTCATTCTCATGTGAGAGGGGGGATACATGCATCAAATGCATGGTGTACCATCTCGTGATTAATATTTGAAAAAGTAAGTGAATTATTTTTTGTGTCCGCATGACTCAATTTGAAGTTGTATAGCATGCCATTATTGGAAACTAGACAAAAATGTAAAGAGTGAAACCCATGGGCAGGATACACTAGGCTGGTCCAACCAACCGAAATTCAAAACGGCACTCTTGGCTAGGCGGTGTTGCAAGTTGCAACATAATTTTTCCTTTATAATTTTGATTAAAGAAACAAAAGTTTAGCTTGGAGAGAAATTACAACTTCTTCTTTCAAAATTGTGCTGCAAAATATTAGGCATTTTTATAACAAATATTGTAACATATACAGGAAATTTAGGTGCAGGTTTTGTGTATTGCAATTTTTTAATTTGCACCTGTGGTCTATAATTAGCTAGTCAGTTGTGTTGCTCTCTGCAGAGTTTGTTGTAAGTTGTTATGGTGATCTTGTTGTATTTGTTTCATCTTAGTGAAAGTTACTCGCTTATCAAAAAACATATACTTGATTACTGCAAATTCCAATTTTTGTATGTGAGGATGATGAGATAGCAAATTGTCCAACACCGTTAATCAAGAAAATCGAAGAAATGAGGCTGCAAATTCCAATTTTTAAATTTTAGAACGCCATGTTATTCACTACTACTATAAAATGCTCTACCTCCTTAATGGGGGCCGGGATTATCTACAATCAAACTCCAAGCTGAGCATATCTATAGTGGTCCATCGTTGTATCGTAAAAGAAGAGAGAAGCTATTTGTAACATTTCATCTGTTGACCATAGTCAAAGACCTCAGTCCCAATTGTCCTACAAGGTACAGCACATTTGATTTATAAAAAAAAACAAACAAACAAACAAAAAGTACAGCATATTTAGCCCAATTTCTATGTTTGCCAAATATAAGAGCCACAAGGCTTATTGGTATTGCCTAATTTTCTTCAAATCAGGCTCCAATTCACCTGGGCTATGTTTTAAGGACCCAAAAAAACAAAAACAAAAACAAAAACAAAAAAAAGGAAAAAAAAAATCTAAAACTCTTCTGGGATGCTCTCAAGCACCGGAACAGTAGTAGGGGACACAATACTAATTTGATTTGTTGGTATTTGCACAAGCTCAAGTGCTACATCCTTGAAATCAAGGACCCCTCCATCTTTGCATTTGGACAACATTCGAGCCGCTTCTTGCTTTGTCATCCTGACTTTAACTCTCATCACCTCCTTTTTCTCAACAGTACTACTGCTACCACAGCCAGCTCCTCTCACAAAATCCTTACCATCATCTTCTTTTGGAAGCAATGGTACTTTTGAATATGGAAAATGATCTTTACCACTCTTCTCTGCACACTTCTTTCTTGATGCCTTCTTGTCTAACTCATCTCTGTATATGGTTTTTGAATCAGTAGTGGGGTTTCTAGGTACTAGAAGTTTATGAAATGAAAACATGTCGCAAGCAAAGGAGTTCCGCATACTTAGAGCTAGTGAAAAGAGGGAGAGGTGTTGGTGTGTATTGTGTATAAGAGGAATGGAGGTAGAGGTAGTGATATGGTGTATGAAGCATGAACAATGTGAATTTATAGAGGGTAGTGAGAGATGAGGAAGATAGTGACAAGAGCATTGAGTGTTATCTGGGCACAACACAACACACCGCAAACAACGTGGGTGAACCTGGGCGTCAAGTATACGATATAGAAAAAGTCTTCAAATCAAAGAAACTATTCACCAGACAAGCTGTAGTCGGCGAAAATAGCCAAGTAGCACATTTTTTTGCAAATTATGTTGTAATCTACTACAGTTTCAAAAATATATAAGAATTTATCACTTTTTGAGTACTTGAGTGTGGCGAAATCGAGTTTTCCATGATACTTGAGTACTATGGAATAATTTTAAAAAATTTTAATGGTACTTCCATGAACTCGAGTACCATAAAAAATTTTCAAAATTTTTCTAAGTACATAATTTGCGACTTGAGTACTAATGCAACTTTTGAATGAGTTAGCCTCCATTTGGATTGCGCTAAAATTTAGTTTCAGCGTATTTGCGTCCAATATAGTGGGCCTTGTGCACTCACGGGACTCACAAGTTGTCTAATTCATCAAAATTTTCTTCAAAACTGAGTCTCACGATACTATTCACACATTTAAAATTATTTTGATATAGTGTTTTCAATTTTCAGTAATAAGCGGTATCCAAACAAACTCTTAGTGCTCTTTTTCAGTATGAGGTTTTATTGGTCCCTCAGAGTTGCAATCTTAGTGGCTATTTGTGTTAGTGGCTATGTTTGTTTGGTGTGAAGTAAGAATATTTGAATACATTGTTCAACTTTAACTCAAATTCATTTAATAATTATGCTAAAATCCCACAATCCTAACATAGTATTTTTATCAAACAGATTGACACGATACAATAAACAACTAGTTGAAGGTTTGTGTGTTGCATGGTTTTGGTCAACACTTATTTCCCTAAACTATCACATGTGTAACATTTTGCACTTTTGCATTGGTGCAAAGTATTACATGGGTAATAATTTAGGGGAATAAGTATACATTTTTATAGTTTAGGGGGAAGAGCATTCACAATGGGAATAGTAAATGCCATATTTTAGCAATATTTAGCATCAAGCCTCAAAAGTACTCAACAGTTGGCTTGCTAAACTTGTAAAATTGTAATTTTTTTTACAATATTGCTACAATACCGTCTTACTTTTATGACGGTACGTAGCATCTTGGATAAAAATTTTATTATTTGTTTTCACTCTCTCAGCCACTCAGTTCTCTTTTTTCTTTTCTTTTTTTTTTTCCCCTATTTCTGTCTTCATCCTCACTCCCTCTCTCACATCCTTCTGTCTTCTTCTTTTAAGCATGCCATCGGAGCTAGGTTGGAGGTTGGCGTACACTCAGGGGTTTTTTTTTTTTTTTTTTTTGTTTTTTTTTTTTTTTTTTTTCATCCTCACTCCCTCTCTGTCTTCTTCTTTTAAGCATGCCACCAGAGCTGGGTTGGAAATCGGCGTGGAGATTGGCGTGAGCATGGCATGGTGAGACCGGCGTTGTGTGCCTCGCGGTGGTGTGCGAATTCTGGGTGGGTTTTGGGTTTGATTTCTGGTGCCTCATGGTGGTAATGGGTTTGATTTCTGGTGGGTTTTAAGTGAATTTTTCTTTAATTTTTTGTGGGTTTCTGTCCATGGTGGTAGTAGGTGTGTTGTTGCGGTGGATTTGCCATGGTGGATTTTTCTTTGATTTTTTTTATTATATATTTTTTTTTGTGTTGTTGCTGTGGTGGTTTATTTGATTTTTTATGTTGTTGCTGTGGCAGTGCTGGATTTTTCATTGATTTTTTTTTTTTTTTTGTGTTGTTGTGTTTCTGTGGTGGTGGATTATTTGTGTTGCCGTGGATGTATTTTGTGTTGCTTTGGTGGTGGGGGATTGTTAGGATCATTACTGTGTTGTGATTCAATATTGTGTCTATGGTATGTTTTACTGTTGTATAAGGCTTGTAAGTGATTATAGTTAGTGGTAAGTGACTATAGTTAGTGAGGCCGGGTTAATAGGACTGAGTTGGGTTAGTAGCAGTTGTAATGTGGGGCTGGCAGAGTAATGTGAGCTGGAGAGTTAGTTGAGACCATGTATATAAAGGCACGTGTATGATGGAAGAAGGAACAATTTCAACTAATGAATATCCTATTCTTTTCTATCTCAGTTTCTCTATCTTTTCTATTTCTTTCTTTCTTTAATCCCTAGTTTTCCGCATCTTGCTCAGGAGGACCAGCTGTCCTCTAAATCAGTTACTATTCCTTTCAGCCATTGATATTCCTTGCAATTTGGTATCAGAGCTGGCTCCTGATCAACCATGGCAGAGACGCGTGCTACAGCAGCCACCAATGAAGCTATTGCATCGCTTCGAACCACAACGGATCATCATACGAAGGAATTCCAGGAGATGCGAACTGTACAGGAAATTCACACAAGAACTTTGAATGAGATGAGTCAACAGTTGAATATGGTGTTACAGAAATTAAGTTCTTTTGATCAAGGCTTCCAAGGATTTCAGTCTCAGAGAAATGGTGAGAACGTGAATCCTAATTCTGGTTCTGTGTTAGTGCCTATATCGCGCACCATGAAATTGGAATTTCCAAGGTTCTTTGGAGAAGATCCTGTGAGTTGGGTCTATAAAGCTAATCAGTATTTCAGATACTACAATACCCCTATTGGAGAAAAGTTGATGTTAGCTTCATTTCACATGGAAGGTGAGGCCCTAATTTGGTTCCAAGAAGGTGAAGAAACAGATGTGTTTCATGATTGGGATTCTTTAACTCAAGCTTTGCATGTGAGGTTTGGTACCACTACGTATGATGACCCTATGGAAACACTAAAAAGATTGAGGCAAACTTCTACTGTGGTAGTATATAAGGCCCAATTCGAAGTTTTGTCAAACAGGATCAAAGGCTTATCAGCTTCACACAAACTGAGTTGCTTTCTCAGTGGGTTGAAAGATGAGATTAGACGCCTTGTACGTATGCTCAATCCTCAGTCACTGAATGAGGCTTTTGGATTATCCAAGATTCAAGAGGAGTACAATTGGAGCTGTAGAAAGAATTTCAAGAATCAATTGGAACCAGGTAAGCCCTCAATTCTTGGTCCACCTCCTAAAGTACCAACCTTGATAGATAACAAGAATAATAGGCTACCACTTAAAAGAATTTCACCTGCTCAAATGGAGGAAAGAAAGAAAAAGGGTTTATGTTACAATTGTGATGAGAAATGGGGTCCTGGTCATAAGTGTAAAAATGCTATGCTTTTCCTTCTTGATTGTGTAGAATTTATGCCTAATGCTAATTCAGGTGTGCACATTACGGACTTAGATGATAGTAGTGGTAGTTATGTGTCGGAAGAGTCCTTAAGTTGTCAAGATAATAGTGTTGAGGAGGCTGGTATTACACTTTATGCTTTAAGTGGTACTCCTACTTCTAGGACTATGAGGGTGAAGGGTAGAGTTAAGTGTAAATCTGTGGTGATTTTGATAGATTCAGGCAGCACTCATAACTTTGTTGACCTCTCACTGTTTTCTTAATTGCATATTCCTCTGGATAGTACACAAATCTTGGAGGTTAAGGTTGCTAATGGTGAGGTACTTAAAACTCATGGCTTGTGCAAGGATGTTCCTATGAATTTGCAGGGTCATCAATTCTTGGTTCAGTTGCATGTTCTGCCTATGGGGGGGTGTGATTTGATTTTAGGCACTCAGTGGTTGAGTACCCTTGGAGTAATTTAGTGGGACTTCAAGCTGCTTACCATGTGCTTCCTATATGATAAGAGGACTGTAATACTTCATGGTTTGAAAGGGGTAGAAGGTACTCTCATTCAAGATGGCCTTCATTTCTTGAAGGAACCTGTTAAAAGAGGCTTAGTTTTGCAGATTTCTGATTCCAGTAGTTCTGCAGAGGGGGCTATTCAAGTGCCTGTAGAAGGGGTTGCTTCTGTTCCTACTCAGGTTGCTGCCTTGCTTAAGGAGTTTGAGGCAGTCTTTGCTACTCCTGTTGGTTTACCTCCCATTAGAGGGCATGAGCATCAAATTCAGCTCAAAGAGGGTGCTCAAGCTATCTGCCAAAGACCATAGAGGTACCCCTTTTATCAAAAGAATGAAATTGAGAAAATAGTTAAGGACTTGCTGTCTGTGGGTTCAATTAGACATAGTTGCAGTCCATTTGCATCACCTGTTCTGTTGGTAAGGAAGGCTGATGGGTCATGGAGGATGTGCATTGACTATAGAGCTTTGAATCAAGAAACTATTAAGGATAAGTACCCTATTCCAATCATTGATGAGTTGTTGGATGAGTTAGGTGGGGCTTGTGTGTTTTCTAAGTTGGATTTGAGGTCTGGTTACCATCAAATCAGAATGAGGGAGGAGGATATACCCAAAACTGCTTTTAGGACACATAAGGGGCATTATGAATTCTTGGTTATGCCTTTTGGCTTAACCAATGCTCCCTCCACCTTCCAATCCTTGATGAATGCTATCTTTAGGCCTTTTTTAAGGAAGTTTGTCCTTGTTTTCTTTGATGATATACTGGTTTACAGCAAGACCTTATCTGATCACCTTGGACATCTTAGGGTGGTTTTAGAAACATTAGCCAAGCACCAACTCTTTGCTAAACAGTCTAAATGCACTTTTGCTTGTGATGAGGTGGAGTACCTAGGACACCTTATTTCTGGTGAGGGAGTTAGAACGAACCCTAAGAAGACTGCTACGATGCAACAGTGGCCAATTCCTAAAGATGTTAAAGCCTTAAGGGGGTTCCTTGGTTTGACTGGGTATTATAGGAAGTCTGTGAAGGGGTATGGTCAAATTGCTGCTCCTTTAACTGCCCTTTTGAAGAAGGATTCATTTGTTTGGACCTCTGAAGCTACCACTGCTTTTCAAAGGCTTAAGGAGGTTGTTTCTTGTCCTCCAGTATTGGCCTTACCTGATTTTACCAAAACCTTCATTGTGGAGTGTGATGCTTCTAGGTTAGGCCTTGGAGCTGTTTTGATGCAAGATCATAGGCCTATTGCTTATCATAGCCAAGCCTTGAAGGGTAGTAAGCTTTCTCTCTCCACTTATGAGAAGGAGTTCCTTGCTTTGGTGGTGGCAGTAAAGAAGTGGAGACCTTACCTGTTGGGAAGACCTTTCATTATCAAGACAGACCACCATAGTCTTAAATACCTGTTGGAACAAAGGGTGGGTACCCCAGCTCAACAAAAGTGGATTTCTAAGCTTTTAGGGTACGCTTTCATTGTGGAATACAAGCAAGGAAGGGAGAATGTGGTGGCTGATGCCCTGTCTAGGAGACAATGTGCTACTTTTAATTCTGATTTGGATGTTTCTAGTTCTGTTTTGGCTCAGTCTGAAGCATTGGTCCTTACTGCCAATGGTACATGTCATTCTAATGCTTATGATTCTTCTCAAGGCACTTTATGTATTATTTCATTCCCTACTCTTTCTTGGCTGTCTGCTCTTAAAAACAGCTATGATTTTGATCCCAAGGTTAAAGCAATTTTGCAGAATATTCAGTTAGGTTCCACTAGTTCTCCAGGGTTTACTTTCTGCAATGGGCTGCTATTTTACAAAGGTAGATTGTATTTGGGAGACTCTAATCAGGATTTGAAGACTTTGGTGTTGCAACAGGTGCATAACAGCCCTTTGGGGGGTCATTCTGGTTACCTCAAGACCTTGCATAAGCTTCAGAAGGATTTTTATTGGGCTGGGTTGAGGCAGGATCTGAAACAATATATCAAAGAATGTGATACATGTCAAAAACTTAAGCATGAAACGTGTTTTCCGGCTGGTTTGTTGCAACCTCTGCCCATTCCTGAGAAACCATGGTTGGATGTGAGCATGGACTTTGTTGAAGGTTTGCCTAAATCCCATTTGAAGTCTGTGGTGTTTGTAGTTGTGGATAGACTCACCAAATACACTCATTTTATGGCTCTTTCCCACCCTTACACTGCTGCCAAGGTTGCTAATCTTTATCTGCACTTTGTGTTCAAGTTGCATGGAATGCCATCTACCATTGTTAGTGATAGAGATCCGGTGTTTACCTCTCTTTTTTGGAAAGAATTGATGAAGTTACAAGGTGTTAAGTTGGCCATGTCCTCAGCTTATCACCCTCAGTCTGATGGCCAAACTGAGGTGGTGAACAAAAGCTTGGAACATTACCTAAGGGCCTTTGCAGCTAATAGGCCTAGTAATTGGGTGGAGTGGCTGCCCTTAGCAGAATTCTGGTTCAATACCAACTTCCATACTTCAATTAAGATGACACCTTTTGAAGCTTTGTATGGATATTCTCCCCCAAGGGTTCTAGACTATGTGCCTGGTACTACAAGAGTTGATGCAGTGGATTTGATGTTAAGGGACAAGTAGCAGATTCTGGCCTTGCTCAAGCAGAACTTGTGTGCTGCTCAGGAACGTATGAGATGGTTTACCAATCAAAAAAGGGTGGAAAGGTCCTTTGCTGTGGGGGACTGTGTATACCTAAGATTGCAGCCTTATAAGCAGACTTCAGTACACAATAAGAGGCTTGGTAAGCTTGCTCCAAGGTATTATGGGCCATTTAAGGTCCTTCAGAAGGTTGGGGAGGTTTCATACAAATTATATTTGCCTATTGGTTCCTTGATCCACCCTGTGTTCCATGTGTCCAACCTTAAGGCTAAAATGGGCAATCAAGTGGTGTCTAGACCAACTTTACCTGCTGTAAATGATAATCTGGTGCTTACTCCTGAACCTGTGATGATTTTAGACAGGAAATCAATCAAGCTAAGGAGCAGGATTGTGACTCAAGTGCTGGTGCAGTGGCAAGGTGAAAGCAAAGACGATGCTACCTGGGAAGTATTGTATGACTTGCAGAACAGGTTCCCTCACCTTGTGGGCAAGATGCTTTAAGGGGGGAGAAATTGTTAGGATCATTACTGTGTTGTGATTCAATATTGTGTCTATGGTATGTTTTACTGTTGTATAAGGCTTGTAAGTGACTATAGTTAGTGGTAAGTGACTATAGTTAGTGGTAAGTGACTATAGTTAGTGAGGCCGGGTTAATAGGACTGAGTTGGGTTAGTAGCAGTTGTAATGTGGGGCTGGCAGAGTAATGTGAGCTGGAGAGTTAGTTGAGACCGTGTATATAAAGGCACGTGTATGATGGAAGAAGGAACAATTTCAACTAATGAATATCCTATTCTTTTCTATCTCAGTTTCTCTATCTTTTCTATTTCTTTCTTTCTTTAATCCCTAGTTTTCCGCATCTTACTCAGGAGGACTAGCTGTCCTCTAAATCAGTTACTATTCCTTTCAGCCATTGATATTCCTTGCAGGGATTATTTGATTTCTTTGATTTTTTGTGTTTTGTGGGTTTCTTGTGGCAGAGGTGGTGGTGATGGGTTTTTTTAGCACTGGTTGTGGTGGGTTTCTTGTGACGGAGGTGGTGGTGATGGGTGGTTGAAAGGGAGATAGTAAGGAAAAGATAATCAGATTGATGTTGGAGAATAAAGTAAGAGAGATTAGATTATATTATTTTATTAGGTAGTTTATATTATTTTAATAAGTTGAATAGGAAAAAAAAGTTGGGATGTTGAGTGTATTGTAAAATGGTATGGTATAATTGATAAAGTAGCATTTTGAGATAGTAAAATAGAATAAAATATCATCTTCCATTGTGAATGCTCAAAGTGTAAAAGAGAAGGGCAAAGTGTACACTCTCATAATTTATAGGGTAAGTATAAAAGTTGTATAGTTTAGGGGGTAAATGGGCATTCTCATAGTTTGGAGAGTAATTTCTCAAAAATATTATAATTAACATACACTAATAAATTAAGCCAACATACAACTTGTGTAGTTAACTTAGTAATTGGAATTTTTTTTTTTTTTTTTTGGTTAGTAAGTCTGACAAACTCAAATTATTCTAAAACTAAAGCACAATGACACAATCCGATTCATCTATAGCCTAAACATGAAAACAGCTTGTTTCATCCAAGTATTTTATATCCTCTTATTCGTCTAGCATTTCCTCAATTTGAGCTTCCACGTTATCTTCTTTTCGATCTTCACTCTATCACAGATTTATTCGTGATTTAGACTTGTTCAATATATTATTATAGAGATTTGTACTTCATGGTTAGTCCGTGAACTGTTAGCTAATGACAAAATCACGGAGCAAGATATGTGATTGTGAGGAACAAAAAGACAAGCTTAATTGCTGCAGAACTGGAAGCCAAGATAATGTAGTACCCGGGCAAATAATCCAAACCCTGTTTTTTATTAGAACAATAACTGATCAAATGGTGAACAAATTATAAAAAAACAAAACGTACACAAAAATTCAAAAACAATGTCTGAGACAGACTGAGAGGGAGAGGGAGCAGAGTTATTAATTTTAGAAGAATTTTGCCGAACATGTGAATTCAATTTTTTCAGGAACGTCGAAGCCAGAGGAACACAATTTATTATGTGAACGAGTTCTATTTGTTAACTTAAAGGGACATAAGACCAACACAATTTGTTGGTATTTGCAGAAGAAAACAGAAAAAGTCCTCTAGAATAAGGGACCCCCGACCCCATCTTTGCGCTTGAATCACATTGAATGAACCTACTTCTTTCTCTGTCATCTTGAATTCTAACCTGTAATAGTAATACTATAATTTATTATCAGCTGTTTCCAAGCAAAGGCAGAAGCTGCTGCTAAGAAGTTCCTCTAACAGGTCTTGAGCTGCACGTAGCACGTGTCCTAGGTCCTAACAATTCCTATGACCTTAATTTTATCACAGTTTTTGTCACAATTTCCTTAAGTGTGGTCAACTTAGAGAAGTGGACAACCACTTTCATATTCATCTACCGTTTTTTCTCAATTTTTTCTCAATGTTAAAATTGTGGTAAAAGTTGTGATATAAAAGTTATGTTCCTAAACTTTATCACGTTCTAATCAATCATTGACGGAGCTGTTATTGGACTGGGGGGCAATGGCCCCCTCCTAATTTTTTTTTTTAAATATTACTATATTAATAGGTATTAACTTTAGCAATTTTGTTCAAGAAAATTACACTTTGCCTCCCTTAATAATGCTATCAATTCTTTTGAAAGTAATGTTATAGTCACAAACATTTTTATAATGTTTATATAAACTATTAAGATAGCAAATTCTTATTAGTTCGTACACTTGCATCATTTTTTACTTATCAATAACTACTCATCACATTAGCAATTTGTACAAATTTTGCAGTTTTAGTATTTTTCACCTTTTAAAGGACATAAAAAATTAATAAATTAAATCTAAAACAAAATATACAAGCCCAAAAAAATTAGCCCAATAACAAAAATCACCAATAAAAAAACTAAAAAAAGTTAAGCCCAATCAATCTATTTTACCAAAAACAAGCAACTTGGTCATTTAAAAAAATTTAAACAAAAATCCTTAGTAGTAAAGTAGTAGACTCAAAAACCGAAACCACCATACACAGCTAGTAACAAAGTCGTCTCTCCTAACTCCAAGTGCTGGCTCCGTCCTTGGTTCTAATGTTGAGAAAGTCTCATGTGCATCTGTTATATATTGCAGTATATATCTTACATGTCAACCTCACACAAGACAAACACGGAATCTTCATATTGTTAGTGGTGTTCGCATGTTAGGAGAGAATTATGCATATGCTAAATGAATTAGATAATTATTGTCTAGTATCGTTGTTTCCAATTACATTTCTACATGACATCTAGTAAATTTGAATGGAAAAGTTTCTTGAAATTAAGAGTTTCACCAACTTTTTTACATTATTTTTTGTGTTTTGTTTTGTGGTGGGTCCAATCGACTACTTTCTTAATGTTATGTGATTAAAATGTGAAAAAGTAGGTGATTTTTTTCAGTAACTGTAGCAAGAGCCAATATGAAGTTTTATGTAATGAAATATAGAATGTATTTTGCATTCAACAACAATATATAGTGATATATAATTGAAAAATATAATTTAACAAAAAAATTTAAATTACATAATTATAATAATTTTTTATATAAATAGAAAAATGTTATTAAAAGGATTTTTCTTAAAAAATATACTATAATTGGTTGACTAATCTGAATATATCCAAGAATATTAAAAAAAATGTACATCCATATTCCATGGAACACATGTTACATTAAGTTTAAATTATTATATAAGTTTCGAATTGTAGCATTTTTCCTTATCATTTAAGTAATGGAGATAAAACATAAAATAAATAACCAGGATCTCTTCCCTTCTCTTTATCTCTTCCTTCCAAACAACATAAACATGATAGACTGCTACTGCTAGTATTTTGTATGCCTAATCATTGTTAGGTTGTTTTGTTATTTATACCTCCTATTTGAGATTGGTTAGATGCCAAAATAAAATAAAATATTTATTTTTATTAACAAGACATGATGTTGTGATTTCCATAAAGAAAAATAACTTAAATAGTTATTTTGAATTATACATGTTATTTCGAAATATTAGATTATAGTTTTAATGAATTTGTTATAATTTATAGTTTATATTTTGTTTGTAATATTTATTTAGAGGAAGATAAAAAAAAAATAAATAAAAGATATTGGATTTACAAATTTAAGGGTAGCATAGGAAAAATAAATATTTCCTTTAAGATGCCTAGGAATAAACCAAACGTAAGAATGTCACATTCCCTTAAATTCCTAGTTAAAACAAACATAGAAATATTTACATTTCCAAGCATCCAAATTGCAAGACATTATATTCCTAGGAATCTAAATGTCGAAGTAATATGGATTCCCTCATACCAAATGCCAAAGGCAATCCTGCTAATATTAATAATTTTTATTGCTTTTTTGGGGTCTATATTTGTAATTTCTAATGCCTATTTTTTTTGTATATTTTTAGCCCAAAACTAACTGGAGTCACCCAAATAGAATAAGATTTCAAACCAAAAATTAAGAAGGAAAAAAAAAAGGAATTTTTGAGCCCAAAACTAAAAACAACAACTTACAAAAATAATCAATTTTAGGCTTAATTAATCCAAAATGGACCGAAATGAACTGAAAAAATCAAAGCGGATCAAAATCGATCAAATTAGATTGCAAAGGAATGAATGGACCAAAGTGAAACAAAATGGAGAAAAGTGGACTAAATGTGATTGAAGTGGACTGAAAATGACCACAGTAGATTGAAATGCTACAATGATGTAGCTAACAAAAGCCTACCAACAATAAATGTTATACTTCAACTTTTAGATATTACTAGTATTATTCCTGTGTGATGCATGGCTTGATGAAGATTCATATATAAGCCAAATATTTTGTAAAAAAATAATTAAAACAAAATAATTAAATAAATAGTAACAATAAATTCTAAAATAAGTAAGTAATTTTTATATTAAAAAAACTGTGTTAAGTTCTGATTGTTTAGAGTTTGGAATTTATTAGTGTTTATCTATTTTTATATTTTAAAATTCTCTTTGTGTTTTGTGTTAATTTATTAATATGAGATATGGAATAAGTTTGATCATTCCTATTCGAGTTATGTTTAATCTATTCCCTTGCCAACACAAATAATAATAATAATAATAAATAGTTCCTTAATACAGATTCTTTTTCCTAGTGATAACCTAATTGAAAAAAATCAAGACAGTGACAAATTAAATACAATTACCAAAACTAAAAATCATATTATACACAAAAGAGTTCAAAAATTGAGTATATAAAAAAATAAATAAAAACTTACATAAGAGAACCAAGAACTTAAATGGGTGTCCATTATTTTGCTTCTTTATAGTAAACTTTCCTTGGCACAATATCTTGCACGCAAATTCCAAAGTAAAGAACAATAAGTGAGATGAATTTATTAGATTAAAATATAAGCATAAGTTAAAAAAAAAAAAAAAAATACAACAACATAAGGTATATTGTGTGGGATTTAATTATAGGAATGACTTATTGATCAAGAGAAATTGTATTAAGAAGCCATGGTTGAATATATATAAGTTGGAAACATTTTGCTAATAAATTTTTAGCTAGAGTAGAATTTAAATTTCTAAAACTTAGATGATTAAGTTTTATCTAAATTAAATTATTGTTAAATTTAGTAAGATGCAACTTGACTTAACATCAAAATAGAACAATTGAATTAAATTTTTTTTTTCTTTTTGAGTGCGTACTTGACGTGGTTGTGTCCATGTTGGATATGTATCTGACATCAGTACGTTGGCAATTTTGCCGTGTACGTGCTTCCCTAGATGATACCACTTGTTATGTTACTTCTTTATACCTTAAACCCATCTTAGATTCACTCAATTACAATTAAAGTGCATTTTGTCAAAGGATAAGCCAATACATTAAAAATATGACCCTAACATAAATGATAAAGTTTTACCTAAATTAAACAATTGATAAAATTATCTCTTAATTTGAGGAAATATATCCTAATAAATAATATAAAATTAATTTACTAATTAATGAGAGTAGTCACTTTTTTTTTTTTTTTTGAGAAGAAATGAGAGTAGCCACTTGGTGCAATCACGACTTATAATCTTAACTTTTATTATATAATATATGATATGATATAGATAAAGATAGATTAATGTAGCATAGGGGAATTAGGTGCAGCCGTACAGGTCGTGTATTGCAATTTTTTAGTTTGCACCTGTGACGTTTACTTAGGTCAATTTTGTTTTGTTGCACTGAAAAGTTTGTTGTAGGCTGGTTTTTTTTTTAAATTTTTTTATTATTGAATTTTGTTGTAGGTTGTTATCTTCTTGTATTTGTCTCATTTTAATTGAAGTTACTCGCTCATCAAAAAACATATACTGGATTTCTGCAAATTCCAAATGAGGCAGAGACTTCAGTGTGAGTAGTAATTTAGAAAGTCATGTTATTCATGACTCATGAGCATGAAATACATTTGAGTGGTTCACTAATACGATAGAATGCTCTGCCTCCTGAATGGGGACAGGGACTATCTACAATCAAGCTCCAGGCTGAGCAAATCCATAGTGGTCCATTGTTGTATTGTAAAAGAAGAAAGAAGCTATTTGTAACATTTCATCTGTTGAACATAGTCAAAGACCTCAGTCCCAAGTGTCCTACAAGGTACAGCATATTTGATTTATCAAAAAAAAAAAAAAAAAACAAACATAAAGTACAGCATATTTAGCCCAATTTCTATGTTTGCCAAATATAAAAGCCACATGGCTTATTGGTATTGCCTAATTTTCTTCAAATCAGGCTCCAATTCACCTGGGCTATGTTTTAAGGACCCAAAAAACAAAAACAAAAGCAAAAACAAAAAAAAAAAGGAAAAAAAAAAAAAATCTAAAACTCTTCTGGGATGCTCTCAAGCACCGGAACAGTAGTAGGGGACACAATACTAATTTGATTTGTTGGTATTTGCACAAGCTCAAGTGCTACATCCTTGAAATCAAGGACCCCTCCATCTTTGCATTTGGACAACATTCGAGCCGCTTCTTGCTTCGTCATCCTGACTTTAACTCTCATCACCTCCTTTTTCTCAACAGTAGTACTGCTACCACAGCCAGCTCCTCTCACAAAATCCTTACCATCATCTTCTTTTGGTAGCAATGGTACTTTTGAATATGGAAAATGATTTTTACCACTCTTCTCTGCACACTTCTTTCTTGATGCCTTCTTGTCTAACTCATCTCTGTATATGGTTTTTGAATCAGTAGTGGGCTTTCTATTTACCAGATGTTTATGAAATGAAAACATGTCGCAAGCAAAGGAGTTCCGCATATTTAGAGCTAGTGAAAAAGAGAGAGGTGTTGGTGTGTATTGTGTATAAGAGGAATGGAGGTAGAGGTAGTGATATGGTGTATGGAGCATGAACAATGAGAATTTATAGAGGGTAGTGAGAGATGGGGAAGATAGTGACAAGAGCATTGAGTGTTATCTGGGCACAACACAACACACAGCAAATAACGTGGGTGAACCTGGGCGTCAAGTGCACGATATAGAAAAAGTCTTCAAATCAAAGAACTATTCACCTCACAAGCTGTAGTCTCTAGTGGACCAGTTGACTGTCAAAGTCGAGCTCTTAATTTATTTATTGATTTTGGGTAATAAAGGATTAGAGGGAAATTTCTTGAGTCGTACTTTATTTTTTGATTCATTTTTGTTCTTTTTTTGGGGATGAAAATTGTAAGATGGAGGTGGAGCCTATGCCTGAAAGCAAAACCTAATGACGGAGAGCTAAAGACTAATTCAACTTTTGAATGAGTCAGTCTGAGGTTTTATTGGTCCCTGAGAGTTGCAATCTTAGTGGCTATTCGTGTTAGGGGCCGTGTTTGTTTGGCGTTGAAGTAAGGATATTTGAATACATTGTTCAACTTTAACTCATTTAATAATTATGCTAAAATCCTACAATCCTAACACAATCTTTCTATAAGACAGATTGACCCAATACAACTCATTTCTATTATTTAATACACAACTAGTTGAAGGTCCGTGTATTGCATGGTTTTGGTCAACACTTATTCTCCTAAACTAATACCTGTGTAATACTTTGCACTTTTGCATTGGTGCAAAGTGTTACACTAGTGATAGTTTAAGGAAATAAGTATGTATTTTCATAATTTAGAGGGTAAGTATAAAAGAGGTATAGTTTAAAAGGGCAAACACAATTTGTTGGTATTTGCAGAAGAAAACAAAATATGTCATCTAGAATAAGGAACCCCCAGGGGCATAACCAGGATTTTTCACTTGGGGGGGGGGGGGAATTATATATTTATATGCTAGTCATAACTCATAATTATTATAGTAATTATATTTTATATAAAATAGTCAAATTTATAATTTTAAAACTCAAATTTCATTAAAAATTGTTCAATTTGCTATAAACATATAATTTTTTTTTTTAAAGCCTTAGCATCTTCTATTAGAATTGTGCTTGATGATGACCATTCATAAAATAAATTTCATTCATTATCATTTTCATAATGAAATTCTGAACAATTTTTCCCTTTTTCAAATTGGCCGGGGGTTAAGACTTAAGAATGTTTCTTATCTCTAGCGCAACCTAAATTATTTTGTAGAAACATATCAATGTTGGTACAATTTATAAGGCATCTGGAATCAAAAGGGAAACAAAAATTCAACAAAAAATATATTTAAAAAAATGAGATGATGATAATGAGAGAAACATATGAGGAAAAAAAATTTGGAAATATGAGAAAAGGATCAAATTTTGTGAAAAAATGATGATGATGGGACCTGAATAAATTAATTTGAAGGCTAAGAATGAAAAGAAAAACACACCAATTCAAGCAACATGCATTGCATTTAAATATTGAAAACAATAGGAACAACGTCCTTTTTCTATTCTTAAAAAAAATAAAAAGAAAGACACTTGGAGATTATGGATTTATAGGATTTTGGTAGAAGTGTGTGTATTGTTTGTGTGGAGTCCTTGAGAAACTAACTGAATATTGGAATTGTAAATGGCTAAATGTAGTCATTGTTATATTTTAAAGGGAAATAACATAAAAACTAACAATGAAGTGATTTCTATGACATTTTTTTTTAAAGGAAAGTCATTATCCAAAATTAGAGTAAAGAGAAAACTAAGCAAAACTACAGTAAAAGAAAAACAAAAGCATGAATTGTGAAGATGATGAATATTCATAATTAATTGAAATTCTAAAACCAGAGACTATCTTTTATTTAAGGGTCATGCTAACGAGTGCCCTAAGTATACTCGTTAATAATCCGTCTTAAAAAAGTTTTGATACCACTTTTATGAGAAATGAAAAAAAGCTGCAAAATATTAATTACTTTTTTTTCATTTCCCATAAAAACTTTTTTTAAATGGATTATTAACCAGTGCCCTAAGGGCACTCGTTAACATTTCCCTTTATTTAATAGTTTGGAAACTCCAGTTTCTTGGCATGTTCTGCAAGTAGGTGAGCCACTTGGTTACTTTATCTTTTATTATAATTTAAATTAAATTAAGAATAGTCTAGACTCATGTATTAGGTGGCCTATCCAACTATGCTTAACCAATTTTCTTCCACTGACAACAAGAAGGTTTTGTGAAATTTTTTGGAGGGGCCAATCATTATAATTTGTAGGGGCCCAATTTATTTTATTTTTTTTTTTTGGGGGGGGGGGTGGGGGGGGGGGGGTGGAGGGGATGGTCCCCAAGACTATATGTACCTTCATCAGTGTCCTGACCCCATCTTTGCACTTGAATCACATTGAATGAAGCTACTTCTTTCTTGGTCATATTGACTTCTACCCTATAATAGTAATACTATATTTTATTATCAGCTATTTCCAAGCAAAGGCAGAAGCTGCTCTATGCCAACACTATACTCTCCCCTCTGTTTGATGATTGTAAATAGCTGGTTGCTCGCATTCCTTAATGCCATATAAGACATATCTTTCGAGAAGCTAACATGTGCGCAGACAAGTTGCCTAGGTTAGGCCTCATGCAATCTGTTGATTTTGTTTCATTGTCTAGTTTGCTTGTGGACTTGATCCCTCTCATTGAGGCGGATAATAGTGGTTTGTACACGAACAGAGTAGGCTCTATAGGCGCCTCTGTTTTTTAGTTTTGTTTGATTGAATTCCAGTTTACCAAAAAAAAAAAAAAAAACAAGAAGTTCCTCTAACAGGTCTTGTGCTGCACGTAGCACGTGTCCTAGGTCCTAACAATTCCTATGACTAGTTTTTGCCACAATTTCCTAAACTTTGGGCAATTTAGAGAAGTAGGAGCACTCAAAGCAGCGTAGCTATATAGCTATATAGTTATTTTAGCTACATCAAAACACAAAAATTCATACTACAGCAGTGGAGCTAAAGGTAAAATTTTTACCTTCATTGCTACAATGCACGGCTATATATGACTGAACACTGTAGTTGAAAAAAAAATTATTATTTTACTTTCACACTACTTTTTTTTTTTATTCTTTCTGCATTTCATTCTTCTTTCTCCGTGTCTCTCTCCTCACTGCCTTTCCGTCTCTTCTTTCTTCCTCCACAAACCCTTCTTTCTTCCTCCACAGACATTTCTCAACCCCGTTTCGTCCTTTTCACACCCGCACTCTCTCTCTTTATGTCATTTTCGATACATTTTGTTTTCTCACTCTCTCTCTGTTTTTAGCTTTGATCGAGTCCTACATTACCGACCCGACTCAAATCGGAGCATTTCTGTTTCAATCGAGAAGGACTAAGCCACGCCATTGGTGGTGAAATCGGGCGGTCAGTATCAGTTAGGGCTCGATTTTTTGGTGAAGACCATGAAACCGTGCCCCTCGGCTCAAGTCTCGTCGGACAGTACCGAATCAGACAGAGTTTCGGGCATGGGTTTCAGTTTGGCTGTGTTGATTTTTCTAGGTTTTTTTTTTTGGTATTCTGCACTGGTTTTGATGGGCATGGCGGGGTTGTGGTTGTGCAGTGATTTTTATGGGTTTGATGGTGGTTGTGGTTGTGTGTTGGTGGTTGAATGAAATATTATTTTATTGTAGTGTTTATATTATTTTATTATGTTAAAAGCTAAAATAGATTCATTGCTGTAGGATATGAGAAGGTAAAATAGATAAAGTGACTTTTTGTATAGCTAAAAAGCTAAAAATTTAGCTCCACTGCTGTGGATGCTTTAAACAACCGCTTTCATATTCATCTACCATTTTCTCTCATTCATTCTACAATTGATCATGTTAGAATTGTGGTAAAAGTTGTGATACAAAGGTTATGTTCCGAAACTTTATCACATCCTAGTATATAATATGATATGATTTGTGACTTGTGTGGTATTTACGTTTAGAAAATTTTGATGATAGAATTTTAGTTTAATTTAAATTAAACATTTGTTAAACCAATTGGTGTTCAATCCTCGCCTACAAATTAAAAAAAAAAAAAAATGAGCACTAATACATCAGGTAACTATAGAAGTAGTTGGTAATAGAAATTAAGCCAAACATATATGTTAGGTTCTAAAAATTTAGAACAATTGGCAAACCGTAAGTACAAACTTGTTTATAAATAGATTCCTAAATCATTAGGTTTGATTAAATAATGATCAAAATGCTGTAAGTCAGAATACAAGAACATACAAGCTACAAAAAGAAGGATTCAAAACATGCTAGGTTCGACCGACTGAAAATTAGGCTCAACTGATCGAAAATCGTAGACAAGATTTTTCTGTAAAATTTTAAATCAGACTCAAGCCCACAAAAATGTATAGGGTTTCAATCCAACACTACTAGATATAAAAGGAAAACCCTAACTACATTTTCACATATCTGAGAAGACTTTGGAGGTGCTCTTGTGAGATCTAAAAGGTATTGTGTCTTCCTCTTTCAAAGTCACTATCGAAAATCATTCTCATATCATTAAATCTGGTAGATCTGAAATTGCTGCAACAAAATCAACAACTGTTGATGATCTAAACCTTCAAGGGTGATCTTGAAGTCACAAATTGGAGGGTTTGTGTTGCTAAACCTTTGAGTGGGATCTCATAATCACAAGCATGGGTGCTTGTGTGGTGCATATCCAAAAAGAGAAATCCATGGATTTAGAGCTTGCATGTGATTGTTTCAGTAAGTTACTACTTGAGGTAGCAATAGATTTAGGATTAAATCTGATTGTAAAAACTTCGATTCTCTTAGCGCGGGACATTGACTAGTATGTATAATATTTATTGCTTTTTTAGGGTTCATATTTCTAGTTTCTAATGCTTTTTTTTTATTGTATTTTTTGGCTTGAAAATAAAGAGTTTGGCCTAAGTATATAGAATAAAACTTCATACTTTTCAACCAAAAAATTAAGGAAATAAATGAATTTTTGAGCCCAATCAGTCCAAAATGGACTGAATGAACCGAATTGATACTAAAGTGGAACAAATAGACCGAATGATCCGAAATGAATTGAATGGCCCAAAATGCTATGCTAATGTAGTTTAACAGATGCGTAATAACATTAAATGCTAAGATATACTAGAAATTTAGGTGCAGGTCTTGTGTATTGCAGTTTTTTTATTTGCACCTGTGGTGTTTACTTAATCGGTCAATTGTGTTGCTCTGCAGAGTTTGTTGTAAGTCGTTATCTTGTTGTATTTGTTTCATTTAATGAAAGTTGCTCACTTGCTCATCAGAAAACATATACTGGATTTCTGCAAATTCCAATTGAGGCTGGGACTTTAGTATCAGAGTAGGTTTTTTGAAAGTCATGTTATTCATGACTCATGAGTAGGAAACTCATTTGAGTGGTTCACTACTACCACAGAATGGGATTATCTAAAATAAAAATCATAGCTGAGAATATGTATAGTGGTCCATTGTTGTCGAAGACCTCAGTCCCAAGTGTTCTACAAACCCAATTTCTAAATGTTTGCCAAATATAAGAATCAATTAAACTAATAACCAAATTCAATTTTTCCAAACAGTTCTTCCTAGCACTATGAAAACAATAATAAAGATAATATATCTAGAGCCACATGGCTTTGTGGTATTGTATGATTTTCTTCAAATCTGGTTCCAATCTACCTGGGCTTGTTCTAAGGAACAAAAAAAATCTATAACTCTTCTGGGATGCTCTCAAGCACTGGAGCAGTATTTGTTGACATAACACAAATTTGATTTGTTGGTATTTGCACAAGCTCAAGTGCTACATCCTTGAATTCAAGGACACCTCCATCCTTGCACTTAGATAACATTCGAGCTGCCTCTTGCTTTGTCATACTGACCTTTACTCTAATCATCTCCTTTTTCTCAACTGTAGTACTGCCACAGCTAGCTCCTTTCACAAAATGATCTCTGTATGCAAAATGATCTTTGCTACTCTTCTCTGCAGACTTCTTTCTTTGTACCTTGTTGTCTAACTCATCTCTGTATATGGTTTTTGAATAGGTATTGGGTTTTCCAGGTACTAGTAGTTTATGAAATGAAATTCTGTCTAAGGCAAAGGAGTTCCACATATTTAGAGAGTGTGTGAGAAAGAGGTGTTGGGCGTGTATCCAAGTGTATTAAGAGGAATGATGGTAGAGGTAGTGATATGGAGAATGAAGAATGAATTGTGAATTTATAGGAAGTTGTGAGAGAGGGGGGAGATAGTGACAAGAGCATGGGAGTGTTATCTGGGACACCAGGAGCAAATAACACTGGTGAACTTGGGCGTAGAGCATACGATATTGGAAAAGTCTCCTATAGTTCAATCAATATTCATCAGACACTATGATCAAAATATATATATTCATCAGACAAGTTCTAGTGGACCCTTTGACTGTCAAAGTAGAACTTTTAATTTTTAATTATTGATTTAATTATTAATTTTGTTTAGGGAAATTGCTTGGGCATAACTACTTTTATTGTGGAGGAAAATTGTAAGAGTGGAACCTAGAGTTGCATGCCTTTTATGCCTAACCTGACGTAGGACAGTAAGACAAAGACTGATATTCAACTTTTGAATAAGTCAGTGCTCTTTTTTGTATGAGGTTTCTATTGGTCTTTTTTCATTGAGAGTAGGCAACCTCATATTGGCCAACATAGAGGGAGCAACAATATTATCTACGCACCCATTTTGACACCAAATTTACAATTTGTTAACCGGTATGATTGTGAGTGATTGACAAAAAATTATGAGTCTGTGTAATTCATAACGGGTAGAAAGATACTAAATTTACAATTTTCTAACTGTTATAATAGTGAGTAATTGACAAAAAATTATGAGTCCGTGTAATCCATAACGGGTAGAAAGATACTAAATTTACAATTTGCTAACTGTTATAATTGTGAGTAATCAACGAAACGTTATGAGTCCATGTAATCTATAATGGGTAGAAAGTTTTCACCATTCAGAGTCTCATAAATTAAGAAGTTTGTATAATTTGAGTGTATCTTTAAAAGGGAGTGGTGTATGAATTAGAATGTTAAGAGCCATAGAAATAGAGGCCCCCTAGTGGTATACAAATGATGATGATCATCATAGTAGAGGCTGCTTATGTAAATTGCTCATTTTCTTTATGTTGAGGGCTTGAGGTATGCCAGTACCGTGTAAGATGATGATCATCATAGCTAATGCTATATTGTAGACCTTTGACAAAAGATCACTACTCAATAGTTTAGTGCTTTAGCACTGCTAATTCATGAAGGTTATTATATAAACAACCATCTTCCCCCCTATAAGTTTGGTACGTAATATTAATATCTCTTTCTTTCTTTCTTTCTTTTTTTTTTTTTTTTTGTGAATCTAATATCTCAACTTTTTTTTTTTTTGGAGAAAACTTAGAGTATTAACATATTATTATTATCATTATTATTATATGATAAGAATAAAATCTATAGAGTCCACCTCATAATTATTGTTCTTTACTATTAAGCCAAAATACAAATAAATATATTTTTGGCAGAATTCAATCTCAGATTTCTTATTTAATAACAATAAATTTTACTAATTAAGCTAATTGGAATCTACTTCTCTAAAAAAAAAATTAAAAAAAAGCAAGCAAAACCTACCGAACTCTGTAACCTACAAAATAATGACATAATAGTCAATCTTATTATAGAGAATTTTATTAGCAAATGACATTGTCGACTATATTTATTAAAGAAACAACCCTCTTCTCGACTAGAGTTTGGTACATAAACAGTGGATCATTTCTGTGATTTCGACATCATGATGAATCATTTTCTTCTATGGTATAGTTTGCCACCAGAAAAGTGAAGGCTTGTAATTAGTAAAGTTATCAAAAATAAATAAATAAACTTAGTTACGACCAGGTCTTTTTGAAGTTGATGCTCAGACCTGGTCTTAGACAATGGTATGATTGAATTGAGTGGCTAATCAACCCAGATAGTTACGCGCTTTAAGCTTGAATTAGTATCTAACCCCTCGACTAAGTCAATTTTGTAGAGTTACTGTACTAACAAGTAACAAGCATCATATTGGATGTATTCACTTATTTTCTTGAAGGACTTCAACCAATTTTGTCATAGAGCTGAAAATCACCCAAAAAAAAAAGAGAATGTTTTATTGCTCATGGATCACCATCATCTCGGCCTGGTTGATCAAATCGATGCACCCTCTTAATAGCCTTTAAATTCTTTGCTTAAAAGATAAAAAAAAACTCTTCCATGTCATCATCATAAAAACTTTATATTGCAATTTGCAAAGCCTTATGTCAAATCTTTACATGTTTTTCGAAATGACTATCTTTGTAATTTGTTAAAGATTTGGCAATTTGATATTATACAATTACAAAAGTTACAAAAAAAAAAAAAAAAAAAAAAAAAAAAAAAAAAAAAAACACTAACAATGAAGTGATCCCTATGACATTTTTTTTTTAAAGGAAAGTCATTATCCAAAATTAGAGTAAAGAGAAAACTAAGCAAAATAACAGTAAAAAAAAAAAAAAAACATGAACTGTGAAAATGATAAATATTCATAGTTAATTGGGATTCTAAAACCAGAGACAATCTTCTATTTAATAATTTGGAAACTCCAGTTTCTAAGCATGTTTTGCAAGTAGGTGGGCCACTTGGTTACTTTATCTTTTATTATAATTTAAATTGAATTAAGAATAGTCTAAACTCATGTATTAGGCAGCCTATTCAACTATGCTAAACCAATTTTCTTCCATTGACAACCGATAAAGTTCTGTGAAATTTTTTGGTGGGGCCAATCATTATAATTTGTAGAGGCCCAAGACTATATGTACCTCCATCAGTGTCCCGACCCCATCTCTGCACTTGAATCACATTGAATGAAGCTACTTCTTTCTCTGTCATCTTGACTTCTACCCTGCAATAGTAATACTATAATTTATTATCAGCTGTTTCCAAGCAAAGGCAGAAGCTGCTGCTAAGAATTTCCTCTAACAGGTCTTGAGCTGCACGTAGCACGTGTCCTAGGTCCTAACAATTCCTATGACCAGTTTTTGCCACAATTTCCTAAACTGTGGGCAATTTAGAGAAGTAAACAACCGCTTTCATATTCATCTATCATTTCCTCTTATTCATTTTACAATTGATCATATTAGAATTGTGGTAAAAGTTGTGATACAAAGGTTATGTTCCTAAACTTTATCACATCCTAGTATATGATATAATATGATTCATGAGTTGTGTGGTATTTAAGTATAGAAAATTTTGATGATAGAATTTTAGTTTAATTTAAATTAAACATTTGTTAAACTAATTAGTATTCAATTCCCGCCTACACCAAAAACTGATTGGTGTCTTGGTCTGATGATAAAGAAGTATCATTAAAAGCAGATGTTAGTTAAAACTCTTTCTCTCTAAAAAAAAAATCAACTTTTATTATATATCATATAATATGGTATGACATAGATAGATTAATGTACCTTATCGGGAATTTAGGTGCAGCTCGTGTAATGCAATTTTTTAATATGCACCTGTTGCGTTTACTTAGTCCGTTAATTTTGTTTTGTGGCACTGAAGAGTTTGTTGTAGGTTGTTATCTTCTTGTATTTGACTCATTTTAATGAAACTTGCTCATCAAAAAACATATATTGGATTTCTGCAAATTCCAAATGAGGCACAGACTTCAGTGTGAGTAGTAATTTAGAAAGTCATGTTATTCATGTCTCATGAGCGTGAAACACATTTGAGTGGTTCACTACTAGTCTACTACGATGAAATGCTCTACCTCCTGAATGGAGACAGGGATTATATACAATCAAACTCCAGGCTAAGCAAATCTATAGTGGTCCTGGTTATAAAAAAAAAAAATCTATAGTGGTCCATTGTTGTATCGTAAAAGAAGAAAGAAGCTATTTGTAACATTTCATCTGTTGACCATAGTCAAAGACTTCAGTCCCAAGTCTCCTACAAAGTGCAGCACATTTGATTTTTCAGAAAAACAAACAAACAAAAAAAGCACAGCATATTTAGCCCAATTTCTATGTTTGCCAACTATAAGAGTCACACGGCTTCGTGGTATTGCCTAGTTTTCTTCAAATCAGGCTCCAATTCACCTGGGCTCTGTTATAAGGACCCAAAAAATAAAAACCTAAAACTCTTCCGAGATGCTCTCAAGCACTGGAAAAGTACTAGGGGACACAATTCTAATTTGATTTGTTGGTATTTGCACGAGCTCAAGTGCTACATCCTTGAAATCAAGGACCCCTCCATCTTTGCATTTGGACAACATTCGAGCTGCCTCTTGCTTTGTCATCCTGACTTTTACAGCTTTTACCACAATCACCTCCTTTTTCTCAACAGTAGTACTGCCACCACAGCCAGCTCCTCTCACAAAATCCTTACCATCATCTTCTTTTGGTATCAATGGTACTTTTGAATAGGCAAAATGATCTTTACCACTGTTCTCTGCACACTTCTTTCTTGAAGCCTTCTTGTTTAACTCATCTCTGTATATGGTTTTTGAATCAGTAATGGGGTTTCTAGATACGAGTAGATTATGAAATGAATATATGTCGCAAGCAAAGGAGTTCCACATATTTAGAGCTAGTTAGAAAGAGAGAGAAGTGTTGGTGTGTATTGTATATAAGAGGAATAAAAGTAGAGGTAGTGATATGGAGAATGGAGCATGAACAAAGTGAATTTATAGAGGGTAGTGACAAGTGATAGATGGGGAAGATAAGTGACAAGAGCATGGAGTGTTTATCTGGGCACATAACACACTTACACACAGCAAATAATGTGGGTGAACCTGGGCGTCAGGTGTACGACATTGAAAAAGTCTTTAATATTGTTCAAAGAGAATCTTCACCACACAAACTGTAGTCCCTAGTGGACCGTTTGGCTGTCAAAGTGGAGACTGGAGTCCTTGAATTTAATTATTGATTATGTTTTGTGATTAATTTTGGGTAATAGAGTGAAATTGCTTGAGTAGTACTTTATTTATTGATTTTCTTTTATTTTTTTGGTGATGAAAATTGTATGATTGGATTTAGAGGTGGAGCCTATGCCTGAAAGCAAAACCTGATGTTGGAGAGCTAAAGAGTTGGCAACTTTTGAATGAGTCACTGTTTTTCTCAGTATGGGGCTTTATTGGTCTTGTGCAACTGAGAGTTGCAATTTTAATGGCAACTCGTGATAGTTGGTCGTCTTTATTTCATGTTGAGGTAGTAAGGATATTCAAATACATTGTTTAATCCTAACCGGTGTTAGAAGTATGTGGTTAAATAATTAAATTTATTATATTCTAATATCTTAAACTTTTGGAACAATCGGTAATTTAACATGTTATTAGAGCATGAGATCCTAAGTTCGATCTTTATCTCCTCTACTCTGCCTCTCATTTAGATTCCTACATGCTGAGCCTTACCTATTAAACTTCTCAACCCTAACACTACCATTTATTAAACGAATTGGCATGGCACAACCCATTTCTATAGTTTAATAGAAAATGGGTCGAAGGTCCGTTTTACGTGGTTTGGGTCTAAACAATATAAAAGATTATTATATAACTTCATAATTTTTGAAAAGTTGCATTCTGTTTTATCCCACCTCAATAATTTTTAACAAATTAAAAAAAGAAAAGAAAAAGAGCACTAATACATCAGGTAACTATAGAAGTAGTTGGTAACATAAATTAAGCAAAATATACGTGTTAGGTTCTAAAACTTTAAAACAATTGACAAATCGTGAGGACAAATTTGTCTATATATAGATTCCTAAATCCTCAGGTTTGATTAAATAATGCTCAAAATACTGCAAGTCAGAATACAAGAACATACAAGATGCAGATCAAAAATCACATACAAGATTTTTCTGCAGAATTTTAAATCAGACTCAAGCTCGCGAAAACGTTTAGGGTTTCAATCCAACACTACTAGGTATAAAAGGAAAACCCTAATTACGTTTTCACAGATCTGAGAGAACTTTGGAGGTGCTCTCTTATGAGATCTAAAAGGTATTGTGCTTTCCTTTTTCAAAGTCACTACCGAAAATCATTCTCATATCATTAGATTCAGTAGATCTGAAGTTGCTGCAACAAAATTAACAACTGTTGATGATCTAAACCTTCAAGGGTGGTCTTGAAGTCACAAACTAGAGGGTTTGTGTTACTAAACCTTTGAGTAGGATCTCATAATCACAAGCGTGGGTGCTTGTGTGGTGCAAATCCAAAAAGAGAAATCCGTGGATTCGGAGTTTGCATATGATCGTGTCAATAAGTTACTACTTGATATAGCAATAAATTTAGGGTTAAATCTGATTGTAAAAATTTCAATTCTCTTAGCGCGGGACATTGACTAGTATTTATAATATTTATTGCTTTTTTAGGGTTCATATTTCTAGTTTCTAATACTTTTTTTTTATCGTATTTTTTGGCTTGAAAATAAAGAGTTTGGCCTAAATATATAGAAAAAAAAATGAATTTTTGAGCCCAATTAGTCTAAAATGGACTGAATGAACCAAATTGATACTAAAGTGGAACAAATAGACCAAATGAACCGAAATGAATTGAATGGCCCGAAATGCTATGCTAATGTAGTTTAATAGATGCGTAATAATAATAAATGCTAAGATATACTTGAAATTTAGGTGCAGGTCTTGTGTATTGCAGTTTTTTTATTTGCACCTATGGTGTTTACTTAGTCGGTCAACTGTGTTGCTCTGCAGTGTTTGTTGTTAGTTGTTATCTTGTTGTATTTGTTTCATTTAATGAAAGTTGCTCACTTTCTCATCAGAAAACATATACTGGATTTCTGCAAATTCCAATTGAGGCTGGGAATTTAGAATCAGAGTAGTATTTTTGAACGTCATGTTATTCATGACTCATGAGTATGAAACACATTTGAGTGGTTCACTACTACCACAGAATGGGATTATCTAAAATAAAAATCCAAGCTGAGAATATGTATAGTGGTCCATTGTCGTCGAAGACCTCTGTCCAAGTGTTGTACAAACCCAATTTCTAAATGTTTGCCAAATGTAAGAGTTAATTAAACTAATAACCAAATTCAATTTTTCCAAACAGTTCTTCCTAGCTCAATGAAAACAATAATAAAGATAATATATCTAGAGCCACATGGCTGTGGTATTGTATGATTTTCTTCAAATCTGGTTCCAATCCACCTGGGCTTGTTCTAAGGAACAAAAAAAAAATCTATAACTCTTCTGGGATGCTCTCAAGCACTGGAGCAGTATTAGTTGACATAACACAAATTTGATTTGTTGGTATTTGCACAAGCTCAAGTGCTACATCCTTGAATTCAAGAACACCTCCATCCTTGCACTTGGACAACATTCGAGCTGCCTCTTGCTTTGTCATCCTGACCTTTACTCTAATCAACTCCTTTTTCTCAACAGTAGTACTGCCACGGCTAGCTCCTTTCACAAAATCCTTACCATCTTCTTCTTTTGGAATCAATGGTACTTTTGAATATGCAAAATGATCTTTGCTACTCTTCTCTGCAGACTTCTTTCTTGGTACCTTCTTGTCTAACTCATCTCTGTATATGGTTTTTGAATAGGTATTGGGTTTTCTAGGTACTAGTAGTTTATGAAATGAAATTCTGTCTAAGGCAAAGGAGTTCCACATATTTAGAGAGTGTGTGTGAGAAAGAGGTGTTGGGTGTGTATACAAGTGTATTAAGAGGAATGGAGGTAGAGGTAGTGATATGGAGAGTGAAGAATGAATTGTGAATTTATAGGAAGTTGTGAGAGACGGGGGACATAGTGACAAGAGCAGGGGAGTGTTGTCTGGGACACCAGGAGTAGATAACATTGGTGAACGAGGGCGTAGAGTATACGATATTGGAAAAGTCTCCAAAAGTTAAATAAATATTCATCAGACACTGTGATAAAAAAAAAAATATATATATATATATATATATATATTCATCAAACATGTTCTAGTGGACCCTTTGACTGTCAAAGTAGAACTTTTAATTTTTAATTATTGATTTAACTATTACTTTTGTTTAGGGAAATTGCCTGAGCATAACTACTTTTATTGTGGAGGAAAATTGTAAGAGTGGAACCTATAGTTGCATGCCTTTAGTGCCTAACCTGACGTAGGACAGTTAGACAAAGACTGATATTCAACTTTGAATAAGTCAGTGCTCTTTTCTTTTTCTTTTTTTTATTTTATTTTTTTTTATTTTTTATTTTTTTATGGGGTTTCTATTGGTCTTTTGTCATTGAGAGTAGGCAACCTCATATTGGCCAACATAGAGGGAGCAACAATATTATCTACGCACCCATTTTTACACCAAATTTACAATTTGTTAGCCGGTATGATTGTGAGTGATTGACAAAAAATTATGAGTCCATGTAATTCATAATGGGTAGAAAGACACTAAATTTACAATTTGCTAACTATTTTAATTGTGAGTGATCGACGAAACGTTATGAGTCCATGTAATTCATAATGGGTAGAAAGTTTTCACCATTCAGAGTCTTATAAATTAAGAAGTTGTATAATTTGAGTGTATCTTTAAAAGGGAGTAGTGTATGAATTAGAATATTAGAGCCATAGAAATAGAGGCCCCCTAGTGATATACAAATGATGATCATCATCATAGTAGAGGCTACTTATGTAAATTGCTCATTTTCTTTATGTTGAGGGCTTGAGGTATGCCAGTACTGTGTAAGATGATGATCATCATAGCTAATGCTATATTGTAGACCTTTGACAAAAGATCACTACTCAACAGTTTAGTGCTTTAGCACTGCTAATTCATGAAGGTTATTATATAAACAACCATCTTCCCCCCTATAAGTTTGGTACATAATATTAATATCTCAATTTTTTTTTTTTTGAGAATCTAATTTCTCAACTTTTTTTTTGAGAAAACTTTAGAGTATAAACATATTATTATTATCATTATTATTATATAATAAGAATAAGATTTATAGTGTCCACCTCATAATTATTGTTCTTTACTATTAAGCCAAAATACAAATAAATATATTTTTGGCGGAATTCAATCTTAGATATCTTATTTGATGACAATAGATTTTACCAATTAAGCTAATTGGAATCTACTTCTCTAAAAAAAAAAAAAAAAAAAAAAAAGGTAAGCAAAACCTACATAACTCTGTAACCTACAAAGTAATGGCATAACAGTCAATCTTATTATAAAAGCAGAATTTTATTAGCAAATGACATTGTCGACTATATTTATTAAAGAAACAACCCCCTTCTCGACTAGAGTTTGGTACATAAACAGTGGATCATTTCTGTGATTTCGACATCATGATGAATCATTTTCTTCATTGGTATAGTTTGCCACCAGAAAAGTGAAGGCTTGTAATTAGTAAAGTTATCAAAAATAAATAAATCAACTTAGTTACGACCAGGTCTTTTTGAAATTGATGCTCAGACCTGGTCTTAGACAATGATATGATTGAATTGAGTGGTTAATCAACCTAGCTAGTTACGCGCTTTAAGCTTGAATTGGTGCCTAACCCCTCGACTAAGTCAATTTTGTAGAGTTACTATACTAACAAGCATCATAATGGATGTATTCACTTATTTTCTCGAAGGACTCCAACCAATTTTGTCATAGAGCTGAAAATCACCCCCCCCCCCCCCCCCCCCCCCCCACCCCCCCAAAAAAAAAAAGAAAAAGAAAAAAAAAAGCATGTTTTATTGCTCATGGATCACCATCATCTCAGCCTGGTTGCTCAAATCGATGCACCCTCTTAATAGCCTTTAAATTCTTTGCTTAAATGATAAAAAAAACTCTTCCATGTCATCATCATAAAAACTTTATATAGCAATTTGCAAAGCCTTATGTCAAATCTTTACATGTTTTTCGAAATGACTATCTTTGTAATTTGCTAAAGATTTGGCAATTTGATATTATACAATTACAAAAGTTACAAATTTAGTGTTTGCCAGGCAAAAAAAAAAAATTACTTTAAAAATAAAAATGGTACAGATAAATTAGGGATTAGTCCATGAGCTGTTTAGTAGGGATGACCCCCAAACTGTGACAACTTTTTTCTTGGAGCTTCATGGGCAATATTTTCTATATTATAAAGACTTTTGCCAATTTACTTCCGAATTGAAATGCAAGGCACTTGATTCATAAAACTCTAATTCATACAGATTTCATTTCATCATTCACGTGCGCTCTACTTTGTATTATACAGAACTTCGCAGGCATCCAATTACACAACTTGCTCACAGAGTTTACAGTTCTAATTTGGCTGTTTTCTACATTTTTGGAGGGATTGGAGAATACCATTACTCAGTAAGACCTTGACTACTGAACAACTATGGCAGTAATGTTCGGTATATACATAGGAGTAAAGTTTCATATTAAATAATGATAAGAAAAACGAGAGGTTTTTTTTTTTTTTTTTTTTTTTAAATGAAGAATGAGTATTTAATATAATATAATTGAGCACATACTCATTAAACTTATGCTTTTTTGGGTTAAAGTGTATTTTTATATATTATACTAATTATTCAAGTTGTCTCCCCCAACAAGTGGTATTAGAGTTCTTGGCAGTGTGTGGGGCAAAGATGACATTATATTACACCAACCAAGCCCATAAAATTCAGACAAATGATCTTAGAAAAATACCCAACAAAGGAGGAGTATTATAGTCATGGTGCTAGACAACAGTGAAGTGTGAGGTTCCATGAAGGATAAAAGATGTGTTGGGTTAACATGTGGAGGCCCATGGATGATGTATTATACCCATTTCAGCACGCATGTGCGCTCTACTTTTGTATTATACAGAATTTCGTAGGCATCCAAATTACACAACTGGCTAACAGAGTTCACAGTTCTAATTTGGTTGTTTTCTACATTTTTGGGGGGATTGAGGAATACCATTACTTGGCAGTTGGTAAGACCTTGACTACTGTACAACTATGACAGTAAACGAAAAATTCAATACGCTAATGCTTCGAATTTTCCAAGTAATACTTAATCAAACACTTGACAGTTCGCTGATTCGTGAAAAGGTTTACTCCTATGCAAAATGTTCCATCAATTTTTTGAGTTCCTGACATTTCAATCAAACTTTTAGAAAATTATATGATCAGAAGCAAATCATATCGTTTTCTACCTCAACTTAAGCAAATAAGCTACCCAAAATATAAACCATACGTTACGCCTACTCAGAAAATGAAATGACTGAATAAAGACTATCAAATATAATCACGCGTTTTGGACTTGAATTCGTGAATGAGACCCTCTAGTCAATGGTTTTTTTTTTTTTTTTTTTTTTTTTTTTTTTTTTTTGAGAATGACAGTCAATGTATTTGAGTTCCAATAATGTCAGTTGTCATTTTTTGAAAATTTTCCATAATTTTCCATCCAGAAATTCATACCGTTTAAACGACTTCAACCCATCTTGTCATTAAGCTGAGAATCACCCAAAATTTGCTTTTATTGCTCGAGAATATTCCAATTAATGCATATGGCAAGTACTATCTGTCTCTGAGTTGGTTTCTTTTGTTTATTTGAGCATACAAGGACAAACACATTGCACAATAAAAAACAAAAGGCAAAACCATATTGCTGGCCTCCGAGGGAACAAACTAGACAAGAATGCACGGCAAGACTTTACTCAATGCTTGAGAAACTTACCCAACAATCATGATGCTAAGACTTGAATTAACATCATTTGGAACTGATCGAGGAAGACCTTGTGAAGTCTTAAGTTTAATCTAATTAATTCTCACTTGCATAGGATCCAAAAGCCTCACAATACAAATGACTCGATGTAATACAACGTAAATCTCATAAACCAAATAATAACTAGATCTACTTTCTATTTCATGAGACTTGAAAAAAAGCATAGAGCATAAGTATAGTTTTTTTTTTTTTTTTTTTTAAAGAAAAAATCAGTTTACAGTATATTTTATGTACGTAAGACTGTATTCAAAATACATCAAACATCAATGTGGACCATACTGCCATGTCATGTTCAATGTTATTTAATTTTTCTAAGAATTTCTTGAAAAATCAGAAAAAGCAGAAGAACGACTTCCCCTCGATACGGACCCTGACTATACTGTTCATGTTCAATGTCATTCAATTTATTTAAAGAATTCTTAAAAACTTGTTCATTAATACGGACCCTGACTATATGTACATAAAATATAATGTCATTTACATTATATTTTATGTACATAAGTGATGATGCCGAAAATCACACCAGTGAGCCACACGGTCCTCACACGTCGGAACGACACCTGCAAGACAAAAAGGAGATGACCTAACAGAGAGCACTGGTGTGGTGCCGGCCAAATACCCTCCGAAGGTCAAGTTAGAACTTCTTTCAACTCTAGAGTGCTAGAGAGGGTGTAATTATGCGTACCTTGATTTGTGAGGGTATTGGGGTTTTTATAGTAGTTGAGGGTTGACCCTTTTCCTTGAAGCAGAAGTCTTTTCCTTATAGGAATCCTCATGAGCGTAGATTACGGGATCCTTTCCTTATAGGACCCGGATACTGATCGTGGAGTGCAAGCAATCTTCCTATACGTGGAGGGCAAGTCTTTAACTTTCATGGAGCCGTCGGCCTTGCAACCGTCAGCCTTCTTTCTTTCCTGCAGCCGAGTGGTCGTCAGCTTCTTGCTGTTGTACAACCGTCAGTTCCAAGCTTCCAACCCGTTTACATTGTCCCCGTCAGCATGACTCTGCCCGTTACCCGCTATTTGGACCGTCAGCCTAAACTTGTTCTGACGTTCTAGCCCATGACGGATGTTATGATCATTCTTCCATATCAGTTGCCCCCTACTCCATATGCCCGTCAGCCATACCAGACGGGTTATGGAGTTTGCTTCTGTCACTACCTGCTACTTTTGATCAAGAGAGCGAAAAATAATTGTTGCTGACATTAAATGCTGGGACAGGTGGCGTGCTTGGATTGGCCCCGCGTCTGAACTCGGGCGTCGCTTCGTCTTCCGTGCGTTTAACTCATATATATATGTGGCCCCCTCCTCCCATTTTCACTATTTCAGTTACCTGATTCCTGGAGAGCGCATCCGTCGCCCATATTCCGTCAGTTCTTCCAACGTTCCTGCCGTCGCCTTTTCAAACGTCACTTCTAGAACTTGTAAGTTTCCCTTCCTTTTTGTATGCTTTCAATTCTTCTTTTAAAGTGAGGTCGTCATCCTAGGTGCTTAGTTTACACCCGTCACTTGTAGGTAGATGTCGAGTGATGCGTCGAGTGACCAGTCGTCGGTCCGCGAAGGAGCGGGCTACGACGAGGTGTTTGGTTCGGGCTCAAGTAGTGAGTCTGAGAGTTCCTCCTGGTCGTCAAAGAGGGAGACGTCAGCCCATGTTGCCGTCGAAGAGATAGAAGGCCAGGGAAACGTCGGTCAAGAGGAGGAAGTAGGCGAGGGGACCGAAGTTGAGTTAGGAGGGGGGAACGAGGATGAAGGTGACGAGGAGTCTAGTGAAGAGGAGTCTGAAGGTCCTGAAGGTAGTCGTCCCTTCATCCTTCCCAAGGACTGGGCTGTAAACAAATTTCTTCCAAAGATGACGCTTAAAATTTTTAATGAACTGCGTGTCCGTTTTCAAATCCCTGATCATATTCCCATTCGTCTACCTATGGAGGGTGAGAAGTGTTACATGGGAAAAACTGCAGACGTTGGCATGTATGACGCCATGTTTGCTGCCGGATTGAGATTGCCCCTGACGGCTTTACACCGTCAGCTGGCTGATTACCTTGGCATATCAATCAGTCAGATTGCCCCAAACTCATGGAGAATTTTTATAAGTGCTGAGGTGTTGTGGGGTCGTCTGAGCGGAGGTCACCGTCAGCTTACCTTGGATGAGTTTTTCTATTGCTACAGACCCCGGCATCTTTCTTCGTCAAGGGGGATGTATCACTTTGCTGTTAGGGAGAAGGAGTTAAGGCTGGTGTCTGAAATGCCAGACTCCAATAGAGCCTAGAAGGGTAGGTTCTTTTTTGTAGAGGGGACAGACTGGGTGTGCCGTCAAGACGAATGGGGAACAATTCCCTTTGGTTGTTTTGACAACACTTGGGGTTTTGTCAAGGAGTCAGGTTTTAGTCGTCACCTTTTTATCCTCGTCGATTTGCCATATTTCACTTTTCCTTTGAAAAGATACTAACACAATCAAGTTTTCTTTTTTTTTTTTTTTTTTTTTTCTCTTTTTTTTTTTTAGCCTTCGTTCGTCCGTCAATAACTGACGAGCAAGAGGATTTCATCCATCGGGTTCTGGGGATACCTATAGAGGAGCGGTCGTGCCGGGACTTGATTACCCTAGATACTCTCTATACATACTGTGGGGGTCCCGAACCAACGCCCGAGGCTCGCAGGTTGGAAGAGCTTGCTCGTCATCATAAGTCTTTATCTATCCGTCAATTTCTATACTTCTAGTCGTCAACTTCCCTTATGTTTTTCCTCTTTTTTTGTGCAGAAATGGATGCTGCTAAGGAGCGGATCAAGGCCGCCGCTGCCCGTCAGCGGGAGGAGAAGAGGGCGAAGGGAGAGACGACATCTACGCCTGCCCTCAAGCCCGTCGCCAAGGGCTTCCAGAAGAGGAAGTCTGACGGAGTGGTCATTCGCCCGTCGAAGAGACCAACCGTCACTCCTGTGAAGTCGCCCCCTACGTCGGGTCATGGAGCTGGGAAAGGCGTCATGACTTCTTCTGGTCCCGTCTTGCAGGGACCCCAGAGCTTGCTGACTCATAAGGATTTTGCCGTCGAGGCTGTCGGAACACTTATAAGGCCGACGGACATGGATCCTTGTGCTCAGTTAGGGACGGAAGAGCTGGGGTCGTAGGCTTTGTTCGACCTTTCTCGGGTAAACCGTCAGTTTTACTCTTTCTTTGATTGATGTACCCAAACTTTTTCTTCCTGGTAGCTGACGGTTATATCTCTGTTCAGGCTTTGGTCCGTGTAAAGGCACTGACGGAGCGATGCGTGGCCAAGGAGGGCATCGCCTCTCGTCTTAGCAAGCATAATGCCACCCTGCGAAACGAGCAGGCCCAGTACAAGGAGGGGGTACGGACACTCAACCGGGAGCTGAGAGAGGTGAAGGACGAGCTGGAAGAGGTGAAGCGTCAGCGAGTTGAGACAGAGGGAAAGTTGACGGCTCTTTATGATCAGTTGGAGACAGTAGGGGCTGACGCTGTTAAGAAATTCAAGGCGTCAGATGCCTTTATCGAATCCTGTGGCAGCTATTATGGCACGGGATTCGACGACTGTCTTAAACTGGTGGCGTAAGCTTTTCCCGAGTTGGACCTGTCTTGCATTAATATAGATGACGCTCAGCCCATGACGCCTGCCACAGGTGCCGTCACTCCTCCCGTTGACGAATTGGTTAGTTCCCCCCCTCCTGGAGAGAGTGGGGTTGTCTTGGCCCAACCTGCTGCGAACCTCTCGTCGACTGCCGTCACCCCTCCCACGGTGTTGCTTGATGAAGAGGAGCCTGCTGCTAAATAGAATTTTTGAAGTGTTTCTTATTTTTGTTTATCACTATTTTTATTACTTTTCATCTATGTAGAAGACAATCTTATTAAGAGCCCCTTTGGGGCACCGTCGTGTAATATTTTGACAGCTTTTAAATGCCTTCTTTTAGGCTTGGATTTGTTTATAACGCCGTCAGCTTTTCATTACCTGTTTTTAGCTTATTTTGCTTGGTTTTCTTGTATGTTTCGAAACAAAGATTGCAGGCCTTGTTACTTTATTTGTACCGTTAGCTTTACTAAACCGTCGGTTAGTTTTAATGAACCCGTCAGTTTTAGATCATTTTGCCTTAATGATTGTAGAAGGTTTCGGCAACATCCCATCGAGGTTCTGCCTCATGGTCGTCCGTTTACGGGCTGACGGTTTCAGCCTTTTTTAGACCGTTAGTTTCATTTATTGGTCCTTGTATTCCGTCAGTGCTTAGTCCGTCTCGGGACTTGCCATTTTCAACCTGCCAGTTTTTTTTTGGGCTTGTCTATTTTGGACGTAGGTTATTTTAAACCGTCAGGTATTTTAGTTCGTAGATTTAGACCGTCAGCATTTTGTCCATTATTGGTTGCTTTTAGATCGTTGGCTTTCCTAGCTTAATCCATCTTGTGGACTTGGACATTTAGACCATCAGCCTCTCCATTTTTTGGATTTGGTTGGTTTTTTGGACCGTCAGTTCGTTCACCTTCGAAACCGTCTGCCTCTTGGCATCCCAGCTTAAGGGTTCGGCCATTTAGACCGTCATCTTTTCGTCTTTTGGACCTGGCCATTTTTGGGCCGTCGGCTGTTTTTCTCGTCCATTTTTGGACCGTCAGCCTTTTGGCCATCCAGTCTTGCGGATTCGGTCATTTAGACCGTCAGTTTTTTTTGTCCTTTGGACTTGGTCATTTTTTGACCGTCGGCTGTTTTGCTCGTCCATTTTTGGACCGTCAGCCTTTTGGTAATCCAATCTTGTGGATTCGGTCATTTAGACCGTCAGTTTTTTGTCCTTTGGAATTGGTCATTTTTTGACCGTCGGCTTTTTTGCTAGTCCATTTTTGGACCGTCAGCCTTTTGGTAATCCAGTCTTGTGGATTCGGTCATTTAGACCGTCAGTTTTTTGTCCTTTGGACTTGGTCATTTTTTGACCGTCGGCTGTTTTGCTCGTCCATTTTTGAACCGTCAGCCTTTTGGTAATCCAGTCTTGGACTTTGTTATTTCTGTTCTCATGTTTGTAAGTAGACTTTGTTTTGAGCAAACTCTCATCATTATGCATAAATATAAAAGGTAGTCTAGAAACAAAATCTGCCCATTTTGGGCTTATTGTAGCAAAAACATAAGTAGGAAAGAACTGCCCTTTGGGCTTATTGCTTAGAAAGGTAATTAAAAAAAGTCGTTCCGAAAAGAAAGATGCGGCTGCTCCTATTGGTAGTACTTTCGTAAGTGTTCCGCATTCCATGGATGTGGTAGCTTTCGTCCGTCCAGAGTCTCTAGATGGTAGGTGCCCTTCCTTTGCCATGCTGTTACTCGGTAGGGTCCTTCCCAATTCGGGCCGAGCTTTCCTTGGGCGGGGTCTCTTGCTGCGCCCATTACCTTTCTTAGAACGAGGTCCCCTTCTTGGAAGTCTCTGTGTCTGACCCTGGAGTTGTAATTCTTAGCCATGCGATCCTGGTATCGCGCGAGCCTTTGTTCTGCTGCCATCCTGACTTCGTCCACCAGATCGAGCTGCAAACGTATGGCTTCGTCGTTCCTTTTTTCGTCATGGTTGTGCACCCTGTAGCTTGTGAGATCGACTTCGGCTGGGATGACCGCTTCGTTCCCGTACGTTAATCGGAACGGTGTTTCTCCTGTTGGTGTCCTTACTGTCGTCCTGTACGCCCATAGTATGCTCGGCAACTCTTCAGCCCATATGCCCTTTGCCCCCTTAAGCCGGGTCTTGATGATTTTTAGCAAGGACCGGTTTGTAACTTCGACCTGCCCATTGGCTTGGGGGTGGGCGGGGGAGGAGTAGTGGTTCCGTATCCCTAACTGTGAGCAGAAGTCCCTGAAGGAGTCGTTGTCGAACTGTTTCCCGTTGTCTGAGACTAAGACTCTTGGAATGCCAAACCTGCATATGATGCATCGCCAAACAAAGCTCCTTACGCTTTTCTCTGTGATGGTGGCCAGTGCTTCCGCTTCTACCCACTTGGTGAAGTAGTCGATACCGACAACTAAAAACTTCAGTTGTCGTATTGTAGTGGGGAACGGTCCCATAATGTCCAATCCCCACTGAGCGAACGGCCATGGTGCCGTGATTGGGGTTAATTCTTCGGGTGGTTGCCTGATGATATTGCTAAACCTTTGGCACTTGTCGCAAGCCTTTACGTAAGCCTCGGCATCCTTCTGCATTGTTGGCCAAAAGTACCCGGCTCGTACTAGCGACCTTGATCTGGAGTGGTTTCCACAAATTCCTTCGTGCACTTCCTTCATGACGTAATCCGCTTCTTCAGGACCTAAGCATCGTAGGTAGGGGCGAGAAAAACCTCTTTTGTATAAAACATCCCTGATTAGAACGAACCTTGCCGCTTGAACCTTCAGTTTCCTTGCTGCCTCCTTATCATTTGGCAATATGCCATTTTTCAAAAAGGAGGTTAATGGTGTAATCCAGTCATTTTGGGGATCGAGCTCCTGTACGTCGGCCGCACTGATGAGTGGAGAGAGCTGCGTGAAGGAGAGTGTACTTCTAGTGGCGATCATGTGCTCGGCAGAGGCGGCTTTGGCTAAGCGGTCGGCTTGCTCGTTTTCCCCCCGGGGGATTTGCATAATTTTGATCTCCAGCTCGTTTATTCTCCTCTTCGCTTGCTCCAGATACTTCTTCATTCTCTCGCCTTTGCATTCGTACTCCCCGCTTATCTAGTTAACTATAACTTGGGAGTCGCAGTAAACAATTGCTTTCTCGGCTCCTGCTGCCTTAACGAGGTCGAGCCCTGCTATCAAAGCTTCGTATTCTGCCTCGTTGTTGGTAGTGGGGAAGGCGAGACGGACCATACATTCTACCGTATCCCCTTCGGGTGACTGTAGCACGATGCCGGCTCCGCCGGCTTGTTTGTTGGAGGATCCATCCGCGTGTATACTCCACTCTGGGGATTCCTCTGCCCCCTCGTCCTCGCCATTCGTGAATTCAGCTATGAAATCTGCCACGACCTGCCCCTTAATAGCGGTGCGCGGGCGATATTGGATGTCATATTCGCTCAGTTCTATGGCCCAAAGTGTTAAGCGCCCGGCAGCATCGGGGTTGCTCATAGCCCGTCGCAAAGGCTTGTTGGTTAAGACCGTAATTGTGTGAGCTTGAAAATACGGCTTCAGCTTGCGTGCCGCTGTAACTAGTGCGAAAGCAAGTTTCTCCAGGGGTGGATATCTTTCTTCAGCTCCGTGCAGCGCCCGACTGATGTAATACACGGGTTTCTGTATCTTCCCTTCTTCTCTGATCAAGGCGGCGCTGACGGCGGCCGGGGAGACAGCGAGATAAAGAAAGAGTTCTTCTCCTGGCTGTGAGGGACTCAGCAGTGGTGGGGAAGAGAGGTAAGCTTTTAATTCTTCGAACGCTCGCTGGCATTCATCGGTCCATTCGAAAGACCTTTTTAATATGCGGAAGAAGGGTAAGCACTTGTCTGTCGCTCTGGAGACGAACCTGTTTAGTGCTGCTACCTTGCCGTTGAGGCTTTGTACTTCCTTCACATTTCTTGGTGGTGCCATCTCCATTATAGCCCGGATCTTGTCCGGATTGGCCTCGATGCCTCTCTGGGACACCATGAATCCTAGGAATTTTCCTGCCGTTACCCCAAAGGCACATTTTCCCGGATTGAGCTTCATGTTGTAAAAGCGAAGGGTGTCGAATGTTTCCCTGAGGTCTTCTAAATGATCTTCTTCCCTTTGACTTTTAACCAACATGTCGTCGACATATACCTGGACGTTTCTCCCGATCTGTTGTGCGAACATTTTGTTCATAAGCCTTTGGTAAGTTGCGCCCGTGTTTTTCAAACCAAACGGCATTACCTTGTAGAAGAATAGGCCTTGGCTGGTAACAAAGGACGTCTTTTCCTGATCGTCCTCGTGCATCTTGATCTGGTTGTAGCCGGAGAAAGCGTCCATGAAACTTAATAGCTGATGCTGAGCTGTGGAGTCTACCAGAGTGTCGACTCTTGGGAGGGGGTAGCTGTCTTTCGGACACGCTTTGTTCAAATCGGTGAAGTCTACACACATCCTCCATTTCCCGGAAGCTTTCTTGACCATCACCACATTTGCTAGCCAGTCGGGGTAGTACACTTTTTTAATGAAATTTGCCTCTTGCAGCTTGCGGACTTCTTCGGCTATGGCTTGATCTCGTTCCGGGGCGAAGACCTGCTTCCTTTGTCGGATGGGCGGAAAAGATGGTGACACATTCAGCCTATGTACCATGACGGACGGATCTATTCCTGGCATATCCTCGTGACTCCAGGCAAATATGTCTCGATTCTTCTTGAGGAATGCTGCAAGCGCTCGCCGAGTGTCGGGACTTGCGAGGGTCCCAATCTTTGTTGTCTGGTCAGGTACGGAGTCGTTTAGAGGTACCTCCTCAAGCCTCTCGGCCGGCTCTGTTGCGCTCCGGTGCTCTTCTATGTTCATGGTTTGGAGGTGATCGTCCATCTCCATCATGGCTACATAGCACTCTCGTGCTGCAATCTGGTTTCCACGTAGCTCTCCGATTCCGTGTTCTGTCGGGAATTTAATCATTAAATGATAAGTTGAAGTTGCCGCCTTCCACGCGTTAAGGGTGGGCCGTCCTATGATGGCGTTATAGGCGGATGAATGGTCAACCACGAGGAACGTTACTTCCTTCGTGGCTTGCTGGGGGTAGTCGCTTGCGGTTACGGCCAACGTGACCGCGCCTAACGGAAACACCTTTGCACCCCCAAAACCGACGAGTGGAGCGTTCGTCAGGATCAGTTGCTCCTTGCTGATTTTCATTTGCTGGTACGCCGGGTAGTATAGAATGTCTGTCGAGCTTCCGTTGTCGACTAATACCCGATGCAAGTTGTAGTCCCCGACCTGTAAGCTGACGACGAGCGCGTCGTCGTGTGGGTGGTGGATACGCCGTGCGTCTTCTTCTGAGAACTCGATTACGGGGCTTTTCGTTTGGGCTATGTTTCGCGCTGGGCCCGCCACTTGGACGTTTTGGACCATCCGGAGGTGCGTCTTTCGAGCCCTTTTCGACGGTCTGGTGGTCATCCCTCTTACGATCATTCGTATATCACCAATGGGAGGCCTGGGACGATCATGGCCACGCGGGGGTGGGTGCTCCTGAGGCGCTGGGTCTGTTCTTTCCTTGCTCACAAACTTCTGTAACTTCCCTTGTCTTATTAGGGCCTCGATTTGTTGCTTCAAGTTGTAGCAGTCGGCTGTGTCATGACTGTGATCTCGGTGGAAGCGGCAGTACTTGTCTCTGGAACGCTTATTAGGATCCCCCTTCAGTTTTCCGAGGAAGGTCAGAGTTCCTTCGTCCTTAATCTGCATTAGGACCTGATCTATTGGGGCGGTCAGCGGAGTGAAGCTCGCGAATCTCCCTCCTGGAGGCTTAGATCGTCTTTCGTCTCTTCGATCCCCCGTTCTGGGTCTTTTCCTTCCCTGGTCCAATCGTGCGTCCTCCTGCCTCTCCCTTTTTCTTGGTTTTTCTTCTCGGGCCTGCAATGCGTCCTCGGCATTCATATACTTGGTAGCCCTGTAGAGCACTTCTGACATGGTCTTCGGGTCGTTCTTGTATAGAGAGAACAAGAATTTGCCTTTTTGTAACCCGTTTGTGAATGCTGCTACAAGTATTTTATCGTCGGCCTCGTCGACCTATAGCGCTTCCTTGTTAAAACGCATTATGTAGGACCGCAACGTCTCGTCCTCTCTTTGCTTGATACTCATCAGGCATGCTGTGGACTTCTTATACCTGTGTCCTCCAATGAAATGTGTAGTGAATTGGGCGCTTAGCTCTTTGAAGGTGCTGATAGAGTTGGGCGTCAGCCGGCTGAACCATACCCTCGCGGGGCCTTTGAGTGTTGTGGGGAAGGCCCTGCACATGATCTCATCTGCTACCCCCTGAAGATGCATCAGGGTCTTGAAAGTCTCCAGGTGGTCGAGAGGATCCTTCATTCCGTCATAGCTATCTATATTCGGCATGCGAAACTTGTGGGGTAAGGGGAAGGAGTTCACGGCGATAGTGAAGGGTGAGTCGGTACGGTTCACTAGATCGTCAAGGTTACTAGAAACTCTCCCCTTGAGCGCGTTCATCATAACCTCCATCTGCTCCTTCATTGCCTGCATCTCGGCGGCGATTTACGGTGGAGTCGCATCCATGAGGGATGGTGTGCTTGCGGGCTGCCTTTCCGGTCTGCTCGGGGCGCGGCTGCCCTCAGGTCTTTCCTGATTCCCCCTTGGAGCGCTATTTTCTTCCTGGTCTTCGGGTTGGCCATTTTGTGCTGCATCCTTCTAGCGTAGCTGTTCCTCCAAGTCGAGGTTCCGTTTGGTCAGACGCTCTACAACGGCGGCGAGAGTCCGAACTTGCCTCTCGAGGGCAGTTGTGGGTGGTTCCTCTCCTTGTACGTCGTTGGTAGTTGCCATTGAACGAGTGAGTACCATGCAACCCTTTAGTCCGGGAAACGATAGTGTGGCTTAATTGCTTCTGTCTTTCCCACAGACGGCGCCAACTGATGATGCCGAAAATCACACCAGTGAGCCACACGGTCCTCACACGTCGGAACGACACCTGCAAGACAAAAAGGAGATGACCTAACAGAGAGCACCGGTATGGTGCCGGCCAAATACCCTCCGAAGGTCAAGTTAGAACTTCTTTCAACTCTAGAGTGCTAGAGAGGGTGTAATTATGCGTACCTTGATTTGTGAGGGTATTGGGGTTTTTATAGTAGTTGAGGGTTGACCCTTTTCCTTGAAGCAGAAGTCTTTTCCTTATAGGAATCCTCATGAGCGTAGATTACGGGATCCTTTCCTTATAGGACCCGGATACTGATCGTGGAGTGCAAGCAATCTTCCTATACGTGGAGGGCAAGTCTTTAACTTTCATGGAGCCGTCGGCCTTGCAACCGTCAACCTTCTTTCTTTCCTGCAGCCGAGTGGTCGTCAGCTTCTTGCTGTTGTACAACCGTCAGTTCCGAGCTTCCAACCCGTTTACATTGTCCCCGTCAGCATGACTCTGCCCGTTACCCGCTATTTGGACCGTCAGCCTAAACTTGTGCTGACGTTCTAGCCCATGACGGATGTTATGATCATTCTTCCATATCAATAAGACTGTATTAAAAAAAAAAAAAAAAATTTAAAAACTTTCTTCAATTTAATACGTAACTTAAAAAGCTTATTTTATGCTTGTTGAAGTCCACTTTCCTTATCATCAAAATATTCTTGAGATGAGTTGGGTTAAGTATCACACTTAGGAATATAATCCCTTACAAAATGTACCGGCTAAATAAAACTTGAAAACTTAAAAAAAATTAAAAAAAATTAAAAAATCAAATTAAAAAATAGAAATCTTCTGTCTCTTAAAAAATCTACTATAACCCCTATAAGCTCTAAGACTGATACAACTTAATAAATCTAGTTTAGACCCCCTAAACAACTTATGCGATGGAATTAGTGGATTTATTGAACAAGTTTCTTATGAATTCCACGCAAATATTACAAGCAATTTACTTCAACCACAATTATAATACCAAATCACAAATCTATATAGCATCTAAAAGTTTAAACATATTAATTATTGTTGCTACGTTCCTTTTAAGACACATCAACAAAGCATTTTGGCCTAATTCAGTACACTTTGGTCTCTTTGGTCCGTTTAGTCCTCCTCAGTGTAGTTTGGTCCATTTTGTTCTATTGCGGTCCACTTTAGCCCAATTCAGTCCTCTTTGTCTTTGGTCCATTTCGATCCATTTAATTTGGACTAATTGGACATTAAATTGATTCTTTTTTTTTTTTTTTTAGTTTTGGGCTAAAAAATATAAACAAAATAGTCAATAGATATTAGAAATTAGAGACATGGGCCCTAAAAAGGTAATAAAAATGATAAATATTCAAAAAATTGCCTTAAAATATAAGTTTCAATAATATAGGCATTATAATTATATTTGGAAAGGATAAAAAATGCTATAATTCTAAAATATGCCCTTAATGTAACATGTTACATCTACTCCTTTCATTACAACATATTTTATTCCTAGTTAAAAAAATTATCATTTCTGTCGTAATCCTCATTTAGTATACCAAATGTGCCCTTAATGTAAGGGTGTACATTTTTTTTCTTCCTCATTTACATTAAAAAAAAATTATAGTTATGTAATTTAAATATTTTTATTAATATATATATATATATATTATATCACTAATCACTATGTTTGTTGTTGAATGCAAAATACATTAGATGTTTTATTACATAAAACTTATTTAAAAAAAAAAAAAAAACTTCTAAATAACACATACATTATTTTTAACCTATAAATTTTACATTATATTCTTATAAGATAATGATATTATGCAGGCTTGTTTTTAGAGTAGTTGTAGGGAGTCAAATTGTGGCCCCCCAACAGGTTAAAATCACTTTCAAGCTCACTTTTAAGCAAATAAACTACCAAACATAGGCCTTACAAAAAACACACATACATAGATAATGAAACAACTGAATTAAGACTATGGTTGTCAAAATCGCGATTTGGATCATAGGATCGCACAATTTTACAATTCCATCTCACCAAAACATTTAAGATTGCATTAGGATTGTAAAAATTGTAGAATCGTGTAGGATTGTAGGATCAAATGGGATCTTACCGATTCTACCAATCCTACCAAAACATCAGTTTTTGTTTTGTTTTTTTTTTTTTTTTTTTTTATGGGATAAATTTTTGGTTTTGATGAAGTTTTAAGGGTTTTTATTTTCTATGTTATGATGGTATGACTTTTATTTATTTTTATATATTTATGTTAACCTAAGCAAATGTTTTCTAGTTTCTAGTTCACTTGTAATCAAAATAAAGGAATGCTTCATCATTTCTAAATGAAGAATTTATATTGGCTTTGCTACCTTTTAAGCTATATTATTGTTAAATTTGTTTGATCAATATACTAATTTGTGTTCTAATATTACTAAAATGTTGTTCTTATATATAATTTTATGAGTATGCTTGTATTTGTATATTGATTGATTGATTTTTTTGATCATGCTCTGTAATTGTTGCTGAGTGGTATCACTTGAATAGTTTAGTGTGAAGTTGTATTTTAATCTTTTTTGCAGCTCTAGTATACAAATATATAATATCTACATAGATGATGAAATGGATGATGATGATTAGGACCATGGTTATAAGAACCCTAGAATGAGAATAATTAAATATTCATTTCACCTTAATATTCATCTTTCTTTTGGATTTGATATTTTAGTTAGCTAATTTCCATTTGATAACTTATTTTGGATTTTAAAATTGGAACTTGGAACTTAAAATTTGGAAAACATTTCCATATGTGTTGATAAATATTTTGGTATTTAGTTGCTAATTAAACATTTATTTAACTTTTTAAATACATTGGATTAAAACTTAAATATATTTGTTTCGTTAGTATAGACTAGGGGCGTAGCCAAGATTTTCCACTTGGGGGGGGGGGGGGGGGGTATTATATATTTATATGCTAGTCATAACACATAATTAATACAATAATTATATTCTATATAAAATAGTCAAATTTAACATTTTATAATATTTTAAAACTCAAATAAGATAATAAAAATTGTTCAATTTGCTATAAACATATAGAAGTTTTTTATTTTTTTTTTTTTTTTAAGCCTTAGCATCTCCTATTAGAATTGTGCTTGATGATGACCATTCATAAAATAAATTACATTCATTATCATTTTCATAGTGAAATTCTTAACAATTTTTCCCTTTTTCAAATTGGGAGGGGGTTAAGACTTGAGAATGTTTCTTATCTCTAGCGCAAGCTAAATTTTGTTGTAGAAACATATCAATCTTGGTACAACTTGTAAGGCACCTAGATTCAAAAGGAAAAAAATAATCAACTTAAAATATATAAAAATGAGATGATGATAATGAGAGAAAAACATATGAGGAAAAAAATTGGAAATATGAGAAAATGATCAAATTTTGTGAAAAAATGATGATGATGGAACCAAAATAAATGAATTTGAAGGCTAAGAATGAAAAGAAAAACACACCAATTTGAGCAACGCGTATTGAATTTAAAAATTGAAAACAATAGGAACAACGTCCTTTTTCTATTCTTAGAAAAATAAAATAAGATAATAAAAATTTGTCCAATTTGCTATAAACATATAAAAGATTTTTTTTAAAGCCTTAGCATCTCCTATTAGAATTGTGCTTGATGATGACCATTCATAAAATAAATTACATTCATTATCATTTTCATAGTGAAATTCTTAACAATTTTTCCCTTTTTCAAATTGGGAGGGGGTTAAGACTTGAGAATGTTTCTTATCTCTAGCGCAACCTAAATTCTATTGTAGAAACATATCAATGTTGGTACAACTTATAAGGCACCTAGATTCAAAATGAAAAAAATAATCAACTTAAGGTATATAAAAATGAGATGATGGTAATGAGAGAAAAACATATGAGGAAAAAAATTGGAAATATGAGAAAATGATCAAATTTTGTGAAAAAATGATGATGATGGAACCAAAATAAACGAATTTGAAGGCTACGAATGAAAAGAAAAACACACCAATTTGAGCAACACGCGTTGAATTTAAAAATTGAAAACAATAGGAACAACGTCCTTTTTCTATTCTTAGAAAAAATAAAAAGAAAGACACCTAGAGATTAGGGATTTATAAGATTTTGGTAAAAGTGTGTGTATTGTTTGAGTGGAGTCCAATTGAGAAACTAATTAAATATTGGAATTGTGAATAGCTAAATGCAATCATTGTTATATTTTAAAGGGAAATAACATAAAAAGTAACAATGAACAAATCTCTATGACATTTTTTTTTAAAGGAAAGTCATTATCCAAAATTAGAGTAAAGAGAAAACTAAGCAAAACAACAGTAAAAGAAAAAAGCATGAACTGTGAAGATGATGAATATTCATAGTTAATTGGAACTCTAAAACCAGAGACTATCTTTTATTCAATAGTTTAGAAACTTCAGGTTCTTAGCATGTTGTGCAAGTAGGTGGGCCACTTGGTTCCTTTCTCATTTATTATGATTTAAATTGAGTTAAGAGTAGTCTAGACTTATGTATTAGGTGGTCTATCCAACTATGCTAGACCAATTTTCTTCCATTGACAGCAAGAAGGTTCTGTGAAATTTTTTGGAGGGGCCAATCATTATAATTTATAGGGGCCCAATTTCTTTTTATACAGCACTATAAGAGGATTTCAAAAGTTTTGGGGAAGCCATGGCCCCCCCAAGACTATATGTACCTCCACCCTGGTATAGATGTAGTGATGTATGACATGCAAATTGCATCATATGATGCAAATCTTTGTTTTTTAAGGATAGATTCACAATTTACGTGATTATTCAATATATAAAATCATTATCAATGTGTTTTTTTGATTTAAATCTGAAAATATGTAGGATCTTACAATCCATGATGATAGGCCAAAATATATTGACCCATTGTGATGAATTAATTGATTAATTTGCCAAATTTATTAATTAATCAAATTAATAAGCAAGAAGCATGGTAACACAAACAAATCACCAGTTAACTAAAGTATGCAGCGGAAAATAAATAAACACGGTGATTTATTTACGAATGGAGAAAATTTATACGGCAAAAATCCCACCGGATGATTTTAAGGTCACCACTCCCGAGAATCCACTATTATCAAAACAAGCAGTTACAAGTAAAGGAATCCCAATACCTTATACCAACCTACAATTGAATCCTTACCCCAATACCCAATTGGACTTGTTCTGTAGTGACAATCTCTCTTTTTCAATGCACAGCTCCCAGTACGTGACTAACCAATTGTGCGGATCCCAGTACGCAAATTGATCACCAACTTAAGAAGAATGCTAGCTACAAAGTTGTTCAGTTCATCTAGACGATGAAGATCATGAATTTGCTTAGTCACAAAACCCTGTGGTATACAAACACAGCAGCTTCTTTAAGAACTAGGGCAAACTAGGTTTCCGGTTACACTCTTCTTCACACTTGTGGAATTGTGCTCTTGTGCAACAGCATAACCTTTTACGGCTCTTAAAATAATCCTTATATATGTTTAGGGTTGTGAGAAAAGAAAATTCAAACATATACTCACGGATTGGATGAAAATCAACTTGAAAAACTGAACTCCATAAATCTCGACAAATACCCTATCTATCGAGCTAGCTGTCAAGCCACAGGTTTCAACAGCTTTTAAACCTCGATAGATGATAGCTATCAAGTTTTAAAATCCTACACTTCATTCTTTGATTCTTGGATAGACTTACATGGTTTTAACACTTGAATTTGAAACTTTATTTCTTGAAGTATTAAACACATTTTAGATCTACCTAATTACAAATAAAGTACGTTTTGTTAAAGAATTAGCTAATTACATAAAATGTTGACATATATTCTTAACATTGAATCACATATATCCTAACACATGATCTTACGTAAGATTCTGATTTTGACAACTTTGATTAAGACACTTAACATATCTATTTACGCGTTTTGAGTCTTTTGACTTGAATTCGTGAGTGAGACCCAACTGTCAATTTTATCATTTTGAACATCGCCATAATTTCAACAGGAAATTTTTACCGTTTTAAGGACTTCAACCCATATTGGCATAGACCTGAAAATGATCAAAAGTTTTTTTCGAGAATCTTTCTGTGGGGTTCTTTTGTTTGGACTTTGAACATTCAAGAAGAAACGGGTTGCACAATAAAAAATAAAAAAGCAACAACTAATTGCTGGCCTCTGAAGGAACAAATAGCCTAGAATGCACGGCAAGACTTTCCTCTCTAAGGCTTGAGAAATTACCCAAAACTTGATGCTATGACTTGGAAGTCTTGAATTGATATAGTTTCAAAGAGAAGCTTCTTAATTTGGAACTGTAAAAGGACCAATTGTTAAGTTATGAACTTTGATTTTAATCTAATCAATTTTCATCTGGGTAGACTCCAAAAGCCTTTACCAGGTTTGCGGTACGGAATTTAATACCAATTTACGTTCAGATCCTACCTACCATGGTTCCTCAAAAAAAAAAATCCTAACTACCATGACGGCAAGACTTTCCTCTCTAGGCTTGAGAAATTACCCAAAACTTGATGCTATGAATTGAAGTCTTGAATTGATATAGTTTCAAAGAGAAGCTTCTTAATTTGGAACTGTAAAAGGACCAATTGTTCGGTTATGAACTTAGATTTTAATCTAATCAATTTTCACCTGGGTAGACTCCAAAAGCCTTTACAAGGTTTGCGGTACTGAATTTAATACCAATTTACGTTCAGATCCTACCTACCATGGTTCCTCAAAAAAAAAAAAAAAAAAAAAAATCCTAACTACCATGACCCCTTTGAAGGGTTTGATTTATAGGTAATGGATGCGGGAAAAGAAAAAAAAATTTTAATATTTTTTTCAACTTTTTATATTTTTAATAAAAATAATATCATTTTTTTTTTTTAAATTGCTCATTAACAAATGTCCTAAAAAGTAAAAACTTCCGTTAACCAAACCGTTGATTTATTGGTTTCACATAGGCTTACATATAGTTGTTAAGGGTATTTCATGTTGCTGTAGCATTTAGAGAGTGAGCTATAGGAGGATTAATTATAGTTAATCAATGCGATATTTGGATCTAGCTTTTAGAAAGTGAGCTATGATACCACCGTACACCCTTGGTGCGATGGTCACTCCACAAGTATAAGTGCTTGTAAGATGTGGGAGGCAAAGACCGGGGTTCAAGTCTTTAAGAGAGAGTTTCACACACATATACACTTAGATTAAGTTAAAGTAGAATTCTAAAGTAGAATTTTATCTTATACCACAAAAAGTTGCGAGTCTTTGTAAGGGGTCCATAGTGGATCCACACATCCTATGAAAGGAAGGACAACTTCTGCTATGTGAGTGAATAATTCACGCTAAGAAGAGGGTAAACTCTGTCCCTAAACACGCTAAAAAAACAATCACATTTTGGATCAAAAACATATTCGGCATCCATTTTATTTATTTAAATATTGCTAGCTAGCAACTTTTTACTTGCCAACTTCCAAAGCATTCGTCAGTATCTTGTTACCTCCCCAACCCCTCTCCTGTTATCCTTCCTTCCTTCCTTCCCTTATGTAAATAAAATTGAGGAAATTACATTCTACCACCTTAAATTATAACATATATTATACTTTCTATCCTAAACTTTTTGAATGTACGTTTTGTACCATAAACTATAACTTTTGTTACACTTTGCACCCCAACATTAAGTTTGGTGTTAACTTGAATTGAAAAGTATGACACTATATGAAAATACCTAATTACCCATTTTCTCAATTTATTAAAAACAAATGAAAAATTACACTTTACCACCTTAAATTATATTTCTTATTAAACTTTGCACCCTATACTTTGAATTTCCATCCAAGTTAACACTAAACTTAACGTCGGGGTGCAAAGTGTAACAAGAGCTATAGTTTAGGGTGCAAAATGTATATTAAAAAAGTTTAGGGTGTAAAGTGTAATATGTGAGTTGTGTTTGGATTACAATTTAAATCAGCTTATTTTACTATTTATCTTATTTTTACTGCTATTCATAGGTCCTACTGCATTTTTTGGTACTATTCATAGGTCTCATTATACTATTTCAGCTCACTTTTACCTTTATCTATAATACTTTCAATAAAAGGTTTTCAAAACATGTACTCAAAAAGTTTATGGTGGTGCAAAGTGTAATATGTGGGTTGCATTTGGGATTAGAGTTTAAAGTCAACTTATTTTCTATTTTTCTTATTTTTACAACTATTCAGCTTATTTTTACTATCATTCATAGGTCTTACTGTATTTTTTGGTACTATTCATGGTTCCCACTGTACTATTTCAGCTAGTTTTTATCTTTATTTACAGTACTTTTAGTAAAAAGTTTTCAGTTTTAATTAAATAAACTGTTTCCAAACGGACTTATGGTATAGTTTAGGGTGATAAAATATAATTTTCACAATAAAATAAGGAAAATAATAATAATAATAATGGTTGAGAGATGTATATACTATTTAGTCAAACGAATCTGTAGTAAGAAGCAATGTTATTGGGATGCAAAATATTTTGTAATTTTTTTATAACTTGTTAAGATGACTTATTAAAAAAAATTGTTAAATTGCAAAACTGACTCTCTAAGTTTTACCTTTTGTCATTTTATTTTTCTAAATTTTCGCTTTGTCATTTTAATCCTCTAAGTTTTACCTTTTGTCAATTCAGTCTTTTGTTACCCTTCTGTTAAGTGCTACCATTTACTAACCAAAATAGCATTGTTTTGAATGATTTTTTTTTTTAATTTCTTAATTTAATTTTACAAGTGTTAATTACAAAAAAGAAAAAAAGAAAGAAAGAAACTTAGGGAACGATGTGTGAAGGAAAATGCCCTAGGGACATCATCAACACAATCCCAAGCTTGAATGACGAGGCACATGTGGCAATTTCTGGCGATGGAGAGGCAATTATGGTAGCAAAATCAAGGGATATCGACGCTGGCAATTCTGCAAGCTTGAAGAACCATCATGCCCTTTGGGACTTTCATTGAGTACACATCAATGAACACTTCAATTAATGTTTCGGGTTGGGGAAATGGACTCAGGCTCTAGCCACTAAGGGCCAAGGTGACAAAGGAAGGGGATCTGAAGTCAGGTTGAGTTATGGCTAGGATTGTGCTGATGATGTCCTAGGGGCATTTTCCTTCATGACGTCGTTCCCTTAGTTTTTTTTTTTTTTTTTTTTTTTTGTAATTAATGTTTTTTAGTAAAATTAAATTAAGAAATTAAAAAAAAAAATCATCCAAAACAGCGTCGTTTTGGTTAGTAAACAGCAGCACCTAACAGAAAGATAACAAATGACTAAATTGACAAAATTTGAAACTTAGAGGAATGAAATGACAAAACTAAAACTTAAAGGATTGAGATGATAAAAGGTGAAACTTAGAGAGTTAGTTTTGCATTTTAGCTATATATATATATATATATATATATATAATTAAATTAAAAAAAAAATTACTTCTGTTTTTATAAGGGGTGAGGTTTTGGTCCAATACCCAGTTGCACTGAACCCATTAAAATAATGACACGTGTCACCATTAAAACGGATCTAGTGCACTGAATGCATTGGACCTAAACCTCACCTTTTATTAGTATGCTACCAAACATGGTGATTAAAAAAAAATAAAAGACTCTTACTCTAGACCTGACACCAACATAACAAATAAAAAAATTAAAAAAAAAACAAAAAACAAAAAAAACAAAAAACCTTCCTCACGTATAAAAGCATATTACGAGGGGTGGGGGGAGTGGAACAGAGTAGCTCAGAGTAGCTTTTTTATATCTTGTCTCACATTTTCACTCATTTCACCAATGTTTTGTTTTACTTCCTTTTTTTTTTTTTTTTTTACTATTCATATCACTTTTTTTGTTGGGTGATGCTAACGTTACAAATTTTATTACATTAGTCTGATGTATCACCATCTCAAAAAATCAATTCATATAATTATTTATTATCTTGACTAGTAGCACTACTAATCACATTCTTATCGCATCAATTTATTAGCTTTTTGTAGTAAAATTTGTAGTAACTTAAACATTCTTTTTCCAAATTTTTTTTCTCATGAAAATTCATTATTGGGTCCCATAATTAACATAATATAATAATTTTTTCTTTAAAAAAATAATGTTCTTGTACAGTACTAAAAACCTAAAGCATCCACTACTTTCTTTCTTTCTTTTTTCTTTTTTTTTTTTTTCTTTTTTTTTTTTATAATTTCTATTTTATATTTTGACTTTTTCAAAGTTTTAAACACTGTTTTTTTTTTTTTTTTTTATAAACCCAAATTTTAATTATTTTGAAGAATATATATATATAAACTTTGCAGGTATACTCTTAACATTTTTAGATTATTTTGATTTCTCAATTTAGTTTAACAAATCAAATTAGATGTCTAAATTTTGTATATTTAAATAATCTCTTACTTTGATTGTTAGTAACTTTGAATTGGTTGTTTTTGTTTCTTTATTTTAATGATATGAAACATATATACATTTGTTTACAATTGTTTAATTATTTTTTTATTATCAATTAATATTTTTTAGATAATTTCTTTTAATATTGACTTTTAATCTTGTCCCTCCTAGATTGAAATCATGGCTCTGTCACTGGTGTCATGGATGATTGTTTTTTAATTAAAAAGAACAATCTTTATTCAGATAGTTATATGGTATAAAATTATTTTTTGGTTATAAAAATAAAAAATAAAAATAAAAAAACAAATTTCGTTATGAATTAAACAGAAATACGGGGTGTTGGTAAGAAGAAAAAGAAAAAAGAGGAAGGATCACATTATTTGGCAAGTGTCACTTAAAAATTTATAAGCTTATAAACAGATTGGAAAATCATTCTTGTTAAACCCGTCTCATGGTAAAGATCACACATACAGTAGAACAACATCGTGATGAGGTCAAATTTTCAAGGTTCGAGGACATGAAAGTAAATGTCCATAAGGATGGAATCAAAAATATTGAAAGCTTTGTCAAGCTCTCCACTGATAAGAACTCTCTCATCCAAGTGAGAGCAATAACGTCAGACACCCCTACAGAACCGCGCTATAAGTTCAACATCATTGCCATTCATGATTCACCTCAAGAAAATCCATGAAAATGAAGTTCAAAAAGAACTATGTAATGCAAGACATCTCCTTTTGGAACTGTGTAAAAAAAAAATAGGCACATACAAAAGACAAATAGATACATTATTCATATATAATGTATCATTTTGTCTTTTCATATAACTAAATGAAGTCATCAAAACATTACCTCATTTTTGTTACTCCATTATGTGCCTTTATTAGAAATCAACATTTTGGGTTTCTTTTTGCACATCATATATACTTATCATATGGTGCTTTTCAAAGCACATGTATATATTTGAAGTATGTACAACCTGTATACTTATACTATGGTGCATTTCAAAGCACATGTATATATTTAGAGAAAAAAAAAAAAAAAAAAAAAAAAAAACTTTGAATCTTAGGGAACGAGTGGGGTCAATGAGGTTTGGGGTTCCACTTTGGCTGGGTTTAAGTCAGAAATTTATTGAAATAAGATGGATTGCATAATTCCTATGACCCTTTTTACCAATTTTTGATGGGTTAGGTCAATTTAGAGTAACCAATATTTTTTCCACATACCAAAAAAAAACCTTTGACATAATTTCTAACCGCTTTCTTTTTCTTATTTCTTTTGATACAAATAAAAAGTCAAAAAAAAATGTTGAATAGTCCGATGGTTAATTTTATTAGTCTACTAATCTAATAATTGCACAAATTAATAAAATAAAACACCTATACATATTATACATGAAATATGAAATAAAGTTTAATCTCCTATAAACTAAAGTATGCTTTTGGATTAAATTTTTGCTGAATTGCTAAAATTTGGTTAAATTATAGTTGCACTCAAAAAAATTGAGGCTTTTAAAAAGCTATACATATGATGAAAAGTTAAAAGGGAAAAAAATAATCTAAAGTTCCAAAATCATACAATATATAATTATATACATCTTTAAGAATAAAATATAACATATTAATTAAATAAATAAAAGGTGCACGATTAGGAAGAAAAACTATAATGGAATTACGGAATTACTAGTCAAGTTAACAAGTAATGTCGTTAGTATTTTTATCTACCATATAAAAAAAATTAATATAACTTTAGTATACAATGTTACAAACATACATTGAAAATGAAAATAAAAAAAAAATAAGTTTAAAATTTTATAGTAAAGGCTTGATGAATAGGTTGGGTCGAGTATGGGTTTAACCTGGTTGGGTTGGGCCAAACTTGGGAGTGGGTTATAAACAAATCGAACTAAAATGGGTTGTGATTCCTATTACGCTTATCCTATTTTTCATTTGGGTTTGAGCGGGTTAACGGGTCCACGTCAATTTTTCTAGGCTTAATTGACTTGCCTTGTGATAAGATTATAAGAACAATGAAATTCCCATCCAAAAAAAAAAAAAAAAAAGAACAATGAAATTAGTAGTTGCATAATTGAGTCAACAACAACTTACTATAAGGTTTAGTTAAACAATTGCCAACTTTTTTAGCATCTTGCAACCTGCTTTGATTATAAACTAGATACTCATGACTTCCTATCGGGTTTTGGTCATAAAATTGATTTGGGCTGGGATGGTTATGTATACTATTGGTTTAATGCCCATATATATATATATAAAGAATGCGAATTTGAGGGGATTTATGTAATTTGCTTTTTAAGAAAAAAAAAAATTCCTAGAAAGAATTTATGAAATCATGAAAACTGTAATGGATTAATTTGAGAAGATAAAAGATAGTTTGCAAAACTTTCACAATGTTAGAAATAAAGTCTGATTGGAATGTGTAAAGTTTGGGCAATGAAAAGGTTATTTGGGATGTGTAAAGACTGAAATATGTAAAGTCTATAGGGGAGATGTATGTCCATTATTATACTCATTATTACAACTTTATCCCATAAACTCTACAAGCATTCTAAGGTCTTATATATATGTGGGATTTCTTTACTGTTGTTGTACACATCGAAGAGAGATCAAAAGAATTGTGGATGACCACTTGAATATAAGAGTTCATCAATCTATATTTCTTGTTCCTTTTACTTTGTTTTATATATTTTTCATCATTTCACAACACGTTATCAGCACGAGTTTCTACCCTTTTGGAAAAGATCCCATTCTTCTTCAAACATCAAAGATTATTTGTGTAGTTCTCTTAACTCACTGTAAGTTTTCTTTTTAAGGAATTAGTAATTATTCTATTTGTTTGTCTTTATGTTTTATGCTCATAATTTTCGTGATTTTTAATTGATTAAAATTTTTTTGAGATTCACATTATTCTATTGTTGAATATTGTTATGAGATTCACGTTTATTTAGTTTAAAAAAATTTTAAAAAAATGGTTAGTAATATATTATTATATATAGTCTTTACGTTTTTTTATACCTATAGCTATATATTTCGTGTACTGCTAATCTTTAAAAATGTAAAATATTGGTTCATTACAATTAAATTTGAACATGTATATGTAGTATTGTTGTGTATGATAATATATATATATATATATATATATATAGTTATTTAATTTCTTACGTAATTATATATTTATATAGATGTCGAACCTTACTAAACTTGAATTTGCTGCCCTTGACATCTCGGGCAAGAATTACTTGTCATGGACCCTTGATGCTGAGATTCACCTAGAGGCAAAGAACCTTGGAGATACAATTAAGGTTGGCAATCAAGCATCCCTGCAGGATCGTGCAAAATCAATGATTTTTATTCGCCATCATCTCCATGAAGAATTAAAATCTGAGTACCTTACAGTAAAAGACCCTCTTGTCTTATGGAATGATTTAAAGGAAAGATATGAGAATCAAAAATCTGTAATCCTCCCAAAAGCTCGTTATAATTGGTTGAACTTGAGGTTGCAAGATTTTAAAAGTGTGAGTGAGTACAATTCTGCATTTTTTAAAATAATCTCACTATTAAAATTATGTGGGGAAAAAAATCACTGATGAAGACATGTTAGAGAAAACATTTACTGCATTTCATGCCTCGAATATGCTCCTGCAGCAGCAATATCGAGAGCGTAAGTTCACAAAATATTCTAAACTGATATCATGTCTTCTAGTGGCTGAACAAAATAATGAGCTTTTGTTGAAAAACCACCAATCTCGCTCGACCGGTTCTACTCCATTCCCTGAAGCGAATGGAACCTTATTTGATAAACATAGAGGAAATTATGTTCGTGGGCGTGGTCGTGGTCGTGGTCGTGGCTGTGGATGGAACAATCAATATAAAGAGGATCGTACTCATAATTCTTCAAAAAGGAATAACACACCTTACCATCAGAAGAATCAAAATGGCAAGGGTTTACAAAATAAACCATCAAACGGTCATGAAAATAAGTGTTATAGGTGTGGAATGGAAGGTCATTGGTCATGTACCTGTCGTACTCCTAAACATTTGGTAGATCTATACCAAGCCTCCATAAAAGAAAAGGGAAAGGGAATTGAAACAAACTTTGTTGATCATGATGATCTTGAAGATCCTATGAATTATCTTGAACTTCCAAATGGAGTGGATATGACTCATCTTGATGTCTCTGATTTCTTTGAAGATGCTGATGGAAAATTTGATAATTTGATTGGTGATGGAAATGTCCATACCAATTAATTATTTTTCTTTTATTATATTATCATATTCTAATAAGTATGATTGGTGATGGATATGTCCATACCAATTAATTATTTTTCTTTCATTATATTATGGCATTGTAATAAGTATTTTTATTTTGATATGTTTTATTTATGTTTAAAGTAATAAAGTTTAATTTATGTTTTGAAGATGCATGGGTCCTACTGGTAAAATCAATTCCAAGATGAATAAAAAAGATTTTTGTCTAGCAGACAGTGCAACAACTCATACGATCCTTAAAGATAAAAAATATTTTCAAACTTTAAAATTATGCAAAGCCAATGTCAATACAATATCAAGTTCATCAAACTTAATTGAAGGCTTTGGAAGAGTGATTATCATGTTGCCAAAGGGCACAAAATTTTGTATTGATGATACTTTGTATTCTTCTAAATCAAGCATAAATTTACTCAGTTTTAAGGATATATGTTATAATGGTTATCATATTGAAACCAATAATGAAGGCAGTGAAGAATTTCTTTATATTATTTCAATAGTATCGGGCCAGAAGCTCATATTAGAAAAACTACCTATTTTCTCTTCTGGGTTATATTATACTACAATGAGAACAATTGAAACAAATGTTGCAATACACCAGAAGTGTTCGGACCCAAAGGTTTTTATGCTTTGGCATGATCGTCTAGGTCATCCAGGATCAATAATGATGCGTCGAATTATTGAAAACTCTCACGGACATCCCTTAAAGAACCAGAAGATTCTTTTACCTTGTGATTATCCACGTAGTGCATGTTCTCAAGGTAAATTAATTACCAAACAATCACATTCAAAGATTGTTGTTGAGTGTCCATCTTTCTTAGAAAGAATTCAGGGTGATATATGTGGACCAATACACCCACCTTGTGGTCCATTTAAGTATTTTATGGTTTTAATTGACGCATCAACCAGATGGTCACATGTATGTTTACTTTCTACTAGAAATGTTGCATTTGCTAGGCTTCTTGCTTAAATAATTAGGTTGCGAGCACAATTTCCTGATTATCCAATTAGGAAAATTCGTTTAGATAATGCTAGTGAATTCACATCTCAAGCTTTTGATGACTATTGCATGTCAATTGGAATTGATGTTGAACATTCTGTTGCCCATACACATACTCAGAATGGTTTAGCTGAATCACTTATCAAGAGACTTCAAATTATTGCTCAACCTTTGCTTATGAAATCAAAATTACCAGTTTCTGCTTAGGGTCATGCTATTTTACATGCTGCATCATTAGTTCGTTTTAGGCCAACTGCTTATCATAAATTTTCACCATTGCAACTTGTTCTTGGCCAACAACCAAATATTTTTCACTTACGCACATTTGGTTGTGCTGTATATGTACCTATTGCACCCCCACAATGCACTAAGATGGGTCCTTAACGTAGACTTGGAATTGATACGGGTTTTGATTCCTCATCTATCATTAGATATCTTGAACCTCTAACTGGTGATGTTTTTAAGGCACGTTTTGAGGATTGTCATTTTAATAAAACAATCTTCCCACCATTAGGGGGAGAAAAGTCGTTGCTTGAAGCACGATGTGGGATTACTTGGAATATTTCGACGCTATCGCATCTTGATCCTTGTACAAATCAATGTGAACTGGAAGTTCAAAGGATTATTCATTTGCAAGGAATTGCAAATCAATTACTGGATGTATTCACCGACAATAAGAAAATAGTGAAATCTCACATTCTAGTTGCTAATACTCCTGTATGGATTGAAGTCCCTGTAGGACAATCAGTTAATACAGCAACAAATGAATCAAAGCCACACTTGAAGTGTGGAAGATCTATCGGTGTTAAAGATAAAATTCTCCAGAAGAGAAAAGTACAAGAAAAACAAGTTGCAGCCTATAAATAGGCTATACCTAGAAACCAGGTCACAGAAATAATTGATTTATCCAAAACTCATGAACAAAAATCTCCTGAAAATAGACATCTTAAAGAGTTATCCCCTGAAGTGGATCAGGTACCTGAAAATAATGAGATCTCGATATATTATGTACATATAGGAGAAATATGGGATAAAAATAAAATTGTTGTCGACAACATATTTTCATATAAAGTTGCCCTTGATATTACCAAAAGTAATGATAATGAATATGAACCACAAACCGTTGATGAATGTCAACGTAGAAATGATTGGCCAATGTGGAAAGAGGCGATTCAAGCAGAATTAAATTCACTAAGTAAACGTGAAGTTTTTGGACCTGTAGTTCAAACACCTAAAGGTGTAATGCCTGTTGGATACAAATGAGTATTTGTACGTAAACGAAATGAGAAAAATGAAATTATAAGGTACAAAGCGCAACTTGTAGCATAAGGTTTCTCGCAGAGACCTGGTATTGATTATGAAGAAATATATGCTCCTGTAATGGATGCAATTACATTCAGATTTTTGATTAGTTTGGTAGCAAAAGAAAATTTGGATATGCGATTAATGGATGTTGTTACGGCATATCTGTATAGATCATTAGATAATGATATCTACATGAAAATCCTTGAAGGATATAAAATGCCTGAAACATATAATTCTACATCCCGAAGTATGTATTCTATCAAGCTACAAAGATCCTTATATGGGTTAAAGCAATCCGACGCATGTGGTATAATCGCCTCAGTGAATATCTTTTGAAAGAAGGATTTGAGAATAATCCAATTTGTCCATGTTTTTTAATCAAAAAATCAGAATTTGGATTTGCTATTGTTGTAGTATATGTTGATGATTTAAATCTTGTAGGGACTTCAGAAGAGTTAACAAAAACAACAAATTGTTTAAAGAATGAATTTGAGATGAAAGATCTTGGTAAGACAAAATTTTGTCTTGGCCTACAAATTGAACATCTTCCAAATGGAATTCTTGTTCATCAATCAACATACACAGAAAAAGTCCTGAAGCAATTTTACATGGATAAAGCTCATCCTTTGAGCACTCCAATGGTGGGTCGGTCACTTGATGTCAAGAAAGATCCGTTTCGACTACAAGAAGATGATGAAGAAACTCTTGGTCCTGAAGTACCATATCTTAGTGCAATTGGTGCTTTGATGTATCTTGCAAATTACACACGACTTGATATAGCATTTGCAGTTAACTTACTAGCAAGGTATAGTTCTGCACCAACTCGAAGACATTAGAATGGAATTAAACATATTTTACGTTATCTTCGTGGGACTACTGATTTGGGATTATTTTATCCAAATGGATCAAAACCACAGTTAGTTGGATATGCTGATACAAGTTATCTTTCTGATCCATACAAAGGCCGATCACAAATAGGATATTTATTTACTTATGGAAATACTGCTATTTCATGGAGATCTGTTAAGCAAACAATTTCTGCTACTTCCTCAAATCATGCAGAGATTATCGCAATTCATGAAGCGAGTCGTGAATGTATTTGGTTGAGATCGGTAATTCAACATATTCGTGAGAACTGTGGATTATCATTAATCATAAAAAGTCCAACGATATTATATGAAGATAATACCGCTTGCATCACTCAAATTAGGGGAGGATATATCAAGGGTGATAGAAACAAGCATATTGCACCAAAATTCTTTTATACACATGAGCTCCAGAAGAATGACGATATTGATGTCAAGAAGATACGATCATGTGATAATTTGGCCGATATGTTCACTAAGCCATTACCAACTGCGAATTTAAAGAAGATGGTGCACAACATTGGTATGCGTCGACTTAAAGATATTCGATATACTCATGAGGAGGAGTAAAGCTTCTAAAGGATGTGTGCTGATTGTACTCGTTTTCCTTCGTTAAGGTTTTTTTCCACTGGGTTTTCCTTTGCAAGGTTTTAATGAGGCAATCTTAATGCACTAAAAGATATACAAGAATATTGTACTCTTTTTCCTTAGCCAAAATTTTTTCCCATAGGGTTTTTATTTGGCAAGGTTTTAACGAGGTATATTTTTAGAAAGTGGTCATCCAAGGGGGAGTGTTAGAAATAAAGTCTGATTGGAATGTGTAAAGTTTGGGCAATGAAAAGGTTATTTGGGATGTGTAAAGACTGAAATATGTAAAGTCTATAGGGGAGATGTATGTCCATTATTATACTCATTATTACAACCTTATCCCATAAACTCTACAAGCATTCTAAGGTCTTATATATATGTGAGATTTCTTTACTGTTGTTGTACACATCAAAGAGATATCAAAATAATTGTGAACGACCACTTGAATATAAGAGTTCATCAATCTATATTTCTTGTTCCTTTTAGTTTGTTTTATATATTTTTCATCATTTCACAACACACAACAAATTTTAAGTGGCATGTTGGTTATTTTTGGTGGTTTGGAGGGGTGTGCAGCCATCCCGCCAACTCATCAAAACCGACCCGATTCAATCCAACCCGCTAGGTTTGGTAAGTTTTTAGGAGTTGGTGAGTTACGTTGTGAAATTTATTTTATAATGAGTTGGGTTGGATTCAAATCATAAGATTCACAAATTCACCTAACCCAACCCGACTCACCTATATTAACATATATTTAAGTTTAAAAAATATATTTAATATATATTATACGATTTTTTATTTGCTTTTTTACCCCTCTTCCTAAATAAAACACAAACTCTAAGTTCTCATCATCTCAATCTCCTTATCTCACGTGTTGGCTTGAACTTTGAAGCACTATTAAAATTTCAAGTAGTTTGTGCCTTTGTGGTGGTCTTCTTTCAATGTTCAATCTAATAATAATAATAATAATAATAATAGTAATTAAAAAAAATTGTCCAACCCATGTGGATTGGGTTGAATATTTTTTAACTCACCATGGTAGGTTTGGTTGAAAAAAATTGTCAACCTGACCCAACCTAACTCATGCACACTCTTATTTTTAATTTTTTAATAGTGTGTTCAAATTAGTACCAATAGCAACTTACTACTTAATATTTATTATGAAAATATTATGAACATAACATTTTTCTAACATTTATCATTCATCGTCACTCCAAAAAACTTCTAGGAAACCCCTTTATTTTGTCAGAAAGATAGTTGTTAAGGCAGCTGTTTAGGTTTTTAAGACGACAGCATCGTCTTTACAAGTAATTCTGGTAGCAACTTTCACGTACCAAAAACATTTATTACAACGGCAATGCTTCGTTATGGAAAGACTTTCTTGCGAGACTGGACCCCAAAACACTGTTCTCAAAAGTTTCAGCATGATCAGCGGTAGAGATCTTTCAGAGAGAAAAATGTAACAGTACGCAAAAGCACACTTTAATATTCCAAAGTTAAGACCTTCAAAACTCGCCGTCAACTTCAACTTCTAGACAAGTCTCTATTCGTTTTGCACAGAGAGACCGACACAGTCAAAGAAAGCAACAGAGAGAGAGAAAAAGATGGGTGCAACTCAAGCTTTGAAGAGAATCCCACGTATCAAGTTTCCTCAAAGGCATCCCAAATCCTCTGGAGGTCTGTTTTTTTCTCTCTCTCTTTCTTTTTTGAAAGATATATATGGAAAGTTTTGAACTTCGCTAATTCTTTGATCAATACTTGTGTTTTTGTTTTATGTTATTGAACTATTGTCTTTGTTTGATTGATGGGTCTTGTTGATTTATTGATTTTTGATGATGTGTTTAGTTTGAATACTGAGATTGTTGGCTCAGATCTTCTGTGAGAGACTTTAGTTCTATCCTGTGCAGCAACACACTAAATTTAACTTTTTTAGCATTCTTTGATGTCTATATTTATGAAATTATTGTCTGTATAGTCATAATTAATCCACTATTAAGTTTCTTTTATGTCTTTTGGAGGCTATTGGGTATTATGGATTAATGTAATATCAAATTATGGGAATTCATCTTTGTAATTCGTGGAAGAGAGTGAAGCACTTCTTTTTTTTCCACATATATGTTCTTTTTGGACAATGTGATGCTTATATGTTAAGTTGGGGCCATTGCTAGTTTGTGCTGACCTAAATATATTAGTATCGGAGCATGATTAGCCAGATCGAAACACAAATACTCGTTGCAGTTGGGGCAGGTGGGTTTAATTAGTCTTGGCAGTTTCTAATGAGAAATAGGAATGATTTGTTTGCCACTCCACAATGTAGCACTAACACTGCAGTCATTACTTGTGGTGACCATTGTTTGGATTTTTGGCTAAGTGTTTGTTTGTTTATTACGGGATGTTGGTCAGTACCCCTGCTTTTAAAAGCATCGATTTTTTCTTGGTACAAGTTATTTTGTTATTAAAACCTCACTTTAGAAGTGAGCCAAATAAGTCCTGAAATTTAAGTTGTGCAAACTGAATGGACAGTTTAGTGAAATCACAAGGATTTGATCCATGTGTGTGTGTGTCCGTGTTTTATCAGCTACAATGAATTGGTGGGGAATTTCTATTCTTCTTCCCCAGCTCATCTGGTGTTTAGATATGCATTTGGAGATTTTACAAGCAAGCTTTAGATTCAATTTGTTTCTTTGTGTGTATGTGTGTTTATGTGTATGGTTTGTATACCCATTAGCCATTTTGCTCAATTATCTCAATTCCCCTGCTCCTTCTGAACCGTCATTCGGTACTTTTGCCATCTTGTAATAATGTATGAACTTTTATTTCGATGTAAATTATGCTTCTTTCCTTTGATGCTTGATGCTAAATGAGAATTATATAGCTATCTTCCGATACAAAAGGGTGCTTCAACAAGTGTTATTTACCTGATAGCCTTACCAGACACCATTCTGTATATATTACACATAATTTAGTTAATAGTATTCTATAGCTATCTTTCAACACCATTCTGTAGCTATCTTTCCATTCAAAAGGGTGCTTCAACCAGTGTCATTTACCTGATAACCTTACCAAGCACCATTATGTATATATTACGCATAATTTAGTTAATAGTATGACTTGAAGTTTGTGAAAATCCCGTCATGTAACATTCTCCGTGAGTTTTTATTTTTGCCACTACTAAATAATAAGGAAATCACTTGCAGATTCTGCATCACAGGTTCAAGCAACTACTACAGCTGGTGCTGCTGACCTAACTTTCTTCTTTACTTCAAAGGCCTCAACAACTGTGGGAGGGAAAGCTTCTCTTCAGCCAAAACGAACACCAATGACTAATGAGGAGATGGAGGCTATAATGGTATGTATAAATCTCCATGATAGGTTGTTGCAGGGATTTTATGTTTACTGATTTGTTTCTCGCTCTTCTTATGCAATGAACTATGCTACCTTCGTCCAGTCTAATGGTCTGGTGACTAAAGTGTAGGGAGTGATTGAGCTGGAAAAAAAATTTTCATTAGAATTTAATGAGACAGGCAGACAGCTAGTTGTGTTAACTTGAAGTTAATGATTTCAACTCCTCCCCCCACCCCCCCCCCCCCCCCCCCAAAAAAAAAAAACCCAAAAAAAAAAAAACCCTCACTCTTACATCTTTACTACATGTGGAGCAATGTTGTGTTCTATTCATCTGGTTAACTAAGTTCTTAGAGATGTGTGATTTTTTTTTTGGTTGTAAAAAGGAATGACTCAATAATCCAATATTTGATGTTTAGGATTGCGTGTTGGGAATTTTGTTTGTAATCCATATTAGTGTGTACCTAAATTTGGAGTCTACTGGACAGATCAACCTTTCTCTGCACGAAATCATTAAACCATGATTATGATGATACAAACTGTTGAGATTTAAGTTTCTTATCTCTTGTCTCTCTTTTTTCTTACTACTTATAAGTTTTTGTCTCTTTTATTCAGTTGTTACATACTAGTTTGTTTTGACAATATTTTGGCAGTTGGGTGGCTGCTTTTGATCTCATACTGGAGCTTCTGAGAAGGGATGGCAAGGCATCGGACATTTTCTTAACCATTCTTTAGTTTTTGAAATACTCAAAAGTTCACTTTCTACAAACATTGTTGTATTGTAATGGTTTGAATGGAACAATTTCTTAATGACAATTACAAAGGTAGAGAATACATAAACGGCTACGAATATGAAAGACATACTTGAGATACTCTCTTTGGTTTTATTTTATTGACATTGATAATGAAAGAAAGTGTTTAAACATGAAGTTCTGCCGCCTAAGTTGTCATAAAAACTAAACATATGGCATATAAGTCAACATGCATTCAACAGATAATGAAAAGAGTCATTTGGAATCTTCTTTCTCAAGCAGAGGTTCAAGGATGCAAGACTTTGGGTTCTTCATCGGAGGGCCCTTCTCCCTGCGTTCCAGCTCATCCAATTGAAAGGTAATCAATCTGTCCCAGTTTCCTCCCTCAAAAAGAACCCCAGCCTTTCCATCTGTGATTCTCTGAACAATGCCACAGTACATATGATATGGGTTATTTGGGTTCTTAACAATGGCAATCATACCAGGCATCAATAGTGGCAATTCTGGCGGTTTTGGTTTCCTTGATCCAATAATTTCTCCCAAGTTCCCTGAATCTGTAACTGTTGTTTTCTTTGGAGGTGGGTTCTTCTCAATGAATGTTTGCAAACCCTTTTCACCACCAGGAAATCCACCAGTTAGTCCCATCAGCTCCTTTTCAAAAGCATTTTCTGAAACAGTGTCAATTGTTGATAGTGCCAAACTATCTGATTTTTCTTGCTTTGTATCAGCTGCTGCTGATTTTTGTTCTTCAATGTTTCTGTTTAGCTCCTTCTGTAGACCTTCTTCCCCATTGCAGAGTCCTCTGCCTCCCATGATTTCAGATAGGTCAAATTTTGCACATGTTATAGAGTGTTGGGTTGGTGGCTTGTTATGAATTAGAAAAGACTGTTTTTGAAGATGCTGGGAGAGGTGGTTTCTCCCAAGGAAATGGGATTTCAGAGGAGAGCCTGTGGTGCTTGGGAAAATGATGAAAGAAGCCATGTATCTACTGTGGCAGGTCTATCAAAGGAAAGAAGTACTTAAGCCTCCGCTTTTAATCCTGACCACATAGGAGCTTTTGTTGGATATTCCACTCTATCTTCATCAATTATCTTCTTTCCTTCACTTCTTTTGTCACTTTTCTTCATTTGTGATGTCCTAGGCCACTTCAACCACTTCTTCAAAAATCGGTATGGTCCCACGGGACTCTATATCATTAGCAATGGACTAACCATCTCTCATTTAGTTTGAATTATTAAACAACCGACAATCATACACTTATCCACTAGTTTTATTTATAAACAAACAATAATCTTAATTTAAATAATAAGACTTCATTATAAATATCAGTAAAGTGTCATATTTTGGTCAACTTTTGTGCTGTTATTTCGACCAATAAGCAATGGCAGCCGCATGGCATTATAGAATGGGTGAGATTTGAGTTCAGTATCTGATTGCACTGGACCTCCTGTTGAAATAATCACATGTGTCACCCAATATGCCCTCACAATATAATGTAATTGGTCTTGGGAAAAATATTTTTCACTAGAATCCTTTATTGGTCTTGGGAGTTAATTGCCCCTGGCCCCGTAAAAGAAAAGAGGGAGCTTAAAGTGCTTATAATTTAATTTTTGTTCCCTTTGTCCTTGGATTTCCTTTATACCATAGCTAGTGACTTATTATCTTCTTTTAAAAAAATTTCTGAATTCATTAAAAATAGAAATAATTCATATTTTATTTCAAATGCTGTATCTCTTCGTACTTTGAATTATAATAGATTCAAGTCCAAACCAATTAGATCAACCTAAAGATATGCGGATTAAATGACAAAACCATATTAACAATACCACTTGTCTCCGCCGCACACAAATCAAATTTAAAATGCAAGTTAAGAATATAAAAAGACGAAAAAACACCATCATCAACCAAATTTACACCAACACGTTGGTTGGCCTAGGGGTAATGGTTTGGGCCAACATGCCTCATGGCATGGATTTGAGTTCCCCAATTAGCAACGTGTTGCGGCTTCTTATTCCCCACCTGGAGGTTGTTTATCAGCAATTGTGATGTAGGGTCTTAGTGCTGGATATATTTCTACAATTTACTTTTGTGACAAAGCAAAAGAAATAATACATAGATCTAAGAACAAGCAATAACACAAATAGATGTAAAAGACAAAAGCAATAAACAAATACTGAATATATTTAAGAATAAATTTACAAATAATTAAAAATTCACAGATCAAATGCGTAAAGGATGAATGATTCAGATCAAGTTTTGTGTTTGACACAATTTCCTTAAAGCAGATTTCACCCCTCACACAATTACTGTGGTGCTTTGAGACTCACGGATGTTTGCCTCCCAGGATAAAATGATCTATAGCACAAAAACGAAGCATACAAGATCGTGCTCTGCGAACTACTCAATGTCTCTTTCTCTCTCTTTGACACAAAATGAATGTACAAAAATATTCTCTATGAGAGTTTTTTGGAAAAAAAAAATAGTTTTTTATGAATGAGGGACTATGGAAAATTATACGTTACTGAACAAGTACTCTATTTCAATAATAACTATTGTGCACAAACTTAAAAATTAAAATAATAAAATATTATTATTTAGTCAAGTAGGCCTAGTCCACATATGTTAAAAGCCCAATCCAATGTCCAGCTCATGAGCATATAAACTTATATATTATTTCTTTCCTTTCCTATGTGGAACTTAAGATTTTTATCACTTTTAATAATATCTTCAAGTGAATATAGAAAACATCAATTTCTTATTCACACCATGCTATTTTTCCAACAATCCTCCACATGAATAGAAATTGATAAACACAAAGTAAATGATAATGTAGACACAGAGAAAGTAGAAGAAAAGTTACTGTATCGAGAGAAGTAGCTTATGACTTTGAACTTTCCTTTGTGAAAGACTATCGGATATACTAGCTAACCAATAAACACGATGTTTTTGAACTGTCAGCCATTTGTGTATACCAAGACAATAGAATTCACACAGCTCTTTTTCGAACATATTTCGTTCTTATAGTTGTGTTCATTTCGGGCCTGAACATATCCTGGTAAATTCATGAAGTAATTTAGAGAATTCAGCCTTAGAAATTCTCATGAAAGCAGCCCACTTCACACTCATATAGGTGATTTTTATTAAGAGTATCCTGCTATACCCCACTGAATTCCAAGATATAAGAATCATTAAATGCAAAGCTTACCTTGAACATCGCTTACAGGCATCACTATTTCATCATTGGAATGGGTGGGAGATGTAATCTCCATAGTGATAAAAACTAGTCTCCACAATTTTGTTGTCCTTTTGAAAACCTAGATCTTGGGATCTCCGATCAACTAGGTGGGATTACCGCCATGGAAATTTTAGGTCATAGATTTTAACCCAATTCCCCTCGATGAGCAGTTTACTTGCTCTCCACTCAAAAAATTGATTACGAATTCGTTTTATAATCTGGAAATACTTTCATTTGAGAGCAACTGCCTCATAGTATTATGTATCCAACAAATATGTTGAGACCTACCATAACTCTGTGCCCTACCAATATATACAAATAGGAGGCACGAGTATCCAACAATGCATGTCTGTTTAGATTTATTGACTTCCCAAAAAATACATATGCTCTTTGCATAAGGTGTTCTCACTAGACTATCGTCACATTTCTCATGTGATTGAGACAAGACAAGTCCATTAAATGTATTAGAAATTTTCATTTGTTGTATCACATCTACAACACTTACACGAGCATATCCCATCTAAACTCATTTGAAATCATCTCATTGTCAAAATTTTCATGTCATTGGATTGAAACTTGCTTCAATCTATACAAAGATTTAACAAGTTTAAGCACTTTGTTTCCTTGTACAAGAACCATAAACCCCTTTGGTTTATTGCGTATCAAGAAAACTCACATCTTCCTTTTATTTGTAGCCTTCTACAAGAAGTCTAGCATTGTAATAGTCAATAATTCCATCAACTCTCAAATTCCCAAGTGGTAGATCTACCAACTACTATGTGTAGATTTCTAAGATGGATTTATTGTACTATTGACAATTTCTTTTCCAAGAAGGCACTTTAGTATATTGTTCTTTGAAACTTTAATTAATCTTCTAATATATAAATTAGAAAATCTGAATCAAACGAATATGACGTTTGTCCTTTTATTACGCTTAGGCTCAACCTCTCTACCAACAACTCTTGATCACGAGAGATACTAAATATAGACTCAAACTTTCTTTTAAGAAAGTTTAACACTTGAAATATATTCTCAATAATTTTCATGCATATAAGAATAATAGATTCATAAATTAGAAAGCACTATGCACTACTGTTATGACTATAACTAATGAACACACAATTAATGGTTCTTTATCATTTAGGAATAGGAACCACAAACTTCATCAAACACCCCCACATTTAAAGAATTTATAGAATGCCGATCACTCTTTCCATAATTCACAAGGTGTCCTAGTGGTTTTCTTTATAAGGCATCTCAATAAACCAATAATTTGTGGAAATAATAGCTTCGCCCCTTAAGTTCTACGATAATCAAGAACTTATTGCATTTATTGAGTTATTTCTCAACTTCATTCTTATAATGAATGAATATCTCTAATGCCTCATCCTTGCTTACTTAATAAGCACTCATAACAAACTCTTGTGCATTCCAAAACATTAGACAACTTAAGCATATCAACTAAGGCATGTAACATATATTTTATCCAAAAAAATATTTCAAAACATGTATTGGGATTAAACATATTAATATCCAATCAAGCTCACACATGCCCAAAATATATATATATATATATACACATATATATACGTGTATGTAATTAAATAAGGCTATATGTGCTCAAATACAACAATCATATGTCCTTCATATCAATACAAACAATTGAGCCTTAAACTTTATAAATAAATAACACATTTGACCAAGGGGTGAACTGTACACTCTCTAACTTAGAGTGAAACCCCATAATTACAGCCCCACTAGTGTGCAATTGGTCTCATTCTTGGGCTTATATCCACACATTTGAAATTATTAATAATAGTTCTCATAATACTATTTTAATTATCAAATAGAGGATCACTTGATGAATTAGTAAAGGTTAACCAAAAACTAAAAAATAGCAGCCACGCCCAAAATTGAATGCATTTAAATGGATTAAAATTTTTTTGCCTCTGTCAAAATTTCCAATTTCCTTTATTCATCTAGCCCATACATCATTGCACATAAAAAGGCCAAGAACATCCTTTTGAATAAGCATGGTGGTCATCGTTTATACAGTTTAAGGTTAGATATCAATATAAATGATTCATCTAACAAATAATCATTAAAATATCTCGTAAGCAAAGGCCAAATGAAAATAATCATGTCATCATTTATATATACCAATATATATGACAATCTGAAACAGTTTCCAAAAAAAAAAATTCTCTTAATCAAACTGTTAAATGCCAAAAATTGATCAAATATCATTATCCTCCAAGATTTTACAGCACAGTATCTACATGTCCAACCAAGATAATCTTTATTGATACATTTACAAACACAAGCAGTATTTAACATCTTAAGAATTACTAGCCAAGTTTAAGAAATAATTATAAATATATTCTTTCAATTGTTACGGTGCAAAATAGAAAGTGAAGCTAACTGCAGAAACAAAGTAGGCACAATGCGAACAGTGAAAATAATAAACAAAAGAATCTAAAAACCCAGCCAAGCAATAAACCGTAAGAGACAAAATAAGCCTAACATTATATAATATAATCAAAATCACCAACACTGTCAAGCACGAAATCAGCTTTATCAAATTCTTAGAAAATATCTAAGACACAGTGCAGGCACAATACGTACCGTGATTGAACAAATGAAACCAAACCCCAGCCAAACAATGATTCAAGTAAGACAAATATCCTAATATTATATAATAAAATTAAAGAAGATGGATAGCCTTGAAAACTCAAAATTACCAGCACAGTCAAACACGTAATCCTTTGAAGATCATAAATTAATTTATAATATAAACAAGTGGATATTTATGCTAAGCGGTAACCACAACCCAGGTTTTTCCAAGTTTTGATCAGCCGTATAAACAACTGCGATTTAGTGTTTTCTAATAGTCACAAAATTCCTTTCACCGTGATCCGTGAATCACAAAAATAAATTAAAATATAGAAAATCTGCTTTAAGATGGTTGAATATATTTCAACAATTTCCTTTTGTGATAAAACAAAAGAAACAATACACATATCTAAGTCAAACACGTAAACCTTTGAAGATCATAATAAATTAGTTTATAATATAAACAAGTGGATATTTATGCTAAGCGGTAAACACAACCCAGGTTTTTCCAAGTTTTGCGCAGCGTATAAACAACTGCGATTTAGTGTTTTCTAATAGTCACAAAATTCCTTTCACCGTGAATCACAAAAATAAATTAAAATATAGAAAATCTGTTTTAAGATTGTTGGATATATTTCAACAATTTACTTTTGTGATAAAATAAAAGAAACAATATCTATGAACAAACAATAACACAAATAGATGTGAAAGGCAAAAACAATAAACAAATACTGAATATATTTAAGAAGAAATCTGCAAATAATTAAAAACTTACCAACTAAATGGGTGAAGGATGAATGATTCAGATCAAGTCTTGTGTTTGACACAATTTCCTTAAAGTAAATTTCACCCCTTACATAATCATTATAGTGCTTTGAGACTTACGGACGTCTGCCCCTAGGATAAAATGATCTACAACATGAAAACGAAGCACACAAGGTCGTGCTTTGTGAACTACTCAATGTCTTTTTCTCTCTCATTGACGCAAAATGAATGCACAAAAATATTCTCTCTAGGGGAGTTTTCTTGAAAAAAAAAAGTTTTTTTTTTTTTTTAAATGAAGGACTATGGAAAAAAAAGTTTTTTTTTTTTTAATAAATGAAGGACTATGGAAAATTATACGTTACTAAACAATGTGCATTGTTTTAGTAATAACTGATGTGCATAGACTAACTAACTCAAAAATTAAAATAATAAAATATTATTATTTGGACAAATAGGCCCAGTCCACGTATGCCAAAAGCCCAACCCAATGTCCAATTCATGAGCATATAAACTCATATATTATATCTTTCCTTTCCTATGTGGGACTCAGAATTTTTACTACTTTTAATAACATCTTCAAGTGAACATAGAAAACATCAATTTCTTATTCACACCATGCTATTTTTCCAACACTTAGATTGAGAGTGATTATGGTGCTACTATAATTATGTCCAAATAGGAAAGTTACACTAATCACCCCCTTTATGGTTGATTTTAGATGTCTCATTGAATTGAAAATCAATCAATCTCTAGCACTGTGGATTTTTTTTTTTTTTACTACATTAGTAAAAAACCAACGTGATATATATATATATATATATATATATATATATATATATATATCATATACTATATAATAAAAGTTGGGCTTAAAGGTTGTGGTTGCGCCAAGTGGTTACATTATATTGTAGAATTTTTTTTTTTAGATTTTTAAAAAATATATAATTTTTTTCTCCTATAATTTTTAAGTTGATAAATATCTTAATTTAATTACAATTCAAATTCTTCATTTGATCCTTATTTAATTACTATACTACACTTAAAAGAAAACATATATATATATATATATATATATAAAGTAGCAATGTGTATTTAAAAAAAAAAAAAAAAAACCAGCAACGTAGTGTAATCTAATCCTTCTCAAATTCTTCATCTAATCTATCTAAGTCGTGGTTGCGCCAAGTGACTGCACCATATTGCATAATTTTTTTTAGATTTTAAAAAATATATATATAATTTTTTTTTCTATAATTTTTAAGTTGATAAATATCTTAATGTACTTACAATTCAAATTCTTCATCTGATCCTTATTTAATTACTATACTACACTTAAAAGAAAACATTTACATATAAATAAATAAATAAAAAAGAAAAAAAAAAAAAAGAAGTAGCAACGTATATTATAAAAAAAAAGTATAAAAAAAAAAAAAAGGCAACAACATAGTATAATCTAATCCTTTTCAAATTCTTCATCTAATCCATCTAAACCCATAGTTAAGCCAAGTAGTTGCACCATATTGCATAATTTTTTTTTAGATTTTTAGATTTTTTTTAAAATATATAATTTTTCTTCTCCTATAATTTTTAAGTCAATAAATATCTTAATTTAATTATAATTCAAATTCTTCATTTGATCCATCTAATCCTTATTTAATTACTATACTACACGTAAAAGAAAAATTTATATACATAAAAAAAGGTAACAATATGTATTATTTAAAAAAAAAAAAAAAAGCAACGTATATTGTAAATAATAATAATAAAAAAGCAGCAATGTAGTGTAATTTAATCCTTCTCTTCATCTAATTCATCTAAGTCGTGGTTGCGCCAAGTGGCTGCACTATATTGCAATTTTTTTTTTTTTTTTTTAGATTTTTAAAAATATATAAAATTTTTCTTGTCCTATAATTTCTAAGTTGATAAATATCTTAATTTAATTGCAATTCAAAAATTTTTTTTTTTCTGATCCATCTAATCCTTATTTAATTACAATACTACACATAAAAGAAAAAAAAAAAAATATATATATATATATATATATATATAAGGTAGCAACATGTATTATAAAAAAAAAAATAAAATAGCAACATAGTGTAATCTAATCATTTTCTCAAATTCTTCATCTAATCCTAATATATATATATATATATATATATATATATATTGTAAGGACTCAATTTGGATTGGACCCAGAGTATGAATAGGTTTTCAGCCCAACAAGCCCAAGTAATAAATTTGTAGAGAATGGATTGAAGGTTTAGGCGCTAGCCGTCGTTCACCAAGCATGAACCCTCTTCTTTTATATAAAAAAAAAATATACTTAGAACTATTTACAACCGGGGGATGCTCCTTGGCCCATGGCCAAGGAGCCCTTTTTCTTCTGCCTTCCCTCCCCCTCCCCCCCTCCACCTTATCTTACTTTACTCGCTCTTCTTATATAGTCTTCATCGTCCTATCTCGTTCTTCCATCTATTGATCATCCATTCGCCTTTCTTTTGACTGCCCATCCCATCAGAGGCCTTATCAGCACTCAAGTGGTTCACTCTGATCAACGTTGCCCTGCTAAGGGGTTATATCACCATTAATGCGGCCAGAGGGGTTAGGTGAATGCATTAAGTGTGAAGGTGACAGCTTGCCCTGGGCTTGTCCCTTCCAAAAATTATCCTTGGCATGCCGAGGACGAAGAGGTCCTTGGCGTGGATCCGAAAAAGAGGTTTTCCCCAATTTAGCCTCGGATGGTCAGTCTTCCTCGGCGTGGGCCTTGGGCCTACTACACGATGGGCTGAGGCTATCAGGCCTATGGGCCCCACAATAACCCCTCAAAACCCTGCTACACGTTCCCTTGGACGGGGAGGAGGGTTTTGATATCCACGGGCCCTCTAGACAAATCGTCCCACTTCGGTCCATGATAATGCTGGTGACTTTTCGACTGCCCGATGTGCGTTTTTGGCGTTTCAAGACTTAATGTGTGCCCACATTAAATTTTGGCGGCACCACGTCCCCCACTTTCAACGGTGTGATGATAATTGTTCGGTGGGGATCTCCTACTTTTATGGGCAGGCGGTTACATTTGGGGAACCTAAGGGGGAGTATAAGTACCTGTTTGAACCGCCTGGTTTTCTCATTTTCGCGCTTACAACCATTGATGCGTATGATTTGAATCTGGTTCAACTTGCACACTACCTGAAGAGAATCGTCATATTTCTGTAAGTCTCCTTCTTCCGGTGACTCCAAATTTTTCTTGATTCTATTCCTTCTTTTCTTCTTCTGGAATCTGTAGTCGTCCTTGGGGGATGGGTAAGTTTAAGAAGTTGGTTGAGTCCGACGAGATGATGAACAAGTTCATTGTTGACTATGGGATACCCAATAATGTGACTTTGAAGTACTGTGAAGAAGGGGAGTGATACATTAAGAGGAGAGAGGGTGAAGTCGTGATCCCGATAGTCGCTTTCGTAGAGGGAGAGATGAGAATCCCTATGAGGCCAGTGACTCTCAATTACCTTAGGCATTTCCGCCTGGCTCCTACCCAATGTGCCGTGAATGTATTTAGGATATTAGGGTGTGTAGATACCTTGAATGAGAAAATGGGGCTGAGACTGACTCACCACGATGTGAACTGGTGCTACAACCTTCATCACCTTAGGGGTAAGACGTACTATATGAAGACGAGGGACGATAGGGTCCGACCCATCCAGTGTCTTCCTGATTCTAATAAGGGGTTGACTCAAGATTTCCTCATAGTGTCGGGGGAGTGGCACAACGGCCTTCATTGCCCAACAGTAGAGGGGGAGCCAGGTAGGGTATCTGAAGTAGGAGACAATCTAGGTTTCAGTATTTTTATTTTATATAACTGTATATCCACTTTGGTTGATTAACCACAGGAGTTTCACTTTTCTTTTCGCAGATCCGCACGCCTTCGCACGTCATTTCCATCTGGTCAACAAAGCGGACTTGGAAACCGTTCTTAGGTCAGAACTTTTCCTGAACGAAACTGATAACCAGGTTAGAGCTGCTCACAAAATCCTCGGATGCAACCCAGCTCAGAAATCATTCCCAGTCCCGAAGCACGTAATTAGAGCTCGTGACCCTCGGCTTACGCAAATTACTGTGGTGGAGGACGGTTTTACATTTTCCGAGGGGTCTCACATGCCTGAAGGCATTCCGCTAGCAGGTCCCTCCTCATCCCAACAAATAACGGTGGCCGAGGAAGGACAATCTAAGAAGGCGGGGGAGGTGGTTGAACTGAGCTCTTCTGAGGACGAATATAGTGTGTTCAACCTAGCTGATCAGTCCGAGGATCCCTCTGGTGATCTAGGAGACCCTAATCTGTCCGAAGCCGACCTCCGGTCCCTAAGGGTTAGTACTCAGGCTGAGATGAGTTTAAAAAGACAGCCCCAAACCAATCTTCTTGAGCTGCTTGAAGGCGGTTCCAAGAAGGGTGCACCGGAAGAGTCGCAGCCCAAGCCCCCAACACCTCCACCCCAGATTTTAACTATGTAAACCAGGTCATCCTCTGTCCCCACAGTATCAGACCCTCAGACCGAATCTTATGACCTGAAAAGGAAGAGACTTTCCAAGGGTAAGGAGCCAATGGATGGGAGCAAATCCCACTCCCCGCCCGAGGAGGGTGGATTTCGCAGGCCTTCAAAACAACTGAAGCTCGGTGGTTAACGGAAAGGTAAGAAGATCATCCAACAGTTTGAGGCCCAAGCCTGGCTACCCGCTGCCATGCTCCATGATCAACCCCTGATGGATGACGCATCGATACGGGAATCTCAAGGGGTTGAAGGGGCTCTCGTAGCCGATGCCCTGGAGAAGTCTCTTCTCCTTCCCACTGACATGGCCAAGCTAACAAATATGAGTGGGTCAGAGGTTGTCCTTGACCTTAAGAAGTATCTGGGCATGGTGGGTCCTTTGGTACCTATTTACTTTATTCGAACTTTGTTGTTTAGTACCCTCCCTTTTCTTTACGGAGTTACTTGTTTTTATTGGCAGGCTATCCAGGCTCTTTTCAGGTTGGACGAGGAGGTCGATGGCCTGCGCAGTGCCTTAGCGTAAGAGCGTGACAAATTCTTGAAAGCTGCCAGTACCCTCAAGAGATTTGAGGCCGACCTAAAAAAGGCGACCGAGGATCTGGAGGAGATGACAAAGGCCAGAGACACTGCTGCCTCCGACCTAGCCGTGGCTAGGAAGCAAGTTGAGGACCAAGCCAATCGCTTGCAAGACGTTGAGGGCCAGCTACAGACTACCAAAGAGGACACTGTCTACCTGAAGAAAAAGTTGACCGAGGCAATCCATGAAAAAGGTATTGCCGAGTATGCCAGGGATGAGGCTGTGAGAGCCAAAGATGAGACGGTATTTGCAAAAATAGACACTGAGCGCTCTGTAAAACAAGCGGAGGAGGAGGCTTTCGTAGATGGGGTGGCTAAGACTGAAGCCACCCTTCGGGCGCAAGTTCCTGCAGTGTGCAGGCATTACTATTCTCAGACCTGGCATGAAGCCCTCAACCAAGCAGGGGTTGATGCCTCATCTGACCTTAGGAGGGAGGACAGGGTATATTACCCTATTGCAATTCGTGAGACTGCCCCTGCTGCTCCCAAGGAGGGGTCCTCATTACCAGCGACTGAGAGTCACAATAAGACTGCCGAAGATATATCTTCCGCTGACCAGCCCCCCGAGGAGGTTGAACCCCAGAGAACGGTGGGGGGAGTTAGAACTGAGGGTCAGGAAATACCACAAGACGTGGCGAGGCCTCCTGCGGATCCTTCGAGACAAGGCCCTTAGGCCTTGGTTAAAGCCTTTTGATCTGCTTGTCGAATTAATTTGCCTACTGAGTTGGGGAGACTGGTATATGACATAGGATAATTCTGTTATTTTCTCTTTTATTTCATTCTATTTCTTGCCTCGGTGGCGTTGTAAGGAGACTGTATATTTTCTGTTTGAACTGAATGCTCAATACCTTGCTTCCAACTATGGATATTTTCTTTTACTTGCTTTTCTCTATTATTCTACTCAATACTTGTATTCTATTCTGGAGTTAGTCTCATGAGACCACCTGCTATCCTTCAAATATAAATCTAAGGACCGTATTATAGCTTGAATCTAGGTAACACTCTGGTTTTTCTACAGATAGTTATTTTATCCAAAGGTTCAAGTCCTTGGATCATGCAATACCTTGGTTTCGTCTAGTACCTAGGTTTAATGGTGTAAATAGTTTTACCATAGGCTTGGATCCGAGGACCATGCAATACCTTGGTTCTGTCTAGTACTCAGGTATAATGATGTGAATAGTTTTACCATAGGCTTGGGTCCGAGGACCATGCAATGCCTTGGTTCTGTCTACCACTTCTATTTTTCTGTAAGTATCTAGTTTCCTTATAGGTTTGAGTCCGAGGACCATGCAATACCTTGGTTCTGTCTAGTACCCAGGTATAATGGTGTGAATAATTTTACCATAGGCTTGGGTCCGAGGACCATGCAATGCCTTGGTTCTGTCTACCACTTCTATTTTTCTGTAAGTATCTAGTTTCCCTATAGGTTTGAGTCCGAGGACCATGCAATACCTTGGTTCTGTCTAGTACCCAGGTATAATGGTGTGAATAGTTTTACCATAGGCTTGGGTCCGAAGACCATGCAATGCCTTGGTTCTGTCTACCACTTCTATTTTTCTGGAAGTATCTAGTTTCCCCATAGGTTTGAGTCCGAGGACCATGCAATACCTTGGTTTTGTCTAGTACCCAGGTATAATGGTGTGAATAGTTTTACCATAAGCTTGGGTCCGAGGACCATGCAATGCCTTGGTTCTGTCTACCACTTCTATTTTTCTGTAAGTAGGGGTTTGTCCTCGGACCGCTTTACTGGAGATGATTCCTCCTTGGGTCGGATTATGATCTTTACACGTGGCGTTGATCTCGCCTCCAGCTCAAGCCCCCATCTTTTTCATTTACGAAGCGTCCTTTGGCCGTTCGTGTTCCGCGTTTGATGCTTCGGTGAGCGAGACGCGCCTTCATTAATGTCCTCGTGAATTAACACGAGTCTAACGGTCTACGGCCCCCTTGGAATTTGGTAGCTTCATTATTAGCCCTGTTGACAATTCTCCTTTCGAATTCTGCGCGAATTAATTTCCACCAACATTTATCCCCTATATAAGACTCTTCGGGGGGAAGGTTTCTTCACATTCCTTGAATTCCCAAACGCAAACAGAAAGAATACACACCCTCAGCTCCCCTAGCCCCTTGAATAACCCTGCCGGAGTTGGTAGCTATGGGGTGGCTTTGGGCGGGTGTGAGGACATCCGTGTCAAGAGCCGTCGTGGCTGCAGCCCCCATTGGGTTTTCGGCACGGCAGAGTTTAGGCGTAACCCCGATGGTGCCATGCATGGTGGCCCGGAGGGATGTCGTTGAAGTACCTAATGTCTCTCCTCGGAGCGCACCCCCGACGGAGGAGATGTGTGAATTCATGTCACGGTCGGTGCCCGAGCGTTGCCGTCTCCTATGGCCAACGCTCGTAAGGGTTGGAGAGAATCAAGGGAACATCATGAGGGAGGGTGTCCCGGTGCGCCTGCATCTGCTCCTCACTTTGTTCAAGCTTTGCCGCACCTGGGCCTCCCCCTTCCCTGCTTTTATTGTCAAGCTCTCCCATTCTCTTGATGCCAATAAAAGCACGGGTTGACACTTCCCTCTAACTAGTTCTAGGACGGGTCCACCTGGGCCTCTGATTGTAGGATTAGCTTGTAAATTTGTTTGTAAAGCACGCCTGCCTGAGCCTCTGATTGTAATTTGTACTTTTTCTATTTATGAAATAATATCAATCGTTCTCTTTTCGTTGTCAAATCTTCTTCTTCTTTTTTTTTTTTTTTTTTTTTTTTTACTTCGCCAACTTACTGTAAAACGACCACCTAGAGCAATCGCCTGGTGCACCGGCCAGCGTACTAATCCTTCCCACAGACGGCGCCAATTGTAAAGACTCAATTTGGATTGGACCCAGAGTATGAATGGGTTTTCAGCCCAACAAGCCCAAGCAATAAATTTGTAGAGAATGGATTGAAGGTTTAGGCGCTGGCCGTCGTTCACCAAGCATGAACCCTCTTCTTTTATATAAAAAAAATATACTTAGAACTATTTACAACCGGGGGATGCTCCTCGGCCCATGGCCGAGGAGCCCCTTTTCTTCTGCCTTTTTTCCCCCCCTTATCTTACTTTACTCGCTCTTCTTATATAGTCTTCATCGTCCTATCTCGTTCTTCCATCTGTTGATCATCCATTCGCCTTTCTTCTGACCGCCCATCCCATCAGAGGCCTTATCAGCACTCAAGTGGTTCACTCTGATCAACGTTGCCCTGCTAAGGGGTTATATCACCATTAATGCGGCTAGAGGAGTTAGGTGAATGCATTAAGTGTGAAGGTGACAGCTTGCTCTAGGCTTGTCCCTTCCAAAAAATTATCCTTGGCATGCCGAGGACGAAGAGGTCCTCGGCGTGGATCTAAAAAAGAGATTTTTCCCAATTTAACCTCGGATGGTCAGTCTTCCTCGGTGTGGGCCTTGGGCCTACTACACGATGGGCTGAGGCTATCAGGCCCATAGGCCCCACATATATATATATATATATAGCAACATGTATCATAAATAAATAATAATAAAAAAAAAGCAGCAACGTAGTTGTGGGGAGGAAAAGCCCAATCTTACGTAGTAGGCTTAGGGCCCTATTTGAGGATTACTGTGTGTCCGAAGAGAAGGAACCGGTTGAGATGGAGTCTATCTGGAAGAAGGATACCTGAAAACGAAGGAGGAGTACAATCCGAAGAGGTCACCAACGGTTTGAAGAGGTCTTACTCCTCGAATACGAATAGTCTTGATTAATCAAACGTGTGGAAGGTCTGAATGATCTTCTTAGCAACCCCAATGATAAAGATAAGCTCTGAGTATGTCTGGAGACAATAAGAACGAAGAAATATTTAAAGGAAAAGCTGCTACCACAGTATTAAATGCACTGCAGCAACTTTTCTGGTCGCATTTATGTGGAGAAGACCCCTGAATAGTATAACCCATTGTTATTAATACCGTTTCGGACCCCGTTTCGGTTTGTCCAGTGGAATGGAATATTTCGGTACCGGCCGATTTCGGCGTACCGTTTAGACCGTTTCGGAATTACCACTTTTTATATACATACATACATATATATATATATATATATATATATATATTAGTAATTAATAAAAAAATGTTATTACTCATTGTTATTCTTAAGCCAAATTTTATAAATGTAATATCATCATTTAATGGATGTAATATAATATTTTAAAATAAATATTACTATAATAATAAAGTGATTTGATTGATTATTTTAAAATTTAAATTTAGATATTTTTGTAAATAATTATGTTAATATTTATAAAATAGGAAGCTTCTAGGAAGCTCCCTTTTCACCTTTTCACCTAATCCCATTCCATCACCCACGTGCATTACTTGCCTCCACTCTTTCTTCTTCATTTCATATTCCATTAGTTACTTACACTTACAGAAGTGCTTCTTGGAAAGTTTCAGAGACCCAAACCAGAAGTTTAAGTGCAGGACTGAAGAAGAAAGTTTCAAACGCAGCTAAAATTTGAGCTTTCTCAACAACTGCTCTAAATTTCTGTTCTCTTCTTCTTCCTTTGTTTTTTTTTTTTTTTTTTTTTTTCAAATCATTTGGTAGCTTCATAGCAGATCTAATTTGAACTTCTTCAGGTAGTCAGTGCTAGGTGAAAACATGCTGTGTTGATGGGTTTGTTGTTATTATTATTTTTATTTTATTTTTTTGGCTGAAAACTGGTACCGGCCGAAATCTACATTTCGGCCGAAATTGACCGGAATCATCCGGAATGGCCGGAATGACCCGAAACTGGCCGGAATTGGACCCGAGGTGGAATGGGTGGTATTACCGTTCCGGATTGCATCCCGGTACGAAATATTCCGGCCATTCCGGCCGGAACGGAACAGATTTAATAACATTGGTATAACCTCAGCTACTGCCACTCACCAAAAGCTAAAGACGATACATGACATGACATACACTCAAGTAGGTATCTAGATGAAGAACAAGTGGACGATGGGGATGATGGGGAAGGATGCTATATAAAGAAGAAGGACTCCTGATAAATGTGGAAGAAAAAGAGACGATAGAAAAGAAAGAGAGGCTTTATTGTAGCTCTAAGAACTGTAATCACTACTCAATTTATCATAAACCTCTTCGGACTTCAATTCATTTCGTCTTTACGTGTATCTTTCTGCTAGTTTATACTTGAAGGTTGTAACCAATCGTTGTTAATTCCATAATCAACCTAGCTTTATCATCCACGCTCTACAAATTTTTTGTTTTAGGCTTGGGCCACAAATCCTAACCCCACAGTAGTGTAATCTCTAATCCTTCTCAAGTTTTTCATCTAATCCATCTAATATTTATTTATATCCCATAAAAAACAAAAGATCTGATCCATATAATCCTTATTTAATTACTATACTACACGTAAAAGAAAACATTTATATACATTAATAAAAAAAAGTAGTAACGTGTATTATAAAAAAAATAAAACGCAACAACGTAGTATAATCTGATCCTTCTCAAATTCTTCATCTAATTCATCTAAGTCGTGGTTGCGCCAAGTGGCTATTCCATATTGCATAATTTTTTTTTAAAGATTTTTTGATTTTTTTAAATATATCATTTTTCTTCTCCTATAATTTTTAAGTTAATAAATATCTTAATTTAATTACAATTCAAATTCTTCATCTGATCCATCTAATCCTTATTTAATTACTATACTACACGTAAAACAAAAACATTTATATATAAAAAAATAAAAAATAGCAATGTGTATTATAAAAATAAAAATAAAAAACAGCGATGTAGTGTAATTTAATCCTTCTCAAATTTTTCATCTAATCTATCTAAGCTGTGGTTGGCCAAGTGGCTGCACCATATTGCAAAGTTTTTTTTTTTTTTTTTTTTTTTTAGATTTTTTAAAAAATATATAATTTTTCTTCTCCTATAATTTCTAAATTGATAAATATCTTAATTTAATTATAGTTCAAATTCTTTTTCTGATCCATCTAATCCTTATTTAATTACTATACTACACATAGTAGAAAAAAAAAAAAATATATATATATATATATATATATATATATATATATATATAAAGGTAGCAAAGTGTATTATAAAAAAAAAAAAGCAACATGTATTAAAAAAAAATTAGCAACGTGTATTAAAAAAAAAAAAAAGCAGTAACGTAGTGTAATCTCTAATCCTTTTCAAGTTCTTCATCTAATCCATCTAATCTTTATTTATATTCCATAAAAAACAAAAGATAGAAAGTTATTTGTTCATACCGATTTGCCAAAAATGTTTTTGGATAAAGTAAAAAAAATTGTAAAAACACTTCTTTTTTTGTCAGAAGAAGCATTTTTCTCTTTCTTCCCGCAAAACAAGAGAATTATAACAAAAATTAGCTAGACAGGGTTAAGAGTAAGACTACACCACCTCTTTTTCTACAATAAATGTTGAATTTAGTTATTTTTTCACGCATATACACAAACATGTAGTGTGATTTTTTACTTTTGATTATATATTTGTAATTCATTTAACTTTTTTTTTTAATAAAATTATATATTTTATGAGTTTATACTCACAAGACTAAAACTTCAAGTTTCAATGTCTTCTCTCATGCTTTCAATGACAAAATTTAAATTCTCATATGAGTCTCTCTACTTAAAAAATTTAAATGTTTAGTAATTTAGATTATTCTTAATTATTGAATTGAGTTTCCACTTAAATATGATTTCAATTGTTGTTGTCAATAGTTTTTAATTATTAAATTCAAGGTTTACCCATTTAAATACATGTGATTGATTGAGCCTTAAAGTTCAATGTATTATTGAAAGTCATTTTATATTTTTTTAGATATTTCTACCATCTTCCATTCTATTATATATATATATATATATATATATATTATGATACCTTAGTCTCACACAATATTCATTCATTATATAACTTAAAAGTAAAATATTTATTTATTTTTATTATTTATTTGTAAGTGAATTAATTAAAAAAATTATTTACAGATAAATAATTTTGATTAAGCCGTGCATCACACGGGTATAATGTTAGTACTATATAATAAAAATTGGGCTTAAAAGTCGTGGTTGCGCCAAGTGACTGCACCAAATTGTAGAAAATTTACTAAATTTCTTTTTAAAAAAAAATTAATTTAATTATTTGGTAGTATACAACTACTATACTTAAGAGAGGACCTAATCAGTTTGAATAACAAAAACTAAATTAACGAGTAATCATTGTTCATCTATATCTTTTTTAATTTAATGCCTCGTGGACTCCTTTCTTCTTCTTCTTCATATTTTTTTTTTTTTTTCTCTTCATATCAGCTTCTTGAGAAGTTTATTCTAACTTATCAAACTATTTTTTCCCTTTACTTTTTTATTCTTTGGATAAACACCAAAATTTAATAAAAAGTTATGATTGACGTTTTCTCCTTTAAAAAAAAGTTATGATTAACGTTAATTCCAATTGCAATTTTTATTCGCCTTAGATGTAATTTAAGATTTTCTATCTGTATATCAATTAATAAAAATTACAATGAATAATGAACTATTTTTTCCCTTAACTTTTTGTAAGGACCAGATTTGGCTCCCTAGCCCAAAAGATGGATGGACTTAGGCCTAAAAAGCCCAATACAATGAATTTGTAGAGAGTGTGTTGGAAAACTGGGCCTTAATGAATCAGACAACAAGTAAAGTAGGTCTTGGTGACAAGAGAATGAAGATAGACAGGTCTAAACTTAGAGAAAGTCACCCTCAGCAGAATTCGAGGAGGTCAGTTATTATATACTGATTCTCAAATTTGATTACAAGTTCAGTTTTTGATTGTTACAATGTTTTTCTTTCTATTTCCCCCTCCTTCCTTCATCAGGAGTTTCTTACATTATATATTTTCATTCGAATGATCTTGACCCTTCATTTATTGATTATCTAGACCATTACTTAGGTGCTTGTCCCATCGGACACCCTCTCTGGCCCTCTATGAGTTAGGGTAGCCAAGACAGCAATGTTCAAGAGTCTTTTCCATATAAATGCGGTCAGAAAGTTAGTTGCAGAGCATTCAATGCGGTGGCAGTAGCTTTTCCTTAGATATTTCCTAACTCTCATTCTTCCTGTACATTCATAATGCATGTCTTTATAGATAGAACCTCTTGGAATGTCACCCTGAATGACAAGAGGCACGTCTTGATCTTTGTTGCATTTAGCCGAGAGGATATTACTCCTCAGACAACCTCTCTCAGCCTCTATAGTCATAGTTTGCTCATGAAGTTATAAGTATTGCATCTTTCTTGCTATTGATCTATTCTTTGACCATTGTGCCTTCTTGGACAAGACCCAAGGCCCAATATATATTTGGGCCTGCATCCCCACACTTTTTTTATATTCAACTTGACTTGCTGGCTGCTGCTATATTAATTTCTTGAAATCATAAAAGCTTATTTCTTGATTTATTAGTCTCACTTTGAATTACAAGATTTTTTGCACTCTACATGCACTTGATTTTTCTTTCAAATATACATACGATTAGTTTGGTTGTGTATGCTATAGCAGTTTGCCTTTATTTTTTTAGTTTTGGGTTAGATAGTTGAACTAACAAGAGTTGCAAGATTAAAACAAAGATCGATCATGAATTTACGACAATCAAGATATGTAGATTCAACCAAGAAAAGACAAAGAATCACAATTCAAGAATCAACTATTCTTGCAACAGAAGGTACCAATATGGTCATACATTTATTTTACATAATAAATTGGTAGCAAATTACAAACTCATCTACTTCAAGAGTTTTGAGTCCAATAATTAATAGTTTTTTGGCATAAACTTTTCATTTTTCTTAAAATAGTTGAAAAAATTTTAAATAACAAGAGGTGCAAGATTAAGACGAAGATCCATTATGAACGGCATCAAAGAGCTACAAATTCAATCTCCAAAAGGCAAAAAAAACACTATTCAAGAATTGAATATTTGTGCAAGAGACCATTCATCCTAAAAAGAAGATAGTTTTCTTTAAAGATCTATTATGCCATGACAATTAAAAAATTAAAATTCAATGACAAATTCTAAACAACATTGGCCCCTACTCGCAAAGTCCAATGTTCAGCCATAACCAATTGTACGTTGCTTTGTCTCGAGTGACAAGCGCTAAAAAACTAAATATTTTAATATAAAATAATGATAAACAAGAATAAAGATACACTAAAAATATATTCTTAGCATAATTAATATTTTTTATTGAGGTGTTATCATTTTATATTTGATGGTTGTTATATTATACAATTTATTCCTTTTATTATTATATTTTATAAGAATATGACTTTTTATGGTACTGCTTTCTGCATAATCAAAAGTAAATATAAATGTTTAGGGATTGTTTGGTACGTATGTTTAAATAAGAATTTACAGTTTTTTTAAAAATACATGTGGGTGAAAAAATATATAAAAATACGTGTAATATTATTTAAAAATTAAAAATATATATTTAAACTTACATTCCAAACAAACCTTAAACATTGCAATTGCCAACGCCCGCACGTTTACAAGTAATTAATATATATATATATAAATATATATTCAGCTAAAAAAAAATTAATACATATATATATATATATATATATATTTATATATTTATAAGGATCGTAAATAAGAGAACTTTCACCAAATTTGGTTCTTCCAAGTTCCAAGACAGCTTTATATCGTACTAGTCTCTTTTCGTCGGCAAAGTCCATCCAAATTTGTGGAGAATGCTGCCTTCCACGTACATATGTATACAGTATTCTCCACAAAGATGGACTTTGCCGACGAAAAGAGACTAGTACGATATAAAGCTGTCTTGGTAGAACCAAATTTGATGAAAGTTCTCTTATCTATAATCCTTAGAAAAGGTCTCTTGGCTTGGAGTAGATATCAAATATCATATCATATCTGACATAAAGGGTGCATGCCACATCTTAGGCCTGCCTTGTAGGTCTATTTCTATACAGACTACAAAGAACTACATTATTTACCGTAGGCACTTTTTGTTTTTGTTTTTAAATAAAAAAATACTTAATATATATATATATATATTTTTTTTTTTTTTTGAGAAACCAGCCCACAATTAGAGTTTTCTGGCTAAATATTATTAAATTTGAAACTATTTGCGTTATAAGTATTTTTACAACTTATTTAGGGATATGAAGAGAGAGATTAAATTTCGACAATAGTGTTGCCGAAATTCCAAGAAAAGTAAGAGAGAGAAAGAGAAAGAGGCTGGAAAAAGAAAAGTTGAATTACGGCAATGGCATTGCCGCAATTCATTCTACCCAACTGTGCTGACCGAGTGGTTGTGTGAGAAGTGCTTTGACCGAAAGTGTGAGTGCTCAAAAGAAAGTAATTGTGGCAATGGTATTGTCGAAAATGGAAGGGGGGAAAAAAGTGAATGTCAAAATCTGGGGAAGAATTAAAGAAAAAATATAATGTGCTACGTACACAATATTTTTTTCAATATTTTCACAATAAATCACAGGTAACTAGTTATTATTAATTCAAATTTAAATTTAACATTGAGATTACTATTTTAATCTAACAATAACAACAAGTAACAACTTTATACTTAGAATTTGTTGTAAAAATGTTGCAAAAATTGTGTGCACTTATCATTTCTTAAAAAAAAAAAAAGTGTAATGGATTTGCTGAAAATTTTGTGGCAATTGTGGCTTGCCAAAAATGGAAGGAAAAAAAATGTTTCAATAGGTTTGTGGCATTGCCAAATTTATTTATTTATTTTTTTGGCAATTGTGGCAATGCCATTGCCGAAAATGGAAAAAAAATTTTTTTTTCCCAATTGTGGCAATGGTATTGCCAAAATTGTGGGGAAAATTTTTTTTCCTCAAATTTCGGCAATGCCATTGCCACAATTGGGAAAAAAAGTTTTTATTTTTATTTTTTTCCATTTTCGGCAATGGCATTGCCACAATTGTCAAAAAAAAAAAAAAATTCGGCAATGCCACAAACCCATTGAAACATTTTTTTTCCCTCTCATTTTCGGCAAGCTACAATTGTCACAAAATTTTCGGCAAATCCATTACACTTTTTTTTTTTTTTAAAGAAATGATAAGTGCACATAATTTTTACAACAAATTCTAAGTATCAGGTTGTTACTTGTTGTTATTGTTAGATTAAAATAGTAATCTCAATGTTAAATTTAAATTTGAACTAATAATAACTAGTTACCTGTGATTTATTGTGAAAATATTGTAAAAATATTGTGTACGTAGCACATTCTTCCCCAGATTTTGGCATTCACTTTTTTTTTCCCCCTCCCATTTTCGGCAATACTATTGCCACAATTACTTTCTTTTGGGCACTCACACTTTCGGTCAGAGCACTTCTCACACAGCCACTCGGTTAGCACAGTTGGGCAGAATGAATTGCGGCAATGCCATTGCCGTAATTCAACTTTTCTCTCTCCAGCCTTTTTCTCATTCTCTCTCCTACTTTTCTTGGAATTTCGGCAATATTGTTGCCAAAATTCAATCTCTCTCCTCAAATCCCTAAATAAATTGTAACAGTACCTATAACACAAATAAGTTTCAAATTTAGCAATATTTAGCCAAAAGACTCCCACAATTGAGGGCAAAATCTAATTATTAATAAGACCAAGATCATGGTTGTAAACATCCACAATGTCAGGAGAGACTTCCTCCATCCAAACTAATAGAAGATTACAAAATGATCTACGAGCTAAGCGATGAGCTGCACAATTACCAGAGCGCTTAACATGAAGAAAAGAAATACTACTAAAAGAAGAAGAAAAAGCATGGATGTCTCGCAAAATGTGGCCCCAGTTCGAAGAGAGGAGAGATTTCTCCTTGATGGCTTTGATAATCACTTCAGAGTCTCCTTCAACCAAAACTTTCTCAAAACCAAGCTCTTTGGCAAACAAGAGAGCCCTTCCCGCTGCTATCACTTCCATTGTCTCCACCAAAGTAGGCAGGGGAATTTCTTGTGAGAGGGTAGCCAATACCAGTCCAGCCTGATCTCAGATTATCAAGCCAAGACCAGCTGAAGAATGGGTTGAGAAAATAGTGCCATCGAAGTTAACTTTCACCATACTAGGGCGTGGAGGCTTCCATCGGACCGCATGGGCTATTCTTGGTATTTTTGCACGGACAAAGTGGAGGAGATGGCATTCATGCACCAAGGCTCGGGCCTGATCTAGATTTTTTCAAGGGACAGACTAGTATCCCCAAAGGCTGCTCTGTTTCTTCTCATCCAAATCAGGGAGATGGTATTTGCAAATACCTCCACACAGCATGGGTCCTGAAAAGCTAAGAGCAAAACCTTAGAGAAGGACGAGTGTGGAGGGGTAGCGTCCCTGAGTTTAGCAAACTGAGGGAGCCACACGGGATCAAGCAACTGGCAGGACCATAAGGCATGCACAACTGACTCAGGTTCCAGGTTATAGTTGGGGCAAATAACATCTTGCAGAAGCTTTCTTCGAGCCAAATTGACCTTCGTGGGAAGAGAATCGTTGCAGGCGCGCCGAGAAGGTGGCGGATTCGGTTTGGAATGTGGAGGTTCCAAATTTTTTTCCAGGTATCTTGATTAATGGTATGGTCAACAACGCCAGGTGTGTTAGGCGAGTCCCATGCACTTGCAAGCTTGTAATCGGATTTTGTAGAGTACATTCCATTTCGATTCTTTGGCCAGTATAACCAGTCCCACGTGCCTAGTAGACTCAAAGGGATCGCTTTGACCACGTTTGCCTTAGCTGGTAGGAAAATAGTGTCAACCCGATCAAATTTCTAGCAGTGCGACTCATGATCGATTAAGTTAGCCACCAGCATTTTTGGATCATGATCTCGGGGTGGAGAGATAACTTTACTCGAGCCCCCATAAGGCAGCCAGTGGTCTTTAAAAACCTTTATAGTTCGACCATCACCAACCCCCCACAAAGCACCCTTACTGATGATGTCCCGACCTTTAAGGATGCTTTTCCAAGCGAATGAGCCCACATTGTTTTTCGCCTCAAAGATGGAACCATGGGGAAAGAACTTGGATTTGAAGAATCTATAAAACAGATTGTCTTGGTTAGTGACTAACCTCCACACTTGCTTCGCTAGTAGAGCATCATTAAACTTTTGAAGCTCTCTGAAACCCATGCCCCCATCCTGCTTAGGCCGACACTAAGTATGCCACTTCAACCAGTGCACCTTTCTACGGGTTCCACACTGACCCCACCAAAATTTGCGGACCATAACCTCGATTTCATGGCATAGAGTAGTAGGTAATTAAAACAACTCATAGCAAAGGATGGAAGCGCTTGGATTACTACTTTTATGAGAACCTCTCTCCCAGCCTGAGAGAGAAGCTTTTCCTTCCAACCCTTCAGCTTGGACTAAACCCTTTCTCTGATGAAAGCAAAGCTTGCCTTTTTTCCCCTTCCCACAAAAGAGGGGAGGCCTAGATATTTATCATATTGCTTAACCTTCGGAACCCCAAGTAAACAAAGAATTTTCTCTTGCGTACTCTGAGAGGTAGCTTTGCTGAAGAAGAGGGTAGTTTTGTCTCTATTAAGTTTTTGCCCCGAAGCTGCCTCATACTCAGAGAGAATGGCCTGGATGTGGTTACACTCCTGAATTGAGGCCCTGCAGAAGAGAAGACTATCGTCTGCAAAAAAATAGATGCGTTAACCTCGAGTTGTTTCTACATAAAGATATGCCCCTTATAAGGCCAGCACTAGCAGTTTTCTCAATCAAGGCATGTAATCCCTTTAAACAAAGGAGGAACAAATAGGGGGAGATTGGGTCTCCCTGTCTGAGTCCCCTAGTGGGAACAATTTTTTCGAAAGGTTCCCCATTGATCAAGAGAGAGTAAGAGACCGTAGTAATGCACATCATCATCAAATCAACCCATTTCTCCTGAAAACCCATTCTAAGCATTAGCCTTTTAAGATAAGACCATTCCACCCTATCATATGCTTTACTCATGTCTAATTTGAGGGCCAAAAAACCTGATTTGCCAGGTTGGTGTTTCATAAAATGGAGAGTTTCATAGGCTATAAGCCTCCCAGCTTGGAAAGCACTTTGATTTTCTAAGATTATATCAGGGAGACATACCTGGAGTCTGTTAGCTAGTACTTTAGACACTAATTTGTAAATCACATTACACAAGCTAATAGGTCTAAACTCAGAGATTCTTTCGGGGCTCTTAACTTTAGGAATGAGAGTTATAAAAGTGTGGTTGATATCAGCAGGCATAGAGTAATTATTAAGACAGTTTAAAACAACCGAGGAAACATCCTCACCAACTACAATCCAGTAAGTTTGGAAGAAAGAGGGAGGCATACCATCCGGGCCAGGGGCTGAGAGCGGTTCCATAGATTTGAGGGCTGCTTCCACCTCCTCACGAGTGAAGTCACGGGTAAGTTCTCTGTTCATGTCCCCTATAACCACTGGTTGAATCACTTTAAAAATTGAGTGGTTTTCTACAGGACTGCAAGAAGAAAAGAGATCTCGGTAGAAAGAAGTAGCAATCTCATGAAGTTGATGCTCAAAAGTGCACCAAATGTTCTGGTTATTTTTCAGCCCAAGAATCCGATTTCTCTTGAATCTTTGAGAGGCCCTACTGTGAAAAAAACGGGTGTTACTGTCGCCCGATTGCAAGTACATGGCATAAGCCCTCTAAAACCACATCAAGCTTTCCTTGTCAATGAGGTCATTTATTTCCTTTTTTGCCAATCAAACCTGATCAATAGAGCCACCTTTTGTAGCCGCCTCCTCAGTGGAGACAAGCATTTTTTAGGCCTCAACAAGTTGCCGTTTAATACTCCCAAAGAAAGACCGGCTCCATTCCACCAATTTCTCACTACAAAATTTAATTTTTGAGGCAACCAGAAGCATGTTGCACTCAAAAGAGGGGAGACCCCATGCATCAATAATCATGTTCTTGCACCCAATGTCTTTCATCCACATGGATTCGAAATGGAAAGGTTTATTTTTGCACTGCACTATTCCTTCGGGTTTAATGATAATGGGATTATGGTTAGAGGCATTGGAATGAATATGTTGGACCCGTGTAGCTGGGAAGAGTTCCAACCATGTGGGGGTGGCAGAGGCGTGGTCCAGTCTTTCCAAAATCATTGTCTCACCTCTTTTTCCCCTCCAAGTGAATTTTTTTTTTTTCCAGTGAACCCAAGGTCAACAAAACCAATCTCATCCACAATATCCCTGAAAGCAACCATCTCAACTTCCCTTCTCGGAGCTCCGCCAAGCTTCTCATGACCTCTAAGGATCTCATTGAAGTCCCTGCACATACCCAGGGAAGGTTATACTTAGTATGGAGTTCACGTAGAAGTTGCCACGTTTCAGCCTTCCTTCTTGAATCCAGAAAACCATAGATACTAGTAAACCTCCAAGAGTCCTCCTGGCCATCATTAACAATAGCATCAATAAAATTAAGAGAAGAGTCAACTACTTTGATAGTTACTGAGTTTTTCCAAAGGAGAGCCAGTCCACCAGCTCTAGTAATTCTATCCACAACCCACATTTCATCAAAATTAAGGTCATCACACAATTTTTCTAGCCTTGCTTTGTCTACCCAGGTCTCGGCTAGGAACAGGATAGAGAGGTCTTGTGCTCGCACTAAGTTAGCAAGTTCTTGAATCATACAAGGGTTCCCAAGCCCCCGCACATTCCAACATAAGCAACTCATTATTCTCAGCAGGGTTGGGAACCAGCCTCCACCGCTAAGATAATGTTTTCTTTCTGGTCAAGAGTATACGTGTTTCTACGTTTTGGTGGTTTTGATTCACAATGAGGGAGGTGAGCTGATCTTTTACCCAGAGCAGCATCGAGATCAACAGAATCCTCATTTGAGCCCCCTTGTCTTTCTATCCTGGTCCATTTAGGAGGAGTGTTGGGCTTCATTTTGGTCTGTGAAGGGCTTAAGTTTGTTATGTTGGCAAGTGGGCTTGTAGGATTAGGATGAAGGGGAGGATTTGTTGGGTCGGATATGATGGGGCCCATAGGGGATAAGGGTTCAGCACATGCTATGAGTGTATGGTCATACCTTGCTATTTCCTTGTCCAATGCTTCCATTGTCACCTCAAAATCTTTTCCTGTTTCAGCTACACCTTCCAATGTCTCTGCACTAGCATACATGTAATCTACTTTAGTCTTATCATTCTGAAACTCCTTTTGAAGTGCTGGATCAGGCTGCTGAAAATCCGGCTCCATCATGACAGGTGAGTTTGAATTTTCACCTTGGTTATCGGGCTAAATTACCACTGGTGAGGGGTTGTTCGTTCGGAGCACCACCATTGGTACCTTCCTGCCCTGCATCAGATTAGAAGGAGGATTGGCTTTCTTCCTTTGTTCACTGATACCTGGTACCGAGACCATCTTGCTCTTTGAAGGCACAAATGGATAGGCTTTTATCCACGACCCGTACTGGGGACTTTCATCATCCAGGTTACCTTCACAAGCAGACCTAAACTCACAGTTTCGTTCATCATGTGAGAGACACCCACACTTATAGCAGAGGTTCGAAAGCCGCTCGTATTTAAACGGAATCCACAAGTTCTTGCCGTCATCTAGAGTGATCACTCTTCCCCTGCATAGCGATTTGGATATATTCAGAGTAAGCCTTACCCGCACAAATCTGTCACCTATCATGTTCGATTCTTCCTTTCCATGGTTTACTATCCCTAAGGCTTCACAGAGTTGCTCCACCACCCTATGATTTCTAAATCTAAGTGGGAGATCATGAACTTGAACCTAAAAGGTGGCTTGATCAAATTTTATGTCTCTCACATCCTTGGTACCATCAAACTCTTGCATTGCTACCAAATACTTGTCAAAACTCCATGGTTCCCTTGCTAGGACTTTCATCATATCGGGCTGTTCCTTGAAAGTAAAGAGGACAATATGTTCATCCTCCTTCCTGACTTTGAAGCCCTTTTTTGCTTTCCACAGAGGGGAGAAAGTTTTTGCAATCGCTTCTAGGTTGAGCGCATGCCGGGTCAGAAATTTGGCTGCTAGCACCTACTCAGTTTCAGCGTCTTTTTCCATTAACCTCACATTAGAGCCCTCACAATCAGATAGTTTAAGCTTACTCCAGGTTTTAGCGAGATCTTCCATCTCGTTATTCACCAAGAAAACTAACAGAGGGAGAAGGGAAAAGAGAGGAGTAGAAAACTTTAAGAAAAGGGTAAAGTTAGCAAGGGAAAAGAGAGAAGGAGAAAGGAATTTGTTTCCCAGTAACCCAAGAATAAAACCCCACAAGCCTCATAATGCACTTGTCAATAGGAGGTACGGATAAACCTTCGAATGAAGGGACTACAGGTTCTACACTCGCGGAGAAGATGGGAGCCACCTTGCTCACACAAGAGAGAAACCAGTCACTCAGCTTTTCAGCTTTAATGAACTCAATTGATCGAGCCACCTAATATATATATATATATATACACGCACAAGTCTAACTAAATAAATACAATACCATCTGGCCTTTATAGCCTAGTGGTATCTGGTTTGTTATAACCATTAGCTCGGAGGTTCTATCCCAGCAATTACCAAGCAAAAAAATAAAAATAAAAATAAAAATAAATACAATAAGTTTGTATTAGGCCTGTCCACGGGTCGGGTTTGGATCTGATCCAGACTCAATCCAACTAGGTTGGGTTACCAAAAATGTGACTCGCAACCGACCAAATATATGGGTTGGAGTCGGCGGTTCGAGTCATCGGTTAAACAGGTTGGATTCGTCGATTAGGCGGGTTTAGGCTTCAAATTGGGCCAATTTTGTGAATTTGCATAATTTTTTTTTTTTAACTTAATTTGTGACAGGCCTTTTGGGCCCAAATTAATGGGCTTACTTTTAACAAAGATTTATATATTGTTGAACCATGTATATATATATATATATATATATATATATATATATATATCATATGGGTCTCTTTTCATATCCTTTATTTCAATTTGGGCCTTCAAGCTCAGTTTGTACGCCACTACACAACTTTGAATCTTTTGCACCTCCAGGCCTTATCAGTCCAAATTTAATGTTTTCAGCTCACACATAATGACAACAAATACAGTAAATAACATGTAAAAACTTGGGCAAATTAGCAAGCACATAAAATCACACATAATATCACTTTTTCTAACCACCTGTTAAAACCACATAATACAAGAAAAAAATATTTTTCAAAATGCCTAAGCCTTAAGACCTGAGTAGTACCTTAAAAATCCAAAAATAAATCAAGAAAGTCTAATAAGCACAAAAGCCCATCTCAACCTATTAAACCTGCCAAGTTGTGTCAACCATTCTATACATGTAACACAAGCAAGCAAACAAATTCCAACAAATAAATCAATCACAACCACACCACAAAGTATGGTAACGATAGATAATAAGAGCATCTTGCAATATTTCCATAGAGTCAGAGAAGGCAAAAAGGCAGTTATTGCAAGTGTGTAAGGCAGTAAACTATCAAGGCAGTAACTAGTTATAATTAGTTAAGTCCATGACTTATAAAAAAGAAAACCTAAAAACTTAATAAGTTTTCTTTCCTATAAGCAAGAGTTGATTTATAAATTATAAGTTAGAGAAGAAATATATCCAAAAGCTTCCAAAATATATACAAAAATCTACCTTCTATACAAAATGTGTCCTTCCTCCTACAAGAAAATGGGCAAAAAGATATTTATCAATAGAAATATAAGGACAAGACCAAAAGATACACAATAGTAATAACAAAAAACAATAGAGAAGGCAAAACCAAACTCAATAGAAATAAAAATAAGGGCAGAAACTTACCCAGTTAGTGATTAGTCATCAACACTAATTGAGATACCTTTGCTTGAGCTTGAACTTCTACCACCTGCTGCTGCTTGACTTATAATTAGAAAAGAGAAAGAAATGAAGGCTATTATATTAAATTTCATTTGAATAAGACACATTTAATAGCGCTTAATAGACAAAAATTTTGGTAGTTAAAATATTACCAAAATCATGAAATTCATCTTCCAAGGCCTTTAACTTATCCTTTGATTTGCGAAAAGAAATTGAAACCAAGGCTTGAAGCCAATCTTGTGCACAAACAAAATTTTGAACCATAAGTGGAGAGAGTGAACTCCAAAATGGATCAAGTATGCATCCTCCGATACTAAATGTTGACTCAGAAGTAACAGTAGAAATAGGTACAGCCAGCACATCCCCAGCCAATTTGGATAACACTTGATACCTATTTGAAATGGCCTTCCACCACCCCAATATCTCAAATTTCACATCCTCCCTTCTACTTTCACAATTTTCAGCCAAATATTTGTCAATCTCATTGCTATACCCTATGGACTGCTCAGCCTTTAAGAAACACTCAAACCTAGAAACCATCGCATATGGATCACTACAACTAATTGACTCACCTTTTATGTGTGTCCTCTCACTCCTACATAGTACTTGTACATTTGGTGAATCAACACAAGAGTAATAATCATACAAACTAACCAAGGTACCCCTCACCAATTCAATCATCTCATTAGCCACTTCATTCCTATAAATTTCAGAAAAAGAAAACTTCAAAAACCTCAACTTTTTTCTTGGATCAAGAACCACAGCCACATACAAAAGATGATTAATTTTATCCACCTTCCCCAAATACTTATCAAACTTAGATTCCATTTGAGTTGCCATGTTTTTCAAGAGGTGGTTTTGAGATTTACTTAAATGGGCAATATTCTCTTGAATGACAAACATCTCATCAAAAAAGGTGTTTGCAGTAACATACAAAGAACCTAAAAACTTTTTCGTTGCATTGTAAAAAAGCTTAAAAAAACCCACAAATGTCCTACAATTTTGGAAATCAATACCACTAGGAGATCCCATACCACCACTATTCTCCTTGTTCATAAAGTATGAAGAATAATTATCATCCTCAAATTCCATTCGTATGAACACTTTCTCAAATTTTTCTACGGTTTCTAACACGAGGTAGGTAGAGTTCCACCTAGTTGGTACATCTAGACAAAGAAGAGACTTAGACTCAATACCTAATCTCTCCACAAAACCCATAAAGTTTGATTCCTATTTGGTGAGGACTTCACATACCTCACAGCTTCATGCACCTTAGCAATGGATGCATCAATTTCTCTTAAACCATCCCCCACAATCAGATTTAGGATATGTGCACAACACCTCATGTGTAAGAACTCATGTTCTAAAACAATCTCCTTCCAATCTTTAGTTACAGTTTGCAAAAACTTAATGGTGGCACCATTTAAGCTAGCATTGTCCACTGTTAAAGTGAATATGCCATTGATACCCCACTCACGCAAACATATCTCAATCTTTCTACCTATAGTCTCCCCCTTATAGTTTTTAACTTGACAAAAATTCAGAATTTTTTTATGCAACTTCCAATCATTATCAATAAAATGACATGTAAGGGACATATAATTCAGATTTTGAATACTAGTTCATGTGTCTATAGTAAGACACACCCAATGACCCTTCAAGGCCCCTCTTAGTTTCTCTCTTTCAACACCATAAATACCAATCACATCCATAGCCACAATTTGATGAGATGGGATATCCCTAATTCGTAACTTAGGTTGTAAGGTTGTCAAATATCTTTGAAATCCATACCCTTCAACAAACCTAAAAGGCAACTCATTTATTATAACCATTTCAGCGAATGCCTTTCTAGAAGCCTCAACACTAAAGGCTGTTGGTACAAGTTGAAACCCTTCCTCCCCATCCATTTTGGGTTCGAACACTAAGGTTTGTTGCCCTCTAAGTGCATCTTTATTAGCGTTCTTAACACCAACTGGCGTATGATTTAATAAATTAGTAGTACCGTGCCCCTTACTATCAGCTAGATAAGTTTTTGTGACAATAATTGCAAACAACCTTAAAATGACCCTCACCAATATTTATTTTTTCAAAATTGTCCCAAGCAGTAGACTTTTTCTTATTATTACACACATTGCCTTTACCTGTAGGTGAAAGTGGGGGAACCTTAGCATTAGTTAAGTGGCAGTAGGTTTAGCTTGGGTAGTAGATGTTTTTTGGGAAGGGTGTGCATCACTAGAGAGTTCCATAACCTAAAGACATCAAATTTATGCATTAGCAAACTACCATAATAGTGATACGACTAACCCAGTAACAAGAACACACACAAGTGACACAACAACAACAATAGGTCAAAGTAACAACAAAAACAACAACAAAGTAACAAACAAACAACAAGAAGTTAAAAGAGAAACAACTGAAGATAAATGATACCTTAGAGAATCTTTAGCTGTTAGGGATTCGAAGAGGAAGCAAAAAGAGTAGCCCACTTGAACAAATTCCAACTCCTATATAAAATTAGGGTTTCAATTTTTTAAATTAGGAAAACAAAATGAATCAAACAAATTACCAATAAAATAAATCAAATAAACAAAATAAAAATGTGTTAGGATTTCATCTTTTAAAATTAGGGGTTCATCTTTCTTTTTTTCTTTTTTAACAGTGAAGATAGAACTATTAGAAGTATATTGCTCATTAAATAAATAAATAAATAATAATAATAATAATAATAATAATAATAACAGAACAAGAAATAAAATTGGGTAGATACAAACAGGACCACCATACGGTCCAGCCTACATAGGTTAAAAATGAAGAAAAAAAACACAAATGAGCACACTCAAATTAGGGGTTCATTTTTAACCCAACAAATCAAATCAAGAAAATTAGGGTTTCGTATTTGAATCCAATCACTTGGTCTGTTTTGGTCCCCTAATCTTTGAATCAAACAGAAAAGTATAGAGACTAGAGAGAGTGACTACAGTGGATACTATGTTTTGAAGTGGAATCAAGCACATGCAACTTTATGGCAGTACAACTAAGCAATTTCTCACAACTATGATCTTTAAGTTTTCAATAAATTGAACAAGATGAAAAACTCATATCTCAAAATAGAGAAAAAGATAGATGAAAAAGGAAGAAAATATACCTAAGAGTCTTGAGATGAAGAATCTGATTCGTGAGCATGAGAAGGCTTAACCCATGGTGGAAAGTGAGGCGAAGCCGTGAGTGTGGTGATGAGGCAGCGGTGGCAACAACTAGGGTTTGGAAAGGAGTGTGGATTGTGGAGGGTATGGAGTGAAGGTTTAAGACTTGAGACTAGAGAGACTTGAGATTGAGAGTAGAGAGAACAGAGACTGAGATTGAGAGTGAGATTTTGATTTATGAGAGAGTGAGATACTGAGAACAAGGAAAAGTCTGAGATGGGATTGAAGACTGAGGCTTGCGTGTGGAACTCTGGAAGACTGATTTCCATTTCAATTTAGCCATTTTGAACTTTTGGTGATTTGGTTTTTGCTTTGCCGATTTGATTTTTTCTTTTGCGTGGAAGACTCTAGATGTCGTGTAGTTCTCAATTTGATAGTGCTTTAGTCTTATCATCCCTCAGTCTCACGTGTTCACCTCAAAAGAACTAAGATATATATATATATATATATATATATATATTTACTCTAAAATTTTTGGTTGGGTCGGGTCATACGGGGTTTTAAACCCTCAACCCGCTACCCAAACCGAATATTCGGGTTTTCTTAGAGAAGGACCTGAACCCGACTGATCATGAGCTTTGGGTCGACCCGCTGGGCTTTGGGTCGGTCGGTTTGGTCGAGTCCTGGACTTGATGGATAGCCCTGGTTTGTATATAGCGTTTGGAATCATTTATTTGTGGTTGGTTATTTGTATAATGTTTTTTAAAAAGACAAAGTTCAGCTACAAGCTTGATTGTAATTAATGGTTATAAGTTTATTCAACATCTTTGTTAGTTTTTAGACTCCTTAACATACAAGGTTTAACTTAATTTTATTGCCAAATTGTCACTTACGTCAATTATGTAAATCTTAGGTTAAACATTCATCATACATATCATGCAATGGAAAAGTAATTAAGACAAGATATGATGACTTAGAAAAACTAATGAAACAAATCAGTTTCAAAGTAAAAAAATCTTGGGGGGAATGATCCCACACTACAAAAAAGGGGCTATCCCAGTGTTTTTAAAGTGCCGAAATAATACCAAAAGTGTCGGTATAGCCTAAAATGTCTTATCCCGACGCTTTGTAGTGTTGCGCAACGAATGTGGCAATAGGTCTGCCTCACCTACATCGACGCTTTTAAAATTGTTGGTATAGGTCCTAGCGATTTTGAGACCCTATTCCAACCATTTTTTTTTTAAGTGTTAGGACATTCTTCATCAGCAGTTTCAAGACCTATACCAGCACTTTTTCAAAATGAAAACCGCTATTGTAGGTGTACCTATAACAACGGTTTTAAAACCGCCCCTATAGGGTATTTAGAGAAATAGAAATATGTCCTATACTAGCGGTTTTAAACCACTGTAATATGTACTACCTATGCCTGCGCTTTTAAAACCGTCAGTATAAGTCATTTAAGGATATAGAAATAAGCCCTATACCAACATTTTTAGAACGCCGGAATAGAATTTTACAGTCAAGAATATTTAATTCGTATTAAACTTAACTATAATTATTAAACCTAGCTTTGAAACCCTCACTTGATCTGCTCCAACATGAACTTCCAGTTCATGCCTTTGATCTTTAATACACTTGATATCTGAAACTTTAAACCACATAAACCTCCAGTCTATGACTCCAAAACCACTCTTGAAGGTTTGGATCTCTAGCACCTTTGATAACTAGAATGAGGCAGCAACTTCTACAAATACTAGATCTTGAGTTTCTTCAAAGAATATTTTCGATAGAAGATTTGAGAGAGCTTTGATTACAGAAACCCTAGATCTACAATAGGAGGCATAGGACACACTTTTCTCTCTAAAACCCCTTTTAGGGTTAGCTTATAATTTCCTTTAAATACTGCAACAAACATATCGCGATTTGGGCTTGTAATAGACAAGTTATGAGCTTTTTACGTTTGCTGATTTTTGTTGATCTGCAATCAAGCGAGCCAATCTAATTTTGAATTCCTGAACCTGCAGCTTGTATGTTCTTGAATTTTGACTTGCAGCACTTTTAGCAATGTCTAATATGACTCATAGACTCTAAGATCTATTTCTAGATAAGTTTATGTATACGTTTTTCCAACAAACAAATCATTTAGAACGTAAAAAATTATACCAAAATATTTAGGAGCTAACAATATTTTTATTGGACATGAATTTTGGATACTCCATTAATGGATTATATTTTTTTTCTTATATCCTCCATACTTATAAAATTTAAAGAAAATAAAAAATCAATAACTATGTCATTAATCAAATATTTAGATTTCCTTTTGTAGTTTAAAATTATGCATAAAAAATAAATGTATGAATTGAATAGTAAATAACATATGATTGTCACAAAATTTGATTTTTCTTAAGAACATAAAAAAAACATATAATTCAACTGTTATATTTTCAAAATATGTATCCATGTTAAACTTTTTAGTGAGAGTTGTAGCCGTCCTTTTAAAAATATAGTTTTTGATAACTTTTGTATGAAAGAAAAAGAAGAAGCTCAAAATTAACTTATTGACAACTTGTTAAAAGTCAAATTATTTGTAAAATAAATGAGAGAAAAAAGCAAATAGCAAAAAACAAATAAGTTGGGCTAAACGCATGCACGTAATGGGACCATAATGGAGACTGTATAATAGACTTTTCTAGAAGTCTTGGCTCCACTAACCACATCATTGCAAAACTGTGGGCTTTAAGAGATTGTATCACCTTGGCCAGGGACCCCAATCTTTATAGCCTTATTGTTGAGATGGATGCTATGAGTGTAGTCCAACTGATGAATAATGATTCTGTCAACATGTTTATGGAGCCTCTTTTGTCTGACTACAGGACCCTCCTGAGAGCCATCCTTAACAAACAGATTGAGCACACGCATCGTGAAGCTAATCAACGCATGGATGCATTGGCAAGAATGGGGTCTAGGCATAGTTTTCCTTTTGTTGTTTTTGTTGAAACATCGCTTGTGGTGGATACCTTTTTAGCTTTTGATAAAGCTAATGTTTTTGTAACAAACTTGTTGTTTCTAATATATAAGTAGCCAGTTCTAACCCAAAAAAGAAAAAAAACGCATGCACGTAAACTACCAATTACCAAACTTTATGAGTTAGCCATTATCAAATGAGAACAAATTTTTTATATGAATTCACCTTTTAAAAAAAATTTTTAATAAAAAATAATAGTAAGATGGATTGTGAATTATGATACTAAATAACTCAAATCTCTTTCTCAAAAAAAAAAAAAAAAAAAAAAAAATCTGGTTTAGTATGGGTAAAGATAAGCACTATATAATATATATTGAGCATTTTTTATTCTAGCATTGATATGCTTTCCTATGGAGGTTAATTCCTCCAAATCAACACATGAAAATGAGTCCTTTTCAGTGCATAAACACCCACGTACAAATGAGTCCTTATTTGGAACAACAGATTTTGAAGATAGGGAAATAATGAAATATCTCAAAATTAATTAAATAAATAGTGGAATGAGAACTTTTCATGTGATATTTAGACATAGCTTTTGGGTTCATTGGAGCAATTACACCAATCTATGCAAAGTTGTGCAAAATGAAAAAACTAACTGATTTTACACATATTGAGCAAAAAACCACCCACGTCAGTTGGTGCAAAATTGTGCATAAATGCAAAACTAACCCTCCCTCTCATGTTCTTTCTTCCTCTGATACACATACTCCCATAGACACAAAATCAAAAATCAACTACAAAAATAAAAAATCAACCACAAAACCAACAAAAAAAATCAACCACTGGAACAAAATTGTTGGATCGGTGATCAGTGATCATGGATCGTGGATTGGAGAGGCGATTTGGATTGGCAATGGGTTGATATGGATCGGCATTGATGGAGATTGGTGATGGGTTGACGGAGATCGGTGTTAATGGAGATCAGTTTTGATGGAGATCGGTGATGGGTTGATAGAGATCAGTGTTGATGGAGATCGGTGTTGATGGAGTGCTTATAATGGGTTGACGGAGAAGAGGAAAGAAAAAGATTCTCCAAAAAAAAAAAAAAGAAGAAGAAGAAGAAGAAGGAGAAAGAGAGGCGGAGATAGAGATAAGAATGGTGTAAAGAAGAAGGGGGTGTATTCAGAGGAAAAAGAAAGGTGTTGATGTAGTGCTTGTAATGGTTGACAGAGAAGAGGAAGGAAAAGATTCTCAAAAAAAAAAAAAAAAAACAAAAAAAAAGAGAAGAAAGAGAGGCAGAGATAGAAATAAGGATGGTGTGAAGAAGAAAGGGGTGTATTAAGAGGAAAAAGAAGGGTTAGGTGGGAAATAATAAAAAAAAGTGAGGAAAAATATTATTTTAATAAAAAAGTGTGTATAATAGATAAACTGATGTGGGTGATTTGTAAAAGTGATAGTGTAAAATAGAAAAAATAGGTTTTTTTTTTTTTTTTGGTGTAAAATAAACGGAATCTTTTGCACAGACTAATATAATTGCTCTTACCGTTCATAAATAGCTCTGACTTGACTCGATAAAAAGCTCGTTTATATTTGTTTGTTTATAAACAAGTCAAACTTAAGTTTTAGTTTTAGGCTTGTTTAATAAATGAGCCAAGTTCGAGTAAAAAATATTGTTCATAAATAAACTCGTGAAAACCAAGGCTCGATAGAAAAGTAACAAAATAAGTTGAGCCTAGACTTAATTATGAATTTGGTAATAAAATTGATATGAGTTTGACAAGTAAACTCATATCCTTCTAATACTTTAATTAATTATAAGTTGAGACCACTCATCTAAACCAAATAAGCTATATAATAAACTTGATATAGGCTTGATAATATATTTGTATTAGACCTCAAGTTTAAAAATATGATATTGAGTTTAAGTTTAGGTTTGATATTGAGCCTGAGCTTAAACTTGATTTAACTAATGAATTAAGTCAAGCTAAGCTCAAACTTGAACATTATTTATATGTTTGTATCAAGCTCAAATCAAAGTTGAATATTCTACTTTTACTATTAATACAAAGTTGAACATTACAAAACTCCCCTCGTTAACAGCTAACATAACTTACACCTCCATCAAAAAAAAAGAAAAATAAAACATAACTTACACCTTTTCTTTGTCTTGTTCCTTTTTCTGGGGATGAGCACACCTTTTATCCATAATTACTTTTCTTTGGAACCAAAAGTTGACACATATATACTCCATTTAGCACTATAACAAGCATGTGCCACAACCCCATCTACCTAGGCATTCACAAATTCACCATAATTCACACAATACAACTATTCTATTTTACTTTTTTCGAAGAAAACGATAGCCCCAAGTTCACACGCTATCAGCTACTAGCATAGCATTTATCATTTGACAGCAGGCTTGAATTGACACCCAAGAACACAGCTCTCGCGTCCTTCTCTACAAGCTATAAGGGGAAATAGGTTTCCTCTTCACACAACGTAGTACAGTCTGTGTCTGTCACTGTGGTACAGAGCTCTGTTATGAACACAGAATTGATTCCTTCTCTCATAAATGGATCGCACTAAGTGGACTTGAAACCCAATTCAAAACGGTTTAACCATTGGGGATTTCAAATCCGCCACCTCACTCCTCCCTTCTATAAATATCCTTACCCCCTCGTCTAATCGCCAACTCAATATCTTCTTCTTCATAAAGCTCGTCTGGTATTGTTAAGCATAAAATGCACTCTCTTCTCTATAAATAGTTAAAATATCTCTTTCATTAACTTGGTTCATATATGCTTGTAATTCACATGCTTATTTTGTTTTTTCTAATACTCCCCCTAATCAATTAGGCATGCAAATTCTCTAGTTTCTCAATTGATAGGGTGATACTAGATATACTATAAATTTTATTAAGTGTTACTACTTAAAAAAAAAAAATTCAAGCATCTATGAATTAGGTAGTCATAATTACTAATTCGTAAGTATGATTTATATACCAATATGAATTATTGGTTTGTTATTGTTGACTGTGATTTTATGAAAGTTGATAGGGTACACGCTCAAAAGAAGAAAACAAAAGAGCAACAATGGCAGAAGAACGGATAATCACAGTTGGATATGTTGAGTTAGCAGGCAGTGGGGGCAGCTCAAACAAAAGAAAGGTGAATGAATCAAGTGAATTGGAGAAGTCATCCCGTACCATCTACAAAGACAAGCACAGTGCATATTCAGAGCAATTTACTAAGCACCATAAGGCTGAAGAGTTCGTGGACAAACATAGTGGAAGGTTGGGGTTCAAAGAACAGGTCACATACAAATCCACTCACAAGGTTAAGGACAAGGTTCAGGGAAGTACCACTGAGTACGAAACCCAGGTCAAGTTTAAGAAGACTGTCTACCCCAACAAGAGTGCCTCAAAGTGCAACTACAATAATGCTATTTACTATGACTAGATTTCCTAAGGTTCTTGGCTTTGTACAGCTTTCTTGCTTTGTGTTTTTTTTTTTTCATGGCGATTAGCTTGTAAATTTGTAATGGGTTTTAACTCTAGTAATATATGTCAAGCTGTGTTTTGAAGATCTTGAAAAAGAAAGTTTAGTAGGGTTTGTTTATTACTTTTGAAGTTGTAATTAATGGCGAGAATTAAGGTTTTAAATACCAACATTTTTGGCATTGATGAAACTCATTTAGAGGCTCATACAAAGAAAGGCATTTTATTGCGGCAACAAGCAAAACTTGTAGGGTGAAATTGCCACCTGCAACTCTGCAAGTTATGTGGATTTGTCCTGTTTTTGGGTTGGTAAAAATCGTATTGTGGATTTGTTTGGAGTTTGGACTAGCAAGAGTAGCAACAACATGCATGGTTTCACTTCTATTCAAAGTCCTCCCAAAACCAACTGGGCATCGCATTAGCTTGAAAGTGAAGTTTTCCAAATTCCAAGTAAATGTTTACGTTGCAATATTCACTATATACGTACATAATATGTACAATTTTTATCTATATCACCCTCGTATACGTTCACAAAAAACATACACAAAAAACAGCATAGTTTTTTTTTCTAATTCCAATTAATTAGTAACTCCAGAGCCAAAAAGAGTCTCACTAAAAATTTCATATATGCAAGTCGCGAATTTTTAATGGTAGATGATAAAATAATGCTTGCACTCAAATGTTGTGGATCTGTTGTGCATTACTCCTAATTAAATTAATTAATATATACCCACAAACATTGTTTTTTAAGGCTGTGCTGGATTGGGTTCCTCACCACATTAGGGTTGGCGATGGCCCGGTCTGTTTTTACCTGATCAATGGGTTGGGCAGGTTAGGCCTAGTAGGTTGTTGATCAGTCAACAGGCCAACTGGGTTGAAGTGATAAACTCTGGTCTATGGCCTAGCCAATGGACAATGCTCATTGGGCCTTTAGCAGGCTAGAGCTGGTGGGCATGGCCTTATTAATGAATTTTCTCTACCCACGGACTTTTAATGGGGCTTTTTTGGTCTTTTAACTGGACTTTTACGGGCTTATAAAATTTGTTGAAAATTATAATTATATTGTATATTACAAAACAAAAACAAAAACCAAAAAAAAAAAAAAGAAGAAGTCAAATTGAAGTATAAAAAAGCCATTGATTTGTTTTTATTGATTGGAATAAATAAGTACATTGATGTGTTCAGTATTCATATTTGGGTGAGACTAGCGAGTATAGTTGCATTACTAAAAAATATGTATATGTCAACTGGGTTGATATAACACACATGTATATTATTTGCAATTCTCAATATATATATATATATATATATATGGGGTTCGTGACCTAATGGGCCGAAGTTTGTCAGGGTTTAAGCGCTCATCTACATATTTAATGTAGATATTTTAATCTCTCTAATTCTATTTTCATTCAATAATTTTTTATAGACACTTTAGTGCCATGTTTATGAAGACTCCCACTTATGGTGCACAAAAGACAACAAAATGGCTTACGGAATTTACAAGTAGCCATGATACTCCTACATGTTCCACTATATGTTTCTTTTGTTTTTTGTCCTCTCAAAGTCAGAAACTCCTCTTTTGACTACGCCAAAATTGCTGGAGATTTCAAGAGAAAAAGTGAAAAAAATTATTGTTCACGGATTATTTTTATTAAATGAAAATAGAATTAAATATGTGCATGATAAATGTGGATGGCCCTAAGCACTAACAATCACCGGACTTTTTTATTATTTATGAGATTGCTATAAATAATTTTTTTTTTTTTTAATTTTCTATCGCTGTTAGTTTACTCTTCCTCCTTTTAATAGCACTCTTCTCTCAGTAGATTAGAATAGTAGGTAATCCTTAATTTGTTATTTGTTATATGTTAATGTCCATGGACTTTTTTGGTTTGATTTTCTTAGGATTTAATTTTTTTGATTTCTAGGTTTAATCTTTCTTTATGTAATCTTTGATGATTTTGAATGTGTCCATTTTCTGATTTCTAGGGTTTAATCTGATGATTATGAATGTGTCCATTTTTTGATTTCTAGGTTTAATCTTTCTTTATGTAATCTCTGATGATTGTGACTCTTTACCCATTGCAGCAATACAAGCTTTTCTTCATTGGGTCAAAGTTGACTTTTACAAAAGGAGGCATTGGAGGATCTTAATTACATCTTCAGCTAGAGCAATGGATTAATAATATCCCTTTCAATTTGCTTTAGTATCCGATTTCTTGTCATCAATATTATGTTACAATAAATAAATAGCTATGAATAATATGAATTTATCTGCATCTTGTTTTTGAGAGCCTCAATATATATTATCAAACTCACCTGGTCAGTAATAGAATTGTGTCCAATGGGCCTATTAATAGAAATCACATTGTGGATTTGTTTGGACTAGCAGCGACATGGGTTCACCTCCATTCAAAGTCTTCCCAAACCCAACTTAGCGTTGCATTAGTTCCTTTTTTTTTTTTTTTTTTTTTTTCCAAGAATAAGGCATTGCATTAGTTTAAAATTGATGTTTTCAGAGTAATCTTTTATATTGCAAACTTGCAAAATTCATTATATACGTACATATATAATATACACTGCCTAAATCCAATAAAAAAAATATACACTGCCATTCTTTTTTCTTTATCACCCACATATACGTACATATAAAATATACACCGAAAACCACAGATTTTTTTTTTCGGCAATTCATTTAATGCCAGAATCATGCAATCATGTAGGCTGTGCTGGATCTGACTCCCCAGTATTCTCCTGCGTAACCAATTAGATTTAGCTTGCAAAGGTGTTTCTTATCCTAATTGACCACACTCAAGTTCATTGGACCATAGAATAGCTTTGGATTGGAAAACACAAAGCCCTGATTTATACAAAGTAATATGTGTGCCAATCACTTTAGAATTCATTCCTCATTCTGAATTTTCTCATCCTTTTCATTTTCCTTGTTAAATTGGGTGGGTCAGGACCAATTCAAGTTGCACCTCATAAATTAAATCATTTGCATGCGCATTGGATCGTTGAAGATGCCTTTTTTTTTTTTTTTTTCCCCTTCTTTCAATTGTCAAAACCAAATAAATTAAATAAATAATAATTAAAAGACTGATTCTTGTTTTGTGCTTATAAATCTCTTGTAAGAAGCGACTGAATCTTTGCTCATTTGGAGTATTCTAAATAAATCCTAGTGCCAAGTTTGTGCGCTTGAGAGTATGGCTGATTGGGAAGTGACAACAACTTTTGGAGAAAAATGTCATCCACAATTTCATGGTGGAAGGTGAATCAGCAAAGACTTTTTATTCCAATGAGCCTTCCCATTTATCAAAAGGCAATATAAAGGCAGTTACACATAATTACTAGTAATTCACTAAAACAAAAGAAACATAATTACTAGTAGGGTATGGCAATGCTAAGAAACATCATCACTTTCCCACATACATCATTGCAACATTGAAATTTCACCAAATTAGCTCACACCGTTACTAAAAATTGAGTCTCCTTTTTTTTTTTTTTTTTTTTTTTTTGTATTTGTATTTGCTATTTTGTTTAATTAATAAGCCTGACAATCACATTCCAACCCTTTTAAGATTTGGTGTCATGGTCTTTATTAAGAACTTCTCTTTCATCACAAGAACCAGTACGAAATGCTATTACTAAGAGGCACAATAAATTCTTAAATTGGATTGTCAATAACACACTACTATATGGGAAGGGTTCTTCTGTTATTTAATACCCAAGTATTGTGGGGTAAATTAATGATTCTTTCTTCTGTTATCATTCATGATTCTATTCCCATATTTTAGCTGCAACGGCCCCATCAGCATGCCAATTATCATGTCACACAAAAATGTGCTCACCGTTACCAACTATATTCCCCAACAAGGGCCTAGCTTCACTCCTCAAATAAAATTAGAATCTTACTCCAACCATAAAACAATCATTATTCATTAGACGTAAGGATTTCCCACAAAGATCTGCCTCTAAGCAAATATCTGTGAACCCAAGCAATGTATTGATATATAACCATGTAAAATCAAATTTCAATAATAAGTTCATAAATACACAAGCTATTCAATGGTTTTAATTATATCAAACCATTCAAATCTAATTTCTTCTTTAAACAAAAATAAGTCATTTCTTAAAGTCATACCAATGCTATACACACATGGAACTATCACTGATATCACATTTATTATATATAATGACAAGGCTAAGATTTCAGTTTAGGGGACCAAGATTAAAGGAAAATATTAAAAGAAAAATTAAGTTAAAAATATTAATTGATAATAATAAGGTAAAACAACAATATTGGTCCATCAAGTTTAAAGCATGCACAATTGGTCCCTCAAATTTTCAAAATAAGCAATATAAGTCCTTTTACTAACTATCTTTAATAATGTTATTTATGTGGCTAATGAAACAATGACTTGGCATTCTATTTCAATGATGTGGCATATTTTTAATTAAAATTTCAAATTAAAATCACATAGATGGACTTACTGGTTAGAAATTTTATTTTTAATTGGCAAGCAGAAGGGAAACAAAGTGTGTTAACTAAGTTTGGCCTGGAAAAAAAATAATTGAAATGACTGAGGATTCATCAAATATTGCAAAGGCATTGTTCTTCAAAACTCTAAGCATTTTCCCTTTCTTAGATCCTTATATGAGGGATATCAGCTTTAGGACAATTTTCCATTTCATCACTGATAAGTCTTGATTTCACAATCCCATCTCAAGACTTCTCAAATTAAACCAAGCCATCTACATAAAAAATTAACCAATTTGACAAGAAGAGAAATCGCATAACCAGCCTAAGGCTGGCTAGTTAGTGCTTTAGACAGAGCCCGTCTAATCTCATGCTTGAAATCTTATGCTCCCTTGCACCACTTAATATACTTGATAAATTGATAAAGTAGGATCTTAGACCAAAGATGTTTACGGTAGAGAACCTTTTGCTGATATATATTCAGTTGACAAGTCTTATTATTTTTGAGGCAGAGGCCACCGTCTCCAGCAGAGGGCCGTGATGTCACCGGTGGCTAGGGCTTGATCTTCCCTCTCTCCCCTTCTCTCTCTCTCTCTCTCTCTCGTGGCTGGGTGTTCACAATCTGTAGAAAAGAAAAGAGCTTTTTTTTTTTTTTCAATTTGGTATCGGTTGTAAAAAAATTTTCACACGTGTAATTTTAATTTGTAATTTTTTAATTAAAAATATGTCACATCATTAAAATAAAATGCCAAGTCATTGTTTCATTAGCCACATGAGTAATACTATTAAAGACAGTTTGTAAAAGGACTTATATTACTCATTTTGAAAATTTGAGGGATCAATTGTGCACACAAGGTAAATTTGAGGGACCAATATTGTAATTTTGCCGAATAAAAAAATAGATAAGTAGTGGTTAATCAAAGTAATCAATTTTGTGTTTCATATCATTAAAATAAGGGCAAAACTTAGATACAGTATCTTATATACTGTGCGTTAGGTTCCCTCCCTAAAAATCAGCCATGTGGCTATTTTACATATATTACTAAACGGGCGTTAAAAGTACTACTTTCCGTTAGAATAATCAATTAATCTAGCGTTGAACTTCAACGCTTTCTGTTTGTTCGTTCCCAAGGCGTTCATTGAAGGATTGAAATTAGGAGAGGATGAAGGCCATAATCTTTTTAGCAACACATTCACTAACCCATTTCAACAGGAATACCATCTCTAATTGACTAAAATCACAATACGTCTTGGCACAACCCACAATATACCATTTCCAGCCAACCATAAAGCCTTAATTATACCCAGATATATCATGCCTTGACAAAATCTCAATCCATTATTCAATGTCCTTGCAGAATCTTTGCCTTTTAATTATATTAAATACTTTTTGTAGAATTTTCCAGATTCAAACTCAAGATTATTTTTATAATAAAAAATGGAAGAAGAAGAAGAAACCAGGGGAAAAATTAACCTGAAATTGATGGAAGACCAGATTTTTTTTTTTCCATCCCCTCACACCACGCAGTATAGTTCCACAATAACATCTGAAATTCTCACAACCAGTAAATCCTGCAAATTCGAGTCTTTTGACAGCAAAATCCCTAAACCCATCCTTGCCCTTCATACCCACACAAATCCCAAATCCATCAATGAAAGCCTTGGAGTTCCACCTCCCATTCGAATTCCAAGCCCACCACTACTCCTATAAGAGTAATCCCACCAAAAGTGCATGATTTCTATTCAAGAAGGCATGGGTGCGTAATTACCAGCAAAAGAGAGAAGAGGGACTGAACAGAGAGCGAAGAGAAGGGGTAGCTTGTTTTGAGCCAAGCGTTTGAGTTTAACGTCCGTTTACTAATATATGTAAAATAGCCACATGGCGGATTTTCAGGGAGGGAACCTAATGCATAGTATATAAGTTACTGTATCTAAGTTTTGTCCTTAAAATAACAATCAAAGTAAGAGATTAATTTAACTACATAAAATTTAAACATCTAATATGATTATTTAAAATAAATAAAATAAATAAATCAATGTCAAAATGTTAGAAGTATAGTTTATATATATAGAAAAAAATTAAAAAAAATATAATATACATGCAAAGTTGTACACACATATCAGTGCCTTAATTGTTTTTTTTTTTTTTTTTTTTAATATTTAAAATGAAGCATTCTTTCTCTATTGTTATGAATATATAAATTTTGGGTTTATAGCAAAAATTCAAAATTTAAAATTGTGAAAATGTCAAAAGATTAATTTTTTTATAAAAAAATTAAAGAAAGATTTAGGATTTTTTTGCCTGCTCACAGCTAACTAATGAGAATGGTGAAATTGAGATAAGGGACACTTGAGATAAGTTTTTCGAGAAGACATAATGGAACAAAATTGGCCTGGACTTTCTTTGGAATGGGAAGTAATTTTTGAGAAATATTATATCCATAATATTTTCACAATAAATAATAAATAGTACATTATTATTGGTTCTAATTAAAAATTTATTATTCAAATTACTCTTTTGCCCACTAGTAATAGTCAATAATAACATTTTATTTATGATTTGTTATGAAAATATTATAAATATAACATTTCTTTAACTTTTTAAAACCTTTTTTTAGTGTTAGTAGCTGGATGTTTCCTTTAAAGTAGGGAAGAGTAGGGTGTGCCATTTTGTATTTTTTTGCCATAATTGGTTACCTCAACCCTTGTGAAAAGGTTTTTGTTAACGAATACTCATGTACATTTGCTAAGATGCTTCAAAGGAATTTCCCCTTCTTGATAAAACAAGAACAAATAAACAAATGCCCTTTAAGCTGTAGTATTTTTTTGGAGAATCTGATGTAGAATTAGTTGATATATATGGGTATTTCTGGTGTTGACTTTGTAATTTGCATAACCCATGTGCATATTATAAGTACCAACATCAAGCCCCCATCACTCTTTCTGCCGCATAAAAGGGGGGCAAAAGGGTCATTTCAGGTAAGCCAGAATGATTAAAATTGGGGCAAAATGGTCTTTTCATGATAACCACCACAGGAAGAACCAAACTGCTATACACTACCGAACAGTCAAGACATTACATACTTGAGTTTTCCATTCATTCCTCAAGGTCAAAAGCTTTCCGTGAAGTGAAAGACCTCCGTTAGCTTCTTCTTTTCCTTTAACTTAAAAAGGGTCCCTTTCTACAGGTACGTGTTTCTCCTTTTAATATTTATTTTCATCAAAGTTCTTATCTTTGTCTTTGCAAGAAAATCTTCAACTTTTATATATGGTATGCCTATATTCTTTGATCAATCTAAGTTTTTTTTTGTTTTTTCATTAAAGAGACATAGTGATATATGAAATTGTTGAGAATCATGGGATTATTTTATTTGTTGTTATTTATTTGCTGTTGTATGGTTTGCAATTTGATTTGTTGTTGTTAGTTTAAGCTTCTGCTTTTCAGAAAATCTTGTGAAGTACTTGGTGAAGTTTTCAAGGGAGGGGTTTTTAATTTTTGGGGGTGGGGGGGGGGGGGGGGGTTGGTGTTAATTTTAAGATGTAAAAAGTGGAGAATTATGAGGTTGATTCATTTACTTTTGATGGGTTTGGATTTGTGTTGGCAATTGAGTTCCTTAAACCTTGTTGCAAAAATTCTATATCTGGGTTTTGTAATAAGTCATCATGGAAAATTTTGGGTTCCTTTTCGTTTGATTTGTGGGGGCATGGTAGATCTTGTCAAATGAACTACTTGATTTAATGTAATTTGATTTTGATAGTGCAAGAAATATAGTAGGGTCATGGAAGGGGCAAAAAGAATAATGATTATGCACAAATAGATTGTATGTGGAGATGGGTTTGGGGAAGAATGGGAAGGGGAGGGGGGGATTTGCATAGCTGATGGAACAATTTAGTTTGAGTTAGATTTTTCTTGTGTGTTCTTGACTTCTTGGTCTAACTATGTAACAGCCAAGCATACAACTGGATTTCAGCATTAATGTTTAGGGAATAGTCAGGTAGTGAGATTTTTGAATCCCGTGTGTTTATTTGATGCATTTTTGGAGTATAGATTTTTTATTATCAATGCTGAGGTATGATCGAAAGAATCAATGAAGTAGCTAGAATTTTCATCATTTTTTATGATCTGATTCCATCCATCTAACAACAGTATCTTCTTTTGATTCCCTTTAGCACCTGCACCACTCCCTCAAGAGTGGCTATCACTAAACATAGTACCTTTCATGTTTTTTGAGTCACTTTCATTAATCTTATTTTTGCATTGCCAGCCTCATGAGAAGAATTGCTATCATGAGAGTGCATCAGTTGAAAGACTTTTTGCAACTCTTGTCAACTTATGATTTTTACAACATTTTTTCAGATATATATTTCCTTTATAAGGAATTAAAGTCTTTGAACAGAATACCTTTATAGAAAAGAAATAGTGCCTTATAGTCATACAATTGTCACACTCTGTTAAGCGGAAAACTAGGACTCTGTTTCACAGCTAGTTCTCTCTCTGCTTGTGCCTGGGGTGCTGATAAAGCATATATATGAAAAGAAAAGAATCCATACTCCAGCTTTATTTTTTATTGTAGTTATAAGGGGAGAAATAATTATCTGTCACTATCATAGAGGGTTCTCAGAAAGTGTAGCAAATGAAGAAATACTAATTTTCTTATGCCTATATGAAGTTATTGTTTAATGATTGGTTATCCATTACCCTCCCCTCTCTTATATTTGTTTTGCACTGTCTTCTAGAACGTTAAGTTATTGCTTCATGGATGATGGTCTTGGGAAGATAAAGGTTATCTCAAATCACTTTAAAGCTTCAACATCTAGAGCGGATTCTCATGCAAGCTTAACTTCGTCTGTTTCGCAACCGCAAATTGATGATTCTTCGAGGTACTCTAATTTATTTTTGGAAAAAAGAAGTGTTAGAAACTAGGAACAAGGTTTAGAGATTTTAAATTTAGAAACTAAGAACAAGGAGTATAATTTATTTTTTCTTTATCTGATTTAGCATAGATCTAGTAGCTGGACTCGAAGAAAATTAAGAAGTGCTGCTTACATGTTGAATTTGTTTACTTTACGAAGGATGCCATGGTCTTCTAGCAATGATGGTCAAGAAAAGGTTGATCGAACAGCTTGTTAATAGTTTCCAATTGATAAAGGTGACGTTTCAATGAATATTGACCACCAAAATTTCTGGTTGCAGGTTGTGCTGTCTGCTTTAGAAGTAGAATCACTCAAGTCAGAACTTGCTGATTTAGAAGAGAGGGAAGCTCACTTGAAAGCTCAGTAAGAAAGAATTGATGCTTGAGTTTGGGTCAAACGGGTTGGTTGGGGTTAGGATAGGTCTTTATGTTCTAATGTGGCCAAGAAAATGAAACTTATACACAAGTTAATTTGCTTTTTGGAGTCTTACTTTACTTTGCTTGTTCTTTCAATGTGTCAGAGCTCATAATCACATCCACACAACCTAAAGATTATGTGATTCTCACTTATCCAAAAAAAAAAAAAAAAATTATGTGATTCTTACGAGTTTGAGTGATATGTATATATTCGTAACTGCTTCTACTTCAAGTAAAGAAGAAATTTATTTGTTTCTTACCATCATCTTTTCATAGTGAAATAGACAATAGGTTGCAATTTTTCTATTTTCTTTGTATTAACAATAAAATTTTCCTAACATATGCAGGTTGGAAAATGTTGATCAGATTTTGCGGTCTGCTCGTCTGTCTGGTTATTTGTACATTCGAACTGTAGTGACTTTTTTTCACATCACAAATGTGTTTTTGCATCTGTTCGTGCTGTATAATTTTGTGCACCTCACCAGCTTAATTAATGGTTTTCCTACAGAGATGGGCAGTACTACCAGGAGAACCTCCCCCTTTGGATGATACGGATGTTGATGACTGGCTTCCTCGCTTTGTTGTCTTTCAAGGAACATGCCTTTTCTTCTACTTATTGTCAACAGGTAATTGATTTTTTTTTTTTTTTTAATTTTTATTGGTATTCCCTTTTTTCTTTACTTTTTGTATTCCTGGTAATTGGTTGTCCTGTATGTTATAGTAATGAAAGTAAGTGGCATCGAGGTTTCTCTGTTCTGGTTTCGATATGACAGGGCCACGATACTTCATGTCCAATGACTTTGCAAAATTTGTATTTCATAGAGTGGGCCACCATTAAGATACTATAGCATTGGAGAACCTCAATGGTTTATATAAGATATAATAACATTGAAAACCTCCTATTTTCAGAAAGATGTTATATAAGATTTTTTTTTTTTTTTTTTTTAACCATCATAACTTGCTGAACAGAAATTATGCTCTATATATTTGTTACTTCAGCTCTTAGTTGCACCACTTGTTTTGGTGATGCATAAGGGTATCATTCACTGTTGTCCAATTTAAGTTTGAAAGCAAAACAAGGGTCCTTATATAATATTGTTAGGGTTATCCAATATGATCTAATATGATAAATTTTTAGCTAAGCAATGATTAGCCTTAAATGGGATATCAAATTGGAGTCTGCAGTTGATAAGACAGGGCTCTGTTTCAAACCTAAAATAGTAATGTTAATGTTAAAATTAAGTCCAGAACTATTTTTAATTTTCTTCCTAATGAGCTCAAAGAACTTTTATGCAGATCTGAGCCCTCAAGACTCCACCCTCCTGCTTGACATTGTTGAAATAGGTCCTCTGCCAAGCTTTAAACGAGAAGATGAGGAGACACACTATGCTTTTTATATCCTAACTCGCCTCGGACTGCGATATGAATGCTCAAGTAGTTCTAAGATTCAGGTATGTATAGTAATTTGAGTAAGTCTGGCACTTTGTTATTTGCTTCGCTGAATTGACTGTTACTTTAGTATCATCTATACTTATTGTCCACACAATTTCTATAAATGGTTTGAGGTCTGTAAGGCGTATTTTCCTTTAATCTCTTGAGTACTTGGATATTATTTGGTAGGGTAAGTTTTAACATATGTAAATCTTGTAAGTGATAAGCACACAGTTGCTAACATATATCTATTCCAATTGGCAAGCTACGTAGAAGATAAACAAGCTTTTGGAAAACTTGGGTAGGTTTCTGTTACAGTTGTTGCAGTCTTGCAGATGATTTAGACAACTGTATCCTAGTCTTGATAGTAATGTTAATGTTAACAATTTGTTCATAATAAAGTGATCAGGAATGCTAGGGAGGGGGCATAGCGGTTAATAGGTCTAGAGTTACAAAACATGGTTATGTGTGTTGCATACGCACTGATATTCTTGCATCGATATGATCATACTGGTAGACTTGCATTTACATGATCCATCATACAGAATTGTGATTACAGAAATATTTTTGCCCTTTTGTTTCATTTTATGTATATAAGTAGTTGCATATGAATAACCAATGACATTTTCCACCACAATCTGAATATCATGAAAAATTGGTTTGTCATTTGTGAGGATAGGTTATCAGGATTGTGTTTTATGGAATTATGTTGAAGCCCATCGATTGAGCGACTAAGAAAGAACTCCTGTTATATTAAAAATTGAATAATGGATTACCTTTTGCAGAGTGGCATATTCATGGTGCATCTTGCAAATTTTACTTTAATGATTTTCTTTTTTTTTACTTCCCCCCACCCCCTTTTCCCATTTCAGGTGGAGTCTTGGTTGTCTGCATTACAAACTGACTGTAAATTGGGATCTGAAGCAACAGCGCCCAATGGCTTGATGTAAAAATAATTTAGGCATTGGTAGCAGTAAGTTGTATATAGATAGAAATTCATTTTATACCTCTAATTAATATAAAATTGGATGTAATGTCTTGAAATTTACACATTAATTTGTCTGTACATAAGATACAGTCCATTTGAATAGTTATTTTGAATTTCTGACAATTTTCCAGAAGTTTTAACAAAAGTGAATTGACATTGAATCTAATAGGTCTGGACTGACCTTTCTTACTACCATGCAATCAACTGTAATGATCTTATGTAATAAATATATATTCAAAACTTTTCTGCATATGACACAAGGAATGGGACTGGACTTGGTGATTGGTGTCAGGTCTTCTCTTTGTTAGATGTGCTGTTGCATTTTCAGTTTTAAGCTCTGTTACTTGTACAACAACTAAGCATTTGTCCAAAAATTTTGGGTTGGCTATAAGCCCTCAACTGAGAGTAGTCTAAACTCTAAAAAGACTCGGGTGCATGCACTTTGGATATTTGAGTCAATCGGGATTCAAAGCACCTGCGTGGCTTCTAATTACTAATATAAATTTCTAGTTGCATACTTGCATGTATTTATTTCTTCCTCACTGAGACACCCTTGTCATAGCTTGAGCACATAAATTAAATGAAAGTTAAACTAATAATTTGATCCTCCAACTATTGGATTAATTTCAATTGTGTTATTATGCGACTATTAATTGTGTCATTGTAATTCCTCATCTTTCAAAAAATCAATTTTATCCTTAACTCCCTTCTTTGGTAAAATCTTCAAAAGATTTTCTGTCATTGGTGTTGATTAAAGTAAATTAAATAATTATGAAGTTTGCATATTATATGTGTGTTTTATTTGCCAAATCAGATAATCGTGTTAAGAATTTTGACGAAAGGAAACCCAAACAAGAAGAAAGTGACTTGGTTTTGAAATTGAGAGATGACATTGACACAATTTATATTGAAGGGACCAAATTAATACAACTAATAATTAAAGGACCAATTTGATGCATTCCTAGTTGTTGAAAGATCAAACTAGTTATTTAATCACAAATGAAATAAAACAAATGCTACATTCCGCCAAAAAAATAAAAATAAAAAGGGAAATGAGACAAGGGAATATTAGTAACAATATTGAGAGACAAATGAAAAGAGTAAAAGAAATGCAAAGCATCACCAATATTAGTACAGAAAACCCTTTCTATATATAATAGCTAAAACTGAGAAAAAATTGAATTACATTTCAAATTGGAATTCAATTAGAATCTAATTTTGCGCTATGTGTTTCGTCTAATCTAATCTTTTAAATTTTTGTGTCAAGTGAGTAAAATTAGATTTTAATTAGAGTTTAATTTTGTGCCACGTGTCCCATCTAATCTATCTTTTTTATTTTTTATTTTATTTATTTTTTATTTTTTATTTTTTATTTTTACTTTTGTACCAAGTGAGTTAGTTCAATGTAGAAAATGATGAGTCCAATATAAGTAAACCTAGGTAAAACCAAAGCTTAGAGAAAATTTGATTAGAATCAAAATTAGATTTTGTCTTTATTAGCTTTTCATACAAATTAAATTGTTTAGATTTTTCCTGTTATTTTTTTTAAAAAACTAATGAGTATATTTTTTATATTGTTTATATTTAGATATTTTGTATGTGAAGATTTTGAATGTAATAAACTGTAATTGAGCTAAACAATCTCATGCATCTATCTCCATTCCCCAAGTCTACAAAGCCGTGTCCTAAATTATTTCATACTAAAATGATTTATAATTAAGCTTTTACTATGGTTTTAAAAACCAGTACGATCAAAGAATCAAAAAAAGGACTGATACTATTGAATTAATTTATTCTTTTATTTTGTGCTGTATTTAGTAGAATTTCATGAATAGTGATAGTGAATTAATATCGTATATGTAGTATCCAATAGTGATTTTCAAAATTATATACATGACAGCAATATAATGAGAAACTTGGCATAACCAATATAATTAAATTTGAAAGGAAAAATCATTTTAATAGCTCCAAATGTCCTATATATTTAATAACTCAAACTAATATCAATAACACCATTATAATTCATTATTCTTGTGCATAAACACGAATTACATACTATTTTTTTAAAAAGGATGGAACTAACATTATTCAGTATTTGTTAAAAAATACTTAGTATTTAAAAAAAAGAAAATTATCCAGCAGCAGTAGAGTACAAATAGTAGGTGGATCAAAGGAGAGCATGGTCGCCAAAAGGTATAGCAATTCATCCAAAATGACAAAAGGCTCCTGTGAATAAGGTCTAGCACATCCACATACTTACTAGCTTCCCGGTAAGAATGACGTATTTGAGTATTTCAAAAGCTTTGAACTAATTTCTATCTTTTCTCTAAAAAAAAAAAAGCATTGAACTAATAATAACAATAATAATAACTAGTCGCAAACCCGTACTACGCACGGGAATCTACCTATTTGTGTAGCCAACTAAAATAATTTTTATAAAATCCTAACTTGATTATAAAACTATGCCATCACATAAATTACTCTGGTCTTTTATGTTTAAATTTGATAATGTGAGAAATAAAGTCTGATTAGTATGTGTAAACTTTAGGCAATGAAAATGTTATTTGGGATGTGTAAAGTTTATAGGGGAGATGTATATCCATAAGTGTACTCATTATTACAACCTTATCCCATAAACTCTACAAGCACTCTAAAGTCCTATATATATGTGAGATTTCTTTACTGTTATTGTACACATCTAAGACAGATCAAAAGAGTTGTGGATTTGACGACCACTTGAATATAAGAGTTTATCAATATATATTTCTTGTTTCTTTTACTCTGTTTTATATATATTTCCATCATTTCACAACACGTTATCAGCACAAGTCTCTACCCAATTTCAAAAGTAAGTTATAATCCTATTGTTCTTGAAACATCAAAGGTTATTTGTGTTGTCATCTTAACTTATTGTAAGTTAGTATTTATCCTATCTCTTTGTTATTACATTTTATGCTTATAATTTTAGTGATTTTTAATTGATTAAACAAAATTTATGGATCTCACGTTATGTCTATATATATATATATATATTGTTAAAATGATTAGTGATAAACCAACTCAATTATAAGATATATGTAACGTATATTGATAAATTTTGAATATGTATGTATTGTTTCATTACAATCAACTTTTGAATATGCATGTGTAGTATTGTTCATTAAAATTGTGAATGAAAAAAAAAATAGTTATTTAATTTCTTTTGTAATTATATATTTTAGGCAATCATTTCTTATTATGGATCCTTGATACTAAGATTTCATCTGGAAGCAAAGAATCTTGATGAGATCTATGTTGATGTAATAAATCCTAAAGATATTATTATGGATGGCAATAGAGTATCCTAGAAGGATCGTTCAAAATAAATAATTTTTATTTGTTATTATTTACATAAAAACTAAGTACTTTACTATAAAAGACCCCTTAGGAGAATTACAAGTTTTAGAAGAACTTGATCATCCTAAAAGCTTAGTATGACTAAAGTTGTAATAAACTAAAGGTGCAAGTGAATTAATCTGGCACTTTAAAATTAGCCCTCAATTAAAATTTTATAATAGAAAACACATATATCATATTTTGAATGTGCTCCTACAGTAGCAGCAATATTGAATGTATATGTTTATAAAGTGGTATGAACTAATGTTTTATCTTCTAGTGGCTGAACAAAATAATGAGTTGTTGTAAAAACCATCAAAGGGCCATGAAATTAAGTGTTATAGGTGTGGTATGTAAGGTCATTGGTCACGTACCTGTCGTACTCCTAAACATTTGGTAGATTTGTACCAAGCCTCCATAAAAGAAAAGGAAAAGGGAATTGAAACGAATTTTGCTAAACATAATGATCCTAAAGATCCCATGAATTATCTTGACCTTTCAAATGGAGTGGATATGACTCATCTTGATGTCTCTGATTTCTTTGAGGATGTTGATGGAAAATTTGATAATTTGATTGGTGATAGAAATGTCGATACCAATTAATTATTTTCTTTTATTATATTATCGTATTCTAATAAGCATGATTGGTGAAGGAAATGTTCATACCAATTAATTATTTTTCTTTCATTATATTATGGCATTGAAATAAATATTTTTATTTTGATATTTTTTATTTATATTTAAAGTAATGAACTTTAATTTATGTTTTGCATATGTGAATATGCATAGGTCATACTAGTAAAATCAATTCAAAGATGAATAGAGAAGATTTTTGTCTAACAGACAGTGCAACAACTCATACGATCCTTAAAGATAAAAAATATTTTCAATTTTTAAAATTATGTAAAGCCAATATCAATACCATATTAGGTTCATCGAACTTAATGGAAGGCTCTTGAAGAGCGATTATCATATTGCCAAAGGGCACAACATTTTGTATTGATGATGCTTTGTATTCTTCTAAATCAAGTAGAAATTTACTTAGCTTTAAGGATATATGTCATAATGGTTACCATATTGAAACCAATAATGAAAGTAGTGAAGAATTTCTTTATATTACTTCAATAGTATTGGGCCAGAAGCTCATATTAGAAAAACTTCATATTTTCTCTTTTGAGTTATATTATACTACAATGAGAACAGTTGAAACAAATGTTGCAATACACCAGAAGTGTTCGGACCCAAAGGTTTTTATGCTTTGGCATGATTGTTTTGGACATCTAGGATCAATAATGATGCGTCGAATTATTGAAAACTCTCACAAACATCCCTTAAAGAACTAGAAGATTCTTTTACCTAGTGATTATCCATGTAGTGCATGTTCTCAAGCTAAATTAATTACCAAACCATCACATTCAAAGATTGTTGTTGAATGTCCATTTTTCTTGGAAAGAATTCAATGTGATATCTATGGACCAATACACCCACCTTGTGGTCCATTCAAGTATTTTATGGTTTTAATTGATGCATCTACTAGGTGGTCACATGTATGTCTACTTTCTACTAGAAATGTTGCATTTGCTAGGCTTCTTGCTCAATTAATTAGGTTGCGAGCACAATTTCCTAATTATCCAGTTAGGAAAATTCGTTTAGATAATGCTGATGAATTCACATCTCAAGCTTTTGATAACTATTGCATGTCACTTGGAATTAATGTTGAACATCTTGTTACCCATACACATACTCAAAATGGTTTAGCTAAATAACTTATCAAGAGACTTTAAATTATTGCTCGACCTTTACTTATGAAATCAAAATTACCAATTTCTGCTTGAAGTTGTGCTATTTTACATTCTACATCATTAGTTCGCATTAGGCTAACTACCTATCATAATTCTTACCATTGCAATTTGTACTTGGCCAACAACCAAATATTTTTCACTTGCGCACATTTGGTTGTGTTGTATATGTATCTATTGCACCCGCACAACGCACTAAGATGGGTCCTCAACGTAGACTTGGAATTTATACAGGTTTTGATTCCCCATCTATCATTAGATATCTTGAACCTCTAACAGATGATGTTTTTAAGGCACGTTTTAAGGATTGTCATTTTAATGAAACAATTTTCCCACCACTAGGGGGAGAAAAGTCATTGCCTGAAGCATGACATGAGAGTACTTGGAATGTTTCGACGTTATCTTATCTTAATCATCATACAAATCAATGTGAACTGGAAGTTCAAAGAATTATTCATTTGCAAGGAATTGCAAATCAATTACCGGTTGTATTCATCGATAATAAGAAAATAGTGAAATCTCACATTCTAGCTGCTAATACTCCAGCACAGATTTAAATCCCTATAGGACAATTAGTTAATACAGCAGCAAATGAATCAAAGCCACACCTGAAGCATGGAAGACCTATCGGTGTTAAAGATAAAATTCCTCGGAAGAGAAAAGTACAAGAAACACAAGTTCAGCTTATAAAGAGGTTATACCCAGGAAATAGGTCATTGAAATAATTGATTTATCCAAAACTTATGAACAAAAATCTCTTGAAAAAAAACCTCTTGAATAGTTATCCCCTGAAGAGGATCAGGTACCTGAAAATAACGAGATCTCGATACATTATGTACATACAGGAGAAGTATGGGATAGAAATAAAATTGTTGTCAACAACATATTTTCCTATAAAGTTGCCCTTGATATTACCAGAAGTAAAGATAATGAATATGAACCACAAATCATTGATCAAATGTCAATGTAGAAATGATTGGCTAATGTGAAAAGAGGCGATTCAAGCATAATTAAATTCACTAAGTAAACGAGAAGTTTTTGGACCTGTAGTCCGAACACCTGAAGGTGTAATGCTTGTTGGATACAAATGAGTATTTGTATGTAAACGAAATGAGAAAAATGAAATTATAAGGTATAAAGCACGACTTGTAGCACAAGGTTTCTCGCAGAGACCTGGTATTGATTATGAAGAAACATATGCTCCTGTAATAGATGCAATTACATTCAGATTTTTGATTAGCTTCGTATCAAAAGAAAATTTGGATATGTAATTAATGGATGTTGTTCAAGATATCTATATGGATCATTAGATAATGATATCTACATGAAAATCCCTAAAGGATATAAAATGTCTGAAACATATAATCCTACATCTCGAAGTATATATTCTATCAAGCTACAAAGATCCTTATATTGGTTATAACAATCCAGACGCATGTGGTATAATTGCCTTAGTGAATATCTTTTGAAAGAAGGATTTAAGAATAATCCAATTTGGTCATGCGTTTTTATCAAAAAATCAGAATCTGGATTTGTTATTGTTGCAGTATATGTTGATGATTTAAATCTTGTAGGGACTCTAGAAGAGTTAACAAAAATAGCAAATTGTTTAGAGAATGAATTTGAGATGAAAGATCTTGGTAAGACAAAATTTTGTCTTGACCTGCAAATTGAACATCTTCCAAAGGGAAATCTTGTTCATCAATCAACATACACAGAAAAAGTCTTGAAGCAATTTTACAAGGATAAAGCTCATCCTTTGAGCACTCCAATGGTGGGTCGGTCACTTGATGTCAAGAAAGATCCATTTCGACCACAAAAAGATGATGAAGAAACTCTTGGTCTTGAAGTATCATATCTTAGTGCAATTGATGTTTTGATGTATCTTGCAAATTATACATGACCAGATATAACATTTGCAGTTAACTTACTAGCAAGGTATAGTTCTACACGAACTCGAAGACATTGGAATGGAATTAAGCATATTTTACGTTATCTTTGTGGGACGACTGATTTGGGATTATTTTATCCAAATGGATCAAAACCACAGTTAGTTGGATATGCTGATGCAGGTTACCTTTCTGATCCACACAAAGGCCGATCACAAACATGATATTTATTTGCTTATGGAAATACTGCTATTTCATGGAGATCTGTTAAGCAAACAATTTCTGCTACTTCCTCAAATCATGCAAAGATGATCGCAATTCATGAAGCAAGTCTTGAATGTGCTTGGTTGAGATCGGTAATTCAATATATTCGTGAGAACTGTGGATTATCATCAATCAAAAATAGTCCAACAATATTATATGAAGATAATGCCGCTTGTATCACTCAAATTAGAGGAGGCTATATCAAGGGTGATAGAACCAAGCATATTGCACCAAAATTATTTTATACACATGAGCTCCAAAAGAGTGGTGATATTGATGTCAAGTAGATACGATCATGTGATAATTTGGCTGATATGTTCACTAAGCCATTACCAACTGCGACTTTTAAGAAGATGGTGCACAACATTGACATGTGTCAACTTAAGGATATTTTTACTGTGAACAATGGAAATTCTATGTACTCATGAGGGGGGAGTAAATTTTCTAAAGGATGTGTACTGATTGTACTCTTTTTCCTTCGCTAAGGTTTTTTCCCACTGGGTTTCCTTTTGCAAGGTTTCAATGAGACAATCTTAAGGCACTAGAAGTTATACAAGAATATTGTACTCTTTTTCCTCAGCCAAATTTTTTTTTCCCATAGGGTTTTTATTTGGTAAGGTTTTAATGAGGCATATTCTTAGAAAGTGGTCATCCAAGGGGAAGTGTTAGAAATAAAGTCTGATTGGAATGTGTAAACTTTGGGCAATGAAAAGGTTATTTGGGATGTGTAAAGTCTATATGGGAGATGTATATCCATAAGTGTACTCATTATTACAACCTTATCCCTTAAACTCTACAAGCATTCTAAGGTCCTATATATATGTGAGATTTCTTTACTGTTATTGTACACATCTAAGCGAGATCAAAAGAATTGTGTATGACCACTTGAATATAAGAGTTTATCAATATATATTTCTTGTTTCTTTTACTTTGTTTTATATATATTTCCATCATTTCACAATAGATAAAGAATTCATTGCTTGAATGTGCAATGGCTTGCAAAAAATTTGCTAGACATTTTTAGATATTGCAAAAAAAAAAAAAAAAAAAAAAAGATATAAAAACTTCCAAAATGCCAAAAAATATTAAAGAATCAAAAGATTCATTGTCTAGAAATTATTGAAACAAAACAATATATATATATATATATATGTGTGTGTGTGTGTGTGTGTGTGTTTGTGTGTGTGACTACACAATAGAGAAATATAAGAGAAAAATGTGTTATCTTCAAAAGAATGATATATGGTTATAATGGTTAAAATCTGCCAAATTGTTTTAGATATTACCACAAAAAAAAAAAAAAAAAAAAACCAAAAATATCAATGTTAAAACTTCTAAAATGACAAAAAAAAAAAAATATATTAAAGAATCAAAATAGTCAAAACCTACAAATTATAGAAACAACATAAAAAAATGTGACTATAGTGTTACCTTTAAAAGAAATAATTCATCACTATAGTTATGGAAATCTATCAAATAATTTTAATATTGCAAAATAATATCTCAAAAATTCATGTGTTAAAACTTCTGAAATACCAAAAAATATTAAAGAATTAAACTTAAACAATTAAATAAATGTTCTAAGGCATCCTATAAACAAAGAGACAATCTTATACTGATGTAGCCTATAATAAGATTCACAAGTAATAGAGATAACGATGATTTAAAACATGATCCCACAAAGAGCTTTTGAACCTTCCACCGCAAAGAGCTTTTAAGCCATTGTGTTATGAATGCACCTTCAACTTATTTGTATTAATAAGAATCTTGAAAGTAATGTTTGGTATGTCAAAACTCAAAGAGTCCATCAAAAGATGGATTTCAGTAATAGGAAGAACTACCCTTCCATAGCTTTGTATATTTTTCGTTGACAATACAATGTAGCTAAACAATAACTTAACAAAAGACGGCCATACATATAAATATAAGACATTGACCAATCTTTATAAAAAGATGTCAGTTTCAATATTCACTTCGTGGTGAGGGTCCTCAAACATGATCTTCTTCGTAAATAGTTTTTGGGTTTTAGGTCTTCTACACAAGCAGTTCTTAAATAGGAGGTAGTAGAGGCGGTGGGAGAGTGTTATTGTATTTGGCTAGAACTCTAATTTGCATTAGGGGTTATTTTTGTTATAGAATTTTCAAGCTCTTGAAACATATATCTAATAGAGTTTTACTTAAACTAAACTATTATAAAATTTGATAAGATAATTACATGTTGAAGAGAAATAATAAATATATAAGATATAAAACCTAAAATAAAAAGAAAAGGAAAATAGTGATGATGTGAAAAATTGTGAGAGTTTCAGAGGTTTTAGTTATATATATATATATTGTTAGGTTCTAAAAACTTAGGATTTAATGTATTTAGAATTCTAATGTGTATTGTTGGCAAACCATAATCAAAATAGGTTGTTTAATTTTGTTTAGAATTGCTTAAAGTTGTGTTGTTTATGTAAAGTTGGAATCAAGTTGATGCAGAATTTAATGTGCATCTCGGCCTGACTCGATTGATCGAAGCTTAGGCTCGATCAATTGAAAATTGGGTAGATGCATTTTTTTTTGCAGAATTTTCAACTCAGCCCTAACTCCTAAAACGTTTAGGGTTTTATGTTTTTGCCCTAGGTATATAAGGCAAACTCTAGCCACATTTTAGAGGTTGCTCATATTGCTGTTTGTGTGAATCTCTTGTGAGATCTGTGAGAAACTTTCCTTCACACAAACTTAGGATTATTAAGGAGGAGATTTCTTCAAGAACTTGATGATCATTCAGTTTCTGCTATAAGAGCTTAAAGATACACAAGTGGGAGTGCTTGTACTTGCTGGAGAATCCAGGAAAGAAGAGTCCGTGGTCTCGGAGCTTGCACGTGATCGTGTTAGTAAGTTTCTACTGGTGGGTAGCAATAAGATGTTAGTGGTCTAAGTCTTATTGTAAAACTTCAATTCTTTCTATAGTGGATTCAAGTTTATCTTAAGAACAGGTAGATTAAATCATTCCCAAGTTTTTTACCGGTTTTGTTTTCCTGGGTCATCATATCATTGTGTTATTTATCTTTCCGCTGCTATATATGATATGATTATATGATTGTGTTAACCTAGATCTGAAATTTGGACTAAGTAATAACTTGGCTTATTAACTAGGTTAATCCGGTTGTGTTTTAAAGGGTCTAAAAATATACAAGTGATATCAGAGTGGGTAGCTCTCTGTTTGTAGATCTTTTGATCTCTAAGCTGATCCTTGATCCCTGTTGTCATGGAATATGGACACTCTCTAGTTATTCCTCTTCACTTTGATGGGAATAATTATACTTATTGGAAAGTAAGGATGAAAGTATTCTTGAAATCTATAGATGAGAGAGTCTGGAACTTCGTTGAGTATGGATGGGAGAAGGCTACTACTCCTGAAAGTGAGTGGCAAACTTCTCAAAAAGAAATAACTAGGTTCAATAGCAAAGTTATGAATGCTATCTTTAAGACCGTTTCTATGGAGGAATTTAAGAAAATCTCTAATGTAGAGGTGGCTCACACTACTTGAAAAATCCTCCAGACTGTGCATGAAGGCATAAAGGCTGTCAAAATAAATAAGTTGCAGCAATTAACTTCTAAGTTTGAGAGCATTAGAATGTCTAATGATGAATCATTTGATGAATTTTATGCTAAACTGAATGACATTATTAATACTGCATACAACTTTGGTGAAATCTATGATCAACCTAAAATTGTTAGGAAAATTCTTAGATCTTTAACTGAAGATTTTAGACCCAAAGTGACTGGCATAACTGAAAGCAAGGATATGGATTCAATCCCTGTTAATGAACTTGTAGGATCTTTTCAGTCTTATGAGTTGGACCTACCCAACACTAGCAAATCCAAGTCAATGGCTCTTAAGTTAGTTGATGATGTTAAGGTTGGTGGATTTGATACTAAGCTCTCTGCTATAGAGATTACTTACCTTGCCAAGAACTTCAGAAACTTTCTTAGGAACAGTAATAAAAGGGCAAGAGGTACAAACACTGCTGAACCTAGAAACTTTAGGAAGAATAATCCCACTAAGGTTAACAACAATGAAAAACTTAGAGAAAAAGTTGGTCAATATTCAAACAATTCTTTGGGTTCTCAGTGTTTTAGATGTCAAGGGTATAGTCACATGAAATTTAAATGTCCTACATACTTGAGGTCTAAGGGGAAGGTTATGGCTATAACCCTCAGTGATAATAAAGGTTCTGATGATGAGTCCGGATGTGACGAGAATGGAAATTTCATTGCTTTCACTGCTACTACTGTAGTCAATGAAAATGTGTCTATTGAAGAGAACCCTTTTGATAGGGAACTCTTTGAGGATGTAGATCTTCAAGAAACTTACAATAAACTTTGCAAAGTTGCTGCAAAGGATGCTATGAATGTTGAATTAGGCTTAAAGAAAATTGCATCTCTTGAACTTGATAAGAAAAATCTGCTTGTTAAATTGTTTGATGCAAATGAACTTTTGAATAATGTGAAAACTGAGAATATGCTATTGCTTAATAAAGTTAAATCTTTGAAACTTGATTTATCTGTTGCTAGATCCGCTAGTTCTAAACTTGATCATATGTTGAGTATTCAAAAGGCTTCTTTTGACAAATCTGGACTAAGTTTTGTTGAAAGCATCTGTGTCTGCACCAAATTCCACAAACTTTGTTCCTTCTTCTTTCTCTGAACCCCCTGTGAGTGAGGTTGTGAGTGAGACCGCTAGACCTGTAAAGGTCACACCTCTTAAGAAGATTAGGGTTGATCTGAAAGAGACCAAACCTAAGGAGTCTACCCCTTCTAAGGATAAGATGCATGGTAAGCCTATTTAAGTTTGTCATTTTTGTGAAAAATCTAGACACATTTGTCCAAATTGTTACAAGCTGCAAGCAGCTAAGCGAGCAAATAAGCCAAAAGTGCCTGTATCTCAAGCCCAAGATCCTATGTCACTTATTGGTGAATTGGTAAAAGCTCTAAACCTTTATTCCAATCTTGGAGTTGAAAATCACTCTAATGTGAATAAAAACTCCAATGATCGTAGTGCATCTAAAAGGTTTTAGATGCAAAAGGCTTGATTTAATTGAGTCTTTCTGACATAGTCCTTGTACTTCTATGCTCTATCTTTTGTGACATTTGTTCTTTGGTTTTTTTTTTTTGTTTTTTTTTTTTTGTCTCTAGGATTTGCATTGTATAACATTCATGCATTTCATTCTAGGATTGTTTTTGTTTTTTCTTTTCAAGAAAAAATAGAAATAAAAAAATAAAATAAAAAGGGAAGAAAAAGGAAAGTAATTTGTGTTTTGTATTTATTCTCTTGGTTTTTGAAAACAAGACTAGTCAATTTATTTTCACATAACATGTCTTATGTACCTTGTTTAGCTTTGATGAGCTTATTTATTGTACTTTATTAGTTGAAACTTTGTAGTGCATGTTGTGTGAGAAAGATGTGTATGGTTTTTGATCACTTTGTCTTGATCTTAAAGTCACATGTATTTTGACTGTCGGACTTGAACATTTTAAGAAAGGCATAAATAACCATCTCACCACTATTCACTAGCCAATCATGAACATCTTAGTGCATATCATAAGATTTTGTGCTCGAGAAAGTGTAGCACATGCACAAAAAGAACACAAGGCGCAGCCTCGGTTTAATTGCTTAAAATTGGTGTGTACATTACTGGGCTTAAAGCTAAATCATATAAATTAAATTGATGTGTACATTTCCTGGCTTCTAATAAGTTTCTGATAAATTAAAATTTGTGTGTACAATATGAGGCAAAGTCAAGAAACTTACATGATTGCAAGCTTGTGATCTAGGAGATGTGGGAGTTATATGATGTAAATCTTTAGGTGATTGTCTCTTTCAAATTCAGTGTGATGAATTTGTAGACTCTGTGTTTGGATTCTATTCACATATCACCTCACATGTATCTCAAGTTTTTGCTAGTTGCACATACTACACAAGTTACTCTTTGCTAAACTTTATACATGTTATTGTGTGTATTTTGGTCTGACCAGCCAAGTTTGAAAATACTTTGAGTTTTTATGCAAAATAGTTTTATTCTTGAGAATTTAAAGGGAGTTTGTTTGAAAATCTTAATTTTGGAAAAACTGGGCTTAAATCTTGGGTTTTTGAAAAGTATTTCATCTCATACTCATGAATTTTATTCATAACATTCAATGCTTTGAGAAGTATATTCATAAAAATTGCTGTGTTTTTCAAAACTTTTTTTTTTTTTTTTTTCAGAATTTCGATTGATCCAGTCTGTTTTTCGATCAATCAAAATTGCACTTAAAATTTTAGGTGAACCTCTATCTGATTCGATCAATCGAAACTGATTTTTAATCAATCGAAAATTGTGAATCAAGTTTTTGAAAAAACTCAGATTTTGACTTAATCAAAACATCTTTTTCAAAAGTTTTCAACTTTTTCTCTCTCAATCTCTGATTCGGACTAGGCTCCACCTCAATTTTTGTCGTTTTCCTTCGAATTTTTTGCAAGGTTTTCCTCTCCCAAGGCCGGTAAGTCCATTCTACCCCTCCTTTTGCATTTTATTTCATGTTTTCATGCATAAATTCTTGCATTTGTTTGAAATTTTCAGACCCATTCATAATTGGGGATTTTGATGAATCAAGCCATATTTTCTAAAATTAATCACTGGGATTTTGTGCTTTGATGTTATAGAATTGATCTTGATGAGTTAATTTGGTTAATCTTGTGGTTTGTGAGAAATTGAATTTTCTAGGGCTTGTTTTAATCCAATTTGGAGATTTTGTTCAATTGGGTCAAATTTGATGAAATTGGCTTGTTGAATTGGTATAACTGATCATTCTAATTTTTTTTTCTAACCTATATGATGATCAATTGGTCAATTTAAAAAATAAAAATAAAAAATAAAAAAGTGGTTTTTCAAATTTTAGGGTTTTTCTTAGAAACTCTATGCTCAAGCCAAATTTTGTGAATTTGAACGCAATTTGAACTTAGTTTACTGCATTAGGGCATGCATCATAACATTTGACTGTTCATGCATCATATAGATTTTTAATCTATATCTGTTTTTTGCTAACTTGCAGTTTGCCCTTGGTTTTTCCTTTTTGGTTCTGCTTTGTGTCCTTGTCCTTTCCTTAACACCATGCCTAGGAAGACTAGAGCCCATAGGACTCCCTCCACTTCTTCTGAGTCTCCTTCTAGGAGTGAGCTGTTTAAGGATGCCAAAAGTAGAGAGGCCTTTGATAAGTTGAATAGTAAGACGAAAATTTGGGCTGAGCGTTCTGTTCTTCTAGATGAGTTAGATCCTGCCATTAGGGCAAACTTTGAGAGTCGAGGCTAGTTGTCCTTGTTGGAGATAGATCATCCACCTCCGACCGCCCTGATTAGAGAGTTCTATTCAAATCTATCTTGCCACGTCTATGTTTCCAACACCCTTGTTTGGAGTTGGATACAAGGTGTTGAGTTCACCATTACCCCTAGGGTAGTGGCTGAGGCTTTTGGGGTTCCGGTCATTAGGCAGCCCGTCTATCCTTATGAGTAGTCTCCACCCTTAGATGATGTCATGTCATACATCACTGGGTCTTCTATCCAGTGGGGTTTTGATCCTCGGATCACGTCCGTTGAGCTTATTGAGACTACCTATCTTTTTCTTAGGATAGCGTGTCATTCTTTGTGGCCTATCTCTCATCTCCACACCATCCCTACTGAGTGATGTGTGTTTTTATATGCCCTTGTTTTTTGTGCTTCTATTTCTTTCCCTCATATGTTTCTTCATTCTTTGAACGAGATTCATAGGAGTAGCGCTGTTGGTCACGCTCTTGTCTATCCTATTTTCATTCATAGGATTTTGTTGTTTTTAGGTTTAGATGGTTTCCCCACATCTGAGCTCGTACATATTACTGGTCCCATAGGTGCCATTTTCCTTCATCAGAGGGCTGCACATTTGAGACCTCCTCGTGTTGTGTCTTCTGGTGCTGTATCCCCTTCTTCCTCTTCTACAAGTGATGCACAGGCTGAGGCGTCTGGTGCTGCTATTGCTACTAATGTTCCTCCACTGACTACTTCAGATGATTCAAACATCCGATGTATGTTGGATCACATCTTGACCATTCAAGTAGCTCAAGGACAGGTTTTGGTGGATTTGCTCGACGAGGTTCGTGCTTTGCATGCTAAGTTGGCGCATTTCAGACGATCTTCTACACCACCTTCTTTTGATGATGAATTATGATTGCCCTTTGGCATTTCGTCACAAATAGGGGGAGTAGCTTTGGATTAGCTTGTAGAGTTTTTGCCAATAGGGGGAGTTTTTGATTCTTTGGAGCCTGTGGTGATTAGATAATATGTAGGAGTTGCATTTTGTATTTACCTTTTACATTCTGGCTCTAGATGTATTTTTGTTGGGCTATTCATGTTAGGGGGAGATACATTATTAATGTTTCTTGTTTCACTGCTTATTGATTTATATTCATGATCTTATTCATTGATATATGTCTTTATTTTGTGTTTGTGTGAAATCAAGAATTTATTTTGTTTACTTGTATTTTTCCACACATGCGTTTATGTGTTTATGTGTTTTGTTTAGTGTTTAATTTTGTTGCTGTCTACACTTGCAACTAATAGATAGTAGTTAGGATTGGATTTGTTGTAATGAGGGTTTTTTTTTTTTTTTTTTTTTTTTTTTTTTTTTTTTTTTTTGTAAAGGAATTTTTTTTTGTAAACTTTGAGCTTTTAAGTTTGTGTTTTGTCATAGATTGACAAAGGGGGAGTTTGTTAGGTTCTAAAGACTTAGGATTTAATGTATTTAGAACTCTAATGTGTATTGTTGGCAAACCATAATTAAAACAAGTTGTTTAGTCTTGTTTAGACTTGCTCAAAGTTGTGTTGTTTATGTAAAGTTGGAATTGAGCTGATGCAAAATTTAATGTGCATCTCGGCCTGACTCAATTGATCGAAGCTTAGGCTCGATCAATCGAAAATCGAGCAGATGCATTTTTTCTGTAGAATTTCCAACTCAGCCCTAACTCCTAAAACATTTAGGGTTTTATGTTTTTGCCCTAGGTATATAAGGCAAACTCTAGCCATGTTTTAGAGGTTTCTCATATTGCCGTTTGTGTGAATCTCTTGTGAGATCTGTGTGGAGCTTTCCTTCACATAAACTTAGGATTATCAAGGAGGAGATTTCTTCAAGAACTTGATGATCATTCAGTTGCTGCCATAAGAGCTTAAAGATACACAAGCGGGAGTACTTGTACTTGCTAGAGAATCCAAGAAAGAAGGAGTTCGTGGTCTTAAAGTTTACACGTGGTTGTGTCAGTAAGTTTCTACTGGTGGGTAGCAATAAGATGTTAGTGGTCTAAGTCTTATTGTAAAACTTCAATTCTTTCTATAGTGGATTCAAGTTTACCTTGAGGATAGCTAGGTTAAATCCTCCCCAAGTTTTTTACCGGTTTGGTTTTCCTGGGTCATCATATCATTGTGTTATTTATCTTTCCGCTGCTATACATGATATGATTATATGATTATGTTAACCTAGATCTGAAATTTGGACTAAGTAATAACTTGGCTTATTAACTAGGTTAATTCAGTTTTGTTTTAAGGGGTCTAAAAACATACATATACATATATATATATATATATATATATATATTGATAACTAGCCTCATCACATGTGCTTCGTGCATGCGATGAGACTTTTATTTTATTTTATTTTTAGCGTCATAATTTTTCATTCATTCCAATTTAAGGTTAACATGTTTTCTTATTAATATTACGTATTTAGAATTTATAAGTGGATAAAACAATTTGAAAATCAATAAGAGAGTGACATCATTTTTTAGGCAATGTTTTAGTGGGAGTTAGAGTTGTATTTTTACCAGATTGTCATTTAGTTTTGTCTCTACTTAAACATAGAGGTGTAAGGGCATTTTTGAACCAAAAATATGAGGATCACAAACAAGGGATGCCCCTTAAATAGTGTATATATATATATATATATATATGAGAGTGCCTTAGCGATGCTCTGACGAAGTGTGTAGATCTGAGATGTGTGGCCTTCACCTTTGAATCGGATCCTCATGTCGACGGTGGCGAAACAGTGTTGTCTAAGGAGGAGGATTGGTTCGTAGGCTCTTGCAGTAGGTTATGACCATCGTGGTTTTCTTGCGGCCGAAGCATTGCACGGACTCCATTGCTGGCGCCACCATGGTTTGTGCTCTGTGTGTGTGTGAGAGAGAAAAAGAAGAAGAAGTGGTTGAAGTGTCTGATTCCGAAGAAGATTTCGAAGTCTTCAACTGACCTCAATCTTCAGAGGTTCTCACTGGCGACTTCAGTCCTCTACCTTCAGCAAAAGTAAGCCAGACACAAGAAGACCCCTCTATTCCAAAAGCTATGGGGATATAGCGCAAGCCTAGGGCTAGCCTTTTGGAGATTATAGAGTCTCAAGCTGGGGGCAAGGCACCCGAGGTAGCTGGTCAAGCTAAACACCCCTCTCTCCCCACTCCTCATGACCCTCAGCCTGAACCTGCAGACAAAAAAAGGAAACGAGAGCAGAAGGGGAAGGACATGATGAAAGAGGGACGAGGTGTCCCTCCCTAGGATAATGAGCTTGAAAGAGGGGCCAAGGCAGCCAAGACTAACTAGACCAGGCCCCTGAGTGATAGGGCACTTGGAGACAGGGGATGCAATCTTCACACCAGGGTTCTGAACTGGAATCCCCCCTGGTGTTAGACGGATCCCCTCTTCTTATGAACTCCTCAATCAGGGACTTCCAGCAAGGGAAGGCCGGGTATGTAGCAGACGTTGTAGAGCAAGCCTTGCTACTACTCGATGACATGGCAATCTGAGGACCATGAAGAAACACGAGGTGTTTCTAGTTCTGTAAAGAGACCTCGCTATGGTAATTTTTTCAAGCTAAGTCTATTATTTATTTATTTATCATCTTTTTTTTTCCTTTGCCTTTGCTCACTGGTAAGTTTCCTTTGCAGGCTATCCAAGCCACGTTCAAAGCTGAGGAGTTAGTGAATATCTCTCACCAACAAATGAAGGATGAGGAAAGCAGGCGGGTTTCTGCTATTGAGGCCTTTTATGTGGCTTAGAAGAGGGTAAAGGAGCTAAACACCAAGCTTACGGAAGCCGAGAGGGAGAAGAAAAGCGCTGAGGCAGCACTGGAAAGGGCGAAGAGGCATGCCGAGACTCAGCACAAGCAACTTCGCCAGGCCGAGGATGAGCTTGCTAGTGCTAGGGAGCAAATCAAAGTGCTAAAGAAGAAGTTGGAGGATGTGGAGAAAGCCAAGGATCAGGCCGAACAAGATGGCTACAACGTGGGGGTAGCTGAGACCAAGGAGGCCTTCAGGGTCGAGGTTTCGGGGGTATGTAGAGCATACTCCCTCTAGGTGTGCAATGAGGCCCTCAACCTGGCAAGGGTTGAGGCCTCTTTGGCACTTATAAGAGCAGAAAATGTTTACTACCCCTAGGAGTGGCAATTTGTGTTCGCGTGTTGAGTTCATGTCATGTCAACTCATGAGTATTTGACGATATAGGTCAACACTAACTCGACATGTTTATTAAACGGGTCAAGATTTATCAACCCTAACATGACCCATTTATTAGAAAAGAAAAGAAAAGAAAAGAAAAAAAGAAAAAAAGAAAAATTTTTAATATAAAATTCATAGCTAATGTGTAATTGTATCACAAATAATAATTCAAAACTAAAACATATCATAATATATTAAAGAAAATAAACCATAACAATCAATAAGTTTATATACCTAAAGTTTGAAAGGTACATTGGTAAAATGTCATTTAATTAAAAGGGTCAAATGGGTTCTATATGTTCAACACTAACTCAACCCGTTTATTAAATGGGTTAGCCGTGTCAACCCAAATATGACATGAACCCGTTAAGTGTTAACTCATAACCTACTAATTTCGTGTCGGGTTCACGAGTCGTGTCCAATTTCGCCACCCCTAACTACCTCCTCGCAATTCGAGCACTAGACTCCTCGGCCTCCCAGGATGATGTAGCCCCCAAAAGTACGAGCCTTATTAAAGAGGTTTCGACCAAGGACCCTCCTCCTCCCAGCAGTCTTCCAAAAGGGGTAGAGTAAACTAACGCACCTGAGAAGGAGAAAAAAGTCCCCAAGGAGGTCGCCCCTATGATAACAAAGCCCTCAAATGTACCCAAGGATTCTTCCAAGGGAGGGGTGGTTTCCCAAAGCCACAAGTTTGTTTTGGCAACTTTCCTCATTCTTGCCAAGGAAGAACCCATTTAATGATCTGCATAAATGGTAGCATAGTTGCTACACCCCACATGATCTGCAACAGGATAGACTAAACCTGCTAAGTCTACAACCTTAACAAAGTATACCCTTAACTTCAAAAAAATACACAATGGTAGAGCATCCATCTATGTCGGGCTCCATTTAACCCCTCACTTATCAGTAAGTCTAAGGAACTAGAGGGATAATTAGTTCTCAAACAGATCATAGATATACTTGCAAATGCTTCAAGTGATACTCATGAATGTCCATTTGATCAATTCACTACAATGAAGGTCTCTGCCATTCAGCATGGCTAATTCTACTTGACACTTAAATAAATAATAAAAAGTATTAATTTACCCAAGGCATATAGTATGAGGAACCAGACATGGCTAAGGTTCTGTTTAACACTTAGAAAAATGATATGAAGTATTAATTTACCCAAAGCATGTGGTCCGGGGAGCCGGGTATGACTAAGGTTTTGTTCAACACTTAGGAAAAATGATTTGAAAATTTCAATTTACCCAAGGTGTGTGGTCCGAGGAACTAGATATGACCAAAGTTCTATTTGATATTTAAATAAATAATAAGAATATTAATTTACCTAAGGTATGTGGTCCGAGGAACTAGGTATGACCAAGGTTCTGTTTAACACTCAGAAAAATTATGTGAAACATTAATTTACCCAAAACATGTGGTCTGAGGAGACGGACAAGATTAAAGTTCTGTTTAACACTTAGAAAAATAATATGAAGTATTAATTTACCTAAAACATGTGGTCCAAGGAGCCAAACATGACTAAGGTTTTGTTTAACACTTAGAAAAATGATGTGAAGTATTAATTTACCCAAGGCATGTGGTCCGAGGACCAAGCATGTCTAAGGTTCTGTTTAATACTTAGGAAAATGATATGAAGTATTAATTTATCCAAAGCATGTGGTCTGAGGAGCCAAACATTACTAAACTTCTGTTTAACACTTAGAAAAATGATGTGAATTATTAATTTACTCAAAACATGTGGTCCAAGAAGCTAAGCATGACTAAGGTTCTGTTTAACACTTAAAAAAATGATATGAAGTATTAATTTACCTAAAACATGTGGTCCGAGGAGCCAGATATGTCTAAAGTTCTGTTCAACACTTAGAAAAATGATATGAAATATTAATTTACCCAAAGCATGTGGTCTAAGGAGCTAGGCATGTCTAACTTTCTGTTTAACACTTAGAAAAATGATATGAAGTATTAATTTATCCAAAACATGTGGTCCGAGGAGCCAGACATTCTAAGGTTCTGTTTAACACTTAGAAAAATGATATGAAGTATTAATTTACCCAAAGCATGTAGTCTGAGGAGCCAGACATGACTAAGGTTCTGTTTAATACTTAAGCAAATAAGAAGTATAATGCATAATGTATTAAACAAAAATATGGCAGAAAAGACTTTCTAATAATACCTTCGCATGTGGGTCTATTATTATACCCAAATTAGCTGCTAACTTAAGACCATCTCTAAGTAGCCCACACTAGGTTTGTAAAGTCCTTAACCCAAAGGGCAAAACTTTTAGTGATTGTTTCATTTAACTATTATATATTTTTTTATTCTTTAATTAAATTTAAACACATGACTACATTTAATATAATTATCATTTAAATAATTTTATTTTGCATTACATTGATTATATAGTTATATTTGAATTTAGTTGAAAAATCTAAACTATAAAGTTCAAAGAATCGTATTAAAGTTTTTCCCTAACCCAAATAGCTTAATCATTCTGATCAAACCACCACCCATACCAAGCCTGAATTTATCATCCATGTTTCACATCATTTTTCTAAAATTGTTATTACTACTAGTATATCGAATGATGCATGGATTAATTAAATTTAAACTTATGTGTGAATTAAAGAAATATATTTTGCAAATATTATTGACATTATCTTAATTATTATTAGTGAGTCATTTAAAAATCTTAATAAAAATTCATGTAGAATCATCAATTAATTATCTTAATAATAAATAATGAGACATCAAATCATATCATATACTATATATAATAGCAAAAGTTTTTTCCTGCAATTAAGGAGGTGTTGCTATGTAGGAAAAATGACCATCTAAAATTAGACATGGCAAAACGGGCGGGTCGGGTCGGGTTCGGGTCGGGTCAATCGGGTTACGGGTCAAACGGGTCACGGGTCAAAAACGGGTCACTTTAAGCGGGTCAAAATCGGGTTCGGGTCAATCGGGTTGCGGGTCGGGTCGGGTCGGGTCGGGTTGACCCGTATTTTTCACATGAATTTTTTTATTATTTAAATTTTATATAGAAAACAACATGTATCTGTCATTTGGAAAGTTATGCAACAAATTACTTAATGTAAAATGCATTATTTTGAATTCACCACTTATATTAAGAATGAACTCAATTAAACTTATTAATACTTATTCAACAATTTTAAAATTATACAAATCCTAACATTACTATCTAAAACAAAATAACACAAAGATAAGTAAAACAAATACACAAGTTTTATTTCTGCACAATATCAACATTCCAAATATAAAACAAAATTACAAATGACTTATTGGATAACTCATTTGATAAAGAATAAAAATATATAAGAAATTTACAATCTTGAAAATTAATTTTATAATCTATTATCAGTTGTGATTGACACTCTATTTCAATTTGAGATATACTTTAAAATTTGATTGCTTACTTATTCATACATGGTCTCTTTTATGAATGTCATATTATTGTTAAGCAACACACACTCTAGAATATATCATAATTTATTTTGAAAAGCTGTTTATTTTGGACATAAATTATTAAAAAATAGGTCTAAGTATTCATAATTTATGCTAATTTGATACTTTAGCTTCACTATTTTCACACTTGTGAATATTTCTTACATGTCTACAATTTTAAATCTATGTTTTTAACTCTACTGTAACCAGATTATCTTGGCATGTACTTTACTATTTGATATCTAAAAATATTCACTCATTACAGAATGTTCAACCATTAATCTTTCAATTAATTTGCATATAGTTATGTAAATGTATCAATTGTTTCCTTAAAGTTCATAATAAACAATTAAACCAATATTGTCTTAGTTTTACTATTTTTTTTACCAAAAAAAAAAAGTTTTAAAAAAATGGTTCGGGTTCGGGTCGGGTCGCGGGTCGGGTCGGGTTGACCCACAAAAAACACGGGTCGGGTCACGGGTCAACCCGTTTTTGCTTCGGGTCAAAAAAATCGGGTTCGGGTCGGGTATTTTTCGGGTCGGGTCGGGTCGGGTTAGAAAATTCTGACCCGTTTTGCCATGTCTATCTAAAATTTAGCGACGTATAAGTTAAAAAGCGATAAATTATATTGTTTGGGAATGCTACAACATTGTTTAAAACCCTCCCATTATAAATAACAAAAAATAACTGGTTAAAAATTAAGTGCACATGGAAATAGAAATAGGGAGAGGTGATGAGGACATGGAGAAAGAAGCAGAGAAAGGGAGAGGCGATGAAATGTGACACGAAGAAAGAAACAGAGAAAGAAGCAGAGTTCCTAGAAATATGGCCATCTAAAATTCTGCCACGCTCCTAGAAAGGGAAAGCGCAAAAAAAAAAAAAAAAAAACAAAAAAACAAAACCTTATAAACACCATTCAAGCGGTGCGAAGACTTAAAAACATCAAGCGGTGCAGTCATTTGGCCAAACACATGCATACAAATACAGAGCCTCTCCCTCCATTGTTTTACATGTTAATTCTAACTTCTCCTACCGATTTCCCTTCCCTTTTTCACTGCTTTGTTCGTTCTTTGCCTTGTCACTTTTCTACTGCCAGACTTAGACCACCGAAACGGCAAAGTTGCTTGCTCTTCTAAAAAAAAAAAAAAAAAGAAAAAGACTTGTTGCATAGAGAAAGAGGAAGAGGACAAAGACCAAAAAACCAACCAGTTAAAAACTTAAAATATGAAAAGCCTTGAGATTTAGATGTAGAGAGGGAGAGACAAAGTTCGTAAGCCATACCAAGGCTTGCGAGCACTATCAGTTTTCCCGCCTCCAACCGTTTCCTCACCATCCTTAGACCATTGGAACCGCAAGGACACAGAGATGTAATCCGTAGGGTGCATTGTAACCATCAAATCATTAAAACTACCATCTGTAAAGTTTTTCTTTTTTTTTCCCCCCTTAGATATGTGAATGAAATATGACATAGTTTTGGGTAATTTGTTTGGATTGATTTATATTTAGGTATTTGGGATACATTAGGTTCTGATTTGTATAAGATTAAAGAATAACCTTGCAAGTATTCTCTGTGTTGTCACCCCTTTTAAGGAATCTCTATTATATATATATATATATATATATAAAATTTTTTTTGAGAGAGAGAGGGAGGTAGAGATGGAGGAGTATGAGGAGATGGTTAACACAAAAAACACCAACAACGCCAATGGAGCAGTAATGCGTATTCCTTTTCTTTTATTTGGTTCATTTATACCCCTTAACATCAAGTTTTTTGTTTTTTTAACCAATGCAATCTGATCAAAATTACCCAATCAAACAAAAAGACAATATTTTGGGACACCCATTCCAAACCAAACTAGTGTATGTTTTTATAAAAATAATTCCTAAGAATAAAAATGGTTTATCTATCTTATTTCACTAATGTTGGTATTGGCGTATTGATACTGAGACAATATTTTAGATTGGTCTATTATTGTTGTTAACCATCAAAATTTTGTTCATGTGGTTGTTTAGGTTTGTGTTGGTAGTAATGGTTGTAATACATGCATTTTTTTGTTCATGCGACACCAGCCTCCATAAAACCAAGTGTTGTTGTTTCTCTTACACATACACTAGATGTTTGATAAAATTCCTAAGTGATTTTTTTTTTCATTATTCTAGAAGTCATAATACATGCAAATTGATAAGGAAGAAGATAAGTAAGGAATGTGATGTGATGTTATTGATTTAATCAAGGCAAGATGTATTTGTTGGCCTTCTTTTCTCAATGTCTTTTTTGTGGGATGTAAAAACATGACTGGATAGGTTGCTTATGCCTCAAGAAAATTAAAGAATTTTTAACAAAAATTACCCAACTCATGATTTGGAATTGGCTCTGTAATTTTTGCTTTAGATCTGATGGGAAAGTATTGAGTGTTAATAATAGGCCTTTGGTTACAAAATTGTATTCTTTCAGTTTACTTTTGGCTAATTGTGAAAATAAAAATAGTTAAAGTAGGAGGGAGTGGATGTGGATGACATGAAGAAACGGTTGAAGGAAATGGAGGAAAAAGTGGCTGCACTGCATGAGATGCAAGCCAAGGTCAAATCATATATGGTTCTGCAAGGTTTTTTTTTCTTTTCTTTTTTTTTTTTTTTGGTTTAATTTCACAATGTCAGAGATTATGATTTTTTTCCATCAATTTAATTTTTATTGAAATTGATTACAAATATAGAAAATGTTAAAGATTGTAGTAATGTTATTATATGGTTTGGAGCATATGCCGCAGATTGGTGCAATTGTTTCAATTTGAATATGGCTGGAAAGAATTTTAGGAAATAAGGGTGATAGTCTTTTGGAGTCCCAAAATCCCTATAAAAAATTTAAGGACTATCAATTTTAATTATATGAGCTATTATATATATAGGACAACACCTTTAAGAGGTGTGCTATGGCGAGTGCCTTTCGCCCAAGTGATATGTTGCTGCAATCACATCTGCTAAACCCAGCAAAAGTGACTTATGCATTGGGTATGAATTTTATGTTTGATACTCTTAGCCTAAGTTTTGTGTATTTGGTCATAAAGTTAGGGGAATTTTTTTTTTTTTTTTTGGTGTTTAATGAAAAGAAAAAATTGTGGATGACTCACATTATGAGGATAAGCTTAAGAGATTTAACACCTCATTTTAGAGAAAAAAATGGACCACTGTTTAGTTTTAATGGTAAGTTACGCATCCCTCCACTTATAAGGCTATAACTTATAAGGGAAGAAAATGTCAATTGAGATTGAGGCAATGAGCTCATTGGCGTAAATGGATGGCTGTATCACTTTATATCAATGATGATGATGATGATTGCATTCACACATATCTTGCGTTCCATTCTTGAAAATTAATTGAGAATCTGTTTGGTAGTATGAAAAAAAAATGAAACAATTGTTTAAGGAATTAAGGCTCTTTTTTTTTTTTTTTTTAGATTACATTTTGTTAGCTTACTTTGCTAATCTATGAATTTTGGATTACTTATGATATTTAAATACCATAAAATTTTAGCAAGTTGAGGTGACAAGTAGAGAATCTGATATGCAATCATATGAGAAAATTCAGTAATTCAAGGCTTTACACGGTACTTAATTCAATTGAGATGATTTCTTTTCTATTTGCGAATGATGAACGTTTATGATTTACCTAAATTATAGTGTAATATACCAAGTTATTTTTAGACATTTTTCGTAATCCTCTCATACTTTTAAGGTCTATTTTGGAAGAGAATGATGGGTGGAAAAAGCTTATAACTTGAGAGTTCACACACTGAAGAAGCCACAATATTAGGTTATATGTCTTTAGAAAACGTTGATACTTGGTCTTACTATAGTTTAATAGTACTACAATTTGATGGTGGGCATGATATTCTATGTTTATTTCAGACTTTTGGTTGTACTATAAAGTAATATGTTCCCCTTTAGTGCTTCTTTTAGGTACTACTTATCTATTTCATTATGTTATTTACCTCATTTGATGCCTTCTATGTTGAAACGTATCATAAAAAATATTCCAAAGTTATTACTTGAATACCAAAAGAAAATTACAGTAGTATGGCTTTTAGCAATTTTGTTTAGCAAGTCAATGTCATTAAGTTTTGTGATAGGTTATCTGCAAGATTAACAAACTCACAATCCTATTATGTAATTCACAACTTAAATAACAAAAGGTATCCATTCATGATCAGAGAATAACTACCAAAGGCACAATTGCAATTTGATTCTTCACACCAACTTAGAGTCTCATTGAGTGTCTCGTTTAGAACCTACAGTTTATCATTATATAAGCATTACAAAAAATGTATGCACGCACACACTCTCAAAGAGATGTCATCATTGTCAAAAACATCAGAACAGTTCTCCTTGCATCCTCTCAAAAAGTAATACTTATTTAAGTTCTGAAGAATAAAACTATTGAAATGGTGTTAATGGTCATCCTAGATGAATTTTTTGGGAAAATTCCATTGATAATTGAAAATTTGTTTCTAATGCATATATGTATAATACAATTGGTTAGGTAGATTAGGTAATAATCTTTATGAGTTATCTAAAAATGACCATGATGATCATTATTGCTTAGAAGTTAATCAATATCTAATATACATTTTAGTTGATTTAAGAATCATCAAGATCTATTATCGCTTAAATTCTATGAATTTTTTATGCTTTTAGATAGCGTCGTTTGTATGGATGCTTGACTTTTATACCAATCTTTGTACGTTTTTAGACCCCTTAAATACAAATAGATTAACCTAGTTATTTGGCCAAGTGATTCATATCATTGAAATAGTGCGGAAAATAAAGAACACAACAATATGATAACCTAGGAAAACCAAATCGGTAAAAAACCTGAGGAGAATTTAACCTAACTATCCTCAAGGTAAAATCAAATCCATTATGAAAATATTGAAGATTTATAATAGCGACTTAAACCACTAACATCCCATTGTTACCTCGAGTAGAAAACTTACTACCATGACCACATGACAACTCTGAGTCCACAGACTACTTCTTTTTTTGATCCACAGCAACCACAAGTACTCCCACTTGTGTTTTTCTTTAAGCTCTTTATGCAGCAATTGAAACAATTACCAAGCTCTTGACATGATCTTGATCTTGAAGGCAAACACCTCTAGATCTCACAAGAGATTCATACACACAACATAAACAACAACATAAAAATGTGGCTAGGGTTTTTCCTTTTATACTTAAGACAAAACATAAAACCCTACAAATTATATGGGCTTGGGTTGAGTTGGAAAATTTTGCAAAAAAACATTCTGCACAAGCTTCGATCGATTGAGTCTAATTTTCAACTGATCAAGGCTTGCAAAAAGTGAAAAGTAATTTTCTTCAATTATTTGATTCCAACTTTACAGTAAACATACTTTGAGTAGCCTAAATCTAGACTCTAAGTTCTGATCATGGTTTACCAATATATACATATTAAAGTTCTAAAACATTTATATCCTAAATCCTTAGAACCTAACAAACTCCCCCTTTGGCAATCCGTGACAAAACACATAATAAAACAAAATGCTCAAAGTTACAAAAACAGCTCATTACAATAAAATTGCCCAACCAAAAACAATTCAACCTAACTACTATCTATCAATTGCAAGTGTAGACAGCAGCACGATTGAATCAACATGTATATTCTTGAAACACTTAACAAACACATAAATGAATGTGTGGAAAATACAGGTAAAACAAAATAAATTCTTGATTTTACAAAACATAAAATAAAATACATATATCATCAATAGCCAATGTAGTACAATATGAAACAAGAAATAGAAATAAAAACATAATGTCTTCCCCTAACATATACAACTGATAAAAAATAAAGACATCAAAATAAATTCATCAAGAGCCCAAAAAAATACAACATGAAGTACCTAGATACAATCTAAAGCTCCAAAACCCCAAAAAACTCAAAAACTCCCCCTATCTCCACCCATATGTACTCCCCCATTTTGTGATGAATTGCCAAAGGGCAATCAAGACACATCATCAAATGGAGGTGGTGGAGGTGTCTGCCTAATGCTTGCCAAATCTACATGTAGGGCTTGAAGCTCCGTAAGCACGTCCACCAAAAGCTGACCATGAGCCACCTGAACGATCATATCAGTGTTCTACATATGCCGAATGCTAGAATCCTCCGAAGTAGAAGGTGAAGGGGCAGCAGTAGCAGTCGGATCAACATATGCCTCAGCGGTAGGATCACCTGAAGAGGGAGAAGGAGGAGGTGTAACACTCGAGGAAGACTCTATCTTGGACGTTTAGAGCTAGCTCTCATCTGAGCAGCTCTTTGCCTAAGGAAGGTGGCACCTATGGGAGCTATAATGTCTACGAGCTCAAAAGCAGGAAACACATATGATAGGCCACAAACTGAATTGACCCTTTGTGATAAAAATTAATTAATTAATTAGTCAAGTTATTATTAATCAATTTAACATGCAAACACGTGGTAGCACAAACAAATCACCAAATAACTTAATATGCAGTGGAAATTAAATGACACAGTCATTTGTTTACGAATAGGGAAAAACCTAACAGCAAAAATCTCATCGGGTGATTTTCAGGTCACCACTCTCAAAACTCCACTATTATCACAACAAGTAGTTACAAGTAAGAGAATCCCAAGTACCTTACCAACCTACAGTTGAACCCTTACCCCAATACCCAATTGGACTTGTTCTGTAGTGACAATTTCCTCTTTTCATGCACGGCTCCCAAATACGTGACTAACCAATTGATGCGCGGATCCCAATACACGGCTTACTCCTTTGCACGAATCCTAGTACGTGACTAACTCCACAGCAACCATTTGATTGTTGTAGTTGATTTGCAGCAGTTTCACATAGAAACACCAATAAGATCTTCAATATTGCTGCAAAAGACTTTGCTTGGTTACAGAACTCAAAGGCGTACAAGAAACGCAGCAAGAACTCTTTCTTCCGTAGGAGGAGGCTAGGGTTTCAAAAAGAAAACCTTATGAAGCTCTCTAGGTTTAGGTTTTTCTTTTTCCACCTCCTTTAAATAGGAACTTAATGGGCTCTCCTATTCCAAATAGGTTTACACAAACCTTGGGCTTTCCTAGTTCAATAAGGATTACACAAACCCATAAACAAATAGCCTTTTAGAATAAAAACATTGTGGCTATAATCTGAAAACCCGTAAGCTTGATCGATCAAAGCATTTGTCGAGCTTTAATGAATCTTGACAGATCGAGCTTCTATCGAGCAGATATCAAGATCTGTAGATTGCACTTTTCTTGAGCAGTTCTTGAGTAATCTTCATGTCTTCAATTTAATCACTTGTACTGATCATCTTGAACCTACTTAGATTTATCCAAATACAAGTAAAGTGCGTTTTGTCAAAAGATATTCCAATTACATAAAAATATATCCCCAACAATCTCCCCTTTGGCAATCCGTAACAAAACCACAAGAGTACATTGAATGTCCTAGAATACATTCTACTTAAGATTATAGAATAAATAAGCCTAGTCTAAAAGATCTGAACCTTGGAAGTTGCTGCAAGAAGAAGGTTCGGAATCTTAACTTGGCTTTCCTGAAAGGCACTAAACAAAACACATCAGGTACCATGTGGAAAATAATGACAAGTTAAATAAACAAGAAACATGTGTATAAAGAGAGAAAAAAAACAACACATGTGAGATAAAGAGTGAAACACATACATCATCATCAAATATAGGAACAACACATGATGTATGTAAATGGTTACAAAACCAAGAGATACACAACACAAAATATATGTCAAGATCAATGTGTTTCAAACTAACTCTCCCCCTAAGTTAGTTACATCAAAAACATTCTTCTCTTTAACATGAAGTTCTCCCCCTAAGACTATTACTCCCCCTGAGGAATGACATTCAATTCTCAAATTTCTCCCCCTTTTTGACATGATTGTCAAAGGGCATAAAAAGCCAAAAGACATGACAGGACATAGATAGAAAACTGACAAAGAGGGAAATGAGGAGAACAAGGAACCATAGACCTACAAGAAAAAGAAAAAGAAAATGCTATGATCACAAAGAAAAAAAAATGTAAAACAAAAAAAAACTCGATCGATTGAGTGGTATCGAGACAAGTGTCGAGAAAGAAAGCAAAGACACAAGAATAGAATCTTGATCGATCCACTAGCTGTCTAGAAGCTATTGAGGGGACAGAAACTTTCTCGATCGATCCACCAGGTGTCGAGGAGGTGTCGAGATTGCGATAAGAAAAAGGCTCGAGAAGCTCAACAGATAACAAGGAATCGAGGAGGTGTCGAGGAGGTGTCGAGCCAGCTTTTAAAAATAGTTTTTCAAGAAGTGAAAAACACAGACATAAATGCAATCCAACATGCACCTCAACCAGTGATCCAATCAACATATTAAGCTCTCAAAATCATCTCTCAACAAAAGTTTTAAGCACATGGATCCTCAAAAAACACATACACACACACACACACACTAAACAAGTCTAACCAATTTTATTTTTCAAAAATAAGTCAAGACAGTTTAGTGAGCATACATTAGCACATGTATAACCTTTGTGATGGCCAAATTACATTGTACCTGCACATGTATCAAGAGTAGCAAAGAATATTGCGTGTTGTGTATGAAAAACATTGCAAGATTGCATATGTGTATACATGTTATGACGATCTGAGATATGAGAAAATAACTTTAACTCACACACAATCATAACTGTTTGATGGGGACTATCACCTTCGAAGTACATCATATAACTCCTACATCTCCTAGAATACATGCTTGCAACCATATTTAAAGCATTTTTTATCTTTTTACTTTTTATTTTTCTTTGTATATTTTCTTTTATTTTAGCATATCATGCATAGGCATATAAAATAGAGAAAAAAAAAATACCCATCATGTTAAGCATAGACATTGCACTTTTGCTATGCCGAAACATACGGATGTCTTTGACACTGCACTTTTATTATGCCGAAGCATACAGATGTCTATGATACTGCACTTTTGCTATGTCGAAGCATACATGTGTCATATTATGATTGGCGGGCAATAGTGGTGAGATGGTTATTTATGTATTTCTCTTAAGATTTTCTAGTCCTACCTATCAAAAAGAGTAATAAGAGTGGTAAGTTTAAGAGATAACTTAATCTTACTCATCACAAACAAGAGCCACGAAGCTCACTTGCTTAATTGTGCATAGAGATGCTCATCTAAGTTACAAATGATACAAAGTTTAGAAATTTTGTTTCAATGACCATCCAAGGTACACAAGTACCAAAGTACACAAAACACACACTGTTTTTGTATTTTTCAATTTTTCAATTTTCAATTTTTTTTTTGTTTTTATGAAAAATAAAAATAAACAAAACTGAAAACAAACAAACAAAAACATGTTAAACAAACATGAAAGCATGAAAGAAAGATGCTTATGCATGAAGGCATGATAGAGAGATGCAGATGTATGAAAGCATGATTCCAAAAGCAGATAAGAAATCAAGCAAAGAGAGTCCTACTTTAGATAGAAAGAATTAAAGCAGAGGACAAACAGAAAAGACAATTAAGTCTTAGGATCCTTTATCACTCACATGGCACGAGTCTTTGGCCGTGAAGATGAAAAGGCACATGTCCTAGTATGATTACTAAAAGACATAGAGGAGTTAGAATTCCCCTAAAATTGAGTCAAAAAGCTCAAAGCTTTTAATAACTCACCAAGAATAGGTACGGAGACTTTAGACAAAGGATGAGACCTATTGGACATCCACTTATGAGGAAACAACTTGAAACAATCAGGATAAGTGTGACCAGAATCACCACAATGGTGACAAACATGAGTAGTTTTAGAGCTACTCGGCTTCCTAGAAGGAGATCCAACCTTAGAGATTGACAACTTAGGACAATTTGGCCTAATATGACCAACAATATGACAATGATGACAAGTGGGGACAATTCAAGATTTTTATTCAACCTAGGAGGAGTTTTAGACATAGGTTTAGAAAATTCAGCGTTGACATCAGAAATTTTACCTTTGTCTATCCTAGCAATATTAGCCTTCAACTCTTCATTATTCCTTTTAAATAGGGGAATATAAAAATCTTTTTCTTTTGAGTTAGACTCAACAACAAGTTTGGCACTAGTTAATTTTTCAACTTCAGTTTTAAATTCAACTAGTTGCTCTTCCAAACTCTTAATTTTGTCCACCTGAGATGAAATTTGATTTTTAAAATTCTCATTCAAATTATTGGCTTCATCCAATTTTGCAATCAAATCATCTTTTTCAAGCTTGACCTTTTTAAATTTAGCTTTTAATTTTGTAGAATATTCAAGAGATTTCATACAAAAATTATAAAGCTTGCAATAGGCATTTTGAATATCATCATCATTATTTAACATAAGATCATGCAAATCAAAACAATCAAGAGTTTCCATGACAACAAGGGTCAATGGATCAACACAGCAAAGATTAAAACCTAATCAGAGTGTGCTTGCTCTAATACCACTTGATAGGCCATAAACTGAATTAACCCCTTGTGATAAAAATTAATTAATTAATTAGCAAAGTTATTAATTAATCAATTTAACATGCAAACGCGTAGTAGCACAAACAAATCACCAAATAACTAAATATGTAGCAAAAATTAAATGACACGGTGATTTATTTACGAATGGGGAAAAACCTGACGACAAAAACCTCACCGAGTGATTTTCAAGTCACCACTCCCAAAACTCCACTATTATCACAACAAGCGGTTACAAGTAAGAGAATTCCAAGTACCTTACCAACTTACAGTTGAATTCTTACCCCAATACCCAATTGGACTTATTTTGTAGTGACAATTTCCTCTTTTGATGCATGGCTCCCAAGTACGTGACTAACCAATTGATGCGCGGATCCCAGTACGCGGCTTACTCCTTTGCACGAATCCTAGTACGTGACTAACTCTATAGCAACCCTTTGATTGTTGTAGTTGATTTGCAGCAGTTTCACATAGAAACACCAATAAGATTTTCAATGTTGGTGCAAGAGACTTTGCTTAAGTATAGAACCCAAAGGCGTACAAGAAACACAGTAAGAACTCTTTCTTCTGTAGGAGGAGGCTAGTGTTTCAAAAAGAAAACCTTATGAAGCTCTCTAGGGTTAGGTTTTTCTTTTTCCCACCTCCTTTAAATAGGAGCTTAATGGGCTCTCGTATTCCAAATATGTTTACACAAACCTTGGACTTTCCTAGTCCAATAAGGATTATACAAACCCATAAACAAATAGTCTTTTAGAATAAAAACATTGTGGCTATAATCTGAAAAGCCGTAAGCTCGATCGATCGAAGCATCTGTCGGGCTTTAATGAATCTCGACAGATCGAACTTCTATCAAGCAAGTATCAAGGTCCGCAGATTGCATTTTTCTTGAGCAGTTCTTGAGTAATCTTCATGTCTTTAATTTAACCACTTGTAATGATCATCTTGAACCTACTTAGATTTATCTAAATACAAGTAAAGTGCGTTTTGTCAAAGGATATGCCAATTACATAAAAATATGTCCCCAGAATCATCTAAACCTAAATGTAATAAAATCCAATGAATAAAAAAAGGAAAAACAAACCATGTGCAGTAGAACTACTCCTATGAACCTCAACCAAGAATCGAATGAAAAGAGTAGTAAAACTCATAGGAGCATCTGTCACAAGGGCATACAAAAATGCAAATCTCTCAACAGAAATGGTGTGCAAATTAGAGATGGGCCAAATGGAATGACAAGAAATTCGAAAAAACAGATAATGAATCTTGATCAACTCATGAGAGGTAATCCGAGGATCAGTATCCCACTAAATGGAAGTACCAGTGAGATATGACATAATGTCATCAAGTGGAGGGGTCTCATCATAAGGATAGATAGGTTGTCATACCAAAGGTACCCCAAGAGCAGAGGCCACTACTGAAAGAGTAATGGTGTACTCTTCACCCTTTATCCAACTCATCACATACTGTGTGTTGGAATCATCGGAGTGGACAGAGAGGTTCAAGTAGAACTCTTTGATCAAGGTAGCCAGAGGGGGATGAGAGATATCTAACAAAGGAAGCCACCCCCTATGCTCAAAGTTCCTTCTAATCTCTGGATCTAACTCATCTAGCACTACCTTCCTCTCAGCCTAGACAAATCTAAAGATGTTCAGCTTCTCATAGGCCTTTTGGTTTTTCTCAAACCTAAACCTATCACTATCAAAGATAGAAGCAGAAGTGGAGGTGTTTTTCCTATTGGCTCTAGTCTTCCTAGTCATGATGCTAAAGGTGGAATAGGATAGACAGAAGAGAACCAAAGAAAGAAAACAAAGAAAACCCAAAGGCAGACTGTATCAGACATGGTTAATATATATATATATATATAGAAAAGAACAATCTATATTATGCATGAACAGAATAAACAAATGATGCATGCTCTAATGCATTGAGAACAGTTCAATTATACTTTTAAAAATAGAATTGGCTTGAACATAGAGTTTTAGAACAAAAACCCAAACTTTGAAAAACCCTATTTCAAAAATCCCAACAAATTGATCAATTTATCATTACATAAGTTAGATAACAATATATAATGACATAATTAATCAATTACACAAGCTAATTTCATCAAATTAATCTCAATTGAACAAAATCCCCAAATTTGTTGAGTTACAAGCCCTAGAATTTCAAATTCTTCCTAATTCACCAAATTGATCAAAATAAACCATGAGAAAAATGTTTACATCATCCAATAAGAAAAACTCACTAATCAATTTTGAAAGAAATCATCTCAAACATCAAAAACCCCAAAAATTATTAGGTCCGAAAATTTGCCTAAAATGCATGAAAAATGAGATTAAAATAAAAAAGAAAGGGTAGAATGGTCTTATCGACACTAAAAGACAAATACTTAAGAAAAAATTGAGGGAAAACGACAAAAATTTGACTTGAATCTAGATCGGTCGAAGAGAGAGAGAGAATAGCTTTTTAAAATTTTGAAAAAGTGAAGAACACGTGAAATGCTTATGCTTTTAAAAAACTCTCTGAACGATTTTTGATCAGTTAAAAATTAGATTCGATCGATCAAAAATCACATTCAATCGATCTAGCATCAATTGAGTAGCGATTGAGCCTGGCAAATTCAAACCAATTTTTTTAATCGCAATTTCAATCGGTCAAGCAATAGGTACAATCGATTCAAAATCTGGAAAATTCGATTTTTTGAAAAATATAGCATTTTAATGCAGAAACTCCTCAAAGCACAATATTTTATGAATAGAATGCATGAGTATGAGATGAAAGTTTTTCAAAAACCCTTGAATTTAACCCAGATCTTCCAAAAACAAAATTTTCAATCAAATTTTCCTCAAATCTCAAAGTTTAAAATATATTTTGCCATAAAATCAAGGAATTTTTAATCTTGGATGGCCACAATAAGATCACAACCAATATCATGTACTAAGTTTAGCAAAGAGTAACTTGTGTAGTGTGTGCAACTAGCAATAGCTTAAGATAAATGTGATGTGATATGTGAATAGTAATCAATCAAAATTTCTACAAAATTCATCTCATAAATTTGAAAGAGACTATCACCTAAAAAGTTACATCATATAACTCCCATATCTCCTAGAAAACAAGCTTGCAATTATGTAAGTTTCTTGATTTGCCTCATAATGTACACACCAATTTTATTTGATTAGAAACTTATTAAAATAATCAAGATAATGTACATACCAATTTTATTTGATTGTGAATTAATTATAGCCCAATAATGTACACACTAATTTTAGCATTAAACTGAGGCTACACTTTATGTTCTTTTTGTGAATGTGCTACACTTTCTCGAGCACAAAATCTTATGATATGCACTGAGATGTTCATGATTGGCTAGTAAACAGTGGTGAGATAGTTATTTATGCCTTTCTCATTAAGTTCAAGTCCAGCATTCAAAGGCATGTGACTTCAAAATCAAGATCAAGTAATTAAAAACTATAGCAATCTCCCACACAACATGCACTACTAGGCTCAAACTAGTAAAGTGCAATAAAATGAGCTCATCCAAACTTGTTATGTAAAGATAATATGGCCAACCTTGATTTCAAATTCAAGAAAAATAATGCAAAACACATTTTTCTTCCCTTTTGCTCCATTTTCTTTTTTTTTTTTTTTTTGTGAAAAGAATAACAATCACATTAACTACATACTCTCCTAATATTTATAATATATTCATCTAACTATAATTACTATATATACAATTGCAAACTACTTCAGATACAATATTCAAAGTGAAGTTTCAAATTGAATTTTTTGATGCAACTAACAAAACAAAAACTGAGATACAACTTATTTAAATTATTAAATTATTGTAAATCTATTGATCATAATATATATATATATATATATATTAAACTCCTCATATACAGATTGATAATGGAGAAGGAATTCTACATGATTTGAAAAAAAGTTTAAGAACAAACAAAATTCATTTTCCTACTTCATTTGAATGAATTCAATATAAAGGATAGTTTTGAAAATTATACAGTTGATAAGATTTTTGATGCACCTTCAAATGACAAAATGATATGGAAGAAAAAAAATATATATACACAATCCACTATGCTATATTAATTTTTTTGCTACACTATTCTTAAATTAACAAAAATATATAAAAACATTTACAAAAAAACTATCACATTACTGAAATTTGATATATTAGTGCAAATACCTATGAAAAATATTAGCGAAAACAAATTCACAAGTCCAAACTTTGTAAGATTCAGTCAGAAATCTTCCAGTGCCAATTCATTAGTGATTAACACAAATGATGCAACAAAAGGAAAAAGTGATTAAAACTCAAAAATTGAACAAATAGGGACGGACCAAACTTCAAATGTTAAAGATGAAGAAGAAGAAATAGATAATGATAACATATCCCTTAACAAGCTTTACAAGTGTCATCATATCACAATAACAAAGCATTGAAAAAAAAAATTTGTAATGAAGTTCTTTATTACATCATATAATAATTATCAATGATATGGATTGAATTAATATGTTTTTATCAACTTTTATTATACAATATTACTCCAAAGTTTTTTTGTTCATTGCTCATTACTTGAACTGAATAATTATAATAGATATATGTGTGCAATTTATAATCATTGCTTCTTATGATGAACTCATTACTAACAAAGTTTTATAGCAAATATACTATAATATATGTACATCATTCTCCAAAAGAAATTTACATAAAACATTACAACATTATCCATGCATCGCACGTGCAACTTACTAGTATATATAAAAGCAAAGACTCCATGCATGAGTAGATGAGTTCCTGCTATGTGGCGCTCTAATATTTCAATTAGAATTTTTAACCTGTTTTCATTAATTTTTTTTACTGTTATCCAAAAGAATACATTAAACTTTTTTCACTATCATCTAAAAGATGGTTTGTAGTTCAAAATTAAATTAAAATCATACCAAACCTTATGAAAAACTCAAGCTCACTTATTTTCTTGTATATTATGACCCAGACGTGACCCTTCCACATTAATTTTTTCCCATATTCTCCAAAATATGGGCTAGGATCTTAAAATAGGACTCGTACTTTAAAAAACTCTCTCTACAATCTTCCTTATAAAACTCTTATTATTAAGTGTTACATTAGTTTACTCTTTCCTCTTCCTATTGCTAATAATATTTTTGCGCAAAATGGATTATTTCCACACCATCTTCTTTTATATGGTGGAATCTATTAAAAATAAATAAATAAATGGTTTATATGATAGAAACAATAATTCCTTCAATTTGTTTTCTGTTTTCTAACGTAGAAGACTTTTGGAGTCAACAAATTATATGCCCAATTATCCACTCTCTTTCAAGGAATGTAAAAGATAATTACACAATTTAATTAGCCAAAATAATTAAATAATTGTGAATTCATTTAGGCTATATATATATATATATATAGATATTCTTAATTACGTATATTCATAATATTTTTGTTTCTTTTTAATTTCTTCCTATTAATGATATGTATAATATAATTGAACATAAGACAAGTGTTATTGGGTCATAAAGAATAATTATAAATTAATTCAAAATAAAAATATAAAGTATCTGCACATTGCGCGGGACATTGACTAGTATTTATAATATTTATTGCTTTTTTAGGGTTCATGTTTCTAGTTTCTAATGCTTTTTTTATTGTATTTTTTGGCTCAAAAATAAAGAGTTTGCCCTAAATATATAGAATAAAATTTCCTACTTTCCACCCAAAAATTGAGGAAAAAAATGAATTTTTGAGCGCAATTAGTCCAAAATGGACTGAATGAACCAAATTGATACTAAAGTGGACCAAATAGAGTGAATGAACCGAAATGAATTCAATGGCCCGAAATGCCATGCTAATGTAGTTTGACAGATGTGTAATAACAATAAATGCTAAGATATACTGGAAATTTAGGTACAGGTCTTGTGTATTACAGTTTTTTTATTTGCACCTGCGGTGTTTACTTAGTCAGTCAATTGTGTTGCTCTGCAGAGTTTGTTGTAAGTTGTTATCTTGTTGTATTTGTTTCATTTAATGAAAGTTGCTCACTTGCTCATCAAAGAACATATACTGGATTTCTGCAAATTCCAATTGAGGCTGGGACTTCAGTATCAGAGTAGTTTTTTTGAACGTCATGTTATTCATGACCCATGAGTATGAAACACATTTGTGTGGTTCACTACCTCCATAGAATGGGATAATCTAAAATAAAAATCCAAGCTGAGAATATGTATAGTGGTCCATTGTTGTCGAAGACCTCAGTCCCAAGTGTTCTACAAACCCAATTTCTAAATGTTTGCCAAATGTAAGAGTCAATTAAACTAATAACCAAATTCAATTTTTCCAAACAGTTCTTCCTAGCTCTATGAAAACAATAATAAAGATAATACATCTAGAGCCACATGGCTTTGTGGTATTGTATGATTTTCTTCAAATCTGGTTCCAATCTACCTGGGCTTGTTCTAAGGAACAAAAAAAAAGTATTTAAAAAAAAAAAAAATCTATAACTCTTCTGGGATGCTCTCAAGCACTGGAGCAGTATTAGTTGACATAACACAAATTTGATTTGTTGGTATTTGCACAAGCTCAAGTGCTACATCCTTGAATTCAAGGGCACCTCCATCCTTGCACTTGGACAACATTCTAGCTGCCTCTTGCTTTGTCATCCTGACCTTTACTCTAATCATCTCCTTTTTCTCAACAGTAGTACTGCCAGAGCTAGCTCCTTTCACAAAATCCTTACCATCTTCTTCTTTTGGAATCAATGGTACTTTTGAATATGCAAAATGATCTTTGCTACTCTTCTCTGCAGACTTCTTTCTTGGTACCTTCTTGTCTAACTCATCTCTGTATATGGTTTTTGAATAGGTATTGGGTTTTCTAAGTACTAGTAGTTTATGAAATGAAATTCTGTCTAAGGCAAAGGAGTTCCACATATTTAGAGAGTGTGTGAGAAAGTGGTGTTGGGTGTGTATACAAGTGTATAAAGAGGAATGGAGGTAGAGGTAGTGATATAAAGAATGAAGAATGAATTGTGAATTTATAGGAAGTTGTGAGACACGGGGGAGATAGTGACAAGAGCATGGGAGTGTTATCTGGGACACCAGGAGCAAATAACATTGGTGAACTTGGGCGTAGAGTATACGATATTGGAAAAGTCTCCTATAGTTCAATCAATATATTCATCAGACAAGTTCTAGTGGACCCTTTGACTGTCAAAGTAGAACTTTTAATTTTTAATTATTGATTTGGTTATTAATTTTGTTTAGGGTAATTGCTCGAGCATAACTACTTTCATTGTGGAGGAAAATTGTAAGAGTGGAACCTATAGTTGCATGCCTTTAGCTTTAGTGCCTAACCTGACGTAGGAGAGTTGGACAAAGACTGATATTCAACTTTTGAATAAGTCAGTGGTCTTTTTTGTATGAGGTTTCTATTGGTCTTTTGCCATTGAGAGTAGGCAGCCTCATATAGGCCAACATAGAGGGAGCAACAATATTATCTACCCACCCATATTTACACCAAATTTACAATTTGCTAACAGGTATGATTGGAAGTAATTGACAAAAAATTATGAGTCCACGTAGACATCAAAATTTTATGATGCATTCATAGACATCCAATTGATCATGATCATGTATTTTTTAAGTCCAATTGACACTCTGCCAAAATAGAGATTCATCTTTAAGTCCAAAACCCTATTAACAGTCTGCCAAAATAGAGAGTCATCTTTAAGTCCAAAAGAGCGCCCTTGCTCCCTCAAAATCAAGGCTCATTTCTACTTCTTCAAATCAAAGTAGAGATTTTCTTTCAATTAAATTCGAGATCAAGCCAACGGCCATCAACTTCAAATCAAAACTCAAGTACATCCAATCACACATCCAACTTGGAGACATCAAAGAACGATTGAAGATCAAGCTTCATAGCCCTTTGGATCATAAAGTTAATTGGAGATCAAATCAAAGGAGTTTTATTGTATTCTTTCATTGTAAATAGCCATACAGAGGATTGTACTCACATATATACAAATCAATACAATTGATAATTTGTTATACTATTTTGTGACCATATGATTCTTTTTTTACGAAAATTGTGTGTACACTTGTAATCCATAATGGGTAGAAGGACACCAAATTTATAATTTGCTAACTATTATGATTGTGAGTGATCGACAAAAAATTATGAATCTATGTAATCCATAATGGGTAGAAAGTCATCACCATTCAGAGTCTCATAAATTAACAAGATGTATAATTTAAGTATATCTCTAAAAGGGAGTGGTGTATGAGTTAGAATATTAGAGCCATAGACATAGAAGCCCCCTAGTGGTATACAAATGATGATCATCATCATAGCAGAGGCTACATATGTAAATTGCTCATTTTCTTTATGCTGGGGGCTTGAAGTATGCCAGTACTGTGTAAGATGATGATCATCATAGCTAATGCTATATTGTAGACCTTTGACAACAGATCACAACTCAATAGTTTAGTGCTTGACCACTACTAATTCATGAAGGTTATTATATAAACAACCATCTTCCCGCCTAAAGTTTGGTACATAATATTAATATCTCAAAAAAAAAAAATTTTTTTTTTTTTTGAGAATCTAATATCTCAACTTTAGAGTATTAACATATTATTATCGTTATCATTATTATTATATGATAAGAATAAAATCTATAGTGTCCATCTTATAATAATTGTTCTTCACTATCAAGCCAAAATACAAATAAATATATTTTTGGTGAAATTCAATCTCAGAGATCTTATTTGATGATAATAAATTTTACTAATTGAGCTAACTAGAATCTACTTCTCTAAAAAAAAACAAAACTTACCTAACTCTAGAACCTACAAAGTAATGACATAACAGTCAATCTTATTATAGAAGCATAATTTTATTAGCAAATGACATCATCGACTATAGTTATTAAAGAAACAACCCCCTTCTTGACTAAAGTTTGGTACATAAATAGTGGATCATTTCTGTGATTTCGACATCATGCTGAATCATTTTTTTCTATGGTATAGTTTGCCACCCAAAAAAGTGAAGGCTTGTAATTAGTGAAGTTATCAAAAAAATAAATAAATCAACTTAGTTACGACCAGGTCTTTTTGAAGTTGATGCTCTGACCTGGTCTTAGACAATGATATGATTGAATTAAGTGGCTAATCAAGATCATGTACAACAACAGAGCTCAAATACAAAGCAAATTGGTGAACCAGAACAGGGTAAACAAGCTTCAGTAACTGCAGGCTGTAGTTGCTGACCAACTAAACAGCTTCAAGGAGGAATTGCAGAGTGTAGCAGTAGCAGATTTAATAAAGAAGATAGACCAGAAACGACTGTAGCTTTGCCTTACTGCTTTGTTAATTGTCAGTGGGGTTCATATTTTAAGAGAGAATTATGCATATGCTAAATGAATTAGATAATTAACATCTCGTATTGTTGTTTTCGATTACATTTCTACACGACATCTAGTAAGTTTGAATGGAAAAGTCTCTTGAAACTGGGAGTTTCATATCTCTTACATGTAAACCCCACACAACAAAGCTGTGGAATCTACATATTGTTTGTGGGGTTCACATGTTAAGAAAGAATTATGCATATGTTAAATGAGTTAAATAATTATCTCATATTGTTTTTTTCAATTACATTTCTACACGACATCTAGTACATTTTCACTGACTTTTTCGTACTGTCCACGTGTTTTGTGTTGTGGTGGGTCCAATCCACTACTATCTTAATATTTATATGATTAAAATGTGAAAATGTTGGTGATTTTTTCAGTGCCCGTAGTAACTAGTAAGACTCAATCTGAAGTTGTAAGGTATGCTCTTATTGGAAATTAGACAAAAATGTAAGGGTAATATAACAAAAAGGACAAAACTTTTTTTTTTTTTTTTTTGAAAAACAAAAATGACCAAATTTAGATACAATATCTTAAATACTACTTCTTAGATATCCTTCTAAATTACAGCCACATATCTAATTTAATAACTTATTGATTTTACAATGTGTAATAACATATATATTATATAAAGATGTAAGTTTTATTATATTAAAATACAAAGTTATGATGTATTATCAAAATAATTTAAATAAATAAATAATAAATTTTATTTAAAATTTCTTAAAAGTTTTGTGATAGAATGTTAGTTGGAGTAGGATTATAAAAAAAATTTAAGGGTTTTTTAAGGAAAATTTCTTAAAACTTAGAGTTTTTTTTAATAGAATTTAATTATTAATAATAATAAGCCATTTGATATATTGGTAATAGAGTTTCATCCAAAGTATACTATCTTAATAATAAGAATAATGATTGGTAGTAGAGTTTAATAATAATAGATAGTGTTCATCAAAATAAGAATTATAGATAGTAATAAATAAAAATGCGTATATCATTTGGGTTGTAGAGGTTTATTGGGAGCAAACTTCTACTCCTCCCAAATCCTAGCTTATGTGGTACTGCTGGTCATATAAATTAATGTCACGCAGCCATTATTAATTTATCAACTTCAAGCCTTCTCTCTATTATTTGTTAATCTTGATTTCTTAAGTAAGGTTTTTTTTTTTTTTTTTTTAAATATATTTGGTTACCTTCTCTGTTTATCTTGGAGAAATTTTCTTTGCAATGATATAATGGAGGTTTATAACTATGTTATTACCCTAATGGTTCCAGTCCTCTGAGTTTGGTTTATACTTTATAATTAATTAAGATTTTTTTTAAGGCCTTTAATTGTTTCCACTATACTTTTCTTGAACCTAGTCTTATCAATTTATGCTTGATGTAGGCAACTAGGTATTGTCTTATATAAACTGGGTCGAATCTTATGGAATATGATGATGATAAAAACAAAGCAAAGAAAATTCGAAATCTCGGAATTCACCAGGTAATTCCTACTTTTTGTTTAAATTGTTGAGATGATGAGAGAGTAAATGCATATCCCTTTAATTATATATGCATAAGCGTTCAAAGTATTTCCTAATCTGAAGTATTTAGAGTTGGCAGCTAATTCCTTTGATAATGATATTCTTTGGATGGCATATCTGTTGAAATTCTTGCCCTTGCCGGAAGAACTGCATCTGGTGGTAAGAATTATTTTGTTATGTGCCTTTTATTTTTTGTTATTAGGAGTTGGGTAAATCAATAACATTCTTTTAAGAAAAATATTTCACAATTGCTTATATATATATATATATATATATATATTGGTGTGAATCTTAGATCCATGTAGGTGGTGAAAAAAGTTGTCCCTGACATTTTAAAAACTTTTTTTCACAATTGATGATACAGTGACTTGAATCTTAGACCCAAGTGGGTGCTGGGTGGTGAAAAAAGTTGAGTCCCTAACATTACTCTTTAGTAAATGGATAAGACTCTATTTGGTTGTGTTGGTGGAAAACGTTGAGAAGATAGGAAAGATTGAGAATAGAAAGAAAATATATAAATTTCTACGGGTATTTGGTTGAGAGAACAGAAAATAAATATAAATTATTTTTTGTTTGGTCATCAACAAGAAATTGTAGTGGAAAAAAAGGGTAGGACTAGGACAAAATGATAGGTGGTGACTGGTAGGGGTGTCCATGAGTTGGGTTTGTATCCAACCCAGACTCGACTTGACAACTTCAGGTTCTATAGAGGCAAATCGCTGCTGATTGTCATTTCAAGTTGAAATTGACCGACAAGTGCTTAAAACCCCGATTTTTTTTTGGCACTCAGCAAATCCAGTGAGCTAGTGGAGATCTCACAAATTCAACGAGATTTCCACTGGATATGGGGGAGATCTCCATAGATTTGTTAAGATCTCCACTAGATATGGTGGAGATCTCCCCTGATCTACAAAGAACGAAGACAAAATTCTTGCTCATAGCAAGGGGAGGAGGAGGCTAACGGCAAAGTCTACGGTCGGTTTAGGTTTCTCGGTCTCAAACAACAAAACCCATCACTTGATCCACTGTCGACCACCTCCTTGCTTGGATTGAGTCGATTCTAGTTAAGGTGGCTCTAGGTCAGACTAATTTGTTGGGTGTTGAATTCGGTTGGACAACCCTAGCAATTGGTAGGGAAAAAAAAGGTAATAGTTTAATTTGAATTTAAATATTATGTTTGTTTAGTAAAATTTGATTTTTGACTGAAACTATGAGGTCATTTTTCCTCAAATAAAACAAATTGCTTCTCTCTTTTTCATGTTGTAAAAATTTATCAATTTTTGAGTTGCCACACATAGCATATTTACAATCATCTTAGTTAAATGCATAAAGTTTAACATATGGTGGCCTTCAAATATGCTTATTTTCTTTAGATCTTCTTTGTGGTTATAATTTTTATCATTCCAAATGTTGGAAAGTAACATTTTTTTTTTCATGTAGCTAAATACACAGGCTGATGTAGCTAGACAAATTAGGAAGCCTACCAAGTCTAACCATAAAAATTTGAGGATCTTATACCTTGAAGGTTTTTGTGGTAACATTATTGAGTTGGAGCTCACATTGCATGAGCTTAAGCGTTGTAAAGCACTAGAAAAGATTGTAATAGACCCATCATCCAAGTTTTTGTTCGGTGGTGACACTTGGGAGCAGAGGGAAGATAGAAAGCCATGGGAAATCTGCAAGCCAATGGAGATTCAACGTTGGTTATCTAGAGAAATTCCTAAAGGTGTTCAGTTGGTAATCTTATGAATTTATTAACATGACTATTTTCTTTTCTTTTTCATCCTTTAATTGTTAATGGTGAAATCTCAAATATTTTTTTTTACGTACTGTTTCATGAGAAATTTGGTCTCACAGTTGAAAAGCTTGGGGAAAAAAGCTGAACTGACTTTAATGGACATGGTTGAGTAAATTTAAAATACAATAGAGGATCATCAAATGGGCATTTGGTCTAGTGGTATGATTCTCGCTTTGGGTGCGAGAGGTCCCGAGTTCGATTCTCGGAATGCCCCCATTTATTTAATCTTCTTTAGAAAGTTTTTAGCTCAGATTTTAATATTGCTGAAAAATAAATTGAGCAAAGTGAAGTAATTAACTGCGAAACCAGTTTTCAATAAATCCACATGCAAACCAGTTTTCAATAAACCCACATGCATCTTAGATCTGATAAGACTATTTATTAATGAATAAAGTAGTAAATTTGCTTTCAGAAGATGCTGAAACAGGGAAGGGGATACTGGAAACAAACCCAAATTTATTATCCTTTATTCGTTTAATGCAACCAGAGGTTATATGTATTCAACTCGCTGCCCACACATGCAAAAGATTCAGTTCTTTCTCAAATTATGGCATTTTGTGGTGATATGCATTTCACCTTATTGTTCTCCTCACCTTAGCATTTTACGAATTAGGCCAATTACTCTCTACAAAACCCAACTACTTACCTGCAAAGACACTTCATCAATAGGTAAACAGCAAGAAGGCAATGGTTTAATCAGTTGAAAGGCTAGTTATACAAGACAATTCAAAGATATATTGGTTTATATCTATTTAAAGTGTCAATACATTTGCTATCTCCATCTGAAATTTTAGAGGCTATGTGGTACATCAATTTAAACACATGTTTTTAGTTTTTAAACAATATTACACTCATTTTCATATACTTTTTCACCCATACGTATTTTCAAAAAAACTGAAAACTGTTGTTTAAATACACGTACTAAACGGGTCCTTATCTATTCTAGCATATATGTCCAAAAACAAAATTACAAACTTCCTCGGGCTTTGGGTCAATGGGCTTCCACGAATTCTTTTACTGATTTATTTATGCTACTAGTTGTCCATTGTTTTCGCTAGATTATTATAGCATTCACATCAAGGTTTTAAACATTTTAGCATTTAACAATTCAAAAAGCTACTTTATAGTGTTTAATAATTCACTTTACAATACACCCAACATCAAAACTTTTATTTTTTTCTATCACTTCATTTCAATATTTTTTTTCTTTATTATTTTGTACTCCTTTTTTTTATATATTTTTTACTCTTCCTCTATTATCTCTTCTCTCTCTCCCTCTCAATCCAACAATCCTACACACTACCAGCCACTAGCCACCATAATACCAATAGTTACCATGCTCAAAACTCAAACATTACCAACAACCTCCATAAACTCACCACCCACCAAAAACCCACCACCCATACCACAAACCTACCACCCATGCCCCAACCAACAAAAACCCACAAAATCCAAACAACCACCACGATGCCCACGTTGATGACCAACAGATCTCTAAGCTGATGCCCACACCAATCTCACTTCAATGCCGATGCCTACGACAGTTAGAGAGTTTCAAGCTTGGGTTCAGTCTTAGGCATGGGAGAAGGGAAGGATTTATAGGCAAGGTGGTTTCATTGGCCACGCCAAGTGTTAATCATGGTGGTCACATGACCACCCTGAATTTTTTTTTTTTTTTTAAATATAACTTAAAAAATTTTGAGTTTTAAATTAATATGGGTCTTATGACCACTCTAGAAAAAAACTTGACCACCCTAAAAAAAAACACTTGAACACCCTTAATAACAATTGAACCCATTTAAAATAAAATTCAACCTCTCCAAAATTTTTGTTCGTTGAATGTTGAAAAAAAAAATTGCAAGAAATGCTATTTTCACAACATTTTCGCAATATTTTCATATCAAATCCTAAATAACAGGTTGTTATTGATGAATAGAAAATAATTTCAGTGATAAATTCAAATTAGAACTAGTAAAAACTTACAACTTAGGTTTTTTTGTGAAAGTGTTGCAAAAATATTGTGAACATAACACTTCTCAAAAATTACTCAAATCAACGTTTAATTGTGATTTTTTTAATTGTGTTCCAACTTGCATATTTTAAAATTGCTATTTTTTTATATATAAAAAATGCACACTTTTCAAATAGCTAGTCTATTAGTATTTGCTTTAGTCTTTAGTCGAATTTGTTGGATTTATATGATATATTTTTTCAAAAAGATAATGTATTTTGTTTATATTAGTACTTATTTAGGCAATATGTTAGTAATTGAATAGGAGATTAGTAGCTTAATAATTGTTTGATTGTGTATAGTGAAAAAGATGTAGCTGATAATATTAATAGTAAAACTATCATATCACACAACAATTTTAAAATATGAAAACTTGTGAAAGGAAATTTTAAGACTTTATATATTTGAATATGTTTTTATTTTGTGATGTTAATATATTCAAATTTTATTATTAATAAATTTTTTAAAATTAAGTGTTTTTAATGACTACCCTTAAAAGCCTTTCTGGAGCCACAGTGTGGCTTGAGGGAGAGCCAATGGAAAAGAAAAATGGAGGAGCCAGCGTGAGAGAAGAGAAAGCTAGCACGTGTGTTGAGGGATTAAAAAATATTATTTTCATTTAACATTCAGCTTAAATGAGCTGCTAGTGAGTACAAAGAGTTTTAGCATTTGAGGCGTAGTAGGTATTTTTGTCCATTTGATATAAATGCTCTATTATTCCATTTTCACTAGAAAATTATTGTAAAACTTCTTTGACTAGAGGGCTAGAGTCAATAAAGCATTCCAAAGGAGCAAGCTTATCAATATTAATAAATAAATAAATAAATAAAATACCCGTACAATCATAATGTCCCTATTTTCCTTATTTTCTACCTCTTTTTTCTTATTTAATGGAGGATGACAATGACAATGACAATGGCAATGGCAATGGCAATGGCAAAGTAAGTAATTACCCATAGAGAATGCCATCAGTTTTTATTTTTATTTTTGAATAAATCATGCTGATAATTTTGAATATGTGCAAAGTTTGACTACAGACTTAGTTGTAGTCATTATTTTGAACTTGGACTAAATTTGATTACAAACTTAGTTGTAACCAATGACTATAATTCCTATTATAAAAGTTGCATGGCTATATATTTTAAAAATCTAACTATTTAATTGTATGTTCTTTATATTCTTAATACGTATGTTAAATTCTATGCTAATTCGAAATAGATTAATATTTGACCTATAAACTTATTTTTAATGCCTAATTTTAGACTAAAAAAACTTCAAATTTAAATATTTAATTGATGATATAGTTATTAATCTTTGATATTATGAAAATTTTGCAAGTATGAAGGATATAAAAAAAAAAATGTAACTAAACTTTTAAGTGGAATCATAGCATTAGATATAACCGAGTTTGTAACTAAACTTTTTTCCTTTGAACTTAACCTGCACAAATATGCAGATTATAGGCCTATATGGCTTTATCCATAGTGGTGTGATTTGTGTGGTATTCCTTGAATTTGTCTTTAGGGTCCACTTAGTTGGAAATGTGGAAAAGTGAGAGGAGTGAAAATGTTGGAAGGATGGAAAATTGGAATAATAGAAAATATTTAATTTTCCCTCATGTGTGTTTGGTTAGAGGGATAGAAAAGTGAAAGGATAGAAAACATTTTTATATAAATTTACTCTCATGCCCCTGTTAGATTAAAAAAAAATCCACACTATGTTTTTATTAAAAAAATTGTTTATAGAAGGACACTTCATTTATAAAAAAAAAAAATATATATATATATATATATATATATATAGATAGATAGATAGATAGATAGATAGATAACAACAAGAACCCAAAACAAATGAGGGAAAAAAATTATGGATGGCTATTTAGATCCAAGCCGTGGATACCTAGCCTGGCCCGACCCTAATGGGCCAGATTTTACTCAGCTCGATAAAGAATAGGGTTAGGTATGGGTTAAAAAAAAAAAAAAAAAAAATCTAAAGCGGGTCTTGGTCGAGTCCGAATTTTATAAAAAATTCGGCTCGAAACCCGACCCGGATATAACCTGGTTATATATATATATATATAACCCTAAAACTTTTGCCTCATCTCACACTCACAATCTCTTCAGCTTAGTCTCGCCACTCTCACTCACTCACTCACCTCACCGTCGCCGTAGTTCACCGCCGGTCTCTCTCGCTGCCGTCCCAAGCTCACTCACTCACTATCTCACTCACTCTCAATCTCACTGCCGACCCAACTGCCCAACCTCTCATAGTCGCCGTAGCTCTCACCGCTGGTCCCTCTCATCGCCGTCCCAAGCTCTCATCGTCGGTCTCTGTCTGTTCTGTTCTCTACTTTTCTTCAAAATTTTTTTTTTTTTGGATATTGATGTACTCGGTCTGTTCTGTTCTGTAGCTAAATCAAACATCTTTGTGTGTATATATAAATGATAAAAGAAGAGTTGAATGTGGTTGTAGTGGATTTGTGTTTTTGTGGTTGTTTTAAATGGTGGGTGTGATTTGTATTTTTGTTCAAGTTTGTTCCTTTTTGGATTAGCTGGTTTAGCTTAGGAGCTGGAGAGCTCAGTGAAAGAAATGGAGTATGTACATTTTGAAGCTCAAGGTTTTCCCATTTTGTTTACTTCAAAGTTTCAGTAAATGGATCCGCTTTGTATGTGAGGTTCACAATTTTGAAATTTGGATCTCGTTGTTCTTGTGAGTCTCTTTTCATTTCAATTCTTTTCTTTTCTTTTTTCGGTTGGGCCATGATTTGGGCCGCAGATTAGGCTTAAATTTGGTTAGGCTAAATGGGGCCCGTGGGGCCTGATAGGGCGGGTTTGGGCCCCAGGAAAAAAAAAAAAAACCCATTTAGTAAATGAGCCGGGTCTAGGCCGTGGGTCTTGGCCCACAGGTCGGGTCCGGGTATGGAAAAATCTGCCCCAAACCTAACTTGTTGCCATTCCTAAAAAAACGATGAAAAAAAAAAAAAAGAAGTACCAAATGAGAAAAAAAAATGAACACCAAAAAAAAAACAAAAAAGTGAAAGGAAAAAAAATTGATGAACGCAAACGAGGAAAAAAAACTGAACGTTAACTGATAAAAAAAAAGATCAAAATATAGACTTAAGAACTGAATTGTAGAAGTAACAAATGCAAAAACAAAAACAAAAACCGTATAAGAAATAATGGGAGAAAAATCAAATGAAGAAAATGACAAAAGCCAACACACTTTTTAAACATTAGAGGAGGACATTTTTGTCCAAAACAACTGAGGCTCTTTGTCTATGAAGCACGGGTGCGTTTCAGGACTCGGGTGCGAGTGCAGGTGTGGGTGCAAGTGCAGGACTTGGCTATTTTTGAAAAAGATGGGTGCGGGTGCGATAGGACTCAGCAATTAAAAAATTATTACAAATATTTTTATTTTTATTTTTAATATATTGCTAAGCATACTTTTTCACATTATATAAACATATACCAAATTTAAGAGCAATAGTAGATAATAACTAAAACATGATGGTCATAAATTAAATACAACCCACAAGATTGAAACTAAAACATTCCATGATGTTCGGAAATTAGAATACAACTCACAAGTTTGAAACTAAAACAAAAATAAAAGATAATCAACAAGACAATCAAACACCAACATCATCATCATCATCAAGATCAATAGCTTCACTTCGAACTTCACTTTCACTAGTAGTAAGACTAGTGTTAGCATTCCCAATAACCATGACTTCCAACTCTGGCTCATCAAGTGTAAGGGCTGCATTCTCAAGAATTCCAGCTCCTCCATGTATGTCACTCTCATTCCAAGAGTCTCCTACAATATCCTACATCTTTGTTGCTGTATTTACATACTCTTCATTGCGCCTTGACAAGAGTCGAAGATTTGCACATATACCAAATCTTCAGCGCATGCAAGAGCCATTTTGTTTCTTTTTAAGGAATGAATGAATTTGTATGTGCTCTAATTCCTCTCAGCGCATGAGGATGAACAAGGTTGTCCAAGAAGTTTAAGGGCAAAGGTTTGAAGAGTTGGAAATGTAGAGCCATGGTATTGCCACCAAACCAAAGGTTGTAAGGCGCACCTATCTGTCAAGGCATTTGGTGAAGGAAACCTCCCTCCTGAAAATGCAGCAAACTCAAACTTCACCACCTTTAATTCATTCTCATCTTCAAAGTATCGATCCAAACACTTGCTCCTTTCCATAGAAATTTCATGATTCCAATGTGGAGAGATGCGTTTTGGATTCTTCAAAAGCCATTCAATGGAGTAATACCTAGTTAAAGATTAAAATATATATATATATATATATATATATAGATAGATGAAACGTGTGTTTTACTAGAAGGGTGAACTAAGGAAAATAGAAAATAAATGTACTTACTTAGGATTTACAGAATGAGCCAAGCAATGTAGTGGTGTATAATTTTTAGTCCATCGATCAATGAGTATATCATACACCACACCCTAAAATGAGATATACTGATCATCTTCCAAGCCTTCGTGCCAATATATTGCTCTTCAATTTCTTTATCATTGAATCCCACATCTCATACACGAGATGAAGACAAGGCTTATCTATGTCAGCTACTCGTAGCATATCATAAATAGGTGCTATGAATTCAAGGATATAATCAATTTTATCCCACTAAAGATCACTTAGAATCATATCTTTCACCTTTTGACCTTTTCCAACATCAACCTCCCTATAAGAAGCCCATTGGTCACTAATAGTCATGGTTTGAAGGCATCTTTTTATCAACTTCAACCTTTTCAGCATTAGAACAACAGAAACAAATCTAGTATCAGCAACTTGGAGCAGTTTTAATGGACAAAATTCATTAAACATTGCCAACCTTATTGAATGGTTCATGATAAAAACACATATGAAAGATGCATCATCAGTAATACATGTAATCCAACTACATTCCTCATATGTAACTTCATTCTTTTCAACGTTTTTTGCTGCATAAATATTCTTCAAAACTAGATTGAGAGTGTGGACAACACAGGGTGTCCAAAATATTTTAGGATACTCACCTTCAATAAGAGCTCCAGCAGACTTCATCACACTAGCATTATCAGTGATAACTTGGACAACTTTTTCATGTCCAGTCTCTTTTATAGCATCCTTTAACACCCCAGCAATATAATGTTTGTCTTTGAACTTACCTGACCCATCAATTGCCTTTATAAACACTAGACCCCCATCTGCTACAGCCATAATATTAATAAGAGGCCTCCTTTGTGGATCTAACCATCCATCAGAAACTATACTTACGCCATTTTCAAGCCAAAAGTCCTTAATTGGTTTCAAAAGTCTTTCAACATAAGCTCTTTCTTTTTCCAAAAGTGTTGTTCTCAAGGCATTGTATTCAAGAGAAAGATAACCCGGAATGCAATGGGTAGTAGCATAAGCATAGGAATTAGATAATATGAGTTCCTTGCAAAGTTAAATGGAGGCCCACCAGTGTAAAACATCCTAGCAATTCTGCTATTCAAATCATGTCTAGCATTATTCTAGAATGCTTTCTCCAAAGGAGAATTCATAGTCACCTTCCTCCTCTTACTATCAAACAGATTTGTACTATCACTCCCTTCCTATCTCCAAAATGGGGAAATAGGTATAGGCCCATGGCCTGGGGGAGGTGGGGGTAAGGGAATTTGACTTCTCTATTCTCTCTCTAACTTATCATTCTCAACTTAATCATGCATTCATTTCATTTCCAACCTATGGCTCGTTGTCACCTTAGGGCATGGTTTAATACCTTTATTTGGAATTTTTAATAAATGAGCCTTAACCTAGAATAGGATCCCACATAAACTACACCACAATAGTTGCACTTAAAGTATGTGTTTCCACCTGATTTAACAGAAGCACCAGGTGGTTTTTCTACTTTATTCACAAACTGCCATAGAGGAGATTCATCATTTGGCACTTCTTGATTAGATGAAGGTGAAGTTTCTGTGCTATTAACTTTGTCCATTGCAAATTCAATAGATTCAATTTAACCTACAATGGCTACAAATAATAACTATTAACTAAACAAATTAATAATAAATCAAACCCAAGTTCACAAATTCACAAATCACAATGAGTAATAACTATTAACTAAATAAAATTAAGATTGAAAAGAAACTAAGATTCACAAATCACAAATTCACATATTCATAAATCACAAATCAAACTATGATTGAAAGCTTTATATTAATACTTGAGTTGAGAATACGTGAGAAAGAGCTGAAGTTTGAATGAAGTGATTGAGTGGCTAGTTGTCTCACAGGGGAGACGGAGAGCAGAGACAGAGAGGCAGAGAGTGATTCAGTGAAGGCAAAGAAAAGCCAAAGTGAGCACACCACAGAGAGCACAAAGAGACGAGTGAGAGAGAGCTAAAGTTTGGTGTTTGGATGAAGTGAGAATGCGTGAGATAGTTTTAGGGTTTGTTATTAAGTTCAAACAGTGCGTTTTGCACCTTTTTTTCTTTTTTCTTTTTTGAATTTTGGCCTGAATAGACCATTTTGCCAATTTCGCTGATTTCGCTCGATACGACCCGAGTCGGCGTGAATCAGCTTGATTCAGCGCAAATCGGCTCGAGTCTAAGCAGCGTTGGCGTGAGTCAAGGAAGAAAAAAACACGTGGTAGGATGCAGCTCTACGCGGCAACGGCGTCCCTTGCGTGTCGCGCCATGTCGAACGCGGGTGCGTCTCCTCTGGCACCGTGTCCATGCATCCCAGCTCTTTGTTCCCATTTTCTCTTTTCTTTTCTCTCTATTTTGGAAAAATTAATTTCTAGTGGGCCTAGGGAAAAAACACCCGGGCCCCACCATCACTTTTCTCTCCCTCCCTCCAACCCAAACACCCTCTAAAAAGTTTTTCTTTCTCATCTTCTCTCTTTTTTTTCTTTTTTTCATCCTCCCTAAAATCTAATCTACCAAACACACCCTTAGGGATTCTTTTTCTTGAATACCACACTAATTAATCACGCCAAGTTAATTTTAAAACATTGACAAATATAATGCCCGTGATTTTTCCCCCTAAATAACATTAAAATTTAAAAAAAAAAAATTAAATGATGTCATTAAAAAAAATGTATTTATATTTAACTCCATTCAAATACAATGAACTCAAGAAAACAGTTGAGATTTTTATCTAGTTGCATGCAAACGAATTGAAAAATGATGATTGAGGCATTCTTCTTACTTGAATAATGCGATAAGTAAAGATTTTTAAATATTAAATGATAAAGTACATGCTAAGATAATCTAGTTGCAATAAACTTAAATGCATATATTTTAAATTATAGATATGTATGAGAAGTATTCGTAAGTATGAAAAGAGTAAAACCAAAGTATATCAATGAATTTGGCATAAATTATGGATGCTTAAGCCTATTTTTTAATAGTCCATAGCCACAATAAAAAGCTTTTAAAAATAGAAGATGATATTTTCTAAAGTATATATTGCTTAACAATAATATGATATTTATAAAAAAAATAAAATAGAAACCTTGTAAAAATAAATAAACAGTCAACCTTTGATGTATATTCCCAATTTGAAATAGAGTGTTAACCACAGTGCATCTAAAATTAAACATAAGTATTAGATTTTTTTTTTTTTTTATTTAAGATATTAGATTATGAAATTAGTTTTCAAGATTTCAAATTTTTTATATGTTTTATTATTCTTTGTTAAATTAGTTATGCAATTGGGCATTTGTAATTTTGATTTATATTTGGGATGCTAATACTGCGTAGTAATGAAACTTGTGTGTTTGTTTTAATTAGATTTTCAAAAGGTAGACTAGACTCCTTTGTGTTTGTGCTATTTATTTTGATTAACAATGTTGGGATTTGTATAATTTTATAATTATTGAACAAGTATCAATTTTTTGAGCTAGGCTCTTTTTGATATGGATAGCGAATTCAAAGTAATGTATTTCACACCAAGTAATTTGCTATATGACTTACCAAGTGGCAAATATATCTTTTTTTATTAAAAAAAATTATGTGAAAAATACAGATCAACGTAGCTAATTGACCAAACTTGTTTTCTAACCCATTTGAAATTACCTGTCTTTTTACCAGAGCACGTTTTCAACCCGAACCCAATTGATCCAACCCGACTCGCCCGCTTTGCCACATCTAATTGACACCTCCGGATGCACAAAGTACTTGGAGATCTAAGAGGAAAGGGGTTCGAGCTACCAGCTAAATTGGTGTCCTCACCTCTTTTAAATCACTGGTGTATGTGTGCCTCAATGCAAGCAGATCAAAATTCAGAAAAAATAAACCAAAAGCCAATTGCAAAGCATAAAGGATTTGATGTGGGTTTTTTTAATGATCATTATGTGTGTGTGTGTGTGTTATATCCTCTTGAAGATACTTTAAATAATCTGCTTGTGGCCAAAGAAATCATAGATGTGTTGTGAATCCTAACGTCAAAACGGGCACAGATTTAATCCAATTTGGATTTAACTTGGGTAAGATATGGTCGTTTGAATTTTGAAGATGCTATAATAATGTCGAATCCACGAATCTTGCTGGAACAAAAAGCAATGCAATCACTCCAAAATGCAGCAATTTTGAAATCTTAATTTTGTTAATAAAAGTGTTTCTGCTAGATTTCAACCCTATTTTGTGCACTTACATAAATGTTCAAGAAGGTATCTTGGAGTGTACCAAAAGTTCCAGTTCGGGCAGAGGACTGTCTATCCCTGGAATGGTTTTCCATTTGAAGAGTTGCTTCATCAAATTTTCACTACATCATCAAATCATGTATTATTACTTTTATTTTCTTGCTTAATAGTTTACTGCATGTTGAATTGTTAGGGGTGTCCATGGATTGGTTCGAGTCCAATTTGTGCCCAACTCACACCCGACCCGATCAAATTGGGTGGAGAAAGATTAGACCCACCACCGATTTGCAACAAGGAAGACAGGTTGGAAAGATCGGATTCTTGTCGGGTAGTGGTTGGTTCAATCAAAATCGGTAATGAAAGAGGAAGGCCAGAAAGCTCACCAGATCTGGCCAAGATCTTGTTAGATTTGGTGGATCTCCACTAGATTTGTTGCTAGAATGGGCTAAAAACGACGCCAAAGTGAGTGGATCTTGCACGTTGGATTTCAATGGAAACATCACCGGAATGCTTAGGTCTTGCTAGATTTTAGTTATTCACAGTCAAGCTCAGTTTGTCAGGTTTTAGAGGGAGAGAACTCAACCCGTCAAAGTTGTTTTCATAATATTTTTTAAATCTACAAAATTTTCAAAATATAAACATAAAATATAAAATGAATTCTATATATATAATGGCTAAATTTTTTTTATTAAGAGTATAGTTTTGTGATATTTATTCATTTTAGATACATTCATTAATTCATAAGGACTATATATATATATATATAGGAAAAAATTGGCCTTTGCCTTTTTTAAAAAAATAATCCAGCATTTTGCTCTCTTTCTCAAACTAATTAGGAAAATGCTCTTCTTTTAAAAATCGATTTTCTCAAAATCGAGTTAAGCCCTATAATGGCGTTTTTAAAGAGCCTACAGTGACGTTTTAAGGACTTATAGTGGTGTTTTGTAACTCGATTTTCATGAAATCGAGTTACAAGTAAAAAAATAGAAAAAAAAAATTGCATGTAACTCGACTTCATGAAAATCGAGTTACAAAACGCCACTATAGGTCCTTAAAACATCGCTATAGGTTCCTTAAAAACGTCATTATAAAGCTCCAAATTTTTTTTTATTACTCAATTTTGAGAAAATCAAGTTACAAAAGAGGGGCATTTTCCTAATTTGTTTGGAAAATTGGACAAAATGTTGGATTTTTTTTTTTAATGGACATTTGCCCATTTTCTCCTCTATATATATATATATATATATATATATAAACTAAGGTTAACTTTGTCTCCCAAGGAAACTTTCTAATTCCACCACGGAAGTAACAACAATTGCTTGTCGGTGAAAGTACAATAAAATAATAATAAAATTCAAAATTGCACCAAAATTAGACTTTATTGAGGCATAAAAACCTCGCTCTCTATAATCCAAATCGGATTCTCATACATATTTCATGCATCGTAAACTTCAACCACAATAACATCATCAATTATAAATTCAATGTTACAAATAGTTTTTTTTTTTATTTACGAAAACACTATTATTCTAACTTCCCACTAAAACCTCAATTAACCAAATTATTACCAAAATAAATATTAGATTAACTCTTTCACTCATTTTATTATGAAAATTCACCGACAACAAAAATTCTAGTACTTGAGATGATCAGCTTCTTGTAACAACAATGTGATCAATTTTATTTTTTCGTAAATAGTTTTTTACGAATTCTGGTACTTTAGATTTCTTTTGTCCTAGTCAGGTTAAAAATATAACCACTTTATTATGAATCAATTGTACTTGGTTTTCTTCTGTGTTTAATCAGGTAATTCAAACATTTTGTTTAATTGTTGAGAGGAGAGAATGTATATCCCTTTGGTTCACAATCGAAGAAGGAGTTGGACACTATACACAAGTAAGTTTTGAGCCAATCCATTAAACCCATAGTCACCCCATCCATGTCTCAAACCCATAACACTCCCCCTAATCTGAACCCAATAACCGTAACTCTAACCAAAACCAACATGCAACCAATACAATTGACACCCCACCGCCACATCCACAAGACATTAATGAAGCCACGCTCAATTCAGCCATACATTCACTAAATTTGGGAAATTCCAACTTTCCAAGGCTACCCTCAACTCCAATAATCACAGTGTCCCACCAAAACACATACATTCCCCGATATCTTCACCAGATAATTTGGGAATATTAGAAGCCCCTCAACATCACAACCTAGACAACTCCAACTACATCCCCAGTTTTGAACAACGTACACAAAGAGAGAGGATTTGCTGCAACCTTGTATGCAGCAATTGCCGCATATAAGATAAGGTGGCAGCTAAAAGGAAGTGACAAGTGTCCAAGGGTCATGTGAAATGCACATAATCAGCTTAACCTATGATTTACTGTCACTCCTCTTTAGCTGTCACCTTACCTTGTATGTAACAATTACTACATACAAGGTTGCAGTGAATCCTCTCCCGTACACAAATATGCAGATTACAGGGCTTAATTTATCCATAGTGCCTTGATTAGTGGTATTCCTTGAATTCGTCCTAGACTAGGATATAAGTTTTCGTAGAATGTGTACTATACAAAACTAATGGGCATGTGCACAACAAATCCTGACATCCATAATCCATTACAACTCTTATTTGAGTTTTACCAATGAAGAGTACAAAATTTGGCATAACGGATCCGTTCAAGTAGACCCGATGGTACAAGGTTAGTGGGTTGTCAGAGATAAGGCAACAAAAGCGGCACCGAATGGATGGAACATGTAATGGATAGACTACTCCCCATAGTAGACGAATAGTCCCCCGATATGGACAGATTCAAGTCAAATGAATACAAGGTAGACGAATACTGAAGCCACGTGGTACCAACATGGTTTTGAGTGGGTTCCAAGGAATCCTAAATGGAAATAATTTGCGTCCCACAATCAACCCTAATCAGTAGAATTCTAGCAGGAAAAGGATCATATAATATGCGCACATTTATGATGATCTTCCCCGTAAGGAAACACCTTCCCACGCAAGAAACGGGGGTCAGTTCTACACTACAATAAAAACCCAAAGCCCTCAGGAAAAAAAGTTCGCATAATTCACCCCAGCTCTGACACTCTAGAGTTGTGAAAAGATTTTTAACTTAACATTCGGAGGGTTTTTGGCCGGTACCACACCGGTACTCTCCTAAGGTTTTCCTATTTTGTGTTGTGCAGGCATTGTCTAGAGAACGTGAGGACTAATTAACTTACTGACAATTTTCGACATCATCAGTTGGCGCCGTCTGTGGGAATGAGATAAGCCATATTTACCGCTTCCCGGACAAAAAGTTGCATGGTACTTACTAGTTCGATGGCAACAACCACTAACAATCAGGGTGACGAACTGCGCACCACTACCCTAGAGAGAAAAGTTCAAACCCTCACAACAGCAATGGAATGCCTCACCAAGCAAAATCATGATCTAAAGGAATAGCTGCACCAGAAGAATGTAACACTTAACACCCAAGTGGAAGATCAGAAATGAACCAGCGCTAAAAGAAGGAACCAAGAGGGGACGGAAGGCAGCAACGCCCTAGTAGACAAGAACGACAGGATACCAGTCAACCATCTGGCACAGATACGGCTTCCCCTCACATAGTCGCCAAGATGCAGATGATAAAGGAACGGATGGACTTCATGATGAACGCCCTCAGAGGACGGGTGTCCAGTGACCTTGACGACTTGGTCTATCGAACTGATTCACCATTTACCACATTCGTCTTGTCGTTCCCCCTACCACCAAAATTTCGAATGCCTCAGGTGGAAAGCTATGACGGATTTAAAGACCCGCTAGATCACTTGAAGTCCTTCAAGACTTTGATGCACCTGCAAGGAGTGGCAAACAAGATTATGTGCAGGGCCTTCCCCACTACGCTGAAGGGCCCCGCAAGGATTTGGTTTAGTAGGTTGACACCCAATTGCAGTAGTACCTTTAAGGAGTTAAGTGCCTAGTTTGCCTCACACTTTATCGAGGGGCACAGGTATAAGAAATCCACTACATGCCTAATGAGCATTAAGCAACGGGAGGATGAGACACTGACGTTTTACATAGCCCGCTCTAACAATAAGGTGCTCTCAATCGATAAAGCTGACGACAAGTTACTCGTTGCCACGTTCACGAACGAGTTGCGTGTTAGGAAATTTAGACCCCGGTTGATAGAATTAACAAGTTTTAAACCCAAGTTGTTAATTAGATTTATTATGAATAAAACTTGTTAAAATAAACAAACATCAATATCATCTCAAAATCATGCAGTGGAAAAATAAATAAGAAAAGATATGATGACCTAGGAAAACCAAGGAAACAAACTAGTTTCACAGTAAAAAATCTGGGGGGAAACCTTCCCGAAAAGCAATCCACTATAGTAAAGAGAAGTTTCAGATCTAGTACAAAATCTTTGTCCCTAAACTCTACAATCCTCATAGATGAACTCACAGCAAAAACCTTCTATTGTTTTAGAACCTCTGAACTCTTCAATATATGAATACCACCTTTTTGATGCACGGATCCTAGTACGTGACTAACTCCTTTGCACGAATCCCAGTATGTGATTCACTCACTAACTTAAGGAAGAAAAATGTTGGCTACAAAGTTCTTCACTTCACAAACAATGAAGATCAAGAAGTACTTAGTTACAAAACCTTAAGGTATAAAAACGCAGTAGCTTCTTTCAGAGAGAATAAGGCATCGGTCACCTTTTGCATATGTTCTCATTGTATTCTCTTATGTGACGGCCTCTAAAATAAGCCTTATATAGGTCTTGGGTTGTGAGAAAAGAAACCCTACACATACATGTTAGCATGGGCTGAAAATCAGATCTGAAAATCTGAATTTTCATAACCTCGATCGATCGAGAGCTATCGAGGAGGTGTCGAGCTTTAAATTTTGACAGATACAGCTATTGAGAAGCTATCGATGAGCTATTAAGGAGACATGAGCTTTCTCGATCGATCCACCTAGCTATCGAGAGGTATCGAGATTATGATAACAATCAACTAAAGAGCTCAATAGATAGCCTAGCTGTCGAGTAGTGTCGAGCAACTGTCGAGCTATCTGTCCACAAGTGTCGAGCTATCTATCCAAATTTAATGAACAGCTTTTCTTCACTTGTTTCTTGGTCCAATCTTCATGACTTTAATACTAGACTTAAACAACATGTTTCTTGAAGTATTAACACATCCTAGATCTACCCAAATATAAGTAAATTGTATTTTGTCAAAGGATTAGTCATTTACATAAAAGAATGACATATATTCCTAACAAGTGAAACACATATGTCCTAACAATCTCCCCATTTGGTAATCTGTGACAAAACCACAACAATCAAATGAACATATGAGAGAAGTCATAAATCACTCAATGCATATCCACTTGTTAAATACAATAAAATTTATCCTAACACAAACTCTTGAAAAATTTTGCAAGACAAGAGTTTATGGTAAGTAGACTTTGACAACCTGTACTTCTGAAACACTGTAAACAAAATTCATCAAGGCATCTTAATGTGAAATAGAAATAATAAATTGCATACAATTAATAAGAAACATGTGCATAAAGAGAAAAAAGAAACAACATATGTAAAGGTAGGTGAAAAAGACATACATCATCATATCATATATATATTAAGGATAAGCATAAAGTATGTAAACATGGTCACAAGACCGGTGTACAAGAAGGAGGTAAGCACTCCCCTTAACAAGATAAAACACATCTCCCCCTTACAGAGGCATGTATTTCTCCCCTTAACATGTAGAACCTTAAAAAAAATAAAAAAAAAATAAAAAAAAAAAAATAACCACAAATTTCCACAATTTCTCCCTTTTTTTGTCATGATTGACAAAGGGAACAAGAAGCTAGAAAGCTTCACTCGAGAAACATAAAGATGATCAAGGGCGCATAAGAAAGTCATATAAATGCATGAATGTAATGAAACAAGATGCAATGGATGACAAGATAATAGAAAGATGCAAAATATGTGAAAAACAAATCTCTCAACAAGAAAAATGTTAAGCACATAGATCCCAAAACACATACACACACTAAACAAGTCTAACCAATTTTATATTTCAAAAATAAGTCAAGACAGTTTAGTGAGCATACATTAACACATGTAAACCTTGTGATGACCAAATCACATTGTACCTGCACATATATCAAGAGTAGCAAAGAATATTGTGTGCTGTGTGTGAAAAACATTGTAAGATTGCATAAGTGTCAACTAATTATGATGATTTGGGATATGAGAAAATCACTTTAACTCATACACAATCGTAACTATTTGATGGGAACTATCACCTTCGAGGTACATCTTATAACTCTCACATCTCCTAGAATACATGCTTGCAATTATATGTAAAACATTTTTATTCTTTTTTCTTTTTATTTTTCTTTGCGTATTTTTCTTTTTAAGCAAATCATACATGGGCATATAAGAGATAGAAAAGAAATATCCAATGATGTTAAGCTTTTGACATTCCAATTTTGCTATGCCGAAACACATAAATGTCATTGACATTTCACTTTTACTATACCGAAGCATACAGATGTCATTTCATGATTGGCGAGCAACAATAATGAGATAGTTATTTATGTCTTTCTCTTAGGATTTTTGAGTCATTTCCGTCAAAAAGAGTGATATGAGTGTTAAGTACAAGAGATTACTTAATCTTACCCATCACAAACAAGAGTCACAAAGCTCATTTGCTTATTTGTGCATAGAGATACTCATCTAAGTTACAAAAGATACAAAATTTAGAAAATTTTGTTTCAATGGCCATCCAAGGTACACAAGTACCAATGTACACAAAAAACACACTATTTTTGTAATTTTCTGATTTTTCCTTTTTATTTTTAGTTTGAAAACAAAACAAAATAAAAACTAACCAACCAAACAAAAACAGACAAACAACATGAAAGCATGAAAGAAAGATGCATATGCATGAAAGCATGATAGAAGGGTACAGATGCATGAAAGCATGATTCTAAAAGCAGATAAGAAATCAAACAAAAAGATTCCTACTTTAGATAGAAAGAATTACAATAGAGGACAAACGGAAAAGACAATTAGGTCTTAAGCTCCTTTCTCATCTACACAGCACAAGTCTTTGGCCGTGAAAATGAAAAGGCACGTGTCCTAATATGTCTACTAATGGACATAGAAGAATTAGAATTCTCCAGAAATTGAGTTAAAAAACTCAAGACTTTTAATAACTCTCCAAAAAAAAGTGTAGGTCCTTAAGAGGAAACCTGTGACCGTTTGGACAATTGCTTATGAGGATACAACTTAAAGCATGACGAATATGTCTAAAAACACCACAATGGTGACAAACATGAAGTTTAACAAAGAATTTAGAATTAGACAAATCAATTTGGAATTTCATACCTTTATCACTTCTCTCAAATTAGGGCACAAAAACAGTCATTGATCCAGAAGCCATGGAAGAGGAGGAGCTAGAAGAAACAACATATCCTAAGCCAGTTTTATCAAAACTAGGCTTTTGAGCACCCAAGACCTCATCAAGTTTTGCACTAGACATCCTCTTTATTTGAGTTCTAACTTGACTAAGTTCAATCTCAAGATTCTTAACATTCTCTTATAATGAGGTGCTCTCCACAACAAGAGTCCCAACTAACCTTGTAGTCTTATCTAGTTTGACTAATAGATCAGATTTTTTAGTTTTTACCTCATTAAGCTCTTTTCTACAAAGATGAAAAGTCTTTTCAGATTTTATAAATTCAGTGCATAGCTTATCATAGGCTTCCTGAAGGGTCATCTTCTTGGGTACTTCATCATCAGAAGAATTCTCACTATCACTAGCACTCACTACAATCACCTTATCAGTTGAAGTAGCAAAGGCCATAACATGACGATATTCATCTATATACTCATCAGAAGAGTCATTCTCAGTATCACTCCAAGTAGCAACCAACTCTTTATCTTTTGACTCCTTGGTCTTTTCCTTTATGAGGTAGTTTGGACACTCTATCCTCATATGACCAAAACATTTGCACTCATGGCATTGGATGAGAGGTTTCTCATTCTTGACCTTCCTAGAGGATTTAGATTTCCTATGAGGTTTGCCCTTATCCTTTTTCCTAAATTAAAGAAACTTGATAATCTCATCAATTATGAAGGATAGATCCTCATCCTCATCTTCATCTTCACTTTCATCTTCATCTTCAGAGTCCTCAATCTCTTCCTCTATACCCTTAAAAGCAAAGTTTTTTACTCTTTTCACGTTTTCCCATTAAGTCTAATCCCATCTCATAGGTTTGAAGGTTATCTACAAGCTTAGTCAAAGAAATTTGATTAATGTCCTTCACTTCTTCAATGGCATTAATCTTGGCATGAAATCTTTTAGGTAAAGACCTAAGGATTTTCCTAACAATTTTAGATTCTGCCATAAATTCTCTAAGGTTGAAAGTAGAATTCACAATATCCTTGAGTTTAGCACAGAACTCATCAAAGGTTTCATCCTCTTTCATCCTTATTTCTTCAAAACTACTAGTGAGTCTTTGAAACTTCATAGTCTTTACTACCTTGGTACCTTCATAAGTGGTCTCAAGAATGGTCCATTCTTCCTTAGCAATTTCCGTGAATGATATTTTTTTAAATTCCTCATTGGTCACCCCACAAAATAAAGCATTCAAGGCCCTACTGTTGAAATTTGCCACTATGATTGTTGCATCATCCCAATCCACTGATGTTTCCTTTAGCTTAATCCAGCTAACTTCAACAGCTTGCCATACCTATTCACCTAGAGCTTGCAAAAAAAATTTCATATGAACTTTCCAGTACACATAAATAGTTTCATCAAATAAAGGAGGAATCAAAAAAGATTGTCCATAATCTATGACAACAGGGGTCAAGGATCACACTCAAGAAATTAATCCAATTAAAGTGTACCCGCTCTGATACTACTTGTTGGAAAATTTAGACCCCTGTTGATAAAATTAACAAGTTTTAAACCCAAGTTGTTAATTAAATTTATTATGAATAAAACTTGTTAAAACAAACAAACAACAATATCATGTCAAAATCATGCAGTGGAAAAATAAATAAGACAAAATATGATGACCTAGGAAAACCAATGAAACAAACTAGTTTCACAGTAAAAAAAAAAAAAAAAACCTAGAGGGAAACCTTCCCAAAAATCAATCCACTATAGTAAAGAAAAGTTTTAGATCTAGTACAAAATATTTGTCTCTAAACTCTACAATCCCCGTAGATGAACTCACAACAGAAACCTTCTATCGCTTTAGAACCTCTGAACTCTTTAATATATGAACACCACCCTTTTGATACACGGATCCTAGTACGTGACTAACTCCTTTGTACGAATCCCAGTACGTGACTCACTCACCAACTTAAGGAAGAAGAATATTGACTGCAAAATTCTTCATTTCACAAAAAATAAAGATCAAGAAGCACTTGGTTATAAAACTCTAAGGCCCAAAGACACAGTAGCTTCTTTCAGAGAGAATAAGGTATCGGTCACCTTTTGCATATGTTCTTCTTGTATTCTCTTATGTGACGGCCTCTAAAATAAACCTTATATAGGTCTAAGGTTGTAAGAAAAGAAACCCTACACATACATGTCAGCATGGGCCGAAAATCATATCTGAAAATCTGAATTTCCATAACCTCGATCGATCGAGAGGTGTCGAGCTTTAAACTTTGACAGATACAGCTATCAAGGAGTTATCGAAGAGACAGGAACTTTCTCAATTAGGGGTGTCAATGTTCGACCCAACCCGCGAACACGACACGAATCCAACACGGATTTTTTCGAGTTAAGGTTGGGCCTTAATGGGTTTGGGTCATAAACAAGTCGACCCAAAAGTGACACGATAAAAAACGGGTCATAAATGGGTCAATCCGCATAATCCGCAATAGACACGTTTGACATGCCAATTAATTTGTGTCAATCCGAAATGACTCACTTAACACAACCTGTTTAACTCATATAACAAATAAATACTTATTTTATTTTAGATTTGTCAAATACCATTTATATCCAACATATATTTTAAATTTAAAAAGAAAAGTGAGTAATTACAAAAATTTACAAGGCATATTATTGGAAATTGAAACTTTACAAACCTTAGAACTACTAATACTTTTTTTTTTTTTTATGGCATAGAACTTATACAAATGAAATTGGATGAGCTTGTGGAAGATGTATGAATTTGGACATCAACAAAGAATCTATGGATGACAATCGTGGTCATAGTCAGGATTAGTCTACTATTTGCTCAAATTCTTTCAATATTGATACTTAGCATTTGGCGAGTTCCAAGAATAATATATTTTTGTTGAACTATGTTATTTTATTTTATGAAACTTTGTTATTTTAAATTTGGGTTGAAGTGTATGCGCTTCTTTTGGATTGTAAAGAACTTATTTCTAGATGAATGTTATATTTTTGTTGAATTATATTATTTTGAATGTGGGTTGAAGACTTGAAGTATATGCACTGCTTTTTGGGATGTAAAAATAATTATTTTTAGATAGATATTATATTTAATATTATGCAGGTTGAAATGGGTTGTGTTAGATTCGTGTCAACCTAACACGACTCGTTTATTAAGCGTGTCAAATGGGTTGGGTCAGGTCAACTCGCCTTATTAACATGTCGGGTTAGGGTTGAAGGATCATGACACGATTATTAAATGGGTCGGGTTAGGGTTAAGCCATTTAGTCGAATACCCCTACCTCGACATGACACGAACCCGACACGAACCCGACACGCAAACCCAAATTGACACCCCTATTCTAAATCGATCCACCTAGCCATCGAGAGGTGTCGAGATTGCGATAACAATCAACTGAAGAGCTTGATAGATAACCTAGCTATCAAGAGGTATCGAGCAGCTGTCGAGCTATCTGTCCTCAAGTGTCGAGCTATTTGTCCAATTTTAATGAATAACTTTGTTTCACTTGTTTCTTGGTCCAATCTTTATGACTTTAATACTAGGCTTGAACAACATGCTTCTTGAAGTATTAAACACGTCCTAAATCTACCCAAATACAAGTAAAGTGCGTTTTATCAAAGGATTAGTCAATTACATAAAAAAATGACATATGTTCCTAACAAATGAAACACACATGTCCTAACACTAGGGAAGGGTAAGTTTCTATTTTTCTTGTATAAGAATGACCCAAAAACCATGTCGGACATGCTCTACAGGGCTACTAAATACATGAACGTCGAAGATGCACTACTGGCTCGTGAAGAGAGGCCCAGAAAGAGACAAAGGCAACAGGATTCACAGCAGGACAGGAGGCGAAAGATGGCCAGGACAAGAGATAGAAGGGAAGATAGACGCTCCAAGTCTCCAACCGAAAGATTCACAAACTTCACCCCTCTAAATACCCCGATTGATCAAGTCCTAATGCAAATCAAGGACGAAGAGGCCCTGACATTTCCCAGCAAATTGAAGGGAACCCCAGCAAAAGGTCTAGAGACAAGTATTGCCGTTTCCACCATGATCACGGCCACGACACGTCCGAATGCTATGACTTGAAGCAGCAAATAGAAGCTTTCATCAGGCAAAGGAAGTTACAGAGGTTCATCAATAACGAGGGGATAGAACAGCCCTAAGGACAACCTACCCGAAGAGAAAACGAGCACCTTAGGCCACCCTTGGGGGACATAAGGATGATTGTAGGGGGCAACGCGGCCTCTAGTTCTTCCAAGAAGGCACACAAGACTTACCTACAGATGGTTCAGAACATCTAGCTAATGAGGTACGTCCTAAAGATAACACGAATTGACAACCCCGTGATAGGGTTCACTAAGGAAGATGCCCGACATCTCCATCAGCCACATGACGATGCACTTGTAGTCAGCATACGTGTAGGGGATTACAACACCCATCGAGTCCTTGTGGACAACGGGAGCTCTACCAATATCCTATATTATCTATCATTCTAGCAGATGAGGATAGAGAGAGAACGGTTGATTCCAACCAACACACCACTCGTAGGATATGGAGGAACAAGGATGCATCCCTTAGGGGCGGTCACCCTACCGGTAACGGTCAAAGATTACCCTCAGCAGATCACCAAGGATGTCACGTTCTTGGTTGTTGATTATTTGTCTACATAAACTGCCATATTAGGTCGTCTTACTTTGAATTCATGGAAGGCCATGACCTCAACCTACCATTTGATGATCAAGTTTCCCATCAAGTACGAAGTAAGAGAAGGAAGAAGGGATCAATTGGCAGCACGTGAATGCTACATTGCCATGCTAGAGATGGACTATCATTTATAGACTATATGTATAGAAGAACAGCGGACAATAGCTGAACTAGTGGAAGGGTTGGAAGAAGTACTCCTTGATTATTCTACGCTTAAACAAACAATAAAGATAGGCACTTTGGCCAGCTAGCCAATACGTCAAGCACTCACGACATTCCTAAGGGAAAACTAAAACGTGTTCGCCTAGAGTCATGAGGACATGCCGGGAATTGATCCGTCTATCATAGTCCATAAGTTGAACGTATCGCCTTCATTCTTTCTCATCCGGTAGAAAAAGTAGGTGTTCGCACAGGAGTAGCACAAAGCCATAACTGAGGAGGTTAAAAAATTACAAGAAGCAGACTTCATACGAGAAGTGTACTACCCTGACTGGCTGACAAATGTGGTGATAGTCAAGAAAGCCAATGAAAAGTGGAGGATGTACGTAGATTTCACGGACCTAAACAAGGCATGCTCCAAGGATAGCTATCCTCTCCCATGAATTGACACCTTGGTAGACTCAACCGTAGGACACCAGCTGCTAAGCTTCATGGACGCATTCTCTAGTTACAACTAGATCAAATTGAATAAGGCTAATCAGGAGAAGACTTCATTCATCACCAGCCAAGGTCTTTTTTGCTACAAAGTAATGCTATTCAGACTCAAGAACGCAAGCGCCACATACCAAAGGCTGATGAACAGAATGTTTGCGCATCAGATTGGAAGGAATATGCAAGTTTATGTAGACGACATGCTGATAAAAAGCATACGGGAGGCCGACCACTTGAGCGACCTCTAAGAGACTTTCGATACCTTTCGGCTGTACAATAGAAACAAGTGCATATTCAAAGTGACGGTAAGAAAGTTCCTAGGATTCATGATATCCCAAATAGGTATTAAGGTCAATCTAGAAAAGATACAGGCCACAATGGAGTTAGCCCCCCCAAAGACGATCAAGGAGGTACAGAGCCTAAACGGCAAGGTAGATGCATTAAACAGGTTCGTCTCAAGAGCAATAGATAAATGCCTACCTTTCTTCTGCATATTGAAGAAGTCGTTTGAGTGGACAACCGAGTGCCAACAAACATTTGAAGATCTGAAGGTATATCTTTCTTCTCTGCTGTTACTAAGTCCATCCAAGCTAAGAGAAGAACTGTTCCTATACCTAGCCGTTTCCCCGACCACTATTAGCGTGGCTCTGGTCAGAAAAGAGGATGGGGTACAAAAGCCCGTATACTTCACAAGCCGAGCACTCCAAAGAGCGGAAGAGAAATAACCCCCAATGGAAAAGCTCGCTTTCATGTTAGTAATAGTGGCACGAAAGCTCAAGCCGTATTTTCAAGCACACATTGTGGTCGTCCTAATAGATAAACCCCTACGCAAAACAATGAGCAACCCTGAAGCTGCGAGACAGATGGCATTATGGGTAGTTGAGTTGAGCAAATTCGACATACAATATCGACTGCATATGACTATAAAGGGTCAAATAATTGCTGACTTCATCGCAGAGTTCACTCTCGTAAAAGGCCAAAAGGCAAAAAAGAGCCCACAGTGGAGCATCCACACAGATGAATCCTCCAACAGGCAAGTAGGTGGAGCTAGTGTGGTATTCCAAAGCCTGAAAGGAGATAAGATTGAGTGTACGGTCCGTCTTGACTTCCCTACAACCAATAACGTAGTAGAGTACGAAGTCTTGATAATGGGGCTAGACCTGGCCAAGGCAGCAGGAACTGCAAACTTGGTCATATACTGCAATTCCTAGGTAGTAACCAGTTAAGTTAATGGCAACTATGAATGCAAGAATGAACGGATGAAGAAGTATCTCGAACAAGTGAAGGGTCGAGTTAGCAACCTCCAAGTAAAGTTTGTTCAAATCCTAAGGGAGGAGAACGAGCACGCCGACCGACTTGATAAAGCTGCATTAGCGGAGCACATGCGTGTCTTTGGTCAGGTATTATCCTTCATTCAAATCTCATCTTTAATAGACAATGCCAGTGTGTAAAGATAGGTTCCGAGAACTATTAGGCGACACCAATAGCCACCTACTTGAAGGACGACGTGCTACTAGACGACAAGGAAGCTGTAAGGAAGTTGAAGGTTCAAGCAACTTACTTCACTCTGATTAAAGACGTCTTATATAATGGGGGCTTCCCCCGACCATACCTGAGGTGTCTCGTCCCCAGAAAGGCGAACTATGTCATGAGAGAAGTACATGAAAGAATCTACGGAAACCACTCTAGGTCATGGTCATTAGTGCATAAATTAATCTGGGTGAGATACTACTGGCCAACCATGCAGAGGGATGCCCATGCATATGTCAAAGCTTGCGACAAGTGTTAGAGATTTGGCAACCTCATAAGGCAACTAACAGAAAAGCTCACCCCAATGACGGCCCTATGGCCGTTCACTCAATAGGGGTTGGATATCATGGGCTCGTTCCCAACAGCAATTAGACAATTGAAATTTCTAGTAGTCGGTATAAACTATTTCACCAAGTGGGTAGAAGTGGAAGCCCTGACCACCATCACTAAGAAAAATGTGCAAAACTTTGTATGGAAGAACATCGTTTGCAGGTACAGTATACCTAGGGTGTTGGTCTCGAACAATGGGAAGCAATTCGACAACAACGCATTCAAAGACTTTTGCTCATAACCAAGGATCAAGAACCACTACTCATCACCTACCCACTTGTAGGCCAATGGACAAGTTGAGGTCACGAACCGATCCTTGCTCAAAATCATCAAAACTCAGCTCGAAGGGGCAAAGGGTATATGGCTGAACGAACTACCAAGTGTTTTGTGGGCGCACAGGACAATGGCAAGGACGCCTACAAGGGAAACCCCGTTTCGACTAGCATATGGAAGCAAGTCAATCGTCCTGGCTGAAGTGGGACTTACAAGCTACAAGGTAGAGAACCATAATGAAAGTAAGAAAGATGAAGCTATGCACCTGTAGCTTGATCTAGTGGACGAAATAAGAGCAACAGCTGAGCAAAGGTTAGCACGGTACCAGAATCTCATGGCCAAGCACTACAACTCTAAGGTCAGACACAGGGACTTCCAAGTTGGAGAACTTGTCCTGAGAAAGGTGGTGGGCGCCACAAAATACACCCAAGGGAAGCTAAGACCTAATTGGAAAGGACCATACAAAGTTGTATCATGGCATATGAAGGGAACCTACCACCTAGAGACACTGGACGAACAAAAGTTGCATCACCCATGGAACACAGAGCACCTAAAGAAGTACTATCAGTAGACAAGCGACGACACTCCTCATTTCCAGTTTATTTCTTTTTAGTTTAATTTTTATTACCTACAGTTTCTTTTAAGCCCAACGGCAAGTTTTTTATCTTTCAAAAACAATTTTTACGCATGAATTACCATAACAATAAGAGGAGTTATTCAGAAATACCACATGTTTATATCTACATTTCTACAATATCAAGTCCACAAAGTGGACAAGTTTCATCCTCAAAAGGATGACTAACAGGTCTTATCCTCAAAGGATGACTAATGATAAGTTCATAAAGTGGACAGATTCAAGTTATCAAGTCCACAAAGTAGATGGGTTTCATCCTCAAAAGGATGACTAATGATAAGTCCATAAAGTGGATGGGTTTCATCCCTAAAGGATGACTAATGACAAGTCCATAAAATGGACGGACTCAAGTTATCAAGACCACGAAGTGGTCGAGTTTCGTCCTTAAAAGATGACTGATGAGTCCATAAAGTGGATGAATTCAAGTTTTCGAGTCCGTAAGAGGACAGATTCATTATAAAAGGGTGGTTTGAAAACCTGAGGTCCATGTAGTGGACGGGCTCAACCACGCGTTGAAATAAAATCACGTTCACAAGTCCACAAAATGGACAGATGCACCTTGAAAAAGATTATTAATTGGCCTATGAAGCGGACGGAATCATGATAGTGCAAATTTACCAAGTCCTTCGTGGACAAATTTACCTTTTAACCAGTCCATAAAATGGATGGGATCACTCCAATGAGATGACATAAGCCCACAAGGTGAACCAATCCAAGTATGTTTGAACCTATAAGGCAAATGTATCCACCTTAACTACTGAGTTATATGCATGTAACCATAAATTAAGCGGACTCATCTACAGGAATAAAGACCAAAGTAGACTGACATTTTAAAACAAATCATCAATATACTACGAAAGCCCATAGAGGGAGATGTCTGGATACAAAAAGCCACGGATAAATTAAGCATAAATATTGTTCTTAAAAAGTTTTTACATTTTAGCTAAGAAAAAAAAAACTACTATTGGACGAGGGGGACTTCATCCTTTTCTTCCATAGCCTGCACATCTTCAGGTTGATGGGTATCAGCCTCAACGGATTGGATTTGGCCTTCAATATGAGCAGACTTTCCGTCACCACAAGGATTGTGAGCAAGGGCATCATCAGCAAATAGCTCACCGGTGCTCTCGGAGTGGACGGGCTGAGTTGAGGTATGGGCTAGAGTGTCAATAGAAACATGTGACAGGTCCAAGTTTGGAAAAGAAGTTTTGGCTTGACGGAGGCAGTCATCAAAGCCATCAGCGTAAGTGCGTCCGAGCTTTGTTAGGTAGGCGTCGAAATCACAGTACTCTCGTATCGCATCTTCCTTCGCCTAACAGAGCCGATCCTTGGCATCACTGATCTCTCTCTCCTTATCCTCTAGGAGCTACCTCAGCATCTCCGTCTACTTCTCCAGCTCACCTCTAACTTGCTCTAACAAAGCAAGCTTATTCTCCTGGACCATCTTCCAGGCCTTTAACTTAGCAAGCTCATCCTTCGTCGACCTTGCCTTTGCCCTGACACATTCCAGTGCCATCTCATAGTTTAGGCAACAACCCATCAACCCTTTCATCATGAGCATTGCTTGAAAACAAACGAAGGGTTAGTGACAGGGCAAGTTGAAAGAAAGAGAATGAGAAAGGAGACAGGTACAGTTACCCACACAATGCTAAAAAGACCCATTTCCCCCATAGCTTCTGTTGCATGGTTGCTCAAGTCCTTATAGTCGTCAGCTGTGATTATGGACGAGAACTGCTCCAGTGCATACTTAGAATTCTCGTGGAGGAGGACATGTGGTTTTTCAGTAATGAGGACAGGGCCCGTCATGAGTCCCTTGCCCCTTCCTTGACCAAGTAAAGTGGTATTCTTCTTACTTTCAGCCTTTAACCCCACAGCGGACTTGGGGGCAACTTTGGGCTTTTTTGGAAGACGGTCAGTTTTCTTTGACGGCTTCCTTTTGGTAGACGGGTTGGCCGAACCCGTCCCCTTAAAGGGTTAACTCCACTCTTGTTTTTTCTTCGTTGCTTGCTGCTTAATGTAGGCCCTTCTCTTGTTGTCTTCCATTTCTACACAAAAGTGGACAAATATCAGGAGTTAGATAATGTAAAAACAAAGAAAGAAACAAAATTATTGGCCGACGGACTTACGCTGGCGAACTTGACAGTTGTAGCGACAAGCAGCTGCTGTGGGCTCTAGTCCGTCACAATACCAGAAAAGAGTATCTAAGTTGGTTAACTTAGCCCAAGTCCTCTCTAACAGCTTAGTTTTGTTAAAAATTCTTTCCAAAAAGCTCCACTGCTCAAGTGAGACTTACGGACGGTCCTGAGCTGTAAAAGGAGACGGTTAAAGTAACTAGTAAAACTAACACAATTAAAAATCTAAGTACAGACGAATGCATACTAGACGGGGGCATAATACCCCATGTTTTGTCGACGGACATGAACTTTTGGTCACCAGGGTGACACATCCACTTGTCACCTTCCATAAAAAAATAGTGACTCTTCCAATTCCTATTAGAGTTGGGGGTGTCACACACGAGCTTCAGTAATGGGATTCTAGGCACAAAACTATACATGCCCTTAGACTGAACGATCTCAGTCGGACGATAACAGTGAAAAAATTCTTCCACCGTTAACCTACGCGCCCTGTTGGACATAGCCCTTTACAAGACCTCCACGCCAAGGAAAACCCTCCAGGCGTTTGGGGAGATTTGGGTGATGGCCAACCCTAAATATTGAAGGAGGTGACGATGGAGGGCACTCAAGGGGAATCTAAGCCCTGCTTTCAGCGTTTGCTCATAGACCTCGACGCCCTCGACACCCTCATAATAACATTTCTCTAATTTGTAAGGCAAACGGAGGGGTATGTGGTCGGGTATCTGGTACTTCTCCCTAAGCATGTTGAAGTGTGACTCTTTGATGGTAGAAATGAAGTCGTTGACCTTCCATAAGGGAAGTATTATAAACTCCCTCCTAAGTCCATTAGAACCTATGACAGATTAGGTTGGGGGTTCAACACCAACTAGGCCATCAGTAGAATCACCCTCTGACCTATCCGTATCCAAATCCTCACCCCTTGTGGAAGGTGAGGTGGCCAACGGATTCCTTTCTTCACTTAAGGTGCCAGAGTCATTCTGACCTGACAAGAACACCTCATTGTAGCCAACCCCCTCACGAACACACAATTGGTTACTTGACACACTAGACACCTGTCACCTACACGTGACGGGTAAACCCTAAGACATTGACGAATCTACATAGACAATAGGTGTGCAAAGTCTAAAAAATGACAAGAATTCAATAGTAGGTGAAGAGTACTTACCAATTGAAGATGAGCACCAGGAAAGGTGTAGATGATGGATGCACTAAGTAGACGATATGCTTGTTTATCAAGGGTGATGGTAGCGCTCTGATCGTAAATTCGCTACAGAAAGTAAAGAATGAAAGGTAAAGAAGCAGGTTTATATAGAGGGAAACGGCACGGAAGACGAAGGGACACTTCATTCCAAGAGTCTAACCACTGAAGAGATGCCACGTGCACCTACAACATTAATGACCCTAGGTTAGCCTGTTAATCTGTGAACGCTTCTCAAGACACAAGTCAAACTGTCACTCCACAGGTCCGTCCGAAGGAGGTGACGGGCCCATGGAGTGATGGGGCAACTGAAGAGTACAAAATTTGGCATGACGAATCCGTTCAAGTAGACCTGACAGTACAAGGTTAGTGGGTTGTCAAAGATAAGGCAACAAAAGGGGCACCGAATGGATGGAACATGTGACGGATAGACTACTCCCCATAGTAGACAAATAGTCCCCCAATATGGATAGATTGAAGTCACATGAATACAAGGTAGATGGATACTGAAGCCACATGGTACCAACATGATTCTGAGTGGGTTCCAAGGAATCCTAAATGGAAATAACTTGCATCTCACAGTTAACCCTAATCAGTAGAATTCTAGCAGGAAAAGGATCCCGTAATATATGCACATTTATGATGATCTTCCTCGTAAGGAAACACCTTCCTACGCAAGAAACGATGGTCGGTTCTACACTACTATAAAAACTGAAGGCCCTTTGGAAAAAAGGTACTCATAATTCACCCCAGTCTAGTACTCTAGAGTTGTGAAAAGATTTCTAACTTAATTTTCGGAGGGTTTTTGGCCGGTACCACACTGGTACTCTCCTAAGGTCTTCTTGTTTTGTATTGTGCAGACATTGTCTAGAGCACGTGAAGACTGTGTAATTTACTGATGATTTTCGGCATCATCAACCAAGTTGTCATAAAATGTGTATTATTCACATTCTATATGTGGTCATAGTTGTAATCTGTATTATTCACATTCTATGACTGTGAGGTAGCCCAAACACATTCTATAATTTACCATAGAATGTGTATTATTCACAAAGAATGGGCACGAAACATCCATTACAACTCTTATTTGAGTTTTACCAGCTGTGAGGTAGCCTAAACAGTAAAAAAAGATGCAGTATTTTAAATGATTGCAAATTTCCAACTTCAAAAGAAAAGTACAAATTTGGAATCCTTACTCACATAAATCACCGGTGTATGTGTGCCTCAGCGCATGCAGAAATCTAGTATTAAGAAAAGAAAAAATGCTTTAATGTACACCAAAAGCCTACAACAATGCATGAAGTGTTTGATGCGGTCTTTTTAGCGATCATTGTGTGTTACACTTACATCCTGTTGAAGATAATTTAAATTGTCTGTTTTGTGGGTAAAGAATTCATGTAAACGAAAGAATTTGGAGATGTCTTGGCAAATCTCAGTGTCAAAAGATGTAAAAATTAGGTTGTGTTGAAAAAGTTATGTTAAGGTTGAGTCTAGGTCAAAAGCTTCTTAGAAAAGGCGAAATTTTAATATACTTAAAGATGAGGAATCAATGATCTTTTGTCCATATGTTTTGTACCGTAATAAATATTTGAATGAAACTTGTTTCGTTAAAAAGTAGAAATCTAGGAATTAAAATGGGCACAAATTTGACTCAATTTAAATTTAAAATGAGTAAAATATGATTGTTTGAAGGTGCCACAATAATGTTAAATTTCAAAATCTTGATCGAGCAAGAAGCAATTGCGCTTGCTCAAAACTATCGCAATTTGAAATTGTAATTTTGTTAGAAAATTGGTTTCTATTAGGTTTTAACTGTATGTTGTGCACCTATATAAAGCACGTTATACATGACTTTTAGAGGTGAGAAATGAGATTATATCAAAACTAAACAAATTTTATTTAGTCCATTTCGGATAGAGTTGATTATGCAATGTATCACTTCTGTTTCTTACTCTATTCTTGTAAATGGGACTGCGTATGGTAATATTAATCCTACTAGGGGTCTCCATCAAGGAGACCCTATTTCGCCTTATATTTTTCTTTTATGTGCAAATGGTTTTTCCTCTATTATTAATGATGCTGCCAGAAAACAAAGAATCAGTGGAGTATCTATATGCAAAGGCAACCCTAAGATTACTCATCTGTTTTTTACGGACGACAGCCTTTTGTTTTGTAAAGCAAATCGCCTTGAATGCCAGAACCTTATTAACACTCTCCAATTATATGAAGCTGCATCGGGTCAGAAGATTAATGCGGATAAATCTTCAGTCTTCTTTAGCAAAAATACCCCGGATGATAGAAGAAGTGAGGTGTTGAATTTGTTGGGGCCTATGCAAGATTCTCGACATAAAAAATACCTTGGATTACCCTCCATTATTGGCAAGTCAAAAGTGGAAATCTTTGCTGAAATTAAAGAGAGGGTGGAGAGGAAATTATCGGGGTGGAAGGAGAAAATGCTTTTAGTTGGTGGCAGAGAGGTCCTTATTAAAGCTGTGGCCCAAGCAATTCCAGTTTACACGATGAGCTGTTTCCAGATCCCGAAAAGCCTTTGTGATGAGATGGAAGCAATGATGAGGAAATTTTGGTGGGGTCAAAGGGGTCAAGATTCTAAGGTTGCTTGGGTTAGTTGGAAGAACATGTGTAAGTCCAAGTTGAATGGAGGAATGGGGTTTAGGAATCTTCAAGCTTTCAACCTTGCTATGCTAGCTAAGCAAGGTTGGAGGTTGGTTACAAATCCTAACTCTCTGGTGGCCCAAATTTATAAAGCAAAATATTATCCACATGGTGATGTTTTTCATGCAAAGCTGGGGTCCAGCCCTTCGTTTACATGGAGAAGCATTTTCAATGGGCTGGAAGTGGTGAAAAGAGGTACCCGATGGCGAGTTGGAAATGGGGAGAGGATACTGATTTGGGAGGATAAATGGTTACTGACCCCAACAACTTACAAAGTTATCTTCCCCCCGAAGTCTTTTAATGAAGTCCCTAGGGTCTCGGCGCTTATAGATAAAGACACTAGGAGGTGGAAAGAAGATGTAGTGAGATATCTTTTCTTACCTTTTGAGGCGAGGACGATTCTAAATATTCCTCTTAGTCACAGCTTGCCAGAAGATCAGATCATATGGGTGGGTAATAAGAAGGGAGAATTTAGTGTAAAGAGCGCATATTATATAGCTATGGGGGTGGTAGATGCTATGGAGTTAGGAGAATGCTCGACTGGTGACTCTAGAAGTCCTCTATGTAAAAAACTTTGGCATTTAAACATTCCGCCCAAGGTATGTATTTTTGCTTGGAGATTATGTATGAATGCCCTTCCTACATTTGTAAATTTGAAAAGAAAAGGTGTAGATGTTTGTGATGTTTGTCCAGCTTGTGGTAGAGAGTCTGAAATGAATATCCATGTTTTTGTGAAATGTGAAGTGGCAAAAGGGTTTGGAGGTGTTGGCTGGACTGTCCGGATGTGTTATTGATGGCTAATATGGAATTGGTAGATATTGCTATGAATATCTTGGAAGCTGGTTCAGCCAGTGACTTGGAGTTTTTCTTTGGGGCTGCTTGGGCAATTTGGTGTAATAGAAATAGAATAGTGTATGATTCCTTGTGTAAAATTCCTGACCGTATATGGGATTTTGCTAAGGATCATATCCTTCAATTCCAAAGTGCTGTAGCAGCCTGTTCTCAAAAATTGGCTTGGTCAGAAGAAAAGTGGATACCGCCCCCCCCCTGGTGTATTCAAGATCAATGTTGACGGTGCTACTTCGGAAAGTGATAAGAATTCAAGTGTGGGGGTTGTCATAAGGGATGCAGCGGGTAAGATTTCAGGTGCTTGCTGTAATTATATTCAGGGCCGATATAGGGTGGAGGAAGTTGAAGCTTTGGCTATGGAAAGTGGTCTCCTTCTGGCCAAAAAGCTGAAGTTATCACAAGTTATATTGGAATTGGATGCTCTAACAGCAGTTTCTAATGTTTTAGCAACTGAAAATGGTGGCTATGTTGGTCATATTTATCAAGGAATTCGTAACCTGCTTACTTCTTTCAGTAGTTGGAAAATCAAGCATGTGAATAGAGACTTCAACAAGGCTGCTCACAAGCTGGCTCAGTATGCGAGGCTTAATGAGTTTTCTCAAGTCTGGAAGGGAGAATGTCCTCCTCTGCTGAGTCAAGTTAGGCAGAAAGAAAGTTTGTAGTTTTTTCTTTTAGCCTTTTGCTTTTACGGGCTTTGTTGTATTCTCTTTTCTCTTGGTAATGAAATTTTTAGCAGGTGCTCTGCTTTCAAAAAAAAAAAAATTTATTTAGTCCATTTCTTTTTTAAGCATAAACAAAGAAAAGAAACTTTTATGCTATTCAAAGAGAATGCCTTATGCCTTCTCCTTGAACTTCATAGAAAATTCCTTATTCTTTGTCTACTCATCTTGTGATCCCAAGGAGAGTGTTTGATTCTATGAAACCATAGTGAGGTTCACTGTAGAAGAAATCTTCAAGAAGGTGCTTTCAAGTGCTCTAGAGATTATATAATTCATGTGGCGAAAATCAGTATCAGAGAATTTCAAAGATTCTAGAATTATTGTGGCAGGAATGCAAGCATGTCGTTTTGTGTAATCTCTAGAGCCATTTGTAAGCTACAAAAGTCTAAGCTATATGTCTAAGCTGAGTGCCCGCTTAATGTTATAACTATATACGCCATTGAGACGGTTGTCTAAGGCTCCAAGTATAAAAAATGCCTCAAATTTTAATTTAATTAAATTCAAATATTAGCTAATAAATAAAATAATATTTTTTATCAAAATAAAAAAAAAATAAAAAATAAAAAATAGAAAGATAAAACTGTTACGTTCACAACATTTTTACAACACTTTTCCAACAAATTTTAAGTAGCAGGTTGTTATTGATAGTAAAAAATAATTTTAATGATGAGTTCAAATTAGAACACATAACAACTTAACACTTAGAATTTGTTGTAATAAATATTGTGAATGTGACACTTCTAAAAAAAAAAGTGCAATACACAAAAAAATTCACAATATTTTTCACAATAGTTAAGTTGGCAAACTTTAACTAGTTCTCACTTAGATCCACTACCAATATCACTTTTTTACTTACCACTATCATTTCACCACATCAACAGGTGTGAAAAGTTTTGTCAAATTTTTTATGCCTATAGACTTTCTTAAAAAAAAAAAAATTGTATGGTTCATGTTAATTAGTAATAATTTTTAATAGAATTTAAATAATATTTATTTTAAAAAAAATTATATTTAAATATATAAAATGCCTCAATTTCAATTTTCATCTTAGGCGCTCTAAATGCATCAAGCCACTCCTGTTTAAGCTACAAAAGTTTTGTGTAAGTTTTGACTATTTGTAACTATTTATTCATAGTGGATTTTTTATAGAATCATCTATCCCCATAGTGGATTCCCCTCTGAAGCGTTACGTCATTGATTTTTCACTTAGTCATCAAATCTTGCGTTTTTTTTTTTTTTTTTTTTTTTTGTATTTTTATATAATTGTATTGTAGATCACATATCAGAGATAAGTTGATGATTAATTAACAAAGAAGTCTAAACTACAAAATTTTCAAGCTTAACCGTCATGATATAGTTTTCAAAATAAAATAATAGTGATTAGAAAAAAAAAAATTACTTATTTATTAAAATTAACTTTTTCACAATTTTTTTAATAATTATTGAGATGGAAAATTTTCAACAATAGAAAATGAAGCGTAGAAGACTAGAAGCAATACTAATAATATTTCACCAAATCTTTCATTCACTAGTGTAACTATCAAATTGTAAAAATAAAAAATAAAAGGCAAAAATGCAAAATTGACCCTCTAACTTCCAGTCTTTTTCATTTCAGTCCTCTAACTTTCAATTTTTGTCAATGCAAGACTACGTTAAAACTCAGTTAGAGGCTGCCGTTAATTGAGCCAAAACGCATCATTTTGGCTTTTTTCTTTTTCTTTTTTTTTTTAAGAAATTTCAGAATTTAAAGAAAAAAAATCTGTAAAAAAAAAAAAAAAAAAAAAACCAATTTAGAACTCCATCACCAAACTCCCTCAGAACTCCATCACCAAACTCCAGCGACAATGCATAATTTTAGGAAAAAGAAAAAAAAAAAGAAAAAAAAAAAGACAGATCAAGATTTGTTTTAAACAAAAGCACTTATACCAGAAGAAAGCCTTAAACGTTTTTAATTTTCCAACCTACAATATAAATCCTTAAATACTCCAACAGAAACCCATCTAAAAGAAGATGTAGAAAACCAATAACAATATTCAACAGAAGACTAAAAGACAATGATAAATTACAAAAACAAATGTTATTTTTCAGATTCTACAATCATAAAGAAATGAGCTACAAGGTTCCACAATGAACAATATGGAACAAAGTACAAATAGGGATATGAAAACAAAATACCGCTTCAGGTGATGGAGTTCTGAATCGATTTCTTTATTTTGATTTCAGGGGAAGGGGAACGACTCATCGTTCCCCTTAAATGTTTTCTCTCTTTTTTTTTACAAATTTTTCTATTTTTCTTTAAATTCCGAAATTTAAAAAAAATTAAAAAAAAACTAAAAAAAAAAAACTAAAACAACGTCGTTTTGGCTCAATTAACAGCAGCCCCTAACTGAGTTCTAACGGAGTCTTACATTGACAAAAATTGAAAGTTAAAAGACTGAAACAATAAAACTGAAAATTAAATGACTGAAATGAAAAAGACTTGAAGTTAGAGTGTCGATTTTGCATTTTTGCCATAATAAAATTCAGCAGCACCAATTCTAGTACTTGAGATGAGCTTGTAGTAGGAAAAATGGTTAATTAGTTATGAACTTTTTTGCCATACCCTTTATTCCCCACCTCCCCCTTTTTTTCCACTTGGGTGAAAAAGGGTTTCTACTTATGGCGGGGAATAGGTTCCTTCTGTCTACATCAGCTCACACGTCAAGTATTTGTAAATAGAAAAGAAGCTTCCTAATTTTCTTTCTATTCACAACATAGACAAAAAGGAGAAGTTCCTCCTGCAATTTAACTTGAACAAAATCCCTCATGTTTCTTTTTTCTTTTTTAAATTGGAATCAAAATTTTAACTCACCTCTTCTAATTTGCTCTATGTTTGGGCTGTAAGAAGCTAATTTATTTAATGCAACCTCCTCTTATATATATATATATATGTGTGTGTGTGTGTGTGTGTTTATACAGCATATGAATGAGACACACTTTCTTACAATTTATCTTTTTTCGTATCTTGAACAACAATATCTTTTCTTTTCTTTTTTTTTATGAGTAAAACAGTAAAGTATCTTGATCAACACTGAAGCCATGTGATTCTGATCATAAACAAACCATGTGATTATTTTTTAAATTTTTGAAAAAAAAATGTCAATTTTTAACTATATTTGGACGATTGATTTCCTAGCTAGGAGGCTACCCGTATTTCCGTGCTAAAATTTCCCATGGATTAATTACAGATGCACATGCCTTCTCAAAAAATAATAATAATAATAATAAATAAATAAATAAATACACATGCGAAGAAAGATTATTTATTTCAAACTAGCCTCTCATCACATGTGCGTAGATTAATTTCAGATGCACATGCCTTCTCAAAAAATAATAATAATAATAATAAATAAATAAATAAATACACATGCGAAGAAAGATTATTTATTTCAAACTAGCCTCTCATCACACGCGCTACGCACATGCAATGAGGTTTTTTTTTTTTTTAGCAAAAAAAAAAAAACACTGTGTTTTTATTTTATATATATAATTTTTATTTTGAGAATCTAATTTTAAGTGGATAAAACAAATTTGAAAATCAACAGAAAAATAGTCCTTTTTTTAGGCAATGTTTTAATGGGAGTTAAAATTGTATTTTTATCAAATTGTCCTTTAGTTTTGCCTCTATTTAAACATGGAGGTATAAGGGTATTTTTGAACTAAAAAATGAGGAATCCAAACAGGAAAAGCCCTTTAAATAATACTAGCCTCTAAACACGCGCTCAAGCGTGTGCTCAGAGGCTCTTCTATTTTTTGGATAAGAGTTAATTTAGAGCATTTATATAATTTGGGATTATTACATTTTTCAATCACAAAAAAAACCTAGGGGTGTAATGAGTATCATGTGTGGAGAAATAATTTTTCATCACACCCTTAGATTTTTTTGTGATTGGAAAATGTAGTAATCCCAAATTATAATAAATGCTCTAAATTCAGACTTACCCAAAAAATATAAGAGACTATGAGCATGCGCTCACGTGCATGCTCAGAGGCTAGTGATAAATAGAAAGTTTTGTCCTTTAGGGGGGAAAAACATCTCTAAGCACATCCAAGGGTAGTTTCTTCTAATGCGAAAATTGTCAATTGTTTTGATTTTTCTATATCATTAGAAAATTAGTTTTAAAAATATTACTCAATTTAAATGCTTCTTGAACTAATGCTTTTATCAACTAACATAAATGCACTGCAATGTAAATATTAGTCTTTTCACGCATGCTCAAAGGTTTTTCTATTTTTTTTAAATGTCAACACTTTCTTTTCCTAATAATTTTTTTCTTTTGCCATTAACATATAAATTGTAAAGATAATGATAAGATACAAATAGAACAAATTTTTTGAATAGATTCATCTCTAACTACCTTTACTTGATTTATAAAGCAAAACTTAATTCACCACAAATTAGTGCATCATTAATCTAAACATCTTACATGAATATATAATGTAAATATCTTGAATCCAATACTAAAATATTTGTGATTTTTTTTTATTACTTTAAAGCCTACAAAGCATTTACTATTCAAGCAAAAAAACTTTGTATGAGTGTCATGATTTATATGATACAAAATTAAGACTCAACTTCAACTAAAATATTCTTAAAAAATCATTATAAAAAAAGTTTTAGAAAGCAATAATTCAACTCTTGTTCTTAAGTTTGGTCCAATGGAGATTCTTACATTCTATTTGAAAAGCAAAATTTAGCAGTTATTTCATTATTATATAATTTGGACAGAACAAAGAAATAGAGCAATAATATTTTTACATTAACTTATCCAAAAAATAAAAAAGCCTAAATACAATTTATGTTCCTTATAATTAGAATATAGAATCTATAGATAACAAATCCAGAGAAAGGGGTTTCCGTATAGCCTAACCCATTATGTATGTTGCGGGTTCTTTAGACAGTGGCTTCAAATTTGGGAAGAAATAGACCATTCCATTCCTTATTTGGATAGAATTGATCACTTGACTTAGCATCCATTCCAAGTGTGTTGTATTTGGCAACTCTAATCCCTTGTTTATGGGCTTAATCAAGGAACTCAAAATTAAGTTTCTTGTTGAAAATAGTATAACAAAGTAGCACAAAGGAAAATGTGGGTGTGTAAAAAGATTTGTTAAATTTCTTTTCAAAATTTGAAATTTACAAAAAAAAAAAAAAAAAAAAAAAAAAAAACTCAAAGAATAATGTATAGATATAGACATGAATATCAATCCACTTGAATTGTTGATCCTTACTTAACCAAGTGCAAAGACATTGATCAATTACCTGAAGACCTTATCCGTGCAAATCTTCTACAAAATACACAAAACCAACATACAAAGTCAACATGCCATAATTTGCTGATAGAATTATATAAGAAATTGTAAAATCTAAAAAGAAGAAAAAAAAAAAAAGATTTGGCCGTAGTAAGGCAGTAAACAAAAAACTAAAAATTTAAAAAGAACATATGAGAGAGAGAGAGAGAGAGAGAGAGAGAGATGTCTAGCATATAAATGAGATACACCAACAATTGTATCAAATTTTTGCCAATAAATTCCCACCACGCCACCGAATTGAAACAAATAAATAAATCACAACCTATGATAATCACAACACATAAAATCTAAAATGTCAATAATAGAATACATAAGGAAAGATACCAATCTTTTATTTATTTATTTATTTATTTTTAATTTGAATTTGAATTTGCTTAAAAGATGGGACGTGTGAGGATAAGAACGGACAAAGTCTAATAAAATTGTAACTGCTAGACTCCTAACTGTTTGATGATAATGGGGAGTTTTTTTTTTTTTTTTTTTTTTTTATATGAGGGGAGTTTAAACTTGTAAGTGGGTGAAAGAGTGGGTGAATTTTCTTTTTTCTTTTTTATTATTTTTTTTACTTTTTAGAAGAGAGTGGATGAATTTTCAGTAGAGTGTTTTTTTTCATTGTTCAAAAGATAATTGTTTTGATAATTGTATGGATTGAGATAAGAATTGTGGTAACATTTACTTTTTTTTTTTAATAAAAATAATTGAAGTACTTGAATTTTAATAGACAACAAATACATATAAGAATCAATCATTTGAATATAAATGGGTGGTAAGAATAACAGTTTTTTTTTTCTTTTATGCGTGAAGGGTTCTCTTTTTTCTTTTGTACTGATTTGATTTTGGAGCACAATTGATACATTTTGAATGAGAAGTTAATTTTTATTTTCTTTAGGATATTGTTTTTTTTTTTTTTTTTTGAACTCTAGGATATTGGGAATTTGTTCCTTCTCAAAAAAGCATGTAATACCCTCAAAAATTTTATTAAAAAAAAAAAGTAGCATAAATTCCTATTAAAAACAAAAAACAAAAAAAGAGTTTGTGTTAGTTTTAAATTGAGAAACAAATTAAATAGTGTAACGTAAATTCCTAAAAATTAAAGATAATATTGGTCAAAGAGTTTGTTTTTGATTTAAATTGGGAAACCAAGCAACGCAATCTTCACTCAAAAAAGAAACAACACAATCCATTAAAGCAATTCTCCACGTTTTTAAGTCTAAACATAAACTTTTTTTTTTTTTTTGGTCAGCAAGAAGATGATATTAGATTAGGAAACTATTAGTCTGTTACAAAACACACTAGCTATATCATCAGCTAGAATTCTTTCCACCACAAGCGGTGGATACAAAAATACAACATACGAGCTTACATAACTATTACCCAATCTTGCCATAGCATCCGCACAGCGGTTGGCCTCCCTGTAAATGTGCCTAATCTGCTTGTTGGGAATTTTCTTTACAAGGTTCCTGCAATCATTAAGCAGAGGTTCTAATGTCAAATTGGTAGTGTTATTGTTCAATAGATTAACAACACTTAAGGCATCTAACTCAATAATGAGGTTGTTTAAACCCATTTCCTTTGCTAGTAAGAGCCCGTCACAAAAAGAAGTTTTGAAAAATCACAAACTTAATTAATCCTATAATTAATCATATAAAACAAAAGGCAAAAGGCAAACAATCAACAACAAAGTTTAAGCATATGAAATCCAATTAAGCAAATTTCAATCCAAATTCTCAAACAATAATACCTGCAATAAGTAAATATATCACTGCCAATAAGATTTCTCTCTCGTTAACCTCTCTAATTCTCTCCTTATCCCCTAAAAAATTTATAAAAAATAAAAAATAAAATTAAAAAAAAAAAAAAGCTTAACTTCCTACATCTAAAAAAAGAAGAAGCGTAAAGATAATAGTGGTTTGTTATAAAAGAGTTTGTGTTTGATTTAAATTGGAAAACCAAGTAGCATAATCCCCTGAAAAAAGAAGAGTAAATTCCTACCCCTAAAAAAAAAAAGCGTAAATTCTTATTATTATTTAAAAAAATAATAAATAAATAAATAAATAAACCCAAAAGAGAGTTTGCAAAAAGAAAAAGAAAGTGCCCTAACCAATATCCTTTCTCAAGCCGCTAGTTCAAGCACAAACCCTCTTGTTTGAAACATGGATAATAAGCAACTGTCAAACACCTTTGAATCCCTAATCAGATTTACCCATAGCCCACAGGTAAGTACTTGGCAGCCATGGCAGTTAAGGACTCAAAAAAAGTCAATGATAAACAAAAGAAAAGAAAGAGAAACTTGCAAAAGATAGAACCTAAAAAGCTGTTGGAGTCTCAAATCTAAAAGTAGAAGAAGAAAGAATAGGATGTAGAGTTAAACTGAATGTTTTCAATCTGAAGAAGAATGAGAGAAACTAGCAAAGAGAGAAACTGGCAAAGTGTACGTAAGTTTGTGGGTCTTAAAGTATAGGAGTTTTGATTTACATATTTATCCTCGTTAGTTGAAAACCTGTAAGTGGGTATAATGAGGGTATTTTAGGCATTAAAATTGAGGAATCCAAACAGAAGAAGCCTATTAAATAATAGTATAAAAAAAAAAGAATAATAGTATAGATAGTATAGATTAAAAACGAATTATTTTCTAATGCTTGTTTTAAATGGTAGTTATTCATAGGAGTGGTAAGCAATGGTTAAGAAAAATGGTGTGTTAAAAATGGAAAAGAGGGTGTTTTAATTACTCCAACTAATAAGATTTTTTATCGTTAAATAATAGATTTGGGTGAGATAATTACCAAATTGAGAAATTGGGAAGGAAAAAAAAAAGTGAATGAGACGACTGTCAAAATTCTAAAATTTGTATTTGACTTATTAGGTTACTTTTTGTATTGATTCTCAAAAAAAAAAAAAAAAAATCTTACTTTTTGTATTAAAGTTCTGCATTTTTCATGTCCTCTAACTTTAATCATAGAGAATATGATTCCTCAATTGGGATCTCATAAAATTTTTTCCCATTCATTTAAAATAATTGCATCATAGGACCCATATAATTCAAGGTTTTCAGACCTGGACCAAATCGGACCGAGAGATCAAACCGTGAAAATCGAGAACCGAATTGAAATCTGGTTTTCTAAGCATAGATAACCAGACATATGTGGCAATTCCGTGAACCCCTAAAGCGGGGTTGGACCGCACGAACCGGTGGCAAGAACTGTGTGGTGCAACCCCTTAACAATTTTTTAAAATTTTTTTTTTTTATAAAAACAACTTAGCACAATTTTATTCTACTTAATTAAATTATCCATCTCTTACAAAGAATAAAAAAAAAATTATAATTAAAATCCTTCAAATATATTCAACTTTACTTCAAAAATTAATCATAAATTTTAATATTTTCATGGTTATTATTTTATTTTATTAACTTTCTTATTTAATTGTTAAATATATGCTTGAAAATCATTAAATTTTCCTCACATATATAGATATATTAGTCAATTTTCTAGTTTTATAAATTTAATATCTATATTTAAGCTTTAATTAATTATTAAATTAATTATGACTTCATCATAATTCGACCCCGGTTCGACCTCAAAAACCTTAAACCTCTCCCTTTTACAGTTCAATGAACGGTCCGAGTCTGAAAACCTTGATATAATTCCCACATGCGATCCACCTTATAAATGGGTGGACTCTTGTCTTAAAAAGAATTGATCGTATTTGTAGACTAAAGCTTTTTCTATGATTCATATTTACATGATTCATTTTCTAAAAAAATGTATTTTTTGAAAAATTATTTCATTTTCTTATATTTGGTAGGAATCTTAAAAATAAGTTGAAAGACTATTTCTTGGCTTTTCTTATTTAGCTTGGCAAGAAATAGATTTTTTTTTTTTTTAATTTAGCAAAAAACAACCTTTAAAAATATAAGTCATACTTTTAATAGGGTTTTCCGTTGATCATAAATAGTTTTCGTACTCATTTTTTTTTATACTACCAAACATAGAAGAACACTAAAAATCATCTTCACATAAAGTTTTCTATCAAAACAAACAGAGCAAACAACTAACCAACTAAAGTAGATAGTTTTATCATCACATACTTCTTTTAATATAACCAACAAATACTTATTTACCAAATTTCACAACTTACTAACATGTTAAGTTATTATTATTAGTGCGGTTAAGAGTCTTGTAACTCAATTAGTACATTTTATTTTTCTAATAGAAACATTTAGGATTCAAATCACAATTTACTAATTCAACCCATGAAAAACGTGTATTCTAGACTTATTACTTGATGTTATATAGCTCCAACATAATTAAGGATGAAACTACATATAGACCACTGGGGGGAGGGTAGAAATGGGTTCTAATAGAGAGACACAACACAAACTCCACTAAAAAACTATGGTAACTTTTAATGAAGGGTAGAATAAGTTATACTACACACAATATACTGTATGTTTTGATTCAAAAAATTCCTACTTGGCATCTCCTAAATTGAAAATCAATTCCTAAAAACTCAAAAATTAAAGTGGTTACCTAGCTCATACATATGGTCAATTGCCATTCCAAAACAAATAATAAAATTTTATTAACAAAAAAAAAACAAATCCATTTTAAAAAAATAAATCCCACTAAGAAAAAACACACAAATGACATATACATTATAAAAGAATGTGTTTATGAAATTGTGGTTATTGACTTATTTTAGACACAAGATTAAAATTTTGGGGCTTCCAAGATTGGGTGCTTTCGTTGAATGGAATTTCATTTATTAGCATAATATGGTTTGATATTTAGGGTGTGTTTGGATACCGCTTATTTTGCTGAAATTGAAAAATTATTACTGAAAATACTGTAAATAGAGGTAAAAGTTAATTGAAATAGTACAGTTGTGGGGGGGTAAAGCCCAGCCATACCTAGTGGGCCTAAAGCCCAAGGTGAAGATTAGTGTGTGTCCGAAGATGATAAAATTGTCGAGGGGTATTTCGCGTGAAAGAATGATACATGGGGGCGAAGAAACTCTGTCCGAAGAGAGCATCAATGTTCCGAAGAGACGATCATCCTCGGATGAAAGGATTTTGGGGTCATGTAAATATCTAGGGGGTTCAAATGAGTTACTAGTGACTTCAGTAATTTAGATAAACTTTAGACACGCCTAGAGAGAAGAGGAACGGAGAAATATCTAAAAGGAAAAGCTGCCACCACTATATTAAATGCACAGCAGCAACTTTTCTAACCGCATTTATGTGGAGAGGACCTCCGAACAGTACAACTTGAGCTACTGTCATTCACAAAAGCTAAGAGAGATACATGACATGACAGGCACTCAAGTAAAGAGCTGGATGAAGAACAAGTGGACGATGGGGATGATAATGGAGGAAGATATATAAAGAAGAAGGGTTCCAAAGGAAGGGGAGGAAAAAGAAAAAAGAATTGTAACATGTATTCAATCTATCATAAGCCTCTTCAAACTTGAACTTACTTAGTCTTTACGTTTACATTTATGCTGGTTTATGCTTGTATACTGTGATCAACCATTGTTAGCTCCATAGTTAACCTAACTCTATTACCCACGCTCTACAAATTTATTATTTTTGGGCTTGGACCACAAATCCTAACCCTACAACAATGATGCCCATAAATAGTGCCAAAAAATGTAGTAGAGCCTATGAATAGTAGCAAAAATAAGCTGAATAGTGAAATAATTTTCATTTTTCATTTCAACTCAAACTCACACCTAGACTTCAAAAAATCATAATTTTTTTTTTTAATTGTTTTAATGCCTAATAAGGATCAGAACCAATGACAACATTTCATTTAGGATATGTTGTAGCATTTTTCTTAGAGAATCAATAGTTTATCAATTAAGAAATGCTACATGCATAATATTTTTACAATAAATTTTATATAATTGTTATTGATGAAAAAAATGTTATTTTAGTGATAAATTTAAATAATAACCGAATTATCACAATAAATTTGTTCAAAAAATAAAAATAAATTTGGTCAGAAAGTATTCTCTTTATCCATTTGTTTGTCATTGTACCATTCGTTTATAAAGCAGCGTCGGCACCACACCGCACACAGCTCTAGACCCAAAAGGTGCAAAACTCCAAACGGGTAGTTAAAACTTTACGGGGTTGGACTTTCGGGTAGGGTTTAACCTGAAAGCACCCCCAAGTAAAAAGGAAACGAAGCCAATCCCTGTTTTGTCTCTCTCTTACATTCACTCATTCATTTCTCTCTCTATCATTTCAGCATCACGCACTTGCTTCCCTTCTTCTCACTTCTCACTTCTCATTTCTCATTTCTCATTTCTCAACCAAAACTAAAAAAAAATGAGCTCTCCTCAGATTTTTCGGTATGCTTCTAGAGCTGCCAGGTCAATCCTCTCCTCCTCCTCCAAGGCCTCTCGTTTTCACTCTGGTAATTTCTTAAGCTCATTCTGTTTTACACTCTGCTTTCTCAGCTAAATCTCCGATCTGTGTAACAGTTATCGGTTCAAAAACTGTTTTATGAGAAACCCATTTAGCAATTTTTTTTTTTTTTTTTTTTTTTGATTTCATTGAAGCCAGGATTTTTTTTTTTAAAATAATAAAATAACACTGATCGAGTTTTATTGCTGTTGATTATGCTTATAGACTTTTGGTTTCTTTGAAAAGTTTCATAATTTTTTTTTATCTGAAATATGTTTTCTTTGATGATTTGGGTTGTGCCTGTGTGAATTTTTTTGGTTAATAATATGTATTTATTGGAGTGAGAGATTCATGTTTGATGAAACCGACTTGTCGTTTTTGCAGAAGGGAGAGCTGTAGCTGCGGCTACAGCGGTGTCGTTGAGTGGCAACAAGCTGCCGTTTTTAGCTTCGAATTACGGAAAGGCGGGTTCGGAGAATGCATCAAGAGAATGGATTGCAGGAGCGATTGGCGTTTCTGCCGCAGGTTCGAACTAAAAACCCCGTCTTTATAAATTTTGTTGAGCTCGTCGTTAAAACTTGGTTAAGACTTAAGATTTGGATCCCAATTGACATACCCAATTTCACAACATGTTGAAGTGGTGGACTGTGAGTGATGAACAAAAAATGGTGGATCCATGTAAAAAGTAGTGTGCAGAAAGTGTTGACCATTCACAGGCAATCACTTCGGCATTTTGTGAAATTGGGTGTCCCTAGATTTATTGTTGTCCATAAGTTTAAGGTGTTCTTACTTGTGGGTCCTGACTCTCCTTGATTGATGGGTCAACACATGAGATTTGTTAACTTATTTAAATAGGAGGTTAAGTAGAGATAGAGTGTGGACTGAAAAAGAATGAAGAAATTAATACTTTAAATATATATATATATATATATATATTCCAGAACCAAATTGCTAAAATTTGGGGACAAAACTGGAAGTTGGGTCAAATTTTAGGATTTAAAGTTTGTTTTTGGCTTATTGTTGTGATGTGCTTTTAAACTGTTGAGATGATAATCATACTTTAATTGGTTATGATTATGTTCCCTTTTGAATTGATAAGATTGTGGCTGTTTATATGTGTATGTTTGTTTGCTTCATGTTCGTTTGTTTTAGGTTTAATAATGATGTTCTTGTTTATGTGGCATTTGGATTGGTTTTGTTAGCATATAGTTGCGAAATATATTTCGTACCTATATTTTTCATGGGAGTAAAAGGAAATGATGACTTAAAAGTAAAAGGTATGAGCAGGGGTCAGTGTTTGTAGTTAGGGGTGGAAGGAAGAGGAGCCATGTTCCTTGCTTAAATTTAGCATTTTGGCATCCAGTACCTCTTCTAAAAAAATTATACCATACTTGTGCATGGTAATGGGTTGAAATTATAACCTTGGATGTATTCTAGAATTGACTATTTTCCTGAATTTCCCCAACATTTTTACCTGAACCCCAAACTACAAACATTTCTCAGCTACAGTTGGACTTCTGCGTTGATCACATTTCATGCTGATCCTTTTACTGTCTGACGTTGTGGTCTCTCACTCTCTCTCTCTCTCTCTCTCTCTCTCTCACACACACACACACACAAATGTTTAAACATTGTTTTAGTGAGTTGTCTGATCAAATGTCATAATCTCCTCTGTGGAATCTTGAGAGACCTCCAGCAAGGGTTATGAATCATTTTAATCTGATCCTTTTACTGTCTGACGTTGTGGTCTCTCACTCTCTCTCTCTCTCTCTCTCTCTCTCTCACACACACACACACACACACACACACAAATGTTTAAACATTGTTTTAGTGAGTTGTCTGATCAAATGTCATAATCTCCTCTGTGGAATCTTGAGAGACCTCCAGCAAGAGTTATGAATCATTTTAATCATGTTGGCAAAAAATTTTAAGTGCCAGATACATCTAGTTTCCTACTTGTACAACCCTATAATTTTTTTATATGGGTTATATCACTTATTGGTGAAGATTTGAACAATAACTGAATCTTAAGGGGAGTGTCACTGTCCTCTTCTGGTTTGATGATATTATGATATAGTTTCTCTCTCTCTCTCTAATTTCTGATCATATTTTTTCTTTTCTTTGTGATTGCAGCTTACATGCTTCAGGAACAGGAGGCATATGCTGCAGAGGTACTCTAATAACCATTTTTATTATTTATCTATTTCATTATTACTCCAATTCAATCTTTCATTTGCCTTTTGTGTTGCTCAATGACTAATTATGTTGCTTGCTCTTCTCTATTCAGCTGGAGCGCACTTTCATTGCAATCAAACCTGATGGAGTGCAGAGAGGGCTGGTAAGATACCATTAGACTTCTTGCAAAAAAAAAATTAGTAACCTGTTCGCACTGTTTCAAAATGACTTAGCCTAATATATACCACTTGGTGGGGTTGAGTTGTTGGTTGGTCTTTTTAGGCTGGTAACAGGATACTTATCTCATCTAAGACATTATTGTATTCCAGATTTCAGAGATCATATCTCGTTTTGAGAGGAAAGGTTTTAAGCTCGTGGCCGTTAAAATTGTGATTCCTTCAAAGGATTTTGCACAGAAGCATTACCATGATCTGAAGGAAAGACCTTTCTTCAATGGCCTGTGCGATTTCCTTAGCTCTGGCCCTGTTCTTGCAATGGTTAGAAAATCTTTAACTCTCATCATTTTGGTTACCACAACTTGTGAGTTCGCCGAATTCAATTGTTCTAATTGTCCATACAGGTCTGGGAAGGAGAGGGAGTAATAAAGTATGGTCGAAAGCTGATTGGAGCTACAGATCCACAGAAATCAGAACCAGGAACTATCAGGGGCGATCTGGCTGTTGTTGTTGGAAGGTATTGCTTTGAATAATAGCGGTTTTTGGTTTCTTAAATTTACCATATAGGCATTTACATCTTGATTTTTTTTTTTTTTAATCTGAGATAGAATTCTACTCTAGTTTAATTTGAGTGTATATATATATATATAAAGTTCCCTTCTTGGAGGAGAAATTATAGAGCCCTTTGATGGACCCCGTCACTTGTCCACTATTCCACTAAAAAATTTTCATTTGTTTAAAATTGTTGAATCAATAATTAATTTATGTTTAAAAAAATTTCTAACTACCAAATTTAAACAAGTGGCAGTTTTTTAGTGGAATGGTGGACCACATCACTTGTCCACCATGTGGATCTTATAATTTCTCCTATTGAAGGCTTAAATCTCGGCCCTTACCCCCCCCCCCCCTCAACACACACACACCCCATAAGCATTTTTATACTTATAGAATGACCATCGTGCTAAGGGTTCGCAGTGGTATATATTGATTAATTACTTAGCCTATCTGGGATCTGGTTTTATTACTTGTGATATTTGCCATTAAAGTTACAATTTCTCACTGTAGAGTAGCAAACAAGAACTGGGCCCTTGTTTTTGTTAGTAAAATTATCATGGGCCTGGTGACGGTTGTGCTTTTGCCTTCCACATGCATACACTGTTCATTGCTTTGTTTTCATGATATTACTTTTGTTGTTTGCCATGTAGAAACATCATCCATGGGAGTGATGGTCCAGAAACCGCCAAGGATGAAATCAATTTGTGGTTCAAACCAGAGGAATTGGTTACTTATACAAGCAACTCAGAGAAGTGGGTCTATGGAAACAACTAATCATTTTTGCCTTTTCTTTGAGTGAATTAGACCCCGCATAAGAAGCGGGGTTGAAGCAAAATTGTTAGAAATAAAAATGTCCTTTGTTGAGGTGAGTGATAAATTAGAAGTTGATAACATCAATTTTCTGCACACAATTGGCTGACATGAAACATTTGTAATAATTAGTTTCACCTCTTTTTCATGGGACAACACTTATCAAACGAGTTAGTTTTAATTATGAATTCATGTCATAGGCAAAAACCAGGTAGCACAGGTACAATTTCTATTTGGTTATTGTCCCTCACTTAAGATATGAAATTGATTGGTTTTGCATGACATTCTTTACACCTTAGGAGGATGCATTACAGAGAGTTTGGCCTGTGTCAACAGTTAAATTCATTACTGATAATTAAGATCATGACTTATAAATAATTATATATATATATATATATGAAATAAAAGAAAAAGAAGAGATTATATCATATCAAAGGCCTTGTAGCTGAATTGGCACTTCCTCATGTACAAAGTACTTGGGTGTCTAAGAAATAAAAGGATTTGAGTTGCGGGGTTAGCAGCATATTATAATTATTTCTCAAAAAAAAAAAAAAAAAATTCTATCATTGTCATTAATAACAGAAGTTGGTAGATTTTCGTTTTAATTGAGTATCAAGTTTATTTTATGGGAGGCTGATGTGATGTGATCATTGCCATTAATACTAAGATCGAATGATGAAAAGCGACCGAAGTTTTAGCCCCAAGACCAAAGAGTTTCCTAGGAACTCAAGAATTTTTAAGCCTAAAAATGTCTGATCCAATGATGAGGGGTATAAGAGCGTGACCAAGTAATGGGTATGTCTGGCTAAAAAGTCTTAAATGAATTTTGAACAAAGCCAATGAATTAATGAGCGTGGGCACTTTCGTTCCATCCCATGTCAGTGGTTGCCCGCACCATGATATGTGTATACCTCCTACAGGCTACCTAGTCATCTTTTGGTGGGGTTGGGTTGGAGTTAGAGGGTTTACTATTTTCCAACCCAATCCAACTTTGTAAGGAAAGTATTTAGTGAGTTAGGCATATACACTCTTTGTGAAATTGATATAAGAACCAATAGGTGCATACATCTTTTGTGATGGGAAAGTATTGAGTGAGCTAAGTGTATACTGTCTTTGTGAGATTAACATGTGAACCCTATAGGCATATATGCCACAAGTCAGTCTCACAAAGGATGTATATGCCTGGCTCGTGCAAGATTTTCACTTTGCAGGGTTTTGATAAATTTTCAACTTATCACATGTATAAAAATCAATTCAGCCCAATCCAAATGGGTTCAAGGGTTTGAGCTTAAAATGTTTTAGGACTTGTAAAAAATGGGTTTTCATCTAATGTAAGTCAATTTTTCAATAAATTATTACAGTTTACATTATATGTCTAAATTATATCTTAAAATTATCAAAAACTATTTTTCAAAACACCAATATAAATTTTTATATATGCTGATCGAGTTGGGTTAAATTGGTTAAAAAAATTAACTACCCAAATTCAACCCAACTTGAGACTAAAGTAAAAAAGGCATCCAACCCACCAACTTGAGGTGATGGATTTTGTTGGATTCATTAAGTTGGTGGATTGTGCAAAGTGCAAATGTGGATAAAGTATTTTTATTGTTGAATAAAGTATTTAGGGTCAAACCTCATTTGCAACAAAATCAATTGATTTCTTGACTTGATAGTAAAAAAAAAAAGGCATACATATACAGTAAACATCATAAATTTAAAGTTTATCATTATCTTAAAGAAAAAAAAAAGAGTAATATTTGAGATTATTTCTTTCCAAATTTTCATAACAAAATATTTCAATATAGGAAAAAATACATTTACAAATTGGTAAAAAAAAAAAGATGGACACAATTTCCATCCAAACTGGTTTTGAGAAAATTCCTTCTAGCATTAAATAGTTACTCATAACATTATTTATGTGGTTTTTTTTTTTTTAAAGTTATATGTATAATTAAACAAGTCATGTAATTAAGTGAATACAGTGCATTAAAAACTCAACCTTAAATCACATCCAAAAAAAAAAAAAAAAAAAAACTCAACCTTAATTCAACCCAATAAAAATCCTCCAAAATCAGTCCAAATGGGTACAAATTGAGAATTTAGATTTTTTTTTTTTTTCCAAATCTTTGACCGTTTCAGTTTTTTTTTTTTTTAAAAAAAAAAAACTACATGAAAATAACAATAAGATTTTATTATCATTTACCAGAGTAGGAAAAAAAATTTCCTCAAAAAAAATAAAAAAGAATAGGAAAAATTTTCCTAGAAATGTACCTTTTTTTTTTCTTTTTCTTTTTTCCCTTTTGATGCGTAATTGGAATCCGCCGTTCACACGGACCGCGTCCTTCAGTTACTATAAATAGTTAAATACCCTCTCTAATACACTCATTCACCCGGGTCGCTTCTCGAGGAAGCTGTCTGTTAGTTTTCACGAAACTCCCAATTTGCTCTCCGTGTTTTCCAAATTCCCCATATATTCTCTAAACCCTAACCCTAATTTTCTCTCAAAATCATCAAAATCTTCGCTCGCTCTGCTTCTTGATTTCGATTTTCGTTGAATCCCTACTCTCTAACTCGGTGAGTCTGCGATTCCAAAACCCTAGCCCTAATTTTTTTTTTTTTTGTTTAATTAGGTTTTTAATCATGTTTGTGCTTATTGTTCGGTCATAGCTGTATGAAAAGTTTTCTGTTTGGTTGGTGAGAAAACATGGAGTAGAGAAGATATGAGTTATGATTTTGATTTTGGTATCGTATAGCTTCAATTCAAGCTTGGCTTTGGTGTTGTGTTAGGCTTATTTTTCGTGGATTTTTTTTTTATGCTCTAGGGTTCTAAAAGCAGCGAAGAATCTGAGATTCAAGCATATTGCTAATTTTTTTTTTATTGCCCTAATCAATTTTGATATAATTGCAAAAGATGCTTATTTTTATAAATTTAGATTAGAAATTTGTTTCAAATATCTGCTTTTCTAGGTGCATGGATTTTTCGAGGGATTTTACGGTTAAATACTTGTTAAGATAATTAATCCCCTTGATTCTTATAGTTTATGGTTGTAAGAGTTTGAATGTTTTGAAGTAAATTTCCAAAGGTCTTTGTTGATATGCTTTGGTTTATGTACCACTGTGGAGGTTTCTTTTAACTTCTTGTTTATCGCTCTATAATTGGTAGTCTGTGAAGATGTTTCGTTGCCATGTTATTTTGCTTTGTTTATCTTATATTTTATGACTGACTTCAACGTTCTCTATCAGATGGCAACTAAACCTCTTACAACTGAGGCAATTGCCCTTACAGAGAAAAAAATGGACATGGCCTTAGAAGATATCATTAAAATGTCTAAAAACCCCAAGTCTAGGGGGAGGAAGCAGCGAAGGGTTCCGGTAAGAAGTTTTTTTTTTTTTTTTTCTTTTTTTTGTTAAAGCAAGCTTACCTCTCCGATATCGTCTATAATATATGCTCTCTTTTCTTGGGCTGTTATCATAATATATGAATACTCTGTCCATTCAGAACAAAATTCAGAAGTTTCCCAATAATATTGCTCAAGATAAATCTACAACGGTTAGACGTTATATGGATGCAAGATCGTCACTTAGACAGGTATGAAATGGTTGCTGCTAAAAGCGCAGTATTTGTTTATTTAGTTTGCCCATGATCTCATGTTTCTTTGTTTTTTTTAACGATGGTAATCAGGGGGCCTTAGCTCAGAGGAGGTCAAATTTTCAGGGGAACCAATTTCCTCTGGCAACTGAGGCAGCACGGAAGGCTGCAGCTGCTCCACTTCGCAATAGAGCTTTTGGTCATAACAGGGCGGCTAATTGGAACAAGACAAGGTATTTCATCCCAAAGGTCTATTTATTCCTTATACTGCTTAAACCTCATTATTATGGTGATGACAATAGTTTAGCATCTGATGGGATTGTTTTATTGATAAATAATTGCAGGTAAAAGTGTGGCTCTTCTATAGAATTGATCACATCTGCCATGTGCTTCCTGTTAATGTATAAATAAGTCGCATATGATTTGTTTTCCACCGGAATCAGCCAATTTGGGAATAATTCCAAGTGTTGACTGTTTCCTATTGCCATCCTGAATAGCATTCTTGCATCATAAATCTTCATATATGTGGTGTGCAAAGTGTGACATAGTGTGGGCAGAGCACTTTAATTTGAATGTTGCTGTACATATTGGAAATTGGAGTTTTGTTATTTGGGTTGGCTGTTGAGGTAGCAGTTTACAAGTGATAAACAGTGATATGATTGGAAGGAAATGGTTTAATGGAATTTTGAATTAAGTGTGATTTATGGAAGTTTGTGTGGTGGTATTATTTGAAGATAGCTTATGCACTGGAAAAGTTCGCATTGTGCATTTTAAGTGGCTCATTGCTTGATAGGAAAAAGTTTACATTTTTTGCAGTGTCAACTGGATGTTTTCTTGTTACTGTACTGAGTGCGGCAATTTCTGCTTTTCTTGGTTTATGAATCTGAATCTATCTGAAGGTTGCAGTTGTTTTATCCACATGTATGCTTATTTTACATATGCTCCAAACTGGATGTTTTCTAGTTACCTAGTGAGTGCAGCAGTTACCACTTTTCCTGGTTGAGTCTGAATCTTTCTGATGGTTACAGTCGTTTTATCGACATGCATGCTTATTATTCCATATCCTCCATGATGAGATCTGCTGTTTTTCCATTTATCCATCAGATTTCATTCTTGAGATTTGTAGGATTTGGTTTAATCCTTGTCCACAGAGCATTGTTGGCTTGCGGAAATTTTGATAATTTATGTGAATTGGAAGATAATGCTGTGGGATGCACACCCTTCAGTCTTAGGGTCAATTACAAGAGATTTCTACATTTTGGAACTCATCTGCTTTTTCTACTCCATCTGACTGACACTTCATATCTGCTTTTCTTCTTTCTTGCCTATGGTCTTGGTGATTGGTCTTCAACTGTGTTTTGCGATGGGATGGATCTAAAAAGGATGGTTCTTGGCCAACTAAACAAGATTCATGTGTTTCGGGTTTTCATTTAGAGTAATTTATTTTTGCTTGAGATAACCAAGTTTGGAGTTTTGGGTAGTAGCTGAATGTCAAAAAGGAGCATAGAGTTTTGCTCCTGTTAGTTATTTTCAAATTGGTTTAGTAGTTGGCAGCGCTGTTGGCAATGTAGTTTGGTTTTAATGTAGTTTGACAAGGTGTGGAAATTGGATACTCATTTTTGTGCAAAAGCTTTCATCGCTACTGTGAATGCTACACACTTAGTTTTCAAGACTCATTTTGGAGCTTCCTTGGACAGAGTCTCTTGTTTATTGAATTGAATGGAGAATAAGCCCATTGTGGGTTTTCCCCAATTCAGCTTCTCGTGGTTGTCTTTACTTTTGTTTCCATTCAATTGGGGTGCAAGGTTTGAACTCATCATGCTTTGTGATTGGAAAGAGCTTTTACAGAAATTTAAGAGAATTCATACTTCAGGGTTCCAGTCTTCACTATATTGAAGTTACTGTTTTTTCCTGAAATGGTTTGTGTTAACTTTCTCTTAGTTGGATATAAATAGAATCTGTCATGGTAAGACGCTTGACTCTCCTTGTGAATGTAAATTGCACGGTGGTCCTATGATGTTATTAATTGGTATTGATACTGGGGCGTCTTGAATATTCCCCTTGTTGGACTCAGCTCTTGATGGTATGTTCTCTTTATGTTTTCCAATCCTTGTTTATATTTCTGTGTGCAGGGGTCCACTTATCCAGAGGCGTGCTGCAAATGGAGGCTTTGTGGCAAAGGTATTTATTTGACTTCTCAGCTGCATTAATCTTCATCTCCTTGAAAATTATTTATAACATCATTGTGTAGGATCAGTAAGCTTGTTAGTCATAATATTAATCATTACACTGAGTTTGGTTTACCGCTGAAGAAGAAAAAAATAGAGAAGGTTTTGAAAATCTGTTACATCAAAATAAGAAAGAGAGAGAGAGGGTTTTGAAAATCTGTTGATTTTCATTGTTGGGCTAGTGAATGAAAAATCAATGGTCCATGTTACTTTCCAAACTAGGTGAGTTTTGGGGAGAAATTGGTTGTAAGAACAAAAGTTATTAAAATATCTTCTCTGCTCTTTATTTTCCTCCTGCTTCTTCACATGACCAAACAAGGGGAAGTATTTTATATTCTTTATTATCTTTTATAGGAAATAAATGAAGTGTGAGTTGCATGGCCTTAAGAGTAGCTACAAGGGTTTATGGGTTGCTTTTTGTAACTTGGTTTGATGTATGGTCTTGTGACAACAAGATTGGATGTGGATGTACTTGTCCATATTATAGGTTGATCCAACAAGTTGTTGGACTCATTATTTTTTTTGTCAAGGGATACATTTAACCTGTTGCTTAATGGGTGATAGGATCACCAGATCATGCTCAGTAGCTTTTAACCTCACTTCTAGTCTCGCCATGCAAAGTAAATAATATTGATGAGTTTTATATATGGTGTTGCAGTCAATGCCACCGCAGCAGCAGGCGCAGCCAGTGACCAAGCAGAGGTCTCAGACACTAGACTCGCTGTTTGCAAACATGAAGGAGCAGAGGATGAGGAACTTGCCACGCCAGAACAATGGTGTACAACGTAACAATGCTGTACAACGTAATGGTGGTGGCCAGCAGAGGCCACCATGGGCAAGAGGCAGACTAGGCAAATAATTCAAACCAAGTGAGCCAGCTAAATTGGGTATCTTCTGTAAAAGGTTCTGGTGATTCATATCTACTTGGTCTTCCTGCATATCCAGTTGATGCAAGTTGGAGTAGCTGAGAGTGCCCAAATGCAAGATCAATGGCCTCTTTTTCAAGTTTAGTTACCATTTTTTTCTTCTCAATCAACAATTTGACAATTTGTAATTCATTTTGGTTCCTTTGCACTTGCTGTGTATAGCACTTTATCATGGATTGATGATGGTAATCCCTGCTTTTGCACATTGATTTGGTTGCCGTCTTTCTTGTTTTCATTGACTGCAACGACTTAACCTCTACTTTCTGGGTGTTGTGCATAGGTTTGACACATCCAATGTGGATGACTGAACTTGTCTCTGCCCTTGTTGTGTTTCTTTTTCCCATTACTGCTTTGTAGGATGCATTCCTTGTGGATTGTAATTATTGGATGATTGCAATAATTATCTATCTATTCGTTTTCCCTCTCAATTTTTGTAGTTTTCATGGTTATAGAAGATTCACACAATTTGAAATGAAAGATTATATATCCAATGCGGGATACTTTTTCGAATGATGTAGCAGCTGGTTATGCTCTTTGGGTTGCAGCTGTCGTGTATGTAGGAAAAGAAAAATAATATTTTGATCCGAACAATATGTTAAAGAGAACATATAAGTAGTCCGACACACCTTGTTTAATAGCTTCTTTTGTACATCAAGATTAATAACTTCTGTTGTCTTTCTTTTGTGGCATACCGTCCCCCGATGTTCATGATTTAATAGCAAAGCCTTGCCTCTGCTCTCTGTGATAGTAACCTCTGTAATTAATTAATCCTCCACTGCAAAATGGTACCTCTGCTCTCTGGGGTGGTAACCTCTGTAATTAATTAGTCATCCGCTGCGAAATCGTACCCCTACCCTTTTGGGTAGGTTTAAATCCTCCTGGAAGAAGAATTGCCTGAGAGGTCAATATACAATATAAGGATAGGATAAAATTGTCATTTGATGACAGATTGGCAGGTGATATCTGTATGCCGATATCACCCTACAGACGCACCCCACATCAATAGCCCACGCATATCCTGTAGCACCTCACCATGCAGCAACACACGCACCTCTCATTGGCACTACACACTTTTCATTTCTTAATCTCAGTAATTAAATTTCATCTGTGATAAAACAAAATTATATCATATGTATACTATTCAATCACTAGTGACTATATTTGGGCTGCATTACAATCATATGGTATTTTTTTTGGTGTTTGGTACACTGGAAAACGTAATTCAACAGAAAACAAGCCCAATATTCCAAAATGTCACATACTCAACGAACCACGACAAATGAATTCTGCCTATTTTCAAGGTCACAACCAAACACCCAAAAAAAATAGGCTAATTTTCTGGGAAAAATTTTCTGATGAAACAACAACAAAAGAGCATAATTGATGAGTGAGAAATGAGAATGAAAACGTTATGTATGACCTGAACAAGCTCTGCCATAATCAAGTTAAAGTCAACTAGAAAAATTCTTCTATTCTTCTGTGACAACTAGCATGAAAAATATTTATATTTCTTTTGAAAATTCTTTTTTCTTTCTCATTCTTTATATTTCTAAAATACTCAAATCATGCTAAAATACCCAAATCAGATATCGCATAACTTAAGACAAAGCATCCACAAAATAAAATAAAATAAATTACGAAGCATGTACCCACAAATTTTTTTCAATACCCGGCAAGAGAACAAATAGATCTTTAGCAAGAACAAAGCATGCAAGATCTGAAAAAAAAAAAAAAAAAAAATTTGATAGGTAAAAAAAAAATTCAGATCAGTGTTGGTACCTGGTGGTTTTTGGTAGCAAATCAGTGTTGCTTGGTGTTTTGTTGATCAAAACTCTACCTTCAAAATTTATTTCACAGATCAGATTAGACAAATAAAATTTTAAAAAAAAAATTACAGAGGAGGACCCGTTGAAGAAGAAGAAGAGGAAGAAGATTTTCAACAGGTGACAAAAGAAAAGAGAGACTTACGCGCAAGGAAAGGCTTGTAGCAACACGAAGAGGGCAGAGCTGAGAGAAGAGATGAGAGGCGTGAGAGGCACTACATGAGACTTTGAAGACACCTTGCCCTTTATTGAAGGGCAATTTGGTAATTGCCAACTCACCCCCAACGGATATATTAAACGCCCACGAACTTTTAACAAAATGGACCATTAGAGCTCCATAACTCAAGCGCGCATTCTCTTCACAAATATAAAACACAACTTTTTCCAAAAAGTTGCGTTTTATACTAACCAAACATTATTTTTGGGCTGGGTTTTTGGAAAACGCAACTTTTGAACTTTAAATGCTAAAACAAACAGATACTTAGTAGGGACGGGATCTTTCTTAAAAAGTGAATCAAGAGATTAAATTAGTCAGGATTGCATTTATTGTACCCAACCACTCACTTAAAACTTAATGCGATTTGATTTATCCCATTTGCCAGAGTCAGCCATTATCTAGAAACGTGCCTCAAACTGGCAAAACAAATAGAGACATGTTATGTTTGTTGAAAGTGAGATGGGTAGGAAATGATGAAATCCTAAGGTTAAGCACGTGCCAATTAAGAGTATAAATACCTCCTCCGCAGCATTCCTCAAGGTATGCAACTCTTGTTCCAAGGAGTGCAAAAATTAACACTTATTTCCACTACTGACTTAACTTTGGAGTGCAAGGTGCTCTTATATAGACTATCAGAACTAAACCTTAGTCCTAAACACTTATTTCCACTACTCACTCAGAATCTTACATGATAAAATTTGTAATATCCCTCTAATATTATTTAGATAATGTAGAAGCTATCACTAAATGACCTTTGTAATTGTATCATTGATCTTTCTTTGTTTGTCATAAAATGGGAAATGAATCACTGCCTTGTTAGGTTTAAAATAATAATCCAACCTAACGCTTCACGACATTGCTTTCATTTCCTTAAAAGCCAAGAATCAAAGCTTTGAAAAGGAAGGGAAATCTTTCAACAAGTGAAATCCATTACTTTCATACAATCATACTTGCTTCGTGGGCGTGAATATACATAAATTTTATAACATTTTTCACAACCTAATGACTTACTAAAAAGATAATAAATTCTTATTAGAGTAATATTAATATTATATTCATATAATTTCATCACAGCCAAATAGATTAATTGTGCAAACAAATAGGAAAAATTGTATATATTATCAATCGATTTTTGCCCATATGCAGATATCTTTCTCGTTATTACATATGAACACATTGATAAGAAATCAATACTGTCGGATAAAATAAAACAGTTATTAAATATGAAGTTTTATTAAAACCAGTAAATAGAAGCCAATGATAACAACGGGGGTGTAGCTCATATGGTAGAGCGCTCGCTTCGCATGCGAGAGGCACGGGGTTCGATTCCCCGCACCTCCACTTTTGTTGTGTAACCTTTAACATTTCTCTTTTTATTCACTCCCATGATTTTATTCAATTTTCGTACACCACCATGCACGCTATAACACACCCCTATCTCGTACCCTCCACCACTTGTCCTAACGACCACTCGTTCCTAATCCAAAAACCCAAACCACAAGCAAAACCAAACCAAACCGATCATAGATTCAAAACAATAGCTACTAGCTAGCTCTACTTTCTCTTTGGCTGATCATCCAAAACAATCCCACAAATGACTCTCAACTTGGGTTGTTCTTGTTCTCCTTGGCTTTTCTCTCACCAATCTCCTCCACTTCCCAAACTCTCCGAAACCTTTGCCACCAACAACTACTACAACAATATTTCTTATTCTCTTACTTTTGTTAACTTCTCTAAGACCCTCAAAACCAGAGCCTCTTCTTTGAGTGAGAGCCAGAATGGGTTGGTTGAGAACTCGGTTTCCCAGCTTTTGGACGAGGAGTTGCTTGCTAAGGTTTCGGGTGCTAAGGATGCCAACGAAGCTTTGGACATGATTGGTGACAAGTGTGGAAGAAATGGAGGTGTTGTGGGAGTTAATGATTGTTGCTTGATCATAACAGCTGCGCTTGAGCGCAACAATGCTGAGTTGGCTTTGTCGGTTTTCTATGCCATGCGTGCCAGCTTTGACCAAGGTACCAGGTTTATATATGCATATGTGATGCAGCTTTTTATGTAAAGATATACCATATATTCATTGTTAATTTAGTGAAAGCTTTGGTTGCTGTTACTTGAAAGTTGAAACTGTTAATTACAATCATAAGTTATTGGGACATTGTGATAGGGATGATTTCATGTGGGTTGAATCCTATAAGTATCTATCAGTCTCACTAGTGTTAACTAGGTCGAACTAGGCTATGTAGAAAACCTAATTGCAATTTTATTACTACTTTTAGGGTGTAGCACATATGTGGCTAATTTTTTCTTCGGGGACAAATGAATACCAATTGTCTATTTATACCAAACTAGTAACGCCATGTGGCTCACGTATGTCACTCACAACATAGCCTTGATAAGGATGTCAAGAATTTAACTTAAGAGAAATTGTGATAATTGGATTGGATCACTATTTGTTGTGCGTTAGTGTTGTTGTATTCTTGTTTTGTTACTGATGGTGTTTATTTGATTTTTTGGCCCCAGGCTGTGTGCATTTTGGATTTGAGGAATGGTGTAAATTAAATTTAATGGAGTTACATAGACAAGATCGATCCGAATGGCTAAATAGAATGTGGTACAATTTGTAGTATACCCCCGAAGTAATTTGGCCGCACATATTTGCTCTTGTTGTTTGGAATGAGTTAATTAAGTTTTGATAAATGAGATGACTAGGTGGCTAATAAGCTTTATCTTGGTTACATTTTCTCATTTCATGCTGTATTCCCAAGTCCAAGATTCCTTTATGGATCACAAAAAGGAAGAGGGGTAATGTGAAGTAGCGAGTACATTGAGGTTTTCTGACTTTTTGATTATATTAATCTATTTAAATATGATTACTATTAAATGGTTGTTCAATATATATATATATACACACGCGATCACTTGGTAGCTACTTTAATTTAAACAATGTTACTGGATTATAGTGTTAATAAAGTTGTTTAATTTAGATCATTCTAAGAATTTTCATTGCTAATTATTATCTTATCTTAATATCTTCTTGTAGGTACTACTGAAAATGGATCTTTTGCTGAAATATGGAAGTGGTCCAGGCCTGATGTACATGTTTACACATCATTAATTAGGGGTCTTGCAGCATCATTGAGGGTTTCTGATGCTCTTAGGATAATTGAAGATATTTGCCAAATGGGAGTATCTCCTGCCGAGGAGGTATGAAGTCACAAAACACTAGTGAATTTATTTTATAAGTTCTTTAGCTGATTCAATATTCATATCTCTCATCAGTATATCTGGTAACTGAGTATATCTATTTTAATAAAATCAGCTATAAAATATAACATTCCCCTGCTTGTACTTTGGAAATGGGACATATTGCCTAGTCTAATGATATCGGCTTTCCAATGTTTGCAATTTTGTGGATGTTGCGCAGGTCCCTTTTGGAAAGGTTGTGAGGTGTCCTAGTTGTATGATAGCTGTTGCTGTTGCACAACCCCAACATGGCATTCAGGTATAGACAGAAAAGCTTTGATAACACGATCTGGTCTAAACTCACTTTGTGGGGAATATCTAGATTTTGATCATTTGAACTATTGATACTCATGCCACAGATGCGGTGCACCTAAAATTTCTTAGTATTGATAACTTTGATGATGCAATTAATGTATGCATAGTACGTCTGTGCAGATTGTATCCTGTGCAAAGTGTCGCTACAAGTATGAACTTATTTCTGGCGACATAGTTAGCATCGAGTCTGAAGAAATCAGGTTTGTTCCATCTGGTTTTGTTTATTTATCACAAAGTTATGCACTTTGTTCAGTATTCTATTGCTATTGTTGTTTTTCTTTGTGATTATGATAGCTTCCTTTATCCGTCATAAAAACATTACACAATTTGTTTGGTATTCCATTGGTTAACATCTGCAGTAGTGCGACATGTATGAGCTTGCTTCCATTTACTTGCACGGGAATTACATTATGTTTCCAGTTCAAAGTGAATATGTCTCCATATTGGCTATTAAACCATTTAACTTCTTGGATTGAATAATTAAGCACTAAATATAAATACTGTGTCACATTTTAATTCTATGTTGATCACAGAATCTATTAATGTATGATGTTGATGCTGGGATATTTCACTTCTTCTAAGGATCTGCTCCTGCCGAACGCAGCATGGATGTTCCAGCATGGAAAAGAGGGCTAAGATTCCTGCAAATAATGAAGCAAAGCATTCCTTCTGCTGTTCACTCTATCGTGGTATAGATCCTTGATTTAGAATGTTTAACTGCAGATTCTACCCACTATGCACATTGGTAGCTCAGGAGTTGATTTTTGCCAATATGCTCATGAAAGCATTACTTAATAAGATACTTTATATTGCCTACCTATTTATTTATTGCAAGTTGCAAGAAACTAAAGCCAAAAGGGAACCCTTTTGCCAATCACTGATTATCCAAAGTTTGCCAATGCAATAATCCAATAACATTTAAGGCTCTCTCTCTCTTTCATTACTAATCTTACTGAAAAAATATAGTACTCGCCAATGACACCCTGCCAATGCTTATTTAGTAATAATTCCTTCCACCCTTCCAAATTTCAGGTAGAGACTCCTTCTGGTATGGCGCGCACACACAGATTTGCTACTGAAACTGTTGATCTCCCAGCACAAGAAGGAGAAAGGGTTACCATTGCTGTAGCAGCTCCATCAAAAGTTTATAGAGAGGTAGGCCCCTTCAAATTCAGTCCAAAGGCCCCCAACTTCTATGCAGGAGAGCCTATGTGCCTGACAAACCACAAAGATGGCCGAGAATCACTATTGTTAAGAGCACCACTAAAAGAAGGAAGCTCATCCTTACTTAATCCCTCCATCCTCTTTCCCCTTCTTGCTGTGTTGGCCACTGGAGATGTTGCCTCTGGAATTATTAACCCCAGCTTGCCCCAGTTCCTTTCAGCTGCTGCAGTCGCATCTCTTGCTGTGGGGGCTACTGTAAATGCTTTGGTTCTGCCCCAGTTAAATCAAGTAAGCTAGTCTCAAGTTTTCAAGTATTACCTCCCTCTCACATTCTTGTCTTCATTGAGATAATCAAGTTTCTACTAAGACCTTCATTTGGCTGTGTCAGTTTCTTCAGGGCATTAAATAAAATCTAGTTCTGCATATTTCTCCTTTCCTTTCACCTTTTTATTCTGTATTTGGTATTTAAAAGAAGTAGATTGAGAAACACATTACTCCATACTACTATAAGTTGGCAGTGAAAGACCACTAATACTCTATTACAAATTATGTATTCTTTAATTTGACAGAAATTAGTCTTCATATCTTGTGCATCTGTCACTTTTAGTTGTAGGCTGGACATGCATACCTCATGTATCATATTCTGCAAATATGTTTAAAACATAGCAGTGAACCATCACAAATAATTAATGATAGCGAACCATCACAAATAATTAATGATAGTGCAAAAAATTATACTCCATATGAGCAAAACATCGGGAAGCACATAATTTATAGAATATTTAAAAACCAGCTAGCCTAGGTTTTTTTGTTTGTAATTGTCAAGCTTATTACTGCAAATCTAACTAAACTAGGACATCAGTAAATATACACAGCTATCGGAATGGTTTCATTTCCCTTTTGCAATGTGATTTTTACTCTTTAATTTGATCCATTAATGATTTTTCTCATGGAATGAGTTGAGGCATATTCATTTATCCATTTATCCATTGATATCAGCTTCCTCAAAGATCAGTGGATGCAATTGCTATAAAGCAGCAGCTTTTAGCTCAATATGATATGCTCCAGTCTCGCATCAAGGACCTTAAAGAAGCTGCTGAAAAAGAGGTATGCTCTTATGCAAGTTGTAATGGTTGCATGGACATCTTTCTTTTCTTTTATCAAATGAGTTGAGTGAGTTGGTGTGTGGAGGATAGCCCTCAAAGCTTTCAACATAGGTTTCATGATGTGTGCTGGGACCTCAATGTTATAGGACTAGAGAAGGAACTACATATGTGCTAGAAACCCTGATAATAGAATCATTTTGAGTCCAATTTTAATTCAAAAATTATATTGACAAAAATAGTTTGTTTGAAAAAAAAAAATGAAGGATTTATCTAGATTAATAAATATACCCCCCTTTCACGTTAAGCAATCTGAATTAACATATTTTAAAACAGTGCTCACTAAAGTAGTCTTCAAACCACAGCCAAAAGACTGCAAGAATATCAAGATTATCTATACAAAGTCCACTCTATGCTTCAGATACAAATGTGAAACTCAGCTTTCTATAAACAAGTTTAGTGCACTGAATTTTTCATACATTAGGACATAGAACTTTAAGGATCATCATATATTACTTATGAGTCTTCTCATGGAGCACTCTTTATAGTTGCATGGTTGGTTGGTATTGGACTAGCAATACATCTATAAAATAAATGTTGGACAATCCCTGGTAAGTCATAGTTGAAGAAAATACCAGAAGAATGTTTTCTTCTCTGGCAATCTTCTAAAATGGGTTCATTCGGGATCCTGTGAGATTGAAATATCATATGATGCAAAAACTATTTGATAACAATAACCACATTGTTTCATAAATTATCTGATAAAGTATCTTGATGCTGGATATGAGAAATCCATTTGTTTCCTTTGTAGGTTTGGATGTTGGCTCGGATGTGCCAATTGGAGAACAAAATTTTTGCTGTAGGAGAACCCTCTTATCGGTGAAACCCTCGTAACATTATTAGCACTACTTTCTTAATTTCTGTATAATCGCTGAACTAATTATTTCTGTAAGTTTAGTTGACTTCTAGTGTTGTAAGTGTACGAAGGTTTCCTCTGTTTGAAGTTTACCCTCTGAAGTATTCTTTGGTTATTATTTAGCGCTCGGAGAAGTAGAGTCAAAAGAGTGCGAGAAGGCTTGGAAAACTCCCTCAAGGGACGAATTGAACTAATTGACAGCTTTGCAAGAGTATGGTTCCTACATGACAGAAACCATAATTCCAACCCACCCTCCCAAACAAAATTCTCTTAAGTTCGTTTTTCCAAAAGCATAATTTAATGTGTGGTTATGCCATCCATTTTTCAGATTTCTTCAATGATTGAAATCGAAGTAGAATTGGACTCTGACGTACTTGCTGCTGAAGCAGCAAGCAATGTGGTGCGCACAACTTGATTATCTGTTTCTTCTCTGCTTTGATCTGACTTGCATAAGATTATCTAACTTGGTCATTCTTGTTTATAGGAAAGTATTGCTGAACAGATACAACAAATAATGGAGCTAGAGAATCTTGAAGAGGCATGTTCTTTTCAATGGAATGTACTTTTGTTTTGTGACTTCGAATTCAGAGAATTGGAAAAGGCCTTATTGATGTTGGTTAAACTGAATTCACTATAAACTTAATTAGTCACAAGAAAATAGATCCTGGATTTTCTGATATGAGTAACTAGAATCACCTTCAAGGTTTTGCTTACTTGGAAATGATATAGGAATTGAGATATCATCTTCAAGGACAGTGATTAGTAGTTGAGAGAGAGGAATGCACTTTCTTCTGAGCCACTAGGCTAATCTGCCATGAGTTTTTGTTGGAACATGAATGCATTTTTGTTTATTAACCTCTAATTTCCTTTGCAGAGATGGAAACTACAAGCTGAAGCAAACGACGAGGCAGAAAGACTTCTTAGTTCCCAATCCATACCCACAGAACAGATTTAAACACATATGGTTGGTTGTTCTACCCAAGTATTAATTGTCTGCAATGCTCTATCCATTGGATGTTCTGTTCCAAAAGATCTCTTTGCTTGAATCAATCAAGAAGCAGGCACCATTCCTCTGACATATTACCAAAAGGATGGTAAACAGTTTAATACGTTCAGAAGTCATGAACATACCAATACCATGACAGGAATTAAAAGAATGCAAGATTGTGGAAATGAGGTTGATGGCATCAAAAGCTTGGTTTTTTTGGTTGTCTCAGTTGCAGACTTTCCCGCGGGCTCAATCAAAGATAAGGGCGTTATATGTAAATTTTCTCTCACTTATATTGTTCATTGAAAGTTTTAAACTGACCACCACATTCAATCCCCCGGTGTAGTACAATTTCTTTTCATTTTTTTGGGTGTAAAAAGTAGTTCTCCATTTCAGTGCATGCGTATGCTTAACTCAGATGTTCTGTAAAATAAAGGGATCGTTATGTTTTTGTTTACTAAACCTAAAAACTCATTCAATGTTGACGATAAGAATGATTTTCGTAGTTGGGTAATTCTCTCCTGTCCCATACCCTCATTCTCTCCTGGCAAGGCTCCGTTGGTTACTGTCGACTGGCATGGCTCAGCTGTTACAGCCCAGACAGTTGTATATTGCTGCACTTCCAGTTTGGCAAATAAAATCTAGATTATAACACACACATATGGATGCCTTCCTATATAATGCTTCTGGACATGAAAATTATGGGGAAGGAAAAGGTGATTAAGATTGCATTGAACTTGGACTTTGAAAATGTGTATTGAAATTTGAACGTGTAATTGGTAAGAAACTTCATCTATTGAAATGTGGTTTACTATAAATATCATAATATCAACTGATAAAAGTACACTAACAGCTAAAGTGCACCACCAAAATCGATCTAGAGAAACATAGATCAGACTCTACAGAACAGACTTTCTTGCATTCTTATACCAGATAGGAAGACATAAGATTCCAGCTAATTTTCATGTGGTTAGGCATTGATGCCACAAAGCGAAGGAGATCTGGCTTTGAGCTCAGTGCGGGATGCAGCTTTTCTGACTTTTGATCCAAAACCTGAAGGAACTTTGCAATGTTGGGAAGTACAAGCTCTCTACAGTGCAGATGTAACAAGGGAACCTTAGATAAAACACTTCCCTTCTGAACATCCAGACCCTCTGGCCTTCGCAACCTATATGGTTTCCCAGTTGTTGGCTCAATATCAACTCGAGGCATTTGCTTCCATCTCTGGTGAACAAACCAACCATATTTATAGTCGCCCACAATTGGAGTGCCAAGAGCTTCAGCACAATGGACACGGAGCTGCAATAAAGTTAATGAAATTATTATATATGGACTGATATAAAAGGGAAGAGCTCCAAGCAAACACCAGCCTTGGCAGCACACTGATCATGCAGCATCACACGAGAGAGACTAAGATTTGACCTTTGAAATTTAATATTTACTTGGCCAAATAAAAACACTGCCCTGTGTGTCCCCGCGAGAGAGAGAGAGAGAGTGCAACATTGTACCTGATGCTTCCGGCTAGTAAGTGGCTGTAATTCAATCCATGAGCATCCGTTTATCTTAGGACCAAGAACCCGATATTCAGTTATTGCCTCTTGAGAAGCTTCTAAACCTGTTTGATGAGCCAAGATGACCCTCTCAGTCTTCCCATCATTCAGAAGCACCTGCAAAGGATAACAATTAGTAATACATTCAAGTTGTTTTCTCTTCCAAATGAATCCATCATGAGAAGGTAATATTTATTGTTTATGAAAAGATAGAGAGAACCTTTGAAAGAGGAGCACGAATTAAGCCTTCCTTTTGCTTGGGACAGCCTATGACCAAAGCCCAATACCTCTGATATGTTGCTTCATATGCATCATTCCAAGCCTAGATTACATATAAGCATATTGCTAATCAGTCTTAAAAAAAATAAATAAATAAAGTTGAAGCATTGAGTTATTTCCCCATCATGTTCAAGCAGTTACATTCACCACACCTGATCTACATAGAATAATCAGCAGAGTGGGATATGAGTATACCTCACAGGAGAAATTTGCTTTGTTTATGTCACTAAATAACCACTGAAGATGATCTACACTTTCTTTAGTTCTCCCCATCAAGAGGAGGCCACTGCTCTCTCGGTCAAGACGATGAACCTAACAAAATACCTCCATGAGAACAGAAAACTTCTAGTCTCCTAAAGATAACTAATGATTTAACATAGAAATTGTAATAGTGGTGGCACAGGTAGCAACCAACACTCCAAAGAACCCAGAGAAAATATTACAGCAAAAAAACCTTTCAGGCATATGGCAAAAGGCATTTTTTATTAAACCAGAAAACTATATAGCAAAACAAATATCATATTTGACATAATATACACTCCCCCTAAATATCTGGGAATAAGATTAATACAACCATACAAATTTACACATAGAACATAGGTTTGTTCTTGAACATCAAATTCAATAAGAAAGTTTTCTTTTCTTTTCTTTTTTGAGAAAAATATGAATGGTCTTATCATATCATATATCATATATATTATACTAAAGCTGAAACTAAGAGAAAATCCAATTAAAACCAAAATTAAATTTTAATTGGAATCTAATTTTGCGCCGCGTCCATCTAAATTTTTTTAATTTTTGAACCAAGTGAGTTAATTCAATGCAAAAGAAGAGAAGTCCAATATAAATAAACCATCAAATATCTAATTATATAGGGAGAGACTTAGGTCTAGTGTGTTCTGTGCATTGGACCCGGGATGCTGCCGTGCAGCAATTCTTGGACACATGGCAGCATTCTATCAGGTCCAGAGCATAGGACACTGGACCCAGCCAAACCCAATCATATATGCATGTGTGTGTGTGTGTGTTTAATTGTATTAGTTCTTTATTAAAAGAAGAGAATGGTCTTGTCTATATTGTTATTTCTCCTCTTTTTTAAAGTAGAGGAGGATTCAATAAATCACAAAATATGACTAAATGCTCTTCTTATGACTTGGTTTACCAAAATAATAAGTGAATAAAACGATTGTCAAATTAAAACTTCCTTAAGAAATAGAACTTTTATGTCTTAACATTAAGGGGGACAAAGAACTCAATGTTATTCACGAAACAGAAATAAATAAATAAATACTACATGGTCAGTGATGATAAGATGATTAGGGAAGTCAATGAACCAAGCCATTCATAAATATCTTGGGCTTGGCTCGATAAAAAACTGTTCATATTTGTTTGTTTATAAATGAGCCAAATTTGAGCCTTAATTTTAGGCAGATATAGCACATATTTGCTTTCTCAACTAGTTACCATCCTATTCAACTTAGTTCTGGATTTCACTAATCAATTACACAGAAAAAGCAACAAAATTAACAATATTATAAGTGCAAAAATCTTTTGTAATTATCTGGATCAACAACCTCATTAGGTAACAGTCATTTTTTGAAAGTAAAAAGTAATCATCTAACACTAAAAGCTTACCAACTTAGGACCCTCATCATAATCATAAGAAAGAGCTGCAGCTGCCAGTGCATCCATGCTGTTATGAACAGGCAGATTCCCCTAAGAACATTGTTATAAATAGATAAATAAAAAGTTTAAGTGACAAGGGCAACTGAATATGCTGAAGCAACAGTCTATCATTTGGGGTCACAGGATACCGACCTTAACTGGCAGTCTTGGGGGCTTGTTTAGCACAATTATAGCAGAGTCCTGAAATTTCAACCACCAATTAACAAATGGCAATATGGGCACAAAAGAATACAGAATCAAACAACATATATAGCCACACAGCATTTTCAGGCAGCAAAGGGTTAATTAACCATCATGCCTCTACTCAAATAACATGAGAAACAAAATTATGAATTAAATGTAAGACATGCCTTGTACTTGACAAGCCTTTGCAAGTACTCTATCTCATCGGCATTGGGATATAGTGTCCCACTTGGAATAGTGTCAAATCTCTTGGAAATCTTGGTCTCAGCAACTGATACAGGTATGTAAACTCTTGCCCCAGCCTCCATGACCTCATTAGGCCTAATCTGTAGGTCAGCTGTATGATTGCAGATCAAGTAAACCCCCATAAAATCACAAACAGTCAACAATTAGAAGTAGAAATAAAGCAGGAGAGAGAGAGAACTTCATGTATCCATCTTGTGGATTTGAACAATGAGGCTGTCAACAAGTTCTAGCTCAAAAGACACTTAAGAATGGGATACAAGGTGAGACTGTGCATCCAAAACTCACTAGTTGCATGCGTAACTTAACAATTGAGGAAAAAAAAACTGGGATGGGAGTGAGATCATGGTCAAAAGCTAGTGTCAGTACCTTCCTTAAAGGTTTCATATGTCCTTCCTTGTCAACATAGGAGTCCTCCGAAATTGGGCATTCTATCTGGACCTAAAAAAGAAGAAAATTACATAAGTTTATAAACATCTGTAAAAATTCCAAAGTACCTTACACACTCAGTTACAGTAATAATAATGATTAGATTTATCCCTTCCACCAGCTCAAACTTTAAGGACAAATGGTACAGCATGTGGTACTATGGTTCAACTCTCTCCACTTTAGCTCCCATTTAAAATATTTAAAAACTCCTTGTATTGGGCCCATTCATTGGGGAGATTTTGGGCCCACACATGCAAGAGTATTAGAATATTGATTTAAATTTCTAAATTCATCATCTTCCTATCAGTTTAAGCTTTCGAAACAACCAGTCGTTTACCAGTCACAACTCCAATTTAATATGGATAAAACTAACTAAATCAAAACAAATACAGATAAATTTTTGGTACGGACACAAGGTACAAGCCCCCAATTATACGCATGTATGGGAAGAAGAGCAAAAAGAAGACAACCTGAGCATTTAATAATTAGGGTTTCTTTATGCATTTTATTGTTAGCTATTTAAGCACTTTTTCTGATTATTGTAAGACAGCTTTTGAGAATTATTAAAAAAAACGTGCGTTTTCTTTTCACTAGTGCCAACTCCAGTTTTGCTTGGTGCTGACTCCAAGCAGCCCGTAGGTGCTAACTCCTAGGGTTTATTCTTTTGTTCTATTGTTGTTTAATTGCTCCATTGAAATAGTGTGGTTGTCCTATGTCAATTTTATATATAAAATTTTAAATAATCATAAAGTTGACATCCCAATCCAATTCTTCACAACCCAAATTGATATACTCCTCAAACATAATAACCAACCAAAAAAACTTAAAAATTTATACTCACAAGGCCTTTGCTGAAATGTGACTGAATCACAGTGTCCGAAATCTCATCAAAGTAATACTTGACCCAACTGATCGCGGTGACCCGAGTGGACTGACCAGGGATGCTGAACGAGTTCTTTCTTGGTAGAGGATGAGCAGGAAATGGAGGCAAAGACAGGAGCTGCCGAGGCTTTGGACCTTCTTTCGGGCCACCCAATTGGGCTATGTTGTTGGAAACCCGGATTACCGGGTCAGCATAAGCAGGTTGTGGAGGAGAAATTCTAGAGTATTGCCTAACAGAAAACAATATCTGTTGGCGATTGAAGATTTTTTTCCACATGCTAATTCTGATGGAAAAAAAAAAAAAAGGAGGTGTTGCTATGGGATATGAGTCTCAGAAGGGAAATTAAATAATGTTTTTTGTAAACAAGATTGATTACCTGCCAGTGCTGGGCTTTTTGGTTAGTATATGACTTTCCTGAAATGGTGCACTTCACTCGAACTTCTACCCTCTTTCTGCGACAACTAACGAGTGATGAGTGATGGCTACTTAAACTTCATATGGGGGTTATATGGGTCCCTTAAATAAGAATCAAGTACATGAATGAATGTCAATAAGCTGCTCAACAACTAGATTCTGATATTTCAAAGAAATCCATTTGATATCATAGCAAACCGGGCATCCCCTTTCAGCACAAAAAAAAAAAAAATTAACATTTATCATGGGTCCACAAAAATTGCAGGATCAATCTGTTTATATATCTCCGAAGTACTTGCTAGTTTCTAGCAACCAAACAAAGGCAACTTCAACTAGTCAACAAAGTCCCTTAGAATGATTCTATATGCTTCTATTTATTTACCTTTTCAGTAAGTATATATTGCTTCTATATACAAAAAAAATAAACCCATAAAATCTTGTTAATTGCTCTCAGTCTTCTATTACTTCTGATCCCAACCATATATAACATAAAAATAAAGCAAATGAAAAAACACTTGATAAGAAGCTAGTACATCAGAAATTCACACAAAGGTGACTTATTCACCAGAACTTCATAATGCTCTGAATTTCAGCTCTACTTAAACAAAGTAAACCCACAAAAAACCGCAACATGGAAAATCCCAAAACATCTATTTTCCTTTAATAACCTTTACCTTACAGTTTCTCAGCAACCAAACGTCAATCAAAACATAAAACAAGACAAAATGTTCATAACATTCAACTTCAGCTCAACCTTGACACGTCTAAACTTTAAAGAAAAATACTCTTTCCATTCAATTTTTCTCCTCCTTCCCAAAAGACCCGCAACAGCATTAAACACAAAACTTCAACTTTACATTCTCTATCCATTTTCCTCCACTTTCTAAAAGACCAAACACTAATTTCAACACTAAACAAAAAGTTCTCTTTTTTTCTATTAATCTAATTTACCCATTTCAAATCAAACCCCAAACACACCAACCATTGGCAAAGAATCCTAAAAAATCCCACAACACCCAGACCAACCAATCACTGCCATAACCCATTACTAACGGGAAATTCTCAATATTACAAAATACCCATTTCAAATTTAATAAAATCCGATGGTAAGGCAGAGAGAGAAAGGAAAACCTGGAGGTTGCTGTTCTTCATGGTGGAGCAGTTTTCTGAAAACAGTCTAGTATTAGCAGAACAAGTACACTACAACTACACCTCTGGGCAAACGATGCTGTATGGTTTATACAGAGTAACTGGGCCAAAAATCTCTTGCTTGGATTCGACGGCTGGGTTAGGACTTGGGACCAGACCAGCCTTTGTACCCAACAAAGGGCCTGGGTTCGGACTTGGGACAAGGCCTAGGTACCATTTGGTTTAGTCATACTTTTGTTTGGTTAAACCTCAACAGTCACATAATTATGACAAAAATTATTAAGGGACTTGTAACTCAATTAATATTTTCTAGTCTCTTCAAAAAAAAAAAATTCTAGTATTTTTAATGAAAACATTCTGAATTCAAATTTCTCTTCCTCAACTTTCAAAATCAATGAAATTTCATCCAAATTTAGAAATATACAGTCTCGAAAATATAATATGAAATGAGAGTTTTTTTTTTCTTTTTTATTAGTAAAAGGGTGGATGATTTTAGGCTTTCAATTAATAATTTACCAATGTAGCTATGAAAAGTCTTTTGATTATTCAATTATATATCTAAAATTTAAAATAATATTGGATGAAAATTTAACTTATTTAGATGGGTTCAACAAATTTGTGTCAAAATTGATTCAACTCATCTTGACACATGTGGGTACCTAGGATGTACGCATCCTTGGCATGTCCTTCAACGTCCTAGGACGTCCTCGGACGGCTTCGCAACGTCCTAGGCCTCGCATGGCAACGTCCTAGGCATGCTTGGCAACGTCCTCGGACGATGAATAACTATAAACCGATGGTACACTACTCCCTTCGCTTCACAGCTTATAAGGCAGCAAGTGAGGGGGTTTTCCTTCGATGTGAGACTCCTAGAACACTGTTCGAGAACATTGCCAAGCATGCCTAGGACGTTGCCATGCATGCCTAGGACGTTAGGACACCGTCCGAGGACGTCCTAGGACATTGCCATGCAAGGCCTAGGACGTTGTGAAGTCGTCCGAGGACGTCCTAGGACGTTGAAGGACATGCCAAGGATGTGTACATCCTCGAATAACTAAACCGATGGTACACTACTCCCTTCGCTTCACAGCTTATAAGGCAGCAAGTGGGGGGGTTTTCCTTCGATGTGGGACTCCTAGGACACCGTCCGAGGACGTTGCCAAGCATGCCTAGGACGTTGCGAAGCCGTCCGAGGATGTCCTAGGACGTTGAAGGACATGCCAAGGATGCGTACATCCTAGGTACCCACAACACAAATAATGAACTAATTTATTTACGGTTGATCACTGGTTAATCAAGTCAACACAAAATTCACCCATTTATTACTATTTTTCAATAACTTGCAAAAAATTGTGTTGTGCTCCAAGTTAAGTCAAAAGATAATAATTTAAGTAATACATTATCTCTTCTTTCCCTTTCTTTTTTTCATCTGTGATAATTTTCCCTTAAATTTTTGTTATATTTTGTATATTAAATGTAAAAAAAAAAAAATAATAATAAGAATATGGTCAGCCAATTGTCTTAACAATCACAAGTAACTAAATTTTCACTTTTAAAATTAAATTAATAATAGATTTTACCACATCAATTGTATATAATAAGAGGATAAATATGATAAATAAAATAAACTTATTTATCTTAAATGTAACACGTGTGAATAAGTTTAAGGCCATATTTGGTTAGGAGCAAGATTTAGGTACAATACTTAGGTATTGTTCCTTAAGTTCTCTTTTTAAGATTCTGCCATGTGGATTTTTTCTAATGAAAACTTAGTACATTTTTAAGTTAAATAGCCACATGCCTAAATCTTAAAAGGGGAACCTAAAGGTATGCACCTAAGATATTATACCTAAGTTTTGTCCTTTGGTTGGAGTGATTTTAGGGAAGATGGAAAATGAAGGAGATAAAACTAGAGAGAAAGTGATGTTTTTGGTTATTTGGTTGAGGGTAGAAAACATGAGATTTTGGTAGGGTCCACAAGTTTTCTCTCCTCTCCTTCCACATACAATCTCTCCAAATTGGAGAGAAAAATGGGAGTGAAAAGTGGGCAAAAATATTTGGACAAAATTGCTCACATTTTCTTTTTACTTTTTTTTTTTTTTTTCTACCTCAACCTGGCCATAAATGTGGCTTGCCTACCCTTTTTTTTTCTTTTGGATTTAACTAGACACTGATATTTTTTTAAAAATTTATATATATATATATATATATATATATATATGTGATGATGTGCGAATATGTGATACAGCATAGTACCATACAGTGCTTCTTTTTTTGGATGTTTTTTCCTTTTAATTTTTTTAATTAATTTCTTATTTTTTATTGGACATGAATTTTCTTTTTAATAAACTTTGGGTGATTGCAATTTTTTTTGGTTGGTTGTTTGCCCCTTTTTTATGGAGCATTATTTTTAATAAGGACATATGAGTAAATTTATACAAACTCTATTTTCTATCCTCTCATTTCTCTTTTCAACCAAACAAAAAAAAATTTCATCACTCCACTTTTCCACTATTCTAACCAAACACAAACGAGGGAAATTAAAATATTTTTTATCCTCCTACTTTTCTATCATTTTCCCATTTTCTATCATCTCATTTTTCCATCCTCCTAACCAAACAGACCCAAGGGTACAAGGAAAAAAAATAGTTTGATGATGACTTGTTGATAAAATATGCTTTTAGAGATATAGATAAAGTGTATCTGTGAGTGGGCTTTATGGTGACTAGTTGTAAGAGATGCTTAGAGATTGAAAGATGAAATGACCCTTCTTTTTTTATTCTCTCTTTTTTTTTTTTTTTTTGCTTTTTTTTTTTTTTTTTTTTCTAAATGATTGAAAGAATTTTTTAAATTGAGTGGAAGAAAAAAAAAAGTATATAGATATATTTTAGTTTTAAGTGAACATATATCACGTTCTAAAAATAATAATAACAATAATTCAATGGACATGAAATTAGGGGTGTCAGTTCAGGTTAACATGTCAAGTTCGTGTCATGTCAAGGTAGGAGTATTCGACTAAATACCTTAACTCAAACCCAACCCATTTAATAATCGTGTCATATCCCTTCAACCCAAACCCAGCTTGTTAATGAAGCGGGTTGACAAGACCCAACCCCCTTGACACACTTATAAAACAGGTCATGTTGGGTTAACATGAATATGGCACAACACATTTCAACCCGCTCAATATTAAATATAACATCCATATAAAAATAAGTTCTTTACATCCTGAAAGTGCAAGTCTTCTACCCACATCCCAAATAACATAGTTTAACAAAAATATAACATCCATCTAGAAATAAGTTCTTTACACTCCAAAAGAAGTGCATACACTTCAACCCATATTCAAAATAATATAGTTCAACAAAAATATAACATCCACAAAACTTACCAAATGCTAAGTATTAATATTTAAAGAGTTGGTGCAAGTAGTAGACTAATCATGACTATGACTACAAGTATCATCTATAGATTTTTTGTTGATGTCCAAAATCATAACATTTTCCACAAGCTCATCCAATTTCATTTGTGCAAGTTCTATGCCTAAAAAATATATGAGTATTAGTAGTTACAAAAAATGATCATGACTCAACGATGTTACAAGAACTAAATAATAATTTAAGATTAATATAAAAAAAATGGATATTTATAAGAAGGTTAAGAGATTTAGGGTCAGTAAAGTTTCAATTTACAATTATATAACTTATAAGTTTTTGTAATTACACACTTTTCTTTTAAGTTTAAATATATAGGTTGGACATAAAAGGTATTTGACAAATATATAATAAAATAAATATTTATTTGTTATACAAGTTAAACGGATTGTGTTAAATGAGTTATTTTGGATTGACACAAATAAATTGCCGTGTCAAACATATCTATTGCAGGTCATGCGGGTTGATCTGCTTATAATATGTTTCTTATCATATCGCTTATAGGTCAATCCGTTTATGACCCAAATCTACTAAGGCCCAACCCTAACTCGTAAAAATTTGTGTCATGTTCACAAGTCAGGTCAAACATTGAAACCCCTACATAAAATATATTTTTTATATATTTTAGATTGTTATATAAATATAATACTATATTATGAAACTAAAATGAGAGGTCTTCTTCCATTTACAGGCCTTAGGCTATTGATTAATTTCACTTAGGGAGAGGAGGCCTAACCTCCAAGGCCTAGCTCACACAAACTGCAATTTGTATAAGAGATATGTTTTAAATCCCTTCTCAATCCAAAGCTCATTAATAAATGCGATATTAATAAGAGGTATGACAAAACTCATTAATAAATGTGATATTAATGAGAGGTATGTTTAGGCATAAGGAAGGCATTAAGGTGTGTTTGAGCTTTCTTTTCTTTTTGGAAGAAGGTATGTTTGAGTTGGGTGAAAGGGAAAAAAAGGTATATAGATATATTTTATTTTGGCTAAAAATTTAACATACATCACACTTTGTAAAAATTAAAATTAAAAAATTCAATAGATATGGAATATTTTTTATTTTAGATTATTATATAAGTATGATACTGTGTTATAAAACTAAACTGATGGTTCTTCCATTTAAGAACCTAAGGAAGAGGTGGCCACCTCCTAAGCCTAGCTCACATAAATCGCAATTTGTACAGGAGTTATGCTTTCAAGTCCTCCCAAACCAAAACTCATTAATAAATGTGATATTAATGAGAGGTATAACAAAACTAGGGATGGCAATTTTTGCCCAACCCACGGGTACCCGGCCCGGCCCGGCCCGACCTGACCCTAATGGGCTGGATTTTACCTGGTCTGATTAGAAATAGGGTCGGGTATAGGTTTAAAAAAAAAACCCCAAAGCGAGTCTGGGTTTTATTAAAAAAACCCAAGACCCAACCCGAGACCCGGCCCGATAAAAACCCAATACCCCTAAATTACCAAAATACCCTAATATATATATATATATATATATATACCTATAATCTAACCCTAACTAATCCCTCATTTCTTCTTCACTCACTCATTTCAGCTCACTCAGTCCATGTACCTAGTCCCTATCCCTCATTTCAGCTCACTCCCACGCTCCTCCCTCCCTCACGCCTCAGTCCGACCCTCCTTAAGTCCGAGCCTCCCTCTCCCTCAGCTCAAGCTGCTCAGTCCGAGCTTTTGTGTTCGGTTTTCACTTCTTTCTTTCTTTTTCTTTTTCTTTTTTTCCCTTTCTTCTCCTAGGTTCGGTGAGTTTGGGTTTTTTTTTTTTTTTTTTTTTTTTTCACTGGGCGATTCTCTCTTTCTCTCTATCCTTGTCTTTGTTCTCTCTTGCTTCTCTTTCCAATCATCGGTGACTAAGGTTTGGGAGAGCTTGGGCTCATTTGGATTTTCTGGTGGTGATAAGGAGGTTGTCGACTAAGTATGTATGCAGATTTGTTTTGGGTCAAGCTGGAGATGGGTTTCTTTCAGTGGGATTTGGAAGTTTCGTTGAGATTCATTGATGGCTGTATTTGCAATGCTGGAGGAACAATGGTGGCTAATTAATTTTCTGTTTGGGGTTGATTGGTGGTAAGATGGTTGATTTTGGGTTTCTCTTAGCTTTGTGGGTTGCATGTTTATGACTATGAAATTTCTGGGTTTATGACTTTATGGGTATGAAATTTTCTAAGTTTATGGGTTGCTACGATTTTCTAGGTTTATGGGGTTTCTATGAAATTTTTTTTTTGGAATTTTCTGGGTTGTTTGTGTGATGCTATATGGTAAACTGGTCATCTTTCTTGTTCTTGCATTTGTGAAAGTACCTTGGATGATGACAGGAGATTGTGGTTGGGCTACGATTTTTTTTTTTTTTTTTTTAAGGAACAAATTGACGGTAAGTCTAGGCAAAATCTGGACTTGAATATGGGCAAAGTGTGGGCTTGAATCTGGGCAAAATCTGGGCTTGAATTAAAATCTAGGCTTAAATTTTTATTTTTATTTTTTGGTTAGGCCACGAATTGGGCCCAATTCCTAAACGGGGCCTGGCTGGGGCAGGTACGGGCCCCGGAAAAAAAACCCGGTACCCTAAACGGGTCGGGTCCGGGCCACGGGTCTTGCCCCGCAGGTGGGGTCCGGGTACGGAAAAACCCGGCCCGAACCCGACCTGTTGCCATTCCTAAACAAAACTCACTAATAAATGTGATAATAATGAGAGATATGTTTAAGCATAAGGAATGCCTTAGCTAGGTATGGCTTCAGGATTCCCCTCCTTAGTCCTCCCCTGACCCCTCCCTCTTTTTATAAGGACAAAATTTAGTTACAAAATTAATTATAGTTTTAGGCTATAACCTCACTTAATAAAACAAACATTACTACATATTTTGATAATTTAACCGTTGAATTGCATGTTCTTTATGTTCTTAATATACATGTTAAATTTTGTGTCAATCAATTATTATTTATTATATAATCTATAAACTTATATTTTATGCATAATTTTGAACAATAAAAACTTGCAATTTAAATAATTTATTGATGACATAACTATTAGTATTTAAATTTCTACAAATTTTGCAAGCATGAAAGATATAAGAAGAAGATGTAATTCAATAGTGAATTTGTCAAACTTCACCACCAGTAAAAAAATATTGAGTAAGGTTGTAGCCATATACTACAACCAATTTTGTAATTAAACTTTGTCCTTTTTTAATACATGGTGTTGAGGACAAATTTTTCACACCACATGGCTTCATTTCATTGGCAACTCGCACCACGTCAACACTATTATAGAATTTGGAAAAATCTCTTTTTAAGCCCAAAAGAGTCCATATTCACAAAATGACGCCGAAGCCTATGGTCCAAAACTCATGGTGATGTAATCTCATTAAAGCCCATAGTTCGAGCTCATGGCACAACATCTCATTTTTAGCTCATGATCCAAACTCATAAGTCTCATCGGGAAAATTTTAGGAGTCGTGGTTTGGAGGGCCAAGAAGTACGTTTAGTAAAGTTCCAGTCATTAAAAGTTGATAAAGGAAAGCATGTTGCTTAGCATGTCTTCCCCAATTCCTTGAACTCTGATGGGTCAATGTGCAATAGGTAACATTTGGTGAGCCTTTCATATCACATAACACTCAAAATGATAAAACTCTTCATGCTCTTTACATAAAAATTAATGTTCATCATACAATATAAATTTAAAAATGTAATTATAGTATTTCATATAAATTATATTATTATCATCTAAATCAATTCCAAGCACACGGCTAAATATATATTAATATCTCATATCTAGCATTAAACGCTCTCCTTACTCTCCAAGATTTTGTTAAAATACAAAAAGACCATAATTACATTTCTAAAACTTCATCAAATATCAACCAACTAGTCTTTTATTTACCAAAATTATATATGGACTAAACTTATAATTTTCCAAAAGAAGAAACTTAACCAAAAATACCAACAACAACTCCAGCTTCTACAGAAATTACAACAACTCCAACAAAAGCTACAATAGCTCCAGCAGAAGCTCCAGTAGCTCCAGCAGGTTGACACATGTCCTAAAATGATATCACTTGCCCATTAATGCCTAATCCCAATAGCTTGTTGTCATACCCAAAGAAGTAAGGATCCCATAAAAGAAATCCTACCATTTTAAGCTAAGAACCTTAGCCTCCAAATGTAGTACCAGAAATAGAAAAATCTCATAAAGATTATTTTACCATTTTTAGGTAAACCATGAATTTAATGCCAAATGTTTTCCTCCAGTAAAAGATGTCATTTAGATGACATCATCCAGCCGTAACAGTTGTGACTAACAGCTCCAATAGCATTAAAGTCTCAAATTTTCTTCTTTTGGCTGAAAAACAAAAACCCACTAATGAAACCACTTACTCTATCAAAGACTTTTCCTTATTTGCTGAATTTCCCTTCAATTAATTCTAATCTAGTTACATACTTGGTTCTATATAAAGATAACCAGGCCACACATATTAAAAAACACACCATCCATTCCTCTCTCACCCCTTTATTCTGAAACTTCATTTACTTTGCTACCATATACATATTTTCATACTTCTCCATCTCTATTACAAAATCTCTCTTCATACATAATAACACAACACACATATTACAAACGAGGATCCATCCCTCTCTCATCCTCAATATTCTGAAACTTCATTCACCTTGCTACACATATCTCTAAACTTTTTCATACTTCTCCATCTCCTTTACAAAAATATCTCTTCTTAGATAACATCATTACATCACACCTATTACACCACACTTATTACACCACACCATTACACATTATCCATCTCTCCCACACTTTAATATTTTGAAACTTTATCATTTTGCTGTCCAAAAACACATCTCCATTTCATTCTTTATTTCTCATACAATATCTCCCTTCTTAGAAAGCAACATAAACCATGACATAACACAAAAAACCACTCCAACAGCAACTATAATCTCATGTATTTACTATATTTAACCTTCATATTATCTATCTCGCACTTCCATATATTTTACAAACACATTCCTCACAAAATACCCATACATACTTCTCATATATCTTTAAACTCCATGTCTCACAAAGTATACATATACAAGATCCATGTCCAACAAAGTATCTACATATAATTCCTATACATATTACAAACACCATTTTGCTGTCCAAAAACACATCTCCATTTCATTCTTTATTTCTCATACAATATCTCCCTTCTTAGAAAGCAACATAAACCATGACATAACACAAAAAACCACTCCAATAGCAACTATAATCTCATGTATTTACTATATTTAACCTTCATATTATCTATCTCGCACTTTCATATATTTTACAAACACATTCCTCACAAAATACCCATACATACTTCTCATATATCTTTAAACTCCATGTCTCACAAAGTATACATATACAAGATCCATGTCCAACAAAGAATCTACATATAATTCCTATACATATTACAAACACCATATCTCACAATATATATATTTCTTACCATCTCCACACATCTTAAAACATATCAAACACTCTTCCAAGAACTTATTACTAAAAGCCTTTTCTCATGGAAAACATATACTTGTAATGCTAAAAGCCGTTCTTATGAAATGCAAAAACTTATAATACTAAAAGTCATTCTTATGAAAGGCAATATCACTCAAATTTGACTAAAAACTAAAAGAGCATTACATGGGAAAAGTCATTTAAGTGCACGATGAAACGGGATAAACTTAACCAAACTATGCACACGGCTGGACATATTTTCTTTCCCTCCAGTTGCACCCATTTTTCCCCTTCAATCATGAAGTCATCATGGAAGGACTCATAAAATCATATTGTACCGCTGGACTCATTTTATCATGTTGTTGAAATGTCATAAGTCCACTGCTATTCTATGGCTGGAGCTACAAACACACTGGATAAGTCAATATTTCTCTATTTTCAAGATTACATTATTAAGTACATGTTAATTCATTATTATTGTACCGTTGGATGCAAGTAACTTTAATATCATCTCATTATTTAATGAAACATGATCACACTAATACTTCATTAATGAACATAGATATTAATAATTTGATCTACCATAGCTGGACATATTATTTGAACATATACCCCCAATGGACATATATTACTTGGACATAAACCATTGTTGAATGTGTATTATTTGGACATAGACCATTATTGGACATATCATATTTTATTGAACATGAACTATACTACAGCTAGATATGGACTATTGGACTCATCCCATTACTGGACGTATGACACTAAATTAGTTATATTCTAATGAACATCACTTAACACACATAATAAGAACGTGTCAACTCACCATTTAATCAAAGCTATCATCCTAAGCATATTATTTATATATTTCAACCATTATCATGATTCTAAGACTTTGGGTCTTATCTATTTTGTAGGCTTAAAATGCAACGGAAGCCATTGGTCTATGCAACCCAATGTCGAGTTCCGGATTGGACTCCCCAAAACAAATCCAGGCCTAGCAACGTCACACCCCCAACGAAAGACACATGGCTATGCGCAAAAAAACCACCCTCGACACATGGTAAGTTAGGAGTGGAGAATCAAACCTTAGACATTATTGTTGGGGACAATGAGATAAGAGGTGGCAATTGAATGAATAAGTCATTGGGAAATGCCCCTCCTTTTTGCAATCTATAGTAGACACAAGAGCGGCTACACATAGTTTTCAGGGTGATCACAGGACCACCCTGACTTCCCTAAAAAAAAGTAAAAATAAACTTGCAAAAAAAAAAATACTTTATACATAATTATATTTAAATTAACATGTTTTGTCTACTATAAAAAAAAAAAAAATATTGACCACCTTGACATTAGAATTTCAAGTATTTGGGGGGGGGGGGGGGGGGGGGGGGGAAAGTAATGATAGGGACACAATAAAATGTCAACAATTTCACAATATTTCAAAATTAGCATGCCAACTCATTCATGGGCATTTTTTTTATTTATCTCTAATTTAAATATTATTGTATGTTAATATTGGAATTGTTGTGACATTTTGTTGTATCTCTAGCATTACTCACAAAAATATCCTTCGCCCCTAAACATAATCCTAACCCCTTAAATAAATAAATAATAGTTCAAATAATAATAAAAATGAGCCAAATAACATCAAAATTAACTCAATAAACAACAAGATTAGGCCAACAACAACAAATGAACAAAATATTTAACAAAGGCTCATTGAAAAAAAAAAAAAAAAAAAAAAACTCTAAGCATTCAAATTAGTAATTAATTCAACCCATTCCATAAAAATAATTAAATAATTCTTAATTTCATTTTCTTGAATTATTCATTTCTCGTTCAACCCATTCCATAAAAATAATGAAATAATCCCTAATTTCATTTTCATTAAAAAAAAAAGGGTACCAAGAGAAAGATTGTGGCCTTGAGTTCTTCTTGGTGACATTGGGAGCTCCTCTCCTTAGTGGCTTAGCTCACAATCGTAACATATATCATTCGTTGCTTTCTCTCACTTCCTCCATTTTTCTCTTCTCTATCATCATTTCAAACTCTTTTTCACTTTATTACTCGCATCTTAGAATTCTCAGTTTTCACTAAATTTCTCATCAGTAATTTTTTATAGAAGGAAATTATAAAATTTTATATTTTTTCATTTTTTTATGTTGATATATTAAGTTCTCTTTTTATAAGATTTTATATAATTTAATTTTCTTAATAAATTCTCTAGAAAATATTCTTAAGTTGTAGACAATGATATTTCCTAATTAATAAAACGCCTCTATCGCTTTTTATATCAGTAAAAACAAAGCTTCCTACATCTCATAATTTTTTAATATATATGCATGTATAATAGGATTTAAAATATCATTGTTCCATCATAATTGCTCTAAACCATGTGCTAAAACACTAAAGATTTATTTGTAGTGTAGGTAGTATTTGATTTTAGGTTCTTTAACCAACTAATAAACCGAACTCACACGTCGCTTTTAGAGAGTTGATGAAAACAATGCAAAAACCTATTAAAATGAAAATATATAGCCAATTACTTTTTTATATTTTAAAGCATTAATTACTTTAAAACGAAATCTATGGCATGTTCCACAGTTTTTGTAAACCTACTTTTAAAAACCAGACGAGGCATTATTGCAAGTGGCATTAGAGAATGTGGGGTCCTCTTCTAATCAAATCAAAATATAAGACAAAATTGTTCTAAATATTGTGCACTACACGTGGTTGCATGGTCCATGGACACAAATCCTATTTTACGTCACTTTCTCATGATTTTGAATGCAGATTGAGAAAATCCAAATCCAATAATTTGAAGTTGAATGAGTTGATGTGCCATGAACTCAACTTCAATGTGTTAAAAAGCTTGGCTATGAAAAAGATTTGAGAAAAAAAAAAAGGTATACATTACGTTTATGATAAAATATGCGCAAAGGTGGGGGTGGTGACTTGACGGCCCAACTTTGGAAGTTCTAACACAAACAAAAGGAGGATATTGTTATCTACACATAGATTAGTTATGGTCTTTTAGGATTTGTTTGGTATTGTCATTTAAATAATAGTTTTTGTTGTTTAAGCACTGCAATACGTATTTTTATAACATTTTTTTTATTTATATATATATATTTTCGTAACACTTAAATAATGTTATTAGAAATCTCATACCAAACGAACCCTTATTTTTAATTTTTAAACAATAAATCAAATCTCAATCACTAGAAAAATTTATAATAAAGTTTATTGTTGTTGAATAAGAAATGTGAATTTTGAAGTTCAATTCTCACTTACACTAAAAATTAATTGATATCTCAGCATGACGATAAAGAGTAATTATCACAAAGTGAATGCCATAAATTTGAAAGATTATTTTATCTATCCAAAATAAAGAAAAATCTAGTTTTTTTACCATTTGGTTAGAATAAATTAGAAAACCAAAACTTTGGTATGATCACGACTGTTGAATAACACAAGCTGCTCTCCAAAATCAATAAATTGAGTGACAAAAAAAATTTCACAAATTTTTTTTTTTTAATAATTGTTAATGTGATTCATTGAATTATAGATACAATAATGTAGTAGGTAGGTGAATATAAAAATTTGTAATTTTAGCAAATTAGGAAATATTATGTCCTCATCATTGCATTTAAAAAATCATTGCATTTAAAAATTCATACGATGAGTAAGAGACAGAACAAAAGGACCATGCAAAACAGAACCTTTGCGGGGTCCTTTAAACCATCAATCAATAGGGAGAAATATTAATGTTTATTTATGAAGCCAAGAGGGATAGATCAGAACGAAAGGACCACATGCAACAGTGCAAACACAGAACCGAAATGTTGACGGTTCCTTTAAGCCAATAACGAGAAACATTAATGTCTATTTATGATGCAATATTCGCGTTTTATAAGTAGAAGGAAAAAACTCTCTTTTCAGTCACTCTATGTCAAGCTCATTTTTCTTTCAAGGATGGCAATGGAATCGATTAAGTAAAGAAGTATTAAAGGCTCCTTCACATGCCCTCACCGCACCCCAAGCAATAGCCAAAGAGATAATTGGTATTTCCTATTTTCTTCTTTTATGTTACCCTTTGGGTTGGTAAAAGAGGTTCTACGAGACCTATATTTTCTGTTAGTTTATTTGCATAGTACCTATATTATTTATATATATATATATATAAATATTTTTTTTGTAATTTTATGTTAAATGTGTGATTATAAAAATAAAAAAAAATAAAAAAATTAAAAAAAAATTAAAAAAAAAAAAAAAAAAAAAAAAACCAAAAGCTAATTTTTTTTATTATAAAAAAGTTAAGTTAAAATATTTTTGCCCAACACAGGCTTTTGGCTAGATTATTTAAGAGGAATGTTTTTATGCAAACTACCACGTGACAGGTAAAAAAACCGTTCACATATATTATTTAAATAAGTTACATAAATTTAATGCAAACCACTATTTTCTTTTTTTTGATAAATAATTACAACATGCTGCTAATCCCGCAACTCGAACCCTTTCCCCACAAGCACTTTGTATATGGGAGGTATCAATTCAGTTACAAGGCCTTTGGCCAAACCACTATAGTTAAAAAGTTCATTTACGTGTATACCATCTCTATATAGTCTCCATATTTTAAAAGGATTCAAAAAATTAGTTATAATTTCAGAAATGATCAAAAATAACCATAATCTAATTAGATTTTTTTTTAAAAAGTTTCAACCTATGGCATCCGTTCTTGATGATAAACTCTTTATTATCAGATCAAGACACTAATAAGTTTTTTGATGTAGGCGGGAATTGAACCTTAGATCTTTTTTTCAAATAAGGTTAAAATTGTAATTCAACAAAATTTAAAAAAAAAAATACCAGATAAACTTTTTTCCTAAAAATTAGTACACTCTTTATTTAAATATATATTCACACGTTTGATACATTTTTTCCTTAAAAACTAGCACACACTAAACCCATCAGTTTACTCATTTTCAAAATCCTAAATTTTAGTTTTTTAAAAATCTATTCACGTTTAACATCACTGACAATTAACAAATTCAAATTGAAAAATTACATTAAACTAAAAAAAAAAAAAAAAAACTCATTGCACATGCTGAGCACGTGTGATGAGGCTAGTCCCTTTATATTAAGAGAATTCAAAAAGTTAGTTATGACTTCAAAAAAGTCAAAAATACCCTTAATTTAATTAGATAATCTTTATTCTTGAAAAATAAAAATTCAGGTTAAAATTGTAATTCAACAATTTTTTTTTTTTAAAAATGCTGGAGAAATTTTTTTCCTAAAATGTTGTGAAAAAAACTGCCACTTAGAATTTATTGTAAAAATGTTGTGAAAATATTGTGGACATATCATTTCTCTTATTTAAATATATTTTACGCACGTTTAATACTTTTTTTCCCCTAAAAACTAGCACACACTAAACTCAGTCATATACTTCATTTCAAATTATCAATTTTAGTTTCTTAAAAATTATTTTTTGTATAATCTTACTAACAATAGATAAATTCAAATTAAAAAATTACATTAAACTCAAAATAAAAAAGAGTATTAGCATATGTGCAGAGCGCGTGTGATGAGACTAGTATTATTTAGATAAGTTACATAAATTTTAACTTCTCTATAATGGTTTGCATAAAATTTCTGAGAACATAGGTTGCATAAAAACCTTGCTCATTTAATTCTTTGTCAATGAGACACTACTAAAATTATGGATAAAAATGTGGTGGATAGAACGAAACTTTTGAATTTACTACATGTTAGTCGAGTCTATTAACACTACCACCTGGGTGTTTCCTAAGGAACAAGATAATTGGGATTTAGGTGAGCTAATCCTAATCCACCTATGAATTAAGAATTAGGATGCAATTATAAATTAGTATAAGCTAATCAAACCGAAAGTGAACAACGTTACGTATATGATCATACATTGACCTTTTCAAAACGTTACCGACTCACCGACGCCTTTAGAAAAGGAACTTGGTCGGTGTTTCCGGATAACTCACGAGAGAAGTACGTTTTGCCGTTTGGCAGTGTTTTTTTTTTTGGGCGCAATTCCGTGTTAACTACAAAGCCGTAGGGAAAGGAAAATTGCTTTTGCTCATTGACACGTATCCACCGCTTATAGATATCACTTGTCAGATTTCCATTCTTGAAAATTGAAATTTATGACGTACTATAAAAAAAGTTGAATATATAATAAAATATTTCCAACCCAGCATATATTCTTGTAACACTTTTTTTGGTGTCTTTGTATACTTTATGCGAATATCATTTGAAATCACACCTAGTTTTTTTCTCTTTTTTCCCTTTTTTGCCTACAGAATGATATGATTGGTGCTGGTGATGATTATTTTAAATAATAATAATAATAATAATCATGATTGGTGTATGATATGATGCTTTGAATTAAAAATCAAATAATTTCATTGAATTAGTACATCAAGAATGAGGGATTAGAATTCTGTTTGCCTACAAGTTGATTCAGATTATTTGGGTTATGTAAAAAATTTGAAAATTTAGGGGTAACTCAATCTATCAATTGATTGGTGTATTTATTATGTCATCGATTTGTGTATAGTTATTAAGTTACAGTTTCCCCCAAATTGTCAATTAGAAAAAGAAGGTAAATTTTTGTCAATAAGTATATTTCCCATTTGGTATTAGATTCCATGCGCAATTCAAGTATTCAACCTCGCAGATCTTTCACATATATTACTCATTTACTCCTTTTAAAAAGAAGAAAATAGAAAAGTTAGATATCAGTCATATCACTAATATCAGGGGAAATATGTTTTCCTTAATACCACATTTAAAATCTTATTACACAAAAATAAATATGATAATTGCTATAACATCATGTAATTAAATATTTACCAAACAAATTGATCTCGGAGCTCTAAAGGCAATTCCTAACCCCTAGCTTCGCAAGAGCTGGCAATATAATCTGAGATCATACGAGCAACTAATTAAGAGGTTTCTCCATCAAAATAGGTCATACAACTGGTATCACTGTTGAGCTTTGGGCAACACAAACAAAGTTGACCCTCTTGTGAGATAAAGGCTAAGGCTACAAGGATGTTATTCTTGAGATAGACTCCCTTTTTTAGGTAAAATTTATCATAGGATATTGGTTTATAATATCTTTTTAAAAACCTTTTATGGGAAAGAAAAAAATAATTAAATTTTTTGACAATTTTTTTATATTTTCTATAAAAGTTATATTAAAACTTTACTTGGTAACAATTTTTTTTTTTTTTTGAGAAGTTTATTTGGTAACAATTGTCTCAAGAGAACTCATTAACATGACCTTATTATTAATTAGATAATGAGCTAACGCCCCCATTATTGCACATATCTTTTAGTCAAATTGCCAAAACTTGTTATTTTAGGGATGATAGGTCAAGGTCATGCTTTGGTTTTATTTTTTTGGACACAAACAAAGGTGTCTAGAGTTATGCCGTCCTTCATTCCACGCGTACCAAATTATTACATGGAAGAATCTTATATTATTGGCCCAAGATACATATTTTCTGAAAAAAAACTAGTTTATGTGCGAACCAAGGAAATCTTAAAAAGAAGTCCACATATATAGGTCATTCATAAGATCTATAAAAGCTAATTCATAAGACTCCATAAAAATAAACAAATTCACCAAACAAAATTGATTCTTATAATAATAATAATGTAAAACAAAAACCATCCACCTAATAGCCATCCCTCTCTTAAAAAAAAAATATTAAAAAAAAATATTAAAAAAAACATCCCTCTCATAAAAAAGTAGATCTCATTATAGGTCAAAAACAGAATCTAAAACTACCAATCAGAAAAGGACAACGAGGTTAAGTGAGTAAAAGAGTACTTTAGTCAATCTTAGAAAGCATCTAAGGAAGTAACAAACATTTTTCTTCGCAGTAGTCCAAGGAGAAGGTAGAACTTGAAAGAAGACTCCATCACCACGGACAAAATTAGCACCACGTGGCTTATCTGGTTCCCTACCGCCACTTCCCTGTATAAACCATAAAAATCTCTTTCATTTTTAAAAAATTTTTCCACCCCTTTTTTTAACAAGTTGATTGTCACGCAATTTTCTCTAACCATTTTTTATATAAAAAAATACTATATTTATAATATTTTCACAACAAATTTTAAGTAACAAGTTATTACTTGCTGTTACTATTAAACAAAAGAATAATTACAATAATGAATTCAAATTAAAAACTTATAATAACTTACTAACTAAAATTTATTGTGAAAATATTGTGAACTTAGCACATCTTTTTTTTTTTTTTTTTTACCTTGCATATAGGTCATTTTTCAATAATTTAGTTTTATTTAATGGATAAATAAAGATAAAATTAAACTTAAAAATACAACAAAATCTTAATCCCAAAATTTAGGACCAATTATAAATCATCATCAAAATAGCTAGATTTGACCGCAAAAGCACTTGCCACCTCAAGTTTTTTTTTTTTTTTTTTAAACAAAGTAACATTTTTTTTTTTTTTTGCTTAGCAAAATCTAGGAAGAAAACATTGTTTTCTTAGGGAAAAAAATAAAAATGAAGTATTTAATGACCTCAAAAAAGAGGAAGTTTTTAATATGGTATTTCTGTTACTGCTACTATATTGACTCTCATCCTCCCAAAAACAAAAAGCAAAAACAAAAACAAAAACAAAAAAACGAGTCTGGCATTGATAACAGTTCCTATATATTGGGCTCCTCGTTTTCTCGTATCCATTACAACCAAGACCAAAACTAAAAGGTGCTCTCATTATTATAGAAGAAGAACAAATCTAGCTTTTTGTAACGGTAACAGAAGAAGGTGTGTTATCATGGCTCAGAAGAACATCCTGGTCACCGGTGGGGCCGGCTACATAGGAAGCCACACGGTTCTCCAGCTCTTATTGGGTGGCTTCAACACCGTTGTCGTTGACAACCTCGACAACTCCTCCGCCATAGCAATCGAACGAGTCAAAGAACTCGCCGCTGATTTTGCTCAAAACCTTTCCTTTCACAAGGTTCTTCTTTTTTTCTTCTTCTATTCTTAAAAAACAAAAAAAAAAAAAAAACAAAAAAAAAAAAGTTGTCGTTTGGTTGTATTAATCGTTTTGTTTTTATCTTATAGATTGGTTTTTGTTTCTGGGTTTTGATTTAATTCTCTGTTATGTGAATTCTGTATAAAGGGTGTGTTTTTTTTTTTTTTTTTTGGGTTCTAATTTGGTTTTGAAATTTGAAAGTTGTTTGATTGATAAGTGCTTTCCTTTCCCTGTTTTTTTACAAAAGAAAAAGCAAAAAAGCAATATGTCGTTTTTATTTATTTATTAAGTAATTCTCTTTTATGTGAAGTATTAGTGAATTCTGTGAAGTTTTTTTTTTTTTTTTTTTTAAATTATTATTTGGGTTTGCGAATTTGGTTTGGAAAGGTTAAGCTTTTGAATGTTGTTTGATTGATAGACATGTTTTCATTTGAACAGTTTTTCTTGTTTTTTGGGTATTTAACGATTCACCGTTTTGTTGTATTTATTGATATTCACATGAATTAATTTTATTTTTTTTGTTTTTGAAATAATTCTTATGTTAGGTGAATTATCATTGAATTCTGTGCAAACGGTTTTTATTTTTTATTTAATTTGGGTTGCTAATTGGGTCTGGAAAGGTTTAAGCTTTGAATGTTAGTTGATTGATAGATTGCTTAGAATAGTAGTTTATGCGTGTTAAAGGTTTAAGCTTTGAAAGTTGGTTATTGAATCGCTCAGAATTGTAGTTTATGCGTGCTAAAGGTTTAGTCATTGGCTGATCACTTATTCTGTTACACATACATATATGTTTGTATATATAAGGGTATATACATGTGTGTATACGTATGTACGTGTATCTATACATGTATATATATACACACACATATATGTTTTTTTTCAGTTGAATTAGATTACTTTTTATTGAAGAATTGAGCATGGAATTACTAATTTTGTGCATTTGATCTAATTCTGCACCTTGTATTTTGTAAAGTCACATTTTGATTGTGCAGACCATGGCTCTGATCTGCTAAATCTCATTGTTTCTAGTCTGGTGGCTTTTTTGGTCAAATTTACGATTTAGTCAACTTTTTTTTTCTTGGGTTTTGGGGGTTGGGGGGGGGGGGGGGGAATTCTAGTTTTCAATTTGTTTCTTTTCTTTTTTTGTTTTGTTTTTTTTTTTCTATTTAATCTATTCATATTACATTGTTAAGTTGGTTATGATGGCCTACTTATCAAAAAAGAAAAAGTTGATTGTGCTGACCCCAGTTCTTTACATTTTCTGTTTCCACTTGCAGGTGGACCTCCGGGACAAACCAGCACTTGAACAAATTTTTGCTTCAACAAAGTAAGTACTAAATGTTTATGGTTGAATTTACAGTTTTGCAGTCTCTTTAAACTATGAAAACAAATAGGTGCTTTCTACTTTGTTGGCCTCTCATTGTTCTGCACATTTTCTATCACTTTAACTGTCATCTTTTGTGCTCTCATCCATTCATCTTATTCAGATGTCGTCAAAAATCAAACTCTTTAGCTAGAGGTGGTTTTCCTTTTGACACATGATTTTTCAAGAGTAAATCACTGGCCATTTTTCTTCCATCAAACCTCTTTTTAAGTTCAATGTATCACGTATGTTTCTACCGGAAAGAAAACATAACCTTAGATGATAAGGCATGACTAGACTACTATGATTTTACACAACCAATAAGCAGCTTGTTTGTTATCACACAAAACGATTTTAAAAAAACTGTGCTTAATTTTGCAATACTTTACCAAAAATGATCCTCCTGCTTAATTATTCTGGCTATAAGGTTTCTTGTCTGTCTCTTTGTACTGCAGATTTGAGGCTGTCATACACTTTGCTGGGCTAAAAGCTGTTGGTGAAAGTGTGCAAAAACCATTGCTCTATCATAACAACAATTTAATTGGGACAATTACTTTGTTGGAAGTCATGACTGCACATGGATGCAGAAAGGTATTCCCTCATTTTGCTGGTTGTTTCTATTACTTTCTTATACATGCACAAGATTCATATTTTCTAGAATTTATAATCAGGACCATCGAGGTCTCTTAACACAATTTTTCTGCTTCCATTCTGTTTTTCATTATGTTCTTAATTTTTTCCGACATATAGATTGTCAGGAAAAGTATATCTTGTGTCATTTTCTCTATTTAGAGTTCCTTCATTCATCCTGGAAATGGTTTGCAAGGATTCTGTTTTTTCAATTATTAGCTTCAGTGTTGTTTTGGCTCTGTCACTGCTCTTTTAATACTTGGTACTGTCTTGTGTTCATCTCAACTTGTCTCCAGTTGAGTTGAAATATATGCAGTGTCTGACCTGCTTATATTTTTTCCATCTGTCTTAAAACTTAATTTGCATCATTTAAAAAGAGAAGGAAAATTGAATGCTTTTTACTCTGCTCATTGATTCAACTTGAAGTCCAGAGGCCTGAATTGCCTTTATATTGAAAATTTGTGAGTTCTTGATGTATTACTGCTCAGTTGGTTTTGAACATAACAATGAAAAATTGTCATATCATGTAGTATTTATGATTGGTATCTTTCTTTCTTCCAGTTTCCTTTTATCTCCCAATGATGGTTCTCCTCACCTAAAAATTTATGGTATAAATGACAAAGTGGTTGTGAATTTTACATTCTTGACTGATTTCCTTTCCTTGTTCTTGAATTTTTTCAGCTTGTGTTCTCATCGTCAGCTACTGTCTATGGTTGGCCAAAGGAGGTACCATGTACAGAAGAGTTCCCCCTTTCTGCAGCTAATCCTTATGGGAGAACCAAGGTATGTATTGAACAGTTATTAGGTGCTTAGTACTAGGCAGTACTCAGATCATGTATCTGATAACAAGTGAACAATAATGAAAAAAAAAACTCTTTGAATCAATAAAAGATAAATGTTCAATTGATAAGCATCATCTTATTTAGAATCTAGTAATGACATCTGATGAGTCTCATCTTTCAGCTTTTCATTGAAGAAATTTGTCGTGATGTCTACTGCTCGGACTCTGAATGGAAAATCATATTGCTAAGATACTTCAATCCCGTTGGCGCACATCCTAGTGGCCATATTGGTGAGGATCCCCGTGGAATTCCAAACAACCTCATGCCCTTCGTGCAGCAAGTTGCTGTTGGCAGGCGACCAGCCCTGACAGTTTATGGAACTGACTATTCAACTAAGGACGGTACTGGGGTATGCTCATTTAATTTAATTCTATTTTTTTTATCTGTTAGTTACACACCCACTTTGTGTGTTTGGACCCATAACTTTTCCCTCCACCATTGCTTGTGAGAAAGGGAAGTGCCATTTGAGGGAGGGACTAAGGGCTCATTGGCCTTAGTACTCATTTCCTCCTCTATTGCACACGGTGAATAGTTGTTGAGTCATATTTTGTGGATTAATCCTTCATTATTGTAGATGAACACGTGTGGTCATTAGAAAGCCATTGGCCTTTGGGCGAAGTGGCACTTCCACCCCCTATATGTATGGGGTGGTGGGAGACAGTGACGGTTTTTGGGTGGTGTGGAGTATTTATTACTTTTTCCTTTCCAGTATTTGGTTCTTACTTTTGTTAGAGAATCCATTATGATGGTTGTCATCTCCTTTCAGGTTCGTGACTACATTCACGTTGTTGATTTAGCTGATGGTCACATTGCTGCTTTGCGCAAGCTGGATGAACCTACTGTAGGTATGTGCCATGAAATTGACATGTTCTTTGTTTTCTTCACTTATCTTGTGCTTTTTGATTCTCCAAAATACCAGCTTGTCTTGAAATGCTGTGTATAATGCATTGCTTCAATTCTGGACTCCCCCACAACACCCCCCCACCCCCACCCCCCACCCCCCCCCCCAAAAAAAAAAAAAGTAAACTTGGTTAAAGTATTGTAGGAAACTATTTGGTGGTAAATATTTAAAAATTATATATATATATATATATAAAAGGTCGTAACCTGAGAATAGGTTGTTGATGAATTGGTTGTAAATCAGGAACTAAATTTCATATGCTGTTTATTACTTAGGGGGTAAAGTTCCTTTTGGTCTTACATGTTTCTGATGTCTCCACAGGCTGTGAGGTTTACAACTTAGGAACAGGTAAAGGAACATCAGTTCTGGAGATGGTTGCCGCATTTGAAAAGGCATCTGGAAAGGTAAAAATAATAATAACAATAATTCTACTCTTCCTCTACTTTTTACTTGCCAAGCAGCCAATTTTTATTTTCCATAGAATAATTGCTTGGGGGTTCATTTTACTGAACCCTAGTAGTTCATGTAAGGCAATTATTACTTTGGGTGTTCTCGAACATTTACTTAAATGTCCATTGTATGTGGGTGCATTGCGAAGCTTGGAAAGAAGTTGACAAAAATGAGATCTGTGTGCAAGCTCCCATCCATTCTGACTCTGAACATAGCCACCATCTGGATGAGTGCTGTTGGCCCATCTTAGCATAGATGTTCTCATTATGTAAATGTTAAATTTTGATGTTTTAACCCACTAGATTGGTGTAGGCATTGTGTAGGCCTTGTTATTTCTCTGAATTGCACAGACATTGCAAGATTCTCTAATTTTTTTCACTTAGCTTTTCTTTTCAGTTCAGCACTCTAACGTGTGAAATATTTTACTGTTCCAGAAAATTCCACTTGTAACGTCTGGGCGGCGACCTGGTGATGCTGAAATTGTTTATGCTTCAACAGACAAAGCAGAAAAGGAATTGAAATGGAAGTAAGTGCTAATATAAAAGCAAATAAGTACTAAATATGCAGATCATGGAATCAATATTTAGCCAAATGGCTTTCTTGATGTCTAGACACAATATTTAGTGTTGTGTCACCTTTTTTCTTCTTACACATTTGGTGTCCTTGCAGGGCAAAATATGGCATTGATGAGATGTGCCGGGATCAATGGAACTGGGCTAGCAAAAACCCTTATGGTTATGGATCTCCTGATTCCACCGACTAATCAATGGAATTGGGCTACAAAAATCCTTATGTCAACTTGTAGAAAAAAGAAAGAAAGAAAAAGAAAACTTATGGCTATGGATCTCCTGACTCCACCAACTAAAACAACGCATATTTTTGTCCTGTCACCCGTGGTGTCACGCTTTTGCAGCCTTCTGACATTAGTTTTTTCTAGAACTTGGCGGACATTGAAGCTGATAATCATTGTGGTGTAATTGTTCTAGGTTACTAGCCAAGTAATTCTTGGTTTCTACATTTCGTTATAAAGGTGAAATAGATTGTCCATTTCAAAATTGGTGAGACTTAAAGTTAATTTATTTAATACAATTGCAACCTTTTTCTTTCTTAAAACATTTTGCTGAGTTTGTCACTTACTTAAAGCTCCCATCTCTATGAATGACACGGGAGTCCCGTGGGCTTGCAGCCAGTTCATGATATATGGGACTCAAATTTTTTGCTCCAATGGACTTATACATGTGTACAATAAAATTTTGCAATCCTTATATGACCTTCTCTAGATGTGTTCCAGCAAGGGCACCACCAATCTGCCTAGGTGGGACTTTGGCTGTTTCATTTCTCATTGTATGTGGATGTGGAAGAGATGGGAAACTTTTTACCCCCCTTAAAGAACTGTTTTAGGCAGAAGAGAGAAGGCATAGAATTGGTGATAGGTTGTCATTTTTGGCTACTCATGTTCTGCAGCTAGTCCTTTTTGTGTTAGATGTTGATGTCCTCTCTCTTAGGTTTGTATTATGATGTCTTTTTACGACATGAAATAGGTGTCAGTGGTGGTCTGCAAAGGACACGACATTTTTCACAATTGCTAAAATGACCTAATGCATATTGAAGGTGGTATCGGTAATAAACCATGTTAAGGTGATATATATATTTCTGCTTCTATTATTACGACTTACCATCTTAGCATCTTATGAAAATAGTTTTATCTTTCTCTTCGCAAATGGATACTGGCTGTCTGGCACTGCAGTGTAGATATCATATCATAAGCTGTATCACGGGTGGTGGTTTGGCCTTTGGGTTTTTAATGTGCGGGACCTCATTCAATTTTTGTAGCAGAATATCCAAGTACAGCATATAGGTGGGGTTGATGCTGATATATTTGACCATACAGTCATTGCAATTATTATGTTTTCTTTTGAATATGAAGTACTTAAAGTTTCCAGATGCTACAAAGATTTGAACATAATGGTGCAGACTGTTGCTAGTGCATTTGAATTTTGAATTGTCATTTTCCAGCCAAAAAACAAATAACCAAAAAAAAAATTGTAATTTGAAAATTGAAAGACCATGATTTGATAACTGGAGCTTTTGCTTGTCAACAGTATTTTCATGGATGATGAGCCCAATAAAGCAAGGAAAAGTGTTAGCCAAACGTGTAGCTAAAGCCTAAAGTGATGCCATTTTTTGCCGTTGTGGTTGGAACTTGGTTGCATGAGCTGTTGAACTCCAAGTTCAATGATGGTACTGGGCCATTTTTGTTTAAAGAACGGTTTTAAATTTTTCTATGAAGATCTACGATTTCACCAACCCCACTAACATGGCTCATTGCAAGTGGTCAACAACCTGAATTTTTTATACATGATTAACAAAAGTGATACAGTTCAGGAAATATAGTTAGGATCACTTGGAGGCCTTAGTGTTCATCCTAAACTTGCTATGAATTATGATATCTATGATGAATGCACAAATCATTGCTAAAACTTCGCTGTGACATTTTATCAAAATATAATTTGTTTTCCATATGATTATATCTAAGTATAAGTGGAGGGACACATTGCTTCATTCAATGGTTTGGTCATGAGTTGTGACTACTAAAGAGAACCTAGAAATTCCAAAAGATGATGATATTTGGAGAATTTACTTGGAACATTTCAAAACTTTGAACAATAATAGGCACCAACTAGTGGAGGAGTATCTCCTGCAGCATCAACCGTATTGGATCTGGATTTAATGTTTGGGCACTTTGGCTGAATTTGATTGGATGGAAAAATATTATATATATATATATATATATATAAAAGGAATAGTATGTTTGGAAGTTGTTTGGAAACCTAAAATTAAAATAAAAAAAATAATGATATGAGTGTTGCGACAAAACCTTGGCTACAGCTTCTTTATAGCCACTTTTGATTTTCTAAGGTAACACCATTGTTAACAATAACAAACGAAAATGCTAAAATTCCTATGATTTTGGTGATTAGTGACATATCAGTTTATAAACTTTATGTAGTAAAAGTTATAGTATCGTTAATATCACTGTTAACAAAATACATTCTCTTAATACAGTGGCACCAATGGTGATGCCACGTACAACTCAGGGTGTTCCCAAGAACACCTTGACTTGAAAATTTTTTTTAAAAAAATTATATTTAATCTGTATTATGAATACCCTAATCACAAAATTAGGAACACCCTTAATCACAAAATTAGGAACACCGTTGTTAACAATAACAAACGAAAATGCTAAAATTCCTACAATTTTGGTGATTGGTGACATATCAGTTTATAAACTTTATGTAGTAAAAGTTATAGTATCCTTAATATCACTGTTAACAAAATTCATTCTCTTAATACAGTGGCGCCAGTGGCGATGCCACGTACAACTCAGGGTACGTATTAGGAACACCCTAATCACAAAATTAGGAACACCCTCAATCACACAAAAAAAATATAATAAATAAAAAAATTATTTGTTCTACTTTCAAGCAAAAAAAAAAAAGTAACAGAGCCAAGCCCACAGAAAGCCCACAGCGAGGCCACTAGATTACAGAGATAGCAAACCCACGGATTCTCAAAAAAAAAAAAAAAACCAATACAAAGAATCAGAAATCAAACCCACGGTCATGTTGTTGGCAGAGAAAACCAAACCCCAATACAGTCAGTTTATACAGAGCAAAAGCAAAACAAACTCCAATACAGAGGTGTTTTAGTGTTTATAAAAAAAAAAAAAAAAAAAAAAAAAAAAACCTCCAATACAGAGCAAACCAAAACCAAACCCTAGCAAACCAAACCCATAGTCACTTCGCTCGCTCGTTGTCATTGCCACTTGCTTGTTCGCCCCTCATCGCAGATCGTAGATCGCAGATTGCTCTGCTCCGGTGCTTGGTGCTCCCTCCCTCAAGTTATTTCTCTCTCTTTTTCTCTCTGACTCTCTCAATCTCTCAATCTCTCTCTCTCTTTATTCTTTAATAGTCTAACTCACTACTCAGTAAGTCTCTCTCTTTTGAGTTCTCTGATTGGCTGGCCGAATTAGCTTTATTTATATTTTTCTTTTTGCCTATTTTTTGTCTTTTTGAATTTGGTTTTATCTTATCTGTTGATGTTGGTCAGTGTGTTGGTGTTGGTGAGATATTGATTGTCTTTTAGTGTAATGTGTATTGTGATTTGTGATTGTGAAATTTTCTGATTAGCAGGCTATTGTGATTGAGGCATCAGGCTTGTGCTTGTCTGTTGAGTGGAAGGGGGTAGATGGGCTGATAGGCTGGGGCCAAGTAAACAATAATTAAAGCAGTGTAATGTGCTGCACATTAGACTGCTTTAATTATTATGCTGCACATGGAATGTGTAATGTCCGGCTTTTTTAGTGTAATGTGCACAAGGGACTAAACAATATAACAAATTAAAGTAGTATAATTAATGACAAACAAATTAAAGCAATATAGTTTATTGTTACGCTAAACAACAATAATTAAAGCTGTATAATTAAATTAACCAATACATTATAAAAGACAAAGAAATTAAATTATGTTAGGCTAAATAATAATTAATAATTTTATAATTAAATGAATCGACAATATAACAAATTATAGTTTATAAAAGACAAACAAATTAATGAAGCAACTAAACAACAATAATTAATAATTTTATTAATATTTCAAATGAACTTATAGTTTATTGTATAAGTAACTTTGTTCATTTCTTTTCTTTTCATTTTTTTTTTCCTTTTGAGGTTTTTCGGTGTATAGAATGCAATTTTGTTTTGATTTTAAGAACCTTTTTTTTTAAGCATAAACTTCATGCTAGCCAAATCTTGAATTTCGCTAAGTATTTCCTGAAATAGACCGAAATGACTCGAAATTTTTTCAAAGTAGAATAAGAACACCCTGGACAAAATTCCTGGAGTCGCCACTGAGTGGCACATTTTGAAGTTTTAAAGGCTTCAACTTATTTTTTTATATAAGAATCTTAAAGGCTACAATTGAACTGCCCTAACAAGCAGTTTTGATCGTGATAAACCTATTAAGAAGCATGCAACTATGATGTTGACGCATTATGCCTCGGTATAACATTTTGATAATAAACACATATTTACTAAACAAACATATAAAGTTGACATTTCAAGTTTATATGTCCATAATGTCGCCTCAGTAAATTTTTTGCACTCAATGATTTGGAAGTTTGAAATGAGAGAACTTAGAGGACACTTAAAGGGTAAGGAGAGGAAGAGCGGACGGGGAGAGGAATGGTTATTCTTCTCATTATTCATAACACCCACATATGATTTTCTATCCTATATTTTATTTCATTCAAATATTATTTATTTATTACTTCTCACACTTTTCAACACACATCAACTATTTTTCAGCCATTGTGGCAAAATGTTATTTTAGGGGATGTGTATGGAACCAATGTGGGGCTTTTTTTGGGGGGTTCATTACATAAATTAGTCTCTAATCCTATTTTAAAGAAACCAGTGTGAATACTCTAAGTAGAAGAGGAAAATGGTTGTTGATAGTCATTTTGGAAGTCAAAAGAGAAAGGAGCCCAACAACACGGGCAGGGAAGGAGTTGGTAAACAGATAGAAAAAACCATTAAGCTCAAGCGGCAAAAATAATGGGTCACAACTCCATAAAATAAGCAAACGAGCTCAAAGGAGCCTGGAAAGAGAAATAGCAAACCCATGGGCAGTATATGATGTAGAAAAGTGAGAATAGGTCACGGCAGGCCCATAAACCCCAACGATGAGGACAAGGTAATTGGGCCGGGGAAGCCTAATGAAGTTAGTAAAAGCCCATAAGAATACAGAGTTAGGAAAATGGCCAAGGAAGCCCAATAAAGCAAATGGGCCAAGGATGTCCAAGAGAAAACAAATAGGCACAGGAGCCCGCAAGTAATGTGATAAAAAAAATTAATGGTCATATTGAGCCACTGGAGAAAGAATAAACAACAGGCCCAAAGAGGTTCAGTGGGATTGGGTCAAATAAATGCCACAGCAGGAATGACAAAGTGAGTTGGAACCACTAGGTGCATGCCATGAGGGATAAGGAGAGAAAGCACCCACACCATAGCAGGAAAGGGTGCCACGACAGACTAACAAACAAAATAGTTTTCCTTGTCTAGAGATAGAGAGTGGCACACAGACAGACCAATAGTGGTCGGCAAGTACACCAAACCAGACAAAGGTAGTTAAGGGCTAAAACAGTAAAATTTGGCCACAGCAGGCACTATAAATGGAGGCCCTTGCTGTGCACAAATGAAAAGAATCACGGTAACAAGAACTTCGAGGGAAAACTAGGAAATAGAAAGAACAAGTGTAGAGGAAAGAAAGAAAAGATAAGAGGAAAGTTAAAAATGGATAAAATAATTAGAGAGTGAGATCGGCAGGCATGCACCAATAGGTTGATTCCCTCTCTCCCTCTCAAAATCTTGCTTTCTGCTGAAAGTAGAAAGGTTCCTTTGGGCACCAACCATTCAGGTCCGCTTCCCTCAAAGTGATTAATTTCCACGGTAGGATTTCCCTAGGAGATTAATTGCGTTGAGAAGAAGCGTTCTTCCCTCTCTAGTTTTGGTCTTGCAGACCAAATTTAATCTGATTTCTTTCTTATTTTGATTAATCCATATACTACTCATTTATTCTCCTTACTTTATAAAAGTAATTATTGTTAAATTGTGATTATTTTTCTTAATTTGGGATTATCTATTCACTTTGATTAAGGAGTCAAAGGACTCTCTTTTGTCTTATTATTATCATATCTGTCTGCCGCGACTCATCTAAAACAGTTTTGCCTGCCGTAACCAAATTGAGTTGTAGTTGAATCGGTCTCAACTTCCTTACTTAGAATACTTAGGCTTAGTACCGTAGAAGGCAGCCCAGTCCAGTATAACAAAACGGCCCACTACAATGGTCATATAAAATAAAAATTATGACTCTGTTTAGCTAATTTCAAATATATATATATATGCAAATTGAAATTGTAATGGTAAATTTAACAATTTAATATATTTGAATATAAGTAGAATCTCTCCCCCCTCCTTCCAAATTCTTCCCATTTAAAAAAATTAAAATGAGGGGTTTGGAGCCTTAAATTCACCTTCAAATCTCCTCAAACGCTTCTCCCTCCCCCTTAAAAAAACATCAAACACAAGGTACCCTAAACTATCTTCATCACTTCCTTCTACTCTGCTCTCTGCTCCCTCCATCCAAACACACCAATGCAATTTATTGCATTTAATTTCACATATCTTTTTAGAATTATGAGCAGAAAGAGCATTAGTTTAAGTGAATGCAAATAAACTCTTGAAAGCCATCATTTTTATCTTCATTGTTCCTGCCCTTTTTTTTTCGATAAGCACTCCTAATATCATTATTATTATTTATTGGGTCATACTAATGAGTGCCCTTAGGGCACTCCTTAATAATCAATTTTAAGAAAATTTTAATATCACTTTTATGAGAAATGAAAAAAGCTATCAAAATATTAATTACTTTTTTTTCATTTCCCATAAAAACTTTCTTTAAATGGATTATTAACCAGTGTCCTAAGGGCATTCGTTAGCATTTTCCTTATTTATTTCATTCAATTTTTTTAAATGTAAATGATAGTAAAGTGTTCTACTCCCTCTATGACCATATGAAATTATGAATTCAAAAACTGTAACGGTATCATAACATGATCAAACAGGCAAACAAAGTCAAAAGTCCTTTGACTATGAGATATTTGACTGTAAGGTCACTACAATAATGACCTTCATTTGAATAATGATTCATGATAATTGATAAGTAGCATAAAATTCTATCAGTGATTCGGTGTATATGCTAAGTCCATGCCAGTTCTTTCTTTCTGCCCCACACCACCCCCCCCCCCCCCCTTTTTTATTATATTTTTTTTATGACTCAGTGCAGCATGCCTATTCGACCACACCACCCCCCCCCCCCCCCCTTTTTTTATTATATTTTTTTTATGACTCAGTGCAGCATGCCTATTCGAATTGCCATTTTAAAAAATTGCAATAGTAGCCAGAACTTTGGACCATTCAACTAATCAATGGATAAACATTAAAGCAAATCAAGGGCCTAAAACGAAGCTCAATAAAGTAATCGCCTAAATAAATTGCTAAAAAGCGACGGCATTTGTGCCGAGATTGCACGCAAATTCATACTTCTACAAATTCAAAATATGGTAGGCCATATTTGTTCAAAGAATGGTTCAAATTTTGAATTTTAAAATGGCTACTATTTTGGTTCCTATTATATATATATATATATATATATATATATATAAAATCAGTTTTATGAAACATTTTGAAAACTGGGTGAGTGTTTGGATTGCACGGAAATGATACTATGTCTGGGTTTGTGCGTTTTGCTGAAAAAATGTGGATCCCACGACACTGTTTAGTGTTTACAAACTCACAAAAATCATCCAGACATAAATTTCAATATAAATTTGTGTCCCACAACACTATTCACTCATTTAAAAATTATTTTACTACAGTGATCTCAATTTTCTGTAATAAGCTGTATTCCCTTGAATTGACATAATTATTCTTTGTATACAACAGGTTTTTAAAGAGCATCAAAATATGCTTTCTGAAACTATTTATTATATTCTTTATGAATTGAAGAAATTATGTATATAATTGTTTTAAAATATTTATTAAAAAAATACAATGGAACATGTCCAGAATTTTATTATAATAAATTTTAAAAAAGCAAGAATCTTCGGTGATGAATTAAACAATTAACATAACTTCACCCCCAAAAAAAAAAAAAAGTTAAACACTATTCGATTTTTCTATAAGAGGTTTGGATTCAAATTCTTCTTCTAGCCTCCACTCGTTGTAAGTAAAAACAGAAAAAAAAATTAAATGCCGGACAAACTTATGATCATGGCAAATAAAGATGATATAGGTTGTGCCACTTGGCCAAAGAATAAAATAAGGACGGCGATGAAGCCTCATGGTCGAGTTTAACTTTTTACTCAGCTAAACAACAAAAAATGGTGTATTTGGCACCACAGTAATGGTGTTGTGTTAGAGCATCCACAGTAATGGAGTAATAATTATACCTATTTGGCACCACAAAAAACAACTTTATCTATTTTAACTACATATGTGCTGCAGCAGTGGATCTATTTTAACTTTTAATACAATAAAATAATATAAACACCACAATAAAATAATATATATCCACAATCAGCTATTTATTATCTTTTCACTATTCATCTTCTCTCTGTCTTCTCCCTCACTGCCCTCTCTTCAACCCGCAGCCCCTCTCGGCACCACCACCATCGCCGCCACCACCACCACCACCACTAGCACTAGCAGTCCACAGCAAGAAAGAAAAAACCACAGAAAAACTCATTAAAATAATAATAAAAACATCCACACAAAAAAAAAAAAAAAAAAAAACCAGCACAGTGGAACAGATCGGCGATGAAGCTAGCACCCCAGACCACCATCAAACCCACCATCTGAGCTTGATCGAGAGAGAAGAAACAAGACCAAGAGGCACAACACCCATCGACCCATGCCATCACCGAATCTAACCCAAACCACCGTCAAATCAGACCAGCCATCGCCGATCACGCCATCGTCGACCCACTGACCCACGCCATCGTAGATGTGCACTGTAGCAATTAAGCTAAAAATTTTAGCTATTGCTCCACTGCTGTGAGCCGTTTTTTGTGTTTGTAGAGCTAAAATTTAGCAATATAGCAATATGTCTCCACTGCTGCAAGTGCTCTACAAAGAAACAACTGGTATTTTGAATTAATTATTAGTTATTCACTTTTTTTTTTTTTGAGAAGAAAGTTATTTATTCTAGAAACAAAAATACCTTCCTATATGATTTAATTTATAATTTAAAAAAAAAAAAAAAAAAAAAACTCGCACTTGCTAGTAATTTGAATCAATGCGCAAAACACCGAAAGCTTGTAATTTGTATATGATGGTTAATTCAAAATATGATGGTTAATTCAACAATGGATAGTTTGCACCTATATATGTCGTGCCAAACAATATAAAAAAATATTATTTATAATTATTTTAATTTAAATGTCAATTTGATTGCTGTAGGTGCATCGATGACCTTCGTTCAACCTTTAATTTTATTATTTGATTTCTTTTATGTATATGTGTGTATACTTATATGATTTTTATTTTATTTTTTAAAACAGCATGGATCGAATATGCCTTGATGAATATAACTTTTTTCTTATGGTGATTCTATGACCCTAGTCTACAACTACAAAAAGTCTACAACTACAAAGGTTAAGTCATTTTGTAGTTATACTCTAGTTATGTAATGTATTATAAATCCGGTTTAAAACACTATTATTATTTTTGTGTGTGTTTTAATAAGTATTACTGTTTACTAAAAAAAAAAAAAAAAAAAGAGGGATGTTTATCCCACATTGGTTATGTGTGTTTAGTATCTGTTGTTTATAACCTTAGTCCACAACTACAAAGGTTAGGCTTTTTTGTAGTTGTACTTTGGTTATGTAATGTATTATAAACTCGGTTTAAAACACATTATTATTTTTGTGTGTGTTCTAATAAGTATTACTTTTTACTCAAAAAAAATTGTGATTCAATTGTATTGATAACAACCATGTACAGGTATAGCAAGTTTCAATTAACTCAACTGGTTAAATCTTTGATGGAAAAAGCTACTTGCTCACATTAACACCTCAATAAGACTGCATAGAACCCTAAACTAATGAATTACAGGTGAAATAACAAGGAGAATCGATATGGGATGTTTGTTCTTGCTTAGGATGTTAGTCTTTACTTATATTTGGGGTCTCCACAATTATTGACGATTATTGGTAACACTTGAGTTTCATATTCAAAATTTTTTAGAGTTTCAACTTATAACATTTTCTTTTGATGATTTTGCACTTTATTATCAAAGAAAGACACTTTCACTAAATGTTGTGCCATGATGTCTTGATATTCGTTTACACATGTTGTTTCCCTATAGCGCTATTCATTTCTAGCGTTACTTAATTAATTGTATTATAATATTAACACTTACAATATATACATAAATGTGACTATAATTGTTATATTAAATTTATTGAGGCATTCATTTACTCAGAAGTTATTTTACCAAAAATGAATATCAAAATTTTTTTCTTTCTAAAACGACAATAGATTCACAAAACTATTTTTTTTTACAAGAAGTTTTTTTTTTTTGGCCATACATCTTATTAAAAAAAAATTAATGTCACAATTTTTTTAGGATAAAATACTATTTTGGTCTCTAAACTTTAACAAAAGTTTTTTTTTTGTCCCAAAATTTTAAAAACATTCTTTTTTCATTCCTAAACTTTGTAGAGAGTTTTTTCTATAGTTTAGAAACAATAAATAAATAAATAAATAAATAAGAGAAAAAAAAAAAAAAAGAGGAAAAAAAAAACTTTTTCAGTAGTTTAGGAATGAATGATAAACTTTTCAATAGTTTAGGGACGAAAAATGAATTCCTTAAAGTTTAGGGATGAAGAATAATCTTTTGGTAAAATTTAGAGACCAAAATAGTATTTTACATTTTTTTTTAATAAGAAGTTATGGCATAGTACTTTTTGAATCTAACAATTGTACCAACCATAATTTTCCCTTTTTTTTTTTTTTTTTTTTGAGGGGGAAAACATATACTAATAGATTAAAAAAAACCGGCTAAATCAGCCTTAAGTACAAAAACAAATTGTGGTGGAACATCCTCCTTCCATACAACCAAATCTAAAACATTTATAGCATGTTTAGCTAAACAATGAGCATTTTTATTACTTTCTCTTTTAACATGAGAGTAATGTAATTGTGAAAAAAGCCTAGAATTTTCTCTTTAAAAAAAAAATTTATAAAGAAAACATACCAATCTAAGTGTGCAACAATATATCGTGCTAGAAATATTCGAGTTTTTTTTGTGGTGTTCATTCCATAATGGTTATTGCACTAATTAATTTTTGGTGTAAATGGAGCAAAATAAGAGAATAAATAGACCATTAAGAATTTTTTTTAAACTATTTTTTAGCATGTACTAGTAAAAGTCTCGTACGTTGCATGGCTCTAGTCATAAAATTTCTTTATATATATATATATGGGGGGATGAGGATCCGAAGCATTTTTGAGGAGATGAACTTCGCGAAGTATCCTTAGAAAGAATTTATCTAACTAATAAAGATTTTGAATTGTTTCAATTGATAAGGGCGCTGAGGACTCCTACTTAACCTCGAAAGGCCGAGAATTAGGAATGAAGGGAGCATGGTACAATTTGAAGGGGGACAAAGGTAACTTGGTATTGAACAAGGAAGAGAAGAAAAAGAAAGGACAAGGTAGCCATCTCTTTCACATTAAATGTATTGCAACCACTTAACTGGCCGCATTAATGGAGAAATGACTATGAATAACGTTCCCATAGCTAATACTCTAGTGTAAAAACCTTATAGTAAGATCTTGATGGGATAAGTATCAAGAAAGTCTTATCATGACCCTTCAAATGTAAGATCCAAATGCATTTTTGCTAAGTTATATAAAACTAAGAAGCACTTGGATCAATGGGAGGTCCAATTGAGAAGAGAAAAAGAGAGAGAGAAATCAACCCATTGTAATATCATCCTTGAACTAAATCCGAGGACAAACACTTAGCCATTTTTTAAGCTATTTCTAGTTGAATATTAATCATTACACACGTAATTTTGATATGAATTTCACCTTTTGTTTTATAACGGGTACTTAAAGCTTGACCTTGCATCTCATCTCTATAAATTAATTGTGTAAGCGAACAGTAATTGGATTAAAACCAACCATACTTCTTTGTTCCACTTTTCGCCCACCATAATATATATATATATATATATATATATATATATATATATATATATATATATATTGAGAAATAATAACTAAATGATTTATTATTACATAATTTTGGAACTTGTCTCTAACTAAATGAATTATTATTATTATATAAAATGCATAGTTTTGTATATTTGTCCTTATATATAACATCTCTAATTTCTTTTCTATTTTTTTATAATTCCTTTTTTATTAATGAGGAGGGTAATTTGAACTAAATGAATTAAATCTTTTTTAGTACCTGCATAAATAATATTTTCCTAAAATAATTAATTTCAAACTTAAAATTAAAAAATCAATTGTAGTTGTACACCTAAAAGAAATTTCATTATTATGTCTTATTTTGATATATAAATCATCTGTTTAGTGTTGATTTTATTCAAATTGTTAACACCCTAACTTATACAACTTGAGTAATGTTTCTAATTATATTGTGCTTTAGCCTTTAAGAACACATATATTAATATTACACATGAAAAAATAATAATTTAATAATTAAAACATTTGACAAAAAAATTAAATCAAAATCTGAATTCATTAATGAAAAAAAATCCAAATTTCAACTTTTAAAAAAAAATGAAAAGGAAGTTAAGTAAATATAGACTTGCATAGGAAAAAGAAGTTAAGTAAATATAGACTTGCATAGGAATTCCCCGATCCTTTTTTTTTTATGACACGACACTCACATTTTAGTTCGCGAATTTTTCAAACAAAGACTTTTGAAGAAATACAGTCATGAACTAGTTCCCAAGAATCTTAAATTATATGATCTAAAAGCATATTGGGAGGAATTCCGCATACTAAGAAATTAAGACAAAGCACAAACATAATTTTAAAATATAAAAATAAATAAATATTGATAAAGTCTTAACAATCAATAAGTAAAAGTAAGCTGGAATCAGATTTGTACTACATCACATGAAAGACATGTTTGGAACCATATTTTTTTCGTAGTGATAGTCAATTGAAAAAAATCTAAACACTTAAGGCATGTTTGGTAGACTGTAATAGGCGCTGTAATGTAGTAGTTATTCCTATAGTTTAGTTATTATTTAGTTTGATTATGTTTTTATTATAAGGAATAATCATTCATTATGAATAGCTATTCTTCAAAATGAGGAATAATTATTTCTTTTTGAAAGGTTGTATTAGTTATTCCTTAGTAAGTGCAATAATTTCAAAACTTAATATATTTCCCAGTAAACAAACTTTCCATATACATCTAACAATTATAAAAATAAAAAATCATAAAAAATAACACTTATCTCTCTTAAATTTAAAAAAATAACAATTTTTAAGGAAATATAATTATATGAGAAAGAAATTTCCAAAAATAAATGTTAAGTTTCATTCTAATGTTATAACTCAAAATCAAATTAATGAATAAGTTTAGTTATTACATTACAACACATTTTATTCCTAATAATAAAGATTACAATTCTTGTCGTAATTCTCATTCAATGTGTACCAAACGTACCCTTATGGCACTTTTGGTAAACTGTAATAAACATTGTAATGTAATAGATATCCCTATGGCATAACTATTTGGTTGTTTGGTTATGTTTTTATTATAATGAATAGTTCATTCTTATAAATAGCTATTCTTCAAAATGAGGAATAATTATTCCTTATCAAAAGTATTGAATATCTATTCCTTCACCTTATGTAATAACTTTTTAAAAAATTTTCCTAAAAAACCACTAGTTGCCACATCTTCAAAAGGAAATAAAATAAATTTTTCTTATTGTTAATTATTAGCTCTATTTTGAACACCCTAAAATAAGTGTATTTTAGGAAATTTGACTTAAAAATGATTAATTATACCTTCTTTTTATACTCTATTAAATTGTGAATGCATATTCAGGATTCTATTCCTAAATGGTCATCAAACTAATGAATAGTAATACTTATTACATTTCAACTTAATGTATTCCTTGTAATACTTATTCATATTCCCATGTAATTATTATTACAGTGTATCAAACGTGCCCTTATAAACTATATATTTGATATTGAGAGCTACACACCCTTGGTGGATGGGGGACAAACTAAATAAATAGAATAACCAAAACCTACAACACAAAAAATAATTCAAAAGTTGAGAATTCAAAAAAAAAAAAAAAAAAAAAAACTTACTTAAGAGAAATCAAGAACTTAAATGTGTGTCATTTGAAGACTTTCTTTGACATTATATCCGTACATGCAAATTTTAACAAAGAACAATAAGTATAATGAATTTATTTAATCAAAACTATTACATACAAATACATATGCTTAAGTTGCAACTTGAAAAAAATAAAAAATAAACAAAAGCGTGGAGTGCAAGAGGGATTCTATGGAAAGAACATTTGTGAATATTTATAAGTTTTGAAATTTTGATAATAGATTTTTAGTTGGAGTAGGATTTAAATTTATGAAACTTAGATATATGTTGCATGTTTTGTTAAAACACATATTGTTACTTTATATAAAGAAATTGATAAGAACAAATAAGTTATTACCTCTATCAACTAAAACTTAGGTGCATATTACATGTTTTGTTAAAACACTTATTATTAAGTTATCTAAAATAAAAATGAATAGAATAAATAAGTTGTTGTCTTTATCTAACAAAATTTTTTTTTATCCAAAATATTGCTTTAATTTTTTGAAGTCATTGTGTGTTTCAATTAGCTCAACTAGTAAAGTTTTAATAATTGAATAAGAAATCTGAAATTCAATCCTCGCCTATACAAAAAATCGATTGGTGTATTGGTCTGATGATAAATAGCTATTATCAGTCACTTGGCGCAACCACAACTTAGAAAAAATTATTGCAATTTAGTGAAATCACTTGGCATAACCACGACTTCTAAGCCTAATTTTTATTATAAAAACACTTATTATTATTTTATCTAAAATGCATGTTTTGTTAAAACACCTATTGTTATTTTATTTAATGCATTTTTCATGTTTTGAAAACTGAAAATACTGTAGCAAAATAATTTTTAAATATGTGAATAGTACCGTGAGACTTATTTTTAATGAAAAAGTTGTTGAAAAGTGAGATTTGTGAGTTCTGTGAATAGTGCAGGGGATCCACTGATGTACTGAAAAGTCAAATATTATGGCTCGTGAATAGTAGCTGTAATTGTGTTATTTGCTCCTAAAACGAGTGCAAAAAAAAAAAAAAGAAGAATAAAATGCGCAAGCGCAAACGCAAAAACATGTATCCAAACAGATACTTAGATTGTATTTGGCATTAACTTTAGTTTTAAACTTTTATATATAGTTTTTTTAAAACCTCACTTTTTTTTTCGCATTTTCTTACTTTTTAAAATTTTTTCAAGATACAAGTATACTTTAAAACACTTTCAGCAAAAAACTAAATAAACTGTTCTCAAATAACCATTATAAGTTTTTTTTTTTTTTTTTAAGAATTCTACACTCCACAAATTTCTTTATATCTCAATTTAACCGAAAATCTGATATATAAATTTTTAATTACTATTTAACCAAAAAATTATATACTAATTTATCCATAATTGAAAATCTAGCTGCCAAGTGACATATTAGAAATTGTTTTTTATTAAAATTTTGGGTGAAACTGAAAATATTAGAAAGTAGATTTTTTTTTCTTATACGCAATTACGTCAAAACACAATTTATTTATTTATTTCGAATCCAACGGGTGTGCCATACCAAACGGAGCGTAATAAAAGAGTGAAGACTAAACCCCTTCCCTGTTAAACTCGCTAGCAACTGGCCGGTCATTTGTCTCTCTCAGTCTCACACGCGCTTTTCAAGTTTCAAATCCTTTTCTCCCCCAATTCCAAAATTCTAAACAAAATAGAAATTCAGTAATACTCTACGCGCTTCATATCTCTGACTCTTTCTCTCTATCTCTCTCTACCAGTCGGTGCATCGCTTTCTCAGATCTCTCTCTATCTCTCCCTCTATCTCCGGCCGTCAGATCAGGCGGATCTGAATCTGATCGATACTCCGATCGGAGATAGATGGAGAACTTGATCTCACTCGTCAACAAAATCCAGAGAGCTTGTACCGCTCTCGGTGACCACGGCGAAGCCAGTGCATTGCCTACTCTTTGGGACTCTCTTCCCGCCATCGCCGTCGTCGGTGGCCAGGTCAACTCTCTCTCTCACTGTTTCATAGAGCTATACTTCTTTGTTATGCTATTTACTTTTCGTTTTCGTTTTATTCAATTTGTTCTACGATCTATACTATTTGAGTAATAATTAGGTCTTTTTTTTTTTTTTTTACTTGGATTTATCAAAAAATTTAGCTTAGAACTTATATTTATAGTTATTCTTAATGATCGAAGATCTTTAAAGCTAGTAGCTCTTGAACGATTTTCATATAAATTGTTTTAGGATCTGACTAAGTAATTAGGTATTTTACTTGGATTTATAAAAAAGTCGGCATAGAAATGATATTAACAAGCTTATAGTTAATGATCGAAGATCTTTAAAGCTAGTAGCTCTTGAACGATTGGACGTTTTTTTTTGGGTTTCGTTTCATTCAAATTGTTTTAGGATCTAACTAAGTAATTAGGTGTTTTACTTGGATTTATACAATAATTTGGTATAGAAATGATATTAACAAGCTTATAGTTAATGATCGAAGAAGATCTTTAAAGCTAGTAGCTCTTGAACGATTCGACGTTTTTTTTTTTGGTTTCGTTTCATTCAAATCGTTTTAGGATCTAACTAAGTAGTTAGGTATTTTACTTGGATTAACACAAAAATTTGGCATAGAAATAATATTAAAAATCTTATAGTTACACTTCTTCTTAATGATCAAAGAAGTCTTTAAATTTGGTAGCTCTTGAACGATTCAACGTTTTTTTTTTTTTTTTTTTTTTTTTTGTTTCATTCAAATTTTTTTAGGATCTAACTAAATAATTAGGTATTTTACTTGGATTTATACAAAAATTTGGTATAGAAATGATATTAACAAGCTTGTAGTTTTACTGCTTCTTAACGATCAAAGAATATCTTTAAAGCTAGTAGCTCTTGTTTGATTCGATGTTTTTTCGTTTCATTTCATTCATATTGTTTTAGGATCTAATAGGTATTTTCACTTGGATTTATTGAAATTATGTTCACTAGTTTATAGTTATGCTTATTATTTATGGTTTTCCATATGTGGTGTGGATTGTAAGTAAAACTTGGTGATTACATCGAAACTGAGGAATGAAGATGATCTTTAAAGCTAGTAGCCTTGGAGTACTTAGATGAGGGTTTTTATTTTTAAGTACGATTCTTTATTTGAAGTTGTTGTATGGATAGGGAACAATTTGAAATGACAGTGATCCGAAAAATGAGTTTTGGCACTTTGATTTGAAGATTAATCTTTACCTTTATTGCGAACACTTTGTGCTCCATTTCAAATATAAGCTATACTTCGGCTTCACAAATCAATCTATTGGTTTTTAGTTTTCTACTAATATTTCTTCAACAATTGATATGGTTGCATTTGGATTTGAACATTTAGGATCAACGGATTTGAAGAACAATTGTTAGCAGAATTCTTGATATAAGTTTAAAACTCAAATCCATCCATAAATTTCATCAATAGAAAAGGATTGATATTCTGTACTTGATTCAAGTCATTTAAATTAAAATTTGAAATCCAAATCTCTCTCTTTAAATATCTTTACTTGAACAAACAATATAATTATTTTGTGAAATATGAGGATGAGTCAGGTGGATGGGTTGTTATTGTAGTTTTGTTTTTATGTGTTTGGGGCACTTCTATTTGCTATTTTGAAATTTTTGAAAGAGGCAGGATCTTGATGACCTGTCAACTTTGTAAAATGAATATTAGTTTTCTATCCATTGCCTGAGCAAGTATTGTATTTTTGTGTTTTTTGATTGTCTCACAGAGTTCAGGGAAGTCGTCTGTGTTAGAGAGCATTGTTGGAAAGGACTTCTTACCTCGTGGATCTGGTAATATATATAGCATTCATACTTTTGTTATATTCGTTTATTCTGATTTTTCTTGTTGATTATTTGAAAAATAATGGTGCAACTTATATGTAGGGATTGTTACTCGGCGTCCACTTGTCTTGCAGCTCCATAAGTTAGAGGAAGGCAGCAGAGAATATGCAGAGTTTCTTCACCTTCCGCGGAAAAGATTCACTGATTTTGGTAGATTTCTTCTTCCTCCCTTGATTTTTTTAAAAATTTCTGGATTGATACTGTCACTTGAAAATGGCATTTATGTTTTCTTGTTATCTATTAGGCTGCTATAAAGCTATTGTCTAACCACTATATACTACATCATGTCGTATCATAATATGTAGATGCATCAGTGATTCAGTGGCCAATATATTTTATTTGTGAAATTAGTCTGTACACTCACACAAATACATGCACACAAACCACACAAGGATGGAGAGATAGAGGAGAGGGAGAAGTATATATTTTTGAGATTGTTTCATTTTACATGTTATCATTAATTATATTTGTATTTTGTGCAGCTGCTGTAAGGAAGGAGATTGCAGATGAGACTGATCGAGAAACTGGCCGCACAAAGCAGATCTCTAGTGTTCCAATCCATCTTAGTATACATTCTCCTAATGGTAAGATAGGAATTATAACTTTGTTTTTGTTTGTTTGTTTGTTTGTTTTTATTCTTTTAAATTTTTTTTTTATAAGTGTTGTTTTTTTGTTTGTTTTTAGATATTGAATCTGTCTGAAGTTGGATGTACCTTTATTTCCATTTTGAAAACATGCTTTACTCATTGTGGTTTTGCTATAGAGCTAGATATTGAAGGTGTAAACTAATTGGAAAATTGGGTTGCTTTCATTCCTCTGTGCATGATAATACATTTTTGATTAATGTTGTGTTTCTGCATAGGAGAGTATAGTGTTCTTTATTGTTTTTTTTTGGATAGGTAAGACAACTTTATTAACAAAAAACTACTTCACACAAGAAGAATGAAGCAGCCAACAACATATGTACAGAAAAAGAAAAAACAACAAAAAACAAATTTTGTACAGTACAACAAAAAGAGAATCTAAAAACGACGGAATGGAATGAGGTTATCAAAATGTATGGGTTTTATTTCTCTGCTTAGTAGAAATGCACATAGAAGTTGTAGTTTTGGTTTCCTTAAAAATTTGATGCATGTTTGCAATCTTTATCTTTGTTTTTACTTAATGTCATGTAGAATCATGCCTAGTGTTGGTAAAAGCATGCTTAAGCACGAAGCACCAAGGCTCCAGCGATTTTCACCTCTAAAGCAAGGAACATTGAAAGAAACGCGCCTTATTTGGACTTTTTCAAGAAGCTTGAAGCATGCTTTTTTGTGCTTTTTTATATTTAAAAAAAAAAAACCAAAATTAAATTGTAGTCAAAGGATCTTAACACTAGTGATATAAACCATTGGTTTGCTATTATAAAATTCATACCAAATTCAATGTTGTGGTGTGCTGGAACGCTGCTATGCACTTCCCAACCCTTCCAACTTTACAAATTCTAATAGACCCATTTAGAACTGCAATCATTGCACGATCTATGGATCTTATATTGACTAATTCTTAGACTTATACTCATTAAGTGATTGAATTATTAACTAATATTAGTAATTAGTCATATGGAATTATGGCTACTAGAGATTTAAGAAAGCCAGAAAGGATATTGCATGAAAGCACTTATATCTAGTGGATCCAAAAAATAAAAATGATTTGACTTGCAATTTTTGTGGCAAAATTGCAAAAGGAGGGGCCTATATAAATGTTATATGAATTATATAAAATGTTTTATTTCAATTTATATGAATATATGATTATTTGATCACTTTATTGTTGTATTGCCCATTAATACTTATTTTTCAAATTTATTGAATTATTTTACCAACAATTATCATTCCATCTGTTGAATCATGGTCCTTCTTCTGTTTTATCAAAGTCTCTGCAAATGTTCTGGACGTGCTATTATCCTGTAGCACCCCTTTTGGTTGAAGCATAACACACTTTGTAATTTTTTTTTTTCCTCTGGCAGTTGTGAACTTGACACTCATTGATCTTCCTGGGCTTACAAAAGTTGCTGTTGGTAAGTTACATGCATCTCTTAATTTTGGCATTTGATATACTGACTCAGTATTGTACAAATGTTTGGCTGGGTCATCTTTCTGTTGGAACCTATAAGTTTTCCTTTCTTTTCCTAGGCTTTCTTTTCAACAAAACAAGCCTAAATTTTCCTCTTTATAATTATATAATGTTGTAACTAACACTTTTTCCTGGGTGATATAGAGGGTCAACCGGACAGTATTGTGCACGACATTGAAAATATGGTTCGCTCCTACATTGAGAAGGTAATATTATAACTATTTGGTTTCTTTTTTTAATGCTATAAAAATAGCCAAATAGATTAGATGATGTTTGATTAATATGTGGATTTCTTTGGACTCCAAATTTTATGGAGTCTGAATAAGTTTTGCAAAAGATTCTTTCAGTCCCTCAAAACTGAGAATATGTCTTTGGGGACGAGTTCCCTTGGCCTCTTATCTCTGGCTTCATCTCTAATCTTAGAGGGAAAAGGGAACAATTAAAAACTAATTTGGTTGTTATGTTGGTTATTTTCTCAAGTACAGAGCTCCTATGCTAATCATCTAGTATCACATTTACCAGGGGATAGAAAATTTTCAATAGTTTATAATACTCAAATTCTAGGAACCAGTGGCTCATACTCTTCTGGCATGCTTCTTTCATTTACTGTTTAGACCAGCCATTCTTTATATACAAATTCTTCTTTTTTTTGTCATTATAATTTCTTTTGTTTGCTGGTCCTCTGGGTAAATTCCATGAGTTATGACTTACAATTTATCATCACTTTTGTTGGAATAATTCTTTTGCATTTTAGCCTATTAAACTTTTATGATTTATGCAAGGCTAAATTTCTAAGTTGTTGCATTGTTTTGTTTGCTGTACATTTCATGCAGCCCAACTGTATAATTCTAGCCATTTCACCTGCCAATCAAGATCTGGCTACGTCAGATGCTATCAAAATCTCACGTGAAGTAGACCCTACAGGTAACTCCTTTATTGTTTCTTTAGGCCATGTCCTCTTATTTATTTATTTATTTATTTTTTTCACATCTCCAATACACCCCCGTGGGTGTATTTAATGTTACAAGTGTTATCATCAACCATATATACTAAGATGTATGATGTGATATGTTCAAACCTTGTAATGGTGGCCACGTTTGACAATATGACTATGAGCAGCGGCTTTTTAGTTTTCTAATACTTTACTGTTTTCATTTTGCAGGGGATAGGACAATTGGAGTGTTGACAAAGATTGATCTTATGGATAAGGGTACTGATGCAGTGGATGTAAGTTAACAGGATCCTATGGCTAGAAGCATGACATGCGATTTTCAGATTTCTAAATTCTGACTCTTTCCTTTGGTTGCTTAGGTATTAGAAGGGAGGTCTATGCGGTTGAAATTCCCTTGGGTTGGGGTTGTGAACCGTTCACAAGCGGACATTAATAAGAATGTTGACATGATTGCTGCTCGTCGTAGAGAGCGTGAGTATTTTAATAGTACCCCAGAATACAAGCACCTAGCTCACAGGATGGGTTCGGAGCATCTGGCAAAGATGCTTTCAAAGGTGGGCAAATCAAAATTCTTGCCTTTCTAGTTTTTTTTCCTTGCAAAAATAAAAGACAGTTTTTTTAAAATATTTTTACTGTTGTTGGAGTGGTTTGTATCATGACTTAATCAAATGGTTAATATTTCAGCATTTGGAAACTGTAATCAAGTCCAGAATCCCTGGCATCCAGTCCCTTATTAACAAAACAGTTTCTGAACTTGAAACTGAACTGAGTCGTCTCGGAAAGCCTATTGCTACAGATGCTGGAGTAAGTTTGATCCTTACCTTGTTTAAGCCTTCACATTTAGCAGATCCTCAATTCTGGACGATTTAATAGTGATTGCTTGCTTCAACATGCAGGGAAAGTTGTACATGATCATGGAGATTTGTCGTGCTTTTGATCAAATATACAAGGAGCATCTTGATGGCATGTAAGTTTGTACTTTCATTGTCTTCCTTGATCATGGGCAGGGGCTCCTCCCAGCTTGGTTCAATTTGGCTTCGGTGTTGTATCCATGTTGTTATATAAATTTAATTGGTTGTGTTTATTGTTGTCCACAGACGCCCTGGTGGTGACAAAATTTACAACGTTTTTGATAACCAGCTTCCTGCTGCACTTAAAAGGTTGCAGTTTGACAAACAACTTTCTATGGAAAATATAAGGAAGATCATAACTGAAGCTGATGGTTATCAACCTCATTTAATAGCTCCTGAGCAAGGATATCGTCGTCTCATAGAATCTACTATAATTTCCATCAGAGGTCCTGCTGAGGCAGCTGTTGATGCGGTAGGCATTAGGATTTAGGAGAAGAATGTGAACATTCTTTAAAAACTGACATTGACACCTGTTTCATCTCATTTAAAAATTAGTTGTATTTGTTGTTGTTATTGTGTTTTACTCCTTTGTGCATCCGCATCTAGAAAAGGTTTTTGCAGTCGGTACCATTTATTCTTTTTGGCATCTTAATGTAGACCCTTTAAAGGACAGTTTCTGAGTATTCTGTTGGCATCCCTGTCATTCATAGTCTAGGATATATACCGATTTGATAAGGATGTCAAACCTATTAACGCCTGATTTTTGAAGCTCAAATTTTTCTCCATGTATCACCCCCATGATAAAAAAATTAGAGAAAGGTTGACCATGGCCCCAGTAGATGGGCCTGCCAATGCCAGAGGTTCCTTCCCAATTGCTTGATGGTGTTTGTATGGAAAGATAAATCGTTGACGGAACATGATGATGAAATAGGGCATTCGGGTCTTACTGTTTTGGGTTGAGAAAAGTCCCAAATCCTGCCCTTTGAAAAGGCCCATGTATTGCATTGGTATATAATTGAAAACTATGCAAATCTTGTGGCTGCCAAAAAGAAGTTGAATTTTCTTTATGCACAAGTCCTGAGTCATTGCTGAATGACACCGCCTACTTCCTGATGAGCCATTTTTATTTTTTCATGATTCCAGGTTCATGCCCTACTGAAGGATCTAATTCACAAGGCTATCAGTGAGACTCTGGTATGTTCCTTACCATGCCAAGTTTTATGGCTACCGTTGAATTTGTCTGTATTGTGTTATTTAAAGTTCAATTTAGATGCCTTTCATTAACTCAATATACGTAAAAGCTTTGCAGAAAAAAACATGAAGCATTTCTAAAATTGAGTTGATTAAGTATTATTGTGGCCATGACTAATTTTAACCATGCGAAGTGCTTCACCCATGAAATTTGTTTTCTTAAATGAAGGGGAAATGTTTTCTGGAAGTTTAAGGAAATTATTGAAAGCCTTCAGAAATTGTAATTACCACTATAAAACTTGTGGGATCATTCAAATATGCATTGAGTTATAAGAGATTAGAATGGATTCATATAACTATGCATGGTATTAGAAAATTTTGGAAGACCAAAGTATTTGTTGGAGATAGAAGTACGATTTTTTTTTTTTTTTTTTTTTTTTGCATATTTTAAAATTTAGGAGTTGACTTTGACATAATCGAGTGGCAGATAATCTTAAATTTGGTTGCTTAGACCTTTGATTGCCTTTTACTCTCCTGTTAGGGAAATCTGTCTGCCATCTGTGCTAGTAAAATATGTTGAAGGTCATATGAAGATACTGATACAAGTTTTGGCCTTAGTTAAGAACTTTCTTGTCCTTGCCAACAACAATACACACGCCTGTCCACCCACACCCAACCACCTGCAAACACGCACCAGCACATGCATGCACACCTACCCCAAGGATATGAGCCTTCCAATTTACATTTTGCATCACTGCATTTAAGCCAATTAAAAATCTGATAGTGTGCAGCTGCAGAAATAGACTCAGAGTATTCTCTCCAACTGTATAAATGACCTTGGACACTTGTTACCCTCTTTTCCCCTGTTTTCTATTCTTCTTTATTATTCTCTTTGGATTTAAGTCCATAATTTTTCAAGCTGTTTTATAAGTGTTTCTTTATTGGACTCACAGGAGTTAAAGCAGTATCCCGGCCTCAGAGTAGAGGTTGGAAATGCAGCAATTGACTCACTCGACCAAATGAGGGATGAAAGTAAAAAAGCAACACTTCAGCTAGTTGATATGGAGTGTAGTTACCTGACAGTTGAGTTCTTCCGGAAGCTTCCTCAAGATATTGAGAAGGGTGGCAATCCAACACATTCAATTTTTGATAGATACAATGATTCATATCTCAGGCGAATTGGTAAGTCATACAACTTAAAGTTAGCAGGCTGTGCTGGCAATTGTGCCGGCAATTGTGCCTAAATTTGGTTTTTAAAATTAAAAAAAAAAAAAATCTTTTTTCTATTCCTTTTAGCTTATTTATCTAAAGCTTCCTTCAAATGTTACACTGAAATTGTGCAAATAGAAAGTCTGCATGGTTCGCTACTGATTATAAGTATTCTCTTTTCCCTACATATATTCAGGAACAACTGTTTTGTCTTATGTCAATCTGGTATGTGCAAGTTTACGAAATTCTATTCCGAAGTCCATTGTTTATTGTCAAGTGCGGGAGGCTAAAAGAAGCCTACTTGACCATTTCTTCATAGATTTGGGAAAAATGGATGTAAGACTGGATCCCTCCACATCTTTATATTATATGTTTTCGTGAAATTTGATCTTTGTTGAGGGCAATTGATGGGTGTTAATTGACTTAAAAATTCTCTTGCAGCCCAAGCGTTTGTCATCATTATTGAATGAGGATCCAGCTATCATGGAGCGGCGAACTGCCCTAGCAAAGAGGCTGGAGTTGTACAGGAGTGCACAAGTAGAAATTGATGCAGTCGCTTGGTCTAAGTAGAGTGATATACTACGTATGATCTCTTTTTATACGAGAGGAATTTGGTGTGATATCATTGGATGGAGATTGGAGAAGGGAGTGAGGTAGCTTGTTGTATTCTTTTTTTTTTTGGTTACTAAATTTCCAAGATGTGATTTTCATCTTTTTCTAGGTGATATTTTGCGTCATCTTTATGTATGATACATTTATACATACGTTCAAGATGATATAGGAATGCGTTTTATTTTCCATTCGTTGTTATGCTAACTGTGGACGTACTCTCTCTCTCTCTCTATATATATATATATATATAAAATTCTTTATATTACAAATTATGATGATGTAAAAGCCAGCATAATGTTCATTATAATCAGTGTTAGAACGGACTTGCATTCATTTATATGTTTGATTATATTCCATTACATTAACATATTCAATTAAAGCATTTAGCTAACAAGAAAGATTGCAAACCACTTGCGACGAAGTAAGGACCAAGCAGATAACATGTTGACCTCCTTATTTTTCTGGTGATATTGAGTTTTCGATTCTTTTCTTGCACAAGGCTGAGAATATTGCCATTATGATACAGTTTTCAATTTTATTTACCCAAACAATGTTTATCTGTCACCAAATTACTTCCAAACCGGCATGACTCCAGATGTGAGTGTATAGACAAACACTAATGGCTGATATTCTGTTCTCATTATGTTTTCCCGAGAAATTCAAACCAAAATTTCACATTATCTCAAAGCGAAAATTGTGTAGATGACGTCGTTTCCAGTCACTCCAAAATGATGGTTAGGGTTGTCAAAAGAAATAATCAGTTTCAAGTAAGTATTCTCTAACATTATTGTGTTTTCAAGAACCATCGTATGATTATTATTATTATTATTATTACTATTATTTTTTAAAATTAAAAAAGAAAGAAAGAAGAATCATCATGTTAAGTCTGTTGACAATTAAGGGAAAAAAAAATCAACTTCATTTATTTTTATAATGGAGATGAATCATTTGAAGTTTTATAAATACTATAAAGCTTGAGTAGAAATGTAATTCTTACTTGTGGAATGGTGATGTAGATAAACCTAATGTTACTTTTCCGAAAAAAGACTGGCGTTGGACTGTAAACTGAGTGAGTAAAATAGGGCAGCTATAATGAAGTTTATTTAGAACATTTTTGTTGGAGCTGTCTCAATATGTGTTGCTTGGGACAGATTGAAATACCTGTTAATGCAAATAGTTCTTGGAGTAGGAGGAAAGTACTTCATTTTAATAAGAGAAGTTAGGCCGTTTTTTGAGATCTGGACGTTAGGAATTGCGCAGTAAACAGAATCTTGTCACCAAAATCTTTATGTTTTTATTTGTTGCTTTATTTATATTTTTGGATTGTGGTGATTTATGGTGGTTGTGATTGTTTCAAATTCAATTGCTAAATTGTAAATTTTAGATACAAGCAACAATCAACCGGTAGTTTAAATGTTGGAGTCAATCTTAGATTTTTTCAAAACTTCTAGTTGTCTGACGATTTATCTCCAATGGCAATTGTTTGGATTAGTCGTTATAACTTATTACCAAGCGTGCATTTTTAGTTCGACTGTTTGCCGAGCCTTTTAAGATGTATTATTTGTTTTTTGCGAGTTAATTACACCACTTGCTATTGCTTTTTATTTTTTTATTTTAAAAAAATAAAATAAAAAAACTGTGAAGAAAAATTAGTTAGTTTTTCATTTTCTCATAAAAAATTTTCAAAATAAAAATCAAAACAAGGGTCTTGCACAATTGCACCCGAACCCAAGCATAATAAACGACACGGTCTGCTAAGCAAAGGCCAACTACCAGGTAAATAAAACGACATCGTTCAGACTAACGTTTTGGCTTCTCTCGCATCCACTGCTTCAGATTCCGAAATTCCTATAAAACATTCTCTAACTTTAAAACTACGAAAGAGATAGGTTTCACATATTTTTACATATGTCATTGTCCATTAAACACAAACGTAAACACAACCACAACCACCACCGACTCCGAGGTTAATTTTCAAACAAACACCCTTCTGCAAAATCCATCGGATCTGCTATTCTTTTCTTTGTGAATAGGTACATTGCTCTTACTTATACATTCTCGTTTTCAATTTATTATAATTCTTTCTTTTCTTTTATTCTTCTGGCTTTTTATGTATAGCTAATTAATTTTTAGCCTAAAAAATGTGGTTTTAATTATTCAACCTTCGAAAATGTTGGGACCTTGAAATGGGTTGTGTTTGAATTGCCTTTATAGGTAAGAAAATCATAGTTTCCAAAAATGATAGTCTAGGAGGTGGTTTTAATCATTCAACCTTCGACACTGCCCGAACCTTAAAATGGGTTAGGTTTGAATTGCCTTTATATGTAAGAAAATCATAGTTTCCAAAATGATAGAGCTTTTGTGTTGGGTGTTTAGTATACATATAAGAGAGCAGTGGTGGCTGGAATTTTTGTTAGGGTGGTCACTAAGAAATTTAAATTATAAAAAAATCTAATAAAGCAATAACTTAAATATTTGTTACAATTACGAGTCAAGTCATTAAGGAGAGTAAAATTACTGTGATTACAAAGCCAAAAAAAATATAACTTCCGTCACCGTCAAGCGAAACTGACAACCACAATATTTTTTTTGATACCATTTTTTATGGAAAAATGAAATTAGAGATTATTTTTATTGAATAGGTTAAATGAGCTACAAATTTGAATGTTTAGTGATTTTTATCTTTTTGTTTTATAGTAGGCTTTTTGTTGAATAATTAGATAACTTCTTGTTGTTTGGTCTTATCTTGTTTATGATTGTTGTTATTTGGGCTAATATCTATTTTCGTTATTTAAGGTTTTTTTTTTTTTTTTTTTTTTTTTTGTATTTTTATAAAAGGGATTAAGGATTATGTTGGAGGGAGGGGGGAATTAATTTTGGAGTAATGCTATGTCCACAATATTTTTACAATAAATTTTATGCAAAAAGCTATTATTGGTGGGTAAAAAAATAATATCAGTATTGAGCCCAAATTAGAATCAGCTAACCGCATTGGATTTGTTGTAAAATTATTGTGAAAATATTGTAAATGTAGCATTATTTTTATTTTTGTTGAACCCAACTTTTTATAATTCTCAAGTCAAGGTGTTCAATATTTTTATTAAGGTGGTCACAATAGGTTAGTTTAACATATAATTTTTTTTTTGGCAAATATATAGATACAACTTTTTGCACGTCGAGGTGGTCATGTGACCACCCTGGCTTGCACGTAGATCCGCCAGTGTAAGAGAGAGAACTAGAATTAATTAATGGGTCTAATTTGAAGCCTCTTTTTTTTTTTTTTTTGGGACAATTAGTCAACAATACATATTGGGGTGTCCTCTATTTAGAAAAAGGGTTGGTTGCTTGGTTGTTGTTTATTGAAGCATTATTCTGTACACTTGGAGAAATCTCATGGTGGACTATATCATTTGTCTACCATTCCACTGAAAAACTCTCTATTTAAAATTATGTAGTTAGTTTAGCTAATTTTTTTTTTTATCATAACCTGACTCAGCAATTTTAAACAAATGAGAGTCTTTTAGTAAAATGGTAGATAAGTGACATGGTCCACCATGAGGACTGTATAATTTCTTGTACGCCTAGTCTTCATACACAGGTGAGCTCATGTGTGAAACTCACCTTATGTGAGAGGAGGGTGTGGTACACCAGGTGTGCTGAATAGTTTCATCAAATAGTCCTAGTTTTAAGACACTGTCGCTGTTGGAGGAGCCGAAAATTAGGCTGCTGATTATGATTTGGATGTTCTAGGAAGAAAATAGAAAAATTTTAAAAAGGAAGAGGTTTTTAGTCTGGATGGAAGTTGAGTATGTTATTCCAGCTTGTGTTATGGGCAAGAGAGAATGAATTTAACTAAAATATTTGATCTTCTTTTGTTTTATTAAAATTTATCTACCTGCAACCATTATCATTCTTGCTAGACTACAAGGTGAAAAAGACAAGTTAATGTTAAGTGCAGGCTTGTTGCCCATTAGTTGGTATGCAAAATGTAAACTTATTGGGGAATAAGGGTTAGGGCCTGCATGGACAGATGGAAAAGTATGTGATTAAGCCCCCCCAAGGGGTGGCAAAATTTGGCTGGGGATTACACCACATGAAATGTTGGTCACTGGTTTAAATCTTCCCCTTGTCTTCCCATTGGGGCCAAATCAAACTCACTCATTTAAAATTTAAAAAGGTGGAAAGAAAAAAAAAAGTTGTTTAGGTTAATGTTTTGAGACAAAGAATGCTTGTTATATTGCATATATGGTTTCAAATATTTCTTGAATGTATATGGATCCCCTGCAAAAGGGTTGAAGGGCATGTTTTGTATAGAAAGGGATGAAAGTACGTTTTGTTGGAATTGATTGTTATGATGAATTTTTTTTACTGATTTAGTACTTGTATCTAGTGTCGAAAATCTGTTATGATCTCTGGACACTTTCTGGTATTTTCTTGGCAATGCAGAACAGCTTTTAAGGATATTAAGAGGCAGAGAAAGAGAGAAGAACGCATGGTGTAATGGCCTCTGAGAGGGAAGATTTTAGCCTTACAGGACCATTACACCTAACTTCTGTTGACTGGTGAGACCTTCAAACCTAAACCCCCTCCTCTCTCTTCCCCCCCCCCCCCCCCCCCCCCCCTTTCTTCAAATTTACTTTTTTTCTTTATAGGTCTAAGGCCTCTGAGGTTCTTTTAAGAATAGGGAGTTACCGGAATGGTATATATTGAACTCCTGCAAGTGGACTATGATTGTAATACTAGCTTGATAATTAAACAATGTAAAAATGGCTTGTTTCTGAGCTGTTTCATTCTATTGTGAAGTATAGTAGACAATATGGCAAACATTTAATGTCTGTATAATGAAATTACATCAAACTTACAACTACTGAAGTAAAGCTTTTTTTTTTTCATGGGTGGAACATAGATTGGAACCATGACTCGTAGGTTCCCACCTCCCCCTTCCTTCACCCACACAACACCCCCCCCCCCCCCCCCACAAAAAAAAAAAAAAAAAAAAAGTGGCATGTGTTCTAATTACACTCCAGTTTTTATAATTGAACGCATGTAGAAGGTGGAGCTTACTTATTTATTTGATTATATGTGTTGGCTCTTTTCCTTCTTAGTTATTATCTTGCATATGTTTGTTGACATGACTTGGGAGCACTATATTTGACATCAGTTTGGATTCTTCCAGTTGAGTCCACTTTTTCTTTTTTTTGTGAAAATTTGAGTCCACTTTGTTTACTCTAGAATGCACAGATGAAGATGTGAACTGTAGTCTTCCTGTTAGGGGCCTAGGGCCTAGTAAGAATTCAAAGATTTTGTTCTTATGCTAAACTTCCAATACATGGGCTAAATTTTGCTTGATGTTATCATGTTTTGTTCAATTTCATCGAGTATTAGAATAGTTTTAAGTCAATATTGGTTTTTCTGGATGTTCTCTTTCTGTATTTGCTAGATGATGAGGGAAAAATTTTGTTATTGCCATATGCAGGGAGAGTGCACATCATCGAAGGTCTGTTGCTGCCAGTTTGGTTCAGGCTGTCTACATTCTTGAGCGAGATCGCCAGGAGAAGCGTGGAGATTCCCAAGTCCTTGCTCCTCCTTGGTATGAGTTTTTCCATTTTCGGTTGCTTCGTCATCTTGTGGATGATGTTGATCATTCCATATTTGGTGCTGTTTATGAATTCAAACCTCCAGCATCTTACTGTAATGACTCACTAGATGGAAGTCCACGATATGTGATTGCATTCCGAGGCACCTTAAATAAACCAGATTCCCTCTCACGTGATCTTGAGTTGGATCTCCACCTCATCCGAAATGGGCTTCACCGGACATCTCGCTTTGAGATTGCTATGCAAGCTGTTCGAAACATTGTTGCTTCAGTAGGCGATTCAAATGTCTGGTTAGCTGGTCATTCCCTTGGGTCAGCAATGGCAATGCTTGCTGGAAAAACTATGGTCAAGAATGGCATGTTTATCAAATCTTTTCTCTTCAATCCACCATTCTTTTCAGCCCCTATTGAGAGAATTAAGGACAAAAAAGTGAAACATGGGATTCGATTTGCAAGCAGTGTGATCACAGCAGGACTTACTCTAGCTATGAAGGGTAACCATAACCACCAGAGAAACCAGGCAGAAGATCCGTTTGCTGCTTTGTCTGCATGGATCCCTTGTCTATTTGTGAATCCAGCAGATCATATCGGTTCAGAGTATATTGGCTATTTTGAACATAGGAAAAAGATGGAAGAGATTGGGGCAGGAGGTATTGAGAGGTTAGCGACCCAGAACACGATTGGGGGTCTACTAATGCATGCAATGGGGAAGGAGTCAGAGCCACCATTACACCTAATTCCTTCTGCAAGTCTGACGGTTAATCTAACTCCTTCACAGGAGTTTAAGCAAGCTCATGGAATTCATCAGTGGTGGCAACCTGATCTGCAATTGCAGACCAAGCTTTACAAGTACAAATAATTGTTGACATAATTATTCTTATTATTACTATTATTTCTGATACATCTTATACCTGTCTGGGTGAGTAATTAATTTGGTCTTCCTTCTAACAGTTCATGGAAGCAGTTACCAGCTAATCGCATCCAATCAGATTGAAATTGAAACAAAAAGAGGAAGTAGGATCCAAGCTGTTTTGTTTCTATGGATGTAAAGGGTCAGAGACTATGGTTTGAAGCATGGAGTTTCGAAGCCAGGAATTCCTTTCATGGGCTGAACTGAACACATGCTACTTTAATTGCACATTTGCATGTACTTTGTGTCATTTTTTTGTTAATACTGTAGTTTGCAACCAGAGAAATTGGTTTGTGTTGTGGGAAATTTGTGTCTTGGAATTCATCAAGTCCTTGGTGAATGGTGATTAGACCAAGAAGTAAAAGCACAGCTGCTATTTGTTGGCTCAAGGCTTATGGTTACTTTTGTATTTTTTATGGGCTACCTAAGTGTGTTACACTTGATCTGTCTCTTTGAAATCCTTGTCTAAACGCACAGTCTGGACGCTATGTTTGACTGTACCCTCATTTCAAATCTTTTTTCAAGGAAGATCTGTCGGTTGGAAAGGCGAGGCAAAGATGAATGTTTGATTTTAAGGCATATTCTGTTAACTTGTAAAAATATGATAAAGTTGTAATTGTTTGAGGAAAATTGAATGGAATTGGTGGATCCATTTTTCCACCAATCACAATGTTGTGAAAAGATTACGAAACATATTCTATTATATGTGTGTGTGTGTATGTTGTGTCCCATTTTTCCATTTTTTTGTTGTTGAATGACTATCTTCACAAATTGGTTTTTCTTTGACATTGTAGGATCTACTATTTGAAAGAAAATGGTGAAGAAGCAACAATATTTAGCTAAATTATCCTTTCCTTCTGTAGTTCTCTTTATTTATTTATTTTTGAAATGTAGTTCTCTTCATTCAATTGCCTAGAGAACCTGGAGAAAAGTTAAAAAAAAAAAAAACTAGGGCTTATTAAGCTAAAATGTTCATAGACACATTCTTTAGTAACTAACATCACTTTCATATCAAATGTTGTAAGCAGTAATGTCACTTTCATACGAATCAACATTATTTTTATTAACACTTATCTCATTATGTTATCTAACAATTGTTGGGAAAAAGATTCTTTTTTTTTTTTTTTCCTTCTTAAAAGAGCAAAATTTATGGGGGCTAGATTTATTATTCTTTATTTATCACTTTGTGATTATTCTGCAACTAATTTTGACTAGAATGTTTAACAGCATCTAAAAGTGCGCATTGAATTGGATACTTACCTTAAAAAGGCGCACAGGATTGAAAATTTCAAATACTTGTAGTTGTGGGAGGTACATTTTGTTTAGTTGTTTGGCCGAAAGTAAACCATTAGCCATTAGGAGCAAAGTTGAACACCCATTCAATTTGTCTGTGACCAATAGTATTGTGAGTAGGTTCCGATGATTCTTTCATTTCATGGAGTTTATTTCATAGTACTATTATTGTGTTTCTGCCTTTCTGGTAGCCTTTTTTATTGTGATTGGTTTGTATAATAAAAGTGGCGTTAGTGGTAAATGGTAAATCAGAATAAAAGTGATGTTGCTCATGTCATAATAAATCATGTCAACAAATATATATATATATATATATATGAGAGAGAGAGAGAGAAAAAAAAGTTTCTAAAACAATATATTTCCTTGTAATTACTTGTGTATTACTATGCAAGGACTAATTAGGATGTCTCTTTTGTGGATTTTACCTATCAGTTACTAATTAGCACTAATTGAATTGTTCATTTGATTTTGTTTTTGTTTTGAACACAAGTTTAGCATAGCTCATTTAATCGTTCATTTTCATAATTAATGATTCATATCATAATTGAATTGTTCATTTCATTTTTTTATCAAATAAACTTAAACTCATTTACGTGTTAGTTGATTAATTTATTCTTTTCTCTTATATAGTAAAATCACAATTATAATTTATTATCCATTCATAAATTTATGTTAGTTAATTTATGTTATTTTCAAATTGACGGAAAAGGATTCTCCTAATTTGGGAATTTAAATAAGTCGGTTATAACAAATCTCAAATTGCATATATGACAGTTTATGACTGGTGTTAAAAAAAAGATGTCAATGGTATAGTGTGAAAGTAATGTATTACAAGTCAAAATCAACCACGAAAAAAAATTATAAAATCTGTTAGTGTCTCTAGCATTATGTTGTGAATTAGCTTATACTTTTTCCAATAAAAAGAGAAAAGAGAGAAAAAAATATTATTTTAATAACGATATTCATATTTTTAAAAAATATATATTGATGAAAAAGTGTATAAATCTAATGATAAACAAGCGGACCCCAAATTTCAAGAGAGGACCTCAATCATTTTCAGAATTACAATGGAGACGTTTGGCCTCAACGTCTGCGTCTCCTACCCTGCGTTTTCCTTTTTATTTTTATTTTTTTTTCCCGAAAAGTAAACAGTAAAATCACATGATTTTACTGTTTACAGACAAAAAATACTGTTCATGCACTGTTTAACACTGTTCACACACTAAAAAATATTAAAAAATAGGTCCCACGGTACTATTCACACATTTAAAAATTATTTTGCTACAGTATTTTCAGTTTTCAATTTCAGCAACAATAAGCTCAATCCAAACACACCCAATGTATATACCAAACCAAAGCCATTTGTGAAGCCAGATTTTACAAAATATATTGCTAGTCCAAACAGTGCACGTGGTGAATTTACAGGGAAAGCGTGGGTTCACTGACAAAGTCTGTGTCTCTGTTTTAGACAGACGTGACACCTATAGTAAAAGTCAAAAAAGCTGACTCGAATCCCCATTAAAATGGACAATTATCACCACACCGCACCAAACCAAGTGCAACCTTTGTCCCAACCCCCGCACTTTGTCCCAAAAATTTATACCCTTTTTTCTTTTTTTTTAACTTACTCACTCACTTACATTTTCACTCCCCTCTAGAGTCTAGACTCAGCCACCGCAGTAAATTTTTATAAAAATCACCGTCACCACTCACCACCACATCCACATGGCCACCACTCACCCTCCAATACTATCTCAATCATTGACCATGGAATTCGTGCTACACATTTTGTTCCTCAAAAGTCACAAAAACGACGCCATTTTGCTCACTTTTCTTAATTCCTGCAGTAGCACATAACAATAACAATAACAATAATAATAATAATAATAATAAATTATAATATTAAATCCTTAAACAGAGCCGCAATTTACGCATCTTTGTAATAAGATTGCACTCGTTCATTCACACGCTCTCTCTATCAGTATCAGGCTTTGCTTCACAATTGGACCGAATCCGATACCTAAATATACTCTTATTCTCGCATCATAACTTTACTTACCGCCTAATTAATCTCGACAAAAAGCACCAAATACTACATTCCAAAAAAACAAATTATGAAAGCAAATTTTTAATGATTACATTGAACAATAAATGATGCGAGTAAAATTAATGACATAAACACTAGGAGTATATCTTACATTCCATAATTATATTCAAGGATATAATTACATTGATCAATATAAATCAAATAATCTAATTTAATTTTCACCAAGATAAAAGAACAAATTACCTTTGGTTCATTCGTCAATGCAGCTTAATTGGAAACCTATACAAAATACATAGCCTTTGAAACATAAAACCTTGCTTATAGAAAATAAAACTTTCCCAAAACTGCTCCCATAAGCCTCAATTTTTGGTTAACAAACGAAAACTTGAGCTCATAATCAAGTTAATAATTTACAACAAAACCAAAAAAATTCCCATTACAACCTCAAAAACCTAGAATCCTTAACTAGAAGAAGAAAAAAAAAAAAAAAAATCAATTTTTACACTTACCATCCACCAAAACAAATTGGGTAATCCAAATTAAAATTACCCACACAACCAAATTTCCCAAAACTAACAAGAAAACAAAAACTAACAATCATTAAAAAAAGAAAAAGAAAAAGAATTATTAGCAGTGGAAACCTAAGACAGATCCATCACTCACAGCAATGACAACCTTACAATCCGCTTTAGCGTCCACGTGGTGGGTAAAGATATGCAAGACCCGAACCCGACCCGCCATCTCCATCTTCGACTCTATCTCCATTGTCGGCCCGACCCGATACCCACCGCCCCCTTGTACGGGTCCCATTGCGCTCACCGTTTGTGGGGCCACCAAAGGGAAAGACTGAACAGCAAAAGTGGCCGCCATGTACTGGGTCCGACCCGAGTCGATGGTGCCGGCGGGTATGAACATGAACCCGACCCGGGTACCCGAATAGAGGAGCTGGAGTGTGCTGTCGTAGTGAGTGAAGGGGGCTTTGTTTGGGTTCCGAACGGCGACGTATTGGGAGAAAGTGAAGTTAACGGTGGAGGAGTTGTAAGAGACGGAGAAGGAAGGGAGGTTGACGGCGTTAACGGAGATTTTGGGGTCGTGGGGTTTGAAGACAGTGAAGTAAACGATGAAGATGATGATGATAACGAAGATGAGGAAGACTGTGGCGACTATGCACGAAGCTAAGTTTGTACGGCCCGATGGGGGTCTCTGTGGTTTGCTCATCTTGCTTTTGCTTTTCCCTTTGCCTTTGCTTTAACAGTGGGATGATCTATGTCATAGGGAGAGTGAGAGAAAGAGAGAGAGAGAGAGAGGAGGTGTGTTTGGATGTGGGGTTGAGGTATTTATTAAGGGTGAGAAAAAAGAAAAAGTGGGACAAATAGGAAAAATGAGGTTTTAATTGATGTGATATCCTAATCAATGATTCAATTTCAATGTTGTGAAATTTTTTTTTAAGAATTTCCCTACTTTTTTTTAGAGGTCATAAAATGGAGGAAGGATATAATTTTATATTGATGAGTGTGATGCTGATGTGGCACATTAGTTGAGTCGACTATGATGAGTCGGCAATTTGGTTACTTATGATGATGTGAATGCCTAACTAATCTAAGCATGCCTTAACTGAAAAGTAACATACACTTGAAAGAGTAATGTTTTAGAGGGAGGAGGAGTTCAAACCTTAATAAAATACTGTGTGTTGTATAACTAAATCTCAAAACATCATCCTTGGAGCCAGATCCTTTGCTAGAATTCAAATTTCAATCTATTACAAGAATCTATATGGGAGTTGTAGTAACATGTGAGGATTTTGTCTCTATATATGTTTGGATTATTGACATGAGTATTTTTATTTCAAACCAAATGAAAAGATTGTGAATCGAAAAAAACGAGTGGAGAGATGATAAATGGATCATAAGTATGAAATTCAATGTCTTAATTTTAAGGATAAAGTATTATTTACATCATTTAAAGTTGAGGTTATTTTAAAATTGTTAATTCAAATATTATTTACACCCATATAAGTGATATGCTAACATTTCGAGTTGATTCGACTCGATTAGAAAATGTATTGACTTGATATGGAATTACATATCCAAACTGAGTCAAACTACTAAAAATTGGACCAATCTTACTCATTTTTTGCATAGATTTCAATTTTGGTGTTTGATTTCAATTTTGGCCCATATCTCATTCTTTTTGGTTTCAACATTTGCGAAATTCGTCGACTCACTAACATATGCTTCAACATGATGGGGTCCTGCTACCTGCCTTGAGGATACACTGTGCGAGAGCAAAAAAAAAACATGATGTTGTCCTTCATCGATATTTTTTAGGCCATCAATAAAGTCATTCTCAGTCTATAGTAGCTTCTCTCATTGGTCACTGATGCACTCATTTTTGAGCCCTTGTAGTTGTCTTTCGATGCATTCTTTCATTGTCATGATTCTAATTTGTATAGTTCTTTCTCCATTATGTATGAATCATCATCCATCTAATGCAATCATTCATGGTCACCTTCTAGGCATCTTTAAGACATCACGAGTTTCTATTTCAAATTTTAGGCATCATTAAGAATCTACCTTGAGTTTGAGCCTTTGAGGGGAGTATTAAAGATATAAGTTTATGTGTAATGGTCCAAGAGATCCAATATAATGTAGACATTGTTATGACTAACCCAAACTCCTATAAATAGTAATACCCTATTAGGATTTTTTGAAACAAAGAATGCTTAGTGATGATGTAGATTTTATGAGATTCTTCCGTGGACATAGACCATTTAACTGAACCATACAACCCTTGTATTTCTCACTTTCTCTCACCTTCCCCTCTCTACAATTCTCTTTATTTTTGCAATATTCAACCCATGTAAGATAAAATTTTACCGTATCTAAAGTATATCTAAAGTAAATGAAAAGGAATCCACCGGAAAGAAAAAAAGTGGTGTTGTTTGAGAGGAGAGTGTGAAAGCGAGACTTTGACACTGTTTTGTTTTGTTGTTATTATCTATTTTGTTGGGAGTTTTGTCTTATGGGAGGTTCAATTGTCTGTGTGTACTCGGACTGAGGTTTGTGGTCCTTTCGGGGAAAGTATCTTCAGCCACAGATAGAGGTTTGTGGTGGTCCACTTGGAAAATGAAGTAACGATAAGTTCAGACTATATATGGAACTTTTAATTCACTTTTTTATATAACGAAGACTGAAAGAGAGCTTAATCTTTGTCATTGTTTTTTAGGCCGAGTGAGTGTTAGAGCAAAGATTACAATAACATTAGGTGAAATCGCACGTGATGGATTATGGGATCATGTGATCTATCAACTAGTTAACATTTTTTTTCTTTTTTCAAATGATCTTCGAATCCAAGTTCTTTATTCGTATTAAAAGATTGATTTAGTGGGTTCCAGGCATCATATGATCTATGAAAATGTGGATAAGTTTTCTAACTATCATTCTCCAAGTAACTACTGTCCTTAAACTAACTTTACTAGCTAGCTTCAAGAGGCTAGTTGAGTGGTTTTTAGACCATACTAGGCAGTAGGTAAACCAATTATTTCTCCTTACCATTATCCCTGTGTGTAGGGGGAAGGATTAGATGTGTTTGTTTTGATTAAGATAGCTTTGTTAGTTTGTTCCAACAGAAATTGATTTTCAAAAAAGCATTTGCAGGCGTTTGGGGTGATTCAAATGGTTGGTCAATCAGAAATTATTTTTTGATTGATTAAAAACAAAGATACTTCCAACAAAAAATGTTTTACACTTTCATTTTCTGTCTCACTAAAAACTCATTAATTGAATCTCCACTCCTCCCTTCATTTTTAATTACCCAACTATCACCCCGACTAATGTCCTTGTTCTCCGGTTGCCAACCACTGCTACCAGCTGCCGATCACAATTTTTTGATCTAAATTCTTCTTTTAAGAAAAAAAATTATTATACATGTGCTTGAGAAAAGATAAAATGTGAGAAAGTAGTAAAAAAATATGTTTTCTGTAACATTTTCAAGAATGCAACAAAATACTTGAAAATATTTTTAAAATATTGCAACCAAACAATTGAAAATGTTATGAGTAATAGGGGCAAAACAATAATATCATGTACTCCATATATAAATAATATTTTATGTGTTAGGGTTTACTTATCAAACCCTAAAACACTTTCATAGTAAACAACATTGTATCAGAGCCACCAACCTGTCGCTGCCATTAACCCTCCGACCACCATCCATCGATATTGTTATTGCCGGCAACCATAACCTTACTCGCTAGCTCTAACGACCCTAATAAAGACCTTTGACGATTTTGATTTAGTGGCTGAAAGAGTTGTCCAGCGCTAGTGACCCTCTCTCCGATCTCGCGACACCAGATCGACATCGCCTGATCGCAAGAGAGGCAGGGTTTTACTTGCCCTCCTCCGACGACCTAACCTAGCTTACTCGCTGGTCCTTGCGCTGCCGCTCCTGCACCCTAGTGTCACAGTTGAAGTTTTTCAATTAAGGGTTTCAGCCATGGTCTGATTTTTCTTCTTCTCTTCTTTAATACGTTCTTTGATTATCTGTTTAGGTAGCCTTAGGTTGATGTTTAGTGGTGGATTAGGCATTTCTTTTTGGTGTTGGTATGGATTTGTTGCTACCTTGTTTTTGGAATAGTTTGGTGTTATAGATGAGTTGATGTTGGCATGGTTGATTGGTTGAAGTACATTGGTTGTTGGTTGGAGTTTGTTTTAATTCAATTCAACATATTTTTTTTAGTGTTAGTTTGTTCTTTAGATTGCTATTATGTAGTCCAAAGACAGTGCTCAGCCCTCTAATTATTTCTTATCTCCTGATATGTTATCAATTACCTCCATTTGTCTAAATGGTAGTAATTATGCTTAGTGGGCACAAATAGTTGAAGTCGTTCTTCTTGGTAGAAAGAAGTTTGATTACGTGATTAAGGAACCTTCTGTACCTATAGACCCTAAATTTGCTGATTGGAGAGTCGAAGATGCACAAATTAGGAGTTGTTTGAGGAATAGCATGGAGTCTAAGATCAGCTGTAGTTTGGTTTCCTTACCAACTACTAAACTTGTTTGGGAACAAGCCAAGGGACTTTACTCTGGTGTTAACAATTTGAAGCGAATTTATGATCTTCATCAAAATTATTTCTCCTTGCGTTTGAGTGATATGTCTTTGGAAGACTATTATAACAAGTTTAAGGGTGTATGTGAAGAACTTAATATTTATCAGCCTATCTCCTCTAATGTTAAAATTGTGAAGAAACAACGAGATTCTATGCATGTTGCTCGCTTCCTCTCTGGATTGCCTAAAAGTTTGAATACAGTAAAATCACAAATTTTACTAGTCTAGACCTCCCTTCATTGAGTGAAGTTTTTGGTAGATTTCGACAGACCACATTATTTGGTTCGAGTACTGACCTTTTCTCTTCCTCCAATACTGATGCATTACCTTCTGGTGATAAATTTGCCTTTACCACTTATATGGGGAGTAATAGAGGTGCTTGTGGAGGTCGAGGTTGTGGGGGCCGAGGCCGTGGAGGTCTTGACCAAGGGGGCCATGGTAGTGAACAAAGGGGTCATGGTAAAGGATGTGGTCTTCGTAAGTGCACTTATTGTCATGGTGAGAATCATACAGTAGACTTTTGTTGGGAGTTGTATGGTAAACCCTCGGCTCACCAAGCTAGTTTTCAAGTTCAAGAACTACTTTCACAGTCACTTTCACCAACATCTAGAGTAGTCTCTATTCCTGAGGAAGAGTACAATCGCCTCTTGTCTCTACATTCCAACTTTGTTGGGTCTGATTCTACTGCTACTTTGGCTCAACAAGGTACTTTCGCTGCTTGTCTTGCCACTCAGGACCCTTGGGTCATTAACTCAGGTGCTACTGATCATTTGACAGGTACCTTAGGTTTACCCTCTGACCTTGAGCAATCTAGTAGTCTTCCCAATGTTACATTGGCAGATGGCTCAACCACTACAGTTTCACGGTTTAGGCACTGCCAATCTTAGTCCTAATTTTTCTCTCTCTTCTGTCTTATATATTCTTGATTTTCCTTTTAACCTTTTGTCAATTAGTAAGCTTACTAAAAATTTTAATTGTGCTGCCCTTTTTTTATCCACTCATTGTATCTTTCATGATCTCAAGACGGGGAAGATTATTGGTGGAGGACATGAAGCTGGTGGACTTTATTACTTGGGTCGATGTGGTTCTTCTCATTTAGTGGCTTCTTATTTGTCTATCTCGCCTCTTTAGCATCATTGTCGCCTTGGTCATCCATCTCTCAAGAATTTGAAGTCATTACTTTCGTCGTGTCATCAAATTGAGTCTTTACAATGTGAAGCACGTCAGTTGGGTAAACACCATAGGGTGCCTTTTGCCTTTCGGCGTGAGAGTCGTGTTAGTAGTCATTTTCATTTAGTTCATTATGATATTTGGGGTCCAATAAACACTCCCTCATTGTTGGGATTTAGATATTTTGTCATCTTTGTTGATGATTATTCTAGAGTCACCTATCTTTATCTTATGAAAGAATGGTCTGAATTGTACTCAATTTTCAAATCATTTTATATGGAAATAAAGACTCAGTTTAATGCTTCATTTCATATTTTTTGGTCTGATAATGCTCGTGAATATTTTCATACATCTTTGTCTCAATTTTTTGATGATCATGGTATAATTCACCAATCTTCATGCCCCCATACTCCACAACAAAATGGTGTTGCTAAACACAAAATGCGTCATTTGTTAGAAGTTACTCATGCCTTAAAGTTTCATATGCGTGTTCCCAAATCATATTGGAGTGACGTTGTTCTCACTGCTTGTCACCTAATTAATTGTATGCCTTCCATTGTTCTAGGTGGTCAGGTCCCTTATACTGTGCTCTCTCCTGATGCAACTTTGTTTCATCTACCTCCTAAGATCTTCGGTTGTGTGTGCCATGTTCATACCTTTGTTTCATTAAATGTGTTTTTTCTTGGGTATTCTCGTACTCAGAAAGGATGCCGATGTTACTCACCTACTCTTCAGTGTCGTTGCATTAGTACTGATGTCACATTTGATGAATCTTAGTCCTATTTCTCTCATTCGATTGCTAGTGACAGTTCTCCTCCTTGTCTTCCTCTCCTACCACCTGTGTCTCCTATTAACTCTCCTTAGAAGCCACTCCAGGTATATTGTCGTTGGCAGAAACCTCCAACAGAGACTTCTAACCCGCCTAGTGATTTGACTCTTGATCCCACCTCTCTTCCAATTGCTTTGTGCAAAGGTAAGCTTTCTTGTACCTCTCACCCTATCTCTCAGTTTGTCTTTTATGGTCACTTGTCTTCATCTCTTCATGCCTTTACCACATCTTTGAATTCTATTGTTGTTCCTAAGTCTGTCCAGGAGGCTATGTATCTTTGGTTGGAAATCTGCTATGGAGGCAGAAATGTCCGCCTTGTTTGAAAATGCTACTTGGTCTTTAGTTACTTGTCCTCCAGGGAAAACTACTGTTGGTTGTCGTTGGGTGTATACTATGAAGTATTTGCCTGATGGTTCTATTGAGCGTTTGAAGGCTTGCTTGGTTGCCAAAGGGTATACCCAAACATACAATGTTGACTATGCCGAGACATTCTCACTTGTTGCTAAAATTTCTTCTATTCGGATTTTGATCTCCTTGGCTGCTAATTTGGGTTGGCCATTATTTCAGTTTGATGTTAAAAATGCCTTCTTGAATGGCGATTTGAAGGAAGAGGTGTATATGGAGCAACCACCTGGGTTTGTTGCTTAGGGGGAGTTTGGAAAAATGTGTAGGTTGCATAAGGCTATCTATGGTCTTAAACAATCTCCCAGAGCTTGGTTTGGTAAATTCAGTGAAGTAGTGTTAAAGTTTGGATTGTGACGTTGCCACTTTGATCACTCTGTGTTTTCTCATACCTCTGATAGAGGAAAGATTTTGTTGATAGTATATGTTAATGATATTATAATAACTGGAGATAACAAGCAGGGTATTGATGATTTGAAAAGATACCTTCAAAACTCCTTTCGAAATAAGAATCTAGGTAAACTTTGTTATTTCTTGGGTATTGATGTAGCACGATCTAAAAAAGGCATCAATTTATCACAAAGGAAGTACGTGTTGGATATTTTGGAAGAAACTGGCTTGTTAGGATCTAAACCAGTGGAGACTCCTATGGATCCTAATGTCAAATTGTATGAAGATCAAGGGGAGCTGTTATCTAATCCTGAGAGATATCATCGTTTGGTTGGTAAACTAAATTATCTCACAATTACTTGCTTAGAAATATCATTTGCAGTTAGTGTTTTGAGCTAGTTTATGAAAGATCCTCACCTTCCACATTGGGAGGTAGTTTTTCGAATTGTGAGGTATCTTAAAGCACATCCAGGCCATGGTCTTTTGTATAAAGCTAATGGTCACCTACGGATAGAAGCCTACATTGATGCTGATTGGGCTGGATCACCATTAGATAGAAAATCCACTACTGGGTATTGCACTTTTCTGGGAGGAAATCTGATTACTTGGAGAAGTAAGAAATAAACTGTTGTTGCCAGGTCTAGTGCAGAGGCTGAGTATAGAGCCATGGCACACACATCATGTGAGCTTATATGGATTAAGCATTTACTTGATGAATTAAGATTCGTTGTGAAGCTGCCTATGACTATACATTGTGATAATCAAACAACAATTTACATTGCCTCCAATCCTATGTTCCATGAGCGAACCAAGCATATTGAAGTAGATTGTCATATTACTCGGGAGAAAGTAGAAGATGGTGTAATTGCTACTCCATATGTTTTTACAAGAATCCTAATTGTTGATATGTTTACTAAAGTTTTATGTAAGACTCGTTTGGGTTTATTATGTAACAAGCTAGGATTGTATGATATATACTCTCCAGTTTGAGGGGGAGTGTTATGAGTAATAGGTGCAAAATAGCAATATCATGTACTTTATATATAAATAATATTTTATGTGTTAGGGTTTACTTATCAAACCCTAAAACACTTTCACAGTAAACAACAAAAAACATTTTCTTTTTTCGAAAAATATTTGGTCCAACCAAACACAGACAATCGTCCATTAGGGGGAAATTTTTTGAAGTTTCTAGCTTTGTGTGTGTGACTGACAAGGTGGGAAATGTGAATGTGAATGGAGGGTCATATGGTGAGAAAGTCAGGAGCATTGGCAGGGCACCAAAGTTAAGTGTTTTATGTGAATAGTTTTTGGTGTCATGTGAATAGTTTTTGGTGTCAGAGTGGAGCTTACCAACTTGCAATAATGCCTAGGCAACTGAGGATGGTCTTCAATCATTGTTGACATGACACTGTAGCAGCAAGGCAGTGCAGTGCCATAAGTTCTGATGACAATGTAATTGAAACCAAACACAAAAGAGAAGATGCGAGGAAGTTGCTGACTGAACTACACTTCCTGCTTCAAAAGAACTTTGAATTCGTTTCTGTCAAGCTATAAGATATTCTTTCTAAGCCTGCCACAAGAGACAAATTAGGCTCGAATGAGGTCCATTTGTAATCTGTTAAGTAGGGTTACAAATGAGGCCCATTTTGCAGCTGCTTACAAAGCAAAATAAACTAATAAAATAGCCCTCTATAATCACGAGGATTCTGCAAAATGCCGCTGGAGATCATTTCTGTTGTGTTTTGTTTTTTTGTTTTTTGTTTTTTTTTTTTCCACAACTGTTACTACCTGTAGTGATTGACGCAAAAGTGATACCATTCTTGTGGGGGGAAAAAATGTCAATTCGTAATATGCTAAGATTTTCAAATGAATAATTCAATTATTGACATCATTTTTGTAGGGGTAAGGGCCTAAAATTGTATATTTCAGTTCGAGGAGAGACAAATAGTTATGAGGGATTCCAATTCAGAGACCCATGAGTAAGAGGAGAGTAGATTGCGATCCAAGGAGTAATTCCTCCTCAGCCATGGCAAATATCGTTCAAATACGTATTCTAACAACAAGAGTGACCTCTATAGAAGCTCCAGTGTCAAGAGCGTGCCTTCTAAACATTCGAGAAAGAAGTGAACCCAGGAATATTTAAGGAAAAGCTGCCTTCTTAGCCACTGCAACTCATAGAGAGCCAGAACGAGTATTTGATGGGACGGACACTCAAGTGGTGGCTTGGACGATTGATAAATGGAGGGCTAAGATCATTAGAAAGGAGGTATATAATGTGAGAAACTCCTAAAGGAAAGGGGATCAGAAAAATAGAGAAAGAACACTATAGCAACTACAGCTGCACTTGTAATTAGTTCCATTAATCTATACAAAGATTTGCCTTCTTGAACAATACATTCACCCAATTTTACACATTTTGCTCTTGCATAACTGTCTTTTAGACCCATCCTAGCTGTTATGAGATTCACTAGAATCTATGGTCCACTCTCTATAAATTTATTGTACTGGGCTCATTGACCCACGATCTCATACATATTGGGCTTGGGTTGTAAACCGTGCTCCTACAATTTCTATTGCTTTGTTTATTTCGACATTAACATTTTCTAAAAAATAAATTATTTTTTTAAAAGTATTTTTTAGAAAATTATTCTATTTTCCTATATTTGGTAGTGATCTTAAAATGAGTTGGAAAATTATCTTTTGACTTCCCTTTTTAGCTTCGAGTAAGATAAAGTTGTTTTTTCAAAATTTTTTATCGGAAACTAACTCTATCTCATGTCAAGATAAATAAATGAAGTCAAGAGATAATTTTCTTTTAACTTATTTTTTATATTATCAAATACAAGAAATGGTGCAGTGATCACTTCACAAATACACTTTATATTAGGCTAGAATAGAATTTCAATCTTGTATAAAAAAAATTAAAAAAAAAAATGCAGAAAACTACCAAGGTTTTCATTGAAACAAACGGGAGTGTACATAAAAGGTGCTATAGAAGCAGTGATATAATGCGGGCACTGTAGTTCATATGCCAACAACTTCACCAACATTGGTTTCTTTTCACATTTCACATTTAACGCCAAATGCAGCTGAGAAAAGGAAAAAAAAGAAGAGAACTTTCTATAATAATAAGAGTAATGCTACAACCATTACTGTTTTATAATATTTTTACAAATTGTTCATGTGATAAATTCTTACCGTTTCTCATCTGACCGATTGTTAATATTATTTTTTTATTTACTATTAACTAGTCACCAAATTATAAGTTTGTAAAAAATGTTGTAAAATAATTTGTAATTCTAGCATTTTTCTTATAATTATACAATGAATATGCAAAAAAATGAGTAAGATACGCATATGACAAGGACTTTATACCTTCGGCTATACTTAGAAATTCAAACACACAGACCTTACACACATACTGATATGATTATAAGCTAGAATATGTAAGAAAGTCCGGCAATAAAAAGGAACTTGGGCACAATGTACACTAATTTATAAATATTAATAGATTCCGGTCAATATAATATGTTCTCCCTCAATACACAGAAACAAACTCAGGCTTACAACAGTTGAAAGAAACACCTTTTATCTACCTTAAATGGCTATAAAAACTCACAACCACTTAAGCTGAGGCCAATTGATGCCTTCATGGTAGAAATCTAGATATTAACATGTATGTACACATTAATTTAAGCTCCCATTAAAGCCCTGTAGTATCTCAGAAAATCCTGCTGAACACATCTTATTCACGACCTTAAAACTTCGATTCAACCTATCGATACAACCCCAGGTACCACCAGTTCACAGAAGTGGAAGAAAAACAAAAGCTTCAGCCCAATGTAGAAGAACAAGAGAAGCCATCTGCATTTTGTACAATCTTCATCAGTCCATCCAAAAGTGGACCAGCCATTCATCAATCAATACATACATATATAATATATATGCCTTATAAACCAAGTAAAATTATTATGCAAGCTTGTCAAGCTGGGAATCCATGATTTGGGAGACTGCTTCAAGAAGCGCAGCTTCACTCATGCCAGGGAGCAAGGAATCCTTGGCTTCACGAACAATCTCCTCAATCACAGATTCCTTTGTCAAATTTTCTCTGCACATGATGCTTCCAATGGCAAAGGGAGTGAGACCTCTCTCTACTCCTTTCTTCAGAAGCATGGTAGATACACGGAGTGTGCGGGCACACTCAAGTGGAATGTCCCATCCATAAAATTTCAGAAGTGCTATATCTTGCTCAGCATCTAGTGAATTTATGTAATCCACAGTGTCAGGAGGGTAAGGCTGACGGGCTTGCGGCCAGTAGAGCCAATCAAAGGTGCAATCTTCAAACTGCAAAGAGGGCAAAAATTAGCTTTATAAGTAAAGCCTGAATGATCTCAATTTAATGGCAAATGATAACAGATATGTTAACAATTGTCACATAACTACAAAATGCATCAATTGGCTCACATCTTTTGATTTCAACATAACCTGCATCTCAAATTTGAGAAACTGCCCACAAATCACAACAAAAAATGAAACCACAAAGATATGCAATTTTTTCCACACATGCTCTTGGTTCTGCTTACCATGAGAGTATGAATAAAATGGGGTCTAGCATGCACAGAGTCTATAGAGGGCTTGACAGGAAATGGAAATTAAATTCTACAATCATGTGTATGCCAATAGATATCACTCACAAAATGAACGCATGCAGGTGAAAGCTAACGGTGTTGGAATAATTTAACTTTTGATAAGGTAGAGAAGTGCAAAAAAGGAGATCGTGATACTTACAATCTCAGGCAAGCAGTAGCCATGATCAATAGGAATGAGAACAGTCTGACCATCCTCCCTTTTGCGGAACAATATGTTCCCAGCATGCCTATCTGCATTGGCCATTCTTATATCAAGCACACTGATCTTGTGTACCTCATCCACAGGGAAGGATCCAGGACCAATGTCCTCGCAACTTCCATCGTTCTTCATGAACAATTGCAATGAGCCAATTTTAACATTCTTTGATGTGCAATCATAACCTTCTGGATGATAAAATCCTTTGTGCAAGCAGCGGACCAAGGCTGTAGGAGGTACACCAGCAAAGCCTAGCGCTTCACCTGATTGGATACGAGGCCCACTTCTTGGATGATCCAATATATAAGCTGCAACTTCTCTCAATGCTCCTTCTCCAACCTTTGTCCCCCTTTTTAAACCTTCTCCATTTGCTGACACAGGTAGACCCGTAGGATTATATACAGCCATAGGCTCCTCATCAATGGGCTTGAAAACGGAAACGTACTCTAGACCCAATGAATCTTGCATAAAATAAGCTCCTCCTGTGCCTTCAGAGGACCTGATGGGTTGATTGCCTCTCTTCAAACCATCAAATGTAGAGTTAATCATATCCCACATAAACGAGGGCAATTTGGCCTTGGGATTAATGGTAATCGGTTCCAAACAGAAATCTCTAACCGGTGGCTCCCTTTTTACAACTTGCAGCTCCCCCGGTTGCTTTTCTCCTTGAACTCTTCCATCTCTCCTTTCATTTTCTGTTGCTGCCACAACCAAAAGTTCCAAATCTTTCTCAACAGGTTTAGCTCTAACTTTGGCAGATTTCTGAACCACCAAATGAATCACAGCATCATCGTTATTGCATATATCATCGACGAGAACCTGGTCCTCGAGTCTCTTACCATTGCAGAAAAGTTCTTTATCCTCAAGATCAGCCAAACCTTTCTCTTTCTTCCAAATACGTTGCTTGATATACCCGACATTTCGATACCTATCAACTTGAAATTCAAACTCCTTTCCACAATAGGTCCTAACAGTGATCAACAGGAGATCAGAGAGCTTTAGAACCAAATGCAGAACATCCCCACCAGTGACACCATAGTCCTTGATGAGGGTATCATTCCTGGCTAATTCTCTACCTCCATAAACTAGCTTCTGCTTCTTCACTACAAACCCTTGACGTGTCTGGATCCTAAGTTTCACTGATGATATTGAATCGGACTCCAACACCCGCATAGGAATCACAGATCCAGCAACAGTAAGGTATACAAGAATGGATCCTTCCCCGCTTCGATAATGCCCGGCAGAATTCACTGATTCTTTGCGAATCGGACTCAAAGCAACACCAGCAGCAGACATTGTGTTCAAATAACTTGAACCCCAACAAGAAACTCAGGACCCGTTTCTCGTTATCTAACTCCAATTACATTTTTCCGTTCGAAAAGCTGTACGAATCCATCAATATTTTCAGGCTCTTCAATCAAAATTTGATCAAAGAACCCCAACTTTCTAAAGAATACCCAAAAACGAAAACCACACAAAAATGTGAAAAACAATTTATAAAAAATCACAGGAATCCAAGACCAAACAAACAAAATCTTTTCTGAAATTTTCAATACTATGCAAAACCCAGAACCCAAAACACAATGAAAATCAAACTCTTCAATCTCCCGGCTTCAAAAATGAAATCTTTGTAGTTGGCTTTCTAACATCTAACAAAGATTCAAGTCCCAAACCCCACTAGAAACAAAACAAACCACAACACAACACAACACAACACACAACTCTCTTTACTAAAAAGTGGGTAAAGAAGAGAAATGCGAAGGGAGAGAGTGTGGATTCTGACGGGGAGAGAAAGAACCGAAGAGAAATGAGCTAAAAATGATAGCTTAATAAAAAAAATGGAACCGAACGAAAAAAAAATTAAAAAGAAAGGGTGGTGCCGATTAATTGCCGAGGAACTGAACCGAGGTTTGGTTTTTCGCCAGATTTTCCGAGATTGTCGTGCGAGTCATCGGTTTCGATGACTCCGAGGTTTTCTCCGAGGTTTGCTGGTCCGATAAAAATGTCGCTTATGACACAGAGAGAGAGAGAGAGAGAGAGGGAAAGTGAAACGGCATTATAGCCGTTGGCTTTAATAGATGTTTTCGAAAGTTTGACCCAACGACTAAGACCGTGACCCAAAAAAGGAAAACGATGCCGTTTTATTTTTAACGGTTCTGTTTTTGTTTTTCCAGGAAATAGAGAAGCATTTTCAAGGAAACAAGGAGCGGCCCTCCTATATTCATATTGAAGACTTTAGTCTTTTTTTAGTTGCCAATATGCCCTTTTCTGATGTCGGTCTATAAACCCAAAAAAATATATGAGTGTGTTTTTTTAAGAAATGTTATATGTACAGCATTTTCACAATAAATTCTAAGTCATAGGTTATTATTGACGGTTGTTGATGGGTGAAAAAGTAATTTCAGTAATGTGTTTAAATTAAAATTAATAACAACTTACCACATTTGATTTGCTGTGAAAATATTGTGAATATAACACTTTTAAATTTTTTACCTTAATTCCAAAATTATAGGAAAATATATGGTCCAGATAGATAGTCTAAACTACTAAATAGATATGATCTCCACGTTATGTGAAAAGTTTGAAACTTATCTAAATATAAATTTAAATCCATAAAAAAAAATCTAAATTTAAAAGATCTAAAATAGAATAAGGTGGAAGCCAAAGGTTGAAAATATCTCTAAAAGAAATGTAAATTTTTTAAAGACTTGTGAAGAACAGGTTAAATAACAACAATTAAGCGTTAGTTTCAAAATATTGGGACTAACAAGGGTTGATCATGTATTTTTTTTTCGTTGTTCTATTATTTCAAAAAATTTGTTCTCGATAAATTATTAATTATCTCCTTAATTGGCATAATTTTTTTTAATGTAAAACAATATTAATTTGATCTTTTAACTATTGGCTATAATTTAATTTGTTCATTCGATAATTTTTTTTTTTTTGGTTGGGGGAGTATATATGACCACTTCAAATGAAATTGTTATAATTTTAATGAAGGGAATACCAATGAAGGAATTGAGTTGATTTTGGAAGTTATGGGATCAAATTGAAACATAAATAGTTGATGGGCTAAAAGGAAAATGCTAAAGTTATTATCACTACAAAATATTTACAAAATTAGTGACAATAAATGTAATTAGTGACACTTCAACAACATGATAAATAAATAGTTTATTATTTTTTGTGATTGGTAATGGTGACACATTAAATTGTGAAATTCATTTAATGAAATTTATAATATCCATACCATCACTAATCAAATTAAATTGCACCATTATTGAATGACCAAATTATTAATTTTCATAATAAAAAAAATTGTTAACATGTGACATTATAACATGTTTTTTTTCATGGTCTCATGAGCTAAAAGAAAAAGAAGTTTCCCCTAAATTTTAGCTAGATGGAACGGCAAATGAAGTCTAGAAGGAATAGTCAATGAAGTTTAAGAGTATTGAAATTGTACTACGTGAAATTAATTGTAATGTACACTATGGCATCAAACATATGAAATTAGAAAGCATACTAATCTCCATAGATAAACCCGATGGAAATAGTCTACTTTCAAATCAGTTTAATTGAAGCTTCCTTCTTTTTAGTTACATAACTTTTTAATAAATCATATGACTTATTTAAATAATTTTTGTAAATAATATTTTATAAATTACTATGCAGTGAGTTGTAAGAGATTTATTCAGTTGGAAAAATACTTATACATAGCCAATATATGCTAATGCAACTCCTAAAAAAATAGTACAGCTAATTTTCAATGTCAAGCATAGTTGACACTTGACAATGAGTCCCTCCTCTTATCGGGTAAAATAGAATAAATTTGCTTTTCTATTTAGTTTGTTGAAAATGAGTTATCTTAATTTGATGGCAAGAATCTCGGGTTGGAATGCAGGGAAATTTAGTAAAAACAGAAGCAGATATTTCAGTTGGGTTTGCTTGTCAGACCTGCCACGTGGGAAAATATTAATTGTTGAGTGGAAGGTTGGATTTGAATGACGAATCTAGAAAGTGTGAAACTAAAATGATGTGGCTCATCAACTCTCTCACTCAATAATCTATCAAAAAACACAACAACAAAATGGTATTAAAAAAAAAAAACACACACACACACACAAAATAACAATCAACTATATTAAGCTTAATTTTGTTAGTTCAGATATTTCTTATTTTTTATATATTATATTACATTTTAAATCATCTAATTTTAAAAATTTCAAGATAAATTTTGACTAGGCCCATTTTGTCCCTTAAATAGAATCATTACGTTATTTTATTCTATGAGTTGATCAATTAGCCATAACAAGATAAAAACAAGTTTGAAGGAATATCCTTCATTCAAACTGACAAAGGTAAATAAAGTTTTGCTCTCCTGGCTAGTATGTGCTACACTGTTACTGCATTACCTTGTCGATAAACATGAAAGAAAGAAGAACTCTATAAATAGTTTATATAAAATAGAATCAAATATGAAAATCAAAATGAAAATTTTAAAATGCTAAGAGTCAAAATAAAAACAATCCTAAAATTTAAATGTTAAAAGTGTGCTTTAGTCTTAAATCAAAGTTGAAACTTAAATGGTATTCATTCATGCCATGGCTTTGTGAATATTGGAGCATGCAATTTGTTTTGAGATGAGTATGAAAAATCATGAAGAGTAATGTTAGGCCTATTACATATTTTATTAAATAAGTCTTACAAATTTATATGTTGCCGATCGCATAAAGTTAATAAAAATAAGGGTAATGTTAGGGTCTAGAGCCTTATAACTTAAGTACCATTTCTTGATATTTTTCAATAAAAAATTTTAGAGTTCAAATTCTCTCCTCTAATTATCGAATTATCAAAAAAAGAAGAAGTAATGATGGGAATATAACAAATATATTAGTTTGTAAGACTGTGCATTAAATTTGTAGTATATTTAATATCACTCAAAGCAATATAAACATTTACTTATTATAGTATTGTTTTTTAGAGCAAAAATTAGGTACAATATTTAGGTACTATTCTTTAGGTTCATTTTTTAAGATTTTACTATATAGATTTCTTTTCATGGAATAGAAGTATTTCTTAGTTAAATAGCTACATAACTGAATATTAAGAAGAAAACTTAAAGGACAACGCCTAAAGTACTGTATATAAATTTTGTTTTTGTTTTTTTTTTTTGGAACTTATTAATTATATTTTTATGTAACATCAATTAAATTCATAATCACATTAGTTGGTAGTGTTTTGAAGTAAAAATGGTAAAAATTTTAGAAATTTTATAATCATGAATGCAGCTTTTAATATTAAAAATGCAGACGTTGCAGGAGCCTCCATATGGGTTGTAGTTGTACACTAGCTCAAGCGCATACTTACACAGTTCTATTTGTCGTAGCATGAATCAAAAGCCATTTAATAGAATCTTTTTGCTTTTTTTTTTTTTTGATATACTTTTTACTTATTTTTAATCGGCTACATTCATGTACAAACAAATTTTTAAAGGGTCTAAATTTTCAATAATTGCTATACACGTGCACATCCACACACGGGCTTCTATTATTAAGTTAAGGAATTTAGTATTTTTTTCTCTCTTTCGGTTAGTGAAAGCAAATCAATTGGCTGTGATTCACAGCAAAAGAGGAGGGTTGTTTGGGTCAGTATTAATTAAGATAAATTATAAATATAAATTGAATTATGAAGCATCTTTTTTTAGGTTCATTCCCCTTTAATCTCTTTGTTTTTATTATATAACCTTTTTTTGGGTGCAAAGGCCTAGTTAATCGCCGTCGCGCCAGAAAAGGGTCCCGAATCCATAATACAAATCTGCAAAAGCACTCAGCAAATTATGAACTGTACCCTTTTGTGAAAAAAAAAACATTGAAGCTAATTTTATAATTTAGAGTGGGAGTAAGTTAATGAACAATAGGCACCGCAAATTAAATTATTATTCCAAGTTGGGGTGTAATTATATCAGCCATTTGCTTAATGATGTCTTCACAAATTTATCTATTTAATTATTGAAAAAAAAGTTAACAGATGCTCCAAAGATATTTGTTTAGAAAATATTTTTAAGAACTTATATTATAAAAAAAAAAAAATTTAATGATTTTTTTATATTTTTAATAAAAATAGTGTCAAAACTTTTTTTAAATAATTTATTAACAATTAATCTAAAGACACCCGTTAACTAGACCTTTAATTATTTTCATTCCGAGCGTATTACTTAGGTATGCATTTTTGCAAGGAAAGTTTCTCAAAAGAATTTCTAGAGAGAGTAGATGCAGTGAACGTGGGTTTCAAGTTCTAACTTCTAAAGTATCAATTTTGAGATTGGCTTTGAAATAAGCAACAAGAAATTAAAAGATGTGTTGGGTTTCCACTTTCCATAACTTTGGTAACTGTACTTTGCATTATTATGTACTATCGTGCAATTGAAAAGGTTGCATAGGTGGACCTAAGGTCTATTATGAGTTTTCCTTTAGTGGTTGCATTATGAACGTTGAAGATAAAGGTTGGTTTTTATTTTTTGGTGAAAGAAAATGTTGATTTGTTAATAAAAAATGGTACCAACAAAAAAAAGGATGAAGTGCTTTCATGGGCACTAATGCACTATCATGATTCTTCATGTGGCCATGGGGGCCTTAGACCCCATATCTCTATTCTTAGAAATATTATAACTCAAATAATAATAATAACATATAAACACCATTTACAATTCAACGAACCTGTCACTCTTCATGTTACGTTAACCACGTTATAGAGATCTAAGAAAGATACCGATTCATAGTTTCATATTACGTTAATCACATTATAAAGCTCAAAGAAAGACATCGATTCATAGTTAAGAAAATGACATTTACTAACGTGTTAAAGTATTAATTTATATCGATACAATTAGTCAATTACACATTACTTCTCTTTTTTCTCTTTGATAGTAGTTGGTACGTTACCAACTTACTTCTCATTTGACTATAAATATTCCACATATATATTATTAATAATATGTTTCTTAGATATTGTAACTTCTATGCTTTTTAAATAGCAACCTAATTGACTTGAATCACTTGATTACATTTTAAGTCATATAATTGTCCCATTTACATATGCTTATACAATCAGCAAAATAATGGGACTATTATATGACAAAATATTATCCCTTTATTCATGTTTAGTTTTTATTTATATATTTTATTTTATTTTATTGTTTTTAATAATTTTAGTCAAGAAATACGTGCATGGCATTCATATCAAAACAATCTAATAACCAGTTTTTTTTTTTAATAAAAAAAAAAACTTATTCGTGACTTGATGACACAAAATATTATTTTATTTATTTATTGATGGAAAAAAGATTATTATATGGATAGGAGAGGCTCTTGAATGGCCATTAGTGAGAAAAATACCGTTATGGTCGGCAAGACAGTTGCAAACGTTTCAATCTCTGATAGGGGGACAAGATTAAATTAAACTAGGTATATTCCCATCGTAGCGTGTGCCTTTTTTTTTTTTTTTTTTTTTTCTTTTTAATTTCAAATTAAAGCATATGGATTTGGACGGTGTGAACTGAAAAGGGCCATTAAAAATGGAATAAATTTACGAGCGGCCCATATTTAAAGGTAGAAGACCTTTTTGTGTTTTGAACAGAAAATGCTAGGCTACTTTTTTTGAGTCGGACACACCCAATCCACACTTAAATTCATGACATACTTAGTGATTATAGTACAAGACTGATATATGGGACAATTATTAATAATTAGTGAAAAAAAATAAATTTGGTTCACCGATCACAAATTGATATATAACCTTATTGTAGATTTAGGTGTGTCACTAGAGTTTTTCCGATGAATTTTAGCTTAAAAATTTATGCAATAATAAATATGATTGGTGTGGGGGGGAAAAATGCCCAATCAAACATAGTGGGCCTAGAGCCCCATGTGAGAATTACTGTGTGTCCGAAGAGAAGGAGATGGTAAGGGCAAGGACCATCTGGAAGAAGGATCCCCGAAAAGAAGGATGGTTGCCGTCCGAGGAGACTGCCTTCTGTCCGAAGAGATTATATTCCTCTGACGCGAATAGTATGGATCAATTGAATGTATAAAATGTCAAAATGATCTTCCGAGGACTCCTCCTGATTAAGATAAGTTCTGAGTATACTTGGAGACAATAAGGATGAAGAAATATCTAAAGAGAAAGCTGCTACCACCGTATTTAATGCTCTGCAGCAACTTTTCTGGCCGCATTTATGTGGAGAAGACCCCTGAATAGTATATCCTCACCTACCGCCACTCACACAGAGTTAAAGGAGATGCTTGACATGACATATACTCAAGTAGGCTCACGGATGAGGTACAAATGGACGATGGAGATGAGGAGAAGGAAGGTTATATAAAGGAAAGAAGCTCCTGAGAAAAATGGGAGAGGGAGGGAACAAAGGAGAAGAAAACAAAAAAGTTTTATTGTAACCCTAAAATCTGTATTCACCACATAATCAATAATATACCTCTTCGGACATCAATTCTTTACGTGTAAATTCATGTTGGTTTATGCTTGAGAGTTGTGATTAATTGTTGTCAAGTCCATAATCAACCTAACTCTTTCACCCATTCTCTACAAATTCATTGTTTTGGGCTTGGGTCACAAATCTTAACCCTACAATTGGTATGTTCTAATTACCTAATAAATGAATGTTTGGATTGTGTTTTAGTGTCAAGAAACTTGTAGTTTAATTGGTACTTTCGGTATTTTTAACGGAAACATGTACAGTTCAAATCCCCTTATTTTCAACTATCAAATTATCAAAATTAAAAAAAAAAAAAAAAAGCAAAAAAAAAATGAAAATATTTAATTGAAGAGAAAAAAAAAGTACCAAAAAATTGTTATATTTCAAAAGTGTTATGATGTGGTACATTTTTATTTGGACAAAGATTAGTTACAAAATTAGTTGTAGTTTAAGACTACAACCTTACTTAATAAAATAAATATTACTACATATTTTGAAAATCTAATTGTTGAATTACATGTTCTTTACGCTCTTAATACATATATCAAATTTTGTGTCAATCAAATATTATTAACTATGTGATCTATAAACTTATATTTTATACATAATTTTAAATTACAAAAACTTGTAATTTAAACAATTTATTAATGACATGGCTATTGATATTTAATTTTTTAGAAACTTTGCAAGTATGGAGGATATAAGAAGAAAATGTAATCCAATGAATGATTTGTCAAAATTCACATTCAATAAAAAGATATTGAGTAAGGTTGTAGTCTTAAATTACAACAAATTTTGTAGCCAAACTTTGTCATTTTTATTTTTAGTAAAAATTTTTATAAGATTTGAAAATAATTTAGGGTCATCACTAGCCTTGTCTCTTTTTCCATAAAAGTTTTTTTTTTTTTTTCCATCAAGTGCACTTGGAATAAAATTTTCTTAATTGCTTATGTGAGTGCTTTATTTATATTATTCCTTTGTTTGAGAATAAGTAGATTTGTTTATATTGGCCAGGTGGGATGTCTTAACACATTTATACTTAGTAACTTAGCCCCCCAAATCTAGATTTTGGAATGTAGATTAGGTCTTTACTGTGTAATTTCCTTTTACTTCCTTCATATTATAGCTAGGAAACTAGGTGTCCATTTGTAAATAGTTTATTTAGCTGAAACTGAAAATATTTTACTGAAAGTATTGTAGATAAACATAAAAATTAGTCGAAATAGTACAGTAGGACTTATGAATAATACCAAAAAGTGCAGTGAGACCCACGAATAATAGCAAAAAAAAACTAAATAGTAAAATAAATTAGCTTTTTAAGTCATGCCAAACGCAACCTAAACCTTGTACTTTTTTTTTTTTAAAGGTTGTACGTAGGTCCAAAGTTTTGTAATGCACACACATTGTACTATTTTCATTTTATCAATAAGCATGTACTCTTTTTTAAGGTTTCTTTAATTTTCTTAGAGATTAATTAAGGGTGTGTTTGGATACTACTTATTTTGCTGAAATTGAAAATTTATTGCTAAAAGTATTGTAGACAAAGGTAAAAGTTAGTTGAAATAGTACAGTAAGGCCCATAAATAGTGCTAAAAATGCAGTGGAGCTCATGAATAGTAGCAAAAATAAGTTGAATAGTGAAATAATTTTAATTTTTCATTTCAATCCAAATACACACTAAGGCTCCGCTTGGGAGTTCATAAAGGAATGAAATGGAATAGAATGTATTTAAGTAAGGGAAATGAATGGAAAAAAATGAAATGAAATGAAATTAAGTAATCTTGTTTGGATGTTTTAAAATAAAGGAATGGAAGGGAATGAAAATGAATAGAATGTAAGTAATCCTGTTTGGGAGTAACATGGAGGGAATGTAATGGAATCATTTTATGACAATATTACTATTAAACCCCTGTTTTAAAATAAAGGGTTGAATATATAGGGGTATTTTAGTAAAAAAATCATTAAATCTAATTTCATTCCCTTCCATTCCTCCCAATTTCGGGAGGAATGAAAATTTAAGATTTTAAGGGAATTGAAAGGAATGGGTGTTCCCTCCTACCCATTCCATTCCTTCTCACTTAAACTCCTAAACAAGGGAATGAACTTTCTATTCCCTCCATTAAAACTTCCAAACAAGGGAATGGACTTTCCATTCCCTCCATTAAAACTCCCAAACAAGAGAAGGGAAGAATATTCTAAAATTATTCTTTTTATTCCATTCCATTCCATTCCCTCCTCCCAAGCGAAGCCTAAGTAACGGTTCCATTAGGTAAATCTCCTAGCTAAGGGGGAATTACATCGACATTTGAACCTCCACATTGAGATTTGTTAAGTTAGCGATGGAGAGGTTTTTATCCCTTTATTTCATACAATTTTTCAGAACCCTTAAAGTAAAGTATTGTTTTATTTAATATATATTTTAGAATAATAGATGAATGATGAAGATTATGTGAGTATAGTACTTTTATAAAGTAAATAAAAAAGGTGTATGGTAGAATGATCTTATTCCTAACATATTTTAGAGCACGTTTGGCCCTAGCTTAATTTTTTGCCTTTTGTTTTAGTTTTTTTTTTTTTTTTTTTTTGGGCAAATAACTTAACTTTTAGCTTGTTTCAAATAATTAGTTTTTAACTTTTGTCACACATTTATCATTAAAAAAAAAAAAAAAAAACCAAAAATTATATATTTTGAAAAACACTATAGAAATAAGTTGTTTTCAAATGCAATCTAAATGTCTTTCACAATGTAGGTTTTGATAATTCTGGAAAATCAGTGGGTTGAAAATCTTCAGACTTCGACAATCTTGAGAATTGAATACTGTAAAACTAAACTCAATCAGAGTAGAGACCGGTGGAGGCCGGCCTATGACCCTCCGATGATGAAGTTAGAAGGCTGGAATAGAGAGGAAAAATATCTAAGTGTTTATTCCCTTCTCAAAATGAAAAAAGTCAGAATCCCTTTACCTCTATGCAGAATCGTGTTTATATAGTGTATGGAACAGTTATTTGCTCTGATAACCGTTCCTATTGTCGAGGAGTTCACCAAAATCAGATGTAACTTCCATAACTTCCGTAGACGTTGCTTCATCTGAACCGGTGTCTCATTATGAGCAATGGAGGTTTTGGTTTATTGGTTAAGTCATGAATGCTTGGCTCGTCTATCCCTAACTAGGGGTGGACGTGCCTTAGCATGGCCATGCTTTCCTTGTCCGTCCTTTGGGACGGACGAGACCTTGTTCGTCCGTCCCAAATGACGGACGAGGCAACTTGGCTGTGCCCATCTTTCTTCTCTTTTTTTCGTAGACAAGCCATATGGACAATTTTTAAGGTGGTATTTTATAGCATCATCAGTTGCCCCCTTGTTTATTGGGTCGTCCTAAGACAAATAAGATGTGTGTTAGTAGCAGTTTGGTGTGCTACGTGTCAAGAATTTGTTGGTGGAAAAATCTCGTCGATTGATCTACCCAAGGAGCGTGCCACGTGTCTCTTAATGATTGGGTTACGTCGCTTCAGATGCCTGAGCTTGCTCCCTATAAATAGTGGAATACCTCCGATACCCTCTTCATTTCTGAAATTTCTTTCCCTGTCCTTCCTCGTCTTAGATATTCGTCTAAAAGCTTCTCGCATCTATAGCCTTCCTCCGTCCTAGATCCAGGTATTTCTCTTCTTCTCGTCCTTAGTTTTCCTATTAAGATGGTAGACATTGTACTTTCCTCGTCTAGTGATAGTATAGATAAGGCCATAGACGAATATAATGACGAGAGTAGTTATGATAGTTCCAGTAGAAATAGTGACAGTAGTAGGGGGAACACCACGGACGAGGAGTACATCTCTGGCGTCCCTGGGCTTCCTATGGATGTTTTACAGGAACAGCTTAGGAAGGCCTCTGGGTCTCAAGCTGGTACTTCGTCCTCTACCCCTCGTCCTAGTCCTTTAGATGAAGAGGAAGTAACTGTATATAGTTGTGCAATAAATATCCCCTCCAAGACGGACGAGCAGAGACTGAAAATCCTTAGGGAGTGGTACCAAATCCCAGACGAGTTTAACCCTAGGTTACCCGTCCGAGGAGAATGGTGTTGCAACCCTCACTTTGGGATTGGCGTCTATGAAGCTTACCTCTTGGGGGGTTTAAGATTCCCTTTAAACGCCTTTACTAGGGAGTTGTTAATTTGGTTAGGTTTAGGAATATGTCAATTTAACCCAAATGCATGGAGACTAATCGTCTCAATGCAAGTTTTGTGGAGTGAAGTATTTGGAAAGGACCGTCCTCTTACTGTGGACGAGTTCCTTTACTGCTACAAACCTTCAGAGATACACCAATCCCCTAGCTTCCACCAATTTACAGCCAGGGGTAAAGATTGTAGGTTGATCAAGTCCTTGGCCTCGTCTGACAGAAAATGGAAGACGAAATTTTTCTTCGTCTCCGGCTTCTAGGCTGGAAACTCTGTAGACGTTGGCTGGGACTCTTTTGGCCGTTATATTGGGGACCTAGGAAACCTTCGTCCTGAAGGTAAGTTGTTCCCCTTTTTCTTTTCATTTTTATCTTTATATTTACTTGTTTATTTATTTTTAGTATTAACGGCCAACTAATAGGAGTATGTTTTATTTCAGCTGTTGAACGTCTGTCCTTAAGTAAGTTTTTCCGTGACCGCGTCCACAGAGCTCGTCTTCACGTGGATAGGGACTTTCACTCTTTGGTCTCACTTAGATGCCTTGCCAAGTGGGGTTTGGGTCCTAATCCATCTGACGAAGCTATTGCACACGAGGTCACAGTAAGGAGAAGTAAGTTTCAAGTCTTTATCGTCCTTGTACTTTGTTTTGTTTTATTTCTAAAGGTGTTTTTATCTTCTTTCCTTTTTTTTTTTTTTTTTTTTTTTAAGGAATGGCGACAATGAAGGGAAACAAGGGAAAAGATGTAGCTACTGAGGGGCATCGTCCTGAGGGCGATGTTCAAACTCGTCCTACGACTGGAGAGAAAAGGAAAACTTTGTCAAGGAACTTGGACTTGGGAAATCTCCCCAGTCGTCGAGGCAAAAAAGCCAAGCCCAGCTCGACTCAAGTGATCAAACCTCCCTCGTCTCAACAGCCAGTGCAGGTAGTTGATGTGGACTCGTCCACTCCAGTCGAGACCACTCCGTCCCAGGCTACTCCGTCCAGGACTGTGTCAACCCCGTCTCAGCCTCCCAGAACGGCCCCCTCCAATATCATTGAAAATGAGGACTTGGCCTGGGAACGCCTTAAGAAGGCTGTGACGGACGAAGACATAAACGCTTGCTATGATATGTCCCTTAAAGATTTTGAACATTCTGGTGTTCATGATCTCTTTAAGGTAATACTCTTACCTCGTCTTGAGCAATGATTCATTTTCCTTCCTCGTCTCTCTTTTTTTTAAAAAAAAAAAAAAAAAACTTGTTTCTTTTTCATAGGGGATGTCAAAGTTTATAGCTGCGTCTAGGCAAGCAACGGGGTTGGACAAGACGAGGATCCTGCTAGAGACGAGAGTCCAGGAGCTGAAGGCTGAGGCGAGGCAACGGACTGAAGTGGCTGCCAAGACCACAGACGAGGTTAAGGAGTTGCAGACATTGGTTGAGGAGCTGCGAACCAGTGCTGCAGAGAAGGATGCTCATCTTGAGGCCCTGCAGAAGAACAATGATGAATATGGTGCCCTTCTTTCCAACGCGAAGGAAGATGCAGTGGCTGAGTTTAAATCGTCCAAACAGTACACTGAAGTCTTGGACACTAATTACACAGCAGGGTTTGAGGATTTTAGAAGTGAAGCTGTAGAAAGGTTCCCTGACATTGACTTCAGTTCTATTCTCCTTAACCTGAACGCTGCTGCTACTAGTTCCCTCGTCCAGACTGGCTCTGATGACATCAATGTTGAAGACGACGCCACAACCTTGCCCCCTTAGGACGCCCCCAATGTTTCTCCCTCCACTTGAAAGAGTTTTTTTTTTTTTTTTTTTTTTTAACATATTTCTATTTGGTCCACTTTGTGACCTTCTATGTAATTTTAATACATTTGCCTCGTCTGTGGTTTTAGGACGAGGTTTTAAACAATTAGAAGTTTATTGTGCAAGGATTTTTTAACGTTAGATATACACTCTTGACTCAACATTATTCTCGTGGCATATGTATGGACGAGTTTTATTTATTTTGCTTGCTTAACTTCGTCCATCTTTTATATATATTTGTCTACCATTTTCATTAGAATTTCAAATATAGTTCATTCATGTGACATGGTAACAATCAACATTACTGGTCTAAGGACCTGTTAAAAAATGATAAGAACCAGCCTGCCTTGTTCATGGACTTGGCTAATTTTTATACTTAAAAACTTAAGGCTTTTATTGTACTCGTCCATATTCTGGATTGTTTTAACAAAAAGCCTAATTTTTATACTTTGAAGTCTTAAGGCTTTCATTGTACTCGTCCATATCCTGGATTGTTTTAACAAAAGCCTTAATAGGATTAAAATATAGCCATACGCTTCTCTCGTCCATGGCTTAATATGCACTCGTCTATGCATTTTTGCCCACGTATTTAAACGTATTGTGCTTTACCTCGTCCGTGGTATGGACGAGTATGCTTGGGATTTAAGGCTTTGCTTCGTCCTCTGATTTGGACGAGAATGCCTTGATGCTTTTCCCTTAGGAAAGCTTTTCATTGTATCCCTTAGGTAAACTTCAAACGAATGTAGTATGGGAATCAGTGAATTACACAACATTATGTACATTCCACAAATACCATTCATATCACAAGCATTGTTCAAAGACGAGGCAGGCACCTTAGGCCAATGCCTTTATTTAAACATAAACTATAACGTCGTCCATAAATTTAACATAATAAAGCCACACCAAATATCATAATAATAAAGTTTAGTTGCTGAGCTCGTCCAGGCTGTCATTCTACTGGTAATACTTCCTCAAGTGTTCCACATTCCAAGGATGTTCCAACTTCCTCCCATCAAGGGCTTCTAACTAATAGGAACCTTGCCTTTTGCAGTTGACGACTCTGTAGGGGCCTTCCCAATTTGGTCCCAACTTTCCATGAGCTGGGTTCTTTGCTGCTAAGGAAACCCTTTTTAGGACAAGGTCCCCTATGTTGAATCGCCTTGGCTTCACCATCGCATCATACCACCTAGCCATAAGATTTTTATATCTTGCCATCCTTTGCTCAGCGTCCGTCCTTACCTCGTCTATCAAGTTGAGGTTCAGACGTAGTTGCTCCTTATTAGCTTCGTCCTGGTAGGTCGTCACCCTATGATTGGCCACGTGCACTTCTGCGGGTATAACTGCTTCAGTTCCATATGCTAGCTTAAAAGGAGTCTCTCCCGTAGGAGTTCTCGTTGTCGTTCTATATGCCCACAGAACGCCTGGAAGCTCATCTGGCCATACTCCCTTAGCCCCCTCAAGCCGAGTCTTGATTATTTTCAACAAGGATCAGTTTGCAACTTCTGCCTGGCCATTAGCTTGTGGGTGGGCTGGTGAGGAGTAGTGATTTTGAATTCCAAAGTGTACGCAAAAGTCTCTGAAAATCGCATTGTCAAATTGCCGTCCGTTGTCCGATACTAGCACCCTAGGTACTCCAAATTTGCACACAATATTTTTCCACACGAAGTTCTTGACATTCTGCTGTGTGATGTTGGCCAAAGGTTCTGCTTCTACCCACTTGGTAAAATAATCAATACCAACCACAAGGAATTTCATTTGCCTTATACCCAGTGGAAATGGACCTAGGATGTCCAGTCCCCAGTGGGTTGAAAATCTTCAGACTTCGACAATCTTGAGAATTGAATCCTGTAAAACCAAACTCAATCAGAGTAGAGACCGATGGAGGCCGGCCTATGACCCTCCGATGATGAAGTTAGAAGGCTGGAATAGAGAGGAAAAATATCTAAGTGTTTATTCCCTTCTCAAAATGAAAAAAGTCAGAATCCCTTTACCTCTATGCAGAATCGTGTTTATATAGTGTATGGAACGGTTATTTGCTCTGATAACCGTTCTTATTGTCGAGGAGTTCACCAAAATCGAATGTAACTTCCATAACTTCCGTAGAAGTTGCTTCATCTGAACCGGTGTCTCATTATGAGCAATGGAGGTTTTGGTTTATTGGTTAAGTCATGAATGCTTGGCTCGTCTATCCCTAACTAGGGGTGGACGTGCCTTAGCATGGCCATGCTTTCCTCGTCCGTCCTTTGGGACGGACGAGACCTTGTTCGTCCGTCCCAAAGGACAGACGAGGCAACTTGACTGTGCCCATCTTTCTTCTCTTTTTTTCGTAGACGAGCCATATGGACAATTTTTAAGGTGGTATTTTATAGCATCATCAGGTTTCAGTTAGTTTAGCTTGTAAAATCTTTTGTTCTCGAATAAGAGATTTGAGATTTGAATTGCACTCACACTACAAATCGATTAGTGTTTTAGCCTAATAATAAAGAGTAATCAAACCACCGTGCACCCTTGAAGTGATGGTCACTTCATTTCATAAATATGAGTGCTTATAGAGTGTATGGGGCAATGATTGGAGTTCAAGTCTTTAAGAGGAAATTTCACACACATATACACTTATATTATTCTAATAGAATTTTTATCTTATATAAAAAAAATAAAAAAAATAAATAAAGAACAATCATTATGAAGTGTACTCTTAGATTGAAATACTACATTTTAAATGGGTATTAATCTTTGACCCGTAGAATCATAAAAAGAGGATGGAAAATGTACTTTTTGCCACAAAATTGGGCTACTATTCATATAGTCCCTCAGGCCCAAGCAAATCTAAAAGGACTTTGTTGACATTTCACAAACTTCAACCAATATTTTACCCGCCAAAAATCTCTCCCTCTCTCTCTCTCTCTTTCTTGCTCAGAAAGAAACCATGGCGCTCAATCTTCTTGTTTCTCTATTCTCCATTCTCATCTCCACCATTTTCCCACAACCAAGAGCTCTCCAATACTCACAACACGACCGCTTCGCTTTCGGGCCGAACCTCATCCACTCCATTATCACCCCCACAAGTTCACCCACTTCTTCCACTTCAATCTCTCCTCCACAACCCTCTTCTCTTGTCCCTGCACTCTTCGTCATTGGCGACTCCTCCGTTGACTGTGGCACCAACAACTTTCTCGCCACGCTGGCACGTGCCGACCACCTTCCTTATGGTCGAGACTTTGACACGCACCGCCCAACTGGGCGGTTCTGTAATGGAAGAATACCGGTTGATTATCTTGGTAAAGTTGGTTTGTATTATTTGGTTTTTTTTTGAAGACCCTTTTTTTTTGGTCACTGAGAAAATGAAGAGGAAGAAAAGTAAAGTTTGAGTCTTGTGGGATTATTTGTTTTTTCGAAGACCCTTTTGTTTGGTTATTGAGAAAATGGAGAGGAAGAGAGGAAAAAACTCTAAATTTTGAGTCTTGTGGGATGTTTCTGTTTTCTTGATTTTGTTCATGTCTCCTGTTTAGTGACCCTATGTTTGGTCACTGAGAAAAAGAGAGAGAAAATATAATAAATTTTGGTCTTACGGGTACTTTTTGTTTTGGTTATTACTTTAGTTCGTTTGATATTGTAATTTTCTTGGGATCTGAATGGTTAAAGTTCTAACTTTCTTTTTGTTTTACCAATTTTTGTCAGCAACTATACTGAGCATACATGCTTCTTGCTAGAGAGCCTAGAATGAAAACAAGACGTGAATATGTTCTTGTTATTTGAAACAGAAGTTTAAAGTGTGGATATTGTCTTTGGATTTGTTTCATGAAATTTTTCTTATTAGGCTTTTCTGTGTTGGATACTTTAATCAGCTTTGCGGCTTGGGCTTCCCTTTGTACCTAGTTATCTTGGGCAGAATGGAAATGTTGAAGATATGATCCATGGAGTGAATTATGCCTCTGCTGGTGCTGGGATTATTTTCACAAGTGGTTCAGATTTGGTATGCTTTCCATTATTTTTATTGTTGATAACTTTGAATTAAATCACTGAAGTGATTAACTGTGCTTGTGAGTAAACAAATTGACTTTCAGTTGTTTGATAAAATGTTCTAATTGTATTGCAGATTTTATTGTTTGATTCTAGGGTATTGGGTTCTTTGATATGTGTGTGTGGAAATGAACTTACTGACTGTGGTTGTAAACTATCATGATGTATTAACTGTTGACTGTGGTTTGTAAACTATCATGGTGTATTAACTGCCTTAGACAGCCTTTAGTTTCTCCCGAAGTCAGGAAAAAGTATAAGAAAACTTGGAATTTTGATATAGCAATTAGCTGCTCTAACCCCAATCAGTAATGAGAGCCAAAGTGTATTTCTTTTCCTTATGTTTACTCGGTAACCTTTAGGATCACAAGTTAAATTAGATCTCCATCCATCTAAAATTTTCCCCATGTGTTGGTTTTTGCATATGATCAGCTGTGCTGAGTAATTGGAATACTACTATACTTTGAAGTATTAATTCTAAACATTGGTTGTCGTAAATTACTACAGGGCCAACACATCTCGCTGTTAGAGCAAATTCAACAGTTTACAGATACCTATCAGCAGTTTATATTAAGTATGGGTGAGCATCGTGCAGCTGCTCTCATCTCAAATTCAGTGTTCTACCTTTCAGTTGGAATCAATGACTATATACATTACTATCTGCGTAATGTATCTAATGTACAAAATCTCTACTTACCGTGGAGTTTCAACCAGTTCTTAGCTTCTACAATATGGCAGCAAATCAAGGTAATTTTCCTAGTCTTTGTTTCCCTGGTATTTAATAGTTGATGATGGATGCTTTTGATCTCTGTACTAATATGCTTAGGAGGATGCCTTGTTTTTTTGTGTTAATGTGTTGAATATAATCTAGCTGCCTTGTGCTTCTAAGTATTCCTTTTGTGTGCATCATTGCACTGTAACACTATTACCCAAATCGGTAAAAGCATTGAATATCTTATAAATGTATAACATTCCAAATGGAGTCCAAATAGAAGAAAACCACTCTATGACAACAGGCCAATGACATTTAGGTCAATTGGCATTTCCTGCTGTTTCTAGATTCCAACAGAAACGTCCAGTGTTTGAATCCTCGCGGACCTCCCTGACTTAAGATGTATCAAAAATGTCTTGATGACAGAATATATCCTTCTGTGCTCCTAAACTCTCCCAAAAGATGCATCACTTTTATTCCTTCTCAAATGTTTAGCCATTATCATTCAAAATTCTTATTGAATTAATTAGAGCATGGGTAAATTAATAATCATTGCTCTGAAGGCTGGAACAGTTTCCAAAATTCGACTCTCACTTGGATTTCGTTATCTTTGCATTTGTCAGTTTGGAAACTTCCTTAACATTTTAAATTGATGTTACAGAACCTGTATGACCTTAATGTCAGGAAACTGGTGGTCATGGGGTTGGCACCTATTGGTTGTGCACCTCACTACTTGTGGCAATACAGAAGTGAGAATGGAGAGTGCATTGAGTCAATAAATGACATGGTTAGGGAATTCAACTTTCTCATGAGATACATGATTGAGGAGCTTGGTGAGGAACTTCCCGATTCCAATATCATCTTCTGTGATATGTTTGAAGGCTCCATGGATATAATAAAGAACCATGAAAATTATGGTGAGAGATGTTGTAAATCCTTATATTGTTTTACCCAAAAATTGTCTTTTCTATTGTTCTCATACTATAAATTGTGCTCATGTTCAGGTTTTAATGACACTACTGCTGCTTGCTGTGGGTTGGGTGAGTACAGGGGTTGGATCTTGTGCCTATCATCACAAATGGCTTGCAGTAATGCATCCACCTATATCTGGTGGGATCAGTTCCACCCAACTGATGCAGTAAATGCCATACTAGCAGATAATGTGTGGAATGGCCTGCACACAAAAATGTGCTATCCCATGAACTTGAAGGAAATGGTACTTCCCAAGGAAAACTGATCCAATGCAAAAGGCTTCAAGAATGAAAACTAGTAAACTACTCCAAATATGGATAAGTATTTGGTCTGGAATTTTTCCTTGGTTTACATATCCTCTACATCTATTACTAACCCACATGGTGTAAAAACTCTTTAGGATACATAGCTGAGACTGTAAGGATGATGTTATCACTATATAAATGTGAGAGTGAGAATACAAAATATTTGATTCATGTAAAGCTGGCAAATAATAGGGCATATTTCATTCTTTTAATAATTCAATGTCATCCTTTTCAAAGATTGTTAATATCATCTTCAAAATCTGATCTCATCATGAAACTAGGAAATGCCGTTGTGATGTCCCTGCAATGAATGAAATTATATAGACAATCAGCTCTAAAATTGTAATAAATGAACCATAGTAGTAAGCATAGACTATAAAAACACTGCTTTGTTTTACAGTCCAGATAGATGGGTGTGTTCGTTAGACATGAGTACTTTCGATGCGACCTATCTCTAACCCCAAAAAAAAAACAAACAAAAAAAAAAAAAAAAAACAAAAACCTCAACATAGTAACGTAATGAAGATGTGAATCTACAATTGCACAATTGCATAGAATCTCATTTGGTGAGTTGGGGGGAGGAAAAACATTTGTATCAGGGTCATTTTCATTTATTGCAGTTTTTCAAGGCTTTTACCTAGGATGGCAAGAAGACATCCAAACAGACGAAGACGAAGGTCAAGAGTACAATCATAGTATCGTAATTATCATTAAGCATTAATGAATCGTTTCTTTTCCAAAAATTTCTAAACAAAGCAATTGGGAAATACATATTTTTCTAGTATTTGGGATGAAGTTAAAGTTCACTGTGATATGTTGCAGATATTCTTATATGAATCTTTTTTACACAATAGATCTCCATAGAAGGTTGTGAATAGAGTTCACATCACATTAAGACTAAATTAATCACATTAAGAGATAAGCAGAAACAGGATAAAAGGGAATTACTTCAGATATGGAATCGTCATGTTCTTCAGTAAGGATGGATTGCGAGACACAAACTCCTTCCACTCTTCCACGTCAATTTTTCCATCTTTTTTTGAATCAGCTTCCTCAAATGTCTATACAATTACAAAACGAAAGGTATGGTTAAGTACAACACAATTACATAGAGTTTTACATGTTGCACAATCTTGAAAACCATACCTTATCAATAATGGCTTCAATTATATCTTCAGAAAGGATCAAGTCTGACTCCTTCATAAATGCCAAAAGCATTGCCTTGACCTTTCATGAGTGTGTATGGCACAGATTTTGTTAGACAACATGATAAATTGAAGATATTCCATTGTGAACATCTTTGAATAAATTCAATCGATCGCATTTAACTCAAAAAACTCTTTTGAGTGCTGAGCAGCATACTATGTTACTTTATTTTGTTGTTGTTGCCATTATCTTTTAACTTGACCACATTTTAGGAGACTCTAAGCTTTATGTATTATACAGTATACACCAGTAACATCTATTTAGGCAAGAACAAGAATTAAGGTCAAAATCTCACTCTTTACCTCATCCCGTTCGATAAAGCCTGTTTGCCATATATCATATAATTGAAATGCAACTGCAACATCAGATATGTAGCTTTAGTACAGTCTTTAAACATGCACAAAAGCGCACACAGATTAGAAGAATTTCATACAAGCAACTTTATCTGCTTGAGGTGCTTCTGGGTGGAAGACAGTTAGAGAAAGAACAAACTCTTCAAATTCTATCACCCCATCATGTTTGGAGTCAAAGAGTTGGAAGATCTGTTAAGATAGGGACAAGCAAAAACATTTTACTATCAGAAAGTTAAAGCAAAAACGTTTTAGGCTTTTAGCTCAAATATCAATATAAAAGCCAGAGGCTGACCCTGTCTGCAAAGAGATTTTGTTTCTTGACACTCCTGAATAAACCAAACTGAAGTTCTTCCTGCAAACTCAAAACCAAGTTCAGATTAGATACTCATACTACCATATGAAAAGAGATTAATTACTATATATTTTAGTATTGGATTGTAAACTCAAACTGTGATAAACTATTACTTGTTCTAAAAGCTTAAACACTTAGAAAAGGGTGATAAAACAACTACTTATCCCAAAACTTTAAAAAGTTAAGAAATTGTGAATTTAATCATTTAACCATTATTTTAATAAGCTGGAATTAAGGCGGGTTAAAGAAATTTTAAAGCACAGTCAAATAGTCAAACTTAAAACAACTGAGCTGTAGGTATAATATTATCTAAACAAGTCTGCCAACTTCATAGCAACTTGTATTGCACCTGTATATTACAATTCTATGTTCATATGTGCCATGGGAACTAGTGATGGGTGTAACTTACTTTGCTTATAAGCCCGTCATTAACTATGGAACTGCTTAGTTTCGTGAATAGCTCATACAAATTTTTAACCTCGGTCACATTAACTGCAAAAATATAAGGCATAGATATGCTTTTAACAAGTAAAACCCGTGCATCACAACCTGAAAATGAGTAAATGAAAAGAAAATGAAGCTTACAACAGGTTTGAGAAGCGAGAACAGCTGGGTCTTCGAGTTTAACTCGCTGCTTTATGCACATGCAGCCCATTGTGAAGGTGAAGCTCTCTGATGTTTAATAAAAGCCTTTCTTTTGTGGAAAACAATATGGTATATCAAATATGAGTACTTCTATAGCCATTATTTAGAAAATAGGATTCAGCAGAGCTGCCTATATGAGAATGCTGTTGTGGTTTTATGGTTTCATTCACCCAAGTGCCTAAAAGGCTTTCAAAATATGCCAAAGTTTTTGAAACTGACTTGCCTACAAACTACAAAGCTATGCAAATCTGCACCTGTCACATACTTTTGTGTGTATTTATGCTTCCGATAATGCATGACTTTTTGTTTTAGTTGTAGTCCACCTGGGAAAAAAGGCTGCACTAGTGACTTGTTCAACATAAAGTAACGTCGCTATGTGCACTTTTCCACCCGTCCAAGTTGGGAACATGGTACTGTGACTTCGCGGTGTCAACCTCTCAAGACAGATACTACTCTACCGATAATTATTTTATGTGTCATTCATCTCCCAAGACACATACCACCTTGATAATTATTTTATGCACTCGATATATGTGTCATTCATCTCCCAACATATGAGTCTCACAATTTTGTGAAACTTGCACGTTGCAAGTGGGATAATGCATATGTAAAATGTATGAGATACACTCTTTGACTCTACTGTCTACACTTTATTGTCCACTAACATTTGCTTTGCCAAGACAATAAGCATAGTGACATAAAATGATTTCACACAATTTTTTGTAATTATCAAGGTGGTATGTGGTGATTAGTAGTATAGTATACAATGAAAGTAATAATAATGGTGAGGCTTCTAAGAAAAACTCTATATAAGTGGGAATAAATTTCAGCAAACACAACGCGTGGAAGCATAACCACACAAGAACACAAAGATTTACATGAAAATTCTTTCTCCTTGAAGGGAAAAATCATTGGACAAATTCCGAATAATTTTACTATATTAAATAGAGATTACAACACTTAGAGATACAACTTGAGCAAAAAAACTCTCTTTTTCTTTTCACTTACTACTTTCTTCCTCACTATGTATCTCTCACAATTTTCTCTTACTCTCTATTTTTTTTCTCTTCTCTTTTGCTTGCTCTTTCTCTTTTGCTTGCTCTCACTCACATAGTTATTCAAGACTGCACTGTCCTCAGTCTCATTCTTTGGGACTTCTCCACTGACTCACTGGCCGAATGGCCTCTCCTTTTATTTTTAAATCTTTTCCTTCTTTTTTTCCTTTCACACTCTTGACATCAATTCACAATAAATGCAACCCACTTGCCTTGACTTTGCTTCAGACAATTTCTTTTTTCTTTGACTCTCCCTTAGGCTAAATAGCCTTAGGGTCCATTTGGTTAGAGGGGTAGAAAAATGAGATGATAGAAAATAATGGGAGGATTGAAAAATGAGAAGATAGAAAAAATTTTAATTTTCCTCCTTTTTGTTTGGTTGAGAGTGGGAAAGTGGAGAGATAGAAAAAATGAGTTTGTATAAATTTATGCATATACTCTTGTTAAATAATGATGCTCAATTGAAACCAAAAAAGTGATAAATAACAAAAAAAAAAAAAAAAAAAAAAATCAATCACCTAAATTTATTTAAAATTAAAAATCATGTAAAAAAAATCACATCTAAACAAAAAAAATTAAATAAAAAAATAAAAAACACAAAAGAAAGCAAAAGAAAGCAAAAGAAAAGAATATTAGCACTGGACAAGCTAGCCCAGTAAAAAAAAGGGAAAAAAAAAAGATGAAGAAGTAGAAGAAGCAATGTCCAGTAGAAGGAAAAAAAAAGTACATAAGAGCAACATGGACAAGCAATGTGAAACTGCACCTGGCCAATTTTGTCTAAAAATGATGTCTAATTTCTCCATTTAGCTTTCTCTCCATTTTGGGGAGAAAACTTTTTGGTAGTCTCGAAGAGAAAATATATTGGTCCCACAATTTATTTTCCTTCCTCCCCATCTAACCAAACACATTACAAAAAAGTTTTTCTTCTCATTTTCTCTTCAAATTTTTCCATTCACCATATTTCACCTCCAAACAAACACACCTTTAATGCATCAGCCCCCTTCTTTTCTCTTTTTCTCCTCAACGTGTCCAACACGCCTAAGCCAACGAACCCCAGTAAATCCAAAACCTAACCAACCTGATAACTCATAATGTCTTTTGTATAATTAAGTAAAGGTTATCCTCTACCTTATTTGGATGTTTTTAAAATTAAGTAAGGGTGAGGGAAATAATTAGCATTTTCATAATTTGAAATTTTGTTTATATGGTAAGGGTAAATTTGGTAATTCATTTGGTCGAACATTTCTATGTTTTACTCTCCCTCCAAATCTCTCCAATTTTGGGGAATTAGAAATGATGGGTTAGAAGTAGTTAGAACCCCTCCAAACCTCTCCAAATCTCTCCCCCTCATTCCTTAAAAAACATCTAAACAAGGTAACTTAACTTACTCTTCTCCCTCTACTCTACTCTACTCTCCCTCCAACCAAACAAGTTATAAGAGATGTGAAAGACAAGCTCATTAAATGAGCATGTCTATTACAAGTGGGTTGGACCCATGGTGCTACGCACTCAACAAGTCTATATGAAAGTAAGTTGTGATACTTTTTTTTTTTTTTTTTTTTTTTTAATTTTTGTGGGAGGCTTACACACGTAAACCTTACATAGGAGTAGGGGTGTGCAGAAAGTCACCGTTATCAATCTAGCCAACCGTTGCTCACCTTCCCACACCGCCACTGCAACCGACCGACGAAGTTGATGCTGGCGATTCGAGCATGAAGGGAGTTTTGATGTGCGGTGTAGTCATCGGATCAAAAAATCCAAAATCAAGTCTTGCCGAACCAAACCGATACCTGTGTATAATTTTTAGATGTTTGGATATGGGATCGTTTTACTGAGTATCCATTTTAATTTTAATTTTTTTATAAAACATCGTCGTATTGAGTTAAAAAAAGAAAAAAGAAAAAAAAAAAGGCACCGTTTTATGCTAGGTTTTCAGATTTCTACCCTAAGTATAAATTCACTCTATTCTCTCTCATAACCTTAACTCTCTTCCTTGCTTTCACGTCTCACCTCTGAGCGCTTGCTGCTTGGCTCGACTGGCCTCTGCAGCAATAGCAGGCGCTCATCAGTCATTGGCTCACTATGGCAAACCACTGGTAAGCCACAAGCCCCTCTCCTCTCTCACCTCTCAACAAAAACAAAGTCCAAACTAAGCTTATCATGTTTTTTTATCACTTTTTCAGCTCTTATTTGGTTTCAATTGTTTGGACTCAATGGTAATAGTAATAGTATAAACTATAAACTTAGTAATACTTATCATGTTTTTTTTATCATTCTTTCAGCATTTGTTTGGACTTTGGAGTGTTACATTATTACTTTAGTCCCACTTAATTCTTTAAGTAACTTACTTGCATAATTGCATTGTAGGAGCTAGCTAATTAGTGACTTAGTGTGTCACAGTCTACTAAGTACTAACCTTTTTTTTTCTTTAGCAATTTAATTTTTGAGGTAGATAAGATTGAGAGAGTTCTTGCTTTCAATCCTTCACCAAGAGGTAATCACTAAACACTAATCACTCACTATATTCAGCGTTTTCATTTTAAATTTTTAGTACTCAGTAACAACTGCTTTAAGTTTATATATATAAAATTAACTTTTATTTTATATTTATATTGAGAATAATATAATGAATTCCTTGTTAATATTAATGGCATGAATTGTTGAGTAATGACTAATGGATGTTAGTCTATTATTGTTGCCTTGTTGTAACTAAACTGATTAGTTATTAATATTATTGGACCTGGTTGTGACATTCATTGATTGAGAGTAAGGTATTTGATATTGTATTTGTTGGAAAAATTATAATTTGACATTGTTGTGGAAACTTTGTTTTTTTTGTTGGTTGGAAATTTTTTTATTAGATGAATGTTGATGCTCCACTTGAATTTGGTGCCTCTAGGGACCCTAACCTGCCTCCTCCTGGTAGTGCTAACCCTAATCCACCTAAACCTGCAGCACCAATTGGTCTTGGTGGATTACTTCCCCCACTGTCACCTAAACAAGGTGGTAAGGACCCATCTATAGTATAGTAGCACTTCATTAAGTTGGTTGGTCCTGATCCTCAGAAGCCTAAGTCTAAATGCAAGTATTGTAAAAATCAATATAATTGCCATGATAAGAAAAGTGGTACTTCGGGCATATTGCAACACATGAAGGTGTGTAAGAAGTGGCCTTTTCCCCATGATGCTAAGCAAAAAATTTTGTCCTTCCAAGCTAAAAGGGAAGGGGAAAGTGGTTCAAACATGTTAATGGTTGCAAATTATAGTGAAGAGAGGATAAAGTTGGCATTGGCAAGGATGATCATTATTGATGAATAACCTTTTAAATTTGTGGAGCATCAAGGCATTCAAGAATTTATGGAAATAGTTGAGCCTAGGTTTCCTATTCCCCATCGCACTACCATTGCAAGGGCTTGTATGAAGATTTATTTTAGTAAGGTGGATATTTTGAGAAGGGCTTTTGTTGGTCAACGAGTTTATGTGACAACAGATACTTGGACGTCCATACAAAACTTGAACTATATGGTAGTCACCGCACACTTCATTGATGGGAATTGGACTTACCAAAAGAAAATCTTGAACTTTTGCCCTATAGCTAATCACAAAAGGGACACCATAGGTAGAGCAGTTGAGTCATGTTTGTTGAAGTGGGGTATAGACTGGTTGTTTCCAATTACCATGGACAATACTAGTTCTAATGATGTGGCAATTGATTATGTGAAGAAGAAAACAAAAGAAATAGATAGTAGCATATTGGGTCGTGAGTTCATGCATATGCGTTGTTGTACGCATATCTTGAATTTGACAGTGCAAACTGGATTGAAGTCCATCCATGAATCAATTGCAAAGGTTCGGAATGCGATGCGATATGTGAGAGCATCTCCTGTAAGGTTTGAGAAGTTTTAAGAATGTGTTGAAAATGAGAAAATTAACGTCAAATGTTTGTTGTCCCTTAATGTGCCAACAAGGTGGAATTCAACTTATCTCATGTTAGATTGTGCTTTGAAATTTGTGAGAGCATTTGATAGGTTGGAAGAGGAGGATGGACATTATAGACTTTTTTTTTTTTGTGAAGTGGATGGAAAAGGAAAAAAGCCCATTGGTCCTCCTAACTATCTTGATTGGAAAAATGTCAAGACTTTTGTGAAATTTCTTGGCATATTTTTGAGGCGACACTTAGATTTTTTGGGTCCTTGTTTGTCACTTCTAATACATACTTCCATGAGCTAATTAGTATTAAAGATCAATTGCAATTGTTGTATAGAGTTGATGAGGATTCACTTTTGAGGAGTATGGTAGTAGAGATGAAAAAAAAATATGATAAGTATTGGGGAAGTATAAATAATATCAATTTGATGTTTTTTATTACTGTTGTTTTTGACCCAAGGTATAGATTGAAGTATGTCAAGTTTTGGTTTAGGAAGTGGTATAGAAAGGACAAGGGGGATGTGATGAGCTCTAAGGTTTAGAATGTATTGAAAATGTTGTATGTGGAGAGAGTGGGTCAAAATGGAGCTTCAAGTTCTAGTGGTAGTGGTAGTGGTGCTTCATTGTCTAAGGACTTTAGGTTAAGTGTTGGTAATGCTTCATTGTCTGATCGCATTAAAAGTTATAATAATGGGTTTAAGCAACACTTGCCGGATGAGGATAGTTTGGAAAGCAAATCTGAGTTTGATAGGTCTTTGTTGGAATCTTCTGAGGACCTTGATGTGGAAGATTTTGACATTTTGATGTGGTGGAAAATAAATTCTTCTAGATATCCAGTTCTTTCCCAAATTGCCCGTGAGGTGTTGGCTATTCTTGTCTCTACAGTTGCATCCGAGTTTGCTTTTAGTACTAACGGGGGAGAGGGGGCATGTTTTGGATTTGTTCTATAGTTCACTATCTTCTAATATAGTTGAAGCCCTTATTTGTATCCAAAATTGGTTAAAGGATACAAAGAAAAAAAGACCAATAAAGTTTCAGGAGTGCATGGATAATGTGGAGGATATGGATGGTTTTGAGATTGACACTGGTAAATATATATATATATATATGTGTGTGTGTTCATTTTGTTTGTTGTATGTATCAATTGTTTATTTATTTGCTCAATACTTAAGAATCATTTTGTTTTGAATGAGATTGTAGAAATTGCATCGGTTTGCCCAATGCCTATGAAGGAGGATCCAAGCACCGTTGTGTTGGATGATGATGAGTGATGTGCTGCTCTTTACTTAGAGTTAGTTAGTAGTTAGTATTATGTAAGTATACTTGCTATTATCATTTGTTTGTACTAATTATAAATTGAAAGTTCACTAGGTGTATGAAACACTAGTGAATGTTTAGACCTCCAATTTAAAAATAAAAATAAATAAATAACAACAACACAAGTTTATGCTCAAACAATATATGTGCAGAATGATAAGTACAAGCAATATCCAAATAAACAAACTACTCTAAACCATAATTAATCATAACATAGCAACAATTAAAGGTAAAGAGAAAGGGTTAGAGAGATACAAATACAAAGATAACACCGGCATGTGTTATCAAAGAGGAAACTGAAGGACTTGGTAAAAAACCTATTTGCCGCCCTTTAAGCGGTAAAATGATCCACTAAAGAACAAAGTTTGGATACACGAATAGCAATAGACTCTCCAAGCCTAATATATCTAATACACCTAAGACTTCCAAGCTTCTTGCTCCAACAATGTTAAGCCTAACCATGTCTTCTTTAGCTCTTCGGATCCTGCAATAAGCTCATTGCATCAACCAAATGAATTAGTCATCTCTGAATTGCTTCTCAAGTACCAAATAACCTCCTTACATATATGGGTATAGTGAGATAAGGATTTGGATAATGAACCTCTCAAGGGTATGTTAATGGAGAGGGTGCGAATAGAAGAATTTGAGAATCAAAGATATAAGATTGTGGATGAGTCAATCTTGTTGTTCTCTAGGGTTTCTCTCTCAAAATGCTCTCTAGAACCTCTCTACATTTCGTGGGTATAAGAGGTATAAGAGTATTTATAGTAGGGTACGTGAGGAATGTGAAAAGACATTTTTTTGCAAAATAGGGTGTTCTGGCGACTCACTCGCGACTGAGATGAGTTGCGAGTTTGAGTCACAAAATAACTGACTGGCCAGATTGTCCTTTTTGTCTTGTATGTTTCCAACTGTCGTGACTCTTTAGCTTCTTATATGCTTTACACGTGTGGTATTTTGGCGAGTCAACAATCGCGAGTCACTCGTGAGATCCAGTCGCAAGAATCCTCTTGAATGCACACACACACTTGAATTCTTCACACTCTCTCATACACAACCCTTACATGATTCTCACCTAAATACAAGGTATCTAATTACTGAAATATAAGCAAATTTGGCACAGAATAAAGCCAACACATGGTTGAATAAATTTAACCTTACATAAATATTTTATTGTTATTAACACGTGTTTATTTTGTTTTGTTTAGTATTTTGTAGGAGCTCTAGAATGATGCATAGTGCACAGACTTATTGGACAAATGACTTACAAGAATTAACATTCTTTTACTTATATTCTAATTATATTTGTACGTGTTATTGGTAGTGGACTTTTCACTAATGGTAGTTATTTAAGTACTTATGGGTGGGATTATCATTGGGGATACAAGCAATTAACATTCTTTTTCCTGAATGCTAATTTAATTTGTATATCTTTCTTTTGGCATTTGTGGACAGTGACAAATGGTTTTGTAATACGTTATTAAGTAGATACATTAATGCTTATTGTTATTGACATTGACACACACAGTGACATTAATGATATTATATGCTACATGATAGTGTTTTGGGAGTTGAACTCTTATTGAGGCAATTTCAAAACATTTTTGCATGGTGAATGAAATGAAAAAAATTTGGACAGTTTGTCATGTGCGAAACTATGAAATTTGGACAGTTTGCTATGTAAAAAATTTGCACAAATTGTTTATGTGTGAATGAAATGATGAAATTTGGATTATTATTGTTTATGTGTGAACAGATTTGAACAGATTTTTGAATAGATTAAACAGGTTTTTGAATAGATTTTATATGTGAACAGGTTGAACAGAATTTTTTTATGAAGTTCTTGTGAAATTTGAACAAGTTTTGTTGCTATTTTTAAGCGGATTGAACAGATTTTTTGTGAATAGTTTGAACAGATTTTTTTATGAAGTTTCTATGAAATTTGAACAGATTTTGTTGCTATTTTTTGAACAAATTTTGTTGCATTTTTTAACAGATTGAATAGATTTTGTGTAAACAAGTTGAACAGATTTTTTTTATGAAGTTTTTGTGAAATTTGAACAGATTTTGTGTAAACAAGTTGAACAGATTTTTTTATGAAGTTTCTGTGAAATTTGAATAGATTTTGCTGTTGTTTTTTGATGAGATTTAATAGATTTTATGTGTGAATACTGAATAGGTTGAACATTTTTTTTTAAAACAAATAGAATTTTTAATGTTTTAAACTGACTAAACCGATTAAATCGAGCCGATTGAACCGCACTGCTATAGGTCAGAAAACCAACCCTAATCTGTATGCATTGGTTTTAATTATGAGAAAACCAATCTCTATCGGTTTAGTAACAAATTTGAGAAAAAACTGAGCCGACCAAACCGCGCACACCCCAGCTTGGGAGATATTTACATAAGATATGGTCTCTTTACATAAAACAAATAGGATTGATTCGTTTAAAATATTAATTATCAACATCAATTGGTGACAGGGAATACCAATTTAAGGTTTTTCAACAAGTGACCAGGAAGGATAGAGGACTACCGTATACACCAAAGTGGACTGCCAGTGCTGCTACTACCCTCCGCAATGTTTCCGTATAATTGGAATCCTGTGCTTAAGGACAACCCTCCAGAGTAGTACCTAATTCCTGATTTAAAGATGACAAGAAAATTCCCTTATAATGGTCATGGATTTTGTGTGTGTGTGTGTGTGTCTGTGGAATATATAGCATGGTTTTAAACTTTGATGCTGGAATCTGGTTCTTCTCTTTCGTAGCTGCTAAGAATGGAAGCTTGTTAAAGTAGAGGACGAGGTTCTCTCTTCAAGCATTGCTTTAACTAACCAGAAAAGAAAATGTCCAATCGCTGCACAGCTATATGCTTCCGAATGTGGAATTATATTGCGGGAATACACAATTTTCCATGCTACGCTGTGTTCAATTTTTCTCCATTTGGTGATTTTAGAAGATTGGAACAACTTGTGGATGAATGAGAAAAAGAGCATGAGTTTTTGTAGCATCATTTGTAAGGTAAAGGAATCTGGAATTATATAGGAAATGACATAATATTTGGCAATATTATTATGGTAAGTGACAACATTATGGTTCTCAGGGAACAAAAAAAAAAGCTCCCTCGTTTACCCCGATTGATTTTTCAAGGTTACACTCTACCTCTGTATATCTTGGACTATCTGTGTTTGTTTTGGGTGTAAATGATTTCTGGAAAATATTTTACACCCGAGTCCATGTTTTGCACCACCTGAAAATAAAGTCAAACTGAAAATATTTTTAGTTTGACCGAAAATATTCCTTGCCAACCAATAAAATCATTTTCGTTCCCATTTTACCTTCAAATCATTTCCGGAATTATTTACTCCTCACACACTCCTCTCACACAGGCACCAACCTAATTTCAGCTTCAGCCCACACACCAATCTCTACTCCACACACAATCCGACGCCAAGCTCCAGCCACCCAACCAAGCCAAGCCCGCCAAGCTCCGGCGAGATTTGCTCTAAGATCGCACCCCAGGATCGCATCAAGATCGCACCAATCTCTCTCTTTCCCGATCTGGTACTGCCATCCTCCATTGATATTGATCTATCTCTCACTCTCTCTTCCTTCTTCTCTCAATTTGACCGGATTTGATGAATTTTTTTTTGGTTGGGTTTTGTTTCTTTTATGTTTATTTACTGAGAAATGATATTATATATTTGTTTGGAAGCTGAAAAAATGTGAGGAACAAGTAGAAAATGTGTTTTCTATATTATTTTCAAAAATACAACCAAACACCAGAAAATATTTTTCAAAGCATTTTTTGAAATGCAACCAAACACTTGAAAATATTTTACACCCCGAAAATATTTTACATTGAAACAAACGCAGCCTAAAATTGCAATGTCATATTTTCCATTCAGATTGACAAAAAATGATTAATAAAATGACAAAAATATCCATCTTCTCTTTCAAAGATACATATGACACTAGTCCTATTTTTTGTGGGGGGTTATTTTCCATTAAGTTGGATGGAAAGCATGACTTTATAAACTCGTTGTAGTCTTAATCAGAGGGAATTATCATGTCATTTACCGTACTTTAAAGTATAGTCCAGACAAGACCATTGACAACAATCTGGCTCTACCATTACATAGTTGCTTCAGCAACTTAGCATACTATCTTTTGTGTAGCACATAAATCCAATGCAACTGCCAATAAGCCTTGGTTCAAACAACACTTCCTCCTCTTATTTGGGTAGAGGGTTGAGAGAACCCAATAAAGGTGTGTATAACTTACTCATGAGAGAGAGAGAGAGAGAGAGAGAGAGACCAATGCACCTTCAAAAGGTTAAAGGCACCAAAACAAAAACATAAAAGAAGAGAGACAGGCTTAAAAGCGACATGCATACGGTATGGGTTGCCTTGTCTTTATGTTTTCAATTCCTTCTCTTTTAGAATGGGAAAAAGGTACAACTTGGACGTTGACTACGCATGGTTCCAAATGCCAACTTGACCAAATTACTCTCAATGATTCTGATTTATTAACAAATCATTAAAAATGACAACCGAACCTCATGGAGTTGTAATCCTGAAGCAATGAAATTCTCCCCATTGTAGTGGCAGCACCATGGGTAAAGATAATCAGGATGTATGACAATGTAAAACTAAAGACGTGAAAAACTCAAGAAGAATGATGAATGCATGACAATCAGTTAACATAGAGGTGTTGCATATACAAATAAAAGTGTCAGTATGAGTAGTTAAGTCTCACATCGAATGGAAGTCACAAGTGATTAATATAATGTAATTGACCAGTACCTAAACTTTTAGGTAAGGTGGTAACATGTCTCACTAGAAACTTTTTTTTATGCCATACAGATGAGGAAAAATAATGTAAACTAAACTATGTGGTGAAACATTAAGATTTGTTGTTGTGAATAGCAAACAGGATACACTGGCTGGATCTCACTATCAAAAGTGCTTGGGAGGCGCCTCAGAGATTGTTGGTTCTTTGCTCCTCTCTCTGCCACTTTAGCAGCAACCATGATTGACCAAGTTGTCCACAGGGAATGTGCCTTGAAGTGAACAGCATCTATGGGGGAACTATTTTTATTTGGCTAGTACTTCTACTCTTCAAAGTCAGTGTTCAGTATAAAGCTGGGAAATGCCAGAGTTATGTCCCTGGAAAAAGGGAACCACTTATGAAGAATTAGAATAACTATATAGTTTGAGTAGTAAAGCAATTTCAAATGGATAGTTCATCTTGTTAGTGAATATTTCCACCCCCGGTGAATTTCTTATTTTATTCTTAAATAGTCAAACTGCTAGATACAGTAAGGTTCAGGGCCCGAGGCCATATAGATTCAATATACTAGGATCTACTTGTAGTGCAAGCAAAGTAATCTTAATTCTACTTGTAGTGCAAGTAAAGTAACCCCACGGTTAGTATATGGTTAGCCTAGGATTAGTCTCGATATGTATACCCCAATCAATTCATTGTAACACACAATTTAAGACAATATAGACGTCGTTGGGGTTAGGACAAGAGGCTGAACCACTTTAATCTCTATGTACTTCTACTCTCTCTCTCCTAACATAACTTCTAATACAAACCATCTCAAGATTCTTGTTTCAATGTATGGTTAGTGATATAGAGTAGTAACTAGCTAGAGTTTAAATCCAAAATGATATTATGACCAAGCATTATAAAAAATGAACTGAACAACAGATGATGCATGGATACAACAGGACCTACTTTAAATATGGAAGAGTCATGTTCTTTATCAGAGCTGGATTCTTTTCTACCAATTCCTTCCACTCTTCTTGATCAATTTTCCCATCTCCTTTTGAATCAGCCTCCATCATTGTCTAAACAAATAGACAAATTTGACAACCAATGGAAATTTAGATATAGACATTGAGTGAAAATACAGCAAATATGAAGTGTAGCATGTGCAACACCTTATTGACAATTGATTCCACTTCTTCATCAGAAAGCGTCAATTCAGATTCAGTCAGAATAGCCAACACCATCTCCTTCAACTTCAAGAGTAGCAATAGTGTAGTTCATGAGATAGAGGACGCAACAATTGAGTGATTAAAGAAAACTTGTAGAGTGTGTTAGGAAGTTCAACGATAGTAAAATGTTTGGAACAAGATTTATATGCTGCTATACTTACACAAGAGACTATATACCACATCTGACAAAAACCATATGATAAGGAAAATTATAGTAACCGTAACACTGTATGCAACTATGCAAGAACAAAGCTATGACAGACAGTAGTTGTTAACATGACTTACACTTCTTCCGCAATTCCATAAATGAAATTTCCAAATAAAATCAGCTTTCTCCAAAGCTTTGTAGAAGTTCATAGTGATATTTTTTTGCAAAAATTTCCTTTTTACAACAATGAGAACTGCTCAGTCCAATAATCAGGCTTGCAATAATTGTGAAGGAAAATAACAAACCAGATATCTAATTGGAATCCTCTAATATCTTATTTAGTCTTGTAATGTGATTTCTTTAATTTTTATTTTTATCTTTTATCTTTGAAGGAAATTATAGATATGTCACTTTGAAGACCATCCTGAAACAAAACATATTTGATGTGATTATTCTTTTGGTCCCCAAGTGATGGTAAACTACCAATAAAATTTTCCATTGGCAGCTATCCAAGGTTAGAACTGAGACTAGTTTAAGCCTTACAGGATATGGTTTAAAAAATAACATATACAATAGGTTACAATTAAATTCTTGATATCAGATTAACTAGATATTAAATTGGGGGGAATTCCCGCACCCAGCTGGCCTTCTACTGGATAGGGTTCAATTTGAAGTATTTGTGCTATATGAAAAAACGTAAAGAGATTTTGCATATGGTCATGTGAGTGTTAAAGCCACATAAATATTAGCAACAGTTGGGCAATTATTGTTGCCATTAATTGGATTTTGTGACATTTTTAAAGACACAACGAGGATAAAAAGAAAAGTTGTAACTCACCTCCTCATGCTCAATGTAGCCAGTCTGTCGCAAATCATACAATCTAAATGCAACTGCAAAAGAATCCTTTCCCAGCTTAGTAATCATAAAAGATCTTGGATAGATAAAGGGAAAGTTGCATATTTCAACATAAAATTTATATCTTCACTGGAACAAGAAACATACATCAAGATGAAAAATGAGGAGGAAATGATTTATTGTTGTGGCAAATTGTCATACATGTAATTTTGTCTTCTTTAGGTGCATTTGGGTGGAAGATGCTTAAAGACCGAACAAATTCTTCAAATTCAATAACCCCATTATGCTTGACATCAAACAGATCAAATACCTGCAATATGTTTTAGTGTATGCATGCATATAACTCAATATCAGCTGGCTGAAATTTGTTATGTACAAAGTAAGACAGTTGACAATCAGATGGACTACGGACAACAAGCTACAATGGATAATAAAGTTTTTTATCATTTGTTTTACAATGAAAACATTTTTAGATCCATTTGTTATTCTAAATTCACTTTGAATTCCAGGAAATTGACAAGTTGGATTTCTTTGATAAACAGACACAACCTTTCACTTTACCCAATCGAGTATACATTTAAAAGAAAAATTATAAGTAATAAATAATTGACATGAGAAGAAACTCAAGTATACAAGGTGACAAGAGACAACGATAGTAGAAAAAGGAAACAAAGAGTACAGTGCAACGCAGAAAATACAGACCCTGTCTGCAAAAAGATTCTGCTTATGGCTGTTTCTAAGAAGTGCAAGATGGAATTCCTCCTGTCCATAGAATTTGAATAAATTAGCACAGGTGCACCAACAATTTCAAGTTCCAATCAAAGTGTTAAAAAGTCTATGTTAACCTTCAACCATATTGATCAGAGATTTCAGAAAGTGGACCAAGCTGCCACCACTAACTCATGAAAAGAGACAAATCAGAAGCTACATAATAAAACATTGCATATACCTTGTGAATAAGACTATCATCATATATGCAATTGCTTAGTTTCTTGAATAGATCATACAAGGCCTTGATTTCATTGACTGTAACTGTCAAAAATTTAAAAATTCATAAGATTGTTTCAAATGGCAAATCAAACACACAGTTTTGACAATTTCTTTGTTTATCTTCAGCTTTTTGTGGCAACTGTGGCTGCCTCCGTCTCTCCAGTAATTGTGCAAAAGGTTTTTAGGTTTTAGTGAATGAGCATTACAAATAGCCTCTTTGAAGAAAATTTGTTCTGCCCTAACAGCTCTCAGCATTGCCTCTACAAGTTCCTTATAAAGAAAACAAGATTTTTCTTATGCCTTTAGGGGCAGTCCCCAACCCCACCCCTTTATGCCTACTAACAGAACTTTGATCTTAGCAAATAAAGTGGAAAATGAGCTAAACAACAATGCTTGCAGCAACTAACACCAGGGCTATACCCATGCAAGGGCAATTTCGAAGATAAAGGAGAGAAACACCCTGGCATGTGCAGCATGGTTCATTAAGCAGTAGACCTATAATCAACTTACTGGCAGACTTGTATTAGGTAAAAAATAAAGGCATGAACAAACTTGATGTTCTTACTAACAATCTGGTTCAATCTACTTTAGAGGCATGAGGAAGTTTTTCTCTACTTGAATTGTGGGTGCAATACAGGCAACGCCATGTTGATAATGGCATGAGTATAGCTTGAGGAGAAATATCCATAAGCACAATGCTAGTGTACATTGAGACAATAGCCAGTTGGTTAGATTCGCACACTTCCATGGACCATAGTTATATCCCACACAAATAAGTACTCAAGAAGCCATTGCGAAGGAATGGCAGGGCATGAGGTTGAGAAAGTAAACTAATGCAAAAAGCCAAAAACCTATCAAGTGAGCTAAGTACTTAAAAAAATCAAGTGAGCTAAGCTTTTAGCTAGCACTTACATAGTTACATGGACCAACAATTATCAAGTAAACTAGCATTGATTCAAAATGCATGAACTGATTGGCCGATGCAATGTGGGGCATTGCATGGCATATGTGGCTGTCCTAGCCTGGCAGGTTAACTAACTAATAAAAGGAGACGTATCCTACAGGCAGCTGAGAATAACTACCAAGACACTTGACAGCATAGCAAATGAAAAGCCAGTTGAAAAATCTTTTCCTAGATAGGCTAGAATATAGACTTCCTTACTCTGAATAAATATGCTTTCTGTTTCGGTTTCATATTTCCACTTGTTTGTGTAGCTGAGAGCAAGTAGAGAACTTAAGGCCACAAAGAAGAAAAACTGAAGCAGGGCCTAATTAGGATATATAAAAGAAATAAATTTGATAACTTAAAGGTGTCTGTCCTTGATCTGATTATTTCATTTGTAAGTCAAAATTGATCAAGTCAGCTCAAATTTTCTACTTACAAGATGTTTCAGAAGCAAGAATGATAGCCTCTTGATACCGAGGTTTTTGCTTATTCTTCTTCAAGCTGAGGCAGCTCAAAAAAGCACGCATGATGCAAATACCGAGCTGATGCTTTGTAATATAGAACTGCAACATCCAAAGAAAAAAAAAATCTTGAATATAAGAGATAAGCTTACAAACATTCATGTCTCATTTTAATAGATTTACATTTTTGGCTGGAGTTCTCTTTGACGGAAAGACAATTTAAATCCTTGTTACATATAATATTGTTCTATTCTTTTTTACATATATTCTTTTTAAATCCTTGTTACATATATACTTTTCCTCCCAAAATTTGGTGTAGGTTTGATTTTGGTCCTTTAAACTTAAAAACTTCAGATTTGCTATCTGAAATTTTAGAAATAGAACAATTTGCTCCCTTAATCTATTTTTTTGTTTCAGTGACTAATGGTATGCAAAGGCATCCCATTTTAAGAGAATTAATTGAATTAACCATATTTGTAGGGGACCAAATTCGAACCAACCTCATATTTAAGGGACCAAATCGAACTAGTTTCATAGACAGAGAGACGGAATTTTTTCCTTTTTGAAATTTCAAGAATCAAATCCGAGTTTTTTAAATTAAAGGACCAAAATTGAACTTATCCCAAATTTCAAGGATCAAAATCTAACTTTTATAAGGCATTCATCATGAATATGTTAGTGTGATAGTCATAGCAAGAAATGAGCAATTCGACCTCATAAAGTCAAAAATCATAAGCACCCAGTTGCCATACCGGGTTGAATCTCTCGAAACCAGCCAACTATAACATCAAAACTATAAAGCATGAGATATCTAACATAATTCAAAAGTGATACTGTAACTATTGGTGTAGGACCCAAGTTTAGCCAAAAAAAAAAAAGAAAAAAAAAATGTAAAACAGTGAAGTCAAACCAACACAAAGTAAATAAACACAACCGGCCTCTTCATGAAAATGAAATACCAAATCCTCTGATCCTTATTATCAAAACAAAAACAAAAACAAAAAAAAAAAAAAAAAAAAAAACAAAAAAAAAAACAAAAACAAGACTCAAATTGGACTTGATGAAAGAAATAAACTATATATGAATGTCTATCTCAAGCAAACCAAAAAAAAAAAAAAAACTATATATGAATGTAAAACAGTATGCTAAACTTGAGGATGGAAGAATGGAGAGAACTAGTTAGATAGTTTTTATTGATGAGGGCAATAAAAACTGACCTGTGTAGTCCTCAATAGCTAGCTGTTCTCTTGCCCAGTTTCACAGCTTTTCAATCTGCAGGACTTGTTTGTTGCACTTCTTCTTCTTCTTCTTTCTGCATGTATCTGCTATAATATAAACTTGTATATTTTAACTTTAAAGTCCATAATGTCACTTATATTATATTTAGTTAGGTTCGACCTAAACTCAACCTATCTTAATAATACGTTGAAAAGTAGTATTTCAGGCATTCAAAAGTCCAAGCCAGCTCCTATAGGCTCAAGACCGTTTACTATCACTGTGATTCGTGGAGCCAACTTTTAGAGAGGTTACAGTGCTACACAATATTTTCATAACACTTTTACAATCAATCAAGAGTTATAAATTGTTATTGATTCTAATAAATATTTACTGATATTACTTTTTTTCCTACTAATTACAACCTATAATAATGTATTAATTATAATTTGTTGTGAAAATATTACCAACATAGCATTTTTCAAATTTTCATGTGCCGACAATTTAAATATCGGCCACTTTTTAGAGAAAGCACGAGAGATGGAAGGAAGACTCACGTTTGGTTTGAGAATATTCCTGATGCTACGAATTCTGCAGTGATTTTTTTATTTGAGTTAATGAAATTTATTCATCTATTTCTCCAACCACCCTCCCCCCCCACCAAAACCCCATTAAAACTATAGTTTTCTCGTGATAAATTAAACCCTTTATTTTTAAATGAGAAATGCATCACTTTTAACCTCGTACTTTCGTTATTGTGCCAAACAGAACCCCACCCATGGTCTCAATTGTTTTATAATTTTTAAGTGTTTGGCACAATAACAAAAATTGCGGGATTTGAAATGGTTCATTTGACAATATGGAGTTTAATTTGTTACAAGAATAAATTAAAGGATTTTTTTGACTTTTCCTGAATTTTTTTGTGACATATACCAATTAAATAGTCATTACATAAATTTTTATTTTATTTTTTTATATACAAGATAGAATTCTACTCTAGTATAATCTAAGTGTATATATGTGTGAAACTTCTTCCTAGAGACTTGAACCCCGACCTATACCTTCCCAACCCACAAGCACTTATACTTGTGGAGTGACCATCGCGCAAAGGATAGGTGGTAGTTATTACATAAAGTTTTAATAATAGAAAAAAATTATATTTTGAACCTTATATTTTAGAGGTGTAATAATGTTGTGTATTTTAGTTTAATATGAGTTGAAGGCTTTTTTTTTTTTTTTTTAAGAAACTGTTGAAGTTTTAGTTTGAAATTTTATAATGCTCCTTTTTTTGTTTTTCCCCGATGTCTCGAAGCCATTGCCTAATTATTTTGTGCCCATTACTTACTTTTATTTTCTTAAATTTATACATGGTCCAAGTCCACTTAAGTTTTCAAGGAAAATTTTGAGGGAGAAAAGTTTTGAGGGTAAGGAGTAAGGCCGATTTGAGCTTACCCATAATTCCAAGAAGCAAATTTTGCCAAGTGGGCTAACTTTGGCAAAAGTCCATTGATGCATGAGTAAGTTTATGTGTAGGAGAAATTATTAGGTCCACTAGCAATCCGCCTAGTGGTAGACATAATAATTTCTTCATGTGTAAGCCATCGTAACACTTAAGTAATTTGCTATAAGGAAAAACTTAGATATAGTACTTAGGTGTTATTCTTTAGATTCTCCCATTAATATTTTGTTGTGTGGATTTTTTTTCATGAGATGGAAGTGTATTTTTTAGTTAAGTAGTCACATGGATGAATCTTAATAGAAGAATCTAAGGAACAACATCTAAATCAATGTACCTAAGTTTTGTCATTTGTTATATATTACTAGTCAAGGCAGCACATGCATGGCACATGCTAGCCATGGAAAAAAAAAGTAGTAATTAAGATCAATTTTAGACTTTATTTGTATCATAAAATAAAAATATAAATCATTTGATTTTTAAAATACATAGAGATTTACATTAATAAAAAGAGATATTAATTTTAAGAATTTTGATAGTTATGTTATAAAAAGTTAATCTCAATTGTATAAGACCATGACAGATCCCAGTCTAATATTTTATTATTTTATTTTGACCTATAACTTACACCTCAATAGTTGTGAATATATTGTAATAACAACAAAATATCACAACATTTTTAGTTGTGCTAGATCTTGGTATAATATTTTATTATTTTATTTTATTTTATTTTGACTCATAAGGAATTGACACATGCGTTACAACATTTTCAAAATATTTCTATGTATACATTGTACTTAATTACAATGTAAATTTATATTGTAGACAAAAAAATTGGCAAATTTCGTACACATTTACAAACTTTGTACAATATTTAAAAATTTTTGTGCAAACGTGTATAATATTAACCACTTTTGTGTATTTACAATGTAAACTTGCATTGCAAGTACAAAGTAAACATATAAGGATCTTTAAAAAAAAAAAAAAAAAAACAAAGCTCAAACTAACTAGCATACTTCAAGGGGGAAAAAAAGAAAAGAAAAAAGAAAAGAGAAAGTGCCCCTCACTAATTGACTAAACCAAAAAAATACTATTCATGAGCCTTTGACTCTTTTTACATAGTTAATAGATATGTCAGCTTACATAAATATTTAAAAGAAAAAAAAAAACCCATAACTGGGAAAAAAAAAAAACTTTAGACACTGTATAAATTAATGTTAAAATGCTGTGGACTTAACATTTTTTTATTTGATGTGTAAGAAACTGAGATCTCAACAATTATGAAAACATTGTGATAACAATAAGAGTTGTAATATTTTCTCAAAACATTTTTTTTAGTTGTGGTTGGTCACAGTCTTATATTTTATTATTTTATTTCAACTTGTAAGAAATTGACACATCAATAATTGTGAAAATATTGTAAAATTTGTTATGTTAGTATAACAATATATAAACCAGCTTACATAAATATTTAAAAGAAAAAAAAAACACAAACAGATTACTGGAAAAAAGAAATACATTTTAGGCACTGTAGTTACCATGCCAGTTGAATAAACCAAAAGCACTACACAATAAGTGTTGTAACATTTTCTCAAAACATTTATTTTTAGTTGTGATTGGTCACAATCTCATATTTTATTATTTTGTTTTGACTTGTGAGAAATTGACACGTCAATAATTATGAAAATATTGTGAAATTTGTTGTGTTAGTATAACAATATATATACCAGCTTACATAAATATTAAATAAATAAAAAAACACAAACCGATTATTGAAAAAAAAAAAAAAAAGAAAAAAAAACAAACAAACAAACAAAAAAAAAAACTTTAGGCACTATAACTACTGTGCCAGTTGAATAAACCAAAAGCATTGCACAATAAATGCTGTAACATTTTTTCAAAATATTTATTTTTAGTTATGATTGGTCAGTCTCATATTTTATTATTTTATTTCGACTTGTAAGAAATTAACACGTCAATAATTGCGAAAATATTGTGAAATTTGTTGTGTTAGTATAATAATATATATACCAGCTTGCATAAATATTTAAAAGGAAAAAAAAAAACCGATTACTTAAAAGAAAAAAAAAATTGTAGTTATTGTTCAAAACTTGGGAAAAAAAAAGTGGCTCTCGAAACCAAAGCATTGTAGCTATAGTGATTTAGTGCATTCGTGCTTATATATATATATATATATATATATAGATTTATTTTCAGTTGTAGTTGGTCACAATTTCATATTTTATTATTTTATTTTGACTTATAAGAAATTGACACCTGTGAAAATATTATGAAATTTGTTATATTAGTATAACAATATAAATAAAAGGAAAAAAAAAAGTACAAACGGAAGATTGGAAAAAAAAATTTTGTTGCTACTATAGCTACAATGCCGTTTGGTACTGTAACTACTGTTCAAAACTTCAAAAAAAAAAAAAAAAAGACAAAGTGGCTCACCAAAATGGCACTGTAGATGAACAGTGCAAAAACATTGAATGAATAGTGCTAAAACATTAAAGCGGCAATGAAATTGACATTTTAATAATGGTAAAAATATTATGAAATTTATTGTATCAGTATAACAATATATATATAAAAGGGAAAAAAGGTACAAATGGAAGACTAAAAAAAAAAAATGTAGCTACTGTAGCTACAGTGCCACTTGGATCTATAGCTTGTTCAAAACTTAAAAAAAGAAAAAGAAAAAAAAGACAAAGTGGCTCACCAAGATGATACTGTAGATGAACAGTGCAAACTGTAGCAGCATTGCCGCTTTTCACATAACATTTATTTTCAGTTGTGGTTGGTCGCAATTTCATATTTTATATTTTATTTTGACTTATAAGAATTGACACTTCAATAATTATGAAAACATTATGTAATTTGTTGTGTCAGTACAACAATATATATATAAAAGAAAAAAAAATACAAACGGAAGACTGAAACCAAAGTACTATTGCCGCTACAGTATCTGCACAGAGCAAACACACTGAGGACGCAGTGCCAAAGCACTGTAGCGGTATAGCCGCTTTTTATTTATAGAGATATATCTCCAAAAGGCCTAAAATCACCTTAAGCCATGAACAAGCTTTTTGACCGCATTTAATGCTAACTGACGAGGTCCCTCCTAAATAGGCTCAGCAAAGCAAGTTTGGCTAACTGGATTATCCAAATTTAGTGGCAAACCAAATTGTTGCAATGTTTAAAAAATTTCACAGCTCAAATTTGCCATTCTTTCAAAAATCCAACAAATAAAACTTTTTTTTTGCTAGGTAAGTGAGGGCGATAGAACCTCCAAGCAAGAGATTACATAGGAACCCGGGTGCCACTTGGCTACGAGGTCATTGGCCAACAAATAAAACTTTTGAACATTACCTAGAGATGGATATTAGACGTACCTTTCATCTACTATCAAGCCTTGTCCCGAGCCAATCATTAATCGGATTTATATCTACCTCACTATTCACATTTATATTTCTAACTTAGGCCAAAACTTTTGATTATTAGAAGCAGCAAATTTTATAGGGTGATTTTGGGTGTGAGAGAGCACAATTAGTGCTCTCTCTATCTTTCATTAATTTTTTTTCCTCAATTATTTGCATCGTGAGAATAATTTTTTATCATTATAAAAGAATTATTACTACTTGATGCTTCTTTTGGTGAGCAAGAAACCTTTGAATTTTTAACAGTGCACCATTAGCCTATGAGAGTGTTTGGATTGCGTCTGCGTGCGTTTTGCCCTTTTTCTTTTTCTTTTTTTAAACCCACACTACACCGTTTGAAAGATTAGAATGAGTTTTGAGCTTTACTCCCCTCTTTTGCATTCAAGTCAAAAAGGCCCAAAAACCTGTTTGCATACCATAGTATTTAACGACCAAATTAGTTATAGAGATGATCATTTTAAAAATGAAATTAAATTTGGGGGAGGAAAAAAAAATTCAAACTTAAAATAAAAACAATTTCGAATTTTGAGGATAAAAAGGTATACTCTAGTCTAACTAGCAAGTAGCATAACAAACTAGTCTTTCACACGCTTATCCAGCCAACAAGTCCTCCATTTGCCCGACGGCAACAATGGAAAGCAAGTCCTCATTGTTGGTAGTTGTAATAAGTTATTTATTGTTGTTCCCATCAAACTTTTTTTACTTCTTTTATTGAGATGACCAAAGTTTATACATATTATTGTACTATTCACACCGATTCTTGGTGATGTATACGAGAATAAATAATTTTAGAAAAAAAAAAATAGTATTGTCTATCTTCTTATTAAAATAACAATAAATCATAACAGTCTTCGAGCTAAAAAATACAATTGAATAAATCTTAACAATCCATTAAATCTAATAGTTTAAACTCAAACGGTCAGAGTGTACTTAGAATAAAACTTATGTATAGTATTTTAGATGTTATTTCTTAGATTCTCTTTTTAAGATTCTGCCATGTGGCTACTTAACTTAAAAAATACACTTTGCCACATGGCAGAATCTTAAGAAAAGAATCTAAAAAACAGAATCTTTAGATGTTGTTTCTTAGATTCTCCTTTTAAGATTTTGTCATGTGGCTACTTAACTTAAAAAATACACTTTCATTCATGAGAAAAAGGCCACATGGCAGAATCTTAAGAGAGATACTGTACCTAAATCTTGCTCAATGTATCTATATTTGGTAACTTGAAATTAGTTATACCCTTTCCGTTTACTAAAAAAAAAAGAAGAAAGAAAATAATATCCTTTTCGTGATTCAAAAAATACATCTAATAAACCTTTAAGAGCATTTGCAATGGAAAATTGTATCATATCCTATTTTACCATCTCAAAAAACTATTTTATCAATTATATAATACTATTTTACAACACACCCAACATCCTAATTTTTATTTTCCTATTCTATTCATTAAAATAATATATATGACCCACTAAAATAATATAATATATTCTAATACAACTCTCCCTCTCTCTTCTCCCCTATCTCTCCTCCATTTTATCAATTAAAATATATTATAATTTTTACAATTGTGCTACAGTGCCATCCTATATTTAGGATGGTACTGTAGCACAATTGCAAAAAAAATTGCAATTATAACTTTTTACAAGTCCAGTTGCTAACACCTTTTTTGTGCATTGATTGTACTTTTTCCCCTACATTTCCTATTTGCAATTGCCGATGAGAATGCCCTAACCTTTTTAGGTCAATTATATTTTTAAGCTGGCAATTGTGTTACACACAATTAATACCGTAATATATATATATATATATATATATATATAGTATGCTACATGCACGTACAAATTATTAAAAGAAAAGTTTATCAAACGAAAAAAATATTTTGAAAAATATACGTTTTTTTATCACTAAAAACTATAAAATGGATATTTTTTATAGACTACAAAACACTTATTAAACGCTCTTTGAATCTTGTTCAAAATTTAAATTTAACTAAATTTTAGTACTCTTATAATTGGCACTTAACTTAATAACATACAAAGATCTATATTTTTTTCGTTACACTAGCATTATGCCCGTATGATGCACCGTTTAATTAAAATTCATATGTAAATAATTTTTTTATTAATTTACTTAAAAGTAGATAATAAAAATAAATGAATATTTTACTTTTAAATTATAAAATGAATGTATATTGTGTGAGACTTAAGGTATCATAATATATATATATATATATGTGTGTGTGTGTGTGTGTATAATTGAATGGAAGATGGTAGAAATACTTTTAAATAAAAAAAAAAAAATATATATATATATATATATATATATATATAAAATGATTTTTAATAATACATTGAACTTTAAGGCTCAATTAATCACATGGATTTAAATGGATAAACCTTGAATTTAATAATTAAAAACTATCGAAAGCAACAATTGAAATCATATTTAAGTGGAAACCTCAATTCAATCATTAAGAAAAATATAAATTGATAAATATTTAAATTTTGGAAGTAGAGAGACTCACATAAGAATTTAATTTTTGTCCTTGAAAGCATGAGAGAAAACACTGAAACTTGAAGTTTAAGTCTCGTGAGTATAAACTCATAAAACATATAATTTTATTAAAAAAAAAATAATAGCTAAATGAATTACAATTATACAATCCAAAGTAAAAAATCACGCTATTTGTTTGTGAATATGCATGAAAAAAGAACTGAATTCAACATTTTTTTTTTTTTTGTTATAATACACATTGCTATTTTATTTTTATTTTTTTAAAATTTTATATCATGATTAGATGGATTAGATAAAGAATTTGAAAAAATTAGGTTACACTATGTTGTTGCATTTTTTTTTTTAATACACATTGCTACCTTTTATTTTTAATATATATAAATGTTTTCTCTTACATGTAGTATAGTAATTAAATAAGGATTAGATGAATCATATGAAGAATTTGAATTGTAATTAAATTAAGATATTTATCAACTTAGAAATTATAGGAAAAGAAAAATTATATATATTTTTATAATACATGTTGCTATTTTTTTTTTTTATTAATAATACACGTTGCTACCTTTTTATTTTTTTATTCTTTTTTATACATAAATGTTTTCTTTTACGTGTAGTATAGTAATTGTAAGGACACATTTTGCTCCCAAAGCCCAAATGATGGGTTAATGGCCCAAATAGCCCAAAACAATGAATTTGTTAGAGAGTGGGCTTGAAGATAAACTTTTAATGAGCTAAGTTGACAGTGATCATAGTAGGTTAGTTGTCACTGGAAAGAATAAAATAAACAGTTTTATGTAAGAAAAGTTCTCCTCAGTCAAGTCCGAGGATGGTCTGTTCTTATATATTTCTCTTAGACTTATACTAAATTATAGTTCTTGAGTATACAATGATTTTTTCTTAGATTTTCTAATGATCCCCTTGTAATGGGGTTTTTCCCCTATATATTCTCCTTCCTTCTTTCATCTCAGCCCTCCATGTATAGATCAGATTGCTGGTTTTGATACTTATCATATTAGCACATTTCTAAAATCTTTGGGGGTAGTTGTAAGGTTGAAAGTTATTATTCAAGCATCACCTTCACATTAACGCGGCCTAGGGGTTAGATGTAGAGCATTCAATGCAGTGGTAGTAGTTTTCTTCTCAAATATTTCTCAACTCTTGTTTGTCTCATCCATCTCTAGCGTTTATCCTTTCAAGCACGATTGCTCATTACTCTGTTCTTGATGGATGGTCGGACCATTTGACCTCTACTTTGCTTTGTCGAAGAGGTGTTTCTCCTTGGATAACGTCCATAGCTCCTTATGACCAGACATCTTCCACGGCCCATTAATCTGTATGTCTTCATTAGTATTTACCTGTCCTTGGGCTATCTGACATCCTCGGGCATGGCCCACGGCCCAATACCTATATATAGGCCCTTCATCCCTACATTAATAAAATAAGAATTATATGGGTCAGATGAAAAATTTGAATTGTAATTAAATTAAAATATTTATAAACTTAGAAATTATAGGAAAAAAATTATATTTTTTTAAAAAAAATCTAAAAATCTAAATTTTTTTTTGCAATATGATGCAACCATTTGACACAACCACAGCTTCTAAGCCTGACTTTTATTATATAGTATATGATAAGATGTTTAGCTATTTAGGAGTATATTTTATATTAAACATAAACATTTTTATATTTTATTATAATTTTTAAAACATTATCTGTTAATATTTTTCTTTAACTTAGATTATTCATATATTAATGCCAATAATCAATATATAACATATATGCATGAATATATGTGTATTTTATTTTACATAGATAAAATTCAAATTAATTAAAATTAAAATTATATGACAATAAATAATTTTTTTTTGAGAAACTGACAATAAATAATTAGACAAAGTTTAGCTACAAAATCGATTGTAGCCTTGGGCTACAAACTCACTCAATATCTTTTTATTAGAGGTGAGTTTTGACAAATCTACCATTGGATTGCATCTTCTTCTTATATCCTCCATGTTTGCAAAATTTCAAAAAAATTAAATATCAATAGCTATGTCATCAATAGATTTTAAAATTGCAAGTTTTTGTAATTTACAATTATGTATAAAATATAAGATTATAGATTATATAGTAAATGATATCCGATTAACACAAAAATTGACATGCACATTAAGAGTGTAAAGAACATGTAATTCAACAGTTAGATTTTCAAAATATGCAGTAATATTTATTTTATTGAATGAGTTTGTAACTTAAAATTACAACCAATTTTGTAGCTAAACTTTATCCTAAATAATTTTGTTCGTTGTTTTGCTTGGCCAAAATTTGTAATATACTTGTACGCAAGTCTTCAATTTTCATTTTTATGCCAATACACACACACACACACACACACACACACACACACACACACACATATATATTGCATATTGTATATATTTCATTTCATCTAGTACATTACTAAACTATCAATATACACACAACGACACAACAATGCCAAGTTTAGTAATATAAGCTTGTAATCAAGTGAGAGATTAGCCAACGAGAGCTTGGCTGAGTGGGTAAAGTTCGGATGCTTCGTGCAACACACCTAGGTTCGAGTCCCGCTACCTGCAAGCTTTCGTTGGTGGGTAAACTTAGTGGTGAGGTGTACTCACAAAATGTGAGGTGACTCTCGCACAATGGTACAAAATGGGCCCCCGACTATGGGCTCCCTGACCGAGACCACTGGCTCCCCGCCCGGGGGTGTAATATGACCATAAAGACCCCCATTTTTTGCTTCTCAAAAAAAAAAAAAAAAGTGAGAGATGAAAGTGGATGAAGTATATAAAGTAATCTTTAATGTGCCCCCTTTGCCATTGAGTTAAAGGGCATTCATACCCATCACGAATGGGTAGCCATTTATAAACTTTGGTTAAGAGAATCTAGATTCGGGTTGGGGTTTCCCCACAAGTCAACAAAATGACATAAAGAATTATGACTTATGCACTCTTGGTCAAGTTGAAGTAGCTGGAATTTTGTGGGCTTTAAACTTGGCTAGGTCTAAAAATTGGTGCAATGTTATAGTAGAAGGAGATGCAAAAGAATGTTTTTATGCCCTGTTTAAAGAAGAAGATCTAACTCTCTGGTCTATTTCTATTGTTATTAGTAATGTTTTTTATTTAATTGTCTTTTGTCAGCCATGAGTTTTGTTGGATTAAAAGATTTCTAAACTCAACAACTCATTATGTTGTTAAACTTTTTGTTACTCTTAAAGTCTCTTGTAATTGTAGTTTTAAAAGCATGCATGTGTAGGGGTGGCAATTCATGTTTGAGTGTTGGGTTTGTGTGGTGTCGACTCATAAGTATTCGATTATATATGGGTCAACCCTAATCCGACATGTTTATTAGACGGGTCAAAATTCCTCAACCCTAACACAACCAATTTATTAAACGGATTAATCGTGTCAACTTGTTTATCAAAATGAAAAAAGAAAGAAAGAAAAATTAGTATTAACCAAATTGATATGAATTATGAAAACAAAACAAATAAATATTTTTAATATAAAATTTAGAACTAACGAGTAACTGTATCACAAATAATCATTCAAAATTAAAATATATCTCAATATCACAAATAATCAATTATAATATGTTAAAGAAAATAAACCACAACAACTAATAAGTTTATATGCCAAGGGTTTGAAGGGTATATTGGTAAAATGTCATTTAATTAAACGAGTCAGACAGGTTAAACAAGTTTCATGTGATGTATACTAGCCCAACCCGTTTTATTAAACGGGCCAGTCGTGTTAACCTAAATATGACACAAACCTATTAAATCTTAACCCATAACCTACTAATTTCATATCGTATCAGGTTCGCAGGTCATGTCTAATTTTTTCACCTATATGCATGTGCAATTGATGTACTGCTTCTTTTTTTTTTTTTTTTTTGAAACCATGTACTGCCTTTTGATTCTTAATAAAATTTTGGTTTTTTTAAAGAAAAAAAAAAGAAAAAACAAACATAACGACACATGTTGGGTTTATAAGTCTGTAGCTCGTTTAAGGTTGGGCTGCAAGCTGAGTGTGTAACTACATGCTATGGGCCGGGCTTAACCCAATCTCTCATGAATACGTTTCTAAATTCCTATTAAAAAAACGTTTCGCATAAACGAAAAGCCTAAGCTCGAAACCTTGGTCGTAGAATTAGAAATTTTTATTTATATATATGTATTCTCTAACTTCTTCTTCATCGTCTTCATCAAAAGAAACACAAACAAATGGTTCTTTCTCTCAGTCCCAGGTATAAAAAACACACTCCCATTTTTATTACCTATATACCCTCAACTTTTTGCTTATTCCCCATTTGACTCTCTCAAATTTTTTTTCCTTTTTCCAAGCATCAAGAGCTTGATCTTCAAATTCCATGAAAATCTGGCTTTTCCCATCACCAATTTTCAATTTTTTTTTCCTGGGTTCATTTTTTTTTTTCAACTACTTTCACTTATGAGTAGCTTACCATCTTTTATTTATTTATTACTTTTTTATTAGAATTTGATTTGGGTTGGCAAGTTGTGTTGGGTTTGAAAATGGAGGTGGAATTTGTTACAAGTGGCATTGCAGAGGAAGAGTTCTTTGAAGTTGATGATAATAGCAATAATATTGTAAGCCCATGTTGTTTTGCCTTATTATTTAAGTCACAATTCATGAAATAGCTAAAATTTCTGTTTCTGTTGCATTGAATTTTGTGTTATCTATTTTTTTGATTCGGTTATACTTGGGCATTTGGGTGGGTGGTGAGTGTCTAGTAACAAATCTCTAGTTGTCAAATCTTTTCAATTTAGGGGAACAAAGATCACTAAAGAAGAAATAGACATATGGGTCTTTTTTTCTTTAACAAGTAATAGATTTCTTTTTTTTGATAAGTAATAGAGAATTATATTCAAGAGGCTACCTTATGCAAACAACATAAGGCAAAACAAATAGTACAGAGAAGAAACAAACAAGGAAAACAACAAAACAAACAACGCTCAACAAAAACTAAGAACAAAGAAGGGAATTAAGGAACATAGGGAGAGAATCACTAGAGGTGAGTCCCCAGGCCCTAGACCAATCAAAAAGGGAGCCAGTAAAAAAAGCGAGCAGCTGGTCATCGGATTTGTCCAAGTCCTCAAAAGTGCGCCAGTTTCGTTCCCTCCAAATACACCACATAAGGCACGGAGGAACTAAATTCCAAATACTAGAAGAGTGTTTTCCCAACCAGTTCCTCCAACCAAAAAGCATATCTGCAACCGAGCTTGGCAAAACCCAATTGATCCCAAAAGATCTGAAAACCCAACTCCACAGTTGATAAGCTTTGTCGCAATGGAGAAGTAAATGATTTACCGTCTCCCCACTACAACGACACATAATGCACCAGTCAACAAAATCAAAGCCTCTACCCTGCAAATTATCCCCAGTAAGAATCTTCTCCCAAGCAGCACTCCAAACAAAGAAAGAAACGCGCGGGGGAGCCTTAACCTTCCAAACTCCTTTCCAAGGAAAGATTATAGGTGAGGGACAACGAAGCTTATTATAGAAAGAGCGAGTGTTAAAATTCCCCTTCTTTGACAACTTCCACCTCATACGGTCTCTGTGCTCAGATTGAGGTAAATTTGAACCTAAGGTACGGAGGAAATCCTCCACCTCTCCCGACTCCCAATCATTTGGTTCCCTGAGTAAACGAACATTCCAACTTCTCTGAGCCCTAGTCCCCAACCTTTCAAGAGACGAGGCCACAGATGCCTCTCTATTATAAGCAATCCCATACACCATCGGGAAGGATAGATGGAGTGGTAGCTCCCCACACCACCGATCCGTCCAGAATTTCACTCTATCTCCCATCCCTACCTCAAAGTGAAAGCATTTACAAAACACCTTCCAGCCTTTTCGGATGCTTCTCCATAAACCGCACCCGTGGACACCCCTACCCAACTTGGAAGACCAACCCCCCCACTCTTCCCCAAACTTTAAAGCTACAACCCTCCTCCAAAGACGAGTCTCCTCCACCCCAAACCGCCATAACCATTTTCCTAATAAGGCTTTATTGAAAGTCGTAATTTTCCTTACTCCCAATCCCCCATTCGCCTTTGGAGCACACACCTTATCCCACCCCACCAAATGTGCCTTCGAATCCCCCCACAAGAAGTCTCTTTGCATCTTCTCGATCTTCTTAGCCACATGAGAAGGGATGGTAAAAAGAGATAAATAATAAGTAGGGAGGCTAGCTAACGTGCTCTTAAGCAAAGTCAATCTTCCACCTTTAGACAAGTACAGCTTCTTCCACCCAGCCAACTTTCGCTTGATTTTTTCCAAGATAGGATTCCATATAGAGGGGGACTTGTGGGAAGCCCCCAACGGCATACCGAGATATGTCATAGGCAAAGCCCCAATCCTACAGCCTAGAATCTCTGCCAAGGCATGCAAATTATTAACCTCCCCTACTGGAACCATCTCGCTCTTCGAAACATTAACCTTCAATCCTGTCACAGCCTGAAAACATAGGAGAAGCATACGAACATGCAGAAGTTTGAGCCTGAGGTGCATAAGCTAACCTAGGTACAGTGGAAGTTCCAAGTAGTTTTAGGACACTAACAAGTTTGAAGACAAGGGTTAATCAGTTGGCGGAATCCACGTGTTTGGGGACCTTAAAAGCAAAAGTTTGAGCCTGATTACCGGCAGCTGAATCCTCTTGCAATGCACTACAGTGTACAAAGAAGGAATAAATGACCAATTCATATCACCCTCGTAATATCATAGTGAAGGAATAAATGATCCATGGTCTTCCCATTTGATTTACACATGCAAGACCAATCCACAATGCTTTTAAAATTCAATGAATAGCTTCCTGAAAAATCCTATAGCCTTTGTAACACATTTAGGCAATCTTTGCTCTGTGAATTATGTTGTCCTCAAGCTCCAATTACTTGCTTTGTGTTGCACTAGTAAAAAAATGTGAAGCTTATGGAACAATTTGTTGGATTGCATTTATTCTGGTACTTATGGATACTCAAGCTTGGGTAATAGCTATTTATTTATGATGTCTTTTTTTTTTTTTTTAATCTAAATCCAAAATTATTTATAATGTGGAAAGGAAAATGCTGATTTTGAGGGCGGAAGGTGTGGAATATGTATGGATGTTGTCATAGACAGAGGGGTTCTTGACTGCTGCCAGCACTGGTATGTATCTCCATATTCCTTTCATCACTTATGATTGTTGAAACATGCATTCTCGCAGAGTTTAGTTGAGTTAAAAAGCCCAGAGATTCTTTAGTTGGATGTTTTTGTTTATGAAATTTATCTTCCTTTATCCATGTTTATAGGACCCTTTATGGTTTGTCTATATAGTCAATGATAGTGCTAGTTTTTTTTTTTTTTTTTTAATAAATAAATAAATAAACACACACACACACACATATCTTTTGTGCATTCAGATTGAGGAAAACTATGAACTCTTTTTCATTTCTATCAAATTATATTTGCATGGGGGCTTCAAGTGATAACCCAACGGTAATGGCATCCTTTGTGGTATCCCATGTCTGTGGTTTGAACCCCACATATTCCCTCTCCCCCACTATCCACCTATCAAGTTATATTTGCTTGGGCATGTAGCAAGTTTGACTTCATTATCTGGCATCATCATGTGATTTCAGGTTCTGTTTTCTATGCATTGACAATTGGTCTACCATCACAAACTTGTGCCCGCTTTGCCAGAATGAATTTCAATTGATCACATGTGTTCCGGTTAGTGTTACAACATTGTTGAAGACTCTTTTTTTTTTTGTCATTGGTTGCTATTACTCTTGCTGTAATTGATATACATTCAGAACCTTAGTTGCCTATTTTCTATTGAACTTACTATTCAATCTGTAATTAAAATTTGGTGCCAAATGGAAGCTAAAGTTTAATTAGTTTTATTCAATTATGAAGGTCTATGATACTATTGGTAGCAACAAAGCTGATGAAGACTCATTTTCCAGGTATTAAAAAAATTTAAAAAAAAAAAAAATTATGCACTTTGCTTGTGTTGTTTTGCCTGTCTCATAGCCTTGTTCCTCTTGGTTTGGTAGCTCCACATGATACTAGCATTGCTTCCTGAAAACTTAAGACTTCACTCTAAGACGCTACTTTCTTGTAATAGCAATTCATTTTACCTGTCATCTTATTTGTTATTCATCTTTGACTCATAGCAATATCGCTACACTTATAGATGTTAATGGAGCCTCAAAATCAATTAATTGTGATAGAATTCTTGCTATGGGTCTCCTCTAATAGTATAGTTATGAAGCTCCTTTTGTTAGAAGAGATTGAAATAGAACATAGAAAGAATTATAGCTTGCATTAGATGAGTTTGAGTGAAATGTGGACAATCTGTGGCCCATAGAATTTATCATATTTTATTATAAATAATGATAAAATTATTCATGTTTTGACTGTGCCTATGTTTTCGGCACTCACTAATTGTCATTTTTTGTCCGTTCATATATGCAGAGATGATGAATGGTCCATTGAAGGGAAGAATAATACTCTCTCTTTTCCGTCCTACTATATTGATGAAAATGTAATTATCCTCCATATGTAATCTCATAAGGTTTATTGAAATGTTTTGAGGTTTCTGAGATTAGTTGTGGCTTTTGTAAAAGATCTGACCTCTCATGCCAGTGTTATTGGCACATTTACCATATAAAGTCAAGGCTGCCTTCCACACATTTTCATTTTGTAGAGGCATTTACATCTTAATCTCTTTCTTATGTACTTTATCATGTTGTAGGCAGTTATCTGCTTGGATGGAGATGGCTGTAAAATTCGAAGTGGATTAGCAACTATTGTGGGAGATTCCAATCTTGATACATCAATTGCTTGTGACTCATGTGATATATGGTATATTTGATTACTCAGGTCTTACATGTGCATTGAATGACATTTAGGGATTTCTTCCCTTCTCAATGTGGCTTAAGTTGAGATGTGAAGTTTCAGTAGGTTGATTTTCCTAAATATTTCTGTGAACAAATTGTGAAATTTCTTATTGTCTTTGAAGGGGAAAAAAGCTAACCAATTTTTTCTTGGTTTTGCATGGAGTTAGGTATCATGCATTTTGTGTGGGATTTGATCCTGAAGCCACATCTGAGAGTACCTGGTTATGCCCAAGGTAAGTTTTCAGAGGATGATTGTTTGTTGGTTGGTGCTGGACTGTTGGTTCCCTGGCTAAGTCTAAAAGCCAATGGATTTTTTTGAGGTTCACATGCGTTATTCAGTTAACTAGCATGCATTATGAATCTGCAAACCCTCTTAAATACCAACTACCTCTCTGCTTGGAGTATAGTTAGGTAACTAACAATCGTCAATACTGCCAGGTGATCATTAACCACTGCATCTATGGCTTAGTGATAAATAACCTTGTAACTGTTTCATGATCATCTGATGTTGCCAAGTAAAGGTCTCCTTAAGTTAAAAATAACTAATGCAGCTTTGGAGCTCCACGTGTATTCTAGGCTTGAACCATGGATAAATGGAAATGTCAAAAATGTGTCTTTTTCTAAATGTAAGTTCCCTTTTCATTTCTTTCAACATTCTTGCTTGTGGATTATTGTAGATGTGTGCCACAAAAATCAGACGTAATTTCAATACAGAGGCTTGATAATCAGGGTAGCTCCGAAAATGTTAATAGTGAATGTTTCATTGAGGATGCTTTATCTGGAAAGGTGTCTGTTTCTGTTGCTGATGCCGGAGAAACAGCTCTTGTGGTCTCAATGGTTGATGAAAATCAATGTACTGGAGAACCAAATAAGAACTTTTTGTCAATTGTCAAAGTTGAGAAGGACTTGGAAACTGAAACGTTGCTATTGACTTCCAATGCCAATAGTCACAAGGCAACTGTTAAAGTTGAGAAGGACTTGCAAACTGAAACATTGATATTGAGCTCTGACGCCAGTAGTCAAAAGGTGGAAACACTGTCTGGGAAGAAGACTATCATTCAACCAATCTTTGATGCAAAGGAACTCGAATTGTCCTTGTCATGTGATGCATCCTTTGTTTCAGCTTCTAATTCCTTGGCGCTTAGTGAGTTGAAGACAAGTTGTGCTGAGAAAGCAATGAAGGAACTAAGAAGCAATAATGGCATTGAAAATCCTTCAAGAAAGTTTATTAATGAATCCTCTACTGGAATCAGGCAATCTGAAAATGAATCCAGTATAGGCCTTCATCTTGGTTTATCTGTAGGCGCTTTTTTATCTGGTAATTTTGTGTGTACAACTTTTCCCTACCATTACTTTTATAGCTACAATTCCATCATTATGATAGCAGGCAGCTGAAAGTATATACATGCTTTGTGTATTTGAGAGCATCTCATTGTCATCAATTTTAATGTGTTTCTAGTTGATGAAAAAAAGAATGATGGAATTGAAGATCAAGTTGCTGAAGATGTCCAGCTGCAAATTCCTTTAGAAGATTCTTTGGAAAAAGGTTTGAAAGTGGTTTAGGAATATTTCCTTCTTCTTCTTGGTTATTTTTTGGCCTTTAATGGGCTGTAGAAAAGCTAATATATTTAGCAGATGTAGCTTAGGTTTTTAGTAAGGCATTGATATGAGTATCCTGTTTCGTTGCCTCATTGCTGAAATGTTTTCAGTTGACAAAGTTGAACTGGACAAAGTTGAACCGGATGCTAATAAGGATGCTGCCAGAATGGTTGGTGTAAAGAGAAAGCCTACAGATTGCAGGTAACTTATCGTTCAAGTCTCCATCGATTCTCTCACTGTTCTTTGCAGTAAGTTCTTGTAACTATGTTACCCAAGGATTTGTTACTGCTACTCCCATGTCAAAATTTTCCAGTGCTGCTTGCCTATTTCCAGGTCCAGTAATCCTCATTTATATTCTGCATTGTGTTTCTGCTCTTTATTGAGGTTCTTAGGCCTTTCAGCTTGCAGAACACATGGGCTTTGTAGGATACATGGGTTGAGGAAAAATTTCTTTTATTGCTGTATTGTGGTTGTTTCATCTTTATTAAACATACCATGTTGCATTTTAAACTATGCTTAATATTTTTGATGATTCTTGAATGGTAATTCAGAGTGGGTGGTCACCAAATTTTATCATTTATCTTAAATTATTGTGTTGCTGAGCAGTCTAATAATGTATCCTATGTTCATCTATTTAAATGTCCTTTTCCCTCTAAAACACATGCTTGTTTGAATTGAATATTGTGAAAGCTTTATGTCATTCAATGCAGGTAGTATCAAATTCTGACTATTCTTTTGTGTTGTATTTCTGATTTCTTTATAACTATAAGCGAGCAAGTGTGTATGAGTACTGATGATGGAGATACCAAACACAAGATTGTGACAGAAGTTTCTAGAAAGAAAATTAAAGCTGAAGGGAGGATTCAACAGGTGGCTAAAAGGGACAAAGTCAATGCATCTGTGTCAGATAATTCTCAGAAATTCCCAACCCCAATAGCAGATCCCAAAGATGACAGGCTGAAACATCATCAAGATAAGGAAGATGCTACCTCTGATATAATGAGCATAGTTCGAGGGGCAAAACATAGACCTTCCAAGGGGCTTGGACACCCAAATCCTGCTGATAAATCATTGATAGAACGAGAAAATATGGCTGGCTTACGAGTGAAAAAGATCATGAGGAGAGATTCTGAGGACAAGGAGTCATCCATGGTAGTCCAAAAACTAAGAAAAGAAATAAGAGAAGCTGTCCGTAACAAATCCTCAAAAGATTTCGGGGAAAGCCTTTTTGATCCGAAGCTTCTTGCTGCCTTCAGGGCTGCTGTAGCAGGACCCAAAACTGAACCTGCTAAGAAGTTATCACCTTTAGCTGTAAAGACAAAGAAGTCAATGTTACAGAAGGGGAAAGTACGTGAGAATCTAACAAAGAAGATATATGCATCATCCAATGGAAGGCGAAAACGTGCTTGGGATCGGGACTGTGAAGTTGAGTTTTGGAAGTATCGTTGCATGAGAGCTACGAAGCCTGAGAAGATTGCGACTTTGAAGTCAGTTCTTGGCCTCCTAAGAAACAGTTTGGATAATTCAGATCAGGGGTCTGAATCACAGGCCACAAATCCAATTCTTTCCAGGTTGTATTTAGCAGATACATCTATATTCCCAAGAAAGGATGATATCAAGCCTCTCTCAGCTCTTAAAGTTACAGGCAATTCAGAGCAGAATAAAGAACAGCTCATTTCTTCAGAAAACTGTTTGAAGTCATCTCTTGATAGTAATACTATGAAATCCACAGAATCAAGTAAAGTTTTGGCAAAGGCTGGGCTTCCTTCATTTGAAAATAATGAAAACAAGAACATTGTTCCAACTTCAAAGAGTGAGGTTGCTTCTACTTCTAGCAAAGTACCTTTAAGCAGACGCCCAGAAGGGCCAACCATTTCTGCATTAAGTGACTCTAAAGTTAATGCTCAGAAGCAGACAGTTGGTAAATCTGATGATGTAAAGAGTGACAAAAGAAAATGGGCCCTAGAGGTCCTTTCTAGGAAAGCAGCTGCTGCAAGCAGGAACTCAAGAGATGATTCAAAGGAAGACAATGCAGCGCTTAAAGGAAATTATCCACTACTGGTATGTAATAGTTTGTTTTCTGAAAGGATGTTTCATGCCTTTAAACTTGTTTTGATATGATTCCTTTTTCTGACTGGTGTGAGCAGGCACAACTACCAGCAGACATGAGACCAGTACTGGCACCCAGTTGCCATAATAAAATTCCCTTATCTGTGAGGCAGGTATGCTGTAATTTGCTGTCTCCACTTGATCGTAATCAGGCTGAGTATATGTCCTACTACAAATGGGTTATCTTTCTCCTTGGATTATTATTGAAGTTGCCTTTTTTTTTGGGATAAGTAATGAATAAAAAGACTTCATGTTTACAATGATGAACACAGAGAATCTTAAAAAATTACACTAAATATTTTAATGTATAAGACATTAAGCATTTAAGTTTCCTTTTAATGTAAAAATATTTGGGAATGGAAATAAAAGTTATTTTTCTGTTTGACTTTAAATAAAAATTTAGAAAAGCTGAAAAGGATGTGGATACTCTTGTAACAAAATTGAGAAAAAATTGTGCCCCTAATCCTTACTAGGCATTTTTATGGTAGATTTTCTTCATTACCTCCTAACATAGAAGAAATCACAATCTCCAACTACGTTAAACCAATGCTCCCACCTTGTGGAACAAATCAGAATCATCAACTATTCAATACCAGTGCTCCAGCCACTAACACCACCATACCACTATGCAGTTCCCAGCATCATTTCCGCTCCCTCTGCTACTGCCACCTTGAGTACCATCACTACCAGTGCAGTACTGCAGCAACACTGCCAACACCAACTCAACCACCTTACATCACCAATTCTATCTTTGTTGTTTGCTACTCATCACCACCACTGCACCACCACAACAACAGTGTCAACACCAACCTGACTACCTTCATCAGACCATCACCAATGCTAGCTATACTGTTTTTCATTTGTCACTACCATCCCTACTTCTGTAAGTTATAAAGAAAATCTTCCAAAAACAAAAAAATCAATTCCATAATTTGTTTGCTTGGAATTGGAGCAGTTAGGACTCATGGTTTGGTTTTATATCAATGGATTTGGAGGCAATTTTAACAAAGACTTATGCCACAGTAAAACAAGGATTTATTTACACAACATAATTGGATTTCTAAACCACATTTATTCTTTTATATTAAAACTGTCCTCACTGTGGTTTAAGTTTTCTATATATCAAAATCATCTCTCACTAGCAAATGTTATACTAGTTCTTTTCTTTATAATACTGGAATTGAGTTTTCTGGTCGTTTAGACTCATTGATGACATCTGCTATACAGGCACAGCTTTACCGCCTGACAGAGCACTTCTTGAGGAAGGCAAATTTGCCAGTCATTCGCAGAACTGCAGAAACAGAGTTGGCGGTTGCAGATGCAATTAATATTGAAAAAGAGGTTGCTGATAGGTCAAACAGCAAATTAGTATATGTAAATTTATGTTCCCAGGAGCTATTGCATCGTTCAGATAACATTAAGTCCAGTAGAGCCACTGAATCAAATACCTCACCCTTGACAGAAGTCCCTGTTGATGGATCTGAACAAGCTACCACTGAACTTTCAACTGATCCTGTAATTTTAGAAGCATTGAGAACTGCGGGCCTTGTGTCTGATTCTCCTCCAAATAGTCCACAACCGGAAAAGCAAGTCCTCGATGATGTTCCCTCAAAAAGAGAGGAAGAACTGGATAATGTATTTGACATGGCTTCTCATCCAGAACTGGATATTTATGGTGATTTTGAGTATGATTTGGAAGATGAAGATTACATTGGAGTAAGTTCAACAAACATCTTTAAGATACCACCAGAAGAAGGTGCCTCAAAAATGAAAGTGGTTTTCTCTACGCTTAACCCTGAACGGTTGAATGATGGTCTAAATTCCGATGATCATGAAAAGTCAGGGAATGTTGAAGCACCAAAGGACTCCAACTTGCCCCAGAATCATAGTGATGCAGGAATCAGAAGCACTACCATAAAGGGTGAGACCAATGATTCTTGTGTTCCTCCAGAACCTTTAATCAATGAAGACAGTGAAGAGCCTTCAATTGCAGAATGTGAAGAGCTATATGGCCCAGACAAAGAACCACTCATTAAGAAATTTCCCGAAGTAGCTTTACAAAAGCTATCTGGACAGGTTGAAACAGTAGCTCTAGCTGAGAACAAAGATCCTATAGGAAGTGAAAATTGTCTGTCAAATAAAATGGTGAAAACATCTGAAGTCAGGAGTGAGAGCTTTACAGAGAAAATGCTTGTTGCTGCTGTTGATCCCAACTCTCCTGGTGGGAAACATTCACCCAACCATTTTCAAACAGGGGAAAATGTTGAAAGTAAGGAGAAGAAATCTAGCCTTGAGACTAACAAGCAGTCTGATAGCTTCAATCATGTATTCAAGAAGGTAGTAGAAGACCCTCTTTTCATCGTCTCTTTGATTACATGTTCTTATCTTTTCCTTTCGTTTTTCTTCGCGTCAGAGCTCTATGTAAATTGTTCCGGTCTTCAGTTCTGTCCATCACTTGTTCTTGTTTACCACCTTTTCTTCTTATAGATTTTAGTTGATCAGTCACACTAATTCTGTATAGGTGGAAGCCTACATCAAAGAGCACATCAGGCCACTGTGCAAGAGTGGTGTGATAACAGCCGAACAGTATAGGTGGGCTGTGTCAAAAACGACTGATAAGGTTATGAAGTACCACAGCAAATCCAAGAATGCTAATTTTCTCATCAAGGAAGGTGAGAAGGTGAAGAAACTGGCAGAGCAGTATATTGAGACAGCCCAACAGAAGGACAAAAGTGAATCTTCATAACGGCAGCTGTTTTTATCTTTCTCAAGTTCTGCATATTTTTGCACCCCTCTTTAATAATCTGTAGATAGTTATGGGGTCTGGTCCAACACAGCATTAATATAGGCATTTGTATAAAATGAGAATCGCAAGAACTCTGACCCTACTTGATAACTGGGTAGGGCCGTAGGGCTTGGCCTGAACGTAAATTGTATGGTAGTGCCAAGTGCCAAGGAGTCATAGATCCATTACTTTATGCTGAGTTGCTTGTGCTAAAAAAGCAGAATTTAATATGAAATTGTAAATTGCAGTTGAAATTTTTTAATACAATCTGTTGGATGAATTATGCTATGTAGTTTTTAACGAAACACGTCTGAATTTTCATGTATAGTTACCATACAAGTAGTTAGTGTTTCAACTTTAAGGAACTTTGGGGCAAAGAAAGTTACAAAATCCCCATGTTGGGAATGAATTTGATAGTCATGGGATCTGATTGCCATGATTGGAATCTTTAATATGGTCGAAGATTTAGTCAGGAATTTTTATACGAGAAAGCCTATAGACAAAAATTTTTACACCCAAATTAATGTAGTAGATTGTTAGTGGTAGGTAAAAAGGTGATATTAGTAGTAGATTCAGATAAGAACTAATAAAAGTTTGTCAGCTCAATTGTTGTGATAAATATTGTGTAATTTTTTGTGCACGTAGAATTGCTTTTTTTATAACTGTCTAACTCTCTTCTTAGGTTGGCCATATGTGTACTGTTCTGGTGTTCTTCAATGTCATATGTTCCAAGGTCTTTGTAACACGCTCTTCTAACACCTATCCATTCAAATTCTCGAGTCCATCAATTGTAGGGAAGTGGATGGGAATATTATTAATGCATGAGTAATATTGTGTCATATAAAATGACATAACTTGTGCCAAAACTTACCCACAGGGCGTGTCCAAGACTCAAGTTGGCCTACTTTTTATGGTCATGCATGATTTACTTTCTATTGCCTAGTTTGACTATCCTCTATGCTAGGATATTTGACCTTGTGACTTTAAATCAATCAATATCTTAATTGGGCTCGAACCTCTAACATTCTAGTCCAGCCACGATCATTTTTAAAACATTTTAGGACAAAAAGCACAAATTTGAAAATTTATGAATTAAAAACATTCAACAGGTAATTTTGAGGGACCAGGACTTGATTTTGATATAAAAAAAAAAAAAAAAAATTATTATATTTCTTGGAGTATTCCCATGCATTTGAGTCTTAGTGAGAACTCTAGAATTAATAGGGTGATATTTTAGATAAAACAAAAAACTCAATATAAACTTACCAACTCAATTATCTTAGTTGGAAACATTAGAATGTACTTAGCCTACATGACTTTGGTAGTATTTATAGAAATAAAAAATCTATTATCACAACCTTATGTGGCACAACTTTGTCACAACTCTGATATGACAAATTGTGACTAGTGGAAATAAATATAACGAGTCCATGTTAAGTGACCATGTGGAAAAAGTCTTGGTACTAAAATTACTCTTATAGAAATGGTTTGTTGAAAAATAAAATAAAAAATTTGCAAGCAAGTCCCAAGAGAAACTAAAAGTAGAGTATGCCTGCACTTTGCAACACCAAACTAACAATTTGTTTGCGAGGAGGGAAATGAATGAAAAGTATAATTTTATAATATCCTTCAATTTCTTTGTTTGAGAGTTTTAATTAATGGAATAAAAAGTTTAAGTGTGAGAAAATGAAATGGATAGGAGGAAGCACCCATTCTTCTTTATTCCCTTAAAATCTCAAATTTTCATTTCTCAAAAAATTATGAGGAATTAGAGGGAATTGAATTAAATTTAATGAATTTTTTACTAAAATTTCAAAAATACCCCTATATATTTATTCATTTATTTTAAAATAGGGGTATAACGGTAATATTGTTATAAAATGGTTCTATTCATTTCCTTTAAACAAAGTTATTTATTTTCGTGGGTTTCAGTTAGCTCAGCTGTTAAAGTTTCTGATGGTTAAATAAAAAATCTACGATTCAATTTTCGCTTACACCAAAAACTAATTAATATCTTAATTTGATGATAAATGACTGTTATTAGGAGAAAACGCCATAGTACATAGATTGAAACTCTCTCGAAAGAAATAGTTTTTTACTGAAAGGTTGAGATTAAAAGCATTGTTATTAATTCCGTTCTATTCCGGCCCGTATCGAAAAATTTTGTACTGGCATACAAATCGAAATAGTAGTTCGTTCCACCTCGAATCAAATTTCAGCCTATTCTAGTAAGTTTCGGGTGTTCCGAGATGTTTCGGTCAATTTGGGCTGAAATACAAGACTCGGCCGGTATGAGTTAAGGTTATGGGTCCGAATATAAAGAGAGAAAGAGAGAGGTTTTGAGGTATGGGTGTGATGTGAGAGAGTGCTTATGTGAGATAGAGAGAAAACAAAAGGACAAAAGGGGAAAACAAGTTTAATACATGCTTATTTGCATTCAGCATCAAGAAAGAGGCAGCGAATAGAAGGAGAGCTGGTCAATTCTACATTGTTCTTCTAAGTTTTGAGAGACAGGATTTTGAATTTGAAAGAGTTAAGAAAGAGAAAGAGAGGCAAAGATGTGTAGAATGGGTCATGGGGGTAGGTGGGGGTAATAAATGGGGGAAGATATTTAGACAAGTTTATTGCTTTTTTTTATTCAACAATCTATTACTTCAAGAGCTTTTATCTATTTTTTTAATTATATTATTGGGATGTGTATTGCACACGTGGTAGGTAGCTTATGTTTCACACAATTTCAATGATGAATGTAGTGGGTTATTCAGGGAAAAAAAAATTAAGAAAGAAGAGAGAAGAACAATCTAAAGATTAATTCTGTAAAACAGAGTCATGAGCCTCTCACTACAAGCAACTGGGAGGTCACGAGAGGAGGATGAAGAGCTGCAACACAGCACCAAGAAAGTTAAAGAGTACTACCATGCTATTAGCAATGCTGCTAGTAGCTCACAAAATTCAGAGGGAAAAAGGAGCTCGTATAAGGAAAGACTCACTGGGGAGATCCTAGGTGCCTATGAAGAAGCCTTTAGCTTTGAAAATAATATGGAAACAGAGGTTGACTCCGACGATGAGTGCTCGGACCTAGCTACAGGGATAGTTGCTGTAAATCTATCTGGATCAAGGAAGGCTAATATGAGAGCACATTGGGTTAATGCTCTTATCATCAAGGTTGTAGGCAAGACAGTGGGATATCATTTTCTTTTGTCGAGAGTTATGAGTCTTTGGAAACCCAGTGGTAGGATGGATTGCGTCGACATGGAGAAAGGCTTTTTCCTTATACGTTTTTCACTGAAAGAGGATTATGAAAGGGTGCTAAAGGATGGTCCTTTGTTTGTTGGAGGCCATTACCTATCCATTAGAAATTGGGAGCCTAACTTTAAACCATCTACGGCCAGTGTCACTTTCTCCGTCGTGTGGGTACATCTGCTAGAGTTACCTATTGAGTACTACAAGCCCTCAGTACTATGGGATCTCGGTCAAGCCATTGGACTAGTTTTAAGAGTTGATACGCATACAGCAACTGAGTCCAGGGGTTGGTTTGCTAGAATATGCATTCAAATAAATTTCGAGAAGCCTCTCATCAAGCTTATTCAGATTGGAGGCATTGAGCAACCTATGTTATACGAGGGAATCAATGCTCTTTGCTTTTCATGTGGCTGTGTTGGCCACAAAGTTGAGAATTGTCCTTACACGACTAAGGCACTGGTGAATAGAGATGCTAGGAAGGAAGAAGACAAAGTTGATGGGCATGTCTCAATGGCTTTAGAATGCAGCAAACCCAGCGAAGAGGCGTATGGGCCATGGGTCCTTGTTTCACGAAAAAAGAAGGTCTTCAGAAAAGAGAAAAAAGAACCAGCCCAACAACCCCTTTATGTTATGGCACACCTTTTGAAAACCTAGCTCCTAGACCAAGTCGAAATTCCAATTTTTTTCAGGCTTGACCCATCAATCTTTGAGGAAAGAGACAAGCCACATGACTTCAAACTTTCGTCAAAGATTAGTGCGCCTGCAACAAATCGCACTAGCCAAAATAAAGCTAAAAATAAGCCTAGGACCACTATACATCAGTCAACCTCTAAAGCTTTATCCCGAAATACTCATTCCAATCAGAGAGGGCGTGGTGCATCAGGGGTGATGGAATATCGGTAGAAACAAATAGAGGAGAGCAACAGTAGCTTGATTGGCAGTGATTCAGATCACCGGTTGATCAATCCAATGGCATTTTCTGCCGGTAGCACTATGAAAGCCGAACCTGAACATCTACTCGATGTGGGTATTTCTTCACTTGGAGATATGGGTCAGGGGGAGAGCACGGATGGTGTTAGCAATGAAAAGATGAAGGTGTCTTCAGTGAAAGCACCTTTGAGGGATATCTCAAATCAACCACCTACTCCTAACAGAGATATGTTTGTTGCAACGGCTGCCCTCAACGTTTTGGCGGTGGAGTTAAAGCATATTGACCCCAAGCTCAGACCTCCCAAGATGGGAAGTGAGGTCAAACCAAGCTTTTGCTCAATTCAGGAAGAGGATAGTATGGTCCGAGATGAAAGTCCTAAAGCTCTTGCTTAAGGAAATCTTGAGGTGGACTCGGATGGAATGCAAATTGAAGGTGGAGGTGAGCCCTTTGCTTTTGACTAATTTGTTCTAATTTTTTTATCCTTGTATATAATGAATATTTTAGTATGGAATTTCCAGGGTGCTCTTAATCCCTTCTTTCAATCTTTTGTGCATAACATGACTCAAACTCATAACCCTGCTATTATAATTATTACTGAGACTAAGGTGAGTGGCTCTAGAGCCAAAGCAATTACAGATAGACTTCGCTTTGATGGGGCATTTCATGCCAACAATATAGGCTATTCAGGTGGGCTTTGGCTGCTTTGGGATCAACCCAGATGGAAATTTTTATACTTTCATCCACAGAGCAAGAGATTCATGCATTAGTGAAAGACCTGTCTTCAAATGTTTCTTGGTTGTTGTTTGCTATTTATGCCAGCCCCAAATACGCAGAAAGACATCTTTTGTGGGATAATCTCTCTATGGTAGTAGAATTGCATGCGTTGCCCTGGGTTATTGCGGGCGACTTTAATGAAGTTTTGCTTCGTGAAGACAAGTTTGGGGGCAGATCTGTTAGCATTTCTAGAGCGCTTAAATTCCAAGATTGTCTGAATAATTGTGGTATAATAGATTTGGGATTTTCTACTCCTCAGTTCACTTGGACCAGTCAGCAACTCCTTCCTCATTTTATGCAAGAAAGAATTGACAAAGTCTTTGTAAATGCTGATTGGAATATCCTTTATCTGGAAGCCTGAGTCATGCATTTGGAACGATCTCATTCGGACCATAGCCTTGTTATTCTCTCCTTAAGGTAGGATCATGGGAATTACCACTCCCGCCCCTTTTGGTTTCAGCCAATGTGGCTCAACCATCCTTCATTTGCTGGTCTGGTTAGTGATGCTTGGTCAAGCCTGTCTACTCTTTCTAATGCTATTACTACATTTACAACAAAAGCTAGAACTTGGAATAAAGAGCACTTCGAAAATATCTTCCATAGAAAGAAATGCATATGTGCTAGGCTTAAGGGAATCCAAACTGCATTGGGCAATAGTCCAAACAATTTCTTAACTGAACTTGAAAAATCGCTCCTTAGTGATTTATCAGCAATTAACACCTTGGAAACTGAATTTTGGAGTATGAAGTCCAGAATATCTTGGGTGGTGGAAGGCGATATAAATACTGCTTTCTTTCATAATTCTACTTTGATTCGGCAGAGAAGGAATCGTATCACAAGTCTAAAGGACCGGATGGGAAATTAGTTAAATGGGGAGACTGAAATTGTTAACTTCATTAGGCAAGGATTTTTGGACCTATTCACTACCTCACATTGCAATTCCCCTCTGAAGGAATGGCAGAGCCCCCCTTTTGGAAAAGCAAACTGAATGATGATGATATTTGAAAGCTTGAGCTCCCGATCACTGATGAAAAAATCTTTGCTACCTTAAGGTCCCTAAAGCGGTATAAAGCTCCGAGGCTAGACGGACTTCATGCCGGATTCTTCCAATGATTCTGGCCTGTCGTGGGCCCCTCGGTTAAAGCTAAGATTTTTTAGATTTTCAACTCTGGAATAATCCCTGAATATCTCAATAGAACCTTGATCACCCTCATTTCGAAATGCAATAGCACGGAATCTCTCAACAATTTCGATCCCATTGGCCTCTGAAATACAATTTATAAGGTGAAAATAAAAATTCTTGTGACCCGCATTCGACCCGTTCTGAATTATCTAGTCTCCCCTCTTCAAACTGCTTTTGTGCCTAAGAGGAAGGGTGTGGACAATGCCATCATTGTGCAAGAACTTGTTCATTCCATGTCCAAAAAGAAAGGCAAAGATGGGTGTATGGCAATTAAGATTGATTTGGAAAAAGCTTACGACCGCATGGAATGGAGCTTCATAAGGGACACACTATCCCTTTTTAGGTTTCCGAGCCATCTGAGTTCTTTTATCATGAGTTGTGTTACATCCTCTTCCATATCTGTGCTCTTCAATAGTGGTGCTTTAGACCCTTTTCTCCCATCAAGGGGCATAAGGCAAGGCGATCCACTTTTGCCCTACCTATTTATTTTATGTATGGAAATCTTAGGGGCTTTCATCATGGAAAAATGTGAAGCCAAGTTATGGGACCCTATCTCGGCTTCTAGAGGAGGTGTAACATTCTCCCATCTATTCTTTGCCGATGATCTAGTGCTGTTTCCAAAGGTTGATGGTAAAAACTATAGAGCTATCAGAGATGTTCTTGACACTTTCTGTGATCTGTCTGGGCAGAAGATTAGTGCAAAAAAGTCTCATGTGTTTTTCTCCCCTAATGTTGGTTCAAACACTAGAGAAGAGCTTTGCAATATCTTAGAGTTTCGTTCAACTCCTAACCTGAGGAATCTCGGCTTTCCTATTAAGCACACTTCAACACCTCAAGATTTCGCGGCCATTGTTAAGAGAGTCCAAAATCGACCAGTGGGCTGGAAAACACACCTCTTATCCTTTGTTGGAAGGGTTGTGTTGACCCAAGCAACTCTTTCTACCATCCCAAACTATGCCATGCAGTGTACATCTCTTCTTGGTAAAGTTACTCAAAACATTGATAGATTGTGCCATAATTTCATTTGGGGCGAGACAAAAAATAAAAAGAAGCTACATTTAATCAACTGGAAGAAAATTACTACAGAAAAAAAAAAATGGAGGTTTGAGCCTACAGTCAGCTAAGGAGAAGAATGTAGCTTTGTTGGCCAAGCTAAATTGGTGACTCCACTAGGAGAAAGACTCTCTTTGGGTCAGGGTGTTATCTCATAAATATTCTGGTATAAGGAGGCGAAACCTCCTTAAGCCCCGGCCTTGTTCAACCATATGGGCTGCTATTAAGAAGGGTGAATCAGTTTTTAATAAGGGCATGAAATGAATAGCTGGGAAGAATAGTGAGCACTCCTTTTGGAATGACAAGTGGTTGGGTGATGGCACACTAAGAAGTCTGATTGCAGTTCCTTTACAAAGAGGGGAGGAACATCTTCTTTTGAAAGATATTGTTCAACATAATTTCTGGAATTTAGGAAATATGTCCTTTTCTCTTCCAAATCACTTAAGCCAAAAGATTAAAGCTACTCTTATCTCGATAACTGTAGCAAGTGTTGATCGAATAGCTTGGGCCTCTTCTCCCAATGGCGAATTTGATCTTAAGGAAGCATATAAGCTGGCTTGTATAGCAAATGATTGCCCCCGTGATCTTCCTTTTGCTGGTGCTTGGGTTTGGAAAGCAAACACCTTCCCTAAAGTTAGGTGTTTTTTATGGCAATGCTTACATAGGAGTATACCTGTAAGAGAAGTCTTATTTGCAAGAGGGATTAACATTCCTTCCCTTTGTCCATTGTGTAATGATGCAATTGAATCCATTTTTCACACTTTAAGAGATTGCCCCCAAGCCCGAAGCTTTTGGGAATCACTTCTCCCTCTTGAATATTGCAACTGGTTCTACAATATGAATATTGAGGATTGGCTTCGTTCTAATTGTGCTTCGAATCTTGGCTTCCACACTAGGCATTAGCTAGGGTATTATTTTTCCATTTGGTGTTTGGAGTCTGTGGCTTCGGCGTAACAAAGTAGTGTTTGGAAATAATCCTAGCCATAAACCTCTCATGACGGAAACTATTGCCAAAGCTGCTGAGTTTGCTTTTCTTGGTTCCCATATGAAGGCGAGACGCTCCTCAACAACAATCCAGGTTCAGTGGTATTCCCCTCTAGACATTTGGTTTAAACTAAACTCTGACGGCTCCTCCATGGGAAATTTGGGCAGAGCAGGTAGAGAAGGCCTTATCTGGGACTCAAAGGGAGAATGGGTGAGTGATTATGTTAGAGCAATCGGGTTTACCACCAGTGTGGCAGTGGAGCAATGGGCTCTTCGTGATGGGATTAATCTTTGCATTGATTTAAATTTGGAGAATGTTATAATTGAACTTGATGCAAAACTTGTGGTGGATTTGCTTATGAAAGATGAGAGGAGTTCAAATGGTAATGAAGTTATTAGTGTTGACTGCAAGGAAGGTTTGAAGAGAATTCCGTGGGTTAGAATTCAGCACTGCTTCAGGGAAGCTAATAAATGCGCCAAAGCGCTTGCTAGAAGAGGTGCTGTTAGTCCAAATGATTTTGTTGTTTTTCAATTCCCTTTAGTTGATGAGGCTTTGTTGGCTAGTCTTGATGCGGCTGGAACATTGTATGAGCGTGTTTGCTCTAGTGTTTCTATTGGTTAGTTTTGTTTAATGTTAATGCTTGATTACCAAAAAAAAAAAAAAGAAAGAACAACAATCTCAATAGTATGCTTTATGCTATTTAGTTGTTTAGCTTTATCTTGATATTAAAAAAAAAAAAAAAAAACTAATACGATAATTCTGATCAGTTAATTAAGTTATTTTTTAATATTTATTTCATTAACTTGTATTATTATTCAACTAAAAAAAATAAATATGTAATACATTTTTTTTTTAATGTTAAGAAGACTAATATTTAGTTATTTACTTCTTTGAATTGATAATTTTACCTTATATAAGAATATGTTTATTTATTTATTTTAGGTCAAAACAGAGCAGAGATATTTCTGTGGGTCTTAGTTAACTTAACTGGTAAATGATTACTGCCCTGAGCTGATGATAAATGGAATCTCTCCCAAAAGAAAAAAGAAAAGGGACGGTCCGGATTTAAAAGTAACTTTTAACATTTTTAATCTCAACCTTTTAATTTTTCTATTCATGCTGCGCCGGATCTCAATCCAGTTTCTCTTTTAAGTAGAGCTTCATAATTTCAAGGACAAAAAGCAGGAGAGAGAAAGAGGTTGAACTTCAAGAACACAAAGAGAAAGCTCTCGGCGAAAAATGAAATGGCGTGTATTTCTTCTCGCATTTGGTTCCTTTTTTTTATATTCAACTTTTGAAGCTTTGTAAAACCCTGATCCCTTTTTTTTTTTTTTTTCTCCTTATCCCAGGTAGAAAAGAAATCGACATGGGGTTCTTTCTCTTTGCACCAGGATTTGCTGCAATAAATTACTGCTAATTTGTACGTTTCTCAAAACCCAGAACCAATTCTTTATTTTTTATTAAAATTTTTGGGTTTAGCTGTGAATGAATTGTATAAAGTTGCAGCATTTTTTAATTCAAGATTGTATATTTGCATAATTGAAGCTTAAAAAAAAGTTACTTTAAATTTTTTTTTTCTTTATTAACTTATAGAACTTAGAAGTGGAAAAGAAGCTCTAGATTCCAAGATATTTGTGGTGTTTAGCTAGGTTTTGTGTGGTACGATTTGGGCTTAAGCTGCTTGGGGGATTTTGTTAGGTTGTGTCATGAAATTTTGATGGTTCAATTCTTATTTTTGAATGGGATCTCATCATGTTAGATGGATTATTAGAGTTTTCACTGTGATAGATGCCATTGAATTTCCTCACTTATACTGGTAGATTTGTTTAATTAAAATTTTTTTTTCCATTGAGATTTTGTAAACCACTGAAATGGCTGTAGATCTCAAATTTTTTTAAGTAATGGTCTTTTTGCTATGATATATAGTTGTATATGATGAAACTTTGATATTTCATGTGGGTGTTGTGCTGATTATAAACCATTGAAATGGCTGTAGATCTCAATATTTTTTTTAGTGTTGGTCCTTTTTTGTTGATCTATAGTTGTATATTATGAAACTTTTGATAGTTTGTGTGAGTGTTGTGCTGAAAATGAGAAACATTTGAATTGAGTTTTTGTATTCTGGATAGACTTTCAAGTTTCAGAAACATATCCAGAGAATTCTCTCTTATATATATTTTTTGTTTTACCAAATTCATTTTTGCTAACTTCTAAGGTTCCATTTTTAAATTGTGCAGATTTTGGGGTTTGAGGAAAACCTCAATCTGTTCACCTTGTCTGCTTTTGTCTCCAATTTGATTTTGTGCAAAATCTGAAGTTACCTCCTCAATTTTGACTCTTTTGATCCCTTAAAAGTGATCTTTTTGGTACTATTGGTCTACTATTCTTGTAGTCATGTCTAAAGCTTATACCATCATAGACAAATATTTGTTTGTATCTCCATAAGATTTGTGCTTCTTCTTGTTTGTATCTTACATGCAACTTCTTGACATATCACAATATCAGTCTCACAAGAAACATTTTTTATTTTTCAATGAGACCTATCTCACTAGAAATGTTCTCTTACCATGAAATGCCAAGTGAGTCATATTTTTTCCTTTTCCAATGAAGCGTCCTTTAGAAACATTTTATATATACAATAAGAGCATCCAAAGTTCGAAGATTCAGCAAGTGAGTTAAGTTTTGCAATGAATTCAGGTTTGAATAAAATTTCAGGCCAAGATATCTTAAATTAATAAGTTTCTTTTAGTAATTCTATAAGTGTAGTACATACTCAAGTATCTCTCAAGAGTGAAAAATACAAGCTTTTCATCAGGTAGTATCAATGTACAATAAAAAGATTCAACAATTTGATACCAAATAGTATAGGAAAATGTTAGAGACACAAAAAATCCCACAACTATTGCCACAACTTGTCACATGGCAAGCTGTGAATGGTGAAGGTCAAATGGTGGGTCCACACCTCCACCACTCATAACTCGCCACATGACAAGTTGTGGCAAAAGTTGTGAAATTTTTTGTGTCCCTAGCATTTCTCAATTGTATATATTAACTTGAGTTTTTCTGAGTTATAATGAATGCAATAATTAAAGATTCTCAATATTTTTTAAATCAATCTTCAACAATTTGAGAATGTTTGGTTATTGTGCTTTTTAAAACTCAACAAAACTTGAATTAAATGTAGGGTCCAATTATGTATGCCCTTAGGGCATTAATTAATAATCCATTTTAGGAAACTTTTTATGGAAAATTGAATTTCTCATAAAAAGTTTTCTAAAATGGATTGTTAATGTATGCCCTAAGAGCATGTACATTAGTAAAACCCTTTAAATGTGTACCATTGAATACAAGTTGTTGAAGTTTCATTCTACATTGATCTTAGTACCCCCAAATAAAAAACCTACTGCTGTTGAAGGTTTTATTTGGGGTACTAATACTGGGTCAAAACACCCAGTGGGCATAGAAAAAACTTTTTCCTATGCCGCTGGGATTTTTTGATCCAATACAATCAAAGTTTTCATATTACTTTAATCATAGTACCCGAAATAATTAAAAAAAAAAAAAAAACACATACTGTTGAAATCAAATTCTCTTTTCAACTTTGAGATACTTATTGTATTGGGCTTGTAGAAATGCAAAATGACATACGACTTGTTTCACTAGAATTTTAAGAACTTAGAAAATCCTGAAACATCAAAAACCCAATTTGCTATAGAATAATTCTAGGGCCACATACTCTCACAAACTTTTTGCCACAATTGTCATATGTGCTTGACTGTGAGTGGTGGAGAAAAAATAGTAGGTACATGTGAAAGTGACAAACAACCAATTATAGTCTATCACATAGGACAGCAACCAAAAGGTGTGTGAAAGTGTGTGGTACTAGAATTATTCTTTGCTACAACTTCAGCTAATTCTTACTGCTAAATCCCACACAGGTTTCTTTTCCCTCTCTCTATCCACATCCATTCATTCTCAATCGTGGATATCAACAACGGTAAAAAATGCTTAGATTTGGGTAGAGAGGAAGGGAGAGGGCTTTTTTTTTTTTCTAGAGACACGCACTCTTGCACAGACTTTGCCACAACTAGTACATATGTCAATTGGTGATTGTATTAATTTTCACAAGTATCAGTGGTTGTCTTCATGTGTAGCTGATGTCATCCAATCACACATTGACAAATGTGCAAGTTATGTCAAAGTGTGTGCAAGAGTGTTTGTCCATAGAAGAACTTAGGGGAAAAAGGGTGGTGGCAAACCACCTTGAGATTGAGTAGGGAGATTCTGGAGAGTCAAATATCCAATGGTAAAGAGTCAAATGTCCACAACACTTGTTACAAGAGAAAATCTATGACCTCAAAGTTGTGGTCCTAGAATCACTCCTTATTACAAACTTGTATGTGCACAGATATTCCTTGTGGGCAGCTAAAAATTATCACTGCAAGTAACTGTTTGCACTTGACTTGTAATGCTTCTCGAACGCATCTATGCAACTATTCCATTACAAGTGTGTGATAACTGATAAGAGGGAAATTACATCTTATGTGCGTTGTCTAAGTGTCAAAACAACTACAGCACAACAACATACCAAAAGGAAAGAGAGAGAGCCAGCTTCATTAAACATAATACAAACATATTGGAGAGAAGCAGCAGGCATCAAAGATACAAGAGGACAACATGATTTTGAGATACTGCAACTGCAAACAGTGTGTATGCACACCCCTCCATCTATATTCTGTTGTTCCTTCCATATACGTCTTGTAATTCGAAGCTTTAGCTCCTTTCGGTCTCTACCAAAGGAAAAAAAATGCCATCTTACACTGGATTATATTTATTAGGCCATTGTGGCTGTCCTTAACCCTATAATCTTATGGCTATCATGAATGCTAAGGTGCCTTATGAAGTACCACAGAAAAGCCAAGATTGCTAATTTTCTCATCAAGGAAGGGTTGAAGGTGGAGAAACTGGCAGAGCAGTATATTGAGGTAGCCCAACAGAAGGAAAAGGTAAATCTTTATAATGGCAGCTGTTTTCATCTTTCGCAATTTCAACAGCATTATGGAATCTGGCCCAGCACAGCATTAATATAGGCATTTGTATATAATGAGAATCATAAGAACTTTGAGCCATAATTAGGTGGGCTTTGCCTAAATGTAAATTGTATGGTACTACTTGGTGTAAATGTAAATTTGTATGGTAGTGCCAAGGAGTCATAGCTCCATTGCTTCATGCCGAGGTGTTTGCTACAAAAACAGAATTTTATGAAACTGTAAATTATTTTTGAATTTTTATTGCAATCTATTGGATGAGATCTGCAATGTAGATTTAACTCAAAAGTCCTGTAGGTTAAGAGCTCTGCAATGTAGTTTTTACTTTTTACCAAAACATGCGTCAAATTTCATGTACAGTTACTGTAAAAGCATGTAATTTCAACTTTCAAGAACTAGAGGGCAAAGAAACTAAAAAAAAAAATCATTTGTAGGGAATGAGTTTGATAGTAACCATCAGAGAGAGACAGAGAAAGAGACAGTGAAACATATAATCTGTAGAGAGGAAGAAACAGCTTAAAAGCAAGTACGAGATTTCAGAGGGAGTCCAGACCCCTTGTAAATTTTGAGACCTGCTGTGCAGTATGATATACCTCCTGCCTCCAGTTTTGTTACCGCTACATAGGTTTTGTGGTTGCAGTAATATGTAATTGAAGGAACCCCAGTCCTAACTCACTGAAGTCCCAAGTGGTAATAGAATAATAGCAGAGTAACAATGAAGGGGTGAAGTAAGAGGGCTAGGATAGTTTGTAAATTGTAAAGAGTAGATTGAAATCTCTGAAATAAATTACCCTCTTATTGCTCAAAAATGCATTTCCAAGCTTATGAAAATAGGATAATGACTATTTATGAAGTGCCATGGTTTTTGCTTGTAGAGTTGCTTTTGTAACTGAATTTGTTGAATCACTTTCAAGGTACCAGTCCTTAAAAAACAATGTTCTAAAAACTGGGCATTCTAACTAAATTATTGGTGGCCAAGTTCCAACCATACTTTGTCCAAATGCTATTTTCAGTGCATCACTCACTTAATGAGATGTTGGGAGAAAAAAGCTCTCATGTATATGATGATATACAATTGTTTCAAACTGTACGTGCACAGATAATTGTCTATGATCCTAATGGACAGCTAAAAAAATTATCACTGCAAGTTACTGTTTGCACTTGGCTTGTAATGTTTCTCGAAAGCATCTTTGCAGGTATTCCATTATAACAACCACCTGGCAATCTTGTGTGTCTGTGATGGGAGAGAGAAATTATATCTTATGTAAACCGTCTTAAGTGTCAATACAACTACAAAATACAAAAAGAAAAAAGAAAAAGCAAAGAAAGAAAAAGGCAGCTTTTTTAATTATACAAAAACTGAATCCTTCAGTATCTAATCAGTTACAGCAACAAAATGGGTTTAGTGTACATTTGACACAAAAAGATGCAGCAAGCATCAACACATACAGGACTATATACTAGTACAGGAAGGCTGAAGAACACATGATTTTGAGATACCTCAACTGCAAACATTGGGTATGCACACCCCTCCATCTGGATTCTGTTGTTCCTTACATATACGTCCTGTAATCCGAAGCTTTAGCTCCTTCCGCTCTCCACCAGAGAAAAAAAGTGCCATGTTACGCTGGATTATTAGGCCATCATGACTGTCCCTAACCTTCCTATGGCTATCCCGAATGCTTCGAGGGGTGCCTTCCCATATCAGTTTCCTGCCATTTGCCCCTACCTCTAAACTGTAGCTGTAGTTCCGGGACTCAGTCTCATCACCCATGAAACGAAGGAATGCCATGTAAACTGGGGCTGCACCAAGCAGGAAGGCCTCAAAGTGCAGGCAGAAGTATTGACCAAAACAATTAAAAACCTGACCAAAAAAGAAGAAAAAAAAAGAAAAAGAAAAAAGAAGGAAGCTCGGAACTTAGGAATGCAAAAACATCATACCAAGTTCCATTAGTGCCAAAAATAATCAATAATCTTCGTTAAAACTTATTTTGCAGATTGGAGTGCTTCAAGGTTATGTCAAGTTTTGCATTAATTGAAAGAAAAATTTTATACAAAACACAGGTGAAAACTGCTGTCAGTTCTTACTTCTTACAGGCATGTGTATATGACATTGGTAGCCATTGTCTAAAGCCACCAATTCATTATTCCTTTTTTTCTTGCCTATCTTAAACTTGGCCTTAACAGCAACAAAGAAAGGATAGCAATCATAATCTTCTTATTTGCAAAATTAATTCTTTTCTTAAACGCTTATATTTTATTTGTTTTCTTGAATATTTTAAGAAAAAAATATGCTTAATTGTCTCTTTTATCAAACCATTTTCCATATTTGATCCTGGTGCCTTTGATTCCTAAATCCTTAAAATGTCACCAAATTATAACAAAGCATGTGGTTGGAGCCTGGAGGGCCTGCAAATATTCTAAGATGCAGAAGAAAAATCTGGCAAATTGAAAGTTGGAAAAAAAAATTTGAATAACCAAATGGAAACTTCAAAAATAATCTCCACTTACTGTAAGCATCCAGGTTGCATTCTCTACTTCACGGGGATTAGACTTGACATAACGGTGATTGAATGTGCAGCCAGAGTGCATGTCTACCTTGTGATCATCCCGCAGATGGGTTATCAGAAAAGGGATATCTCCAACAGCCGGACACTCAGATCCAGCATATGGGCAATTGTATGGTCTAAAGTTACACTGAGCCTCATGCTTAAGTTTGCTGTAGTAAGGGAAAATCTCTATGCATCCCAAGAAGTCATACTTGCAGGGCAGTTCAAGTGACTCTGCCACCTTCTCCAATGCCAGACACCTAATATCTCCAAGCTCTTGTCTACAAGTGGGGCACCGGTTTTGTACCCTTGTTTTACAAGTTGAACACAGTGTATGTCCATTATGGCACTGCAAAAATATAAAGTCAGCAGTCAGCTATTTCCAACAAAGCAGAACTAAGAAAACGTAAGTTACATCATATAAAGAAAACCTTGAATTTTTAAGATTGAATGCTATGATTAGAATATACAGCAGCCAGTGACGCTCTTAAAAACAAGATTAGTGAAATTAGACAGCTTTTCAGCACTACCAAATGCGATCTTATATAGCTTCTATACTTACAATAGTTTTCTAAGAAATGATAGTGGCTTGGACCAAACAAATGAAGGATGATTATATGAGAGTGAAGCATTGCATCTTTAAAAAAGCTTCCTAAATTTGTTTAAAATGTTAGGCTTATACAAGTTAAACAATGTTTCAACAGAAAGCTCAAATATGCTTGATCATATATATATTTTAGTCACATCATGAAGATAATTTCCAAGTGAAAATCTCAAATGGTAATTTAAAGATAGGGGTATACTTAAAATCTAGCAAGTATCTAAGTATATGCATCACAGAAGAGACGAAGGAAAATAAATTAGCAAAACATGGCAATGAAAATGGCTAAATTAAAATGTTACAATAAGGCTATGGGTTTATATGTTCCTGACCCTAAATCCAAACTAAAAAAATTTCCTACAATAGATAATTCCCATTAGGTGCATCCCCCAGAATGTGATGTAGAACCGGCTGCCAAACAAAATAAAGAAGATATAAAAACTTCCCCCCAGAATCAACATTACCATCAAACAAATAATCTATCTTTAATATCATAGTTGCACTGCACAAATTCAAAGCAAGACATAACATAAATCACTCTCAACATCCTTCAAGCAAGAAAAAGAAAATTAGAAAGCCCATGTTCCATTACTATAAAAGATCCATTCTACAATTATACCATATTCTTCAAATGCAGAAAATCCCATACCCAGTTCGCCAAATCCCCAAACACACGAAATTACTCCAATCCCAAACCACTGAAAAAGTTTCTCATGAATAGAACACTGATAAATACATGCCACGATTCTCTCTCTCTAAACAAACTTGCATCATTAAAATCCCCAAATCCCACAAATTTTACATTTCCACTCACCCAAACCAATTAGATGAACTCCCACCTCAAAATCACACAAATGGAACCGGCAAAAAGTACTAAAATAACAATAAAGATCAAAATTTGAAAGCAACCCATTAATATAATTGAAGAAAGTGACACACCTGGTGAATTGGAGGGTACATAGAATTGGTACAGACAGGACATTCGAGAAGTTCATGGACGCTGGTTGGAGAGTTTTCCTGCACGACCACATTGTTCTGTGACTTCACTAAGGACGAGAATTGAAGGTGCTGATGTATCTCTTCCTCATAGATGCCATCCAAAGATGACACACATTCAAAGCTATCCCTTTCCATGAAAAATAAATACCAATCTAATAAATACTACCAAACCAATGAATCATGCATAAAGAAACTATGCAAAACTGGAAAGAAAGAAGCATTCACTTATAGTTTAATGGGTATTTCTTAAACTATATGTTCCTTTCTTTCTTTCTAGGCCTCTATGTTGTCTATAACTGAAAACTGATTAGCAGTCACAGAAAGAAAGGGAAGAGAGAGAGATGAGGGAACTAACACTTTAGATATGCTTTTCTTGGGAGGTTTTGTTAAACAAGACAGAAAGAGTCACCATCTAACTAGCCAAAAATATATTACTTTTTGAAAAAGTAGTTGTTGCCGGGAACAAAAGGCCAAACTGCATTATTATTAAAATTTTCTTGTTCCAAAAATGATGTCAAAAATAGTACTATTAGTTTAGTCCTTGAAACATGGTACAAGTTCTATTTTTATCTTTTAAATTTTTGTTTAAATTTTTTTTTTCTTGAAAATGTAAATTGTCACTTACTTTATCTTTTCATTTTTTTTTTTTTTTTTGGTTTAGTGTATCTAACATATTTTCATGAAACCCAAAATTATATTTTATTTTAGTGGAAAAAATATAGTGTAGATTTTATTTTTATCTTTGAAAAATAATTTATGTTCAATTTTTTCCCTAAAACTTAATAGGATTGAATGGAAAGATGAAATATAGATTGTTTTAAACTTTTAGGGATGAAAATTAAATTTTAATTCTGAAAATAGGAAATAACCCATATTTTAGGGACAAAAATACTCTTTTAAATAGGTTTTTGAGGGCGGAAGGTGTGGAATACGAATGGATATTGTCATAGACAGAAGGGTTCTTGACTCTTTTTTTTTTTTTTTTGGAGAAAAGAAGGGTTCTTGACTTGATCTTGATAACCCCAATTATAAAAATAAAATAAAATAAATAATGATAACCCAATCCCTCGTGCTACATTTTGACTTATTATAGAGAATTATGGCTCTTTATGCAAATTTATAGAGCAAGATTTGTCAAATCATTACGACCAAATATGTTTTATTAATATATGTGTCCCATCATGATAGGTTTTGCTTTTAAATATTTCAATATTCATTGCTTTATTCGCACTTTATAGTTCATATGGATAGGTTTGTTTTATAGCCAAGCAAATTTAAATTTTTAGAAAATTATGCCACAATTTTTGCAAGTGTTAGTCATAATGATAATCACCTGAATGTGACAATTACAACTATTTTTTTTAGTAGTTAGTCCATATAATATATAGATTATATCTATTCAGGCTATACATGACATTTGTATGCAATAAGGCTTATAATAATATGGTCCAATTAAAATGAAAATTCACGATTTTAACTAGTGTATAATTGATACTAGCATTTTTCAACTCCACCATTGATTTACAATGAGATTTTGATTTTCTTAACAATATCTTGTTCAAAAGTAGGACACATCTTCAAAAAGCAAAACCACTCCAAAAACACTTCATAGATACTATAACTATAGGGACTAACGTGGTGTTTATGTCATATTACTCTAGGACTCTTTGCACATATTTATCTATTATCTCATGGAATGTTTGCTAAGTGTTATGTGATCTTAAATCTTGATTGACTGTTTCTCAAAAAAAAAAAAAAAAAAAAATATATATATATATATATATATATAGATATTGATTGACTACTATACTCGTCTTATTAAACATTAACATGATAAATTATGCTTTGAATAGTTATTTCACGTGAGTCTATTATATTTTGATAATTTTATAGTTACAACTACTTACAACCGAAATGAAAAATTTTAACTCTAAATGTTCTTAACTCACAGAGGTGCCAACTTAAGCTACAAAGGTTCTTGGCCAAATGAGTCTATATATTGATATCAATTTTATTAGCATTAATCACAATATATTATGTTAGCAATTATAAGAAAAATCATGAAAATTGTTGTGTTCAGAATTAGGCGAAAATGCACTTTTCGTCCCTACATTTTGGGTCGATTTCTATTTTGGTCCCAAAATTGATTTCTTTGCAAATTTCATCCCTAAAATTTGAAAATCGTCCTTCCCGTCAACCAACAGACGGAACCTTCCTACGTGGCAGACGGATATCCACGTGTCAAGCCCACCTATTAAAATAATAATATGTAAACCTACATGGCAAGCCCACTCACCCTAAACTGCACATGCCCCTCACGTGAGGGACTTTTCAACTTCCACATCAGCTTCCTGCACTCCCAGCCCTCCCACGTGACCCCACCTGACCCCAGCTCTCCAACTACCTCAGTCATCCCACATTAAAATCCCCAAATTGCACTGAAAACCCTAAAATCCTCTCGTCGTCTTCCTCAGCTCGATCCCTGAAATCTCTGAATCTAACCTAGTACAACACGAACAGACTGAGGGAAGCTTGAGGAGGAAGAAGAATGGAAGCTAGCTCTGCATGTGCCTCTGCATCATCGGAAAGAAGCTTGAGGAGGAGAGCACCACGCATGTGCTACTGCCCCTCCTCTCAGATGCTCGTGCTAGTGGTTTCCTGGACAGATAACAATCCAGGGAGAAGGTTCTATGGGTGTCCCAATTACTGGGTAAGTGAAGTGCTAGTGTTTTTTGTTCATTTTGTTCACTTGGGTTTGTTGTTTGTTCATTTTGTTTTGAATTTGGGTTTAATTTCAGATTGGTAAGAAGTGCAAGTTCTTCCAATGGATTGATGATGAGATTTGTGAGTGTGGGAAGGTGCTTATCCCAAAGATGAGGCAGAGAATTCTCAGACTCCAAGCCGAGGTTTCAACATGCAAGAAGAGAGAGAAGTGGCTAACAGTGTGTTTGATATTGGCACTGCTGCTGTGTGGGATATGTCTTTGTGTGATTCTATCTTTGGTGGGTTAGATGGGTGGGGTAGCATGTTTTGGACAATGTGGGTGTAGGCAAGGTTAGGACAGGGTTAGGAAAATGTGTTGTAGATGATGATGTTGTTATCCTCTATATCCATTGATTTCCGTATGAATGAAATATGGAAGGACTGAGTTCATTTTGTTAATTTGGTCTATAATGTGGTGTAGATGATGTTGTTGTTATCCTATATATCCCATTGATTTCAGGATGAATGAAATATGGAATGACATAGTTCATTTTGTTAATTTGGTCTGTAATGTGGTGTAGATGATGATGTGTTAATTATCTTACTTGATTGCAATTAGATTACAATTTACCAAATTTGTAATATTGGTACGCTAACCATTGTAAATTTACCAAACTTGCAAAATTGATATACACAAGTTTACCAATTATGTTTGTGTATTGCAATTATGTGCTGCAATTATGTGTATTGCAAACTTGTAAATTATGTGTTGCAATTATGTATTGCCCCTCTCCACAATTCTGCATATACTGCAATTCACAAACTTCACAAACTTGCAAATTCTACAATACACAATTCTACATGTACCAATTCACAATTCTGCATAGTCTGCAATTCACAATTAACATATACTGCAGCTCACAATTTTGCAATACACAAATACTGCAATTCACAATCCATAAATATGCAATATACAAATCTGCATCACTCAATTTTGCAATTCACAGATTTGCATTAATAAGTCATTCATAAATATGCAATACCAACATAGGCCAATTACACATGTCTGCCACAATTCAAGCAGTGACTTTAAACCTGAGTAAACCAAAAAATAGGCCATGTCTGCCATGTTTCAAGTAGTGAATTTAAACCAAAGTAAACCCACATATGGGCAATGTCTGCCATGTCCACCAGTTTATCCCCTTGGACCATGCACAGATGCCTGGCTGCCAGCACTCCTTAGTGCCTCCTTGTACCTTGATGCATTTCTTGAGGTAGTTAGAGTTTCATTTGTCACAGTCCTCCTCCTTCTCTTCCTTGGATTGGTGCTGCTTAGATTGCTTGGATTGGTGCTGATTAGATTGCTACTTGTAGGGTTGTTGCTTGCAGGGTTGCTGCTTGCAAGGTGGTTGGTTGATGGTTGCCGGCTGCTTCTAGGTTGTAACTTTGATGGCCTATTGCCTTGCTGGTTGGTCCTGGGTTGCTAGCTTAATGGCATACTTGTAACATGTGGTTGCTCTTGGGTTGCTCTTTGGCCATTGCCATTTGTCTTCAAGTAGTAGCAAATACAACTAAGTTAGAAACATGTATTTTTAATTTCAAAACATGCAGAATTAAAAAACACTAGTCTTACTTGCATTGGTCTATGTTTCCTTTGGTTTTGGGCACCAGGCAGTGAGGAATTACCTCCAACCTCACCCTTATAGCTTCTTTTGTTGTGGCCTATAATCCCACAGGACTTGCACCTTTTGGCAATACCCAAGCCCTTGTTGTGACCCCTTCTTGGTTCATTGGGTTCTAAGATTTTCTTCTTCTTGGGCCTGCCTGGTGGCCTTCTCTTTATGGGAGGCTGCACAGGGGGGAGACCAGTTAAGATCCACATATTGGTACCATTGAGTCGATCAATGGTGTGCTCATAACATGCTTTGTATGTGCTGGTGCGGTAGCAGGCATTAGTATATTTCTCAGCTTGCTCTCTATTGAAGAATATGCATGACACTGCATGGCAGCATGGGATACCAGTGATATCCCATTTCCTACAGCTGCACACCCCTTTAGCCAAGTCTACAATGAAGCTCTGCAGTCCATTCTTCACCTCGAATTTGGTGTTAGAAGCCCAACATGCTAACCTCCTACCACTGCCCATCTTCTCCCTATGTAGCCTTTTACAGATTTTAGGGCAGAGCTCAGATTCCACCTTCATAATACTGTTTCTGTTTTGCTGGACTCTACTCATTAAGTATAAACTTATGTCCTCAAGCTACAAACAAGAAAAACCCACAAGTCAGTGCATGCAACAAGGTATACAGCTAACCAAACTATGCAAATTCCACCTACCAAAATCCAAAAATATACATACTATGCTAATGATGGGTTTCCCCCTGAATTTCAGTATCCTACTATTGAAACTCTCACACATGTTGTTGATGACAGTGTCACTCAATGCATCAGTTCTGAACATGTGTCTAGCCCATACTGTTGTGGTATGTCCTTTCAACCAATTATATGTACCCTCATCAATGTCCTTCATCTCATTCATTATCCTTTCAAATTTATGTGCATATATGGCTTTAGCTGCTTTCCAAAATAACTCTCTAATAATTATGCCAAGATGCTACTTCCTCAGATTGTTGTACAAGTGTCTACAACAAATTCTGTGCTCATACTGTGGCCATTTGTCTGCAAATGCCTGCACCAACCCCTGCCAAGAGAATCAACAATGTTTAGCATATATACATATTTCACTACTTGTTCAATGTAGTTAAGTTAAAAAATGAGTATGTAGTATAATGATACCTTTTGCTGGTCTGACATGAATGTCCACCTCTTCTCATCACCAATGTCTGCTAGTAGCAAATTTATAAATCAAATCCATGAGTCCTTGGTTTTTGCTTCCACCACTGCAACTGCTAGAGGGAAATATTCTTCATTGGGGTCTCTGGCAATTGCAACCATCAGTTGGCCCCCTATCTTGGTCTTTAGGTGACAAGCATCCAACCCAATTATTGGCCTACAACCTACCTTAAACCCCTGCTTACACCCAAACCAGCATATGTAAAGTCTCTCAAAATAAGGTAGACCAGCTTGTAAGTTCATCTCAGCTGCTAACTCACCTTCATTGAATGTGTGTGTCTTCATTACAACTGTACTGCCAGGCCTGGACCTCCTCAGTTCTGCACAGTAATCCCACAATTGATTGTACTACTCTACATAGGACCCATCAACAAACTCTTGGGCCTTTTCCCTAGCCCTGCTGGCTTTTCCTGCACTAATATTTACAACATACTTCTCATGCACAACCTCTTGAATGTGCCTTAGTTTAATATCAGGTTGTCTCTTCACCTTCTTCATCAACTTCTTTGCAATGAAATTGGCAAAACACCTAGGGTTTCTGTAGCTCCTAGTGCATGTGTGCTCCATGTTCAGGGTCTTCAGCTGCCAGCTCATCTCCCTTGGCAGCTTTGCAAAGTAAGCTGTAAATTTACAAGGAGGTTGGCATTTGGCTCTAATCCTAACTTTGTCATTCTTCACAAACTTCACCCCCCATCCACCTTTCACGGCATACTCAGTAATGGCCCCCTTGAACTGCTTAGCTGAGGTAAATAACATGTGCTTCTCAAATACCAAGTCATCAGGATTGGACACAGGTCTAAACACAGGAAATGTCTTCCTCTTTCTTCTGACATTGTCCACAACTGTTTCATTGACAGTAGCATCACTTTCACTGTCATAAATTCCATCACCCTAAAAGCCACCATCAGATGATGACTCACTTAGGCTCAACAGCTCCTCAGTAGTGTAGTCAGAGTTCATTACCCCATCCTCTATCTGTTCACGCATGTGCATCAGGTTTTCACTGTCACTGCTTGCACTATCTTCACCCACATTTCTCTGGTTGGGGTTCATTGATCTTGCCCCTTCTACATCACTGTCCTCAGAACTGTCATTACTGTCAGTGGTGACAGCCCCATCCTGTTGTGGTTCCTTTACAATTGGTTCCTTCCCTAGTCTCCTGCACTCAAGTATTTCCACTTCATCATCATTATCATCATTCCTATCACCTGTATTCCATGCACCACTTCTGCCAAACTCATCACCATCCCTATCATCATCCCTACCACCATCCCTACCACTAACACTGCCACCAGCCCTACCACTACCACTGCCACCATCCCAGTGAGCATCACAACCATCCCAATTAGCAAAAAATTCACCCCAGTGATCATTACCATCATCGGAGTTATCATCCTTATAATTATCACCACTACTGGCAAAATAGCCCTGTCCATTATAATAACCATCACAAGAACGTTCAAGCTCACTAGAGTTGCAACTCTCAGAATCACTAACAACAAACAGGTCATCATGATCAGGCCCTACAACAATATCTACAAGCACACCATTACCATCATTAATAAGTATAGGTTCATAAACTGGGTGCTCTACATAGACATGAATCTGTCCATGACCCCTTACCAACTTAGTCATTGCCATTGCATCATGATCATCCTTAATTAGTTGGAACACCCCATCCTCTTCATTATCCTCAGGGCTTCTATACCATAGCCTACTTACATGTGTATACCCAAACTCTCTACAGATGGGCTCAATTTCTACCTTAGACCACTTGTCAGGATCACAATCATCTACTACCCCCACCTCACCCCCCACATACTTCTGAGGATTTACATCAAAATACCCACCATGATGCACATACAAAGTAAAGAGCTCGTCCATTCTGCATGCATGAGATATATAGTCAACATTATTTAAATAATCAACTACTTAGAAAACCAAACCAAACAGTCAACATTATTTAATTAAACCACTAAAGACCACTAAAGGCTACATCTTAGTAAACTACATCTTCATGCAAATAGTGATAAAGTCATAAACAACCAATTAAATAGTGGTCCCTACGCATATTGAGTGTGTCAAAAATGTTAGAGAGAGACATATATAATGTGCAAAAGATACAGAGAGAGACAGAGTGACAAAGATACATGACCAGAGAGAGAGATAAAGTGGATAGAGCTACCTTTTCGAGCTTAAACCCACTGCTACAATCTTGAAACTGCTGCAGGTTTTGGATTGAAGCTCCAACCTTATCACAGTCTCCCTCGTTTTCTTCAGTTCTTAGTCCTACAATCTTGAAACTGCTGTAGAGAAACTGATTTTTTTTTCTAGGGATTTCGTTGTTTTAAGGGTGTCTGTTCGTGTCGTACTGGGTTAGATTCAGAGATTTCAAGGATCAAGCTGAGGAAGACAACGAGAGGATTTTAGGGTTTTCAGTGCAATTTGGGGATTTTAATGTGGGATGACTGAGGTAGTTGGAGAGCTGGGGTCAAGTGGGGTCACGTGGGAGGGCTGGGAGCGCGGGAAGCTGATGTGGAAGCTGAAAAGTCCCTCACGTGAGGGGCATGTGCAGTTTAGGGTGAGTGAGCTTGCCACGTAGGTTTACATATTATTATTTTAATAGGTGGGCTTGACACGTGGATATCAGTCTGCCACGTAGGAGGGTTCCGTCTGTTGGTTGACGAGAAGGACTATTTTAAAAACGATTTTCAAATTTTAGGGATGAAATTTGCAAAGAAATCAATTTTGGGACCAAAATAGAAATTGACCCAAAATGTAGGGACGAAAAGTGCATTTTCGCCTCAGAATTATATTGTATTAAAGTTGTTTGGTAACCATATTTCTATATATATATATATATATATTTTTTTTTTTTTTGGTATCACACATCAGTGTCTATTTGGGAACAACTTATTTAGCTTTTTGTTAAAAGTATGGTAAAGTATACTGGTATTTTGAAAAAGTAAAAAAGAAAAAAAAATGTAGGTTTTAAAAAGTTGTATATAAAAGCTAAAAATTAAAAATTGAGCTTATAAGCTCAAGTTAAATGAACAAACAACATTTCTTTAAGATAATTTGATAGTTACAATTAGAGTTGAGAGATTTGAATTTATATTTGAAAGTTGAAACACCAAGAAGCATAGGTAAAGTTTTGACAGTATTCCAAATTTCCAAGCATTTTATGTCTCACATGCTGTTTGCTAAAAATCCTTAGACAAACCAAAGTGAAAGCTTGATAGTAAAATTACTAAAGCTTGTTTAATTACTGCTTAATTGCTTTTAATCTACTTAATTAAGTGTGGAATAAGAGTAAACAATGTGCAATTAACAGGGACTACTACCTAGTGCATGGGCATACAAAATTAACAATTAAATATAAAACACAAGGAGTAAAGGAAGAGAGATGCAAATACAAGATAACACGGTGATGTATTATCGAAGGGGAGAATCGAAGTGCTCGGCGTAGAAACTTCTCCACGGCCCTCCAAGCCGAATCAATCCATTAGTGAATAAGTTGGAGTACAAGGATTACAATATAGACCCTCCAAGCTTAGACTACCTTCTGTACTTAAACCCTCTGAATCCCAGCTACCAACGAATTTCACCAAGCCTTGTCTTCATTGGCTTCTCGGATTCCGCAATTATCACCAATTGCATGCACCATAGAATGGCATGACCCAATGCTTCCCAAAAGGATTTTTTTTCCCCAAAATAACACTAAAACTCAAACAATTTTGTTAGTTATCACGTTTTCAAAATTATTTAGCAAATTAACATCTCGAGTGTAAGGAACTCGATTTTGTAGCGCTAAATCGAGTATTATAGACTCGAGTTCTATGCGTGGAAATTGAGCATTACTGACTCAAGTTCCAGAAAGATATCAAACAAAGCCACAATGAGGAAACCTAAACTACATGAAGAAAAACTAGAAGGAAGAACCCAGAAAGCCAGACCAACAAAGAAGAAAAACATACAAGAAACGTGAAGATCCGAAGAAACCAAACAAGAAACACAAAGAAACAACAAACTCAGATCTCCCTAACACAAACTGTTCAGCTCAGACTAAACCCAGGCAGTAACAACAAAGGTTCTAGTGGCAGCGACGAAGCTCCTTTTTCCTCTAATTCCTTCATTTTCTTCTTTGGGTCATTCATTTTCTTCTCTGGAAAGGGGTTTGATGATGTTTTGTTGGACATCTCAGGAAAATCAAGCCTTGAAGACTCAAGTTCCATGGAACTCGAGTTCGTCACACTCAATTTACCACAACAAAATCGACTCCTTATACTCGAGATGTTAGTTTGCTAAATTGTTTTGAAAACGTGTTGACTAACAAAAATTTTTAAGATTCAGTGTAATTTTGAAAAAAAAAAAATCCCTTCCTAAAAGCTCCAAAACAACTCACAACACTCAGAATGTGTGAGGTATGTGTTTCGGCTAAGAATCTTTTAAAGGATATGAAATTAGAGAGATAGAAGTAGAGGAAAACTAAGAAAAATGTGTAGAGGATTGTGGGTATACAATCTCTAACTCTCAAATGGATTTCTAGGATTTTCTTTTTGAAATTTTCCTTACAATTTCGTGGGTAATGTGGGTTTATATATTATGGGTAAAAAAATAAAGAAAGACACACAAACAGGACGGTAATGCATCTCGTGAATCATCACGAGTTGGCCAAGTCGATAGCCACTATTGAGATGCCATCACATTTGAACTTTTTAACTTCCAGCATGTGCTTCTCACATGATCTTTCACGGGTTACTCTACTCGTGAGACAGTTGCAATATGATCATACTGAGCCCATCACATTGAATTTCACAAATATACAGGGAAATGATTGAAGAAATACAATCAAATTTGACATGAAATTAAAGCCAACAAAACATAATTGAAAATCGTGACTTTATACAAAGATACCAACACAATAGAAATATAGAATACCCAATTACCCATTACAGCCCGACCCATAAAGCCACATACCCGCCTAGAAACCTCGGATTCGGATAAAACAGAAAAAACCTCTCAGAGTCTCAACTTTCCAACAGTTTTGCTACACAAGAATGTTCTGTGACTGTGATTGCCTGTTCACACTCTCAATTCAACCATCAAAAGCCCCGATTTCATAAAACCCTTTTGCCCATTTCACTCCAAAAATGAGCACAAAGCGTCACATTCTCAGTGTAAGTCTTCAAAATAAAAAACCCATAATTTGATAAACCCTAGTGCCCAGTTCAGCTCAAACAATGACCTCCATTGGTATTCTATCAATTTCTAAGCTACACCACTCCAAACCCGATACCCACCTTAAAAGACCACACCCAATTCTCATTCGCTGCAAAGGATTAAGTTCCACCAGAAGAAATCGAGTTCATTCACCTTTGTTTCTTAGTTCATTCAGAGTCTTTTGTAAGTCCAACTCAGAGTCCTCCTCACAGCCTGGTGAGACTAGTGAAACCACAAAAGATGATTTTGTGACCAGGGTTTTGAAGGAGAACCCAAGCCAGGTTGAGGCCAAGTACCTAAGAGGCAACAAATTGTACACTTTGAAAGAAAAAGAGGATTTGGGCAAGAGTTCCAATGAGGGTTTTATTGAATTCGTGGCAAAAAGGTTGAATTTGAGGTCGAAAGTGAAGAAAGAGGGCATAGAGGGTGGGAATGAGAGTGGAGTGGTGGATGAAGCTGTGTATTTGAAGGATATTTTGAGAGAGTATAGAGGGAAGCTCTATGTGCCTGAGCAAATTTTCGGGACCAAGTTATCAGAAGAAGAGGAATTTGATAAGAATTTGGAGGAGTTGCCGAGAATGAGCTTTGAGGAATTTCAGAAAGCAATGAAGAATGATAAAATTAAGTTATTGACTTTGAAGGAGGATAACAGCGTATTGTATGTTAATGGGTATAGGGAATTTATTGCGGAGTTGAAAGAGATACCGGGTGACAAGAGGTTGCATAGAACAAAATGGTAAAGATTCCCAACCAATCAACTTAAAGGTTAATGTTTTTGTGGTTTTTGTATGCAGTTTGTTGATAATGTTTGTGTCTTTGTAGGGCCATGAGACTGGATGAGAATGAAGCTCAAGCTCTTTTGGAGGAGTACACAGGTCCACGATATGAAATTGAGAGACATACTATGGTGATAAATCTTTTTTTTTTTTTTACTCTATTGAAATCGATTTGCTAATTATTACTTGTGGATCAAATAATCAGTGGTTGTATGAAGTGGCGAGTGAGTGACTAAACAGAGGCAAAGAAGCTTGAAATTTGAAACTGAAGTTCAAATGGAAAATCTTTAAAGAATACATGGAAGATTGAATGAATGTTTTATTTCAATATGCAAATTAATTCAAATTCTTGCATATAAACACCTTCTTCTTCTTCTTCTTCTTCTTTTTTTTTGGGGGGGGGGGGTGGTGATCTTTATTTCAGCATCTAGCATTGACTTAGAGTTGGTTTATGTTCTCTTAGATTCAGTGTTGCAGCCATTTCTGCACCTCAATATTCCACTGACACAATATTTGCATCATACAATACATTGTGAGTTGGCATGGACAATTAGACATAAAACATAAGTTAAGAAGTTGGGAGATCCTTCTTTTGACTATATATATTTTCCTTCTTGAATCTTCTGCTGCAGTCTTGGGTGGGAAAAGTACCAGAGTACCCTCATCCGGTGGCATCTTCCATATCTAGCAGAATGATGGTAGAGCTTGGAGTTGTGACAGCTGTGATGGCTGCTGCAGGAATTGTCGTAGGAGGTTTCCTGGCATCGGCTGTGTTTGCTGTTACCAGTTTCATCTTTGTGGTGACTGCATATGTTGTGTGGCCTGTAGTCAAACCCTTTCTAAAGCTTTTTCTTGGTCTCATATTTGGAGTTTTGGAGAGAGTTTGGGATAATCTTGTTGATCTATTCAGTGATGGAGGAATTTTCTCTAAGATCAGTGAATTTTACACTTTTGGCGGTGTGTCTGCCAGCCTTGAGATGGCAAAACCAATTCTGCTTGTCCTTTTGACTATGGTTCTTCTTGTTCGTTTCACACTTTCGAGAAGACCTAAGAACTTCAGGAAGTGGGTAAATGTTGCTTAATTTATTTAGTTCCTAATTTTATCTTTCATTTGGTAATTATATGATTGATTTGGACCATGGATTTCATCAGTGAGGATCTTACTTAATATGCTCTCTTCAACATTCAGGATCTGTGGCAAGGGATTGATTTTTCACGATCTAAAGCAGAAGCTCGCGTTGATGTTAGTTTCTAAAGAATATTCCTTTGCTCATTGTTCCAAATTTGTTAAAAATTCTAGATTGTATTCTTAATTTTCTATTTTTGGAATGAGTTTATTTCAGGGTTCAACAGGGGTAAAGTTTGGTGATGTGGCTGGGATAGATGAAGCAGTAGAGGAACTCCAAGAGGTTTTGAATATGCCATTCTTGTAGAGACATCATAAATAATTGTGCATGCTTGCTTTCCTTTCTTTGAGAGAGAAGTGATTTATCTCTTTTCCTTTTACTTTTTGATGAAGTTTTAATTGAAAAATGTTATGATAATACTCTTAATGGTTGTTTGTTCTAAACAAACTATTGGGCAGTTTTTCCATATTGTTTCACTTACGTAATTTCAAAATGCTTAGAGGTCTGAAATTTTTTTTTTTGGTTGAAAAGTTTGATGGTTATCTTCTTTTCTTCAATTGTTCATAACAAATTTTCCTTCATCTTGATTCTCTATTCTATGTTTCTTGAAATTTCTGGTAAATTTATGCTATTTGTTTCATTCTTTTTGTATGGGAAACATGTTTTATGTTTTGTTTCATTTTAAATGTAAAAAATGAAAAGCTTATTGACATCGGTAATGTCTGATGACTAGTTGGTGAGGTACTTGAAGAACCCAGATCTGTTTGATAAAATGGGGATAAAACCTCCACATGGAGTTCTTTTGGAAGGCCCTCCTGGATGTGGCAAGGTTAGCTATAATCCTATAGTTTTGAAAATTGTGTGTGTGAAAATTGCCACTCAGATTCTGACATGTACTCATGCTTTTCTAGACCCTGGTTGCAAAGGCCATAGCTGGTGAAGCTGGTGTTCCATTTTACCAAATGGCTGGATCTGAATTTGTTGAAGTTTTAGTTGGTGTTGGTTCTGCTCGTATCAGGGATCTATTTAAAAGAGCCAAGGTGATATATACTACCCATTTTGGATGTGATTTTTATTGTGACTTGTTTCTCATCATTGTGATTGCATCCTCTTGGTCCACATTTTTTTTTTCAATCGTGGTCTAGAATAAGTTTTGGGGCCATCAGAATCATCCTTGTTGTCAATAACATAGTATTAAGTCTCATGATTTTCTGAATAAGCTGTATTTATTTCTAGATGTCAATTGCAGAGTTCCTTTCATAAATTAGTGCTTGGTATATTTGCTTTGGAAGTTTTTTTTTGAGAATATCAGAGTTTCCCCTGTGCAGGTGAACAAACCATCAGTTATATTCATTGATGAAATTGACGCATTGGCAACTAGGTATGGATGTGTGTGGGTGTGTTTGTGGGTATTTTTGTGATAATGATAATAATTTCATGAAGGAATCTTATGCCCAATTCTAACTCTGGTTGCTTGAACTCCAAAGCTTTCAAGCTGAAGTTATTTGTGAACCACACAATTACATATCTGGAAAAAATGTTGCTAAAGTTTGGACCTAGCACAATGGATAGTGGAGAAATGGTGTGTTGGAACTCATGAGTAGGTTTGCTTTTGGTAGTTAGCACCAAGCCATTGTCTTTTCTTGCATGTAATCATATGTGAATGGGTCAGAACCATGTAGATTTAGGTTCCATGTTTTATGTTGTTCGTCAAATTCATAATGCTAGGGTGGGTGTTAAACACTATTTTAGGATATGCTGAGCTACGATTCTGCGTCCCTAAACAAGACTATATTTTTTGATAATTCAATAGTTACAATTGGGGAGGGGGGAGTTGAACCATGAATGTCATGGACACACTAGGAGGTGCCAACCAGTTGAGTTACAAGACATACTTGGGTTCCAAATTCACTTAATGAGAGTGAAAGTGATGCTCTGCATACATTAGAGCAGTCTAGATAGGGAAGCATTCTCACAATGTTTCTTCATCAATACTTAAAACAAATTTACAGATGATTTACAAATGGCTGCAAAACTAACCAAGCTGTATGGTTGAAGGTGACACATCAAGATAAATGATCATAAAATGATGAACTACAAAATGCACATGAATGAAATGAATGTCATGGACACACTAGGAGGTGCCAACCAGTTGAGTTACAAGACATACTTGGGTTCCAAATTCACTTAATGAGAGTGAAAGTGATGCTCTGCATACATTAGAGCAGTCTAGATAGGGAAGCATTCTCACAATGTTTCTTCATCAATACTTAAAACAAATTTACAGATGATTTACAAATGGCTGCAAAACTAACCAAGCTGTATGGTTGAAGGTGACACATCAAGATAAATGATCATAAAATGATGAACTACAAAATGCACATGAATGAAATGAATGATCATGTGTTTGTTTTTCTATGATCAGGCGTCAAGGAATTTTCAAGGAATCTACTGACCACCTGTATAACGCAGCCACTCAAGAGAGGGAAACAACATTGAACCAGCTCTTGATAGAGCTTGATGGGTTCGATACTGGAAAAGGAGTGATATTTTTAGCAGCTACAAATCGTAGGGATTTGTTAGATCCTGCACTTCTTCGACCTGGTCGTTTTGATCGCAAGGTTTGTTTTTGTTACTGAGTGGGGTTTTGTTATTAGCTAATCTATGTTGCTTTAATAAAAGAAGCGGAAAAGGGGAAAAAAACACCAAAAAACAAAAAGTTGAGATATCGTTATTTGATCAGAGATGTAACTATTCTTTTTATGCTTGCTATCATGTCTATTATGGTGCCTATGTCTGTCGCTTTTCTAGTGATGTACTTGACCAACTGTTGGCTGGATTTATCATGCATGAAAGTTATTTACAAAATTATTTATGAATATGATGTTGTGTATTCAATTAGATCAGTTTCATGCTAGATTTTTCTCAAGTTCTATGTTAGCTCTAACAAAGGGTGGTTAGGGCTTCATTATCATTTGGATTCTTCTCTTCTAGATAAGAATTCGCCCTCCTAGTGCAAAAGGGAGGACGGAGATTCTGAAGATTCATGCAAGCAAAGTGAAAATGTCAGAGACTGTTGATTTATCTGTCTATGCGCAGAACCTACCTGGTATGTGTTTCTCTCCAGTGTTTTGTCAGGGTTGTCATTTCCATATCTTAAACCATGTATCTAATTATCAGGATGGACGGGTGCAAAGTTGGCTCAGCTGGTCCAAGAGGCTGCTCTTGTGGCAGTTAGGAAAGGGCATCGGTCAATTCTTCAGTCGGACATGGATGATGCAGTAGACAGACTTACAGTGGGACCTAAACGTGTTGGAATAGAATTGGGTCATCAGGGACAATGTCGTAGGGCTACTACGGAAGTGGGAGTCGCAATGACTTCCCATCTGCTCCGGCGATATGAGAATGCAAAAGTTGAATGCTGTGATCGCATTTCAATTGTGCCTCGTGGTCAGGTCCTCTTTCTGTTTCCCTACCTATATTTTCCTCTTCTTTCATCAGAAAAAATTCTTGTAAATAATGAATGCAACTTTTATATGTTGTGGACATTGTCCGAGTTCCATCCAGAACTAAGCCAAAAATTGAAATTGTGCCCACTAATTTGAGGGCTACAACTAGACAATATCTATTGACATTTGGCATATAGAATAGCTCTGATGATACCTGTGTTCAGTATTACAGCACAGGTTATTCTCAGAGATGAAAGTTATATTTGTATAAGATTACTTTTAAGTTTATTATTGTCTGCTCAGGAGTTCACTATCCAGAGGTGTGATGTGTGGCTTTCTTGAAACTTTCTTATAGTTGTATTTGACTTAGATATCTTTCTGTCACCTGGTATTCATGGTGTACATGTTTGAAATGATGTGTGCAGACATTGTCTCAACTTGTATTTAATCGACTTGATGACGAATCATACATGTTTGAACGCCGGCCTCAATTGCTGCATCGCCTTCAGGTGTGCACCTCATGTTTTGAGCTGGTAGTTCTGTATTGGATTGCATCATCATTTCAATTGATATTCTTCCTATGTACAGGTATTACTTGGAGGGAGGGCTGCTGAAGAGGTCATTTATGGACGGGACACGTCTATGGCATCAGTTGGCTACCTTGCAGATGCATCCTGGCTTGCCCGTAAAATTTTATCCATGTTGGTCCCTTACTTCAGTATTCTTTAAGTTTCTGGTTGATTTGATGCTTCTAATGCCAGGTCCTTTCTTCCTTTTCAACAGATGGAACCTGGAGAATCCAATGGTCATACACGGAGAACCACCACCTTGGAGGAAGAACGTTAAATTTGTAGGCCCAAGGCTGGACTTTGAAGGATCTCTTTATGATGACTATGGTCTGATTGAACCTCCAGTCAACTTCAATTTAGATGATCAAGTTGCAGAGAGGACCGAAGGGCTGATCAGGGACATGTATGGAAGGACAGTTGATTTGCTTAGGAGGCACCATGCAGCTTTGCTCAAAGCTGTGAAGGTAGTTTGATGTGGTTTGTGTAGATTTTTGGTTGCTTACGTTCTTATGCATTCATTATTAAATATTTTAAGTTTTTTTTTTTTTTTTTGGTTGGGTTTTCAAAGCTGTTGAGCATAGAAGTTAGAACACAATTCTCTATATTTGAAGTCCTTTTCATTTCATCCATTTCAGGGTTAAGATTGTCACTTCATTTAAAATTTTAAATAATGTGGCAGTATGCACACCTTTTGATTTGTAAATTTAATTTGAAGTATGAAATGGATCAATTTCAAATGGAAAAGGATCCTTTTCCATTAAGCATAGACTAAGTTTTGAAAATACCATGTAATCTTGATTCAAAAGGAATATAATCAGTTGTGCTTTTCATGTTGTTGCATATCATAATGATATAGGCTAATTAAATTGTATTATTACTCCCATCTCTGTGTGTGTGGGAAAGTAAAATAAAATTCCCATGAAAAGAAATGTATTAATCTTCCATCACCCTTGTATTAGTTGGTACAGTGGTTCTGTAACTAAACTGACTTGTGATCTCACTGTGGACTTGCATTCAGGTTCTTGTTGATCAGAAGGAAATAAGTGGGAAAGAAATTGACTTCATCCTGAACAAGTACCCTTCACAAACCCCCATAAGTTTCCTTTTAGAGGAGGAAAACCCTGGAAGTCTTCCATTCAATAAACAAGAAGAAGAGCAAGAATTGGAGTATGCCCTACTAACTCCATCCAAAGGAGAAACCTAGAGAATTTGATGCAAGGTGCAGTTTCATAGTAGACATCAACTTGGCCTACCTACTTCAGCTGGAGCATGCAACAAAGGCTACACCTACACTGGCAGCTTATTGGGTTAGAGAGCATGAATTTGACATGGCATACACCCAAGAAGGGAGAGAGAGAGAGAGAGAGAGAGAGAGAGATGCTATCCTCCAATTTTGGTGCATTTACCAATATAAATCTTTAGATTGATATCTACTGTTACATATTTCACTCCCAAAAGGTGTTAATTATTTGATGTGATTCAAAATTAGCTTACTTTTCTGTAGGTAAAGTCCAATTTAATTTAATGGCTTTATTGTCAATCTTTGCACTCTTTTTATTGGAGTTTGGCTGCTTTGGCAGAAACAGTTGAGTGTTCAATCATGAAATTTAGAATAAGGACATGAGCTGATTACTGATGTACTTATTCATTTATACCTCTCATCATTTGTGTTCCATAATCTGGATCACGTGCACCGCAGACATTTTCTTGTACTCTAATTGCACCAAGCTTTATGTTAGGATAAAAATCACAATGCTACGAGTACCATGGGGAACTTGGACTTTGGATGACTAAGGTAAAAAGCTGTCGCAGGGTCAAATTTTTTACTTGATTTTCTTCTTGTGATGGCCCTAAGTCTTTGACTTAGTCTCAGCCAACACTACACTCATGTTGCAAGAAACACTTAGAATAGATTATTAGGGACACACACTTACACAACACACACTATGTTTACAAGGAACCCACCCCCAACTTCTATTACTTAATCTCAAGTACAAACTTACAAACTAGGAGAAAATACACAAAATTCTCCCTAAGGCAAAATACACTCTGTTGTTGACACCTCCAACAACATTAGGGTCCCTAAGGTAAAATACACTCTGCTGTTGACACCTCCAACAACATTAGGGTCGTATACATAGAAATAATTGCTATGGTAGTTACTGCCTAATAACTGTTTAGGTCTTGGACAATCTGATACTTGTGGTATGATTTAGGACACCTTGAATTACTGCTGTCTTGGTTGCTTCTCCACATTTTTAGCCCTTACACAGCAGGTCTGGATATCAGGAAAATCAGAAATTGCCTGGTAACTGTTCCTGCACATCAGCATATGCATAGCCCATGTCTCAACAGATCATGGGGCTTTTTCCCACTGTTCAACAGCCCACACAACATCTGAATAGATGTTTTGGGATGCTTGGCCCATGCCTAAGCTATCCCCCATCAACCAACACAGCCCACAAGCAGCACACACACAAGGTAGCTGCCATCAACCCACTAGCACATGTCCATGCACAAGGCCAACACCCACTAGCCCATGCCTTGCACATAGCATCTAATACATATCATCATGGCAGCCCAACCCTGCCTTGCACACAAGCCACCAAGCCCGCACACAAGCCACCAAGCCCGCACACAAGCAACTAGCCATCAAGCCACCAATGCCATGTACATCACTTAAGGGTTGACACCACCTACTGCCACCCATCTTAAAACCAACTCTACCCACTATGGCTTTGGAGCATCATATGGAGCAAGGTGCCTCCACATGCTGCTCCCTCACGCTGCTCATCGATTCAACTCGAAAAGGGAGGCTAGGCATGTCCCCCTTAAAGAGCCCTTAGGAGGATTACTAATCTGGCGTAAGGAACTATCAATGTGTTGAGAAAACATAAAACCATACGACTGGCCTAATGCTGCCCAAACACCATCATTTCTCATGCCATTATTAGCAACAAGTAAAGCTCCTAACACAAGCTAAGCTTATATAGTATTGAAACTATATTGCTTCAATTACCTAATGTAGCTCAAATTGTTCACACGGAATTTAGTTAAAACACCCTATGCTGATATTTTTTCATAAAATAAGCATTGGAGCACATAGTTGTCCATCGAGACGGTGCATAGTATATCAGTCATATGTGATCTCCCTCTTACATGAATCTGGGTTGAACCACTATATAAATGGGTGATTATATATGATTGGTACATATAAATTACTATTCAAACTAAATTGATTCACTTACCCAATGTAGCTCAAATTGTGAACACTTTTTTTTTTTTGAGAAGATGGGCACACCTAATTTGGTTCACGCATCAACACACAATTTTTTTTTTACATAGGATAATCATTGCAACACAAAATTGGTCCATCAAAGTTCCAATAATTGGCACCCAAGACCATTTTTTAAAATATATTTTAAAATATTATTAAAAGGGTCAAGATTTTTTTTACACCTCATAATATATCTAAAGAAATTATCTAGATTTCAAATACTCCTCCACCAGTTGAAGTGCCTTTTCCTATTGTAACTATTGAATTAAAAAAAAAAAAAATCCTCATAAGTGTCACTCAAGAATTGTAATATACGAGTAGCATATTTTTCTAACTTTAAACAAAATAAAATTATTGAAAAAAGCTGTATATAGATAGAGTTACAATTCAAAACTGTTGTGTCAAGCTCAAACGGCCACTGAAAAAAGAGGTTATAATGAAAGAATCTTTTTGGGTTTTGAACAACTTTTTTATGGTTGAAAATTGGGTTTTGATAAACTTTCCGAGCTAATAGCGCAATTTAGATGGCACAAAGTTGTTTACGCTAAACTGGGAGTTAAGAACTTAATATAGCCACAAAAACCACACGCAAAAAATTCCTTTACGTGCTCTAATTTCTCTCGCTCTCTCTCTCTCTCGCTCTCTCTCTCTCTCCTTGTTAAAACAAGCGAGACCCACAAAATAAAACTGCCGACTTCACAACCCTGTGTGTCTGTGGGGATGAGAATTGATTGAGAAACTATGAAGAAACCTCAGGATGGGTCCTTCATAAATACCAAGAGCCACCAAAACATCAATAATAATGACAACAATGAAAATAACGAAAACAGAAGCAAGTGTAGCAGAAACAACAGCAACAACAGAAGGAGCTTCTGTGAGCTTTCCTTGTCTTCTTTGGTGTTCTCTCTTTGGTGCCTTGTCTTCCTGTTCTACTTTAAACTTGGCCTTGGCCATGGCAATGGCAATGGAGGTAATTCTTCTTCCCTTTTTGTTCCTTTTTATATATGGGTTCTGCACCATTTCTCACTCACCTCTCACTTTTTTCACTTTTGGTTAATTTTCAATTTTTTTAGACTATTGGGTTTTGGCCTTTTGGGTTTTTTTTTTTTTTTTTGGTTGGGTTAAATTATTATTCTGTCTTTGTCTCTATTTTGCTTTCCCTTAATTTACTTACTTTTCTGTTTGTTCGGTACATATTTTGGCATTTTTTATTTTTGGGTGAAGCTTTTCATTTTAAAAAAAAAAAGTTTCAATTTTTGCCTTTCTTTTCTTTTCCTTCCATCTTTGTAGCTGAGTAGACAGTTGGAAAAAAAAATTGAAACATGCAATTCTGGGGTGTGATTGCAGTGCTATATGTAAGATTTGATTTATTTTCTTTTTTCCTGCAAATTTGTGGTAATTAAAGCAGGGTATAAAGAGATTGTGGTTACTTATTCTCTAATTCTTGAGTGCTATTTTTTATTTTTGGTTTTGTGATGTTGATCTTTATAGACTAGGGAGTGAATGTTCCAAGGACTTTTCTGTCTCCTCCCTTTGTGGTTTCTTGTTTTCTGTTGCTGTACTTGATCTTCTATGTTCCATGTTCATTGTCCTTTGGCTGAAGTGTGGAGTCGAGTAAAGTCTCTTCTACTGCTGCCTTTAATATGTCATAGTTGTTATCATAAAATTTGGCGATTTGCTTTTAGTAAATTAAAACATTTGGAGTTATCAACTGCATGATCTTTGGCTTTTGTTATTTGAATGTTGGGGCTTTGTCCCTTATTTATACCTTACATGATGTTATATTGATTGAAGGATGTACTTCAGGGAATTCACCTCCTGATAACAGGAGCACACTCTGTCCTATTGTTAGCAATGATAGGCTTGGTGACCATGCATACTCATATATCACAAATGGAAGCAACACTCACACAAATGGAATGCTGTTACAATTTAATAAGTCAACTCATGGTAACAATTCCAATGTTCTTCGAAGATTTGAAAATTCCAACTGTTCAATCCCAGAGACAGTAAGTCCGGAAGAAGTACTTTTGAAAGTTTTAGTTTATGCCGCATCAGTGTGTAAAGTACAAGCACAAGAAGAAGGAGAAAAAATTCAAGTAGAACAACTTTCAAGTGGGAGAACTCATAATTCTAGCTATCTCAATTTTGATGAGTTCCGAAACATAACAAAGCAAGGAAAAGGTAAAGCCATGCCTAGTGAGCTTGTTAACATCACCCACCGGCTTGAACCTGATGGAACTGAGTACAACTATGCCTCTGCATTTAAGGGTGCAAAGGTGGTGACTCAAAACAAGGAAGCAAAAGGAGCTAGTAACATTTTGGGGAAGGATCATGACAAGTACCTGAGGAATCCTTGTTCAGTGGCAGAGAAGTTTGTGGTAATTGAGCTTTCAGAAGAGACTCTGGTTGATTCTGTCAAAATTGCAAACTTTGAACACTATTCTTCTAATTTCAAGGAGTTTGGTTTGTCTGGCAGTTTAAGCTATCCGACTGAAACATGGTCCCCTTTGGGAACTTTTGTTGCTGCTAATGTGAAGCATGCACAATGCTTTAAGCTTCCTGAACCTAAATGGGTGCGGTACTTGAAATTAAATTTACTTAGTCATTATGGTTCAGAGTTTTACTGCACACTAAGTTGTCTAGAGGTGTATGGTGTTGATGCAATTGAGCGGATGCTTGAAGATCTTATTGTGACTTCTGTGGAACCTATTCCCAGCGAATTGCCAGTGCCTAATTCAACTGCATTGCCTTCTTTAAAACCAGATGTTGGTCCAGTTGACAGCAACAGAGATGGTGAAGTTCAAAATGAAACTGAGACTGCTGGTGCAGGGACAGAGAGTAGCAATGATGCACAAAAACTCAATGTTGTTACAACAAATCCTTCGGTGAATTTGAATGGTATTCCTGATCCTGTAATGGAGGTTAGACCACAGCCAAATGGTAGGATACCTGGCGACACTGTTCTGAAGATTTTGATGCAGAAGGTGAGGTCGCTTGAATTGAATTTATCTGTGTTGGAGGAGTATGTCAAAGAAATGAGTCGAAGACAAGGGGATATTCTGCCAGAGATTGACAAGGATCTATTGAGAATATTATCTCTTATGGAAAAAAGCAAAAGAGAGATTAAAGATCTCTTAAGGTGGAAGGAGAACATGGTACTGTCTGACCACATTCCTCTCTCTCTCTCTCCTCTCTCTGGGGATAAGTAGCTTTATGCATCCAACTAATTGTTTGGCATCATTCCTTTCTGCAGGAAAAAGGAATTACTGACCTTCAGTCATGGAAAGCTCTTGTCTCATCTCAAGTGAATGCATTGGTCAGAGAAAATAACATTTTAAGGTTGGGAATGTGTATCTTATCATCTGAATTCCTTTTTACCTTCTTCATTTATTTCTTAATTATCTTATCTAAAAGCTGCAATAACTGATTTCTTCAAGTTGTTTGCCCTTATGTTTTTTAAAAATTTATATTTAGAATGTCTTCTATTATTTGATGGAATATTTCCCATTTTATCAGTTTGAAGTGTTCAATCAGTAACCCACTTCTTAGATGAGACAAAGTTCCTAAAGTGGCACAAAGAAAACATCTCATGTTTCTTGATAAAAAAAAATGGCAACATATAATTCTAAAACTGCTATGCTTTACAATGGTAGTTAAATGGTTTCTTATGGCGTCATACTTCTCTAATATTCAACTCAACTGAAAATCAATAAATCCTTAATTCTTAACTGTTTACCATAATCAGAACCAACTGTAATAACACTTGTGAACTTGTGATAGATATTATTTCATCTACACTCTTTATTGTGTATAATATATGGTACTTTTTTTTTTCCTTATTTGCTTTCCATATTTTCTTGTTTTTCTACTTACTGTGTCTGACATGTTTTATGTTTCTTGTTCCATTATTGCCACAGGTTAGATGTTGAAAATGTTGTAAAAAATCAAACAAGTTTGGAAAGTAGAGAGCTTGCTGTGCTGGCAGTGAGTCTATTATTTGTGTGCTTTGCAATTCTCAAGCTAGCAGCAGCACAAATTTTCAACTTTTTTGGAGCTTGTCAGTCTGATCAAGTTTGTGAGACAAGTAGAGGTTGGGTTTTGATACTTATTAGCAGTAGTATGACCGTATTGATTACCTTGGTCTATAACTAGTCCCTCATTTTTTGTAGCTCTAGTAAATAAAACTGTTTGCATCTTGGGCCTCTTTGTAATTATTGATTCTATATAGAGGATGGTCTTGTATAAACGTTTCATGTTGCTTTATGCATGACTAAACGCTTTCAGGTAAGTCTTGTACAGGGTGTCTATATTGAAGCAACTGGATATATGGATGATGTTTATCATTCAATTCTTTCTTCTTTTTTGATCTTTGGTTGGAAATCTACCTAAATCTACCCCTACACCCCCACCCACCCCCCCCCCCCCCCCCCCCCCCCGGGGGGGGGGGGGGGGGGGGGGGGGGGGCGGGGGGCTGCTACTCCAACGGGAGTCTCCAAACTTCATCTACCTAAATCTACCCCTACATCCACTCCCCCCCCCCCCCCCCCCCCCCCCCCCCCCCCCCCCCATCTACCTAAATCTACCCCTACATCCACTCCCCCCCCCCCCCCCCCTCCAAACTTCTCCCATCTTTATGGCTTAGGGGTACACCGTCCAACGTAACAGGCTGGTGTGTATCATGTCATTCTTTGTGTTCCTTTGGGGATACAAAGTATTACAGGCTACAATGGTTAGCAAAATACTACGATACTTTTCTTTTTTGGGGAGATAATACTTAATATAACATATAAGGAAATCACTTGACTCAAAAGCTTATCCTTTGTGAGTTTGGACTCAGTGATGTTATATTAACCATTCACTCATTATTATTATTATTATTATTTAGTGTGACTTTACTACTTAACTAAGCACACTACTCAGTAAATAGTCTAATATTTTTTTTTTCTTTTCCACTTTGTCTATAGGGGCTAGCTAACACATAACAAAGTCTGACAATGACACTCTGTTTGTTTTGGCAATAATGTTTTCTAAAAAATGAGTTATTTTTCAAAAAATGTTTTCTATAAAACTATCTCATTTTCTTATGTTTGGTAGTATCCTTAAATAAGTTGAAAAAGTAGAAAACAATTTTTAAAAATAAACCATATTTTTTATGTTGACTAAAAGTAATTTTCCTTTGGCTCATTTTTTCTAATGCTACCAAACACTAAAAAACATGAAAAATTATCTTTACACAATATTTTTCATTGAAACAAACAAAGTGTAATATAGAAAATGGGTGCCTTTACTCTCATGAAGATCTTGCATTCAATTAATCATCCATCAAATTCTTCAATGGAGACATTTAGGATACAAGTCCTTATCCCAAATATTCTCTCTCTCTCTCTCTCTCTCTCTCTCTCTCTATATATATATATATATATATATACACACACACACACACGAGTATTAGTTGCCCATATAAACTATACTTATTAGTTGCCCATGTAAGAAAACTACCTTTGGCTGCCTCATACTTTCTTTCCTTAAAAAAAACACAAGATTTTTCCCCTTAATAATCCATTCACAATGTACAGTTTCTGTGGGGTTTCTTTTATTTTTTTGGGAGAAACATTTGTGTGGTTAACTTTGAAATATAACTATTGTTAAAATTATCCTACAACCATGGTTAAAATTATTGAAAAATATGGTTTCCATAGTTGACTTGACTTAGAAAAAAAGTAAGTATTTATTAAATAAATATTTTTAAAATTGTTAATCATAGTTAGAATTGTTATTCGGATTGGGAACAAAAAAGTGGTGGTAGGAGTTATGTCCATAGCGATTTTTTTATTTTTTTTTATTTTTAAGTTTTATTAATTGACCAACCTTAGTATTTTCTATTTAAATGGACGGAGGGGATTGCCTTCTTTGACTTTTCAAAAATTCCTTCCCTCTCTTATATTTTTGGTGAAAAAATGCAACTTTAGACATAAATTTAAATAATAGCTCCCCAAAATTTTTTACTAAAAACATGTAACATATTTATTTAGATGATTTATGCATCATTTCTATTTCCTCTAATTACATTTATACCATAAATAACTCATTAATTCTAAGTATATTTAATGTACTTCATAAAAATAGAAACATTTATATATTATTAATGCATTGTTTCTTTCCTTTAATTACTCTTATACCATAATAGCAAATCATAGAAATATATAAGTAAATACTTTTGGGCAAGGGTAGTGTAAGGACACGGTTTGAGTCCTAGGCCTAAAAATGTCAATGATCTAGGCCTAAAAAGCCCAATACAATGAATTTATAAAGAGTGAGTTAGAAAACTAGGTTTTAATGAGTTGGGTAGCAATTACAGTGGATCTAAATGACCATAAAGTAAAAATAGACTGGTTGTATAGAATGAAAATCGTCCTCGGCACAGTCTGAGGAGATCAGTTCTTATATATATCTCTTGAAGTTGGCTACAAGTATTGTTCTTATTGCTACAGTAATTTTCTCTTAATTCTTTGATCCCTTTCTCTTAAAGCCTCTCTTCTATTTTGTACTATCTTCCTCTTTCATCTCTACCCTCTAGGTGCAGATCAGATTGTTAGTGTTGATCCTTATCTCATCAGCACCTTCCTGAAGTCTTTGGGTAGTAGCTGTAAGGTTGAAAACTACTGTTCATGTATCACTTCTACATTAATGTGGTCAGAGAGTTAGTTGCAGAGCATTCAATGTGGTGGTAGTAGCTTTCCCTTAGATATTTCGTAGCTTTCCTCTGCCCTGTTCCTTCCTAATACTTATCCTCATCCATGGAACAGTTTGGAATGTTACTCTTGATGGTAGACCGCACCCTCTGATCTTGGCTTTGCCCAGCTGAGGAAGCATTCCTCCTCAGATCGGCTTTTTGGATGATCGTGATCAGACTTCACCTCTTCACTTACCAATACGGATTCTTAAGAGAGTGTTTACCTATCCTCGAACTACTTAATGTCCTCGGATTGGGCCCTTGGCCCAATATATACATAGATATGTACTCCTGGGCCTCTCACCCCTATAATAGCCCCTCAAAATTCTTCTTTCTGGCTCTTTGGGAAGAAAGGAGGATTTCGATGTCATTATAATTACTCCATGCTCATCATACATCACCTTTGACTGTGCAGATGCCTTTTTAACTACTAAGGCATGCTCCTGACACTTCGGCATACGAGATGTGCCTTCATTAAATTTTACGGCTCCATATTGCCCATGTTTTACGGCACGATGCGGATCCAATGGCTAATGATTTTGCTAGAACCCAGGCGGGAATTTTCCCACTTGTAACTCTCTTTTTGATATAAATACTGCCTGAATCAATCATTCATCTCACTTTAGCTCTCATACACTGAACTTGCAAACTTATCCAATATATTCGTGCCCTCACACCTGCCAAGAGCCAGTTCGAGGAGAGTTTTCTTCTTCGTGTAAGTCTTCAAAAATCTTTTCATTTATTTTTCCATCTACTTTTATTTTCTTTGTCTTTTTCTCCCTGGCTCCTCTTTCTTCTCTTTATCTTCTTAGTATCTCCAAATCTTTCTTAGGAATGGGTAGATTCGCCTATTTGGAAGACTCCGAGGAGGGTATAGAGAGCTTTAAAGCTCAGTATAGGATCCCACGAAGAGTCTCCATTAGGTATTGTAAGGAGGGAGAATGGCATGAGGCTAGGCGGGAAGGAGAGGTGGTTATCCTAATGATTGCCTTCATAGAGGGAGAGATGAGAATCCCTATGTGTACAGTAACTAGGGATTACCTAAGAGATCATAGGTTAGCTCCCACCCAATATGCCCCAAACATGTTTAGAATATTAGGTAGCGTTGACACCTTAAATGAGAAAATGGGCTTCAACCTCACCCACCACGATGTCAACTAGGTTTATAACCTTCACCACCTGAAAGGGCAGGGGTACTACCTAAAAACTAGGTACCCTGAGGTTAGACTAATCTCCTGCCTCACTGATTCCAACAAGGGCATGAACAAGGATTTCTTGATCATCTCGGGGGAGTGGCACGATGGCCTCCTCTGCTCGACGAGAGAAGGGCAACTAGGTGGGGCTTTAGGTCTTAGTTTATTTCTTCAAAGTTATCCTTTCTTCACTTTGACACATTCTGTACCTATTTTCTTCTTTTTGTGTTGATACTTGAAATTTCTCTTGATTTGTGCCGTTCCTTTTTTTTTTTTTTTTTTTTTTTTTTTTTTTCTTTCTTTCTTATTGTGTTTCTTAATGGTTTTGCAAATCATCACGCTGCCATTCCTAACCTCAATCTTGTCAACAAGCAAAGTTTAGACAAAATACTTCAAGCCGAAGTGTTTGTACACAAAGACGGTTAACTTCAAGCGACCCACCTGATCCTTGAATATACCCTGCTTTTATCAAGTTTCCAAGCACGAAAGTGAGTAATAAGAGCAAAGGATCCTCACCTACACCTAATTAACGTAGTTGCGTCGGGCTTCCTAAATCTAGGCCCTGTACCTCAAGGTGTACTAAAGGTAGAACCAATCCTTTCGTACAAAGCCGAGGACAAGGCCACTCTTTCACAACCAGCCGTCAAAGAAGAAGAAGAAGAAGAAGAAGAAGAAGAAGAGGTGGTAGAAGTGTCTGATTTCGAGGACAACTATGAGGTGTTCAACCAACCTCAGTTTCCAGAGGCTTCCACCGGTGATTTCAGTCACCTCCTTTCAGTCGAAGTAAGCCAGATACAAGGGGATTCTTCTGTCCCAGAAGCTATGGGGCTAAAATGTAAATAGAGAACTGGCCTCCTGGAAGTGATGGAGTCTTTGACCAGGAGCAAGGCACCCGAGAAGATTGCCCAGGCCAAACTCCCCCATCCTCTACCCACTTAACCTCTCCGACCTGACCTACCGATCTAAAAAGGAAGAGGGATAAAAAAAGTCAAGATGTGGCGAAAGAAGGCAAGGGCCCTCTTCCCAAGGACACCGAGCTCTAAAGGGGGCTAAACAAGCCAAGATAGCACAAAACTTGGTTGATAAAAGAGGTGAATCCCAAGTTGGGGCTTCTGCATGGGCACCCGCCTTGACACTGGACGGAGCTGCCTTACTCGCTGATGCATCCATTAGGGATTTCTGGTAGGGGAAGGCAGGGTACGTTGTTGATGTCGTGCAGTAGGCTCCACTGCTCCCTGCAGATATGGCCGATTTGAGGACCATGAGGAAGTATAAAGTGTTCCTTAGTTTGAAGAGGGACCTTGCTATGGTAAGTCTATCATCAACCCTTCTCACCTCATTTTTATAGCAATAATTTCTCTTATACTTATACCCACACTTGATTTCCTTAACCTATGTATCTTCTTGTTGTTGTTGTCATTTTTTTATTTTATTTACAGGTAGTCCAAGTTGCCTATAAAGCTGAAGAAATAGTCATCAGCTCTCACAGACTAATGAAATAGGAGGAGTCTAGGCAAATTGCCACCGTGAAAGCTTTCAAGCTAGTGGAGAAGAAGTTACAAGACATAAATGCTAACCTAGTGGAAGCTGATCAGGATAAGAAAAGCGCCGAGGCCACTTTGGAAGGGGTGGAGAGGCAGGCAGAGGCTCAGCGCAAGCTACTCCACCAAGTTGAGGACAACCTTACTGCTGCCAGAAGCTAGATCAAGGTCTTAACCAAGAAGTTGGAGGAGGCTAAGAAGGCCAAAGAGCAAGCCGAGCAAGAAGGTTACGAGGTGGGCGTGACTGAGACTAAGGAAGCCTTTAGGGCTGAGGTCACGAAGGTGTGCAGATTCTACTACCTCCAAGTGTGGAATGAGGCACTCAACTAGGTTGGGGTTGAGGCCTCCTTTGCCATTAAGAGAGTAGAGAATGTGTACTACCTCCCAACCATACGCACCTCAGGCTCCTCGAGCTCTAAGGCTGACCTGGTCTCCTCGAAGGCAGACGAAGGTAAGGCCAGCCCATCTAGAGCTCCTCCTATAGCCAACATCTCCTCCAAGGAAGTAGGGCAGGCCAAGGATGCTTAAAAGGCAGGAGATACCACCAAGGAAGTGGCCTATGATTCAGCCCTACCTCCAGTTGCCTACAAAAAACCCTCAAGGCTTCTTAGAGCATGGAGATTGTGCTGGAAACTCTCCCCATACCTTCAAAGGAAGACCTCAAAGGCAAAGGCCAAGCCTCCACCACGACAGCCTTTACCCAGCTTCCCAAGAATCCAAAGGACAAACATGTAATAAAAATGAAGTCATAGGGTTTTTTTTTTTTTTTTTTTTTTTTTTTTTTTTTTTTTTTTCTTTTTTTTTTCTTTTTCTAAGCTCTGTAATATATTCAACATTTTGTAATCTAATAGCCTTTTTTAGAGGCTTAATGTTAATGAAAATTGCAAGTCTTTCTTTTATACTTGTGATGTTTATATTGATCCAAACATGATCTCTATTTCATTTAACACTTAATAAATGTGATAATGAGGTATAATTCTACTTATTAATCTGCATAAGTGGCAATAGAGTTACCACACATAACATGACCAGAAGCAAGACATGTTAAACTTACTAAGTCCACCATCTTGGCAAAATATAACTTTAACTTTAAAAACATACATAATGGTGTAGTATTCATACATGTCTAACTCTACTCATTCCCACACTCATTAGTAAGTTTAAAGGACTAGAGGGACAATTAATTCTCAAACAGATACAAGTATTCCTACAAACGCTTTAAGTGATGCTTATGAGCATCTTTTTGAGCATCTTTTTGAGCATGTTACTACAGTGAAGATCTCTGCCATTTAGAGTGGCTGATTCTATTTGACATTTAAATAATTAATAAGAAGTACTAATTTACCTCAGTCATATGGTCTGAGGAGCCATAAATGACTAAGGCTCTGCTTGATACTTGGCAGAATGATAAGAAGTATTAATTTACCTAAAGTATGTGGTCCGAGGAGCCAGGCATAATTAAGGTTCTGTTTAACACTTAGAAAAATGTCATTAAGTATTAATTTACCTAAAGTACGTGATTTGAGGAACTAGACATAACTAAGGTTCTGTTTAACACTTAGAAGAATGTCATAGAGTGTTAATTTACCTAAAGTATGTGGTTTGAGGAACCAGACATGATTAAGGTTTTGTTTAACACTAAGAAAGATGTCATTAAGTATTAATTTACCCAAAGTATGTTGTCTAAGAAGCCAGACATGACTAAAGTTTTGTTTAACACTTATAAAGGTGTTATAGAATGTTAATTTACCCAAAGTATGTGGTCCGAGGAACCAAACATGACTAAGGTTTTGTTTAACAGTGGAAAAGATGATTGAAAATATCAATTTACCTAAGGTATATGATCCGAGGAGTCAAGTATGACCAATGTTTTGTTTGATATTCCAATAAATAATAGGAAGCACAACTCATAATGTAATAAACGAGAGTATGACAAGGAAAACTTTCATTAATAATAACACCTTCGTAGGTTTTTTACATTCTAGGGGCGTGGTACAACATTTTCATCTAGATTTTCAAGATAATATGCACCTATCCCAGCCATTGAGGTGATGCGATACGGCCCTTCCCAGTTGGGCCCTAACTTTCCCCGTGCTGGGTTCTTTGCATTACCTAAAACCTTTTTTAATACTAAGTTTCCAGGTGCTAGTGGCCTTAATTTCACGTTGGCATCATACCATAACTTGAGCTTATGTTGATAATACGCCAATTGGACCATGACATTTTCTCTTCATTCTTCAATTAAGTCTAAACTCTTCCCTAATAGCCCATAGTTGTTGCTTGGAGTAAAAGAACTTGTTCTCAGCATTAGGAATCCAATCTCTAGAGGGATAACAGCCTTGATTCCATAAGTCATTAAAAATGGTGTCTCCCTTGTTGACCTACGAGGGGTGGTCCAATATGTCCAAAGGATGTGTGACAGCTCTTCCACTTATTTTTCCTTCGCATCATCCAATCTTTTCTTGTGTCCATTCACTATGACCTTATTGACAGCCTCGGTCTGTCCATTCCCTTGTGGATAAGCCAGAGTGGAATACTTATTTGTAATTCCTAGGTCGCAACAGTACCTCCTGAAGGCTTTACTATCAAATTGAAGTCCATTATCCAAGATGAGTGTACGAGGGATCCCAAATTGAGTGATAATTTTTTTCCAAACAAATCTCTTGGCATCCACATCCCTGATATTTGCCAACGGTTTAACTTTAACCCACTTAGTGAAGTAATCTGTGTGGACCAGGAACCATCTCTTATTCCCTGCTACCTTAGGGAAAAGTCCAATAATATCCAAGCCTCATTGAGAAAATGACCAAGGGCTAGATAGAGGATTAAAGACTCCTCTTGGTTGATGAATGTTTGGGGCAAATCTTTGGCATTGATCGTATGTCTTCACATACTCTTAAGCTTCCCTTTGCATATTTGGCCATCGATATCCCTGGGTAAGGGCCCTGTGAGATAAGGATCTATCTCCAATGTGGCTTCCACAAATCACTTCATGTAATTCTTCAAGGAGTAGTTCTACAGCCTCAAGGTGTATGCACAACAAATATGGTCCAAAAAAGGAGCGCTTGTACAACTTTTGGTCTTCAGACAGCCAAAATCGAGGAGTCTTTCTCCGTACTTTGTCAGCCTTGACTTCTCTTCGGGCCAGATATCCTTTTTAAGGAATAGCACTATAGAGTCCATCCAGTTAGGTCCCACCCTAATCTGATGGATATGGACCATCTCTTCCTTCATCTCAGTAGGCTTGCACAAGTCTTCAACAAGGATAACCCGAGGTAAGCCTTGTGCCGAGGAGGTTGCAAGAGCGGCCAGAGAATCAACATGGGTGTTTCCACTTCTAGGGATGTACTATAAATTGAAAAACTCAAATCTTGACTGTAAATGCTTAACCTGATTTAAATATTCTTGCATTCTCACATCCCTGACCTCTAACTCTCCTTTCACTTGGCTCACAACTAATCTTGAATCCGAAAATATCTCTACTACTTTTCCATCCAATTTCTGAACCATGGTCATCCCTACCAGCAAGGCCTCATATTCAGCCTCATTGTTTGTAGCTGAGAAGCCCAATCTCAAGGATTTCTCAATAGTGATCTTCTAAGGAGATATCAGAACTAGCCCAATTTCAGATCCTCTTTGATTCATCACACCATCAACGTATACCCTCCAAGACGAAGGTTCTTGCAAGAAGACTACACCAACCGATTTTCCATCCATGTTCTACTTTTCAACTTTTTCTTCCAAGGAGATTCAGTAAACTCGGTCATCAAATTTGTGAGAACTTAACCCTTGACAGAGGTGCGAGGCATGTACTTGATATCAAAAGCCCCTAGGATTGTATCCCACTTGGCAATCCTTCTAGTGTAATTAGCACTCTGAAGAAGTGATTTAAGCGGAAGTTGAGTTAAGACAACAATTGTATGGGATTGGAAATATTAGGGGAGCTTATGTGTAGCATGCATTACTGCCAAAGTGGCTTTTTCCAGCGGCAGGTAACGCACCTCGATTTCATGCAGTGATTTGCTCACATAGTAAATTGGCCTTTGCACACCACTATCAACCCGCACTAGCACCAAGCTCACTGCATAAGAAGCCACCGTGTTGTAAGCAAACAAAACCTTATCCACCTCAGGCCTGGACATAATGGGTGATCGAGATAGGTATTCCTTCAACTGTTGGAAGGCTAGGGCACACTCCTCGATGCATTCAAATCCCTTCCACTTTTTCAATATCTGGAAAAAGGCCTACACCTATTTGCTGACCAAGAAATGAATCGGTTTAGAGTAGCAGTCATCCCTGTCAACTTTTGGATCTCTTTAGGATTCCAAGGTGGCTGTAAACTGTTAATTGCTTTAATTTGGTCAGGGTTGACTTTAATTCCACGGTGAGAGACTATGTACCCAAGAACTTTCCTGAACTAACACCAAAAAGAACACTTAAAAGCATTAAGGCGCATCTTGTGTTTCCTTAATATCCCAAAGATATTCCTGAAGTCATTAACATACTCGGACTTTAACTTACTCTTTACCACTATATCATCTATATAAATCTCAATATTTTTTCCTAACTGTGGCTCAAATATCCTGGTCATCATCCTCTGATAGGTAGATCCTGCATTCTTTAAACTAAAGAGCATCACCTTGTAGTGGTAATTCCCAATAGGAGTAACAAAGACTGTCTTCTCTTGATCATCCAAAGCCAAAGATGTTTGGTGATATCCTTGAAAGGCATCCAGAAAACTCATCCGAGGATTACCTACAGTGGCGTCCACCAACTGATTCTGATAGGTAGATCCTGCATTCTTTAAACTAAAGGGCATTACCTTGTAGTGGTAATTCCCAATAGGAGTAACAAAGACTGTCTTCTCTTGATCATCCAAAGCCAAAGATATTTGGTGATATCCTTGAAAGGCATCCAGAAAACTCATCCGAGGATGGCCTACAGTGGCATCCACTAACTGATCTATTCGAGGTATAGGGAAAGGATCCTTGGGGCAAGCTTTATTCAGATTTGTGAAGTCTACACATACCTGCCACTTCCCATTTTTCTTTTTCGCTACCATTGTATTGGCCAACTACTTAGGGTAGAACACTTTCTTAATAGCCCCAGCCTACTTAAGCTTGTTTACCTCCTCCTTGATAACATTAGAATGCTTTTTAGATGAGCATTGAGGTTGCTGCTTCTTAGGGAGGATAGCCGAGTTGACATTTAGATGATGGCAAATAAGGTCTAGATTCACCATAGGAGCTTTATAAGCATTCTATGCGAACACATCAATATTTCTCCTTAGAAACATGATCAGCTCCTCCTTCTCCCAAAGAGGTAGCTGAGCTCCGACCTGAAAAAACTTCTCTAGATCACCATCTATAACAATTTCCTCCAGTTTCTCACACTTTGCCCTTTTCGACACCACATCCATAGACAGGATTGGGATCCTTGACTGCTATGAGCCCTACTTAGCAGAGGCCGAGGACTCAACTTCGGGGTTGATGCATAATTGCAAATACCAAGCACTACCTAGCCATAGACTGGCTCCCAATTAGTTCCTCAATTTGGTCCTCGGACGGATACTTAACTTTCAAATGTAAGGTGGAAGAAATGGCTCCCAAGGCATGGAGCCAGGGCCTTGCCACAATAGCGGTGTAGGGGAATAAGCATCCACCACAATGAAGTCCACCTCTACCACTTCGAACCCCGTTTGTACTAGTAGTCTAATCTGACCCCTTGGAATTACAATTTTCCCATCAAATCTTACCAAGGGTGAATCATAAGGTGCCAAGTCCTCAGGTTTCAACCTTAGTCCCTTGTATAGATCAGGATACACAATCTCTACACCTCTGCTCTGGTCTACCAACACCTTTTTCACATCATATTCTCCTATCCTAAGGGTGACCACTAAAGCATCATTGTGTGGCTGTATGGTTCAAACTTTATCCTCATCCGAAAAACTCAATGCTGGTCGGATCTTCACCCTAGCCCTCTTCGGATTAGAATTAGAGACCTTGGCGGGTGGCCGAGCTACAGACATTATTCTAGAGGGATAAGAGCAGCAAAGATGACATTAATTATGCCCAAAAGGGGCCTTGAAAAAGCATTCCCTTGAGCCCCAAATCCTGCTTGGTTTCCCTACCCATTGGGCTGATACAAAAACTGCTTTAACCTTCCATCTTTGACCAGTTGCTCTAGATGATTCCACAAAGTTTTACAGTCTTCGGTGGTATGTCCTCGTTCTTGGTGATATTGGCAATAAAAACTTTGGTTGTGCCTTATGAGGTCTTCTCCCATCTTGTTTGACCATTTGAAGTATGGCTTATTCTTGATCTTTTCTAAGACTTGATGTACTAGTTTTCAGAATACCGTGTTAACCACCTGAGGAGCCATAGACCCAGATTGCCCAGCAAAATTCCTTTGAGGTCTATTATTATTGTATCTGTTCGACCTGAAATCCCTCTTGTCTTGAGGGATAACCTTAGTCTTTCCCTTCCCTTGCTACTGATCTTCCTCAACCCGCTTGTACTTGTCAATATGGTCCATAAGCTTATGCACACTCCTTACTGACTTCTTGGTCAAGAACTTTCTCAAATCATGCTTGGTAGGCAAGTAGACCTTGAAAGTCCTTATAGCCACGTCATCAAAGTCTCCACCGATCTCATTGAACATCTCCTAGTAACTGTTCGAGTACATTTTTATGGTCTCCCCTTCTCTCATGGACATAGACAACAAGGAATCTAAGGGTCGAGGAATCCTACTGCACATAATAGAGTGAGATCCAAAAACCCGAGTGAGTTCCTTAAAGGAATTAATGGAACTTGCTCCTAAATTATCAAACCACCTCATGACCACAAGTCCTAAACTGGAGGGGAACACCTTGCACATCAAGGCCTCATTCTTAGAGTGCATAGTCATTCTCTGGTTGAAGTGGCTTACGTGTTCCATAGGGTCTATTCGACCATTGTACATGGTGAAAGTGGACTGAGTGAACTGCCGAGGAAGTCTCCCTCCCTCAATTTTGCACGTGAAAGGTGGTCTGGAAATTTAGTTAAGCGCTTTACTCATCACGTCATTTCCCAAGCCTTTAGAAGATGAGCTCCTGTTCCTACACTCATGGTTGTAGTTCTCATCATACGAGAAAAACTAACTAGGAGGAGTCCTTGATCTGGGTCTATAACTACCATCCTCCTTATTGTCAGAAGAGAAGTCAGAATTGGAGGGAGTTTGTCTACGCCGTTCATGGCGCAACTTCCTCTTCAAATGATCAATCTCTAGTTGCATGGCCCTGATATTCTCCTCATGAAAAAGGTGGCTCCCGCTTCGAGATTGGCTTCCACTAGTGTGAGTGGTATGTACACTAACCTCTTGGGCCCTTCTTCGCTCAAGATTAACAAAATGATCTTGACGTTGGGACCCCATAGATTCCTTCAAATTTGAACCTGAACCTACCATAGTTGGACGTCAAACTCACCAAAATATAAGAGATCCCCACAGATGGTGCCAATTGTAAGGACACAATTTGAATCCTAGGCACAAAAATGTTAAGGATCTAGGCCTAAAGAGCCCAATACAATGAATTTATAGAGAGTGAGTTGGAAATCTAGGTTTTAACGAGTTGGGTAGCAATTACAGTGGATCCAAATGACCATAAAGTAAAAGTAGACTGGTTATATCTAATGAAAATTGTTCTTGGCACAATCTGAGGAGATTAGTTCTTGTATATATCTCTTGAAGTTGGTTACAAGTATTGTTCTTATTGCTACAATAATTTTGTCTTAATTCTCCGATCCCTTTCTCTCAGGGCCTCCATTCTATTTTATACTATTTTCCCCTTTCATCTCTACCCTCTATGTGCAGATCAAATTATTGGTGTTGATCTTTGTCCCATCAGTACCTTCTTGAAGTCTTTGGGTAGTAGCTGTAAAGTTGAAAACTACTGTTTAGGTATCACTTCCTCATTAATGTGGTCAGAGAGTTAGCTGCAGAGCATTCAATGCGGTGGTAGTAGCTTTCCCTTAGATATTTCGTAGTTTTCCTATGTCCTGTTCCTTCTTAATACTTATATTTATCCATGGAATGGTCCGGAACGTTACTCTTGATGGCAGACCGCACCCTCTGATCTTGGCTCTGTCCAGCCGAGGAAGCATTCCTCCTTGGACCGCCCTCTTGGATGATCGTGATCATACTTTACCTTTTCACTTACCAACACGGATTCTTAGGAAAGTGTTTACCCGTCCTTGGACTACTTAATATCCTCGAATTGGGCCCCTAACCCAGTATATACATAGATATATACTCTTGGCCCTATCACCTCTACAGGTAGAATTTCTATTTTGTATAAAAAAATATTTTTAATAAAAATATTTATTATTATTATTATTTTTTTTTAATTTTCCATTTAGAAAATTAGAGATATGGACAATATTTTTTTCCTTTTAGAAGAAATAATGAATGTTTATTTCATGGTTAGGAGTTGAAAATATGAAAAGTGTTATGCCTATAACAATTTCACAATAATTTTGCAACAAATCATATGTGGTAAATTGTTATTGATTATCATTTGAATCCACAAACTTAAATTACTTTTTTGCTCACTCATAACAACCAATTAGGATTTGTTGTATTTTAATTTTTAACAATGTTATAAATACACTTTGTTATATGTAAGAAAATAGCATTTGTTAAATCATGTTACAAACACATTTTGGGTGTGTGTGTAGGTTATTTTTTAGATTTTTAATTTTATATAGAGTCCTATTAAGGGGGTGCCCTTAGGACATTTGTTAATGAATCATTTTAGGAAAGTTCTAATATTACTTTGTGGGAAATATAAAAAATTGTAAGGAAAAGTTAGTCATTTTCTTTTTCTTTTTCCCATAAAAAAGTTTCTAAATCAATGCCTTTAGAGCATTTGTTAACTTGTTTCTTTTATATATATATATATATATAGACTACAAGTAAGATTAGAATTACTTTATTTACTCTACAAGTAAATTGCCCTAAGATGAGTTTTGGGCTCTTGAAGGAATATATAATAGTTAGAGCATTAGCATCCGGATTTCTTAAAAAACACTCATTTTATGCTCTAAAAACTACTTTGTCTATTTTAATAATCTATTTTACAACTCACCTTACATCCTTATTTCTTTATTTTCACATTACACCTAACACTGTTTATTTATTTCACTCCCTCTTTCTCTCTCTTCGTCATCATTGCTCTCTTCATGATGGCAATGTCTCTCTCTTCCTCTTCATCTCTATCTCTTCATCATAGCACAGTAGCCACAACCTATCGCCACCACAACTATCAAAACCCAAAACCCACATTCCACGTTACTACAACCCACACCACCACTGTACAACCCACGCCACCACCACAACACCACTTAAGAGAGAAAGAGAAGTGAGTAGAGTTCACTGTAGCATGTTGCAAAAAAACTTGTATGAGAAAGTGGATGCAGTAGGTAGCAGGGTTTCTTTTTATTTATTTTATTTTTTAAATTGGTGTTCTAAAATAGCAATTTAGGTGATTTAGACACCCAAACGGTAGTGCTCTAATTACTATCAATTTTAGTGCAAAAATGTTACCAATTAATGTGACAATGATTATTGTTGACGTAATTTTTTTTTCCTAATAAAGTTGTTGTCATTTTAATAACATAATAAATAAATATTTAAATTATTTTTCTAAGGTATATTTTCCAATAATATTTCAAAAATGTGCTGAAAACGACCAGTCGTTTAATGGAAGTTAGTCAACATGTGAAGAAATCAAAAATACAAAACCATCCTAAAAACAAGAAAAACAGGAATTACTTACTCCTAGGTCCACCTTCAAGGTTTTTGGATTTCTCACCCCAAAAAAAAAAAAAAAAAAAAAAACCACCACCCTTGTTGTTGTTGTCTTCTTCTCCCCCCAAAATCCTAGTCTGCAAATCGATTTTTGGATGTCATCTCAAACAGCCAAAAAAAAAAAAAAAAACCTAAAAAATTAGAATCCTCGATAAATACTAAATTATTCGAAAAATCGAACGTACGGTAGTTTAGGGTTTGGTGGTGGTTTTTCATGTTTTTCTCCGAAGAAGCTTTGATGTCGTATGAATGGAGATTGCCTCTAGTTTCACTACGGTCCTCTCGTCTCAACCGTTCTTTGTGCCCACAATAGTCACTGCTCTCTGTTTGCTACTCACTCTCTTCGCCTTCACCACCGTCCGATCGATTTCTTCCAAAGCTTCCAAATCGGTCGTGGACGGCTGCGATTTCGCCGCGTCGGCGAACAAGAACGGCGGCGGAGGTGGGGGTTGTGACTGCGTGTGCAAGTGTACTTCGCCGGAGATGGTGGAGAAGGTGAATTCCGCGGCCGTTATTGCGGCGGAGAGGCAGACCGGCGCGTCGATGATGGAGCAGCTCGTGCCGGAGATTACCACTCACGCGCTCAGTTACTTGGACTATCCCAGCCTCTGCCGCCTCTCGATGACGAATTCGCTTATGCGAAAAGCCGCCAACGACGACAACGCTTGGAAAGCACTTTATCACAAGGTAAATTTCTAAATTTGTGAGTGTAATTGTGATTATAATTGAGATTAAGGACCATGGCATTGTTGGAAATTCAATTTACTCATTTGGGTACGTAGCAATATTGTTTAATACTGATAATTGAGTACTGCATTGTTGGGAATTTAACGGCCAGTAATTTAAAACGACAGTAATGCATGGAAAAAGTGGTGATTGTGATTTTAAGGAGCAAAGTATTGTTGGGATTTTACTCATTTTAGGAAATTCGGTAAATTTTTACATGGTATGGAGCATTACATTGTTGGGAATTTAGCAATTAGTAATTTTGTTGAAACATTGATAAAGCATTGTGGAAAGCAGTAACTGTAAATGTGATTGTACAGAACATAGTTGTCGGGAATTTACTCATATGGCTATTGCTACTAATGTGTTTAAACTTGAATGGTGATATTGCGTGGTAAGAAGTAATTGTCATTATGTGGAGTGTTGCGTTGTTTGGGAAATGGGAATTAGAAATTACTAATCTTGTTGAATGATGAGAATGCATGGAATTGGCAGTAGTTGCAACTGTAACGAGTACTGAGGAGTAATTTTTTTTTTTTTTTTTTTCGCACAATTGAGTTGAGAACATTGGATTAAGATCCTCAAGATTTCTGAGGGTAACTCTTTCTTAGAGTTCCTAAAATCCTATGCATTCAATTTGAAATGAATGGATTGGATTTTTCAACTTATCAAAAATTTAAATGGATACCAAATTGGTGATCTTTAACCTTTATTTAAATTTTGATGACGTGGTAAAATTCAATCCACTTATTTTAAAATGGATGGATAGGATTTTAGGACATTCATGATGGAGTTACTATAAGAGCTCTAGAAGATTTTAACCCAACAACTAATATCTTTGGTGAGATTGGGCTTCAAAACCTATTCAATGCATGTGAAACTTATAAGTTAGAAGTAAAAAAAAAAAAAATATATATATATATATATATATATTGGAACCCACTAGCATATATTGTTGTGTTTTGTAGAGTTAGAACGTGGATTAAGTTTGTGGTGTCGTTTGAGGTGTTGTATGAGGAGTTTAGGCTATTTTGAGATCATCTGCTATTGGCGAGATCAAATAGAGATAAAATTGGGGTTAGGATTGGGTTTGTGGTGTCGTTTGAGGTATTGTATGATGAGTTTAGGCTATTTTGAGATCACCTGCTACTGGTCAGGTCACATAGAGATAAAATTGGGGTTAGGATTGGGTATGTGGTGTTGTTTGAGGTGTTATATGATTAGATTAGGCTATTTTGGGATCACCTGCTACTGGCAAGATCAAATAGAGATAAAATTGGGGTTAGTACTTTTTTTTGTTTAATTGGAGTTTCCACTAATTAGTAAAATTTATAAGAAATCAAAGTTCCTTTCCTTCCAGTTTTTTCTTGGTTTTACAGCCACATTGTGGGTTTGTTGACTTGGGGAAACGTAGTGTTGAAAGCTTTTGGGGGGTGGGGTGGGGGGAGGGTGGGGGTGTTATTCCAACCTATAAATAAGAACTTTGGAAGGACAAATTGTTAAAAAGTATATACTATTATTGTCAAGAAAGCTGAACTTGTAATTATAGTGGATTTCCTTTTTGGTGCTTTCTTCTTTATCTCGCCTACAGGTCTTATCTGTCAGTTTTAGCTCAAATTGTCTTGGTGTCCTTAGAAGAAAATAAAGGAAATGGCATTTGAAATTTTGGGGTTTTGAAACCTGCATGTGGAGGGGAATGTGTCTGGATCATGCCATCTGGATTTGATATTGATGCCTGTTTTAGTGTATTTTTGTCTCTACATTTCTGTATTATGCTTGTATGTAAGACCGTGTATTCTGATTACTATTTTTGGAATTTTAGGAATTCAGAGCATTGTCTTTGTAGCTGACAACAGTGGTTGGCTGTGTTAGATACATCTTTTCAGGGGGGCATGTTCCTCGTGTTTGCTAGGTTTATTTATTTTATTTTATTTTGGATGTCATGTATGTGTCACCAGCAGACCTGCTGTTTTATCTACTGATCACTATCTGTGTTTTGGATGTATTAATGAACTTCTTGTTTCTCAAATTCTCTTTTAGGACTTCACATGGGAACAGGATAGTGTGACACCAGCCAATGGGTGGAAGGCCTACTATGCTGCTACAAGAGCCATTGTGAATATTAATACTGAATTCTTCAACATCATTAGAGAAAGGTCTCTTCCAGCAATGAGTCGTTTTTGGCTAAATGCAGATTTTGTGAAGTGTGTTCATGCATCAGGAGAACTCTTTTCAGGGTATGATGTTTTTTAGATTTTCTTACAAAAATATGGTTTCTCTAAGCTTATGTTGTTTTATACTTTGATTACGGAAAAATAAAATTTCAAATATTTTTCTCTGTTAAGGTTATATTGTGTTTGTGTGCGTACATATATTTATATTTTTTATACTGCTATTTTGTGTGTCCTGTTTTTCCAAGTAGCCTAGCCTATAAGTTGCTTGCAGTAAAATTGTGACATTGTTTCAATCATGATAATTTTTTTTACTGTAATTTTGCATAACTCACTCTCTCTAACCAATATGTATGTGTGTACATATTACATTGCTGGGATGAAAAGGGAGAGAAGGGGGCCTGCCCCCGCGCGCCGGGGGGGGGGGGGGGGTGGGATTGTTGGGAAGTATGCACTGTGTGCCTCTTGTACTTGGGTTGCTGCAACCATGCTATAGCTATGTAGCGAGTAAGTTAGCATGATTCTACTTGGTTAAGTCCAGAAATGCCTGGTTCTAATTGACTGATGCTTTCACTAGCTGAGATCTGACATGGTGTTCATGAAGGATTTAGCCTAGTAGAAGCAGATGAGCCACAAAAATACCCTTCACATGTGTGTCAAAGATTACACTTGAGGAAAGGTTGCCCATGTACAGAACTATGTATATATATCATACTGAACTACTTTCATGTGTTTGTTATGTAGAATGTATGCTTAGATGCATTCCATGTGCATATACATGCAAATTCATACACGTATATGGTTTTATATATGTGTGTGTGTGTGCGCGCGCGCGTGCGCTTATGTGATTCTGATTGGGATTATTTCTGCCACTTGCTATAATTTGTTCATCTTCAGAGTTGCATCTCATAGACTTCTAGCATGTGCAGCATTTAGTTTGTTGGTGAAGCAACGGGCTGATCCATAGTTGTGAAAGGGAAAAGGTCAATTTGTAGCATTATGGGAGTTTTCATTAAGCTGCTATATGTTTGCTTGTTTTGAAATTCCATGTTTTATGGCCCTGCTTCCCTAAGATATCTGAATCTGATGGACATTTAAATTTTTTAAGGTTTTTAATAATTTTATAGTTAGAGATTTTTGACCTATTTATTGAAGTCAAGTATATAAGAGAGTTCTTTAAAAGCAGAATGCTTTCTTTTAATGGTGTAAACATCAGAAATATTTGAGCACTGGATATAGAATGCTAATTAGATGGGATCTTGAGATGGTCCTTTCTGTTCTAAACTTCGAATAACTGAGAGAAGGGTAAGGTGGAGTTCTAGCATTGGATATTTTATAATTATTTCTTGCACAAGTAAGAACATCATAGCATGTTATCTACCTGACCCAAGCACTGGCTTTCAACAAAGAAATGCATAGTTATATGCTCTTAAGTTTTCATACTTGCAAAAGCTGTAGGGCTTGCTGGGATTTCAACTTTTTATCTGATCTCTACTGTTGAGTTTGCTTTTCTACATTTGATTGGAATTAAACAGGAGCTGAGTCATTTTTGTTTCCTCCTCCAGGTATAACGCTGTAATACAGAGTTGGCAGCTTGCATTTCCTTGGTATCAAGATGTCAACTTTCAAGTTCGAGATGTACGGGCTCGGGTTATGTCAGAGATGGCTTGGGTTTCCATGAAAACCTTCATTGACATGGATTCCGGGCCATTCAATGTAACTAATACCTTTGAGTTCCATAACGGACGGTGGTATATGGTGCATCATCACAGCTCTGTGATGGCCATTGATGGAGACGTGGAGCAACAGCTTGTGCATGCATAACAAAAGAGATGATACCAATGAGATATTAAATACTAGTCACCCAAAAAAAAAAAAAAAAATAGTGGTGGTATTTGCTAGCTGGAGCAACTTGCATGAAATTTCATTATGATTTCTTTGGACTATCCTTATTAGTTTTGTCAACCTCAGTTTTGGTTGTTTCGTGGTAAAAAGAGGTCCTTTTTTTTCTTCTTTTGCCCTCTTAATCTTTAGTTTATTTTTGGTTTTACCATTTGCTAGAGCTATTTACATTAAAAAATTTGAGGGGGATGGGATTGTGTGTTAAGAGTTTCACATGGATTAAATTACTGGAAGTTCCAAATAACAAAATTTCAAACTAAATTAGGAGGAAAGAAAGTGGATTCAGGGATAATATGTAGAAGTAGAACTGGAAATGAACCATATGTGGTGGAAATAGCAAAAAGGAATTGTGCAACTCTACTTTCGTAAACTATATGATTTGTACATAATAGGGATTGGTTTTGTAAGAAGTATAGACTAGAGATGCTTGAATGGCTTTGTTGCAATATCTTCACGTAGTCTTTAGTTTACTAATACAAACTTGGATGACAAGTGATCTGGTTGATCAATCAATTCTCTTTCTTTCTAGTTTTTGGATTGCAAACTTGTTGGATTTTATTCCTTTCTAGGGAGAGAAAGAGGACAACAAAGTTTCAAATTTCAATGCTGCCCATCAACGATAGAGTAGACGACTCAAAAGATTTCGATGAATGGGCTCCATGGAACAATATATATAATTTTAAATTACGAAAGAGAGCAGCAAGGTTCCATGGTCTAGTGGTCAGGACATTGGACTCTGAATCCAGTAACCCGAGTTCAAATCTCGGTGGAACCTCTCTCTTTTTTTTTTTTTTTTTTTTTTGATAGGAGGTGGAACCTCTCTTTTGCACTCTGTTATTCATTTTTATTCAAAAACTTGTCGGTTTCACAGCCCCAATTTTTATTGAATACCTAAAATAAGGCCCTCATACTTTCAAATATCCTTTTTTATACCCCTCTTTCTCGATCCTAGATTTTGATACATATAGCTTGCCCCATTATTTCAACCCCCCCCCCCCCCCCCCCCCCCCCCCCCCACACACACACACGCACAAAAAAAAAAAAAAAAAAAAAAAATTATAAGACATTTTGTAACTAATCCTTGAGTTCTCCATATAAATCTCTAACTCTAATTTCATCTATTATATGAGATGAGAAATTCTATTATATCTCCATTTGGCGTACTAAAAGCATATAAGAGAAATTCTATACACACACACAAAATTTTATGATTAATTAAATTCATTTTTTTTTTATTAAATTCATGTTTTCAAAGATGTTATTTTATGACATATACTTTTATCTCTATATAAAATATATTTGATTTATTGTAGATTATCATTCTTATTTTCTATTAAAGAAGATTTATCACTTCATTTTTTCAATGAAAAGCAAAATCTTACAATTCTCAGTTCCTTCATAGACTTTAAATCTAAGAGACCCATCCACCAATTCTATGTAGGTTCTCAATTTTACCTATCATGAATGTGGATATATATATATATATATATATATATATATATTTGTTGAGAAGAATGAATGTGGAAATATTCTTAGAGAGAGTAATGCTAGGAGAATAATCACAATCTTTCTTGCAATTTATTATGGTGGCAGAATATAATGGGAGCAATATCACTCATTGCTATCAAATTCATTTTATTTCGACTGAAAATTTTCATTTTAATTAGTTAACCAGAATGCATCACTCATTATACCATTTAATTTGGTCCCATTATGCTAAATTCTTATCAGTACCATCATTTCAGTTGGAATTTGAACAAAGCTTTATTTCATTTTTTTTTAACTATTTTTTTTTTTCATTACGTAACTCAAGTATGACTTGTTTCCTTTTTCTTTTATTTTTCATTAATAACTTATTTCCTTAATTTATTTTTATAATGATGTTATTAAGAATGTGTATTATATTATGATTCTGAATAAATACATGATATGGTAGAACACTATCTGTTGAAGAATTAGCTATAATTATTTTGTATGTATAGAGTAACCCCAAAAGAGCCAAAATAATAGTTTGAAATAGACCAATAACAAAATATTCCGTTTTAATAGACAAACCAAAATGACTATCAAAATAGAATTAAAGAACATTTATATTACTTTCATAAGAATTCACCACAAACACCAACAATTTTTTTTTTTTTTATTATAAATATTTACAAACACTATTTTTATCATACATAAATCTTGATATTTACGATAATTGATGTGAGGGTGAAAATGCCAAGAAAATTTTGTTAGTGGGTATTAGAGATAGAGTCTAATTAACTTCCCTTTAGTTTATGGTATTTGTTAAAGAATTATTTTAATAAAATTTTAATATTATTTATATAAAAAAAAAAAAAACTGTAATTTTTTTCCCATTAAATTTTTTTTCAAAAATAGTTCAATAACAATCCATTCAGCATCCATTAACAAAATCGTTTTAGAAATACATTAGAATAATGGGTAATTGATAAATATGTGATCTTAGTTTCCTTACTGACTCCTCACTCTCTGGGCCTTACGTTTGAAACAAAACAAAGGTTTAGTTGTTATCCAATCCTCTCCCTGTTCACTCAGACGGACAGAGAGAGAGAATGGGAATTGCTCTAGTCTCAGTTCCAGCACCTCATCAGAGCTTACTCTCTCAACGTCCAAACATTAGCAGCAACACATGGTTGCATGGCTCAGCAACTACTTCCATTAGATACCCATCTAAGCTCACCATCCCTCACTGCTCTTCTTCAACTTCTGTTGTAGAAGAAGGCCTTCCTCCTCCTCCACCACCTGATTCACTTCCTGTACAGTCAGAATCTGCCACCAATGACACTGACAAGCTCCCTCTGAGGTACTACAACTTTCTTATTTTGAATTCCAGCCAACCCAGTTTGGATTTTGATAAATTCTTTAACTTGGAAAATCATTACCAATTATCTTCCTAAAGCTTGTTTCTTTGAGTCTCTAAGAAAGCCATAGGAAAGTGAAAAAAAAGACCCAAGTTTTGGGTTTTTATTTAGTGTTATGGTTTCGTCCTAAGAATTATACTCATCTCAGCTAAGCCAAATTGTTGCAAGAGGCTCGTTTTAGTGTATTTGTTGGGTTGGGTTGGGTTAAGAACAATTTTGTACAGAACATTTACAAAAAGTTAAGCTCATATGTTGAGGGTTTTTTTTTTTTTTTTTTGGAGAAAAACTCATATGTTGAGGTGAGTTACACTTTACAAGCCAAATTGTTGCATGAGGCTCATTTTGAGTAATATTTGGGTCTTTGCTGGGTTGGTTTTAAAACACATTTTATCCATATAATTGATTAGAGTAAGTTACACCAAGTTAAACTCGTATTTTGATATGAATTATACTCCACAAATTTACAAACACTTCCCTTATTATCAAATGTAAATTGGAAATTCAGTTTTAATTATTAGTATGATTGTTCAATTAGGCGGTCTAATCAATGGGTAAAATAAATACAGTTGATTAAATATGGATGAAGCAAATTGTTGCACTAGGTATGAGGAAGTAATACGAGTTAAAGGGGGCTGTGACTAAAAGCACGTTTATATTTTATTCTAATTGTCAAAGGTGGAAGCTTGCCAATGTCACATTTCATAGACTCTTATTCATAGATCGTTAGTGACTTATGAAGAATACACGTGGGTGACCCCAAGATTTTGGGAATAAGGCCTGATTGTCATTGTTGTTGTTTAGCAACTTATGTATCAAGGGATGAAGGTTCTGAGTGTTAGAGTTGTGTGAAATTTTGATAGCAATTGGGTTTAGATGAAATTTTGGACTAGGCATGTTTGTGCAATAATATGATCAAAACAGGTTACTGATTGATGCTTTTGAAAGCTTTTCTTACAGAGGAAACTCTAGTTGGTCTATATGGTTTCTCTTGCATAAAAAATCCTCTTAAATGGTTACTTGATCTTTGGAAGAAACTGGTCTGATGCAGGTCAATCTTCATTTAAAGAGTAATTTGGGTAACATAATTTATTTTCTTGTGCTAGTTAATGAATCAATGAATTGTTACTTGATAAATTTAAATTTTGATACGCAGAAAAGCCTTTTGGCTTGACCATTGTAGCATTGGGACACTATTGAGGTTTCTTTTTGTCCAAATTTAACTTCTAACTTTGATTTCTTGTGATTGGTGATATAAATAGGAACAATGTTCCATTCTAGTGCTGTAAACAAACTTACTTTCCTGCAGGGGTTGTAAGGCCTGTGGGAGGGAAGAAATAGAGAATGGATGCAATGGTGAGGGTAGGATTCAAGGTGGGATAGCAACAATTCCAGGCTTTGGCTGGTGGCCAATAAAGGCTTACAGGCCTTGCCCTGGATTTGTGGCATCTGGTGGTAGGTATACACGACGTGGGCAAAGCATGGATGAGGTTGCCTTTGGAAGGGGGGGGAGAGGAGCTGCTGTGGGGACTAGCGGTGAGGTTCAGTCAAGGTAAGACTCCTTTGTTTTGTTACATTTCTTACTCTCCTATGAATTGGTCTTAACTTCTCTGGATGCTGTCACTGTCATTACAGATGACTATGGTACATCTAAATGCATAAGAGATATTTGAAATTTGGATTGTGTTGCTAGTAGAGGTTGATTACATTTTTGTAAGTGAGAATTTTGGGTTAAAGTTAGGACACTCTACATGTGTCACTTCATTTTCCTCTTCAATTAGAATATTGACCAGGAGGAAAGAATATTTTATATAGAATTCAAATCACAATCCAAACATTGCATTGCCAATCCGAATGGTGGATATATTACTTTTGTTGAGTGTCATTGAGAATAATGGTTATAGCGCAGTCCACACAAAGAGAGAAAGTTCATGCACATTTCGTGGATAAAGGAAGAATCTTTGTATATATTCTTTCCAGCTTAAAGTAGGTGTTTGGTTATTGGTGACAGTAACTGCATTGGCTGTGCATTATTCAGTTTTGATGAAATAAGATTCTTATTCGTTAAAAAGAGAAATAAGAATCTTATATTCCTGTGTGTTATGCCTTTGTTTTGGAAAAGTATTGATGACTTTTAATCTAAGTATTGAATCCCTTGATCCTTGACTCCTTATTACACATATTCATGCAGCAAGAAAAGTCAAGGTCCAAGTAAATTTAAGAGATAACTTGTGTGGTAAAGGATTTTGATTAAGACAAAGGAAGGGCCACTTAAATATGTGGGAGAGAGATACATTTGCAGCTATAGTTGAAGCAATGAAGGAAGATATGAAAGATAGGATGGAGAAATGTTTACTTTCCTCGCATCATATCAAGATAATTGGAATGAGATTCGGTGGGCTAGTTCTTCAAAGCCGACAATTCAATATTCTGTAATGGTTTTTGAAATGTGAACATTTCACTGTTTTTGAATTCTCAAATACCAATATGGACACTTAAATACTTAATAGTATGAAAGGTCTGTTACTTCTCTGCTCAGTTGGAGCTGATTCCATTTGTCAATCTGTTCAACTTATTTGGTATATGTATTGACATTTTAAAACTTCTCTTATTTTTTGTTCAAGTAAAATTATATTTTTACCTACTTATCTTTTAAGTCAAATAAACCAATGAAAATGAACAACCATTGAGGCAATAAATATGTTTTTTTTTCCTCTTTTTAAATTATATTGAGAAAATTGTAATTTTATCTTTCTCCTTTCTTACTCTATTTGGTAGGGCAATGGAAAATATTGGGAGTTTAGAAAAGTGCGAGAATAGAAAATGTTTGTATGTTCTACCATGTGTGTTTAGTAGAGAGGAAATTACTAGTAAGCCATTATTATTAACAGTGAAAGATCAGAAAAAATAGAGGGGTAATTTTGTAATTTTCTTAACGTCATCACTTTCCCAATTTCTTCCCAATTTGGAAGGAAAAGAAAATTATGGGGTCAAGTTGAAAATTATATCCACCCTGTTTTCCTTTCTCTTTCCACTTCAACCAAATAATAGAAAATCACATTTTACGCTTTCGTTTCCATTTCCTATTCTCATTTTTTATTCAATAGGTTATGTAACGACTATATTTAACAACTACTAACTAGGGTAACAACTAGTGAACTATGGGTTAGATTGTAAAATTGACAAAAGTTCTAAGCTCTAAAGCTAAAAAATAAGCCTAGTAAGAAAAGAGTAATGTTATAACCACAAATTATTTTACAACATTTTTACAAATTTTTGATATTGTCAATTCTTATTGTTTCTCATCTAAGCTCATCATTAACATTACATTTTCATTTACTAATAACCACTCATTACATCAGCAATTTGTAAAAAATTTTGTGAAAATCATGTTTTGTCAAGTATTTTAACTTAATGACAAAAGATCCTAAAATTACTTACTAATAACTACTTATTACATTAGCAATTTGTAAAAGCAATTTGTAAAACATGTTGTGCAAATCATGTTGTGTCAAGTATTTTAGCTTAATGGCAAAAGATCCTAAAATAATAATAATAATATAACGGCAAAAGTCCTTGCCAATGTCGCCATAATAGGTTTTAGAATAATTTTAATCAGTTCTAGTGGCCATCTGTTATAATTAACGGCATTCAGTATCGCAATAGCCCTTCCCTTCGGAAGTCGGAAGTGCATTTGAAATTCGTATTGTGCGAAATATGTTTATAAAGGCGACTTTGTGAGTGTTTAGATTCACGTTTGCGTGTCTGCATTTTCACTTTTTAGTGTTTTTTTTTTTATAATTTTTTTAGCAGCCGTTGATGACTTTTCTCTCGTGTATAGTGTATATCAGTGGATTCTGTGCACTGTTCACAGAACCCACAAACTTCATTTTTCAGCAATTTTTTCATTAAAAATGAGTCCTACAATACTATTCACATATTTAAAAATTATTTTGCTACAATATTTTCAGTTTTCAACAAAATAAGTTGTATTCAAATGGACCCTTAGTCTATTTTAGCGTCGAGATAATCCTACTTTGTTTTTACTTCACTTTGATAAATAAACTCTGATGAGTTTCTAGAATTTACTCCACTTTGGTTATCCATTTGGTTTAGGTCAATATTTTTTTATTTATTTCATATACTATTTTGAGGTCTACACAATTAAAAAAGAAAAAAAAAAAGATCAAATGTAATTTATCCTTCTTATTAACATTATATTTAAAAAGGTAAAAATATGTCTTATATATCCATAAAAATTTGAATAAGGATTTATTTTAGTTCATAAAATTTGGTTCGGGTTCTATTTTAGACTTCAGTCTTAAAAAAAGTGTAAATGTACCAAGTGAGTCCTTCTATATCCTTATTATTATATTCTTACTTAAGAGGCCAAATTTTACAAAGTCACGTGGTGTTCTATTAACGATAAGTTTACAAAAGGACTAACTTAATATATTTATATTTTGGGTTGGGTTAGGTTGGGTTTGTGGTATATATCAACCCAACTTTACTTTGGGTTGAGAAATCTCCAATTTGGATTGGTTGTCGGGTTAGAGTTATTCAATTAGGTCTAAAAAATTGAGTTTTATTCAACTATTTAACTTATTATTCAATAAATTGTTGTAATTTACACAGTTGGGCATAATATTCTAATTTCATTCAAAACTAGGTCTCAAAATTCCAAAATAAATTAAACTAATAAATTTAAATTAAGTTTCAAAATTTAAAATAAATCAAAGAAAAAAAATTTGAAGTATATATATATATATATATATTTATATATATGTATGTATGTATGTATGTATGTATTTAAAATTAACTGATGTGAGACACAATACACGCATGCACAATAAACACTCAAAAAAATCCAATCAAATCCACTCGTTAAGACTACCCACGTTGTGCTCCTAAGCCACATGACATTATTAGGTTTGCTCTAGTACCATTTGTAATGACTTAAGGAAAATGTTTAACTAAATTTTCGTTATACCCCAAAATGACTAGTTTAGTCACAATTGAGACTCTTTATGGTTGTTTATAAACCTTTGATCGATTAACTTATTTTTTCTCCAATGTGAAACACAGTTAACGCTTGCACAACATAAATTCAAACAATTCAATCCAATCAAATCTACAACAATTTGGGGTATCAAAATATGTGCGGATTTATAAGAGTGCATTTTTTGAATGTGTTTTATGCAAATATGTGTTGAGTCTCATATTGAGGTATTTACTAGATAGATCTTGAGTTTATAAGTGATTATGAGGAGTTCCAATTGTAATTTGACTAGTTTTGCTTTTAAGTGTAGCATAGATATGACTAGTGCGTTTCTCAAGTTATTACAAATGGTATCAAAGCCAACTTAGTAACCCCAAGTGGGTTAGGAGACATTGTCTCTCAATGTGGGCCCGATGAGTGTATCAAGGATTTAAGTGAGAGAAATTGTGATGCCCTAAATTGATATTAAATTAGTCAAGTGTGTATTGTGTATGTGTGCACTAAGTCTCACAACAAGTATATATTGGATTGATTTGGGCTTTTATAAACAATTACACAAAGGATCTTAAGTGCGACTACACTAATAATTTTGAGGTATAGTATAGATGTGGTTAATATTTTATTTTTATCTTTATTTTTATTTTTTATAATTTCATGAGAGAGAAAGAGAGATTGAATTTCGGAAATAACTTTTACATTTCTAGGATTTGTAAGTAGGTCCGATGTATAACTCTTAAATTCTGTCTAAAATTCTTATGTAAATTAAATTTTTTTAAAATTTTTTTGTGATTCATCCAAACTTTGAAACTTGATTTGATAGAATTTTAAATAATGTCAAGTGGCTGGCTTTTGTATCTAAGCACATCTACGGCCAATTGAGTTTTTAAGTAATAAGAATATGTCCCAAATTAACATCGAACTCTCTCGTTCACCTTGCAATCTCATTTAGATTTGGTCGACCAGTTAGATTCCTGAACATATGCATGTTTTTTTTTTTTTTTTTTTCAAAGATCTCACAAGCAATTAAAAAATTATTAATTAGTATGTTTTAAAAAATAGCATTTAAACTCCTATTATGTTTATAAAGGTTAAGATATTGTAAGGCTACTGACAATTTCAAAGATATAAATAATAAATGAATTAGTTTCAAAAGAAAATATATTTCCTTTTGACAAAATAATTGAACCTAAACCCCATAAATCTACATTCGTTATGGACTGAAATCCACACCCTTCTACTAGAAAATTAGGTCAATAATTACTAGAAAAAGATTGGAATAACCCAATTCTCGACCCCTTTTCATAAATTGTAAGTTATAACATTTTTACGTACAGATCATGAAGCCATAAACTAATTAGTTCGAGAATTTCTGCCCAATGATTTATCAACCATAGTAAAAGCATCTTGACGTTGGCTTGTTAAGATGAAGATTCAATAGCCATATATCGCATGCATTTTTGTGAAATTGGTGATGTGGCTTGCTATATCTTCATCCTAGATTTCATGCCCTAACTAAAGATCGAATTAATCCTCCATTATAAAGATTTTAAAAATAAAACAGGATCGCGATCGCTAGTGGGATTCCTAAATCTAGATCATGGTAGATGCTCTACAATCCATATATGCATGCATATCATAAACCATTAGGACCCACCAACACAAACCCTTAATTTTCAGCCCTATATATAGGAATGAGGCTCTAACTTTCCTAGTATGGAGGAGAAAGTTCTAAAAACTCAGTCTTAAGGAAGTAGACAAGGTGTGATATTGGTACGGCTCGTCTTCTACCTTCACACCCAAGGCTCTGAGATGAGCCGAACCAAAATCACTCTTGTATGCTTCTTTGCATAACTTCTTCTTCTTTTTTGGTTTTTTTATGGATTTGAAGCTGTCATCAGCTGCTTAAATGATCATAATACCTTTGGAATCCCTACTGTAAATTTTCTGTTATCCATTTTTATCTTCATTTTGTTCTTACTTTGGAATTTAAAACCCTACGCATGTTTGTTTCTATAGCTAGCAAGTAGCATGATAACAGAAAAACCTCTTTTCTTGAGATATTGTTTGTTCTTTGAGTCAATTTCCAAGTAATTCTTTTGAAATTTACTTTTCCGAGAAAAATAAAATGTTGGCTGGGTATATTGCTAGACTATTTCTCCACACGCACAAATACTAGCTTACACCGAAGCAGCATGGTATTTGTCCTATAAATATCTTTGAAGAAAACTACTTATTAGGGTCATATTTTTAGATTTTGGCAAATTTGTTCCTAAATGAACTTTATATGTATTTTGAGTCTTAAGTTTTTAGTGACTAGTATTATATTGAAGATCTGTGTTGAAGACACAAGAAAACTGCTCAAGAAAGTTATTGAAGTAGGTTCCTTGATAACTCTCGATACATGTCAATCTATCTAGACTTAAGGAAGCTTGATTCTTGGCTCGGCACCTCTTTACCAATTAAGTTACAATATTTCAGAACAATGTCTATTCCAACCCATGATGACTTGGCTCGTCTTAGGATTCGTACACCAAGGTTCCCAAAGGTATAAAAACAATACTTTTCAACTGTCATCATACATAGAGAGGAGACACGCATACTAAGAAGTTGTCGCAACTTTGTATACTTTATTTGGAGGTAAAATAGGATGAATGGAAAACTTTGGAGAGAAAATGGGAATGAAAAATTTTTTGGAGTGTGTTTGGTCGAGTAAAGAGGAAGGAAAATAAATGGTGGGGCTCAAATGTTTTCTCCTTAAGTATACCAAAAAGTTTTCTCCCCAAAATGGAGAGAAAATTGAAGGGAGAAAATGATGTTGCTTAATGGACAAAAATGCCCTTGCGCACTTGCACATGGGCTTTGTCTATACATTACTCTTCCTCACTTTTTTTTTCTTCCTCTTGGACGTTGCCCCCTTTTTTTTCCCTAGATTTTGTCTCCTCTTCTTTTTCTTCTTCTTTTTTTTTCTTCCCTCGTTGCTTCTTCTTTCCTCTTTTTATTTTTATTTTTATTTTATTTAAGTGTACGTTGCTCATATTCTTTTGCTTTCTATTATGTTTGGTTTTTTGTCACTTTTATTTTTATTTTTATTTTAATTGAGCATTATTTTTAACAAGGGTACATAAGTAAATTTATACAAACTTACTTTTTCCATCCTTCCACTTTTTCACTTCTAATCAAACAAAAATGAGAGAAATTAAAATCTTTTCTATCCTCTCACCATTTTCTATTCTCCCACTTTTCCACTCTTTCAACCAAACTGACTCTTAGGGTTTTGTACCGAGCTGCTACTTGTTCATATTGGAGCTTGTTGTTGTGAACTATTTTGCACCAGGTAACTGCAATAATCAAGGATTGTTATAGGAGTTAGTCACAAATTGGAGATTTGTGTATAGAAGAAATTTGCTAAGATGAGTAGTCCAATTGGGTTTGAGTTGAGCTTGGATAGATCAATAGGTTCTACTAAGGCAGGTACTTTAGGATAGGTAAAATTCATTTTACTTGTGACCTCAATCTTTTTTAGAGGATTCTTCAGGAGTGGTGACTTAAATAATTACTTGTTGGGGTTTTTCTTGCAAAGGTTTTCCCCATTTTGACCATATTGCTTGTGTCAAATTAGCTTTTTGCTGTACTTAGCTCTAGATTGGTGATGTGATTGGGTCATTAACTGGACCTTGCATGTAATTTGACTAGTTAACTAACTTGGTAATTAGTTAATTTTATTAGGGTCAATTTATAACCCCCAACACTCCTGTACACGTTATCTCTTCGAACCTTTGAGTTTAAAAGATTTCTTAAGATAAATTTATCATATTGTATTAGAAAAACTTTGGAACATGTTTAAGTCTTAGGCTTCAAACCCTAATAGGAAGATGACATATGTCCCTGTATTGCACACAACTCATTTACTTAGTTGGGTTAAGAGTGATTAAGTGAGTTATGTGCATTACACACGACAATGACACATGCCATCTTCTTATTGAGGGGGTTGAATCTTAAGACTACAAACATGTTTAGAGCCAAACTTTGTCTGCTCGCATCACTAAATGTGGGAAATTATGCATTTAAAGGATATTGGATTTTCTTTGCTAGCTAGAGTCATTTGCCATTTCTGTTTCAACTTTGCCATGGACAACTTATTACACAACTTCTTGAAATAGTAAATTGTGAATGGTGATCAAACACTTTTACATAAATTCACCACTAACACCACTTTTATTATTCACCACTCATACTTGCCATTTTAGCAAGTTGTGGAACAAAGTTGTGTTCCTAGATTTATTTTTTCTATAAATGATTTAAAAATTTAGGGCACGTGAAATTATTCATTGCATATGGTGTACTAAACCCTTTTTTCATATAAAATTATAAATTATAAAATTTTATTCTTGGATTATCCACTCAGGTTTCAGGAAGCTTACAACAAGAAACCGGTGGAAAGGAAGAAAATCCCAAAGGAACACAACAACGGTACTAGCAGAGAAGGACCTACAAAAATATTTACATATTGACCTACAAAAAAAAAATTCATGCCCCAACTACAAAATAAAAAAATAAATATGGACTAAACAAAAATCATGCACAAAACAATAAATTCCAAAAAACCTAAATTACAAGTCCCAAATTTCTACCTCATTCTTCCTCTGCTCAACCTCAACGCCTCCAATTCTCAGAGAGAGAGAGAGAGAGAGAGAGAGAAAAACACCTCAACGCCTTTATCACTGCCATCTACTGTTGCTGTTGTGTTGTTCCTCATATTAGATCCGATCTACAGTTGCTGGCTTGCTGTTGCTGCTATTCCTCAGATCCTTAATCTACATCTACTGGTGTTCACACTCACACGAGTTGAATTGGCTAAGGTATGGTGAATTTGAAAAATTTCTCTTCTCTCTCAAGTTCATATTTGTGTTTTTTTTTCTCTGCTCTATTACTCTGCCTCTGCCCTCCGCGTTTTTTAGGGACTGGTGTGAGTTGTGACTGTAGTTTGTGTTGTGTTTGACTATTTGTGACCTTTTTTTTTTTTTTTTATTGGGTTTTGTGCTTTTATTACTTTATCTATAAAGGTATAATTTTGTCTAAGCTTGTGAATACTGCAAAACTTTGTTTGAGCTGGCAAGTAATAAAGGCATAACTTTATTACTTTATGTGAGTACTGTGTCTGAGTTTGAGAGCAAAGTCTTTGGCACTAAGTCATTAAACTTTGTCTTTGACTCTTTGTCACTTTGTGTGGGGTGGGCCGTGTGGCCAATATATTATATATATGAACTTGTGTTTATCTCTTGTGATTTAATTAAATTCTTTGTGTGATTGTGATTTAAGTCTTTGTGTGGCCAATAGTCAATAATTAGATAGCATTAACTAACTATTTAAATCATGGATTTAGCAAACATTTTAGAGGGTAGAAACATTGGTGTCATGTTGTGGGTGTGGCTATGTCTTTGACTCTTTGGTACTAAGTCATTAAACTTTGTCTTTGACTCTTTGTCACTTTGTGTGGTGTGGGCCGTGTGGCCAATATATTATATATATGAACTTGTGTTTATCTCTTGTGATTTAATTAAATTCTTTGTGTGATTGTGATTTAAGTCTTTGTGTGGCCAATAGTCAATAATTAGATAGCATTAAATAACTATTTAAATCATGGCTTTAGCAAACATTTTAGAGGGTAGAAACATTGGTGTCATGTTGTGGGTGTGGCTATGTAATTGTGTTCCATTCTTTTAGATTTTTTTTTTTTTTTTGAGAAGCCCCTTTTTTTAGTTGGTGAATCTAACACATGATTAACAATTTAACATCAATATTGTCGTGGCTTGTGAGGGCATATTTGTTTGTTTGTTTTTTTTATTTGACTAGGTACAATAGAAACATTTATTTTGTATGTTATACTTTGTTGATGTTTTTATAATATGAAATATTTAAGAAATACTTATTTTGTATCCAGTATTTTGTTGAATATAATATAGATGTAAATTTTTATTTTCATAATTTTTTTTTGGTTTTAAGCTTTGGCCCACCAGCAGTGGCGGAGCCACATGCATCATTTTTAATTTTTTTTTTTACAATATAGGTATTTCTTTTATATATATTTAAAGCTTATATGAAAAAAAAAAAAAATAGAAGTTGGCCCCTCAAAAGAAAGCATTGATTAACTAATCTAACAATCCTTTCCAGAAAAAAAGAGAGTTTTTTTTTTTTTTTTTTTTTTTTTTTTTTTTTTTTTTTGAGGTGGAGAAAAAATAGAGTTTAGCGTTGATATATAATTGCAATAAAATGAAATAATTAGATAGTAAGTTTTATGAGTAAATAGTGGGACTCCTAATTTTTAGCTCAATTTCAAATCCTATTAATGCATTTAAATCATTCAACATTGATAATATATGCCATTTGGTTGAAATTTTCTATTCTCAAGATTTTATCAATTAAAAAAAAAAAAAAAAAGCTCATACGAGACTTCAGTTATAATAATATGATTTTGATTTGTCAAACATGGATGAAATTTTGTGAACAATTTATATATTAAAAAGGAAATTATGTATAATTTTGTTATAAAAATAATAATTGATGAAGTTTATTATGTGAATTATTATTGTCAAGCTTGACTTTGATGGAAGATATTATTTTTATTTATTTATTTATTTATTTTGTTCTTTATATTTGTATGTTGTATACCCAATTATACAATGTTTGTATACTTAATTAGAGTTTAAGAAGCTTATAGGTTTCTTTTATAAAGAAGATCTTGTGTCTAGGTATATATATATATATATATACATATTAAAGTTGATAATTTGTGTATATGTATATAACTTATTTAGAATAAGAAAATTAAAATTTATATTTTTATACAAACATATATTATGTGGAATTTTAGGGTAGTGTCTATTTGTGATTTGAGTTTATCTTAACACATTAGTTTGGCTCCCCAAACTCAAAATTCCTAGCTCCGCCACTGCCCACCAGGTTCGAGTCCTAGTTCCGTCTTTGGGCACCAGCTCAACATCGCTACTGCTCATTAAAATTTATGGCATCCGAAATAGAAAAACCAAAAGGGGGGATATGCCTTTGAAGCTAGGAATAGAGCAGGTGCATTAATATTTATGGGATGTCAGACCACTGGGGCTGCTACAGCTCTGTTGGCGAGTCAGGAAGCTATGGTGGAAGCGATATTCAAAGCTAAGGAACTAGGATTCGACAATATTATAGGACTAACTCAAAACCGAAGCCTAGATCACATATGGCATGGTAATAGGAAAGCTAATTGGCCGGAGCAAACTCTTCTGGAGGATATGCAGCACCTCAATCAGCAAGGATTAACTATTACCCTTAAAACTGCCTATTAGCTTTGCTGGTTTTCATCAGCAAATTTGTCCTACTTCCTGCATTCTTATTTTTATCTGAGTATTAAAAAAAAAAAAAAAAAGTAGCTTTAGGAAGAGAGATGATTCTCAAACGAGTCTATTACTCATGACAATTCAATGATTTGAATACCAAAGAGAACTAGATGACAGACTAGAAGAAATATGAAGAAAAAAATGCACTAGGAATTCATTGGGTTCAGCGGCGCAATGTAGGATTCTTGGTCCATCAAAAGCACTTAATTCCTAAAATATACTCCTTGTATTATTGAAAAATGTAAATGTACTAAGAGAATGGCGACAATGATTCAAATGAATAAACATTTTTTAGTAAATTAATATAAAGGAACAAAAACAGCACTAGAATAAAAGAGTTCAATTTTTTTTTTTTTTAATTTATTGGGAGAAAAAAGAGTTCGAGATTAGGAGTCCATTGTGTGATATCCAAGCCAATGCTCATAAAGAAGGTAGGAGCAATGGTTGCTAGAGATTGAGGCTTTGCCAAAGATGTCTATCCACCTGTCCGAACCTAAACATCTGTTAAGTGGTTCCAAACTGCTGAATGTCCATCAGCTCTGCCACCTCTTTCTTACTTCTAAGAACACGGACAGAGAGAAAACCCAAAGCTTGCAGCTTCAACAATCCTTCACAAAAACACAAAAAATGTTGCCGTCAAAAAATGAGAGAAACCTTTCAAATTATTACTTAAAAATTAATATAACTACATATTTTAAAAATCTTATAATTGAATTTCATGTTCTTTATGTTCTTAATACGCACGTCAAATTTTATTCAAATTGGATGTTATTTATTATTTGATTTATAAACTTATTTTTATGCAAAATTTAAGATTATAAAAACTTGAAAATTAAACATTTGATTGATAACATGATTATTGATTTTAAATCTTTTTAAAATTTTGTAAGCGTGAAAGATATAAGAAAAAAAATGCAATCTAATGATAAATTTGTTAAAATTCACTTTGAATAAAAAGATACGGATAGAGTTTGAAGGTTTTTTTTCCAAACTTTGCCGGTCTAAAAATGTGTTTTGCACACATGAAGTAGAGAAATTTGAATTGATTTCTTTGGTGATATGGTGTTTTTTTTTTGGGGGGGAGGGGGGGGGGGGGTGGGTGTGGTTTAAAGCATAGTTGAGAATTAAGAGTTGAAACTTGAAACTTCAAATAGCAAGTGTAGACACCGCATTTTGTACCCGTTAATAAATTTTGGCCCTCGACCTCAATGATGAGCTTGACATATGTCAACTAAGGGTATTTAAAGACTTGATAATAGTTTGAAACTAATCACAACTCAAAAGTGATCAAACCGCTTTAAAATCGATACTGAAAAATGACATTTGCTCATTGTTTTAACCATAACTTATGGATCCAGAGAGAATTTTTGAGTGCGGTTTGTTTCATTGAAAAGTAGACATCCTAGGTTTCAATTTGAACACAAATTTTGTCTAATTGAGATTTATATTGAGTGTGTTATGACCATTGGACGTTGAGTCAATTGTAATATTTGAATAATTCAATTCATGTTAGTTAAGTAATAAAAGGCACCCGAAATGAAATATGGCAAGTCAATAAATTATAATATTTGAATAATTGAATATGGCAAATCAACAAAGGACCAGATACCAGTTGCAACAAAGGACTCACATCTCAAAAACACATATCCAAATCAAGTCTGAGTATCATTTTATTTAGAATTTAGTCATTCGTGCTTGTAAGTGTTTAGATCGTAATTGTGTACTTATTATTTAAGTGTTCTTCAAGTTTTATGCAAGTTATTTTAGTGTTTCAAGAATTTGATCTTATTTCTGATTCCTGCGAGTTGATTTAGTGTTTTAGGTGTTGAACTTATTATAAATACTGTGATTCCATCATTCTGAGATGTCTATATTTGGGCTTACTCACTTGGGCAAACCTTATTAATTTAGGATTATTCTTTCACCTTCATTGTTAACTTGTGCATTTTCCTAAGAAGTCATCTTAAGTGAGGCATTACCGAACCACTTCCCTAATCATGGAGTCAAATTTCTCTGCGAGCTCAATTGCAACTTGAGAACCTCGATCTCAAGTAACTTGCAACATTAACCGGCGAACCACAAAATCAGTTTTCCTACAAACAAATTGGCAGCCACAGTAGGAGTACGTGCCAATAACAACTTGTAAGTTGAGAAATAACACTTCCTCTAGTTCAGATCCTCCAACTCAAAATGAACCAGAGGAAACCCCAGTACAAAATGTTTGGAGCTTTCAATAAGTGTTTGGAAAGCTTGATCAAACTTTGAAATGAAGTTTCGGTGATCAAACTTACTGTTTTGATATTGTATGGTCAGGTAGAATATTTGATATCTTTTTGGAGGCATGGTTAATTAAGGTACATCCAAAGCATAAGATGCCTTCAAAAGAAGAACTTTGAGGAAGAGATTATTGTAAATGGCATAATTCATGTTCTCATGCCACTCAAAATGGTACAACATTCAGAAATGTTGTTCAAGATAAAATAGAGAGAGGTGTTCTCAATTTCCCTGAGAAGCCAAAAGAACAAATGAAAATTGATTCTAATCAGCATGTATAATCATTTAAGCATATGTGATATCAAAATAACTGATTACAAAAACCAAAATGTACATAGAAATAGAAAAATGCTATTATTTAGCAGATATGACAAAATCTCTGTCTCTCCCCCTTTTTGTCATGAGAGACAAAGGGATCGTGGATTGTAATCTAAGTCTGCAGCATCATGATCAGAAGATGGATGAACAAATGGATAAATTGGTACTGCAAGAAAAGCGCGAATAGAGGCCATGTCTCCTGCAAGATACTCAACTCAGTGCGTCAAGCGATCCAAGCATGTACTAGTCTCGGCAAACTGCTGGGCCTGGGTCTCAATGATCCACTGAAGAAGATCTCTGTCAGAGGCAGAAGCATGAGAACTAGAAGTAGTAGTAGAAGCAGCAGGGGGACCAATATCAGAAGTTGAGGCAGGGAATACATCATCAACAGCAGCATATGTAGCTTTCCCGGCTGCTAACATCTCATCCTCCTCCTCCAAAGCTGGATCATCGGTGCGGAAATGTTTGGCAACAGTTAATGCACGATATGTCTTGCTCTTCTGGTAAGTAGAAAGTCCAAAATAGGGCCAAGAATAGACACAGGTTTACAAGAAATATAATGGAACACCAAAATGGTGGAGAGTGGCATACAAGTACGCCGAAAACATACGATCCACATTAAGAGTAGTCGTTACATCAACATCTCATATACACCAACAAATGAGGGAGCAAAGATCAACGGAAGCATCCATCATAAGAGCATAAAGACAACAGTCTAGGAATGGTGATGGTGTTTATGTGAGAGCGAGGCATAATGTTGTGACATAAATTATGGTTTCACACACTTAAATGAAATCCATCCTACTCACAAGCACAGTGATGCAAGACCAAGTCTACAAGAATGTCATGAAGACACAATGCAACAAACAACGTCACATAGACTTCAGCACAAAAGAAAAAAAAGAAGAAAAAAGAAAAAAAGAAGAAGAAAGTTTAACATGAATAAGTGGAAGTTAAGTTGACTAATTCAAACCATATTTAACATGAATAAGTGGAAGTGATATAGAATTAAACTTAAATCAATGTTCAATGGAAAAAGTTTAACCCTTAAAAAAAAAAAAAAAAAAAAAAACCAATTTAGGCACACTTAGAACCCAATATCCAAATTATAGAAATTAAGCTCAAATTCTTTCAAATTCATAAGCAAAAGACTAGAAATAGATGAAAGAAACCACGAATTATTGTTCTATAACCCCATTTTACAAAAACCGCAAAATGACATAAACTCTATATTTTGAATCTACATGTAATGCCTGAAGATTACAAAAATTGAATCGATTAAAAGACTTACCTTGATGTAGGAATTAAGACCTTTAAGTCAATCACAAGAATAATCGGAGCACGATGGGCTTCATTGGAGGTGAAGGAGGTTGATGGCAAATTAATGACCATTGCTTATCTTTGCTTTGATTTGCTAAGAGACATACTTTTAACTTCGTGCTTCACTCCCCCCCTCTTTCAAAATTTTGGATGTCTGAGCTTCAGAAAAGATTTCCATTTTTTTTTTGTTTTGTTTTTTATTTGGATTTTGCTTTGTGTTAATAATTTTTTGTTTGGCATAAATTAGGTATATTCAACAATTGATTTTTTTTTTTTTGAAAAATATTTTTTTATTAATAAGTTGAATTTTTTTAATTTAAAAAATTCAACAAAAAAATTGTAAAACGACACTGTGTGGTACAAAAATTTAAATAAGGTAATAGTGTCCACATGTCATACTCAGGGCCGAGAAGGCCATTACAGTGTCGAGGAGTCCATGCACTTAGATGGTAAAACTAGAGGGGGGCCACACTGGGGAGGAAGAGTTTCAGAAAGGGGGTTGCCCTTACGTGATTGGAAGGATAGAAATTGCCACCACATTTATTGTGCCTCACCAAATCCCCCGCCCCCATTTATGTGGAGAAGACTTCTGAACAGTACTGTCTTGATTGCTGCAATTCACAAAAGATTGGAAAGGGCATCTGATGGGACAAACATTTGAGTAGTGGCCTACATATTTAATAAATGGAGGGCCAAAATCAGCCAAAAAAGGATATATAATGTGAGGAATCCTTAAGGGATGGGGGGTCGGAGAACCTATGGAAAAAGCAAGTCCTAGAGTGATATATTCAAGAGTTACTCTCCTCGGACTTTGCTGAGGAGGAATTTCTTTGCAAGAGGCTTGTTTTTCTTCGTTTTTCCTTATTTTCTTACCATCTCTAGTTCATTGTGAGCGTGGTCCAATCCATTGAAGCCTAGTTTTCAGTGTACACTCTAAAAATTCATTGTGTTGGGTCCCTTAGGCTTAAGTCCTACTTTTTGAGCTTAGGAACCCAAACCCACCCTTACTGATGCCATTTTGAATACTTAATGACAATCTTTTAGCAAAACCAAACTATAGAATTAAACAAATTTAAAACTTAAAAGAACTAAATTAAATTTTAAGCAAAATAAGAATATATAATATAATTTAGTCTAATATGATACATGATTTTGTGGTTTAGGTCATGGGTGTTCATTAGTAACATGAGTTATACTAGGATCTAAAACTAATTTCATACTCTTTTTTATAATTATTTTATGTGGTAGATTGTGATTGATTGCTGGCCATTTTTACAATTTTATATAGGTCATCACTTTTTTATAATTTAGTCTGATATTATACATGATTTTGTGGTTTAGGGCATAACAGTGTTTATTTCTTCCGCATGTACTTGTTACTTTTTTCCACAACTCACTCATAATTAACTCACTTACCACCTACCCTTGGTGTGATGATCACTCTACAAGTATTAAGTGCTTGTGGAGTGTGGGAAGAAAGAGTTGGGGTTTAAGTTTCTAGGAAGGAGCTTCACACACATATATATTTAGATTAGGTTAAAATAGAATTTCTATCTTGTATTTAAAAAAAAAAAAAAAACTCATTAAGTAATTGTAAAAAGAGAACTGTTACATCTACAATATTTTAACAACATTTTCACCATAAATCTTAAATGACAAGTTGTTATGAGTTTTTTTCTTACTCACCAGTAATAACTTGTAACAATCTACCAATTAAAATTTATTAAAAAAGTGAAGTGTGCATTTTTTGGGGAAAATTGGTATTTGCCCATAATTTACAAACTATGCAGCAAAATAAATTTGTTTTGAAACTATTTAGCAAAATACCATTGTTTTTAAAACTCGATTTTAATAAAATCGACTAATTGGTAGAACTCAACATTAACAATGTCAAGTTTCACTTAAAATTATACATATAACTTGATTTTGAGGATATTGAGTTTTACATATAGCTTAAGTTTGTTAAAATTGAGTTTAAAAAAAGGAAATAATATGTTCATAACATTTTTACAATAAATTCTAAGTAGCAGATTGTTATTGTTGGAGTAAAAAAGTAATTTTAGTGTTATATTCAAATTTGAACTAATAATAATTAACCACTTGTGATTTATTGTGAAAATATTGTGAACGTAATATCTTTTTATAAAAAATAAAGCCATTGCACTAAATAATTTGAAAATAATAATATTTTATTACCTAATTTGTAAATTAAAGACAAATATCTATTTTTCCGGTAAAAATGTGTGAAAATTTTTCTTATCACAACCCCTCTTCTCGCGAGAAATAGGTAAAAACAAACACACCTCTTCCTATCACATCATAACCCTTTTCCCTTTGATTCTCTTAAATCTACTGCTTTTCTTTTTCTTTTTTCTTTTTTTAACAGAAAATCAGTACTTTGTATCTACTGCTACTATTACTGTAGTTTGTTAACTTTCCCCAATCAGGAAAGAAAATTATCTTTTCCCACACCGTTACTTACAATTCAGACACTTCCAATTCCAAACCCAAAAGCAAACCCAATGGAACCGGAAATCCAGGAGAGAATCGAAAAGACGGTGCGGAAGATTCTAGAAGAGTCGGACATGGAAAAGATGACTGAGCACAAGATCCGAAAACAAGCCTCCGACGAACTCGACCTCGACCTCTCTGTCCCGCCGTACAAGGCCTTTGTACGACAGGTCGTCCAGTCCTTCCTCGAACAACAACAACAAGAGGAAGAGGAAGAGGAAGAGGAACAAGAAGAAGAACAAGGTGGTCGTCGTAAGGAGTACGACGATGACGGCGATCTCATCATTTGCAGGGTCAGATTTTAATACCACTCCTCTTATTACTGCTTGGTTGCTGAGAAAATTAATTATATTTTTAGTTTATGAGTTAATCTTGAATTAGGGTTTTGATGACAGAAGGTTTGAATTGTAACTCGTATGTTGAAATTGCTCCCATAGTTTAGAGAGAATTATAGTTGAAATTTAATTCAAATAATTGAGTATATATTTGAATTGGGTGAAATTATTTTTAGTTGTCATATTTAGTCTGAAATTAGAGCGAGAAATTTAAGAAGAAAAAAAAAAAAAAAGGTTGTTGTTCTTTTTTGGATTTTTTTTTTAATCAATATATTTGGTTGGTTTTGGTTTAGCTTTCGAGTAAGCGAAGGGTGACGATTCAAGATTTCAGAGGGAAAACTTTGGTGTCAATAAGGGAATACTATAGCAAAGAAGGGAAAGAGCTTCCTACTTCTAAAGGTAATTTCTACTTATATGATTTGGTATTTTTGTTCTGTCTTTTTTCATATATATATATATACACGTCAATTAAGAGAGTGATTTGGATGGTGTACAACGTTTAAAATTAGTACAGGTAGCCGAGCCTAATTAGTTTGTTGAGAATCCATAGCCGACACCAAAGTTTTTGGAGTAACGCTTAGTTATTGTTGTTGGTGTTATTCTTGATGATGATGATGATATTCAAGAAACGAAAAGGTTGCGAGTTTGTTTCAGCACTTGGAATTGAGATATGTTGAATCGACAAAGAAGTTGGTGGTCATCATGAACAATTTAGGATGTTAGGACAAAGCAAATTTTTTTAACTTGCTTAAATTTACATTAACTTGTAGAGATGTTTCACTTTTTAGTTCATTGGTAATGTCTTCTGATTGTCCTTGTAAGTGATTTGGTGGTTACTGCATGTATGATTTGGTATTTTTGTTCTGTCTTTTCTCATATTTTATATTTCAGAGTACTCTTGGATAGTATTGAATGATGAAAAAGAATATATGTAACCTAGCCTAATTAGTTTGTTGGGGATCCATAGTTGACCCCAAAGTTTTTGGAGGAAGGCTTGGTTGTTGTTGTTAATGATCCGCACAAGCAAAATGAGTAATTTAACAAATGTTTTAATTTATGGCATGTTTGGATGTTTAAAAAAGGAGGGGGAGTAGAGTAGAGGGAGGGAGAGTAATGCAATTACCTTGTTTGGAAGTTTTTTAAAGAATGAGGGGGAAGGGTTTGGAGGAGTTTGGAGGGGTTTGGACTCTCTCTAGCCCCCCAATTTTAATTCCCCCAAATTGGAGAGATTTGAAAGGGGAGTAGAGTACATAAACTATTGACCAAGTAAATTACCTAATTTACCATTATTATATTAACAAAATTACACAAGGGGAAGGGCTAATTACTCCTTTCCCCCTTACTAATTTTAAAAACATCCAAATAAGGTGGAGGTGAATCATTTTTCTCTACTCTCCTCCCCACTACTCCCCTTTCCTCTACTCCCCTCTACTCTCCTCCCTCTCTAAACTTCCAAACAAGCCATTAAGGAATAAAGAGGTTGTGGTTTGTTTTGGCGCATGCAATTGAGATATGCTGTATTAAAAAAGAAGTATCTGGTCATCGTGGTCAATGAGGATGTTAGGACGAATAGGATTTTTTTAACTTAATTTGCATAAACTTGTAAAATGTCTCACTTTTTAGTTCATTGGGTAATATCCTATGATTGTGTAATGCCTTATTCATACACTGTATGTTTGGAGCACGAATTAATTATGGCACCTCCCTGCCATGGTGTATCAGTTTCAGTTGCCTTCTATTTTTTATTTTCAAGAACCAGTTTTAGACACCATTATTATGAAGGTAGCGATGACAGAAGATGCCCTTTGAATGGTATTGCTTTTCTTATTGTCTAATGGTGAAAGAAAAATTGAAACAGATACTTATCCACAAGCTTCTGATGATATGTGAGTGTATATTATGTTAAGGCTCCTGCTATATATTGATCATAGATTAAGAAAGGTGAATGAGGAAAAGCACCAGCTATATTGACCTATGTTATTCTCTTGAAGTGAACAAATTCTTATTGACAAGGAACATTAGTGAATCAGGCTTAGTTAATTTAATAAACTCAAAAGTGACAAACACGGTGACTGGAGTTTACGATGAACCTAGAGTGGCAAACTGGTTTTAGATGTTCACTGGACTCATGTTCTGCGTGTAGAATTATAAACTTCGATTCTTCTATTTCTAGGCATCAACTTATCACTTCTCTTTCGCCGGTGACAGTACCAATACTTCCCTTGGATAGTGTCTCTTTGATATTGTTTGATGGATAGTGACATCCCTATGGTATAATTGAAAGTTCCATGGAAACGCATATAAGTTTGGTTCATTTTAGAAACTCTAGTATTCTATTGTTATCTGTGGTCTACTCCCCATGGGTGGGTTCAAAGGGACCTGATGAGGTTTCACATCACCCAAAAAAAAGTGTTGCATGTGTCCATTCTAAAGTACCGAATTTAACTAGAATGCAGTCCTTTTTGCTTATAATTAAAAAATATGCTACATTTATATTTTTAATTTCTTTTCGTTTTTTCTTTATTGGTCTGAAATTGACAGTTGTTTGTGGTTTTTCCCATATCATCTTTTATTATTCTTCATTGGTATGTTTTTCATGACAGTTTGTGTTTCTTCACCTATCGTCTTTTCTTATTTTCCTCTTGGTGATGTGGAATGTTAATGTGAAATCACAGAGCTAGATTGTTTATGCTCTTCCATTTATGTTTAAATTTTCAAGATTTTGATAGTTTAAGGTTGTACAAAATTATCCCTTCTTTTGTATCCTCAGGAATAAGCTTGACAGAGGAGCAGTGGTCAACCTTCAAGAAGAATGTTCCTGCCATAGAGAAAGCCATTAAAAAGATGGAGTCACAGATGTGAGAATGTTTTCTGGAGATAGATATTTTGCAGCCATTTTGAAATGTGATCTTCAAACTAATAAAATGATTTGGCTTTGCTTATGGGGCATAATATTGGTTTCCTGATGGTAGAACATTTTGTTTAGAATCAACTATCTTTCTTGTCTTCTCTTGTTCCTTCTCTTTCCCTTAACTTATGCTCAGTTCAAGATTGAAGCATATGCTGTGTTGATTGTAGTAGAGCAAATTCAATCTGAGGCAAGGTTCCTTAGTGTAAAATGTGAAACTCCTGTCCATTGCTGACATTGGCAGGCAGTGTCAAGAGTAGCATCTATAACTCTTTCTTCTTTTTTATTTAAAAAAAAAAAAAAAAAAAAAAAAAAAAAAACCTTTAAATCACTGTTTGATCTAATGTAGTTACCAGATTTTCATTGCTTTTATCCATCATGATTGAAAACTGTGAAGGCATATGAAGCAGGACCTAAACATCGATAATGTAAGCAAGGTTTATCATCAACTTTACTACTAGAAAATTTTCTTTCAGAATTCAAAGAGGTTTGCATAGATGGTGTGCATGCCTTCCTGTACAAGGATATATAATAAGCATGCTCAGCTACTGCCCAAGCTACTTGCTGTGGATCTCTATATCGCTCGGCAGCACGCATTTTTGCAACATCCCAAATGTGCTTCTCAAACATATTATCAAATAGCCTGTATAACAGTATAAACATGTACCCGGGTTTTACATCAAATTTAAACAATCTGCATGTAAAGAAATGATAAGCAATTAATCAAAACCATTAAGAGAATTCAATTTAGCATGCTGACTCCACCATAAACTATTACTTGTTTTGTCCTAAATGATAAAGAATATAGCGAAATTTTACATTAACTATTGGCTAAATTACAAATTTAACTGTCTCAAAAAAAAAAAAAATTTAACCTATGTACAATTTAGTCTTAAAATTTAATTTTTTTAGTCCTTTAATTTTAGTATATTTTCAATTTTTTTTTTTTCTAGTTCTATTCAATCTCAATATATATTTTTTTCTAGTTTTAATATTTTCGACTTTCTAAAACAACTTTATTTTGGTGGACTTAATGGTGTGAATTGGATGAAAAAACTACATTAGAAACAAATAAAAGTTGAAGGACAGAATGGATAACATAAAATCTCATAAATTAAATTGAAAATAGGTCAAACTTAAATGGTATAACTTATAATTTAACCTTAATTATGTTGAGGGTCTTGGCCTCTTAGGTTGACTTCTATTTACTAACAAAATAAATAATTTAAGCTAAATTTCTTTTTTAATTCTTAAACTAACCTAAAAAAAAACAGGTCACTATTTTTATGTTTTCTCTTTTCTCGGTGTGAGAATGATTTAGATTAAAAACTCACATTACTAATACTTAAATTGTAATTAATTATTAGGTAAAACTCTAGTGTATGCACCAATAATAAAGAACAGATGCATGGAGGGAATATATATAATCATATCATATACTATACAATAATTTTTTTTAATGAAAATAAAAGTTGGGTTCTAGTAGTTGTAGTTGCATCAAGTAACTATCTTCTCTATATGACAAGTTTCTATTCTCACATTAATTACTAAGATAGGCTTTTTTAGAATTAAACTCTGTAAGGACTTGATTTGATTCACTGCCCTAAAGATTTGGACAATGGTCCAATAAGTCCAAAATAATAGATTTGTTAGAGAGTGGATTTGTTATATAACGTTTAATGAGTTAAAATGTAAATCACAATAGGCTAGTTGGTGTTGAGATGACTAAAGCAAACAAATTGAAAAGAAAAACACTCCTCGGTCAAGTCCGAGGATGGTATGTTCTTATATATATTTCTCTTAAACTTATACAAATATTCAAGTTCTTGGTTACATAATAGTTTTCTTTCTTGTTTCTCATGATCCCTTTTGTAATGGAATTTTTCCCCTTTTATACTCAATTTCCTTCTTTCTTAGCCTTTCACGTATATATTAGATTGCTAATCTCCTTGATACTTGTCTCATCAGCACGTTCATGAAATCTTTGTGGGCAGCTGTAAGGTTAGAAGTTACTGTTCAGGTATCACTTCCATATTAATGCGGTCAGTTTATTAGATGCAGAGCATTTAATGCGGTGGTAGTAGCTTTCTTCCCAGATATTTCTCAATTCTCTATTGACTCACCTCTCTTTGAAGCTTATCCTCCTAAGCACAGTTGCCCACTGCCCAATACTTGATGGGTGGTCAGACTTTAGGCTTCCACTCTAATTGGCCGAGGAGCCAGGGTGGCTCCTCGGACAACGTCGCCTATTTATCATGACCAGACCTCTTCCTTAGCCCAACAATCTACTTGTCTTCACTAATACTTGTTTGTCCTTGGGCTCTTTAACGTTCTCGGGTACGGCCCACGACCCAATATTCTTTTCCGGGCCTTTCATCCGTACAAACTCTATTACCAATAGTTTATTCTATCAAAAGCACCATTACCTACTTAGTTTTTTTAAAAAAAGCTCTATTACCTAAAAGTTTCAAAAAATATAAAATTCTATTGAACTAAAATTTTGTTATAAAAAATACCAGTAATTTAGTCTAAATAAAACTCTATAACCTTAGTTTTAAGAAATTTAGAATTTTACTATGAAAAGTTTTAAAAGTTTTAAATAAAAAATAATAATATTAATTTTAGTTAATTCAGTTATATTTCCTAATTTTATGTTTTAAAATGGTAAAATTTACACACCACATAATGTGCGTGTGCCAAGTGATTTGATACATGCATATAGAACATCCCTTTTTTTATTTTTCTTTATTATTTTTTTTTTGTCATTGACTAATTAAAATTTTTAATTTATTTTAGGTAAAACTTTATTAAAATTTCAACTTGCTCACTAATTACTAATATAATTTCAATTAATTTACCTATAATTTTTAATTAAGCCATACATTGTACAAGCATGATTCACCACATAATGTAAATATGTTTCTTGAATTGTTGTCATCTTTTTCTCTAAATGATGAGTTTTAAGGCATAATAATTCCTCCAGTAGCTAAGAACTTTCTAGTTCAACGAAAACCTCTTGATATTTTCAATGAAGAAGATAAGATAAGATAAGATATTAGTTGAGTAACTTACAAAGAAAATAAAAACATTAACAAGGAAGTATACACTTTATTAGAAGTTCTAATGCCAAATCATGACACACACATATATATAAAAGTTAAATAACCCCCGCCCCCCTCTCTTAAAAAAAAAAGAAATGCATGAAAGTACATAGCCAATAGGGAAGAAACTTCAGCATTTAACTTCCTAGAGTACCCTAATATCTTTGCCAAGCCCATTCATAAATTCGAGCTGGTTATTGTTAAATTACACTGCAAGCATCAACATTTTTCTGGCCATAACCCATTCCTTATACATGTACAATAGTTACAACCTACAATACCCACTAAACCCCCAATGTCCCAAATTTCTTAAGCTTTTGATTTTTTTTTTTTTTTTTTCAAAAACTAAAATCAAACCGTATATAAATATTTTGGATATAAGAAAGTGATGTTCCAACCTTTGGTCAGATTATTCTCCTTCTTACCTATGAAATATCTCGAAAACTCTATATATAAATAATAGATAAAATTTAACACATCCGACTCTAAGTCACATCCCATTCCAATAAACCCACCAACTCTCTCCTAATTACAAGCTGGACATTGCACTAACCCATTCTCATTACATTTCTCGCACCTCTCCTTATCCCCATTCTTCAAAACCTTGCAACTCCCACTACACTCCAAACACGGCACAAATCTCATACCCCCACACCCCTCACACGCTTGCCTCCCCACCCCTCTCTCCACACGTGCGTAACTCAGTATCTTCCCGAGTCGACCCGACTCGTTCAACTCAACCAGTTCCTCCACTCCCCCAATATACCTTCCCTTCACAAACACCCTCGGCACACTCACCGAGTCAGACTCGCCCAGCAACTCCTTCAACTCGGTCCTAAACTCGGAGTGTAACGACACGTCTCGCTCGTCAAACACGACTCGGTGAGTTTCGAAAATCGTCCTCGCACGGTTACACTCCTCGTACGTGCGACGAACTCCTCGCAACGACGTCGTGTAAAGAACCACCGAGTCGGCCCCACCGTTCTTTGGACACTTCTCTGGGAACTCGCTTAGTGGGTCCCACTTAGTGAAACTCGTCACTTTCCCTTCTCTTTCTCTCTCCATCCTATCCCTCACAACGAATATATTCTCCTTCACCGACCTCAAACTTACCGACTCGGTCTGAGTCCACTCAGTCCGGGTCGACTCAGCCCGCATCGACTCGGTCTTTCTCAACTCGGCCGGCTTATTATTCGGAGTTATTAGCTTCTTCTTCGCCTTGGCGTCGAGCTCTTCCACCGTGTGAAAAGACACGCTCTTACGTGGCGCGTTCTTTTTGGGTGGAGCCGGTTCAGCTTTTGCTGACGCGGAAACGGGTTTAGTGTTGGGCTCGGGCTCGGGTTTGGGCTTGAGGTCCGACAATACGGATTTGCTGACTTCGTCCCAGGAGGGAGGGGAGTCAGATTTTTCGAGCGTGTGAAGCTTTTCGAGAATAGGGACTGGCACGTGCGAGGGCTTATCTTCTTTTTCTTGGTGCTCCTGAGGCTTATGGTCGATCATGAGCCAGGGCTCTTGGATGGCGTTGATGTCGAAGACTGCAAAGCTCGTGGGAGCTGGTCGGTACACATCGACGGTTGCCTTGATTTGATTGGGCTTGGAAGTGGTGCAACCCATTTTGGGCCGTTGGATGAGTTTTGCTTTTTTTGGGAGTGATATGCAAATGAAATTTTTTAGTTATGCAATGGCGGGGTTAAGGTTTGTACTTTGCTTTTAAGGAGGGAAGTTTGTGTTGTGACTTGTGTGGATGTGATGAGAGATTTTATCTAGTTTGGAAATTTGGGTCTGTTGTTGTAGGCCTTGGGATGATATGTGGTGTACGAGATGGTTGGGTTTTGTACCTTTAGATAATTGCCACGTGGGAATAAGTTCAATTTTGGACACGTTCGTGTATTTGAAAGTTTTGTGGCTGGTTTTAAGTTTTAAAGTTTAGGATGATCCTAAATCTAATAGCGATAGTTTTCTTGTTACTTACTTTGATTAAAAGCTACCAAAGTCTTGTTGATTTTGTGCAAATGGAATTTGGACGTTGGTTTGGCTTGAGCGTTTAAATTTGTGTTCAATTAGTTTGTTAAGGACATTTGTGGATCCCATCAAAAAAAAAAAAAAAAAAAAGGACATTTGTGGATGGTCTATGGTATCATATGAAGTATTAGATTAGATTCTTTCAAAAAAAAAAAAAAAGTATTAGATTAGAATGAAAAATTAAAATTGATGGTGCAATAAAAGTGCACAAGTCTCATCTCGTCCATACGGTCGTCCGAGAGAAAAGAAGGAAAAAAGTAGATGCGTGAAGGAGACTCGTCCCCAACAATTTCATTCGTCCTTAATAAAGAATGGACGAGTTCATCGGGCTCTAAATGTGTCAAGTTTTGGACGAGCATGATTCCCATCAAGCGTAAGGGACGAGTTGCATTGCTACGAGTCGTACCCTCCACTAGCTGTAGGTCCAAATAAGGTAACTTCCATGACAATTATGGAGGTTACCTTCGAATCCTCCGAACTCCTCGATAATAAGAACAGTTATTAAACAAATAACCATTTCACGTATGCTATATAAGCATTCATCCATGAGAAGGTAGAGGGAGAGACACATTTTTCCAAAAACAAGTAAAAATCCCAGAAATACTTCATTTTTACTTGGAATTACAAACCCATTGACTTTACTATCAGAGAATTTTTGGCCGGCCTCCACCGGTCTCCTCTAATTTTGTATTTGTTCTTTCAGGACTCAGCCTTAAAATCATCAACGCTCGGGAATTTCAGCCTATTGATTTTTGAGGATCTATCAAAAATTATTTCATTATTCAGTTTATTTTTAATACTATTTATGAGTCTCACTATACTTTTTGACACTATTCATAAGTCTCACTGTACTATTTCAACTAACTTTTTCTTTTATCTACAGTACTTTTAGCAATAATTTTTTAATTCCATCAAAATAAGCAGCATCCAAACACACCCTTAATCATCTTTTATGGTTCTCTCTTATAGGGTGTTGGAAGTGTTATTTGAATCAGAATTGGGTAAATGTAACCATCTGAATTTTTGTAGAAATAAGCTTGATAGAAATAAAGGTGGTGGGTGGATTGAGACTTTCCCTTCCTATAGTTCAATGAAAGCTTACTTGTTTTGTCATTGAGTGTAATTGTTTACTTAAGTCACTATTGGACTGTGGATTCCAATTAGCTCAATTAATAAAATCTCTAATGGTTAAATAAGATATTTGAGTTTCAATCCTCGCCTACACCAAAAACCAATTGTGTTTTGGTCTGATGATAAAAAACTATTACTAGGGGCGGACATCATAGGCCCAAGAGGGAGATGTGTAGTATTCTATAATTTTCTGGGGAAATAATACTTTACCACCCTAAACTATGCACCAGATTACACTTTGCACTATAAACTATTCGAATGCACACTTTGCACCCTAAACTATTACACTTATCACATTTTGCACCATGGTGTTACTTTTGCTATTATATTTGACAAAATTTTACTACATGTGACAAGCACATGTTTTTTTCTTAGGTGGAACAAACTTAAAAGTTTAAAACACCATTCTTCAAAATCAATTAAAACAAAAACCAATTTTTCCTACGCGTGTGTGCCTCTTCCCAAATTCAGATTCTTCTCAAAACCTCAGGTCTCTCTCTCTCTCTCTCTCTCTCTCTCTCTCTCTCTCTCTCTCTCTCTCATATTTCAATGGATCCAAAGGAGCATGAGAGGACTTGACAGTTAGCATAAACCTTAGAAGATTTCTGATTGTCAATAGCTGGGTTTCATTCATATCTCTGCAATGAGGAATTATTTGCTTGATTTCTTTGTATTGGTCTGTGTTACTAAAATCTTGGATAATTTTGTCAAGTTCCAATGAGGTAAGAATTTCAATAGCTTTATTGTAATTGTGCTCTGCCACTCCAAGTTTCCACGGCAAAATCTATAACCCCATCTACCAAACCAAGAATGTCCATAAGCAACCCCATACAACAATCTAAGAATTTCAACTGTGATTTTTCTGCAAAAGAAAGAAGACCGCCCTAAATTTAGAGTTTTCATAAATCAAATACAGAAAAACTGAGAACTTTGTGTGGAATTTTGGTTACTGGGTTTGTAGATTTTTACAAATCCTATCCCACAGTCAAACAATGCAATAGATGGGTATGAAGATCAATGACATGATCAACCAAAGGCATATTCTATGTCCTCTCTCTCATATTTCAAGTTTTGATGGTGCTGTCAGCAAAACTTGCATGTTGATTTCCTACACCAGCAATACTCTCCATATGGTCAGTTTAGAGTTTTTTCTTTCTCTTTGGATGATGGGTGAGTTGGGTGGGTGGTACCTGAGGTTTTGAGAAGAATCCAAATTTGGGGAGAGGCACACAAGCTAGACAAGAGATCTAGAAAAATATAGCTTTTGTTTTAATTGATTTTGAAGAAGGGTGCTCAGTCTTTTAAGTTTGTTCCATCTCAGCAAGAAGCATGTGCCAAGCACATGTAGTAGAATTCTGTCAAACATAACAACAAAAGTAACAGCAGGGTATAAAGTGTGATAAGTGTAATAGTTTAGGGTGCAAAGTATGCATTTGGATAGTTTATGGTGCAAAGTGTAATTTAATGTATAGTTTAAGGTGGTAAAGTGTAATTTTTCCTAATTTCCTTAATCTCAAGTCCATCTAAACAAGTAATATTCTAAAAATTATAGTAATTTAAATCACTTATGCTATGTTTGATGGATTCAAATCCTCTAAAATTCTTAGAATACTCTATCCAGTTGATCAATTCCTTAATTCCTAATTCTTCTTTTAAAATAAACAGTCAAGATATTGTTATTTTCTACACCATAAAAATACATGCTTGAATCTATCTTTCAAAAAACAAAAAACAACCAAATATTTCTATTAAAGTTAGACTACTAACTACTAACATCAAAAACACCCCTACGAATTTTACACTAAAATAATCAATCCTGCAAATTCATTTAAAAATCATCAACACCCTAATTACGCTGCTCAAGATAGAGTTTTTGGATCAAGGATTAGGTTGTGGCCTATGGGGTTGACTTCCACGGAGATTGAGAAGAAAGAGCTCAAGTGACCATTTTTCATATTAGTTTTTCCCCCCTTAATGAAAGAATTAATATTTTTTTCCCCTCAAAGAAAGAAACTAACAAGTGATGTTTCAATATCCAAGAAAAAAAAAAGTTTCTTTGAATTATTCTTGTATATATTTTTTTCCCTTTGCTTTGATGGCTTCTTTTTCTACAAGAAAACTAATAAAATGGAAAATTCTACCAGAGTTTGGAATTGTAAATCACGACTTTTCTTGGACGTTGTTATTTGTGGTTTAAAATATTGAAAATTTTAAGTATTAATTGGAAGAATTGCTTTAGTGTGTTTTTGTGTTGATTTCTCAAGAAAATAAAAGGGTTATTAAAATATAAGTTTAACCAATTTAGGGTTGTATTAATGGATTGACGGTGAGGGAGTATCCTAACCATTTATTTTAAAAGAAATATGGAAACTTAAAGAACTCTACTTTATAGAAAACTCTAGGAACTCTAGAATATCTCAGTGTTAGATTGGTGTAAAACCTTTTTTTTCCTAGATATTTGATCCAGCTAAAACTTTTGGTCAAACCAATAATATTTTTGATTGACGAATGAAAACACTCCTAAATTTCCCAAAAATGTTTTATGCTGAAAAATCTGTGCCCATTTTCTGCCTCTCCTTGTCTCCCACCCCTTTCCCTTGCTCTCTTCACAATTTGTAAGGGACGTCTAAATTTTTTGAGAAATGAATAGATCTGTTTATAAGTGCCTAAACTATGTTCAAGGTTAAATTAATACTTTTGAGGTGATAAGTCCAGTCCACTCATCTCTTACATTTTTACTAAAAAAATATTTCTAAGGACATTGATCAATTCAAAATTTATATAAAGGTAGTTTTTCTGGTAGAGTGAAGTTGAATATTTGGATGGTATTATTAGGCCGATAAAATAATCCCATATAAAATGGAATTTAGAAGAAAGTATGGGCAAATAAAATCACTTCACGTATAGATACATAGTTGCACACATGACACATATATGTAGAGACTAGAGAGATAAATTATAATAGGACGGCACTTCATCAAAGTTGACAAGGTCACTTCTATTGTATATACACTCTTCCTTTTGAATTAGCACGAAAACTCTTAAAAGACAAAACACTTTTTTTCCTATAAGCAAGAAATGTGATCACATAATCTTTACAGAAACCCAAATGGATCTTAAACTTAAAATATTTAAATGACCACAAGGAGAGGTGCTTGATTGATGGGAACTTGCTAATTAGCTACTAGGCAATACATGTGTACATGTTTCATCGATGGATGCCAACTTTATCACAAAAATAAAGCAATAATCACATCACATGTAATACTAATAAATAAAATCAAAGAAAAGAAGGTTCACTTTAGGAAGAATCTCACAAAGGTGATATCTGGTAAGGTATAAACTAACTAGAAGTCTAGAACAACCATTCTTCGTGCCAAAAACAATAATTGGGTTAAATAACATTGATTAGTGCCATGTGTTTCGTTACTCAGTCTCAGCCTCAATCTTGGAAAGGGTCTCTTCCCTTATAAAACGAGCTCCCTAGTTTGATCCAGAAATGAGTAGGAAGGTCGACCGTGCGGTATGGGGTATTATCCCAAATGCACGTTAGGAATAGGAAATAATAAAAGTCACACAAGCACTCTCAAACATTTTCTCTTATTTTAGTTTCACATGGAAAGAATCCACAGATCTAAGACACCGTCTAGATCTCTCTTTCAATGTGTCTTTATTGTTAAGATTATCGGGTTAATATATATATATATATATTAAGGTCATCTGGAGTTCTTGTGCAGTAATTAAGTTAATAGATTAGAATAAATAGTTTTTTTTAAGTGTAGTGGTGAAGTGAAGGCAAATTTGCCGTCACTTCGCCACCTGTATTGCTTTAATGATATCAACGCCCCTCCCTTTTTTAAAAGTGGGGCGTAATTGATATCATTAAAACCTTTTTTTTTTTAAATAAAATAAAATTGGAAGAAGAAACCGTGAATTAGGAAAAGTAAAATAAAAATTGTGCAAGTTCAAAATTCAAATAAGATAGAGAATAAAAAAGTGAGAAAAAAAAGAGTTGATATGAATTATTAAGTTTTTGTGTTTATCTAAATAATTGAAAAGATATTAGATATAAAAGTAGTAGATAACAACAATTAGTTATTGTTTCTATATTTTAAAAAAGTAGTAGAAAAAAATATTTAATTTTTTGTTTCTATCTAAAAATTGATTCAAAGAAGAGATAAAGTAGAGAAAAAAATTGATATAAAAAAATTAATAATTTTTTTTATTTAACCAAAAAATAAATATAAGGCAGTAAAAAAAATTTGAGATGAACAATTTTTTTTTTAGAGGATAATATGAACAAATTAGTTGTTGTATTTATCTAAAATTTAATTACTTCTAGGTCCAACCTTTTATTTTATTATCCATTATATAATATATATATAATATGATTTTATTTTTTTAATGAAATATATGATTTTTGTTGGTAAAACGAATCAACTATGCGGTCATTATGCAGTATACACCGAAGGAGAAAAAATTAGTATAAGAATCAATTAATTTTATATGTGTGTTTGTTTCTTAAAAAAAAAGAAAAAAAAAAGAGTAATTGTCTTACATTGTTTAAGAGGGTGTGTTGTGTATAGTATAGTTTGTTCTACCTTTCCTTAAAAGTTAATTATTATAATTTTTAAATGAAGTTTGTGATATGTTTTTGTAGTAAAACTCCTATTTTTGTAGTATATTTTTTTCTAAAATTAAAAAGAAAAAAAAATTATGTCCAGCAAATGAGTACGTGTCACTTGGCCACTATCCCCTATAAATACCAGGAGCTCTCTACCCAAACTTCATTATAAAAACCATCAACTACCTCTCTTTCTTATTCTGTCCTTAATTTAACGCTAGCTTTGTTAGCTCAACTTCAAACTCCAATTCCATGGCTGAAGAGAAGCATCACCACCACCTTTTCCATCACAACAAGGACGAGGATAAGCCTGTTGAAACTGTCTACACTGAGACTGGGTACAGTGATTCGACCACAGTAGGATATGGTGCCACCACCATCTCCACCGAGTCTGAGGTTGACTACAGGAAGGAAGAGAAGCACCACAAGAATCTCGAGCACCTTGGCGAGATGGGTGCTGTCGCAGCTGGTGCTTATGCCTTGGTAATACCCTACCTTTGTTTTTTGTGTATATATATATATATATATATTAGTTTATATATGGTGATCTTTAATAATAAGGCTAAAGTTTTTTCTTCTTTCTCCTGATAATGATATATTTCAGCACGAGAAGCATAAGGCAAAGAAAGATCCAGAGCATGCCCACAAGCACAAGATAGAAGAGGAGATTGCAGCAGCGGCTGCAGTTGGAGCTGGTGGATATGCCTTCCATGAGCATCATGAGAAGAAAGAGGCAAAGGAACAAGACGAAGAGGCTCATGGAAAGAAGCACCACCTTTTTGGTTGAAAACAACACGATCGATCCATCCATCCATCCAAGACACACCATCTAGATTCTAGATCTCTCTTTCAATGTGTCTTTTTTTTTTTTTTTTCCCCAGTATTTACTTTGAGCTGTGTTGTGTTTATACCAGTAAGCAACTACCCTAAATAATACTTTGTGGGCGAGAGAGTGATTTTGTGAATGTTTACTTGGTTGGTACGTGTCCTTGTTCATTGTTTGACATCCGGTTTCTTTGTGTGTAATGTTAAGAATAATATTTTCCTAGCATATCAGTTAATCTTCTTGATGTTATCTAAGCAATTTATTATTTCTTTTCATTTTATTAAATTTTTGACCCAAGTGAACTTAAAAAAAAAAAAAAAAAAGAGTAATACAAGAAATTTTTTATGGGAGTAAAAATTTCATCACATCAACGATTACAAAAAGTAATTTTGACTTTCACATGTAAGCTAATTTTTTTTAAAAAATAATTAAAACTAAATTATTAAATAAATAATAATGATAAATTATAAAATAAGTAAACAATTTTAATGAAAATTTAATTTGAAGTTTTAATTTTCTAGAGTTTAGACTTATTAGTGTTTTATTTTTGTGCTTTGTGTTAATTTCTTAACATGAGATGTGGTATGCTTTTGATCATTCCTATATCTATGTCCTAGCCAGCACAAAAAATGATAAACAAAATAGTTTCTTAATACCAATTTTTTTCTTGGTTGAAGTAGAATTTAAATTTTAATAATAGAATTTTAATTGAAATAAAATTTAATTCTAAAATTTAGATGATAACATTTTATCTAAACTAAATTATTGTTAAATCTTATCTTTAGTTAACAACCTTGTAGTATAATATCTTAATAAAATATTAATTTAAAAAGATGCAACTGGAGGAAAAAATAAAAATGAAAACGTGAGTTGTGTGGAATTTAAGTTTAGAAAATTTTGATAATAGACTTTTAGTTTAAATAAAATTTAAATATTATTCCTTAATTTGAAGAAATATATCCTAACAAATAACATAAAATTAATTTACTAATTAGTAAGAATAACCACTTGGTGCGATCGTGACTTTTAAGCTCACTTTTATTATATAATAATATGATGATATGATATGATTTTTAAATCCATCGATTACAATTATTGTCATATTAATTTATAAATGTTATATAGTAAAATTTGAAAATTATTAGTTACTTTAGGGTAAATATCGTGTTACACCTTACTTTTACATTTATAGTAGACTACATCATAAATTTAATTAGTATGATCTAACATAACAAATGTAAGAGAGTATATCTAATAATTACTCATAAAATTTAAATATCTTTTAACAATATTTTTTTAAAATCATCCATTAAAAAAAAATTTGATTGACAAACATTAATTAATTGTTTACCATTATCAGCCGGCCTGTGCGTACCCTTTCCATTTCTCTCTCCCTCTATATTATTTATATAATAATATAAAATTAATATACAAGAACATGTACGTGGACATTTTTTATTGCTTTGATTAGTCAATCACAAGATCATTTGTGAGATATTTTTGAAGTTAGGATGAAGATACATATATGATGGCAGTTTGGTTCCGTTGTTTAAGAATAATTTTTGTTGTTTAAATAACATAATATATATTTTTTAAATATTTTTTTACTCATATATTGTCACAATACTTAAATAATATTACTAAAATAATATTTGTAAACAGACTCGCATAACAAATGAGATTATGCTATGTTGGGCTTGTGCCATTTAAATGTTTTTTTTTTTTTTTTTCATTATAAAATATCTTATGAAAGTAATGCCATCAACCATTACAACTAACAAATTGTAATATGCTAACTTTCTTACAAGATATCCTGATCCGCTGTAAGGCCACATATAATGAATCCTTATTTATTTATTTATTTTTATACAAGATAAAAATTTTAATTTAAGTGTATATATGTATGAAATTTTTTCTTAGAGACTTAAACTTTATTCCTTACTCCCATACTCCATAAATACTTATACTAGTGGAATAACCATTACACTCAGGATGTGTAGTATTTATATTAATAAAAAAATCTTTCATTTGAAAAACTAAAGAATCTTTAGTTTGAAAAACTTCACATTTTCGTCCACTGAAGCAATTTATCCCAAAAAAAAAAAAAAAAGTTTTGCTTGGTTATTAATCGCTTGTATAATTCCAGGGCTTAGAGGAAGTGCTTGATAAAGTGGTAATGTGTGAGTGTGTGGGAATCAAATTCCGACGCTACATGATAGAGTTTAACACCGGCCGGTCGAAGAGAAGTATTTGCATTTGCAGACTGGAATGATGAAGAGTTAATCTTAATACTAGGATACTCAAAACAAATTTGTTAAACTGATGATGTGGTTAGGAAATTATGATACAATAAGAAACAATTAATGAGGAAAATGGGAAGAAGATGTTAAGTTGCTTGGTCAGGAAACTAAGAAACAAACTCAAGTTCAACGGTGACGGTAGTGCAGTGGCTAATGACTTAACTTCGATGATCAGTGTCAGTAGTCTGGTGGCAGGAGATGTCTTACCGATGATCGATGGCCGGAGACACCTCATTGGTGACCAGTGACCAAAAATGAGACCCCTCAGTTGGTGTCGAAGGTCTGATATAATTGAAGATATCATTTTGTCAGTCGGTGTTGGCAGCCCAGTCACCTGAAATATTGCTCTGACAATAATTGTCAATAGTCCGGTCGCTAAAACTATTGCTCTGACTGCCAGTTCTAGTGGTCTGGTCACCGGACCTTCGGTACCAACAGTTTTGGTGTTGAGCCATTGCTTTGGTGATTTACTTGAAAAATTTTACTCGTTATACTTAACACTTGAAAATATTTTACTGACAATATTTTATACATAAAAATTTTTACATATAAAATATTTTACATTTAAAAATATTTTACTTTAAAACACACAGAAGCTAAATATACAAAATTCAATTGAATACCCTTTACAAAAGCCTAGATGATGCTATTTAATTCTAAGTTCAAAGTCACGTGGCTTAAGCTAAACTACCTTACAACTATAAGTCTGGTAATTCTTTAACTAACTATTCTTAGCCAAATTGAAATTTTATTTAAATAAATAAATAAAAAATGAAATTTTTTTAAACTAACTCAAACGTGTGATTTGCTTGTAAGATCTTTAAAGTTGTCGGGACAAAAAATGTAAACAAGAACTACAGTGCCAGAAATCAATGAAAAAGGTTATTAATTGCTCTGTGATGTGGATTAAGGGTTTGGGTTAAGGTGATTAATATTTTTATATATATATTGGTGATCATGGTCAAATGAGTAAGCCCTCCCCCAGGCCATGAATTTTGTCATCAAAGGTCAAGACTTAAGGAGTAAGTTATATATCTATAATCTATAATATATTGGCCTGAATTTTTGTCATCATAGGTTATGACTTAGAGATTAAGTTATATATATATATACACACACACACATTAGTCTTATTATACACATTTTGTGCGTGTGATGAAACTTTTTTTTTTTTTTTTTGTCTAGTGTCATAATTTTCTTTAAAAAAAATTGGATAAGTTTTTATTTTTTTTATTTATTTAAGACATAAATAAGTAAAAAAGTACCCTATTTTATAAGTATTTTAAATAGAGCTAGAAATATATTTTTATGAGTTTGTTCTAAAGTTTTTTTCTAATTAAGCGTAAGGTTTAGGGCCATTATAGATATAACTTACTTCTTAAGTCTTGACCTTTGATGACAAAATTCATGGCCTGGGGGAGGCCTTAGTCATTTGACCATGATCACAACTATATATAATCACCCTAACGCAAGCCCTTAATCCACATCACAGAGCAATTAATAACCTTTATCATTGATTTCTGGCATTGTAGTTCTTGTGCTTTCTCAAGTCACATATAATACCCTACCACCACGATGGCTGACCACCACCACCACCAGCACCACGACCATCATCACAACCACAATAAAGATGAGGAAAAACCTGTTGATTATAAGAAGGAAGAGAAGCACCACAAGCATGGCGAGCACCTAGGTGAGCTTGGTGCTGTTGCTGCTGGAGCTTATGCCTTGGTAATCTTCCTCATCTAGTAGCCATCTTTCCTTTTAATTCCTTCAGGTTTTTTATTTTTTTATTTTATTATTATTATTATTATATAATTGCCTGTTTACGTTTTAAAAATTGCTATTTTCATTGTATTGAAGTTTTTCTATTATTGTTATAGATACTGTTTTTGATCTCGAGTAGCATGAACCAATATCTTTAATTAATCGAAAACGCTATAGAAAAGAATGTTTTTTTGGGGATGAATGAGAGATATTATTGAAAACAAAGCACTATACAATAGTATGATCCTACACATAATACATATACACTGGAGAAAACAAACAAAGCTTGCTGCGAAGACAAACAAACAAACAAACTTTTTACAAATTAAAAGCAGCAAAGCTACTATATACGTAGCACTTCATTAGTTATTTAGTCATGTGTTGTGTTAGCTCTATCAGGAGTTTCTATGCGCATGCATGCATATTCGGGATTTCTTGATGGAAATAAAATCTATCTATGTTGAATTAAATTGACCTTAAAATTTATTTGCGTATAGTTGTTTTAGCCCTTTTCAAAATCGTACTAGAACTTTAATTTGTTTCAATTATTGTTTCAGCATGAAAAGCATAAGGCAAAGAAAGATCCAGAGCATGCCCACAAGCACAAGATAGAAGAGGAGATTGCAGCAGCAGTTGCAGTAGGAGCCGGTGGGTATGCATTCCATGAGCATCATAAGAAGAAAGAAGCAAAGAAAGAAGAAGAGAAGGCCCATGGAGAGAAGCACAACCATCTCTTTTAAGAGTCTATAAAATATTTATGTGTTTTGTTTTATTCAGAATATTTGAAACATGTTAATCATATCGTCAGTAAGCGACTACCCCAAATAATATTATTAGGAATGAATAATGAGTTTATGAATCTCTTCTAGATGGGGTATATTCTCTTCAAAATAGGTTTTATCTAGTACTCTTGCTATGTGAAATGTTACCGTGTCAATGTTTAGAATATAATACTGTAATCTGAGAAATTTTCTTTATTTTTTTATAAATAAAGGATCTTTTTATATTTGAGTTTCTTTTCTTTGTAATCTTCTATGAAGTTTCTGAAGTCCTCCCTTTTCGCATAAATTTTGCATGATGAATTCTAACGCCCACACCTAACCTTTGAGTAAAGGACATAACAAGGTTCCAGCGGCTTGCTTTCCCAAAAAAAAAAAAAAAACCACTCCTATGGGTGAATCTATTGCATATATAACAAGGATCAACATTAAGTCCATTATTCTTTGCACTAATAACGGATGAGCTCATTACATTAATCTAAGAGTAAGTCCCTTAATGTATGCCTTTTGTAGATGATATAGCTGTGGTGAATGGAATTAGAAGTAGAATTAATGCCAAATTAGAAATTTGGCAAGACAATGTAGAATCTAAAAACTTTCGATTAAGTATGACTAAAATGGAATACATAGAATATTAGTTTAGTAAAAGTAGAAACATAAATGAAAGGTAGGAACGAAAATGAAAGGGCAATAATACTTAATTGTCAAGAGATACTAAAGAATGATAGTTTTCTATTTCTTAGATCAATATTTCATAAAGGTGAAGAAATTGAAAAGTGTGTGAATTGTAATATATGAGCAAGTGGATGAAGTGGAGAAGTGCATCCACTAGAGGAAGAGTGAAATGATCGAAGTCAAGGGAACGATAAAAGTAGAGGAAACCAAAAATCACTTTTGTAGAAATAATAAGAAAAGATACGTCAGTTGAGAAAAGTAATAAATAATATAACTTTACATATAATATAATGAATAAAAAAAAAATACATGTGACAAATCCTGACTAATTAATCTTAAGGATTCATAGCACATTCCAAAATTTTGGGACTCAAGTTTTGTTATTATTGTCGTTGCATTGATCAAAATGCTTGAAATGGCTACATCTCATTCTAATTTAGATGTACATTTTTGCTAAAATTAATAAAGGTTTCAAGCAAAAACTGTCCTTAATTAGAAAGGTTAGTAAATATTTCTGACATACACTGACTCTTTTGATTAAAAACGAACTCCCTACTCCCTAGAAATAAGAAAATAAGATTCTAAAATATTAAAAAATCCAATTATGACACCGAAATTAACAATATCAAAAATTTATTCCACATTTTATCCTAAATAAATCACATGTAGATCGAAATTATGATCCTTCATTTCTTAAAATAGTTTACTAAAACTAATCTTACGAACTCCATCTGAGATGTAACATTCTTTTGGATTTATGTAGAACTTATTTGATTTGAAAAGTATGGAAACATGGTGCATGCATAATGTCAATTTGGCATTTTTTATATCTATATGAAGAAATCATGAGCAGCTAGAAATTTAGTTGAGGAAGGGCAATACCGAAAGACAACTATAGAACACGAATAATTTTTACAAAAAGAAAATTGTAAGGTAATATTAAATAATAATAAAAATGACAATACACTTCCTGCGAAAAAAAATGGCAATAAACTTGTAATAATTCCTTTCTAATCTTGAGCACAATAAAAGCTAGGAAAAACTAATACAGGGTAGCAGGCCAAAATGGGCATTTGCCCTTTTCGCCAAAACTTTTTAGTAAAATACTCATGTTTTGAAACTATCTAACAAAATGTCCCTGTTTTAAACTCGATTTTTTAAAAATCGAGTTTCAATGAAAAACTCGATTTTTAGAAAATCAAGTTATGTGAAATCAAACTTAAAAAAAAAAAAAAAAAAAACATGTAAACTCGAGTTTTTCTCACATTGCTCGATTTTCATTAAATCGAGTTTTTCATTGAAACGCGATTTTCTAAAAATTGAATTTCAAAACGAGGGCATTTTACTAGATAGTTTCAAAACATAGGCATTTTGCTACATCTTTTAGACAAAAAGGGCAAATGCTCATTTTGGCCCAACCCAGGACAGTGTCTCGTAAAGATTGATAGCCATTACCATTTTTTGTGCATAATACTAAAGTCCTGTTGTGAAATAAAGGATTTAGTAGGTTATAAATCTATATTTTAACTAGAAAATAAAGGTTTTATTTTGTTCATATATACAATATATTAACGATACATATATAAGTAAAGATATATATTTGTTTACTAATTCAATCGAAGTTTGAAAATTATTTACCTTCATTCTTTATAGATTAGTTTAATTTAAAAGTTTTAGATCTATAAATAATATGACTATTTTAAATAAATAAATATCGTGTGATCCAATCAGCTTTGGTAGGGTGCTGTCCTACCATGAAATTTTCTTCCATAAAATTTTATATATTCAATCCAACTAAAAATATTTCAAACAAATTGTTTGACTATATATAAGAGAAGAATAACAGAAAAATTCTTGCTAATTATTTCATAGAAAAATTCTTGCTAATTATTAGTAAATTAAGAAAAGTGAACATAGAAGTACTAATGATATATGCAGTGGCAAAGTCATAAAATTTTCTCAAGGGGGGCTCAAGCCAAATATATGATTGTATTCTTTAGCTTTAACTCTTTCAATATAAATGTGAATGACTTTATCTTTGAAAAAATAAAATTAAAAATTTTTTGCGAAAGAGATTTACTTATATATTTTTATAAAATTATGCTTTAAATGCTCCTAAAATTAATAACTTATTGTGGGAGGGTTTCATAGTCTCAGCTCCCAATTAGCAGGTATTGTCCGCTTTAGGCACGCTTTTGTGCATGGCCTTCACGGTTTTGCTCAATCCCACATCGGGGAGAGAGGCCTCCCACATGTGCCTTATAAGCTTAAGTCTAAGACACATGTGTACCACTACTTATGCTTTAAATGCTCCTAAAATTAATAATTTATTGTGGAAGGGTTTCATAGTCTCAGCCCCAATTAGCAGGTATTGTCCGCTTTAGGCACGTTTTTGTGCGTGGCCTTCACGGTTTTGCTCAATCCCATATCAGGGAGAGAGGCCTCCCACATGTGCCTTATAAGCTTGAGCTTAAAACACACGTGTATGACAAAAAAGTGAATATAAAAAAGATAATAAATGAGACAACAATAAATTAAAGAACATTTACACTTTAAAAAATAAAATAAAAGGGGACCGTTACTTAAAAATTATTCAATATTTAAAATTTTTAACATTAAAATAGAGGGTGAGTGGCATTTTAGAAAAATCCAAGGGCGGCCCAGGCCCTCCTACCTCCGCCCCTAATATATGATAAAAGATTAATAAAAAATTTTAAACTTCCTTGTATCTTTTTTATTATATTTTTTAAAATATAATACTTTCCCTTCCTTTCATTCTTCTAGAATTTTAAAGCTGTAAAAGCCAAGTTGCCAACAAGACTAGGAATATGTTTTTCTCACAAAAGCCAAATTACCAGCAAGACTAGGAATACGAGAAAAGTAGAAAACAAAATAATTATAAATTACTCGGATAGTTGAATATTATTTAGGAAGTTGACATATAGATGTATAGAAAGTTGGAATGGATGTGTGTTTATACGAGAAAACTGCTAAACAAGAATATTTATTAAAATATTCTATAGGAAGTTGACAGATGGATATGTAAGTATGCTCACTCCTATGGGTTTGAGAGGTAGATGTCTCAAGTTGAATCTTGCAATGGGGAGTGACTGGAAAATAAATTCATGCTTTCGACTCATGCTTACTAACGTCCTCAATAGGGTTGGGCACAATTATGGTTTATCCAGATTCCTTACTCTGTATTCTCAGGCATAATGGGTAGTGTGGGCGCAACAAGAGGGGAGTATGCCTCGGCCGAGTGGACCTAGATTAAGTCTAGAAACCATATAAATAACGTCCTTAATGGAAAGACTGATCTTACTACCAGAGCATGGGTTCGAAATTTAGGTACGGTTTGAGAAGGTGTTACGTATCCAAGACCGCCTGACCTGTGGGTCAGCTTCCATTCATTGTGTCTTACATCTTAATCTTGTTAAAGGCATATTCAATATAGCCATTCTAGACTCACACACATACTAACATATATCTAGCAAACAAACATGGCATTTTATCCCAAACCCTAACATACATCTATCATGCATCTCATATTATATCTTAGCATACATCTATCACACTTAGCATTATAGTAAATCCAAGGCAAAAACATGTGAATATCAAATCAAGGTAGAAAATAGGCATGGCAAGATCAAAACAACATGTTCACATATTCATAGCAAAACCTAGATTGCATATCTAACTTCATATCCATCACATCCACAACTAGATGCATGTACATGTGAATGTATAACTTACCTCACTTCATCACAATACCTATGCATCAATGTATGGTCATATGAATGCGTGTTCATGGCCAAACAAAGAAAAACAATAAAGGAACCCTAATCCAACATGTGAAGAACAGACCAACAAACAAACAAACAGAGAAACAGAATATAATGGGTCCGTTTGGATTGAACTTATTGTTGCTGAAACTGAAAATTGAAAACTGAAAACTGAAAATACTGTAGCAAAATAATTTTTAAATGTGTAAATAGTACCGTAAGACCCATTTTTAATATTTTTTAGTACGTGAACAGTGTCAAACAGTGCATGAACAGTGTTTTTTTGTCTCTTGTACAGTAAAATCATGTGATTTTACTGTTCACTTTCCGGGAAAAAAAAGAAAAAAAAATGCAAAACGCAAAACATGGACTCAGCTTTCAGCTGAGTCCAAACGCCCTCAATATAGATGAGGTATATTCTCTTCAAAGTAGTTTTATCTAGTACTCTTGCTGTGTGAAATATTATAGTGTCAATATTTAGAATATAATATCGTAATTTGAGAACTTTTCCTTATTTATTTATTTATAAATGAAAGATCTTTCTATATTTGAGTTTCTTTTCTGTAATCTTCTATGAAGTTTTTATAGTCATCCCTTTTCGCATAAATTTTGCATGATGAATTGTAACGCCAACACCTAGCCTTTGAGTAAAGGACATAACAAGTTTCCTGCGGGTTGCTTTTTTAAAATTAAATATATATAAAAAAAAAAAAAAAAAAAAAAAACCCTCCTATGGGTGAATCTATTACGTACATAACAAGGATCAACATTAAGTCTATATCACTTTGCACTAATAACGGATGAGCTCATTACATCAATCTAAAAGTAAGTAAAGTAAGTCCCTTAATGTATGCCTTTTGTAGATGATATAGTATTGGTGGATGGAATTAATGCCAAATTAGAAATTTGGCAAGATGCTATAGAATCTAAAAAACTTTTGATTAAGTATGACTAAAATAGAATACATAGAATGTAGGTTTAGTAAAAGTAAAAACAAAAATGAAAGGGTAGTAATACTTCATGGTAAAGAGATACTAAAAAATGATAATTTTCTATTTCTTAGATCAATATTTCATAAAGGTAAAGAAATTGAGAAGTGTGTGAATTATAGGATATGAGCAAGGTGAATGAAGTGGAGAAGCGCATCCAATAGAGGAAGAGTAAAATGATCAAAGTCAAGGGAACAAAAAAGGTAGAGAAAACCAAAATTCACTTTGGTAGAAGTAATAAAAAAAGCCACGACAATTAAGGAAGTAATAAATAATATGATTTTAGATATAATTGAATGGAGAAAAATAATACATGTGGCAAACTCTAACTAATTAATCTTAAGGATTCATAGCACATTCCAAAATTTTGGGATTAAAAATTGTGGTTTAAAAATTTTTGTGAAAACACATATTTATAATATTCATAAAGCAAAAAATGTGTTTGGTTCAATGTTTCAAATAACATGTTTCAGTATGTGAAAAAATATAAATAAAATTTTGCAACTTAAATATGTGCTTGAGTTTGTGAAAGGTGTAGAAAATTTTGCAATGGGGAATTGTTCTCTCAAAGGGGTCACTAGTGTTTGTCACAACTCTATCCGGGTTCTGACGGATTCCGGGGCTGTACTAGATTTCAAAGGCCCGATTAAATCTCGGGACATCCTCGATGATCACTCAGGTATGGCATTTTCCAGCAAGGTCAAGCTTCATCACCATTGCAAGACCTTGAGTGCTTAATTAGTGGCAGATTGTATTATCTACTTCCACTAAGCAAGGAGCATAAGCTTTGCAAAAATGGGGTCTCTGAGCAAGTGAAAAACATAGGGATCATTGAGCAATTGGAGGCTGAGTGTGGTTGAGCCAACTAAGATATCATCATATGCTGCCTTAGATTTTGTTGATAACTTAGCAAATGGTTCAGATCTTGAAGTCCTGCCAACGGTTGGAGATGGAGTTTGGAGAGTGAAGTTGGTGATTGACACAAAACAATTGGAGGAAATCTTGTCAGAACAAGTAAATATTGTGGCATTGATTGAGAAAATGAGAATGGTTGCAAGCTTTACTAGCCTAACACCAAAGAGAACAGAGAGTGCTTGGGTAATGAGTTGGAAGCCAACCCTTCTGAACCTTTTCAAATTGCCACTTGATAATGGCAAATAAAAGCCAAGTTTCATGACTATGCTCAACTTTATTTTCCTTGCTCTTAAAGTACCTCTAATTCTCTCATGAGTTTGTTCTACTGCCCCAAGAGCAAACCAATCCTGTCTTGTACAATTAATGAGGGAAATGGGAAAGATGTTAAGTTGCTTGGTTAGGAAACTAAGAAACAAACACAAGTTCAACGGTGATGGCAGTGTAGTGGCTAATGACTCAACTTTGGTGATCAGTGTCAGTAGTCTGGTGGCAGGAGACGCCTTACTGATGATTGATGCTGGCAATTCGATGGTCGGAGACACCTCAATGGCAACCAATGACCTAAAATGCGACCCCACAACTAGTGTTGGAGATTCGATCATTGAAGATGTCGTTTTGTCAATCAATGTTGGCAGTCCAGTCACCTGAGATACTGCTTTGACAGTAATTGTCAGTAGTTCAGTCATTAAAGCTATTGTTGTGACGGCTAGTTCTAGTGGTCTAGTCACCAAACCTTTGGTACCAACGGCTTTGGTGTTGAGCCATCGCTTTGATGATTTACTTGAAAATTTTTACTTGTCATACTTAACATTTGAAAATATTTTACTAACAATGTTTTATACATAAAAATTTTTACATATAAAATATTTTACATTTAAAAATATTTTACTTCAAAACAAACAGAAGGTAAATATACAAATTGAATTTCAATTGTATACCTTTTACAAAAGCCTAGATTATACTATTTAATTCTAAGTCCAAAGTCATGTGGCTTAAGCTAAACTACCTTACTACTATAAGTTTGGTCATTCTTGCGAAATTACAATATTAGTCCTTCAAGTTTACTCTGTGTGCGCAATTGGTCCCTCAAGTTTAAAGCGTGTGTAATTAGTCCCTTAAGTTTTTAAAATGAGCAATATAAGTCTTTTTACTAACTGCCATTAACGATATTACTTATATGGCTAATGGAACAATAACTTGGTATTTTATTTTAATGTTGTGGCATATTTTTAATTAAAAAATTACAAACTAAAATTACATGTAAGCTCTTCACGCACTCCCCCACTCACCAATTGTAATCATCACAGAAAAAGGTGACGCTTTTCAAATCTAAGGTCAGAGCTTTATTGAGAGCTTCAATGAGAGCTTGAAGCTCAACAACTTCTCCACTCACCACCACACCGTTCACCATAGCTTCCACATTCTTCCTCGCCTCTAAGATCAGATTATCCCGAGAATCGCAAATTGCAACCCCAGCACCAGCCATATTTACCATTATACCCCTAACCCTCTCTTCTCTCACCAAGCCCTTGAAATACAGCCTAAAACACTCCAAGTCCACCAAAGCCTTTGAAGATGAAGACAAAGACAAAGACGATGGCGAAGACTTAGTTGTACGATATGGGCGGTGGTAATTGTTGCCGTATTTTTCCCATTGTTGGTTTGGGATGTTGTGGATATCAATGGCAAGTTTTTGATATTGGATTTGATGGTCGAGATCCTCCTTCAATTTCCTCATCTCTGCCTTGCTTTGCTTGCGGTCCTTGAGTTCTCACACGAACTTTTTCATGTCTTCAAGCATGAGAATTGTGGCGATGTCCAAAACATCATCGTTAGGGGATTGTGGTATGAATACGACGTCATTGTCCTCATCGGGTTGTGGATGTGGATGTGGAGGAGTGCGTGGAGAGTTTGCAGTTGCGGCGACTAAGGCTTGTTGTTCCCTTTCTCCCTTTCTTTGTCTTGTGGCTGGGTGTTTTTTTTTTTTTTTTTTTTTTAAGCCGTGGCCGAGTGTTTACAATTGGTAGAAAATATTTTTTTAATTTGGTAAATATGTTTCTCATGTGTAATTTTAGTTTGTAATTTTTTAATAAAAATATGCCACATTATTAAAATAAAATATCAAGTCATTGTTCTGTTAGCCACATAAGTAACACTATTAATGGCAGTTAGTAAAAGAACTTATATTGCTTATTTTAAAAAATTTTGAGGGACCAATTGCGTACACTTCAAATTTAAGGGACCAATTGCGCACACAGGGTAAACTTGAGGGACCAATATTGTAGTTTTGCCATTCTCTAACTAAAGAGTCTTAGCCAAATTCAAATTTTTATATAAATAAATAAATTAAAATGAGTTTTTTTTTAAGTAACTCAAACGTATGATTTGCTTGTAAGATCTTTAAAGTTGTCGGGACAAAAAATGTAAACAAGAACTACAATGCCAGAAATCAATAAGAAAGGTTATCAACTGATTTGTGATGTGGATTAAGGGTTTGGGTTTGGGTTAGGGTGATTATATATAGTGGTCAAATGACCAAGCCCTACCCAGGCCGTGAAATTTGTCATCAAAGGTCAAGACTTAAGGAGTAAGTTATATCTATAATCTATAATATATTGGCCTGAATTTTTGTCATCATAGGTCATGACTTAGAGATTAAGTTTTATATATATACACTCATATTACACACGCTTATAGATTATAGATATAACTTACTCCTTAATTCTTGACCTTTGGTGACAAAATTCATGGCCTGGGGGGCCTTAGTCATTTGACCATGACCACCACTATATATAATCACCCTAACCCAAACCCTTAATCCACATCACGGAGCAATTAATAACCTTTCTCATTGATTTCTGGCATTGTAGTTCTTGTGCTTTCTCAAGTCCCATATAATACTTTACCACCACGATGGCTTACCACCACCAACATGACCGCCATCACCACCTCAATAAAGACGAGGAAAAACCTGTTGATTATAAGAAGGAAGAGAAGCACCACAAGCATCGCGAGCACCTAGGTCAGCTTGGCGCTGTTGCTGCTGGAGCTTATGCCTTGGTAATCTTCCTCGTCTAGTAGCCATTTTTCCTTTTAACTCCTTCAGTTTTTTTATATAATTGCCTATTTTTACGTTTTAAAAATTGCTATTTTCATTGTATTGAAGTTTTTCTATTATTGTTACAGATACTGTTTTTGATCTCGAGTAGCATGAACCAATATTTTTAATTAATCGAAAACGCTATAGAAAAGAATGTTTTTTGGGGGATCAATGAGAGATTTAATTGAAAACAAAGCACTTTACAATAGCATATATGATCCTACATATAATACATATACACTGGAGAAAACAAACAAAACTTGCTGCTAAGACAAACAAACAAACCTTTTACAAATTAAAAGCAGCAAAGCTAGTATATAAATAACACTTCATTAGTTATTTAGTCATGTGTTGTGTTAGCTCTATCAGGAGTTTCTGTGCTCATGCATGCATATTTGGGATTTCTTCATGGAAATAAAATCTATCTATGTTGAATCCAATTGACCTTAAAATTTATTTGTGTATAGTTGTTTTAGCCCTTTTCAAATTCGTACAAGAACTCTAATTTGTTTCAATTATTGTTTCAGCATGAAAAGCATAAGGCAAAGAAAGATCCGGAGCATGCCCACAAGCACAAGATAAAGGAGGAGATTGCAGCAGCAGTTGCAGTAGGAGCCGGTGGGTATGCGTTCCACGAGCATCATAAGAAGAAAGAAGCAAAGAAAGAAGAGAAGGCTCATGGAAAGAAGCACCACCATCTCTTTTAAGAGTCTATAAAATATTTATATATGTTTTGTTTTGTTCAGAATATTTAAGACATATTAATAAGCGACTACCCCAAATAATATTATTAGGACTGAATAATGAGTTTATGAATCTCTTCTAGATGGGGTATATTCTTTTCAAAGTAGATTTTATCTAGTTCTCTTGCTACGTGAAATTTTACAGTGTCAATGTTCAGAATATAATATTGTAATCTGAGAACTTTTCCTTATTTATTTATTTTTATATAATTGAAAGATCTTTCTATATTTGAGTTTCTTTTCTCTGTAATCTTCTATGAAGTTTCTGAAGCCCTCATTTTTCTCTTAAATTTTGCATAATGAATTCTAAGGCCCACGCCCAACCTTAAAGTAAAGGAAAGTTCTTGCGGGTTGCTTTCAAAAAAAAAAAAAAACTTTTATGGGTGAATTTATTGCATACATGACAAGGATAAACGCGCTTCCCAGACCCATGTTTGCGTTTTCAACTTTTTTTTTTTTTTTTCCCAGCTGTGAATGTTGACTTGGTAAGGTGAACATTGCACACCAATGCACACACAGTGCACACATGTACAGTAACTTTTTCAACAACTTTTTTAGTCATGGGACTCACAAACTTCATTTTTTAGCAACTTTTTTCATTAAAAATTGATCCTACAGTACTATTTACGCATTTAAAAATTATTTTGTTACAGTGTTTTTCAATTTTCAACTGTATCCAAACAGATCCTAAGTCTATATATCATTGCACAGATGAGCTCATTACATTAATCTAAGAGTAAGTCCCTTAATGTATGTCTTCTATAGATGATATAGTTGTGGTGAATGCAGGGACGGAACTGTGTACAAGCTGAGGGGGGCTGTGACCACCCCCCCCCCCCCCAAATTTTTTTTTAAATATTAAATAATAGGTATATATTTAAGATTTTAGAAAATAAGCCAAAAAAAATTATATTTGCCGCCCTTGACTTCAAATTCTAGTTCCGTCCTTGGGTGAATGGAATTAAAAGTGGAATTAATGCCAAATTAGAAATTTGGTAAGACAATGTAGAATTTAAAAACTCTCAATTAAGTATGACTAAAATAGAATACATAGAATGTAAGTTTAGTAAAAATAGAAATAAAAATGAAAGGGCAGTAATACTTAATGGTCAAGTGATACTAAAGAATGATAGTTTTCTATTTCTTAGATCAATATTTCATAAAGGTGAAGAAATTGAAAAGTGTGTGAATCGTAAGATATGAGCAAGGTGGATGAAGTGGAGAAGTGCATCCACTAGAGGAAGAGTGAAATGATCATAGTCAAGGTAACAAAAAAGGTAGAAGAAACCAAAAATCACTTTTGTAGAAGTAATAAAAAAAAGACATGTCAATTGACAAAAAGTAAAAAATAATATAACTTTAGATATAATAGAATGGATGGAAAAAAAAAATACATGTGATAAACCTTAACTAATTAATCTTAAGGATTCATAACGCATTCCAAAATTTTGGAACTCAGGTTTTGTTATTATTATTGTTGTTGCATTGATCAAAATGCTTGAAATGGCTACATCTCATTCTAATTTAGAAGTACATTTTTGCTAAAATTAATAAAGGTTTCAAGCAAAAACTGTCCTTAATTAGAAAGGTTAGTAAATATTTCTGACATACACTGACTCTTTTGATTAAAAACGAACTCCCTACTCCCTAGAAATAAGAAGATAAATTCTAAAATATTAAAAAATCCAATTATGACACCGAAATTAACAATATCAAAAATTTATTCCACATTTTATCCTAAATAAATCACATATAGATCGAAATTATGATCCTTCATTTCTTAAAATAGTTTACTAAAACTAATCTTACGAACTCCATCTGAGTTGTAACATTCTTTGGATTTATGTAGAACTTATTTGATTTGAAAAGTACGGCAACATGGTGCATGCAAAATGTCAATTTGGCATTTTTTATATCTATATGAAGAAATCATGAGAAAGGACAGAGCTAGAAATTTAGTTGAGGAAGGGCAATACCGAAAGAAAACAACTATAGAACACGAATAATTTTTACAAAAAGAAAATTGTAAGGTAATATTAAATAATAATAAAAATGACAACACACTTCCTGCTAAAAAAATGACAACAAACTTGTAATAATTCCTTTCTAATCTTGAGCACAATAAATGCTAGGAGAAACTAATATAGGATAGTGGGCCAAAATGGGCATTTTCTCCTTTCGCTAAAATTTTTCAGTAAAATGTCCATGTTCTGAAATTATCTAACAAAATGCTTTTATTTTAAACTTGATTTTCTAAAAATCGAGTTTTAATAAAAAAAAAAAAAAAAACTCGACTTTTAGAAAATTAAGTTATGTGAAATCAAACTTTAAAAAAAAAAAAAAAATTGGAAACTCGAGTTTTTCTCACATTACTCGATTTTCATCAAATCAAGTTTTTCATTGAAACTTGATTTTCTAAAAATTAAGTTTCAAAACAAGGGTATTTTACTAGATAGTTTTAGAACATGGACATTTTGCTACATCTTACATCTTTTGGGTGAAAAAGACAAATGCCCATTTTGTTCTAGGATAGTGTCTCATAAAGATTGATAGCCATTACCATTTTTTGTGCATATTACTAAAGTTCTGTTGTGAAATAAAGGATTTAGTAGGCTATAAATCTATATTTTAACTAGAAAATAAAGGTTTTATTTTGTTCATATATACAATATATTAACGATACACATATAAGTAAAGATATATATTTGTTTACTAATTCAATCGAAGTTTGAAAATTATTTACCTCATTCTTTATAGATTAGTTTAATTTAAAAGTTTTAGATCTATAAATAATATGACTATTTTAAATAAATAATATCGTGTGATCCAATCAGCTTTGGTAGGGTGCTGTCCTACCATGAAATTTTCTTCCATAAAATTTTATATATTCAATCCAACTAAAAATATTTCAAAAAAATTATTTGACTATATAAGAAAAGAATAAAAGAAAAGTTCTTGCTAATTATTTCATAGAAAAATTCTAGCTAATTATTAGTAAATTAAGAAAAGTGAACATATATAGAAGTACTAACGACATATGCAGTGGCAAAGTCATAAAATTTTCTAAGGGGGCTCAAGCCAAATATATGATTGTATTCTGTAGCTTTAACTCTTTCAATATAAATGTGAATGACTTTATTTTTGAAAAAATAAAAATAAATTTTTTTTGCTAAAGAGATTTACTTATATATTTTTATAAAATTATGCTTTAAATACTCCTAAAATTAATAACTTATATATGGCAAAAAAGTGAATTTTAAAAAGATAATAAATGAGACAACAATAAATTATAGAACATTTACACTTTTTAAAAAATAAATAAAAGGGGACCGTTACATAAAATTTATTCAAAATTTTAAAATTCTAACATTAAAATAGAGGGTGAGGGGCATTTTAGAAAAATCCAAGGGCGGCCCAGCCCCTCCTACCTCCACCCCTAATATATGATAAAAGATTAATAAAAATTTTCAAACTTCCTTGTATATTTTTTTTATTATATTTTTTAAAATATAATACTTTCTCTTCCTTTCATTCTTCTCGAATTTTAAAGCTGGAAAAGCCAAATTACCAACAAGACTAGGAATATGTTTTTCTCACAAAAGCCAAATTACCAGCAAGACATGAATATGAGAAAAGTAGAAAACAAAATAATTATAAATTACTTGGATAGTTTGAATATTATTTAGGAAGTTGACATATAGATGTATAGAAAGTTGGAATGGATGTGTGTATACGAGAAAACTGCTAAACAAGAATACTGCTAAAGTTGTCGGGACAAAAAATGTAAACAAGAACTACAATGCCAGAAATCAATGGGAAAGATTATCAATTGCTCTTTGATGTGGATTAAGGGTTTGGGTTAGGGTGATTATATATAGTGGTCAAATGACTAAGCCCTCCCCAGGCCATGAATTTTGTCATCAAAGGTCAAGACTTAAGGAGTAAGTTATATCTATAATCTATAATATATTGGCCTGAATTTTTGTCATCATAGGTCATGACTTGGAGATTAAGTTTTATATATGTACACACACATTACACACGCTTATAGATTATAGATATAACTTACTCCTTAAGATTCATGGCCTGGGGGAGGGCTTAGTCATTTGACCATGATCACCACTATATATAATACCCTAACCCAAACCCTTAATCCACATCACAGAGCAGTTAATAACCTTTCTCATTGATTTCTGGCATTGTAGTTCTTGTGCTTTCTCAAGTCACATATAATACTTTACCACCGCGATGGCTTACCACCACCACCATGACCGCCATCACCACCTCAATAAAGATGAGGAAAAACCTGTTGATTATAAGAAGGAAGAGAAGCACCACAAGCATCGCGAGCACCTAGGTCAGCTTGGTGCTGTTGCTGCTGGAGCTTATGCCTTGGTAATCTTCCTCGTTTAGTAGCCATTTTTCCTTTTAATTCCTTCAGTTTTTTTTTTTTTTATATATATAATTGCCTGTTTTTGCGTTTTAAAAATTGCTATTTTCATTGTATTGAAGTTTTTCTATTATTGTTACAGATACTGTTTTTGATCTCGAGTAGCATGAACCAATATCTTTAATTAATCGAAAATGCTACATATAGAAAAGAATGTTCTTTTGGGGATCAATGAGAGATTTCATTTAAAACAAAGCACTTTACAATAGCATATATGATCCTACATATAATACATATACACTGGAGAAAACAAACAAAACTTGCTGCTAAGACAAACAAACAAACCTTTTACAAATTAAAAGCAGCAAAGCTAGTATATACATAGCACTTTATTAGTTATTTAGTCATGTGTTGTGTTAACTCTATCAGGAGTTTCTGTGCGCATGCATGCATATTTGGGATTTCTTGATGGAAATAAAATTTATCTATGTTGAATCCAATTGACCTTAAAATTTATTTGTGTATAGTTGTTTTAGCCCTTTTCAAATTCGTACTAGAACTCTAATTTGTTTCAATTATTGTTTCAGCATGAAAAGCATAAGGCAAAGAAAGATCCAGAGCATGCCCACAAGCACAAGATAAAGGAGGAGATTGCAGCAGCAGTTGCAGTAGGAGCCGGTGGGTATGCGTTCCATGAGCATCATAAGAAGAAAGAAGCAAAGAAAGAAAAGAAGGCTCATGGAAAGAAGCACCACCATCTCTTTTAAGAGTCTATAAAATATTTATATATGTTTTGTTTTATTCAGAATATTTGAGACATGTTAATAAGCGACTACCCCAAATAATATTATTAGGACTGAATAATGAGTTTATGAATCTCTTCTAGATGGGGTATATTCTTTTCAAAGTAGATTTTATCTAGTAGTCTTGCTATGTGAAATTTTATAGTGTCATTGTTCAAAATATAATATTGTAATCTGAGAACTTTTCCTTATTTATTTATTTTTATATAATTGAAAGATCTTTCTATATTTGAGTTTCTTTTCTCTGTAATCTTTATGAAGTTTCGGTAGCCCCCCCTTTTCGCTTAAATTTTGCATAATGAATTCTAAGGCCGGCGCCTAACCTTTAACTAACGGAAAGTTCCTACGGGTTGCTTTCAAAAAAAAAAAAAAAAAAAAAAAAAAAAGGGTGAATTTATTGCATACATAACGAGGATCAACATTAAGTCTATATATCTTTGCACTAATAACAGATGAGCTCATTACATTGATCTAAGAGTAAGTCCCTTAATGTATGTCTTTTATAGATGATACAGTTTTGGTGGATGGAATTAGAAGTGGGACTAATGCCAAATTAGAAATTTGGCAAGATGTTGTAGAATCTAAAAAATTTCAATTAAGTATGACTAAAATAGAATACAGAGAATGTAAGTTTAGGAAAAGTAGAAACAAAAATGAAAGGGCAATAATACTTAATGGTCAGGAGATGAATTATAGGATATAAGTAAGGTAAGGGTCATCAAATAGCCCATGGCCCACAGCCCGACCCAGAAACCCGACGGCCCACCGGGCTAATGGGCGGCCCGGCCCGTTGTTATTGAGGCCCATGGGTAGCCCACTAACCCAGTAGGTCAGGCTATGGGCTAGTTTTTATGCCCATGGGTACCTAGTGGGCTAGCCCAGTAACCCAACCCGCTGTCCAGCCCGTTGGCTTAACCCATTAGCCCAATCTAATAACTCATAATTCATAACAAAAATATATAGGAAGTATATGAAGGATTGATCTTGAGATATCATAGAGGAATTTCTTAAGAGAACTCCTTCAACCATTAAGATATCCAAAGTAATTGTGCTAAACTTAGTTTATTAAATATATATTTTTCTAGTAGTCTCAAATTTGAATTAACCATTTGACATTTTTTTATTAAAGATAAAAATTTTAAAAAAAATATTTAAAGCCTTAATAAATAAAAAATTAAAAAATTAAATAGGTTTTCATCAATAAAACAAAAAATTAAATAGATTTGACTGTAAAAAAATTTGTAATTAAGTATTAAATTCTTTAATTATTTCCTTTAAAAAAATAGATTGATTATTTCCTTATAAAAAAATTGATTCCTTTCTTATAAAAATAATAAAATAATATGCTAACACAAGCCCATGGGTGACACATTAGGCCCAACCTGATAGCCCAACTCGCTAAAGACAAAATGGGCATTGCCCATGGGCAGGGTCATGGGCTAAGGTTTCCTCTTTCGGCCCAGCACAACCCGACCCATTAACTAGTTAATAACCCATTATGCCCAGCCCATTGTGCCCATGGGCCAAGTAAAAATGGGCCGGGTCGGCCCGACCCGGCCCATTGACGACCTTTAAAGTAAGGTGAATGAAGTGGAGAAGCGCATCCAATGGAAGAAAAGTGAAATGATCAAAGTCGAGGGAACAAAAAAGGTATAGGAAACCAAAAATCACTTTGGTAGAAGTAATAAAAAAAAAAAAAAAAAAGACACATCAATTAAGTAAGTAATAAATAATATGACTTTAGATATAATAGAATGGAGGAAAAGAATACATATGACAAACCCTAACTAATTAATCTTAAGGATTCATAGCACATCCCAAAATTTTGGGACTAAAGTTTTGTTATTATTGATGTTGCATTGATCGATATGCGTGAAATGGCTACATCTCATTCTAATTTAGATGCACATTTTTGCTAAAATTAATAAAGGTTTCAAGCAAAAACTATCCTTAGAAAGGTTAGTATATATTGCTATCATACAATCTAGGGGCAGCTGAATGCATTTGAGGGCCTAAGGCGAAAATTAATTATCTTGTTTTAGATGCAAAATTACTACTAATTAACATGAACTACATAGAATTTTTTTTTTCTTTTTTTTATAGAAATTTTATAGACACAAAAAATTAGACAAAACTTTTGGCACTTGTTAATGTGGCAGATTTATAGTGGTAAGTAAAAGAGTGGTGTTAGTGGTAGACCTATATGAAAACTAGTAAAAGTTTGCTAACTCAACTCTTATTATATTCTTTTCCTTTTTTTTTTCTTAGAAGTGCAAAATTCACAATATTTTTCACAACAAATCTTAGGTTTTAAGTTGCTTCTTATTTTCCATTTGAAAACACTACTATAATTATTTTTTTTTGTCATCAATAATAGGCTGTAATAACATGCTACTTATAAGTGTTAATTTTAAACAATATTTTTCTTGTCATCAACAATATTTTTCACCACATTTAAACAACAAATGTTAATTAACATTTGTTGTTTAAATGTGGTGAAAAATATTGTGAACATAGCATTTTTCTCTCTTTTTGTTTGTTTTTCATTTGGTAAAAAAAATATTATTTTATTTATAGATTATAAATAACTCTATTGGTCAAAATTTGGAGCCTTTTTTTTACTTAGGGCCTTGGGCGACCACTTCTATTACTTCTACCATTTAGCCCGCACTATATGCAATAAATCTATTTTGGTTAAAAACGAACTCCCTACTCTCTAGAAATAAGGTTTCTCCCAAAAAAAAAAACTCTCTAGAAATAAGGGAAAAAAAAATCTATTTATGACACCGAAATTAACAATATAAAAAATTAATTCCACATTTTATCCTAAATAAATCACATATAGATCGAAATTATGATCATTCCTTTATTAAAATAGTTTACCAAAACTAATCTTATGAACTCCATCTGAGCTGTAATATTCTTTTGGATTCACGTAGAACTTATTGATTTGAGAAGTATAGCAACATGGTACATGCATAATGTCAAGTTGGCATTTTTGAAGGCGGCAAAATGAACATCAAACAAAGGGTTAGTTTTGTGGGAGAGGGGTATGCAGGCTTGCTTTTGTGGGCATGGGCTTAATTAATTTAAGCCATGGACTAATCATCATTTGAAAACTTTTCTTTCTTTTTCTCTGGAAAAAAGGCTATTGGTGTAAATTTCTAGAATTCTTGAAAGAATATTTCTATTTGATTAGATTAGAGTAGTAAAAGTAAAATAAACCAACCTAATATCAAAATTCAAAAATAAATAAAAAATTGTGGATAAAATGAAATTAATACCCAAAAAAAAAAGTTTAGATTGTATAAAAATGATAAAATAAAACACAAATTTAAACTGATATATATATATATAAACATATTCAGAAAAGGATCCCATCCCATGTTCAGCTCACTTCCACTCGTTCAAAGTCATATCTATATTATATTCATTGAGAATATTGCTTCAAGCCCCGTGAGTGCAAGGCAATTCACGGAAGAGAAATCACCGTGAGTGCAAATGATAATAACTTTTTAATTATTTTAACTGTGGAGCTGTGCACCATGATTTCCGTTCAATTTTTTATCTGATGATGACATCTTTGTCATTATATTAACTGATGTAAAGTCAATGATTAGCCAAGTTTTCTTCTTGATGTTGATACATTGAACCTATGGTTTCAAATAAAGTTGAAATCTGTTAGATACCTATTGGATCAAAATGGAATCAAACATAAAAAATTACACATCCCCTAGCAGAGAAATTTGAGCTTGGTCTGCTTCTCAATTGTCGTTTCCTACTGTTTTTACTTTACCTATCTAACTCTTATTCTATTCCTTTACCTTGGATCATTTCAATTTTTGCTTAAATAATTGTCCCAACGGTCCAATTCACATGGCACCGTTTCAAGTTTTTGAAAAAATCACAGGCCTTAAAATGTCTCTTCTGACACACACCCTCATTGTCTCTCCACTAGTGTTTGCTTATAGGTTCTACAACTTAAATATGTGCCTGAGTTTGTGAAAGGTGTAGAAAATTTTGCAATGGGGAACTGTTCTCTCAAAGGGGTCACTGGGGTTTGTCACAACTCTATCCGGGTTTTGACGGATTCCGGAGCTGTATTAGATTTCAAAGGCCCGATTAAAGCTCGGGACATCCTCAATGATCACCCAGGGTATGGCATTTTCCGGCAGGGTCAAGCTTCATCACCATTGCAAGACCTTGAGTGCTTAATTAGTGGCAGGTTGTATTATCTACTTCCACTAAGCAAGGAGCATAAGCTTTGCAAAAATGGGGTCACTGAGCAAGTGCAAAACATTGGGATCATTGAGCAATTGGAGGCTGAGTGGATGAGTGTGGTTGAGCCAGCTAAGATGTCATCATATGCTGCATCAGATTTTGTTGATAACTTAGCAAATGGTTCAGCTCTTGAAGTCCTGCCAACGGTTGGAGATGGAGTTTGGAGAGTGAAGTTGGTGATTGATACAAAACAATTGGAGGAAATCTTGTCAGAACAAGTGAATACTGAGGCATTGATTGAGAAAATGAGAATGGTTGCAAGCTCTGCTAGCCTAACACCAAAGAGAACAAAGAGTGCTTGGGGAATGAGTTGGAAGCCAACCCTCCTGAACCTTTTCAAGTTGCCACTTGATAATGGCAAATAAAAGCTAAGTTTCATGCCTATGCTTAACTCTATTTTCGTTGCTCTTAGAGTACCTCTAATTATCTCATGAGTTTGTTCTACTGTCCCAAGAGCAAACCAATCTTGTCTTGTACATGTTTTATATAAAGTCTTTGATTTTGTTTATTTTTTCTAATGTTGTTATATGAACTTTTGAAAGATTATAATTTCAAGTTAATATTCTGATATTTTTTTTTTATTTTGGTTTAAGGTTACAAATAATGTTAAATTATGTTAGTTTAAACTATCTAGAATTTACCGTAATAAAGCAACCCAGCATAAAACAAATTCAATTAAATTAAGTTTGATCTTATTTAAACAAATTTTAATTAAATTAGATCAATTATTTTCTTCAAATTCTCTAAATTTTATTTTTATTTATTAAAACTTTTAATAATTAAACATGAAATTGTTCGGGTTAGCCACTAATTATAATGTAAATGAATTTTGTTAATGACAAAAACGTGGGTTTATGCATCATCCTCAAATTTTTGTTGGTTCTTGTACACTAGTTTTATTTATTACACTAGTTTGGGTGAGTGATATGTAGAAAATTTAAGGTCTGCTCAGAATTGCTAATATAGTTTTTGAACTTAGGTATTATTAATATCTCTTTTACTAGTTGTTAAAAAAATTGATCTCCAATTATTATTTGACACTTTCATAACGAACTCATAGCAAGTTTTCTTTATGTGGAGACAATTTAGGATATTGGCTCAATATTTTAGGGATTTTGTTGAAGATGAGGGACAATGCAAAACCCACATCTGTCTTGTAGCTCTCTCAAGCTCATTGGAGCTTTCAATATGGCATTGGCTGATTAGGGGATCAAAAGTTGACAGAATTTTTTGGATGTCCAAGCCATATATGGTCTTGCTGCATTAACTGAGATACCAACAGATAAGTTGGTTGAGCTTCATCACTTCTGGGTTTGGGAATGAATCCTGAAAGTATGGGACCCAAGGGTTCTCCCAGATTATAGTGCTATTTCCATAGCCAATATGAATGCAGGCTCCTTTGGTATTACCTTTTCGGCTTCTTCAATACTGCACCATGTCCATGAAGCTTTGTGAGAGTTCCTGCAATTTAGCCAGTTTGCTTCACCCTTATATTTCGAAACCAGAAGTTTGGTGCATAGGCCGTTCTTCGAGGTTAAGACCATCCAAGCCATTTTTGCTACATTGAAATCTCCAAATCTTCTAAATCCCGGCCTCCTGATTTTCTGATTGACATAAATTTGATCAAGCCATAGGTGATTGAAACTTGTTGGAATCTTTCCGGGTTCCACCAAAATTTAGTTAAAAATTGCATCCAACTGCTCAAAGTCCCTTGGGAAGGATAAATGCTGATGCAGTCATGGTATAGGATGGAGTGGCCTATTTCACAGCATTGTTAAGGATGACCCGTCCAGCCCAGGGATAGATTCTGGTTTTTCCAACCACTTGTTTTGCCTTCTAGCCTCTCTAAAATAAGCAAAATCCTTCTTTTTGTTGTTAGAGAGGAACAGTAGGACTCCCACATATTTTGTGTCTGACAGAGTTTCTCTAGTCCAAACACATTCTAGATTTCCGTAAGAAACTGGTTGTGGACTCCAAAAATCCCAGACTTGTGCAAACTAACACATTGATCTAACCAAGCACAGTATGTATCGAGGAATTCTGGGAGTTTGCTTACCCTGGCATAATTTCTGTTGCTTCGTCTCATAAGTGCAAAGCACATACCAAAATACCTTAAAATGATCAATATGAGAGTTTTGTCCAAAATTGGTGCTTTCTTTCTTGATCAAGAAATTCCTTCCCAATTGAAAATGTGGTTCAAATCAAAACAAAATTTGTGCTCAATCACATAGGTTCTCACGTAAAACATAATTTAAAAGTTATGAATATAAAATATAACTTGAACCTAAGATGTAGCTTGTTCATAACAGATTGCATCTATTGAAATCATTTATCAACATATATCACATTTAAGGAACCAAATAGGGTGTCTACAAGTATGCCCCTCTTTGGCAGAGGTCATGAGTGGGGGAGTGCATATGCATATGAGCAATGAAATGAGTGAACATTGAAGCAAAAGCAAACGAAAAAGCATGAGACCATAACTTTACTACTGATGATAAAGAGCTATTTGGCACAAAGAAAGGGAAAAACATATTTGGAACAAAGAATGGAGATAGTTAGGTATTTATACATTACCCTATAAAAATTGTGCTGAGGCAGTGTAAGGACTGGCTTTTCATTTTAAGCCTGAGCAAGCTTCCTTTCAGCAGAACTCAAATGAAGATCCTCAGGGTTAAATACCGCAGCCACAATTAACTTTTCTCTAAAAGGAACAGTGCAATCTTTTGGAAATCCTTTAATCTTCTCCATATCATCCTCAATGAAATTCTATAAGACAGTCAAACAGAAATTTTCAAACTGAATTGTTGTACCAACAAAACCATAGGGTGAAAGATTATATTCAATGACAAAAAGCCCTTGTAGCATTACTTGTAAATTTATCGCCCCCTTCCCACAAAAAAAAAAATCCTTGGACAGTAGTGCGTCCTCTATATTGAGAAAGAGGACCTGCAATTATTAACTATAATATAGCTAAAATCCCAATGCTGCAGTACTTATAATAGGTTCCATTTTTTCTTTTGATAAGTACTTATAAAGGTTCCATTAAATGATAATGACCATTCATCACAAAAACCATATGATCTATGCAAAATATACGTGTAAAAAAAACCTGTTCTCAAATTAATCATTCAGACTCTCTTTAAACTACTAAATTTCACAAAACATTGATATCTTTTTTTGATAAGTACAAAACATTGATATCTTCTTCTCACATTGCCCTCCTTCCTGATTTGTAATTGTTGAATGGTCGATGTGTCTCCATCATTCTAGCCAGGCTATATTATACTCCAATCTGGTCTTCCCTACCCAAGATTAAGAACTGCTGTCTAATTTAATCTGTTTGACCCACCCAGTGAGTTAGAAGATCTCTAACATCACCTTATCATATTTTGAAATTGCAATACCAAAATGGCAACATTTTAAGAAATGTATATAAGAATGGAAAACTCTTCATTGTACATCAAAGTGAACAGTCTGAAGAATCTAAACATTCAATTGTAATATTTAATTCCTAATAGTAACATCCTCATACAAAGCTATTGATACAATGCAAAAGGCTAGAATGAAAGGCAACAATTTCATAGATTGAAAGCATAGGAAGGCATTATTGCTGATTTTAGATGTGATCGTTTGAAATGATTTATAATATCTGAACATTGAAAATGTAAATTACCCTTGGCATTAACTACCTTACAACTGTACTATATGATCAAACAAACAGTTAAGACTCCACTTACAAGTATCTTGATCATCTCCATGAAACAAGAAGCTAAAACACACCACTATGTAGCCATTGCAATCAACAACAACAACAACAAATATCCTCTCTATAAATCTATATAAACAAACCCAATAAACAAATATCCACATTTACACCTTTGAAATCAATAATGATGGTCACCATGACCACAACAATTATACAAGCCACTGCCCAATTAGCCCAAAAAGAAAAAAAAAAAATCATTTTCTACATCCCAATTGAAAGTCAACCAAACAAATAGCTACATTAACACCATGGGAATCAACAATGAAGGTCACCATGACCACAACAATGATAAAACAGTAAATACACATACATACAACAGGGTAATAGTCATTGCAATGAACCCAGAAAAAAATAAAAATAAAGGAAGACTCACTTTCTACACCCGGATTCAAACACGACCAAACAAACTCTATGGCTACAATAACACCATGGAAATCAACAATTCGGTCATCATAAATATAAAAGTTGTTGAAAAATAAAATATTTTCGAGCTCAACTTGAACCTCCTGCAACTTCTTCTGCTTTCTTTCCTTTTGGTTTTAAGCTTTGCAGAACCTGGAAAAGAACAGATAGAGATGGGAGAGAGCGTAAGAGAGACACCAGAGACTGAGTGATAAAAGACAGTGAGAATGACAAATACAACGTTGTAGTCTTACATGGCACTCGAATAAGTCTCTTCCTTAATGGGCCGATTTCTTTTCTTTTTTTTCTTGGGTAATCATCTTAAGGGCTGTGAAACCAAACCTTATGGGCCTGATAATAAATCTAATATGGGATGGACCAACCTGTTTACAAACAAATGAAATAAGCCACTTTAGACATTAAGGGGTGTTTGGTGAGTATTTTCAAATAACAATTTTCAGTTTTCAAACAATATTTTACGTATTTTTACATATTTTTTCACCCACACATATTTTTAAAAAAATTTTAAAGAAAAATTTTCAATTTTTAAACACATGTACCAAACGGGCCCTAAAAACCGTTTGGTTGGAGATTTTTAAGAATGTTATTCAGTTTTTAGTGTTGTAGAAATACCTATTTGAGTGTCATAGAAATATGTGTCAAAAGTATTATTATTGTTTAAACACTGAAAAATGTTGTTTAAATACTGGTACCAAACAGCCCTTCAGCATTTAGATTCATGATTTATCAATTTATGTATCACTTTTATTTATTGTATTATCTAAATTATGTTGGGAGATAAATAGATAATACTTTGAGAGACTTCAAATGAAGGCTATTTTTAAGAGTAAAATAAACAAATATAAAAAATTTCTCTTCCCATTAATATTATAGATAGATGCTTTTGTGTTATTATTATTATTATTATTATTGTTTGGTTGAAGAAAAACACGTAGAGATAAAGAGAAAGAGATTTATGCTCTACTAATTGTGGTATGTCATGTGTTTGATTTTCTTTCCATTTTAAACTCTAGTTATTTTATAAGGAAAGTAAAAAAGAATATATGTCAAGTTGTAATTAGTAGAGTATAGAGTAAAACACAAAAAAAGGGGACAAAAGATTTGTATTTGTATAACGTGTATATATTCAATGTATTTATGTTCACTAATCTAAAAAAAATGTATTTTCTATAGAAAGATGCTAAAAATTATAGAATATTCTCGTAGTACAATAAATATGTATTCAATACTCCATCTCACACAAAGAATGTGTTTGACTATGTGAGGGGAAAGAGTATGCATTTATTGTATCTATTTTTGAGTCTGAATTGATAAGGATGGGATGTAAAACCCATTTACATCAACATTTTATTAAAAATTCAATACATCTTACCACACCTAAGAACATCTCAATAAACTCCAAATTTGGTTATATTTATATGTGGGTATTAGAATTGATTGAGTGTGATTGTGTTTATTCTTAAATATATGATAAGAAGATATGACATGTTGGGATTAGAAGGGTAAAATGTGGATTTTACACCACATTCTTACAAAATTTAATCTCTTTCTAGAATGCTCTAATTTTTTTTTTTTTTTTGGTTGAGAAAGAAACCCGCTTAGCTTTTATTAAAATAAATTGGCTGCATCAGCCTGAACTACAACGAAAACTAGTGGTGGAACATTCTTTATCCACACAACAAAGTTAGAAATATTTGAAACATATCATGCAATGTAATGAGCAATTTTATTCCCTTCTCTCTTAGAATGCTCTAAACTTAGAGTGAAAGATGGAAAATTATTAGCTACTTCGGGAGTATAGTGACTTTGTGCTCCTTTCTTTCACATGTATGGATCCTACAATGAATTTATTTAGTAAGACCCATTATAAATGTGAAAGGAGGATGTCGTCGTACTATGAAGTATCTAATAATTACACAATAAAATTGACAAAAGCAAACAAAAAAAAAATCATTGATTGAGACTAAAATCAGGTACACAACTTCTATCCAAAAAAAATAAATAAATAAAGTGCACAACGATAGTCCAGAGTCCTTGATTTTAGAGATTATGCTATATATTGTTTGTAGTAGTATGTACAATGTATATACTAACAATTTTTGGAATGATAATCTCTTTTTTTTTTTTTTTTTTTTGAATCATTTACGAATATTAATCTATATCCTTCTCAAAATTACAACGAAACAGAAGTTTTTTTTTTTTTTTTTTTTAATGAGATTTTTTCATAATAACTTTTTTATAAGATTGAGTTACACACACTATATGTCCTTTATAGTTCGACAAAACCAATCTGGAGGATTTTGATTATCAAAATAAACAAATAAAAGTTAGCAAAAAAAAGTTTATAAAAAAATAAATAAATCTGGACTCTAGAGAATCTTCTTCGGACTAGGTTTCTTACTTCAATTTGGACTCATAATTCAGCGAAAAAAAAAATATATAAAATTGGACTCATAAAACCGCTGCTACTTCCTATGTACTCAATATAAATAATAATAATACTACATAAATTCACACAAGTTCGTTTTCAAAAAAAAAAAAATTCACACAAGTTCCTACTTTCTACAGTATCTCTTTCTCTCTTCCATATTGACTGTCACTGATTTCTTGTGTAAGTTTTTTCAAGTTTCTTCCTAAGGGGGGATGAACTGTTGCAGTTGCACCAAACTATTTCCTCTACGGCTGATTCCACAGATCAACCAAAGGAGCTATCCCTGATAGGTATATTTCCCAATGAGTAATTTTTTTTTTTTTTTTTTAATTCAATATTGATGAGTGCCTTGGTTAATTGGAATGACAATCTTTTTGGGTTTCTCTTTGATAAGGTGTTTTTCTTTTTCTTTCTCTCCCTTCTCTGCAATGTAATTCAATAATTGAATTATCAAAATACTTTATTATGAAGCAACGTAATATCACAAAGAGTTACATAATTTAACTTGAACCCAACCTTATATATATATTGATAATTGTATTTTTGTTAGAAAAATAATCATATTTAGTGATGAATAAAAGAGCCCTATATTGGAACCAGTGTTTTGTGCTTATTTGTTCATGGAAGAAAGATTAAAAGAATTTTTCTGTGTTCATGAACCACATCTTCATCAATATCTTCAATTCTTAATCAACGTATTTGTTTTCTGAAACAAATAACATGGCATCTATTTCTCCTTTAATGTATACTCGAACAATGAACGTTTTAACAGTCCTGTAAAATAGAACCTAATATTTGTTTGTTATTTATGAATCTTTCTCTTAGTTGTTTATTTACTTGAGGCCAGGATCTTGTTGAATCCCCTAATGGAAGGTGTGGGGAATAATAAAACTCATCTTTTTAAATTTTATGTAATAGTATTTATTAGTACATGAATTAGTCTCTTCAAAATTAGGGGTAAAGTTATCTGTTGATTATCTCTCCAAGATCTCGTAAAAGTGAGGATTTTGTTCACAAAGTATTAAGGCTATTTGCACCTGTACAAAGGCAAAAGCCAAGCCAGCCCCTCCTTCCCATTCCCCAAGTTATAGTCCAAGTCAAAATTTGCATTGAAAGATTCACTGCAACTAGAATCAAAATTTGGCACCTTTTAAAAATTATAAAAAATAAATAAATAAATAAATAAAAATTCTGATGATGAAGAGGATTTGGCACATTGCAACTATACAAGAGTGGTGTGTAAATATTTTTCTTTCTTTCCCTTTTCCTTGTATTTCTTTTTTTTTTTTTTTTTTGGTCCTTGTTGTAGTATAGATGAATGTTAAGGTTTACCCAAGTATATTTGGATGAGCTTATTTTCATTCAGAAAAGAATGTAATGATGAAATTCTATACATTAACAAAGTAAATTAATGAAAGTAAGCTCATTCAAAAGCACACTGTGAGTGGACATTGAAGTTTGTGAATGACTCTTTCTTTTAGTACCCACATTGTGCTTTGTAGATGATCCAAAGGAAAGAAGGTTGAAAATGATTGCTGGAGCATTCTACATAGCAAAGACCAAAGTAAATTCAACAGCTCAAGGTGATGATGCCTACTTCATATGTAGAGAAAAACAAACAATTGGTGTGGGTGGTTGGGCCAAGTTAGGTGTTGACCCTGGAGAATATGCTCGGCAACTAATGATTAACTCTTTGTAAGCAATTCTGATGGAACCAGAGGGAAAAATCAATCTAAAAAGAGTTTTGAATCAAGCTTTCTTAGACACCAATGCTAAAGGATCATCAACTGCTTGCATAATATATCTTAAAAGACCATGTATGTCTTTTTCTTTCCTTTTCAAAGTACATACTTCATGTACATTCTTCTTAGAAGGGTACTAACTATTGCACACTCGTTAGTATATATTGTATATTATTCATATTTATTATGCATTTTATGTTTTAAATATGAACATATGCTTCAAATATGTGGATAACGTGTATGAAATTATTAACAAATGTGTAAGAATATTTTTCCATTTAAAATTTGTACAATTTCTTTCATTCATATATATATATATATATATATTTCAGCTCATATAGTTTGTTTATAAAATTTGCAAACATACTGTTATCTTAATTTTGTTTTGTTTTGGTAAACAGTGCTTACATGTTGCAAATGTGGGAGATAGTGGTTTTATGTTGATTAGAAAACGAGGAGGTATATACAAATCAGAGATTCAACAACGTTCTTTTAATCATCCATTTCAGTTGGGTAAATTAAATGCCGATGTTCTCGATTCGGTACAGGTACATACCTTCAGTTTTTCTTGTTTTAATTTAGTTGTATGTGTTGTGTAAAGTTTATTAAGTTTGCACTACTCATCCTCTAAAAAATGAATATTTTGTATTAGTCAATTTATTTTGAATTCTTGCAGTTTGAAAAATATTATCATTGGTTTTTTTTAGAATGGTTTAGGAATTAAACAGACAATTTAGCTTAAATTATTTTTAATTTCTTCTCTTATTTAGCTTAAATTATTTTTTACTAGCATGGAACTCATGCTTATGCATGGGCATGATGAATTGTAATGGTACTATTGATTTTAGCTTGAGTTATAAAACATATAGGATATTAATTCGACCAGAATATTTGAAAATACTAAAATAGTTTTTTCTTACAAATTTCATGATATTAGTTATGCCAAGTTTTTCATTACACTACTATTATATATATATATATATATATAATTTTAAAAATCATTATTGGATACTACATATACAATATTAATTCACAATCACTATCCTTGAAATTCTACCAAATACAACAAAAAATATAAGAATAAATTAGTCTAACAATATTTCATAAATTGAATAGGGATTGGTGCATGAGGTCGTTCAACTCAATTACAATTTTTTACATTCAAGATCCTGACATACAAAATATCTTAATAGAAATAGTATAAAAAAATATGTTCATTAGTTCAGAGAAAAAATCTAAACAATTTAATTTGTATGGAAAGCTAACAAAAGAAAAATTCAATTTTGAATCTAATTAAATTTTCTCATATATATATATATATTATGTTTTATGGTTCATTTATTTTGAACTTCTTGTTTTCTACATTGAATTAACTTACTTGGCACAAAAATTAAAAAACTTCCATTAGATGATTCACATGGCGCAAAATTAACTTTAATTGAATTCCAATTTTTACATTGAATTAACTAATTTGGCACAAAAATTTAAAAACTTAAATTAGATGAGACACGTGGCACAAAATTAGACTCTAATTAAACTCAAATTTGAAATTTAATTGGATTTTCTCTCAATTTTACTTATTAATATATATATATATATATAGAGAGAGAGAGAGAGAGAGAGAGAGAGAGAGAGAGAGAGAGAGAGAGATTCTTTAGGGAAAAAAAATAAACATTATTTGTGATTAATTTTCTTTCTCTAGGCATGTATGTTGTCCTCAACAGGGGCGGCTCTACATAGATTCCAGGGTGGTCACAGGCCTAAAAAAAAAAAAAATATTATGTATAAATTTTAAAATTTTAATTTTTTTTTATCCTTAAAAAAACTTGGTGACCACCCCAAATTTTTTTTAGGGCCAACATAATTAAATTTTGGACAAAATTTGGCAACAAGCCTAATTGTAAACTAAGACTACAACTCTATTCAATATATTTTTATTAAATGTGAATTTTAACAAATCCACTATTTAATTACATTTTCTTCTTAAATCCTCCATACTTGCAAAATTTCAAGAAGAGAAAAAATCAATAGCTATGTCGTCAATCAAATATTTAAATTTCGAGCTTTTGTAGTCTAAAATTATACATAAAAAATCATTTTATGGATCGAATGATAAATAACATCTAATTGGCATGAAATTTTGATGTGTTTTAAAAACATAGAGAACATGCAATTCATCGATTAGATTTTCAAAAAATGTAACAATCTTATTCATTTAGTGAGAGTGACTATAATTAAGTTTGTAGCCGAATTTTGTTCTTAAACTTTGGTCCCCTTAACAATATGTTAGGTCCTTACAAATAAAAAGAAAAAGTCCAACAAAAATTTTATTTAACTAAACTTTTGAAGAAATATAACTTGCAACATTGATAATAAGACTATTTGTAACGACTTCAAAATGAAAAAATTTATAGAAGAAAATTGTAAGATTTTATGTATTTGGGTGTGTGTGTTTGTCTATGTATGAAGTTCTCTTTTTATTAGATTTTATATAATTTAAGTTTCTTAATCACCATCCTCAAAAATATTCTTGGAATAGCCACCAGTCCTCAATAACATTATGTACACACAATATGAAGCCAATGACACCCTTAATGCATAATATTTCATATTTACCTAGATGTGTGTGTGTGTGTGTGTGTATATATATAAGTGGGCAATTGTTGAGATATTTTAATAAGAGATGATATGTACGATTTATTTTCCCATTAATTGAAAAATCAAATTTTGATCATAAATTTTTACTTATTAGTGGAATTTTATTTCTAGATTTATAATTATATCAAACTCACTTTTTTATGCCCATTAATCTATATTAATTTGACATACTTATGCGTTATTTCGTATTTAGTGGCCTATTTAATCTTCCTGTTGTAACTCACCAAATCTATATATATGTCATTTTCCTTAACTTATATACACATTGATTAGTCTAAATCTCTCTAGCTTATTCTTTATTATTTTTCACTCTCAATCTTAGCTAAATGTTTAGTATTCTTTTTCTGTAACTATGTTATCTAGGTATGAGGAAAATTACTATTTTAGGGTTTTCTCATACTGCTTGTAAGGTAATGACAAGGCTGGCCGTGTTGTTGTATTCAATAAACGGCATGTCAAAGATATTTGCTACATCAGTTGATGAAATTCATTATATTTATTAATTTATGTTCATATGAGCAACAATTTTTATTAGTGTAAAGTACCACCTCATCCATTTCTCATGAGTATCAATGTAACATACAATATCTCATAATAAAGTGAACTTAGAACGCCCTCCCCCCCCCCCCCCCCCCCCCCCACACACACACACACATAAACAATTACCATAAAGATTTTGCAAGAGTCTTTACCCTAGATATCAACTTATGATACCTCAATTTGATTGATTGTGTGTGTTCCGTGAGTGTGTATGATGAATCCTACATCGGGCTTATACTATGTTGAATTGAACTTTATTAACTATTATAAACAACTTCAATTGTGATTGTTTCTTTTAAAGTATAACGTAAACGTGACTAGCGCTTTTCTTTGGATTTTTATATATTATATCAGAGCTAGCCCGATAAATCATGTGGGCTCGAAAATACTATCTCACAAAATGGGCCCTAACAAGGCATTAGAGATTTAAGTGAGAGAGATTGTTTGTGACTAGTCCGTATAATGTAGACGTGGCTTGCACTTTTCCTTTCATGGTGGCATCAACATGCTTAATTGTATTTTCCCTTTGATGTTCATTAATGACTTATTGTTTGTTTACACACAGCAATATAAGGTTGATGTAGAAGCAGGAGACATTCTTTAGTCGGCACAGACGGGCTGTTTGATAACATGTTTGTGAATCAAATCAAAGATGTTGCAGAAAAATCGACAGAAGAAGGTATTGATCCAGCGCTGGTGGCTCGGGCAGTAGCTGAGAGTGCTTATCGAATTTGCTTGACAAGAATGCGACTACACCATTTATGCTAGCTTCTTCCAAGTCTAAAAGGTATAGATCAGGTGGCAAAGTTGATGATATAACTGTCATCGTTGCTTACGTTGTTCATGATTAGGTCTTGCTTTATGTGTCATCACATTTTTTCATTCATGGTGTATAAAAGAAATGCCAATCTTGTAACTACGTTAGCTCAGGTCGTGATTACAAACTTTTTAAAAAAACTTATGTATGCTATACTTTTTGACTTTTGACAGTGGCTGCCAATGTGAGCAACAAACAAAGAGTTATCACTCTTTGCTTAGGGATTGAATTTATTCTACTACCATCAATACTGGCTAATTTAAAACTTACTACAGTTCAAGTTCTACAAAAAAATGTTCAACCATAAGGAAACCAACATTATGCGTTAAAGCCAAATAATTCAATTAATTAGTTCAAGCTTATCAGTTTATAACAATACCGCCCAAAACAATTAACAAACACATTCAGAAGAACGTATTTCCTACGGTACTAGAGCCAACCCATCTACTTGTGGTGATCTTGAGAGAGAGGCAGGCCCAACAACTTTACAGAAAGCAATCCATCGGGTCATATAATGAGCACAAAATTAACTTGTTAAAGTACATTACAACACTCACAAGAAGTCTCATGCATGAGGATTAAATGAATTGTTGATTGGGAGGTTGTTAGGTTCTAAGGATTTAGGATCTAAATGTTTTAGAACTTTAATATGTAATGTTGACAAACCATGATCAAAACTTAGAATCTAGATTTAGACTGCTCAAAGTATGTTTATTGTAAAGTTAGAATCAAGTAATTGCAAAAAATTACTATTCACTATCTGCAAGGCTCGATCAATCAAAAATTAAACTCAATCGATCAAAACTTGTGCAGATTGTTTTTTTGCAGAATTTTTCAACTTAAGCCCAAGCCCATATGACATATAGTGTTTTATGTTTTGCCTTCAATATAAAAAGAAAAACCCTAATCATGTTTTTAGGTTGTTGTTTATGTTATGTGTGTGAATTTCTTGTGAGATCTAGAGGTGTTTACCTTTATACACACTTAGGGTTATCAAGATCGAGATTGATGTCGAGAGCTTGGTGATTGCTTCAATTGCTGCATAAAGAGCTTAAAGAAAAACACAAGTGGAAGTACTTGTGATTGCTGTGAATCCAAGAAAAAAGTAGTCCATGGATTCGGAGTTGTCACGTGGTCATGGTAATAAGTTTTCTACTCGAGGTAGCAATAAGATGTCAGTAGTCTAAATCGCTATTGTAAAATTTCAATTATTTCATAGTAGATTTGTTTTACCTTGAGAATAGCTAGGTTAAATTTTCCTCAGGTTTTTTACTAGTTTGGTTTTCTTGGGTTATCATATCGTTGTGTTTTTTTATTTTCCGCATTGTTTACTTGATATAATTTACTTGTGTTAACCTAGATTTGAATAATTTACCTAAGTAATTACTTGGCTAAATAACTAAGTTAATCAACTTGTGTTTTAAAGGGTCTAAAAACGTACAGAGGTCATTCAAACTATACGATTAAAATAGTGAAGTTGTGGTGATTGATTGTTAGGGTCTTGGTATAGAGCAAGTCTTGAGTCCATGAGATTCTAAGACCTCATGATATTCATGACATTTTATATTCTAAATGTTTCAAATTTACTATTCAAATTTTCTCATCTCTTAAGGAATAAGGAGATTATCATCATAATAATAAAAACTCATCTTAAAATTACAATACTATCTTAACCAAAATTAAAATGAAACTAAAGGAAATAAAAGTTAGACTTTATAATAATTTATTACTCAAACAATTGGTAGGCATATTCAAATTCATAGCCTTGTCTATTATGTTTTGATAGAAACTCAAATTCCTATTTCCAAAAAAAAAAAAAAAAAACTGTCTTTACCCAAACCAAAATTCAACCAAAACTATTAAAGAGAAATCTAAAAAGCACAATACCAAAACAAATATTCAAAAAAAAAATCATCAACCTTAATCAGAATTATAAGAAATAACAAAATCCCACCAAAAGAAAGTGTATATATATATATATATAGAGAGAGAGAGAGAGAGAGAGAGAATACTCACAGTTATTTTGTGAAAAAAATATGGATTAAATGGGAGAAATGATATCAAATTTATACAAAATAAAATGGAGAGAAGAAGAGTCAAAATATAAGAAAAAAGGGGAATGAAGGAAGTGTAACAGTGAAGTAGAGAATAGTGGAGAGATAAAAAGGTAGAGAGGAAGGAGAAAGGTTAGAGGAAATGTAACAATGACTATAGGGAGAAGAACTTCTTTTTTGAGAATAGGAAGAATAAAAGTTAAAAAAGAGGAAAAAAAATGTAGAAAATAAGTGGATGATGTAGTCCCTGATGTGAACAATAAATATTATGTTTCAACTTTTATATATATAAGAATGGCTATGGGTGAGGTATGGATTGGGTATACCCATACCCTACCCAAAATGTTTGCCCATGGATAACCAAATACCGATACCTATTAGTATTCATATCCAATTCTTACCTGGATTTATTATACATGGATATCCATACCCTACTCGAAACCTATTTAATTTTTTTCTTTTTAAAATCCAAAACATTTTAACTTAAAAACTAACCAATAATTTATCTTAAAAAAGAAAAAACTAATCAATAACTTTGAAATCGGATGTGTCTGCTTCTTTTTTCTTCTTCTTTTTTTTTTTCTTAGATAGAGATAGAAATTTTATTATACACTCTCTGATACATGCTTACAAAGCCTCACAAACACAGAGCACATGAGCACAAAAATCCCAATAACTTACCCTCTGTCATACTTGTGTTGTTCACGCGCTCACATGACACCACAGCCATGGTTCTTGGCAAATCCATGAAGCCTTTAACCTCCACAACACCAATTCATGTTCCACACACCATTTAGGGCTCTCCTAGGTAGTAGATCGAGAAAATGAGTTCTAGATTTTAGAGAGAGGGAGATTGGATAAATATGAAGTGTTCGGCTGAGATTTAGAAAGAGAAAGGATGAGAGGTTGGGAACCACCATCTTGGTGGTGGCGGTTGGGCTTCATGACGGAGCTAGGAGGTTGTGCCTTGTTTAGATCAAAGAGAGGGTGAGATCGATCTAAATCGAGAAAGGTTATATGTTTTGGTTTTAGAGAGAAGTTGAGATTGAGATGTGAAACCACCGCCAATGGTGGCGGTGATGAGCTTTAGAGGCTTCTACCATGGTGGTTTAAGATAAAGAGACAATTTAGATTCGAGGATTAGAGAGAGATTTCGAGGTTGAAAGGGGTGGTTCGGGGATGGAGAAGACCACTGTAGTGGTGGTGCTAGTGATCAGAGTGATGAGTTCAAGGTACTAGGCCATGGAAGCTCAGGTGAGAGAGAGAGAGAGAGAGAGAGAGAGAGAGATGGTAAGGACTGAGGAGAGGTGGAGAGAGAGAGTGTGTGTGTGAGTGAAAGTGAGAGAGTTAGAGTTTATATATATATATATATATATACGAGTTGGGTATGGATAATATCCATACCCTACTCGATTAGGTTCTACCCATGAAGAATCGGGTATTACTCAAAACATTTAGATCAGGTAGGTTAGAATTTTCATTACTTAATGGGTATGGTCATCCCTATATATATATATATATATTCCCAAGTAGGATCACCAAATTTATAATGACTAATGATAGATTGAGGTGAAGTACATAATTGTTCAACACTAGCAACTTCATTGGTTCATAGAAGAAATATTATTGTTGCTATGTTATTATAGAATATGATTAAGAACAATCTTGGTGGTGGTGGTTGGGTTTCACGACGGAGCTAGGAGGTGGTGCCTCGTTTAGATCGAAGAGAGGGTGAGATCAATCTAGATCGAGAAAGGTTATATGTTTCGGTTTTAAAGAGAAGTTGAGGTTGAAATGTGAAACCACCACCGATGGTGGCGGTGATGAGCTTGAGAGGCTTCTACCATGGTGGTTTAAGATAGAGAGACAGTTCAAATCCGAGGATTAGAGAGAGATTTCGAGGTTGAAAGAGTTGGTTCGGGGATGGAGAAGACCACTGTAGTGGTGGTGCTAGTGATCGGAGTGATGAGTTCAAGGTACTAGGCCATGGAAGCTCAGGAGAGAGAGAGAGAGAGAGAGAGAGAGAGAGAGAGAGATGGTAATGACTGAGGAGAGGTGGAGAGAGAGTCTGTGTGTGTGAGTGAGAGTAAGAAAGTTAGAGTTATATATATATATATATATATATACGAGTTGGGTATGGATAATATCCATACCCTACCCAATTAGGTTCTACCCATGAAGAACCGGGTATTACTCAAAACATTTAGACTAAGTAGGGTAGGATATTCATTACTTAATGGGTGTGGCCATCCCTATATATATATATATATATATATATATATATATTTATATTCCCAAGTAGGATCACCAAATTTATAATGACTAATGATAGATTGAGGTGAAGTACATAATCATTCAACACCAACAACTTCATTGGTTCATAGAAGAAATATTATTGTTGCTATGTTATTATAGAATATGATTGAGAACAATCCTGGTGGTGGCGGTTAGGCTTCATGATGGAGCTAGGAGGTTGTGCCTCGTTTAGATCAAAGAGAGGGTGAGATCGATCTAGATCAAGAAAGGTTATATGTTTCGGTTTTAGAGAGAAGTTGAGGTTGAGATGTGAAACCACCACCGATGGTAGCGGTGATGAGCTTGAGAGGCTTTTACCATGGTGGTTTAAGATAGAAAGACAATTCAGATCCGAGGATTAGAGAGAGATTTCGAGGTTGAAAGAGTTGGTTTGGGGATGGAGAAGACCACTGTAGTGGTGGTGCTAGTGATCGGAGTGATGAGTTCAAGGTATTGGGCCATGGAAGCTCAGGTGAGAGAGAGAGAGAGAGAGAGAGAGAGTGTGAGTGATGGTGAAGACTGAGGAGAGGTGGAGAGAAAGAGTGTGTGAGAGTGAAAGTGAGAGAGTTAGAGTTTTATATATATACGAGTTGGGTATGGATAATATCCATACCCTACTCGATTAAGTTCTACCCATGAAGAACCAGGTATTACTCAAAACATTCATATCAAGTAGGGTAGGATATTCATTACTTAATGGGTATGGTCATCTCTTATATATATATATATATATATATATATATATATATATTCCCAAGTAAGATCACCAAATTTGTAATGACTAATGATAAATTGAGGTGAAGTACATAATCATTCAACACCAGCAACTTCATTAGTTCATAGAAGAAATATTATTGTTGCTATGTTATTATAGAATACGATTGAGAACAATTGCTTTTTAGTGATCTAATTAAAGACTTAAAGTAAATAACATCGTCTATTTGATGGAGTCCAGCCGGCCAAATGAGACGGGATAAAAAGTCTCTTAGCTCGTTGTTGCAACATATAATATAGTCAATCATCTGATTTGTTGAGACATTTCATCACCATCTTTTGAAGCAGTCAGAGAATGCTAAAATATAAGGAGGTTCTAGTAGGTGGAGAAAATGTTGAAAAAGAGGGATTAACACCCAGTTTCTGCCGTGGGGGTTAAGCTGTAATAATGGATGACAGCTTTTGGGTTTTGGGGTTTATACTGGTTTTTTTAAAACTTACTAAATAATCAAAACCAGGGGCCCACCCCTTGTATTGTATGGACTATTTCTAACCTACACTGTCCAATTTCACCAACAAAAAACAAGTGACCACTAGCTCTCCTTTTGTTTGGCTTGAAAAATTGAATAAAGTATTTGGTAAGATATTGTGAACCAGAAACATGCAAAGGATTCTCAAATATCCCATCTACCGACGATAAGAAAAAAAGACACAAATTAATTCTTTTAATTTTTTTTCTTTATCCTTTCTGTTTTTTGTTTGACTTTATCACAATTTAATTTAGAAACTTTAAATAGTTATATTGGACACCCTAAGTTTGGATTAAAAAAAATCCATAAGATTTCATTGAAAGACCTCTTAATAATCTTATTTTAAGCCAAATTTTAGGGGTCAAGATGTAACACTAAAATGTTTTGTAGGAATAAACTATGATAGGGTTGATCCACACAAAGATAAATTGTAATTGATAATTTGTTTATAAAATACAAATTTTAAAACTTTCATTTTGATCCAAAATTTTAAGGTTCAATTCCAAAAAAAAAAAAAAAAAATTATGAACTTATGATGAAAAGAAATCAAATCATGGAGTGAATTGGAAAATTTTCCAAATTTTAATTATTTTGTAATTGTTCTCGACTCCTTTCTATGAAGACTGTCAAAGTAGTCCTCCCTATTAATAAAATAAAACCTCTTATGCATATATACGAGTCATAAATAATATCACATTTGCATAAATAATAGTATTTTATTAATTAAAAAAAAAACTCAAAAATCACTTCATCAATTCTTCTCATAAACTTAATAATTTCTCCCATTGTATTTCTATTTTTCCCTTTGATACATGCTTTTACCAAAAGAAAAAGTACTATCCAGAGGTCATTATAGTCCATGTTGCAGGCTTGCAGCTCAATTTAGAACCGTTCGTGTCCAAAAAAAAACCGTGACTTTCATTAGTTGCTTTAATTCCAGCAATGGTATCCAACAACATGCCAATTATGAAAAACAGCTCACTTTATAAAGGTAAAGTGAGGATAAGCTTAGATTTTTGGTTGTTGCCTCTGGAAACAGGAATATGCCAATATGGAAACTTGGATACCATTTTAAACACATGAAAATGAAAGCTAATTTTATGTTTCATATTGCTAATAGCAACCACTTTATGTAGAAATATTTAAGGATGGGACATATCCAATAATTCATTGCAAGACTTTATCAATCTCTCTCTCTCTCTCTCTCTCTCTCTCTCTATTTTAATTTTAAGAGATTTCAAGACTATACTAATTTTGTACAAACTGGATGATAACCCTTTTAATGGTACAGCTTGTTTTTATTTGTTCATTTTGGTTAAAAATTAAGTAGATTAAAGCACAGCTTTGCTTTTTGTTGATTTATTATACTTGCAAAAATTTTAAGATAAAAGTACAGTTGTGTTCTGAAATAGGTTTTCTTTTTGGAAAAAAAAAAAGGTAAATTTGATTTCAAATAGATAGGCCATTTACCATATACCTAAGGAGGAAAGAAAGATAGAATTTAGAGTTAACCATAACTGATATCTGTAAAGTTTTTAAAAACTGTATATTCACTTCTACTAAGAATGAAAACTCAAACCAAGCAGCTCTAAAGGGATGTGTTACAAAGACGTTTCACAGGAAGAAAATTCTTATTGTGCATTAGGATATCTTAACAATCCACAATCAACTTCCAAATGAATACAACAAAAGCCTCTCAAATTTTCTACCCAAAGCTTTCATATGCAAATGGTTCAGAGGGTCTGGTACTTTTTAGCATTCAGACTGCCACAAATCCTCGATTTATTATAACACCAAACAAATAGAGAAGTTCATTTTATATCTTATTAGTTATTTTTATATATATTTATACTCTAAATACAATAAAAAGGACAACCATACACAACAGCCTCTATGCAAAAACAGCTTAATACATGACAATAGGCTGCATATTCGAGCGAGTCCTAAAAATATATTTGTTCGCCAAATTATCTGTGTGTAAACTCCATAATATTTAAGTCAACAAACTCTCTATCCTGCTATTCTTTTCCATCAGCTCTTTTTTTCTTTTCACTATCTTTACTTGTACCAGTATGCCTGTGTAGTGTGTTGTTCAAGCCCTCAATTCTGTCCTTCAAATATATCCAGGAGAGAAAGTGCCTGCAAAAAATTAAAACCACGAGATTGTTTAGGCTAGGCAAACTGACCACGAAAACCAAATCATGCCGATTTGTAAGTATTTTGTAGTAAAATCGGTAATAATTTTAGCAATCAATACCTCTGGTATGTTTAGTTCAAGGCGGAATTTAGGACCATCGTAATGGTGAAGAATTGGCCTGAAGGAATCCTCTTCAAGTGGCTCACAAACCTTCCTTGTTATAACTTGTACCTGTTACAAATAGAGTAATGAATAAAAACAGGATACAAGCATAGGATAGTTATTTTCATATGCTTACTAAAAAAAATATCATAATTTGACATAAGAATTATTATTCACTATGAATACCTGAGCAGGAAAGCGTGATTCACCAGCGCATTTTTTGTCCTCCCAAGCCGTTGGATCAATGTTTGTTCCTCCAAAGCCTGCAGCCTGAACAAACCATATTGATAATTGATATTAGCCAAACTGTGAAAACATTAAACATGCACCATAAAATTTCATAACAAGATACTAAATATGAAAAGGAATATACAAACCTCAAATACTCCATGGAGTTGGTGAGTGGAGTAGTTGTAAAGGAAAAGTGGCAGGCCTGGAGTTATAGCCCGAACTGAATCACGGTAACGTGGAGGCAGACCTAGAAATATTTCAAAGCATATGTTTAGAAGCAAAGAATAAAAACGAAGACTTAATTATAAAAGCAAAATGGAAAAATTCCTTCATTTATAAAAAATAATAAGATTTTTTAGATCCAAGGAATGAGAAAATTGGATTGATACTACTTGTTCAATTTTAACCAAATTCTAAAAATAAGTTTTGACTAGAAAAAGGATATTCCTTCATCCAATGAGAATCATCATTTTGAAATACACAAATTGAACACCCAACACAACAGACACACAATCAGAGCCCTTCAATTGCAAATTGCAGAGCAAATCCATATAGAACAAGTACAATTCCAATATTGTATAAACAAGGATGAACAAAAATTGAATTTAAATAGAAAATAAATAATAAAAACAAGTCTATATAGCAAAAACAGGTTGAGAAAGAGGAAGAGGGACTTACCAAAAAGCTGCCTTTTGAGGTTCTCTTGCATAGTATCATTGTTGCAGACAAAGATATATCCACCGACGGTTTCATTCCTAGGCAGAGACTCAGATGGTGGAAGCGTCTTGAACCTCTTGTCCACACCACTCTTACTATCATTATTATTATTGTCACCATTATTCTTCTTACCATTACTATTCTTCTTCCCAACTTTCCCTACATGATCATCCTCACCCTTACCATTATTCTTGTACCCCTTCACATTAACATTGTTGTTAATATTGTAATTTCCAGTCTTAGAATAAATACCCTTGTTGTACCCCCCATTAATACCACCATTCTTCTGAGATCCACCAAGAATTAGACTATTTCCAACACTGCCAGACCCCATCTTCCAACCATCATTGAAAGCGTTGAAATCAGTTCCTTTTGTTTTGAAACTGTTCCAACCATCATTGAGGCCATTGAAATCAGACTCCTTTGGCTTCAGATTAAGATTGTTCCACCCATCATTGAAGCCATTGAAATCAGACCCCTTTGGCTTCAGATTAAGATTGTTCCAGCCATCATTGAATCCATTGAAATCAGACCCTTTAGGCTTCAGATTAAGATTGTTCCAACCATCATTGAATCCATTGAAATCAGGCACTTTAGGCTTCAGACTGTTCCACCCATCATTGAAACCATTGAGATCTGACCCTTTTGGATTGGAGTTGCTCAGAGAAGAATTAACCTCTCCACCAACCCTTATATCAAAATTCCTCCTTTCCTCAGTCCTCTTTGTCGGAATATTAGAGCTCCAAATCGAGTCGTTGACTGACAGATTAGCCAGATTCGAAGTCTGAACTCGAAGCTGATCACTGAATTGAAAAAAAGATTGCTGATTATTCTCCATCCCCACCTCAAATTACTTCAAAACTCGATCTGGGTATATCAAAGATCTCAACTTTATATAACTATAGAAAAGAAAAAACAGAGAGAGAGAAGAGAAAACAGAGGAGGAAGTGAAAAAGTTTGAAACTTGTTTTGTGAGTATGAGAGTGGGTGAGATAGGCAGCTAAATATATGGGAGTGAATTAGATTAAGTTAAAATGGAATTGGAAATTACAAGGAAAGAGGCCAAAGTGGGGGATAGCGTGTGGATTTGTCAAAGTTGAAAGTTTTACATAGAAAAAAAAATTAATTGAAAACAAAAAAATTTGACAACAAAAATAAAGGTTTATGATTGATTTATGGTTGAGCGAATAGTAGCGTGATGACGGCAAAACCGCGTATTATAAGTATGGAAATGCCAACGTGGCGGGTTAAGAGGAGGAGAGAGGGATAGAGAGAGTGAGTGTGTGTTTGTGAGTGGGGGAGTTGTATTTGGACTTTGATTTTTGTACATTTCTAGAAGGCGTGGAAGGAGAGTTTTTGTTCACACTAGGGGTAGAGGGGAAGATACCAAGCTTAGCTGCTAAGGTTTGATTTGTAGAAGTTGACATTAGGACGCGTCAAGTTTGGAGAGAGCACACGTGTGTCAACAGTTGTTACATGTGAGAGAGGTGGAGGTGCTTAAAGAGAAAGAGAAATTCTACAACATTTTCACAACAAATTTTAAGTGACAAATTGTTACTTGTTATTATTATTGGAGCAAAAAAGTAATTTTAGTGTTAGGTTCAAATTTGAACCAATAACAACTGACCACTTATGATTTATTATGAAAGAATTGTAAAAATTATATTGTCTCTCAATGAATGGACCCTTTTCTGAGAGGCGGGTTTGGTTGCCCATGTTCAAATGGTTGATAAGAAGTGTTTGGTACATATGTTTAAAAACATGTGTTTTGTTGTTTGAAAACATGTGTGAGTAAAAAAGTTTGGTACATGTGTTTAAAAACATGTGTTTTGTTGTTTGAAAACATGTGTGAGTAAAAAAGTGTATAAAAATACGTGTAGTATTGTTTAAAAACTGAAAATGTGTGTTTGAATAGGTGTACCAAACACCCCCTGAATTTGTGAATTGTGATTAGAAATGTCATAAGCATTACTTTTTATTATTAAATCAAAATACTAATTAATTTTTTGTGTAGGGGAAAATCAAATTATAGATCTTTTCTAAGAGGTGGGTTTGGTGGCCCATGTTCAAATGGTTGAATTTGTGAATTGTGATTAGAAATGTAGTAGGCATTACTTTTTATTATTAAATTAAAACATTAATTAATTTTTTGTGTAGATGAAAATTAAATTATAGATCTTTTACTCGATGATAAAAGATTTTATCAATTGGATTAACCGGAACTTACTTCAATAATATATTTCGTCACAGTTGAATTGAAACTTTTTATTAATTTTTATTTAAATCTATTACTGAATACATGTGGTAGTTATGAAATTTTTTTGTGTTTATAAATTTATTGTTTGTGATTGTGCTTATAATAAAGGAACAGTACGTTCTTTGTGATGCCCTGATTAATTGAAAACTCTATATATAAAAAATTGTATTTTAAAAATATTATCAGAACTTTAGTGAACTATTTGAAATTTTACTAGATCTAATCTAATATTAAATTATAAAAATGTAAACATATATTGAGTTTATTAACATAATAATGGTATGTAATGTGTAAATTTCATTATTATATTAAAATACAAAGTTATTATGATCTCTATAATAATAAAAAAAAAATTCTTGATTTTTATTTTAAAATTCTTTTTTTTTTTTTTTTAACTTAGCTAATAGAGTTTTACCTAAACTTGGACAATGGTTGGAGTGGAATTTTTAATTTATTGAAACTTTGAAAATAGAATTTACCATCACGCTCCTTTGGCGCGATGGTCACTCCACAAGTATAGTGCTTGTAGGGTGTGGGAAGCAAGAGCTGGAGTTCAAGTCTTCAGAAGGGAGTTTCACACACACATATACTTAGATTACGCTAAAATAGAATTCTATCTTGTATAAAAAAAATTAAAATAAAATTTTATCTAAAGTGAATTATCCTATTTAATGAGATTCTTTTTTTGAGAAAATAATTAAGAATAATTTTTTTTTTTTTTAGAATACTGAGCATTTTAGGCCTAGCTTTTATAATATAGTAAATGATGTAGGGTAATAAGTTTAGATACATAACAAATTTCACATTTATTTATTCATTTATGGTTTTATAATGGTTAAGGAGAGAGATTGTGATATAAAAATATATATATAAATGACATCAACAATTGTGTCATTTATTTCCATAAAAAATAAAACAAAAACAATGGTATCATATAAAACTAATGTTGCACTAGTCATCCTAATATTGTGAATTTAAAAAAAAAAAAAAAAAAATTGTTGTATCGTATTATTGAATTTGAAAATTCAAAAAAAATTCATAATTATTAACTTATATTATTTGTCTATATATCTTATTATAATCGGTGTATACTAAAAGTAATATTAATAATAGTCTATATAAAAATGATCTTTATTACTTTTTAAAAAAATTATAAAAATAGTTGTCTCCCTAGCCCCTAGTATAGTAGTATTGTTAATGTGTTTATAGTCAAATTGTAAATCTTCATTATCTATGGCATCTTAGCTTCATCTTATGAATTTAGACGGTTGAATTTTATCATGTTCGGGAAGACAATAAATCTTTTCATTTATTAGCAATATATTAGGAGAATCCTTATTTTCTTATCCACTATCTAGAATGTAACTGATGTTATTTTTTCTTAATGAAGTTTGAACTTTGAAGTCTTCCTAAAAAAAACAATTAAAAAAAAAAAAAAAAACGTAAAAGCTTTGTGTGCGGTGTGCCACTGTAGAAGGAAAATGAAAAAAAAAATGAAAGATATCCGTCAATTATGCCAACCAATAACTGTTCAAAGTCAGACTCAAGAGTGATTGACTGAGTTTTTTTTTTTTTTTTTTTTTTTTTTTTGAGATGAAGTCGGTCAATCAATTGAAATTTCATTAGGAAAAAAAATTAATAATAAATGATTGACCGACTTTAAGCTAACCTCACAATGAAATTAGTTAGAAATTAAGGTCGGATATGGTGGGGGCGTACTTGGGATGGGATCTTGTTTTTAGGCTTTTTAACATGTTCCTAGACCAAGTTCGCGAACCTGAACAAGAACCATTCTTCTTATAATTTGTATCTATATAATAATATTTAAAAGCTGAAAAGTAATATTAATTTATATTTATATAATATTTAAAATTTAAAGTATAACACTTAATGTTGTTGTACTCTTATTAAGCATCCATGTAATTTTTGAGAAGAAAGACCTTGAACTTCATTAAGAAAAATCAGCCATGATTAGCAAAAAGTACAAGAGAAATGTGCAGAGGAATATCCTCCATAGGAATGGCAATGGGTCAGGTTCGGAGCGGGTTTTTCTATATCCGAACCCAACCCGTGGGCCTGCTAGCTTAACCTGAACCTAGCCCATTTAATAACCGGGTTTTTTTTTCATCCCAAACCCGCCCCGTCGGGTCTCCGCGGGCCCCGTCCCCTCATTGCCAGCCCAGGCCAAAATCACAAACACAAATTTCGAATGATGATTTTTTGGCCCAAAATCACAAACACAAACACAAATCCAAATACAATCACAAACATAAACACAGAAATCACAAACTCAAATTTTAGATCTATGATTTTCCCTTTCAAAATCACAAACCAAACACAAATTTCAGATCTATGATTTTCCCTTTCAAAATCACAAACACAAACCCAGAAATCATAAACACAAGCACAAACTCACATGATTGAGATGAACTGAACCCAAAAAAAAAAAAAAAAAAAAAGGAGAACGAGGTGGAGCGAGGCCGCGAGGCCATGGGCGAGGAAGATGAAAGGGGCAGAGGGCTATGCGAGATCTGAGATGGCGAGGACGAAACAGAGTTGAGAGAGTGGAGAGTTATGCCTGTGCATAAAGCAGCGTTCCTTAGGGATTTCATTGCTCGGGTTGAAATAGAATTGGATAAGTTTGAAAGCATTATAAAGGAGATGGAAGAAACGATTCGTTGTTGCTATGCAGAGACTAGTTCGCGCAATATGAGCAGTGATGAGAGGGAGTGAGATTAAGAGCTGAAGAGATGAGAGGGAGAGGCAGCCTCAGTTGAACGAAATGAGGAATTGAAACTTTTAGGGTTTTTTTTTTTTTTTTTTTTTAACTTATATATATAGGGGGTATTTTAGTATTTATAACTTATATATATATATATATATAAACTGGTCGGGTTGGGTCCGAGTTTGGGTCGGATTTTTGCAAAAACTTGGACCCGCTTCGAGTTTTTTTTTTTAATCCATACCCGACCCTAAAATTTATCAAGCGAAGTAAAATCCGACCCATTAGGGTCGGGCTGGGCCGGGTATCCGCAGTTCGGACATAAATTGTCATCTCTAATCCTCCGTCCACACCAAAAAACCTCTAACATGTCTAGCATGTTTAGCTAGATTAATGTCATTTAAAAATTTTTTTTTTTTAAAAAAAATCTTCTTTTCTTTCAATACTAATATATAAATATATAAATATGACTCTCTCAAAAAAAAAATATATATATATATATATATATAAATATGACTTTACACATTCTCTAAGTTAATTGAAACTCACGAATCATAATAATTGCTATTATAATTTTCATTGAAAAACATTAGTCATAATTTTTCTATTTTCTTCTACTTTCAAAAATACTAAATATATTAAAAAAAATTAAAATATTCAATCTATATATCATATCTGTGGGTGCTCGAGGACCGAGAAAGGGATCGTTGAGCTGTTATCATTATTATTAAGGCACCATAAGCCTGACGAGAGAATCCACCCGAGGAGGAGAAGAGACAAAAGACTTTTGAGAGCTCCAGTTGGGAAGGACAGGCTGTGGAGAGAGAATCATGGAGGGTAGGGGAAGTTTTCAGTGAGAAGTAGTTTATTGCCTTTGCTGGCTAGCAACAGCTTTATTAACTGTATTGATGAAAAAGTAACCTGAACAATAGAGATCACAGCTAAGCAACTTCTTCTACTACCTTTATTAGAAGTTTAAAGGAACAAGTGTCATGATGAGAATTTGGGTAGGTGGAGATAAGGGGCCAAGATATGAAGTACTGAGAAGTATATAAGGAAAAGGAAATTTTAGAAGAAGGGAATCTGGAAAAAAAAAAAAAAAAAAGAATAGAATCTAGAACAAGAACATAGAGAGAAAAGTGTGAACAGTGTTTTCTTCTGGGTAAGATTTGCCTCCTCGAGCAAGCTTGTAATAAGCCTGTTACATGCATTAATCCATGATCTTTATTGTTTCTTCCCGGTCTTTGTCCTCAAGCTAAGCCCACCCTTTTTGTTTGATCTACTCTCTTACAAATATATTAATTTGGGCCTAGTTGAGCTGCACAAACCTCACTAGTCTAAGTGGGTTTGGGCTGTTTGATATCTAAATCTTTACAATATAATATCATCTATATATATATATATATATATATATATATATAACTGAAACTTCTGAAACTCTTACAATTTTCCACATCAGCACAATATTTAAATAAAATTATCATTTTATTTAAATAAAATCTCTGTCTCTCTAACAAGTCCAACTTAAATTCAAACTCATCAATATCATTTTTTTAAAACAAAATTATTTTTATTTAATCCAAACTTAACAAGGAGTAAAACTCTATCTCTCTAACAAGTCCAACTTTAACTTTAACTCTAACTCAAACTTAAACATTAATAATTTATCTCCAAATTTGCGAGGTTAATCATTAATACTACAAAAGTAAAGCAAGCTCTAATATATATATTTTTTAAATCTGAGTAGAGGTTGTGTTAGGCCTTTTTATGTGCTGGGCTGGGCTACTCTTGCCGTACTGCGGCCCAATGATTCTGGGGTAGAAGAGTCGGGACTGACTTAATTGAAACTCACCTAAGCCAGCTTGTACACAAGTTAGAACCCCTGGTAGGACTCTTGATGGAGTCATGGGTCCATGGTAGGAAATACTGTCACAAAAAGCATTATAGTAAGAGAAACATAATATGGCAGGATAACTAAAATGTTTTAACTAAAGTACTTGCTACTGACAAAGATGATGCTTAAACAATTTCACAAAAGAAAAATACGATAATGAAAGTATGGCAAGAGTAAATTAATAACAAGAAAAATGCGTTAGTCCTTGAACAATTATAACAGAAGAAGGAAGAGAATTAGTCTGCTAAGCTTGGCTCCTTGGCAGATTCAAGTTCAAGAAGGGAACCAATCTCCAATGTGGGCAACCTCACAGGGGAATCCTGTTACAGAAATTGCTCACTTTGGAGAACAGGCCTAGATAGCTTAACCTCAGATTCTTAACTTGTTAAAGAATGGGCTATTGAGAGGGAGAGAAATGGGTAGCCTACTGGTGCATGCTCTTTCACTCCTATCATTCTTATTTCTTTACTCACTCTTAATTATTTAGTTTTCTTTATTTGTCTTCTTTGTTTTCTTTGTTTCCTCTACTTCTCTGTTTTCAGCATTTTCTCCTATCCTTTCTTGTTGTTTCTTACTATGCGCAGCTAAGGCCTTTTAATACTGCCTGCCATGATAAGATTTACCATTTTTACTCATCAACTATTTTTGGCCTATTATGGGTGTCCTTCCCAAACTACCCACTGGTCTACTGGCTGCCCAACCATCACCACTACCTTGTGTTGGCCACGTCGCACTTCATTCCTAGATAAAAGTTGTTTTGTTTTGTTTTCTTGCTTCTCTCGACATTCTCATCCAAATAAGGCTGGGTTTCTCTCTTACTAACTCCTATAGCATACATTTAGTGATTCTAGCTCATACTTGCCTCTTTTGGATGGTATGTCATCCCAGCAGGATATTCCCCTAAAAGCGCTTGAGCGAGAACCCCAAAATAGGCTCTCCCCTCTTCCTCCTACCAGACCACACCCTCTCTTACCTCTAACCTATGGCCCACCTCCCCTGTATTGGCTAGGTACAAGTAAATGGTTCCTAAGCCTTGTGTGTGCTCCATTCTCCATATGAGTCCATTGCATTTCTGGCGTTCATGCATTTGCCGTTGCCTATAGGTTTATTTGGTCCTGCTACATGTTCTGCTGCTTGTTTGACTTTTTGTGGTGTGGATGAGTCAATGGCTTCTTCATCAAATTGTAATACAAATTGAAGTCATACTAGAGCAAATCATGCATTGGTGTAGTCTCTTAAATTTTTTATAAAATTATTTTAGTCTACCTCACAAATAGGTACCTTTGAAGCTCTCACAAAATATAAGTATATAGCAAAAACATATATTACAAATTAACAGTTATATGTAATAAAAAAGGGAAAAATATAGCATTCACACACTAACTTCAAAATAAAATAAAATAAATATAAAAACATGATTATTTGATAAAATACAAATTGTACATAGAAGTAATTAAAACAATGGAAATCTTGAGATGAAACAATTAAACCAAACATAAAACCAAATTTGAGATAACCAAGAAAGTCAAATATGCAATCACATTCCAATTTCAAATTCTTTCTAGAAACATGTTACCAATAAATATGCAAGAAACAATACAAAATAAAGGAAAGAATGGTAAATACCTAACTGCCCTCGTCTTGAAGTTGTTTTACCAAATAACCCAAAATAACAAAATGTCAAATCCCTACCTACAAAACGGTAAGAATCCAATTTTCAACCAACATTCAAGAAACATTAATAGAAGAGAAATAGTGTAGTGCAGAAAGTTTGAAACAGTGCAATGTAGTGCAGATTTTAATGAGACAGTGCAATGTAGATTTTTGTGAAACAATGCAGTGTAGATTTTGGTTGTAAAAAAAGTGCATATTTTAGATGTAAAATGCAAATTTTATGCTGATTCAATTTAAACTCACTAAAAATCGAGAATTCAGTTTTAATTTCCCTATAATTTTTACAAAACCATCTCAAGTAAAGTAGTTCCAACAATTTTCCTCACTTTCTCATGAATTGAGTTGCTAAGATAAGATGATATTAGACATCCAATTAAATGAGCAAAAACCCAAAAATCAGTGTCATTGTCAACATGAATTAGTAACAATTAAAAAACTTGCCAAAAATTAAGATTATCTAAATAGGTAACCTATTCATGTAAATCATGCTCTTAATTGCATACGGTCTCCCAATCAATTTAAACACTCTTATACTTCTACAATCTCCAAAAACTTGGGTCACATGGCCTACAAAAAATATACCCCATCTAATTTTCTCACCCCTAATATCTTATTCTTTATTAAAGAGAAGTGTTTTAGTAAGAGGTAATTACCATAAAGCAGTCAAACTAAAAAGAATTTGCAACCTCAGTCCATGCTTAAAAATTCAAACTAAAAGAAAGCTAAGAAATCCAAACTATTCTAAGTCTGAACTTAAATAATCAAAACATAAACCATGAAGCTGTATTTTTCTGTATAAAAAAAAAAAAAAAAAAAACAAAACAAAACAAAAACAAAAACAAAAACATTCATAGCTTTTTACTTGAGTGTAATGAACCTCAAATGAAATAAATTGAGATCCTCCATTTATAAGTTGCTTTTTGAGCTACTGTGTACTACATTAAATGGACCAAGATCCTCCATTTGCAAAACTGATATAACTGATTTAGTGATATATGCCAAAAGCGTTTCTGATCATGTTCACTTACTTTTCTAACCAATGAATATTCATGATTGGGAGAAACCCAACATCAGAATTAGTACAATGAAATTATAATCAACATTAACATTCAAATTCTCTCATGTTCCTCCAATCAAACAATAAAAAATAGAATATTGGTTTAAAACAGTAACCATATATTTGCTGTGTGTTTAGAAGAGAGCATACCCAAACACCCTTCAAGGACCCTATCTTGTTTCTTGAAATAATCAGCTACCCAGTTTCCTTTTCCTACAATTAAATGCATAAGATGAATGAATGCATCAAAATTCATCAAATTTTGATGTTTTACTTTCCAAAAGAGCTTACCATCAACCATGTCAAAGAATAAGAAATTGTTCAATGATATTAAAACTCCAAGCTTAACATCAAATTTTGTTTTAATATGTCTTTAATACCAACTTTCATGACTCTTTTACAATTTTTTTTGGATTGTGTGTTTCCACAGCATACTAATGCAATTATTAATTACTTAAAATAATTAATAAAAGTTTGGCTTATACGTCGTGGTTGTGCCAAGTGACTTTATCATATTGCAAAATTTTTTTTTAATTTTTAGATTTAAAAAAAAAAAAAAAAAAAAAGGTCTAATGCATCTTAAATTGCAACAACGTATATTACACTAAAAAAAATAAAGATCTAATGCATCTTGAATTACAGCAACATAGACATAGTGTTAAAAAAAAAAAAAAAAAAAAAGTCTACTGCATTATTTTTGCAAGGTAGTGTATTATAAAAATGTATTAAAAAAAAAAAAAAAAAAAAAGCTGTTACCACTTATTAAACAAATTGCAGTAAATTAAATAAATAGAAATAAAGTAAATTTTTAGACAAAAACAACCACTTATTTGTTTTTATCAGCATTTTTTATTGGATGTATTTGATTCTTACATAAACTCAATTTTATCTCCCACATTGTTCAGCCTTTTTTTTTTTTTTTTTTTTTTTTTTTTTTTCGAGTTTATGAATAATCAATAATTTTTTACTCTCCTTTCCGTCTCCAAGTTTATCAATGTTAGTGTATAGATTAGCATATATTAGCCCATTGGGCTTAGCCCAGTATATTACTTGTACAGCACTTATATTACTTGTACTGCACACATACCTACCCTATATAAGGGCTCTCTTTTGTACATTGTTGTTACACACAATATTATATTGACTATTCAGTCATTCTCTCTCTCTTTATATTGTTAACATGGTATCAGAGCCTTTCCTTTGATTTTTTGGTTCCTGTGGACATCTCCGGCGTTCTTCCGCTGCCCTCGCCTTCATCCGGTAGTCACTGTCAGAAGCGAGTCACCGCCATCGCGCCCACAACCCTAGAACACTCGGATTTCGTCAATTTGTTGATCAAACCGCCAAAGTAAAGGCATACATTGACAGATCTGACAGTCCCGAGCAAAACCCAACAAAAATCTGCCAGAAATAGCCTTCCACGTGCCCCCACGCGCCGCCAGAAGTTTCTGCCTCACGAACACGAGCCGCCACACGCTGTCACGCGCCGCCACGCGCCGTCTCTTCCTTCCACGCGCCTCACGCGCCCTGCTCCGTTTCACGGACTGCCACGTCAGCCCTAGGGTGACGTCACTCAGCCATGTCATCATCCCACGTCAGCATCTCGCGTCAGCATCCACGTCAGCGTCAGCCATTGACCGTTGACCGTTGACTTTGACCAAGGTCAAAATTTTTCAACAGGACCTGTCTTGCTCAGTTTTTCACGTAGATTCCGATTTTGGGCTCCGTTTCTACATTTGAGGTCTCTAAATCTCATTTTTTGGTCATTTTCTTCATTATGGCTCAACAAAATGAACGCGACATCATACGTCCTATCACCATTATGTTGGATGGTCCTACTAGCTACATACATGGTCTCAGAATATGACTGTTTTTCTCAAGGGTCGTAAACTGTGGAGATATGTGACTGGTTCAATTCCTAAGCCAGTACCAAACCCTAAGTCCAAAGTCATAGTTGCTGAAGAGTCTTCCACGACTACTGTTACAACAGATGATTATGAAGATCGCCTAGAGGAATGGGAGAGTATTCAGAGTAAGATCTTGTCTTGGTTTATTAATACCTCTATTCCCTCCATTCATAATCTTCTTCCTCGTCTTGAGACTGCTGAGGCTGCTTGGAAGTTTTTGGTCAATCGCTATAATTATACTAATGATTCAAGTTTAGAGTTCCACATTGAATCAAAACTTTATCAAATGCGACAAGAGACAGGTCAGTCCATTTCTGATTTTTATTCTCAGACTTCTACTATGTGGGAACAACTCTCTGCTGCAGATCCTCCACTAGTGTGTTCTAAGGACATTAAGCTCTTTGCTAAATATCGGGATCGCCGTAAATTTATGCACTTCATGATGGGTTTGCGTGAGGATTTTGAGCCTACTAGGGCTTCTCTGCTTAGCCGGTTTCCTACTCCTTCTCTTGATGCTGCAGTGAAGGAGCTCATCTCTGAAGAAAACCATCGGCCTGCTTATCACATGTCATCATCTGATCATGTATTGGCTACACCATCTCCACAGCCTCCCATTGCTGCATTCACTGCTCCTCCACGAATAAACTCTCGGCGTTCCACCTCTCAGTCTTCCAAAGGTATTCGCTGCGAGTTTTGCCGTGCTAAAGGCCATGACATCTTAGTTTGTCGCAAACTGCAGAAATTTATGCAAGAGCAGAATAAAGCTTCTCTTCCTCGGGCAGCTGCTGTATGTCCTTCCGATCCATCGGTTCCTACAGGTCCATCTTTGGCTTCCTCACTTACTACGGCTGATATTGAGGCAGTTGTTCAACAGGTTTTATCCCGCACTTCCACTACCCTTTCTGTCACCTCAGGTAAACAACCTTGGTTTTTTGATACTGCATGTTGTAACCATATGACTCTTAATGAATCCCAATTTTCTAATAAGACACCTTTAGAACATCCAGTCACCATTTACACTGCTGATGGAACTCCTATGCCTGTTAGTCATAAAGGAACAATCTCTTCTCCTTATTTATCCCTTAGTGACACTTTTCATATTCCAAAGTTATCCCTCAATTTGCTTTCTGTTGGTCAACTTTGTGAATTAGGCGTTGATCTTCTATTTACTAATCATGGTGTGGATGTGCAGGATCCCCGGACAGGTCAAGTGCTTGGGACAGGCCGTAAGGTTGGTCGCATGTTTGAGGTTCATGACTTGAAGATTCCTTCACAAGTTGTTTCTGCAGCTACTACCTCTACCACCTCCTCACCCGATTTATGGCATGCTCGTCTTGGTCATCCATCCTTATCTCGTCTTCAGTTGTTTGCTTCTCATGGTCATTTAGGTTCAATTCAGTTTCAAAAATTTGATTGTACTTCCTGTCATTTTGGCAAACAAACAAAATTACCCTTTAATAATAGTGACTCATTTTCTTCTGCACCTTTTGATCTTATACATTCTGATATTTGGGGTCCTGCACCTGTTCCTACTGAGGGGGGATCTAGATATTTTGTCATATTTGTGGATGATTTTTCTCGTTATACTTGGATTTATCTGCTTCACCATAGGTCTGAACTTGTGTCTATTTACCAAACATTTCATAAAATGATTGAAACACAGTTCAATCGCACCGTCAAAGTTTTTCGATCAAATAATGCTCAAGAATATAATGATAAATCTTTCCTATCCTTTTTAGACAATCATGGTACACTTACTCAACGGTCTTGTCCTTATACCTCTCAACAAAATGGTCGTGCAGAACGAAAACATCGTCACATTCTTGATGTTGTCCGCACCATTCTCATTTCTGCCTCTCTTCCTGAGCGCTTCTGGGGTGAGGCTGCACCCACTGCTGCATACACCATTAATCCTATCCCTTCACCAACTACACACAATAAATCACCATTTGAGCTTCTCTATGGTCAAACCCCCGACTACTCTTCTCTTCGGGTTTTTGGTTGTGCTTGCTTTGTCTCTCTTCCTCCTCATGAACGAACAAAGCTCCAACCTCGTGCTCGTCTCTGTTGTTTCCTTGGTTATGGTGTATCTCAAAAGGGGTTTCGCTGCTATGATCCCATTTCTCACCGTCTTCGTGTCTCCCGTCATGTTGAGTTTTGGGAACATCGTTCTTTCACGAGTCTTCAACAGTTTTCTACATCCTCTTCCTCTGAGTCTCCCATTTTTACTAATCTTTTTCTCCCTCTCTATCCTGAACTTGTGGAGGATTCTTCAACATCAGCTGCCTCTCCAGATGACTCATCTCCGGTTCTGTCCCCGGCATATGACCCGCCTGTCTTGGATCCTGTGGCACCACCCTCTCCTGAGTCTCCTGATGGTCCTGAACTTCGTCGTTCCACTCGGGTAAGTATTCCTCCCCCTTATCTCTCTGATTATCACTGCTCTTTTGCCCTTGCCACCCTCTATGAACCTCATACCTATCGTGAGACCCATACTAACCCTCTTTGGCAGCAAGCTATGAATGATGAACTAGATGCCCTTCATAAAAATCACACTTGGGATATGGTTGATTTACCTCCTGGTTAGTCTGTAGTAGGTTGTAGGTGGGTTTACAAGATCAAGACCAAGGCTGATGGATCTGTTGAACGATACAAGGCTCGCCTAGTTGCCAAAGGCTTTACGCAAGAGTATGACATTGATTATGAGGAAACATTTGCTCCTGTTGCTCGCCTTACATCTGTCAGATGTCTCATTGCTGTGGCTGCTGTTCGCCGTTGGCCTTTTTATCAAATGGATGTGAAGAATGCTTTCCTCAATGGAGACCTTCAAGAAAAAATGTACATGCAACCACCCCTTGGCTATCCACACTCAGGCAGTCAAGTTTGTCGCCTTCGCCGTGCTCTTTATGGCCTCAAGCAGGCTCCTCGAGCTTGGTTTGAAAAGTTCAGCTCAGTTGTTGCTCAGCATGGTTTCACTTCGAGTCCTCATGACACTGCTATCTTCGTCCGAAGATCCTCTGCTGGTATCACTCTTATTCTTCTCTATGTTGATGATATGATTATTACTGGAGATGATTCTGCAGGTATCTGCTCTCTTCAGCACTTCCTTAGTCAGCATTTTGAGATGAAAGATTTGGGCACTCTTAGCTATTTTCTTGGGCTTGAGGTTACCTCATCCTCTGATGGATACTATCTTTCTCAAGCTAAATATGCTTCTGATCTCCTCTCCAAAGCAGGTATCACTGACAACAAGATTGTTTCCACTCCTTTGGAATACAATGCAAAGCTCACACCCTTGGATGGTGAACCTATTTCTGATGCTACTCGCTATCGTCAGTTGGTTGGTAGTCTGATCTATCTCACTGTTACTCGTCCAGATATTTCACATGCAGTGGGTATGGTTAGTAAATTCATGGATGCCCTTCGTTTTGTTCACTATGCTGCTGTTCTTTGGATTCTCCGATATGTCAAGGGTACACTTTATCATGGTCTTCACTACTCCTCTCGGTCTTCTCTTGAGCTTCATGCTTATTCAGATGCGGACTGGGCAGGTGATCCGACTGATCGATGCTCTATCACAGGTTTCTGTTTCCTGTTGGGTACTTCTCTTGTCTCATGGCGTAGCAAAAAGCAGGATGTTGTTTCCCGTTCCAGTACTGAGGCTGAGTATCGTGCCCTTGCCGACACCACCTGCGAGCTTGTCTGGCTTCGCTGGCTCTTGGCTGACATGGATGCTCCACAGCCCACTGCTACTCCTCTTTATTGTGACAATCGTAGTGCTATCTACATTGCTCATAATGATGTCTTCCACGAACGCACCAAGCACATTGAGATCGACTGCCACATCACTCGCCAGCATCTCAAGAAAGGCAATCTCAAGTTGTTCTCCATCTTATCTGCTGACCAGCCTGCTGATATCCAAGGTTTTGAAACCCGGACCGTTTATTGAACCGTAAAAGGGAGAGGTTCAAGGTTTTTGAGGTCCAACCGAGGTCGAACCGGGGTTGAACCGTGATGACGTCATAATTAATTTAATAATTATTTTTTATATATAAAAATATTAAATTAATAAAAAAATTATTAAATTAACTAAAAAAATCCAATTAAATATAAATATCTATATTTCAAATATATATTTTCATATCATAACTTTTACAAGACAAATAAAAAATATCAAATCCTAAACAAATTTAAATAATATCTATTTATTTATTTATATATTGATTAGTTAAATTTGTAATAATAATAATAATAATAATTAATTAATTATTATTATATAAGAATTAGAAAGACACTCAAATAAAGTAAAATAAATTATTTAATAATTTTAAATTGAAATTAATTGTTTAATAAGTATTATATTATTAACTGTAAATATTAATTAAAATTAAAACAATAATAGTACCATAACATTTTATACAAATTTTGTCACAATTTGCTACGCAATAAGACGTAAGTGGTAGAGATATAAACTCATAATTTCTTTTTCATCACTCACACTTTGCCATGTGTCAAATTATAGAAAAAAATTTTGTAAAATATTATGATAGTACATTGCTCTCAAAGAAATGATATATCTACAATATTTTCGCAATATTTTTACAACAAATTTTAAATGGTGAGTTATTATTAATGTTATTATTTGGGCAAAAAAATAATCTTAATATTAAGTTCAAATTTGAATCAATAATAATTAACTACTTATAATTTGTTGTCAAATTATTGTAAACCTAGCAACTTTTTTGCTCTCAAAAATACTTAAAATATTTAATCCACCTACCGGCTATCAAAATGCAGGTTACATCACGTTGGGTAGCTAAAAAAAATATCTAAATCTAATGGCTGAAAATTGTTTGCTTTTATTATAAAATTTAAACCTTTCATCATTCCCAAGTTAGCCACACGTGAGGGACAGAGACTTAGGAATTCAAAAGGAGTAACAAAAGTCTAAAGAAAGAAAGAGAAACACATTCCACAGAGCTCCATCAACGGAAAAAAGAAAGAGAAGAAGAAAAAAAAAGAAGAAAGAAGGAGAAGAAGCAGCAGCAGAAGACGAAGATACATGTTACTGTAATTTGTGTTTTTGTTTTTTTGATCTGATGTAGTTTGTGTTTACTATTTATTTGCTGAGCAAGTGTGTGAGTTTGTTTTTTTTTTTTTTTGAGGAACTTGTCTTCTTCTTCTTCTTTTTCTCTGGTTCTTTTTTTTTTTTTCTTACAAATCCCTTTGTTCAAGATCTAAAATTATCTGATCTCCTTCCGATTTTTGTTCTTCTTCGTGTTGTTTCATTTATTCTAGATCTGATCATTACTTTAGACCGGTGTATTGACCAAAATTCGCCGAAAAAACTGAAACAAAAAGAAACCGTCCGAACCTTAAAAACCGGCCACGGTTCTCAGAACCGTACGGTCCGACCACGGTTCGCACGGGTTCTTGCTTTTTTCACATTAAGCGGTTCTTGAAGTTAAAAAAACCGGAAATCTAAGAGGTTCGCGGTTTTCCCGGTCGGACCGTACGGTCCGGTCCGGGTTTCAAAACCATGCTGATATCTTCACCAAGTCTCACCCGCCTGGTCGTCTTCGAGATCTTATATCCAAACTCCAGTTGGCTTCTTCCTTGCCACCTTGAGTTTGAGGGGGGATGTTAGTGTATAGATTAGCATATATTAGCCCATTGGGCTTAGCTCAGTATATTACTTGTACAGCACTTATATTACTTGTACTGCACACATACCTAGCCTATATAAGGGCTCTCTTTTGTACATTGTTTTTACACACAATATTATACTGACTATTCAGTCATTCTCTCTCTCTTTATATTGTTAACAATCAACAACTTTAGATTAGATCATAAAGAATTATTTGATGGAGGCTTATCAATTTGAAATGCAAAAATCATATTTATCTCCAAGAACAATTCAATGGAGGCTAATCAATCTGAAATGTTAAAATCATAAATATCTGCAAATATATCTAGAACTCTACTATTGCTAGAATTATTCTGAAACTAGAAAACCAAGTTATCTATTTCTATATAGAAAATGAACGGAGGCTTTTGAACTACAAGTAGAAATCTATTTCGCCTAAGAGCAATGAGCACATTGCTTTTTCAAGCAGTCAAACCAACAAATCAATGGACACTTGATACAGAACATCTTTCATGGCTTGCCATGGTTTCAATCTTAGAAAACAATCAGGTGGCACATGAACTTGCTTAGTTTCAGTTATCTATTATGCGTATTTTGTTGCAGTTTTTCATAGCCTTTTCTACTCTACCTAATCTTTTGATGCTTGAGCATATATTGTTGAGTTTTTTTTTTTTTTTTTCCTTGGTCACTTCTTTTTATACTCTATATGGATCCCATGCAAGCATGCATGAAATTAAAGTTTAATTTTGTGGTTAGAAGCTTTATATTAATTTTCTTTATGCGGTGCTCATGACAGGAAAAAATGAAATTTAATTCCAGCCATTAAATCAGTTCAAAAACTTTACCCTAATGCTTTGACAATGTTTTAGATAGACATAAATTTTAATTGTTATTATCAATTTTTTTATATATGCACTGCAAGGTCCTCAAAAACATATCACAAATGGGGCACATCAATGAAGATGCAAAGATGGTTGTAACAAGTTTTTCAGCCCACATTCTTGGACAGTATTCACAACACTTGGATTGTTTTAGAGCTTAATTAAAAGATATAGTAGATTGTATTGCCCATATTGTTAACTGGGAAGCTACTGCATTTGTTTTAACGGTCTACTATTCTCTTTGTAGTTTAAGTTTTACTCTCTATTGCTTGGCATATTGTATCTCTTCGTAGCTAAAGCTTTATCCTCGCTTTAAAAAAACTTATTTAGGTGAACTAGATAGCAAATATCATACTAAGCAGTTTTTTTCTTTTTTTTTTTGCTAATTATTTTGTTTTGTTAATAATTATAAAGAGAAGTTGAGATCAAATAATAGAGATTATTGTTCACAAGTTCTCAATTCTCATCACTTCTCAATGCCATTTTTTCAATTATGGATGAAAACTTATTGCCAATGTCTTAACTCTTAGTTTTTCTCAACCAAAAAAAAAAGCTTGAAGTTTATATATATATATATATATCCTCTTTGTTAATTATATTTTTTTGGTAGGGTGAAAATCACTCAAGTTTTGGTGTCTTCTCCCATACTTTCAAGGATAAAAATTAAATTTTCATGTGAGTCTCTCTACTTCAAATTCTTAAATGTTTATTAATTTAGATTGTTCTTAATTATTGAATTAATGTTTCCACTTAAATATGCTTTCAATCTTTTTTTTTTTTTTTTTGGATAGTTTTTAATTATTAAATTCAAGATTTTTCCATTTAAATATTACTTTAGCCTTAAATCTCAATATATTATGTAAAATCATTTTATATTTTTTTTAGGTATCTCTTTTTATATTAGTTACATAGTTATCTACCATCTTCCATTTAATTATTATTATTATATACATATATATATATATATACACGAAAAATTACTGAATACTCCGGGAGTACTATAAAATTATAAATGCGTACTCCCTCTTACATGAATTGTGGGTCCTACCATAAATTTAATTAATAGAACTCACAGTTATGTGAGAAGAGGGAATACGCATTTATGATACTCTGGAAGTACCCACGATAATTACCCTATATATACACACACATACACATATATATGCCTTTTTATAATACATTAGTCTCACACAATTTGCATTCATTATATAATGTAAAAGTAAAATATTCATTTATTTTTATTACCTATTTTATTATTTAATTTTAACTAAATTAACATAAAAAAGAGTTCACATATGAATTTTGATTAAACCGTGCATCGCACAGGTATGATATTATATAATAAAAGTTTTGCTTAGAACCCATGGTTGCGCCAAATGACTTCACCAAATCTTAATTTGATTACAATCTAAATTTTTCATCTAATCCATCTAATCTTTATTTATTATTATTAAAAAAAAAGTAGCAACTTTCTTATTTTCTAATTACTACACTACACGTAAAAAGAAAATATATATATATATATATATATATATATATATATTGTGGGGACAATTTTACCAAACTAGTAGTACTTTTCATCCACTTACTCATCTCTTATAAGGTGTGAAGAAGAAGCATTTCTTTCCCACGTGGGACAACAAAATTGCCTAGGTTACAACATGGTCTAGCCTTTGGCCTTGAAGCAAAAATTGTCCTCACATGGGAAAGAAATGCTTCCTCTTCACACCTTATAAAGGATGAGCAAGTGGATGAAGCGTACTCTTCATCCACTTGCTCATCCCTTATAAGGTGTGTACTCTTCATCCACTTGCTCATCCCTTATAAGGTGTGAAGAGGAAGTATTTCTAACCAAGCTAGTGGTACTCTTCATCCACTTGCTTATCCCTTATAAGGTGTGAAGAGAAAATATTTCTTTTCCATGTGGGACAACAAAATTGCCTAGGTTACAACATGGTCTAGCCCTTGGCCTTGAAGCAAAAATTGTCCCCACATTAAAAGGATCCTTTTAATGTGGGGACACTTTCATTGGGAGGATATACACATGGGGAGGAATTAATAATAAATTTTTTTACCTACTTTTTTTTTTCAAATATATTTTGTTTTGTATTTTTTTTTTTTTTGGGATAAATATCAAATTTTTGGATAACCAAAAAAAAAAAAAAAAACTAATAACTTTAACAAATTTATTTTTATACTGTAACAGAAAAAAAAAATTGTAATTAATGCTAACAACTTGATTTTTATGGCATTTGATTTTAAATAATTTCCCTTTTTTTTTTCTTATATCAAATTCTTCGTAACTTAAAATTATTGTTTTAAATAGAAACAACTTCTTATCAACTTTTATTTTTCGGTTAAAGTTTACCGTGGTTAAAATTTTGTTTGTTGGATAAATATAGGAATGATTATGGATAATAGTTTTATTATACCATGACCCTCATCTTTAGATTTTCAGGTCACTATAAATAATAAGGTTAGATTCATGAATTTTTTTTTATTAATATTTTGAACGTCCAAGTATCTACCATTTTTTAGGTTTTTTGTTTTTTGTTTTTCACTCAAATTTAGTCTCTCTTCACTTCAAAAAATAAATTCCCAATTTTTTTTAATTATTCTTTTTTTTTTTTTTTTTTGATGGGGTGAAATTTGGTGCCTCCTATCTCACTTTCGAAGACAAAAACTCAATTCTTAGGTAAGTTTATCTACTTTTATTTTTTAATATTTAGTAATTTGGGTTATTCATAATTCTTAACTATTACATTGATCTTACCACTTAAATATGCTTTCAATTATTATTTTTTAATTATTGAATTCAAGGTTTTTCATTTAATTATGCACTTGAGCTTTAATTATGCAAACTCCCTTTATATATTATTATGCATCTTCTTTTATATTAGTTGCATAGTTATCTACCTTATTCCATTCAATTAATTTTGAACTTATATATGATTTTTTTTTATTTTTTATAAAAACTTAATTTTACACAATATGCATTCATTATATAACTTAAAGTAAGAGATTACTTTTTAAAAAATAGAGTAAAAGATTACTTTTTTTATTATCGATTTAATTTGAATTAATTTTTTTTCTTTTCATTAATTTACACATGATTCTTGATTAAGCTGTGCATCACACGGGCATATATATATATATATATATATATTAATAGACAAAGGTTAATTAGAATATAATTTTGTGTCATGAGTCTAAATTTATGCGGAGACCACGCCATAATTATCCACTTAAGTTTATGCCATGTGTCTACTTAAGTTTTTAAATATTTGTGCCAAGTGAGTTAATGAGTGCAAAATATTAAGAATTTAATATTAATAAACTATAAAATTGAATAAATAAATAAAACTAATTTCATATACTCAATAAAAATCATCACACAACAAAAATCACCACACATTCTATCTTATTAAAAATTAGAAAAAAATATATAAACATGCAATTCTTTTAATAATTTGACTAATTATTTATATTTTCATAATAAAAATTGTGTTTAATTTTAAATGCATTCATGCATTTGCATCGTTTACACGCTAGTAATACTAGTGTATATATATATATATATATATATATAAATTGGATGCTACTTTATCATTGTGCTACATCATCTACTTATTTTCAACATCTTCTTTTTCTTTTTAAACTTTTCTACTCTTCATTCTCAAAAAAGAAAAAACTCTTCTCCCTAATAGTCACACTATTACACTTCCTCAAGCCTTTCTTCTCCCACTTTGCTTCTTTATCTTCCCACTATTTTCTACTTTGATATTAAACTTCTTTCATTATGTTATCTTTCTTATATTTTTTACTCTTCTTTTCCCTATATTATTTTGTATAAATTTGGTATCATTTATCCCATTCAATCCATTCTTCTCATACAAAAAATATAATTGCTCTCTCTCTCTCTCTCTCTCTCTCTCTCTCTCTCTCTCCCTCTCATTTAGGCTAATGATTTTTTATTTTTGATTTAAAAAAAAAAAAATATATATATATATATATATATATGTTTAGGTGTTGTGCTTTTTTAATTCCTCATCACAAAGTATTCTCTCTCCCTCTTATAGCTTTAGTTAGATTTTGGTTTAGGTTAATCTTTAGTTTATTTGGAAATAGGAATCTAATTTTGTATCAAACACAATTTACAAGGCTATGAATTTAATTGTGCTTACCAATTTTTTGAGGATTAAATTATTATAAAGTCTATATTTTATTACTTTGGTTTCATTTTAATTTTGATCAAGGTAATATTGTAATTATGTGAAGAGTTTTAATTATCATGATAATCTCTTTATTCCTTAAGAGATGAGAAGTTTGAATAATAAATTTGAAATTTATAAAATTTAGTTTTATATTAGACAAATATATCACACTATAATAGAAATTAGAAAAAATATGAATCACCTCAAAAAAAATTTAATCAAACATACCAAAATCAATAGAATGATATATTTGTAGAGATAAAAAGATAAAAATTAGTTGTATAAGTCTTAAAAAAAAAAAAAAAAAAAAAAAAAAATAGCACACCTCTATCTCCTGCTCTCCAACAATTATGTCATCTTTATCGGTGGTTTGGAATTGATTTAGCTAGAGTTTAGGATTTGGGTTAGAGTTCGAGAATAAATGGAGAGAGAGTTGAGAGAGAAAAATTAGACTTTCCACCAGTGACTAATTAATAGTCCAATTGTAAATGACTACAAAGTGATTGTTGAAGAATCTTTCCCGATTTCTAGACTTCTAGTTTAGGCATTTCTTTTGTGAGGCTAATCAATGTGCTAATAGCATGGTAGAGAGAGGTGTACATGGACTAAGGATTTCATCATTCATGAGAATCTCCAAATGAAATAGTACTAGTTTTACATTTTGAAGTTTTTAGTTTGTACTATGTATTACAAAGATGAGGTGTAAAACTTATATTTTACACCATCAATAAGAGATTGTCATATCAGCTTTTTACTTAAAACTTAATATATCCTACCACACATAATAACATCTCAATATACTCACAATTAAGTTTGATTTTGAAATGGTTATTAGAATTGATTAAGTGTGATTGTGTCCATTCTTTAATATGTAATATGATGATGTGACATGTTGAGATTGGAGGGATAAAACTTGGGTTTTACAGCACATCTTTGTTGAATTTAATCCCTTTATGCTCTCTCCAAGTACAAGGTAGATTAATCTGGGTAGCTCCTCACTCCTCAGGTATGTTCAGAGGCAAAAGTGTCTATTTCCTTGCCTCAAAGTTGAAACAAGAAGATAAGAGTAGGGGAATACTCCTATGGGAGAGGACATGTGTCAAAAAAACCACAAGCTATTCATGAGGAGAGCAAATGTGACATGTGCAAAACAATAGGATAAATCAATGATACATGCTATGTGGAATTGTACATCTACAAGTGGAGTTTATGCTGCCAGCATTCCCAAAGTCCAGAAGTGTGTGCAAAGGAACCAGATATAATGGAGTTGTTTTTCAGTATAGTCTGGCACATTTGGAATCAAAGGAATCATTTCGTGCATGGCAGACACCTAGCAGATTGCAATGCCATACCAAAATAGGCTAAGAAGTACCTACAGGAATATCAACAACTTCATAAGAATCCACAACAGAAGCAGTATAAGGTATAAGGAATAGAAAGCACAAGCTGGAATTTCTCTCCCAAGTGGCTACTATAAAATCAATTGGGATGCAATCTTAATGAGGACAGTAACTGCATATGCATTTGGATAATAAATTGAAATGAAATAGGGAGGGTTACTGCAGCAATGTGTCAAAGAAGGAAATTGGTCTTTGATGTTAGGACCAAATGCCAAGCTTCTGTGCAGGCTATATCTGGTTTGTGAGAGACATTGGCTTACAACATGTCATCATTGAGGCATTCCAACAATAGAAACTTAATTACAATTACTTCAATGTTGTACGATTTCCATAATTAAACTTTTAGCCACATGGTTGTATTAACCCATGAACCTTAGATTGTGTTATTTTCTCCTAATGACAATTAAATTCAATCATCAATCAATGCACCAATATTACTAAGCTGAATTGAAGAAAATTGCATCTAAGTTTTGCTCTTATAGATAAGGCTTGAATAGCCAATAGTTGGATTTAACGGAGTATGGAAAATCAATTATTTACAAACAGAAAATTTTACGAAGTAGCCAACTTGTTTAGCCAGGAAAACTAGGATTGTTGAAATTGATTGTGTTGGTTGGAGGAAAACCCCAGCTTCCTAAGCTGAGGCCTTACATAATGATTTAACATAATTTATGGTATAATAAAATTTAGTCTCTTTTATTGTGGAGGAAAAATTGTTGGGCTGTTGTGAAGGGATTGAAGTTAGTTGGGCTGGTCATCACACCACGGTGCTTTAAAATTTTAGTCTGAGCCTAGTTAATTTGGGTTGGCTTATTAAGGATTTAAGTACCTTTTTGAAAATTTTAGATGGGCCAGTCACAGAAAAGCCCAGCTCTCTAGGGAAAAAAAAAAACAAAAACCAATAAAGAAAATGGCGTCGCCCGGGTTCGAACCGGAGACCTTCAGTGTGTTAGACTGACGTGATAACCAACTACACCACGACACCTTTGTGAGGAGTATCGAAACTTAATTAATTATAGGTAAATATGGGCTATATTGATCAGCATGGCAGAAGTGAACCAAGCCACGGACTGTATGCTATATAAACGTCAGATGAGTATTATATTTACCATTTATGGCTATTACAAAATTGGAGTTGTAATAATTGGGGTATGGTTGTTAAGATCTTTGTAACTCAACTTATTAGTATTTGGTTCTGTCAAATGCATGCCAATAGAGATATTTACAATTGAAATTTCTATTCTACCATTATAACTATCAAATTATAAAAAAATAAAAAATAAAACCAAAAAAAAAAAAGATATGGTTGCAAGAATAGGAAAAGGAAACAGATATTTTCTTTTTTTGAAAAAAAAAAAATCCGAAAGTAGGTACGTGAGATTAATTAGGCAAGCCACTAGAAGAGATATGCAGAGCCTATATTTAATGCAGACCTGTTCTTGTTGTGGCTGTGGGAATAATTAATAAATTTGTCAGAGTTGAATTCGATAGAAATTAAAGCCGTATTTTTTTTTTTTTTTTAAGAGAAGCTCCTTTTTAAGGGGGATTGGAAGAAAGTGATTGTATAATTTGTATCATTTTTTGCAAACTATCTAAGTTGAATCCATATATAAGTGATGTAATCTAATAACAAGTTGATACATATGAAAGTTGTTGTTGACGTTCAAAAATTAAATGGCCACAAACTAAGGCCCAAAGAAGTAAAAAAATAAAAAAACGTTGGGCCCATTTCACATAAAAAATAAATGAATAATGAAATTGAAAAGGCAAGGCTCTCACAATAAAGAAAAGAGAGAAGAAAGAAAGAAAGGGGAAGAAGCCCAAAGGAATAGAACCCAGAAATCCATAAAAAAAATCCCAAAACAAGCAAAACCGGCGAACCAAAGAAAGCCCAGAAAGAAGAATTGGGTCAGGATCCTGGAAACCCCTAGAGTCAGGCGATCCCTAGACGCGCGAAGTGAGATTAAAACAAATTCAAAGAGAGATAAAAAAAACAAAGGGCATGCGGGTCTCATGCTCCAAACATGTAGTAGAGCCAGGAGGTACGCGCAGGAGCCTGGTCCCAACCATTTGGAGAAAGAGACAAGGAAGAGTACAACTGAAAAAGGGCTGGAGCGCTGAGAATAAAAAGCCAAAAAGCTTCAGACTAGCCAACAGAGAAATCTGGAAATAGAAAACTAGCTAAGGGACTTTCACTTGGTAAAAGCAAGAAACTATGAAGAAAAAGGGAAAAGACATGACCCTGAGCAACTTGGCACGGCACAAGCTCTAAAGGGCAAAAGAGAGAAATCGTTAATACCACCAGAGCCCGAAATTGTGCTATAAAAGGAGAAAGGGGTCCATGCTACAAGGGGATTCAGACGAAGGAATAGAGAATTCATTTACGATTAGATCATTCGAGGCGTTCACAATCTAAAGTCTCATAAAATTATAGAAAGAGGCTCTGTAAACTTAAGAGAAAACAGAGGAACCGTTCCCGGTATCCCAGAGACAGCCAATATAATACATGCTCGGATTCAACAAATTCAAACTTTGCAAGCCTTTGAAACTTAAATAACTATCAAAGTCTGTAACTTTTGAACTCAGTTGAACCTTGCACCACGTCTTAGTGAGCGTTGTAATCACAACTAAGGGAAATTAATAAAATACACCCCATTAATTAGGGGATCCCTAACTTGTTCTTGCATCATATTTCACTTGTTGTGCATACCTTTACTATTAAAATGTCATTCAATACAGATATACTTGTTTGTTAGCTATTTGTATTGTAGGAAGCTTATTTTGTGCACCAATCGGTTCTTAAACAGCCCTTTAACTGCGGTGAATCGAGCCCAGTCCACCAATAACATTTTATTCGGCCCAGGATCCTCGGGCCATAGTGCTAGAAAAAAAAAAAAAAAAAGCACTCACATAGTTGTGATCAACTATATAGTTGTAGAAGAATTGTTTAGAAAAATATCAAAACAATCCATTCACTATAAAGAGCATACAAATTGAAATGATAATAATGTAATTAGTGTGTGTGTGTATATATATATTAGTTTACTCACACAAGTAATTGTATAATATTTCAAGAGTAAATTAATATTGTACTCCATAACATAATACTACTTTTTCATCACATAAATTCATGGCGAGATTCATTATTCATGTGAGATGAGAGTAGCAACAGTATTATATTTCCGAAATATTGTATAATTTTCCTCCTTACGCATAGTACTTGAAGTTTTTTCTCAATCTTTCTGTTTTATCCCTCAATTAAAGCTAAATGCAAAGAAAAACGAAATTAGAGAAAGAGAGCTAAATGGTGTCAGTGGGGTTTTTTTTTTTTGGGTGATATTAAATTATTCACTTTATTTTTATATATCATTATTATTTTGAATTTGTATTAAATCTCATTAAATTAAATAATAGGGTTATTTTCAAAAGATAAAAGATCGGAGACCAAGAATCTTTTTGAGAGTTATTGATTTTTTTTTTTCATATTTGTAATCAGTTACAAATATGGGAATGGTGATTTAAATCATACACTCCGGGAGGTCCAGGTTTATTCAATTTACTTTTTAATCCTCATTATTTTGGATTTTGATTCAATCACTTTCAATTAATTAATATGTTATATTTGAAATTATAATAAAATGGACACCAAAGAGCTCTATTCCAATTATAGATAAAATATCTTGAATTTAGTTTTTGTTATACATCAATTTGTAAGATGTAGGTGATAAAATTATAATAGCTGTAGCATCATTCAAATTTTTGTAACATCTGTTATTATTTTGATTTGATTTGTTGTGACTGATGTATAATAGAAATAGACGAGTCAATATATTTACAGGCAAGTATGCATTCACATTAGGAAAAATGTTGTAATAAAACAGTTGTCCTATCCTTTCTCAACCAAACATAGAGGCAACAAGTTAACAGCCGCAAGAACAGTTTAAGCTCATCAAAGTACACACATGCAGTGTCCGATCACACTTACTACGTGGTTGTTTGAAGTAGTTAAGAGGTTGAAAGAAAGTGAGGGAAATTCAAAGCCATTGTTTTGCTATCATCGCCAAGGTTTTGTTTCACTACCTATAAAAAAGCATAAAAAGAAGTGGAGGACTTTCCAACCCAAGTATACAAAAGCCAACAACAACAACAAAAAGGCTGTGTCTTGGTTAGCAGTCTTCACTGAAAACCCAATGCTTTGATCCCACTTTCTCTGTATCTATCACATCTATCCTACCCCTTTTAGCAAAAAAGCAAGAGGGAAAAAGAGATGGCAGGCATTGCAGCTGGTATTTCTTCTTCTGGTGTGCTGCTTAGAGCTAGAGAGTCTGGAAGTAATGGGGCTTCTTTGGTTCAGTATAGTGGGCTTAGGCCGAGTGCCAAAATGCCAATTGCTTCAACGAGGCCCAGTGCAAGTTGGTTGATTTCTACTAGAGGTAAGATTCTACGGTTTCCAAGTTTTAAATGTGTGTGTGTGTTTTTTTTTTTTTTTTTTTTTGCTTAGAGAGTATAATGTTTGTTAAGCATCAATGTAGTTTGCTAAGCATGGAAAACCAAACCTATAGTGATTTTGGAAGAGATCCATGTGATTATAAAATAGAAGGGAAGCCACTAAAAAGCTAAAAAAGGAATTGCTTTATCTTCCAAACCTACTTTTTAATTAGGCCTAATCTCAATTGGCCATAAGATTTTCCTGAATGTTTGTGACTTTTCAGTCCTATGTTCTTTTTTTCCCAATTGTAAAGTTCATATCTTCCTATTTATTATGTATTGCTTTCACCGAATTTTGTTACGTATTTTATTGGTATGAGAGCAGATATAGTTGATATTGGATGAGCATTCACAGTAAAACATTTAAAAATGTTAGCTTTTAGCAACTCAAAACACTACTTTATTTATTTTAACAACCCACTTTATAATATACTTTACAGTAAAGGTTTTATATTAACATTTAACACTTTAAAATAATATAAATAACACAATAAAATAATATATCTAACACAATAACCAACAACCACAACCATCAATACATTAAAATACTTTTTTTTTTTAACACTCCACATTAAAATATTATTTTTTGTTTTGAGTTTTGGGGTGGACTGCTATAGGCATATAGCAGCCAACTGTAGCTCAAAGTTAAATTTTTTTAAAGTTTAGCTGCTTTGATGTAGCCACAATTTTGGAGAATTGGTTGCTAAATTGTCTTTTTTGTCAATTTAGCAACCTCACTAGGATGCTCTAATGATCTCTCTGTGGTGAGTTCTACTTCTTTCTATAAACTTTTTGGATTGCTCTTTAAATGACAATTTAAGGTCTTGTGCACTTGGTAGGGGTACATGGTGAAATGTATATCACTCAACCATGAGAATGAAGTTCTCTGATGTAAAATGTATCTGATATTGAGAAAAGCCAAAACAATATTTTGGGTTTTACACCTCTTAAATTGTGTACCTTGTAGATGAAGTATATCCAATCCCTGTCTATCCTATCTTTCCTTACCTTGTTTGCAATGACAGAAATGGGAGTATCTGGAACTCTCTCCATCATTGTAGCAACATGGAATGAGTATTTCGCAATGCCTCATCAATCTAATCGGGGCCAGCAACATCATGCTCTAGCTATATTTTGTTGACTAATTTCCACCCTCACTTTGTCTCCCTAATTGCAACATTTAATAGCCACCGTTTTGGCTGGTGAACTTTAAAGTTGTTCTTTATAGATACTGTTTGCAATTTCTAAATGTGCTTATTCTTGATTTATCTTCTTTTAATTCAGCCACTCTTTTGTTTTTTTTTTTTTTTTTTGTAATGGTTGATTATGTATTATACATGTTTCTTTCAAGCTTGACGTCTAGCAGGGCATTATCTTGGATTATTACTAACTTGTTTTTGATTTCCCATTCTTAGCTCCAAAATGCAGAATAATTAAGGCCCAAGCTTCAACAATTTCAGCTCCCACACGGGAAACGGATCCTAAAAAACGTGTTGTCATAACAGGAATGGGCCTTGTTTCAGTTTTTGGCAATGATATTGATACATTCTATAACAAACTTCTTGAGGGGGAGAGTGGGATTAGCCTAATTGACAGGTTTGATGCATCAAACTTCTCCGTCCGGTTTGCAGGTCAGATTCGTGATTTTTCTTCCAAAGGCTACATTGATGGGAAGAATGATCGCCGGCTTGATGATTCCTGGAGGTACTGTTTAGTTGGCGGCAAGAGGGCCCTTGAAGATGCCAACCTTGGAACTGAAGTTCTTGAAAAAGTTTGTCATTCTATGAGCAAGCCATTGTAGTTTTATCAGCTTGTACATTAAGCATTATAGATTTATCATTTTGCATGCCCTGCAGATGGATAGAACAAAAATTGGAGTTCTAGTGGGAACAGGCATGGGAGGCTTAACAGCTTTCAGCACTGGAGTGGAAGCTCTAATCCAAAAGGGATACAAGAAAATCACACCATTCTTCATTCCTTATTCTATCACCAACATGGGTTCAGCATTGTTAGCTATAGACACTGGCTTAATGGGACCTAATTACTCCATTTCAACTGCTTGTGCGACGGCAAATTACTGCTTCTTTTCAGCTGCTAATCACATTAGAAAAGGTGAGGCAGAAATCATGGTAGCTGGTGGGACTGAGGCTGCAGTCATGCCTACTGGGGTTGCTGGGTTTATAGCTTGCCGGGCTTTGTCTCAGAGAAATGGTGAACCCCAGGGAGCTTCGAGACCATGGGACAAAGATCGTGATGGTTTTGTCATGGGAGAGGGTGCTGGAGTGCTGGTACTTATACAATCATACAATGTTCTTTCAATTTAATGCGATTTAGCTCATGTATTTTCTTCCTGTCCTAACAATAGTTTGTCTAAATCTTATACTTCTAACAATACTAATTTTTTGTAAACCAAAAAGATTATGGAGAGCTTGGAGAGTGCAATGAAAAGAGGAGCTAAAATATATGCAGAGTATTTAGGTGGTGCTATAACATGTGATGCTCATCACATGACTGATCCTAGGTCAGATGGCCTTGGAGTTTCATCTTGTATAAAGAAGAGTTTAGAAGATGCTGGAGTTTCTCCTGAAGAGGTAAAACTACTCATTGACCTCAGGGCTAAAGTATTTCTCAACATCTATATTGAGATATTCTATAAGGTCATATACATTCTGATATATATAATCATTTTAAATTTATGATTTGCAGGTGAACTATGTGAATGCTCATGCAACATCTACACTAGCAGGGGATTTGGCTGAGATCAATGCAATCAAGAAGGTTTTCAAGGACACATCAGAGATAAAGATGAATGGGACTAAGGCAAGAAACCTAAAGGCCATTCCATGTGAAACCAATTCAAGTCTTTTAATGAGAACATATTCACCAAATTAAATGGTCTAAAGTGGAAAATAGCTAATTTGTTGTTGTTTTCCTTGTTTCAGTCAATGATTGGACATGGCCTTGGTGCTGCTGGTGGGTTGGAGGCCATAGCAACTATAAAAGCAATTAACACTGGCTGGTTGCATCCAACTATTAACCAAAATGTACTACACCTTATTCCATGATTTCTCATATTCATATGCGTCATTTTAGCTAATTCCAATGGTTTCTTAATGCATTTCATGTTCGTATATTTTTATTTCTTTTGTAGAACTTGGAGCCTGATGTTACAATCGACACTGTCCCAAACGTAAAGAAGAAGCATGAAGTGAATGTTGGTATGTCAATAACCTTTGTGCGTGTTTGTTTTGTAGGGAAGTTGAAGAATTGCTTTCAATAATATTTTGCAACAAGAAGCAGTTTTTCTTTATCATTTTATGTTAATAGTATCTGAATGATGACATAATGGTACATTTATTCCAATATTTGACTAATCAAAATTTTCGATTTTCTGCAGCTATCTCGAACTCATTTGGCTTTGGTGGGCACAATTCAGTGGTTGTCTTTGCCCCCTTCACGCCCTAAATAAAACTCAACCCCACCTTCACCTTTCTATAATTAGAATCATCAATTTTGAGATGTTAAAGTTGTTGGAAGGATAAAAGCGTTTACATGAGTATTGCAATCAAGTGTGCTATAATGAGTCCTGAAGGCAATGTTCCCTTCATCATTGTTTTGATGATTCAGATTTAGTGATTTTTTTTCAGTGAATAAAACATTCATGCCAAATTTCTCTTTGTTGTTCTTGTGTATTTGTGGACTTATTTGCTAAGAATGGAATTTTGGATTCTACTGTTACAGACTCATGTCTAGTGGGTATGACTTGTCAGATTCAGGAAAACAAGTATGTTTTTGCCTATGGACTGATGGATACAGACTTTAAATGACATTATAGCTAAAATTACAAGGACACATAAAAGAAAAATAAATAAATTGATTTTGTTCATGGATCCAGTTTACTTCTAAGAGTTCATGGCATTGAGACCCTTCCAAGCCTTTCTTGTTTTGTTCATTGTGTGTCAAAGTCTCTAAAAGAGACGGTCAATGAGGGTCCCATCCCAACATAGTGGTGCCTCCTTTCAAGTTTCAACAATGTTTCCATGAAATGACAGGGGAGATCATAGAATGTGAATTCAAAGTCTCGCCTTCTGTAATTTGACTCAGAAAAAAGGATGATTATGAAGCTTGGTTTGACTGAATGTACAAAATATATTTAGTTACATAATTATTTCCTTAATTCTGCCATTTTCCATTAGCTAGTCCTATATAACTCTCCACCTTCTATAATTCCAAATTTATCTTACTATTTTTTTTAAAAAAAAATTTGATGATACAAATTAAAAGGAGGATATAAGTGAAATATACGGCAAAAACCTTATTCATCACATCAAACCTCAGGAGAATGTATCTATCAAGTCTGGGGGAAACTCTTTACATATATATACTATAGTACGCCAGGGCTAATCAAGTTACGATTCAAATTCCTTGTAATTACTTCTATAGTCTAGTTTGACCTTTTTTTTTTTTTTTAATACGGTCCAGTTCAACCTAATAAACACCTAATGTAGGATTCGTTACACGACCTCGCCACACCCATCTATACAATTTAATTCACATAATCCGGGCCTTTGGGGTACAATATGTCCTTTAAATTGCATCATTGCATGTGTCATCCTTTGCTTTACTATGTATCACTGTATGGATGGAATATCATATTCTACCAATTGTTTGAGAAAGAATGTTAATCATAGAAGAGAGGATTAAATATGATAAGCAGGTTCTACTTTAGCAAGCCAACTTTTGCAATTACTTGGCCGCAGAAAGGTTTGTCAAAGAATCACTTTGGACGATAATTTTTGGCTGGTTGAAGTGTGCCCTTTGAGATTCTATTTGTAGATAGCCTAGAAATAAATAAGTAATCCAGCATTTACACTGTCATTAAAGTTAGTAAACCCACTAGTTTGATGCTGATTACTGCTCTGGTGAATATGACCAAGAACATGGGTAAGCTTGATGTTGACATTGAGGTCTTAGTTACTGTACCATCTCTTCTAATCTATTAAATTAACTAAACCCCTAAATAAGGTTCCTATGATAATACGAATGGATTAGGATGTTATTACCTAAATGACTTTTCAATCTTTTTTTAATCCCAAGCCACATTATAAGGGCCTTTAACACTAAAGCATCATGAGTTTTATAACAATTTATTAGTATAATGAAATATTTAATTGTGGGAATATGCCTTTGGAAGATCCTGAGTTTACTTCTGCAATTCTGTGCCATGATGTATTCTCATATCTGACTTTCAAACGTTTTGTAACCATAATGAAGATTTCAGTCTGCAATTTATTAATCATTCAATCCTTGCCTTTTTACTACTAGTCCAAAACAACTTGATGCAGACTGAAATTTCCATAATGTTACTAACTTATATTTTAAATATATCATTCTGATTCCCAAGCATATAGAATAAACCTAATATTAAAAATAAGAGATCAAATATTTTTTGAATAAAAATTTAGGTATATTTTCATAGAATAATAACTGATGGAAACCTTCAGACCACAAATTACAGAAGTTGAAGCATAAAAGGGCTTTTTTCAGGTTCATTGAACTAAGCCAAAAATTGAAACTGGAGAACAGAAACCGACAGTTGAACATGTCATTGCCTGAATAAAACAGCCAGATGAGTTTTAGGGCTGGATGATGATAGAATATGCTGTACTGAGTGCATAAAACTCACACTTTTGAGAAATTAACGGAAGTGATTTAGCTAATTGTAAGCGGTAGAAGAAAGTGATGAGTTTATATAAAAGTGATATAGAGCCAATTACAGTTTGCTACATAAGATAATTGTGAAAACAGGTATGGAATTAATTGTAGTTCTAGAATAACTCAATCTATCCTCTTCATGACCAATCCGCCTAAGGAGACACTCAAATCCACACTCATTTTCATAACATGTTTGAGTGTCAAACTCGTGATTGTATATCAGTGCTTACACACATGACCACCATGAGCTCTTGGTGAAAAAGTGGATTTGGGTATACTAACCACAAGCTGAGACTTAAGCATATTATAGATTTGGGTGCATCTCAAGAGTTTTCCCTTCATTACACCTCTTCGAAACGGAAAAAACCTAAATAGGATAAGGCGGATTGGGTAACACGGGTTTTTTTGTGATAACTATTTTTAGGCTAGTGGATTTCAAGCTTTTGAAAATCCTTATTAAACAATCGATCCAACTCTTAGCCTGATTTGGATCTTGGAACACCATAATGCGACATGGTATTAGTGGAGGACCAACAAACCCGACTAAGCTTATCATCAATTGCAGGGGTTGAACAATATTGAATCATATGATTAAATACTAATAACATTGCAATATCTCTATAAAATGTGCCCATTAACAAAAAAAGCCACCACTAGCACGTCCCAACAAATTCTGAAACCAAAACATGCATCAACTGTGTAAAATGTTCTTTAGACCCCACAAAGAAAAAAAAAAGGTGAAATGAAATCAGATCATGACGATGTTGAGCCCTTCAGCATCAGAAACTTAAAAAATAATTAAATTTATAAAAATAAAAAAATAAAAAAATAAAATAAAAAGAAAAAAAGAAAAAAGAAGACACTTGAACGACATACAAATGTCCCTCATAAAATGTTTCCAACTGGCAATTGGAGATTAATTTCCCTTTCAGAAATTGCTTAGAAATTTTCAAAGTAAAGAGTTTATACACCAAATTTTGGAGTTACATTTAAATAGGTTCCTTAACTTTCAAATATTTCAATTTTTTCCATTGACCATTTTAAATTAATAATGTCAATATATCCCTTCTACCACAATTCATTACATTTTCACTATTAACCCACCTAAAAACAATGTATTTTCCCCCTTATTTTATACAGTATCTAAAATGATATCGTTTTTAAAACCAATGTGCTAACATATGTTGATAGAATGGACACATTGAGAATGTTGTAATATACTCAATAGTATAAATTACAAGTTCCTCAAAAAATAATAATAATAATAATAAATTACAAGTTTCAAAAGTTAAACGATCTATTTAAAAAAGGACCCAAATTAAAGGGTATAAATAATATTTTAACCAAAATTCATGGAGAACCAAAAAAAAAAAATCTCAGTATCTTTGTTCCTGCACCCACGTCACATTTTTTTTTTATATATAAATACTTTCACCATTAGTAATGTTTAATGAAGGTGTTCAAATATGCTTAGTGAACAGCTGGTCTTCTAACTTCATAAAAAAAAAATTTTAAAAAATTAAAAAAAAGTTGGTCTTCTTATAAATTGTCATCAACCTCAATTTGACTGATGAAAACGAAATTCAGCCATTCTAACACGGTTCAACAACTAATTATGCTTAACTTCGTATTGTTGGTCGGTAATCTAACATTAACCCTGCCCCACATCCTCATATATAGAATATAGAGAGAAAATGCCATATTTAATCTCAATATTATAAAATAAAAAAAATAAAAAAAAAATTAAGTGCTTGTCTTGAATAAAATGTTATTTTCACACAAGTAAGTTGAAGACACTGTTATATATTTATATCCTCGCGTGCTTTTAACAGCGATTGCTAACATCATGCTAACGGCATGGCTTATATATATATATATATATATATTTTTTTTTTTTTTTGAGAAACCAATCGAAAGTCTGGGAATAGTCACACGAAACCATGAAGGATTAGTGATGGCCTCGTTATCTGAAGTCGTTCCGCTGCCATCCACAGTCATTGAGGTAGAAACTTTGGCAGCACGCCGAGCTGTGGAGTTCGCACTAGAACTAGGATTTGAGAACATTGTCCGAAGGAGATTCTGAAGTTTTAATCAAGCTTTTGAACAGTTGCAGCAGATGATTGGCGCCCTTTGGCCACATACTCATTGATATTACTTTTCTTGCCTCCTGTTTCACTTATTTTAGAGCTACACACGTCATAAGACATTGTAATAAGGTTGCACACTCACTAGCTAGAAAAACAATCTTATACTCTCTTTTATCCATTTGGATGGAAGATATTCCACCAGAACTTGTATCTGTATTTCAGGCTGATTTGAATAGCCTTCTATAATAAAACGACATGGCTTATAATATATATGGTTACTAAGTATAAAAGAAGTATTAGGGTTTGTTTGAGATCCGCTTATTTTACTAAAATTGAAAATTTTTTGCTGAAAGTACTATAAATAAAGATAAAAGTTATCTAAAATACTATAGTGAAACTCATGAATAGTGCCAAAAAGTGTGGTCCATGAATAGTATTAGGGTCTGTTTCAAATCCGCTTATTTTATTGAAACTGAAAATTTTTTACTGAAAATACTGTAAATAAAGATAAAAGTTAGCTGAAATAGTACAATGAAGCTTATGAATAGTACCAAAAAATGTGGCTCACGAATAGTAGCAAAAATAAACTGAATAGTAAAATAAGTTGACAAAAATAATTTTTGCCAAACACATACTTAGGATATATTTGGATACTGCTTAATTGCTGAAAATTGAAAACCTTTTGCTGAAAACACAGTAGCAAAATAATTTTTAAAAGTGTGAATAGTATAGTGCAATTCAAAAATGCATTGGTACGCGCGTTTTTTGCATTTTTGGCTTGGTCGTGAACAGTGCCGTGGGACTCAGCCAAAAACGCAAACGCTGGAACGCACACTGGCTCTAAATTAAAAAGCTAGTTTATTTTACTATTCAACTTATTTTTGTTACTATTTATGAGTTACAATGCACTTTTTTGGTACTATTTATGATTCTCACAATATTATTTTAGTTAACTTTTATATTTATTTACAATACTTTTAACAAAAAATTTTTAATTTTAGCAAAATAAGTCAATCTGTGAAAGACAAACACACACACACACACACATATATATATATATATATATATATATATACACACGTATCAGACTCTCCCCTGAAAAATAATGCAGACCCTTTTGTTTGTTGTGGCATCTGAAATGATAATAGCTAGGGTCCCTATTTCCTTCTGAGAAAAGCAGAGGTTGCATGGAAGAGAGGGTCGAATTGAACCATGTCTAGGACCATTGTAGAGCTACTGACTACTGAGACAGAACTCCATTATTGGTCTTTGCAAAAGCTATCACAGAGAGAGAGAGAGAGAGAGAGAGAGCTTTGTCAGAAAATCGTACATTTCAGATCTGTGAGGACGATATGTTTTCTTAGTCGTATCGTATGTGATATCGTTGTGATTCGATTATTGTTTGAAGAAAAATTGTAAGACCACCTCAAATGGAACGTGTATCACAACTTCAACGCGGCAGATTGTGTGCGGTGGAAAAAAATTATGAATTTATGCAAAAATGGTAAACAATTAGTTATAATTTAACACATAAAATAATTATGGTAAAAATTGTGATAGTTTACGTGGTCTTTAAAATGGAAGGTCATTCTTTGTCATCTTTTAAAATGAGTTGCAGAGGCGACATCAAGTTTTTGAGGACAAAATATGTAACATAACAAATGCATTCCAATGATTCCATGACAGAAGTTGCCAGTGGTGTTACTAATGAAAGAAAATTTTCAACTTTTTTATAATTGTTGGAGAGGGAAATTTATCCTAAATGTCACTATTGAAAACATCCAAAGATATTAATTAATTAAGCTATAAGACTCTTAATCAAGATTTTTAAACTTAATTTTATTTCTTCTACATAATTTAGAAATGCATTGAAAAAAAAAATACAAGGATACGCTTAGATTTCTTCAATGAAAAAACTAGAGATTACCATGGGTCAAGTTTGGGTGGGTTTTTGTTCCAATCACTACCTAATTTAGAAATTATCAACGATGAGGGAGGGAGATTTTGCTATGCAAAACAATGGCCACCCACGATATATATAGGGGACAAATATTCGGCCTCCCATGGCCAATTTTTGGTTTCACGAATGCTAGAATGCCCTCCCACAACAACGATCAAGAGATTTTGCTATGCAATAACGATGACCATCCACGTTATATATGTCGAGTTTTTGATCAATCAAAAACTAATACCATCTAATATCCGACCAATCAGGATCGAGTTTTATTGCGTGAAATCTAATACCATCTTTCCTTTCCAATAACTCTTATCTTATATAAAATTCTAAATATACGATTCATGATTGTTACATCAAGTGGAATAGGGAGATTTAAATCATAGTTCTTTTTATAAAGAAAATAAGACAATCTTCCCAAGTTACAAGACTTGTGACATTTATATCAAAACTTATATAATATATAGTTTTTTTTTAATGGGAAAAAAAAAAAAAAAAAAAAAAAAAACAATGCATGACACAGTTACTTTTTTTTCTTTTTTTATCGGTAATTTTGCAATAAATTAATTACTATAGGCCATGACAGTATCAATTGACTAACTGTACATCACTACATCGTATTAGTATATATTCTTTTTTTACATCATTGGTTTTCTTCTACTTTCACTTTTTTATTTATTAAATTCCTGAGGCTCTAACTATATATTGATTAATCAATTGTTATTATTAATTTACATTTTCCAATCTCTAGAACCTCCGATCTGGAAGTCATCTAGCCATCGTGCAATCTACTTTGAACATTATTATGTGGTACCCCTGTTGAACTAATTTATGCACTAAATTCATCAATAATTGGGTTACCACTGGCTAATAGATTTGTAGTAACATGGACTTTGACTTGTTTACTGGTTAGCCTTTCAGTTTGACCAATCTTATGCCATTTAAATGACTTGCTTTTTTTTTTTTTTTTTCCTTATCAAAAAAAAAAAGACTTGCTTTTGTGAGTTTATATTCCAAATTTGAGCCGTTAAATTAGGAGGTATCTTGCATGTTAAAGAAGTTCTTTTCTTTAGTTAGATTTCTATTTTTTTTTAATTTACATACACCTTTCTTTCATAGATCTGACACGTGTTTTTTTTTTTTTACTATGTATTATATATGTGTTGTGTATTTTTTTTTTTTTTTTTATACAAGATAGAATTTTACTCTAGTCTAATCTAAGTGTATATGTGTGTAAAACTCCCTCTTATGTCGTGTTTAATGCTCCGCGAACACCAAAAACAAGTTAAACTAACTACTAATTCTCTTTGTACACATGATGGTGTATTATTATCACAAATTGGAATTATGGGCCTGATAAAGAACTAATATACTTGTCTTGGAATATTTTTTAAGATATTTTTAAAAATTATATATGTTGAGCAAGTTGTAGCTCAAATTCAATGCTGAAATGACATTTATTATAACTCTTAATGTAAAGAAGATGATGTTATATATGGTTAGGTCCCAGATGAATGTGTCCTTTGTCTAATGGTGAATGCCGCATTAAAATTGTGTCCTACCTTCTGCAAAGGAAGTATAAAAAAGAAAGGAAAAAGAAGGAGGAAAATGAGGGTCCAGTGGGTCTAAATCTCAACTCTCAAGCTTCATGGAGTAATAACTAGGTCCACATAACCAATAAAAAAAGTCCTAGTCATATAAGATCAAACGGCTAACAAAGCATCAAATGAGTTCAAAATAAAGTATAACATGGGGGACCAAAATCCCACTCAGCTTTCCCTAACATTTATTCAAGCTAATACAATATCAATATGCCTACATGGAAGCAATTGTGAATTATATTAGCCTCCAAGGCTAAGCACTTAGCAGGCTTAAAAATTTTTTTCCGTTTGCCCATGATTGTCCTCACATGGATTCCAACCCAAGATGCTTCATTTAATGCATTTTTTTTAAGGTATCCACCTAAAATAAACAAAACCTTAGTTGCATTTCTTTTAGTAATCTAAAGTTAATTGTAGGGTACCCCTCCACATAAAGAATGCTAAATCATATAAGATTGGTAGAAGAGGCAAAGAATAGGAGTTTGGCTCAACTTCAACTTGTTGGGTCATTTTGTTTGCAAATCTATTTATTTTATTTCTATCTGATGCTAATGAGGTCTCTAATTTGTGCAGCCTATATATGTAGGCAGCCAAGTAACAATCTGGTGTCCACATGGGGCGTGCATACCCATCACTAGTCCTGCTGTGTACCAATCATATACTACTCTATCTCTTTCTCTCAAACCCGACTTATATTTTATACAATTCTTGTCTCTTTTATTTGTTACTTTTTAATTTTTTAATTTTTGGTTAAAAAAATTGTTGCCTTTAGTATAGTGACGACAGTAAAAGGCATTCCTGGTTTAAGGGGCTGGTGGGAGAAATCCATGGCATGCTTCATTGGAGATTGTAGAGTAGATCAAGAGGAACCTGTTTATGTTGATGATTATATTAGAGGATTCTAACTTTGTCTTTACCTTTCTTTTTTTGCACCACCATTTCTTAATCTCGGCCCAATGTGACCAAATTAATATTTTGGGTGGACAACACAACATCCTCCAAACTCAAAAAATGCTGCATTTCAAATCTAACCCTAACAATGATTATAGTTTAATACATACGTTTATAGACATTGCTTAGTAATAAATCTGTTGCATAATATAATCTTAAAATAGAGTAGATCTTGTTTAATGGAGTAGAGTGAACAAATATTCAAGTAGCTTTTAGCCAAGCTGATTTCAAGTCAACTTTAAGTATTTCCTGTACTCAAGAGTCATGATAAGTAGTTTTAGAAGGCCCCAGATTTCTTCACTAGTCCTTTGATATCCAAGTAGCTGATAGTTGAATAACTATTTAGTACACCAATATCCACTTCTCTAGAACCTTATTTTCAAACAACTTGATGCATTCTTATCGTTTTTGTCGAAATTCTATTCGATATATATATATATATATATTTATTTATTTATTTATTAAAAAAACCTAAGCCCTATTTTTTATTGGTCTGATCTTGGATTTCTATGAAAATTAATTTCCTTGACAAAGAAATGAATTCTATAAGATGGGTGAGTTTCTGGTTAATTATCTTTCATTTTGATCAAAGAAGAATTTTTGAGATGGATATAATTGTAAATAGCTTTGTACTTGAATATTCCACATTCTTCTAAACTACAAATTTATAAGACATCAATTTCATTAGTCTATTTTCTCTATTAGCACTGCAGTTGGGTCGAATTATCTAGAACTTATTGTGGTAGTCTTTTTCAGTCTTGTAAGAATTCATTTTTAAAGGCTTTTTATTAGAACCCTACACTTGTATTTTAGATTTATTCATAAATTTCTTCTTTTTTCTTTTTTTACTAAAAAAAAAAAATTGCTTTCACACTTTGCTAGGTTTCCATTTTATGTCTAGTGAAAGTTAAACACTTTCTCATTGTTGGGTGGGTTTCCTCTGTACAATCCTCGTGTACTTGAATCTTGTCGTTTTTTATTTTCTTAATAATCTTATTTATATAAATGGTTAAGTAAAAGAGAAACACAGATTTATAAAATGTATAACTTGCGTCACAGATTCTTAATCTAAATTTAATAGCTCATATCTTTTGAAAAGATTTCATGAAATACTACTTTATTGAGTCATTTCTCTAATCGAGCTTGGTTATTATTTAAAAAAAAAAAAAAACTAGTAATTGTTTTAGGTAAGATTCAAATATTTTTTTTTTGAAATATAATTATAACATGCTACTAGCTCCACAGCTCGAACCTTTTCTCCCTTAGACCCCCAAGCACTTTGTGCATGAGGAGGTATCAATTCAGCTACAAGACTTTTGGCGGTAAGATTCAATTCTAAAACCCATCTCATCCTTAACTAATATTTAAATAGTCAATATTAATAATACACGCTACTAACTCCGTAGCTCAAACCCTTTCCCCCTAGACCCCCAAGCACTTTGTGCATGAAGAGGTACCAATTCAGCAACAAGACTTTTGGCGGTAAAATTCAATTCTAAAACCCATCTCATCCTTAACTAATATTTAAATAGTCAATATTAATGATATTGTAATAATATCCTAATCTCTTATAATTGTGTTACCGCTCATTTCCCCATCCTTATATTAATCGAAAATTTTCAAATTATGTTGACAATGAATACTATTGCTCTTCCAAAAAGAGCAAGAGTCACTCATAAAACATTTCCCATTACCTTAAAGCATAGCTCAATTATATCATAATAATGGACAGGTGTCAAGCAATAAAGTCATGTATAAGAAATCTATTATGGTGCCTAATTATGCACAGGGGACAGACAAACACACACATAACCCAATTGTGATTGGTTTGTCTTTGCTCTCGTCCATGTTCTCTGATTAAAAGCCTAAAAAAGTTTGAACACCTAAGCTAATAATAATGCTTATCCAACCCACTATAATAGAAGATAAAAATTATTAAATAAACCAAGCTCTGACATGGACTCAACGAATTTTCACATTGTTTCTTTGGGGTTTCGAATTCACACCCAAGATTGATTCAATTACAGTTTAATCAAAGAGGAGGGAGAAGATTTGCCAATTGATAGCTACATGTATTTAATATATATTACCCAATAGTTCACTATGAGGAAAAGCTAATCAACTTGGCCCATTGGTTCATTTAAAAAACTATAAGCACTGTTTGGTTAATTGAATCGTAAGATGTCAATTACAATGTGCCAACAATAAAAATAGTATTTACAAGAACACATTTAGAATATTCTAAGATTCTTATATAACTTCTTCCTTTAACTCTGCTCCAATTTTTTGGAACTGAGAATAAAAACTCTCCACATTCAACGTATAATTAATGTACTGATTTCTGTCCTTTTAAGTGTATGAATTTTCCCCTCTCTTTTTTTGAGAAAGGAAAGGAAGGCATTGGAGGAGTGGGCATGAGTACTCATAAAAAGAAGGGATCCAAAATGTGAGATTTTTATTTTGAAAGTTGGACAATTTCTTAAAGTTTACTCGAAAGAAATATTATAATATAAAACTTATAAATGTATCAACTTTTAAAGATAAATAATAGAATAATTTAAAATTTTATTTATATGTTGATATAATACCAATCACATTCATTATTTCATTAGTTTATAAATTTTTTGTGGTAAAATTGATAACAACTTTAGTATTTTCCTATAAAAAAACCTACATACAAATATAGACAGTCCTTTAACTATTCTCCAATTTTGTCCTTCCTCCTAGCCGTGCATGCTTAAGCCTGAGAGTTTTAATTATTAAAAAGAAAAAAGGGCCTTAGAGTTTATATAATTAAACTAGCTGCTAAATTGGCAGTAGCACTGACAATTAGTTATTTGCCATTGCCAATTCAACATAACACTAGAAATAATATATACTTCTTTTTAGTTCCCTTCATTTGTTTTTCGAGGGACACTTTTTGGTTCCCTTTTAGATCCATGTATGGTACTACTCCTACTACTAGAATTCTAAAATACGTATTATATATATATATATATATATATATATATTTATATATGTGTGTGTATCAATGTATGCTATTTTAAAAGATAAGTTGATGGATTATAAAATTAAAAAAAATAAATAAAAGATAGGTTGAAACTCTCTAGTGATTAGGGAAGAGCATATGAATTAGTGGTGGGGGTAGGCATCTTGTGTGTAAACATATCATATATTCTTATAGGGGACAAAGAGTTGCTTAAGGTGGAAAAGATGCAAAGTAAGGATTGAAATTAGGTCATTTTACTAATTAATTAATCCCAATATGGATTTAACAAATCCTCTTTGCTTTCCTTTATATTGTTCTTGCCATAATGAGGCAACAAAAGCGACTTAATCTGACATAATATGATACCTTATTTTATTTTATTTTATTTTTTGAGAGAATTTTAAACTATGACGTTCACTACTGATAATAACTTTTTTATCATTAAACAAGACATCAATCAGTTTTTTGTGTAAGTGATGATTGAACCCTAGATTTTTTATTTAACTATCATAAACTTTACCAGTTGAGTTAACTGAAACCCACAAGAGTTAAGTTTTAATGAAATCAAAGTTTTTGTATATTTTTTTTAGAAAGTTTTAAGTTATGACGTCTGCTCCTAATGATAGTTCTTAATCATTAGATCAAGACACCAATTAGTTTTTTATATGGGTAGAAATTGAATCCTAGATCTCTTATTTAACCATTAGAAACTTTACCAGTTAAGCTAATAAGTGTTTTTTTAATAATATGTTCTCTTTTAAAGATCTAAAATTTTTAGATGTATTTAATATTTAATTAAACTAGTTGGTAACACGTGTAATACACTGAATAGTTTAACATAATATAATTTTATTTATTATTTTTTATGATTGTGTTTATATCTGAAATTATATATTCTAATATTTAAAGAAGATATGATGTGCAAAGATTCTAATCAATGGTTTAAATATATAATATAAATTAAGTTTAATTAAAAAAATTAAATAACCAATACAATGCATGAGAAAGTTTTAAAATATATAAATTTTTCTTTCCTTTATTTTTTTCTTTAAATCCTAAATTGATAATTGATAATTTCTTTTTAAAAAGTAAAGTCCAAGTGTACACAAATAAACTTATAAATTATTAATAACAAGTATATTTTTCTTTAAAACAAGTGTAAATTATAGCTCATAATTAATAATATATATATATATATATATATATATATATATATCATTTTTAACTAGTATTTTTAGGATACACTTTAACCAAAAAAAAAAAACTCTAATAAACTATCAAGAGTTTTGTAACTTAACAGCATTGATTAGTCTCTTTTACTAGAAAATCAATGATTCAAATCTCCTTCATCACTAATAACAATTATCAAAATTCTCACTCAAGGAAATCCTCCATGTAATAATCTGGTATGTGTGAGATGAAAGAGCTACACACGCTTAATGGAATAGTAAAATATTCGAGTTGAAAACAAATGTAAATTATCGCTCATAATTAAATATATATAATTTTTAACTAGTATTTTTAGGATGCTTTTTAACCCAAAAAAAAAAAAAAAAAAAACCAATAATTAATTACTCTAATAAACTATCAAGAATTTTAAAACTTAATGGCATTAATTAGTCTCCTTTACAAGGAAATTAATTTATTCAAATCTCCTTTGCCACTAATACTAATTATCAAAATTACCACTCAAGGAATTCTTCCATATAGTGTGACTCTCTGTCTCTCTGTTTCTAGTAAGAGAGCTTTCTCTCTTCTCTTAGGCAGTAGAAGTGTTCTGTCCCTTCTAACGAAGGAGAGTTTGTACCTCTAAGGTAACAAGTTTATCTTTGGAGCTAGTGGGGTTTTGTTTTCTTTGGGGTTTAAGGGAAACACAGTCAGTTTGCATATTACCTATCACGGATATGGAGAACTTAGATGGAAAATGGAGTCAAATTATTCTATCCGAGAGGGAGAACACAGGCTTTGTACTTCAAAGGGATCAACAATCGGGTGACTTCATCCTAGTAGCACAGTTACTGACGCCATGATTCCTTGACATAGAAGCCGAGGCAAGAACTTCAAAACTATTATGGAGGTCCACGAATGGTTCCAGGATATGCAATCATAAGGAGCATCGAGAATTATTTGCCTTGGATAATCTGGGTGATGTGGGAAAGTGTTATTATGAGCATTTGAAGCCTAGAACCTGTGTTGAGTTTCATGGTGTTCAACAGCAGTCAAGCTCATTCGTGAGGGCAGGGGAGGGAGGAGGTTCGGTAGTGGTGCAAGCTGCGCAACCAGCAGAGAGGGTGACAGAAAGATGCGTTGATGGCGAGGCATTAAAGAGCATTGATGGCATTAAAGAGGGTGAAGCGCTGAATGATAATTGTGGGGACGTGGAAGGCACGTTACAACCAAATCAGGTAAACCAATTAATCTGGAATTTTGACAGGGCATTGAATGAGTTTGAAACCAAAAAGAAGTCTATCCATATTGGTAACCCTTCAACCCTTCCTTTTACGGAATTGATTGGTAATAAGTCAGAGGAGCATATTTGGGATCTGCTAGGTGGATTAGTAATGACTCATGAGTTTAGGTCGGTTAATATGGTCAATATTCCAGACAAGGAAGAAAGCGCAATAACAACTATGAAGGGTAATGAGCTTGATTAGTCCGACCAGCCTCCACACCGTGCCATTTGGAAACCACCTCCATGGCCGATCCTGAAGGAGGTGACCTCTGATGATGCAATTTTCCGGGACAAAAATCTGTGGATGTTGTTTTGGATATGGGAGGTGGATTAGTGATGTTTTGGAGTTCAACTATTGATGTAATTGTGAGGGGTTCGGGCACAAATTATATCGATACAATGTTTCAAGAAGAAGATAGGGCAGAGATTGGAGTGATCATCCGAGAATGCCAAGGAAAAGGCTTGGCTCACATGGTCGGAATCATCTCTCTCCCACTAACTATAATAAAGCTAGAAACTTTGGCTATATCGAAAGTTTTACAGTTTGATGCTGATCTGATTTTGAATGTTTTGAATGTAGATTTGCAGTCTTTAGAATCCTTTGGTTTACTTAGTCGTGATGTTAAATGTTTTGCAAGTTTATTTCACTATAATAGGATTTCACATGTTCATAGAGAAGGATTGTTGTATTCTCACAGTAAGAGAAACGACAATGAGGTTGCTCATAGTCTGGCTAAAAATGCATTATGCATACCAGATTTTCAAGTATAGATGAAAGATGTCCCATCTCATATTGGTTCGATTTTACAATTGGATGTAGTTGAATTTTATTAATAAAATCCATCAGTTTCTTTCTCAAAAAAAGGAATTCTTCCATATAATCTAGTATGTGTGAGATGAGAGAACTACACATGCTTAATAGAATAGTAAAATATTCGAGTAAAAAAAAAATATGAATATTCTTGTTTGTATAATATATATATATATATATATATATATAAAATTAGACTCGTACGAACTTAGCTATAGTATATGGTCAACTTGTATGTATATATATATATAATTACACTCGTACGAACTTAGCTATAGTATATAGTCAACCTGTTTCATGAAATGTGTTTAACCTTGTAAAATATTGTTTTTCCTCTTAATTATATAGCTGCTCCCTATAGGCACTCAAGTCTAGAGCAACCACGATTACCTATGAACCTTTCAAGGTGGATGAGTGTGGTATATGATATGAGTGTAGCAAGTAGCAACACAATTATATGTACGTACGACTTGTTCAACTTCAAGCACAAACACCGACACAAAGCGCGGGTATAATACGATACAAACATGTCGAAATTATAATGTAAAATCTGGGAAACATAAACAAGACGTGGCGAGAGAACGGTGATTATTATTATTATTATTTTTTATATACATTAATCAAGTTTATTTCATCATATAAAATGATACTCTTAATAGAATATATATAAATGCTCTAACATCGTACTTCTCATATTTTATGGGGAAAGCTCGAATATATATGTTTAAATAAACTATTGGGTGCCATTTCTTTAGTAACAAGTAACAACAATTAATTAATGTTAGAAGTAGTAATAGAATAAATAACTTATGGCAACATGTCCAACACACATATCTAATTAGGAGAGTTGGAGAAAGGTTCAAGAAGTATTAGTGAAGTTTATAAAATAACAATCAAATGGGACAGAAGAAATGTATTAGATATAGTGTTAAAAAAAGTATTTCAATTTTCAAGTAAAAGTTGGTGTTTCATGATAGAAACTAGAAAGTTAAATATAGATAAAACTTGGATCTAGTGCACTTATACATTGGATCCAGTAATATTTTAACTGGTGGTAGGTTTTGAATATATGTCAGCATTTTATTGGATTCAATATATAAAAGAATTGTATCCAAGCCATGTCTGCTAAATAGAGGGCCAGTTACAAGGTAGCATTTTATGTGAAAAGGGAGTTGATCATCATAAATTTCTTGTTAAAAAATAAAAAACATCTGCCATTGTTAATAATTTAAAAATAATTGGGTGAAGAAAATATGCCCTTCTGTTTATCAAAACCACGAAAACTAATATATATGCATGAGCTAATGAACCCGTGGCTTAATTATGTATGTTGTAGCATTTTCAATTTTTAAATAATAAATATTTGTGTAACTCTCATTGTAGGGGGAAAAGCCCAACTATACGTAATGGGCCTAAAACCTAATGTGAAGGTTATTGTATATCCGAATAGGCTAAAATCGTCGAGGGGTACTTCGCGCGAAAGAAGGATACATGGGGGCGAAGAAGATCCGTCCGAAGAGAGCATCAGTGTTCCGAAGAGATCATTATCCTCGGATGTAAAGATTCTGGGTCATATAAATATCTGGGAGGTTCGAATGGGTTTACTAGTGACTTCAGCAGTCTAAATAAACTTTGGACACGCTTGGAGATAAGAAGAATGGAGAAATATCTAAAAGGAAAAGCTGCCACCACCGTATTAAATGCACTGCAGCAACTTTTCTGGCCGCATTTATGTGGAGAAGACCTCTGAACAGTATAACTTTAGCTACCGCCACTCACAAAAAGCTGAGAAAAATACATAACATGACATGCACTCAAGCAGGGAGCTAGATGAAGAATAAGTGGATGATGGGGATAATGGGTGAGGATGCTATATAAAGAAGAAGGACCCCTAATGCCAAGGGGGGAGGGAAGAAAGAGAAAGAAAAAGAAAGAAAAAGAAGGAAAGAGAGAAAAGAGAAGTTTTACTGTAACCCTGAGAATTGTAACATGTATTCAATTTATCATAAGTCTCTTCGGACTTGAATTTACTTGATCTTTACGTGTATTTTCATGTTGGTTCATACTGAGACGTTGTGATCAATCGTTGTGAGCTCCACAGTCAACCTAACTCTATCATCCACACTCTAAAAATTTATTATTTTTAGGTTTAGGCCACAAATCCTAACCCTACACTCATGTATATTAAAAGTTCAATTATTGTGTAAAAAACTAATGAATGGTTAGACCCCCAATTTTAACAATATCAAGATAAGCTTATACACAAACAATATATGTGCGAAATGATGAATATAAGCTATAACTAAATAGGTAAAACACTCTATACCATAATTAATCACAAACACAGCAACAATTAAAGATAAAAAGTAAGGGAAGAGAAGATGCAAATACAAAGATAACACCGGCACGTGTTATCGAAGAGGACACCGAAAAATCTCTCCGCCGCCCTCTAAGCAGTTAAATGATCCACTAAAGAATAAAGTTGAGATACATGAATAGCAGAAGACCCTCCAAGCCTAATCTCCCCAATGCACCTAAGCCCTCCAAGTTTCTTGCTCCAATAGAGTTACGCTTAACCTTATCTTCTTTAACTTCCCAAATTCTGTAATAAGCCCATTGCATCAACCAAATAAATGGGTCATCTCCGAATTGCTTCTCAAGTACCAAAATGCCTTCCCACTGATATGGGTATGGTGAGATAAGGATTTGGCAAAAGCCTTCCAAGCTTCTTGCTCCAACAGGGTAATGCCTAACCTTATTTCTCTAGCTTTCCGAATCCTGCAATAAGTCCATTGCATCAACTAAATAAATTGGTCATCTCCGAATTGCTTCTCAAGCACCAAAATACATTCTCACTGATATGGGTATGGTGAGATAAGGATTTAGCAAAATGTACCTCTAAAAAATATGTCAATGGAGAGGGTGAGAATAGAGGAATTTAGAGAAACAATTAACAAAGATTATGGATGAGTTAATATTGTTTTTCTCTAGGATTTTTCTCTCAAAATTCTCTTAAGGAGCTCTTCACATTTCGTGGGTATATAAGAGTATTTATGGTAGAGTATGTGAGGAATGTGAAAAGTTAGTTTTCATCCAAATAGGGCATTCTGGCGATTCAGTCTTGCGAGTGGAACGAATCACAAGTTTGAGTCGTGAGCTAACTGTCTGGCTAGATTGTACATTTTGTCCTGTAGTGTTCCAGTTGTCGTGACTCTTCAGTTCTTTACATGTTTCACACGTGTGCCACTTTGGCGACTTGCCAATCGCGAGACTCCTCTTGAATGCACACAACTTGAGTTTCTTCACATTTTCACACACACACAACCCTTACATTATTCCCACCTAAATACAGGATATCTAATTGCTAAAATACAAGCAAATTTGACACAGAATAAAGCTGACACTTGATTGAATAAATTCAACCTTACATATATATCAAATTTGTAGAATCACGACTAGTTAAATCTTTTTAACCAAAATGATAAAAAGATGTAAAGATTTTATTTAATGTGTAAGAAAAAGAGAGATTCAATTTTACAATTAAAATTTTATTTTTGCAATCTAAAAGTAAATAGAATGTCATATCATTTAAAATAACATGACTATAAATTAACACGATATTATGGGTGGGTTACAAATTCCCTTTTACAATTATGGAAGGTGTGAATTTGTATATTTTTCTCAAATACAATTTTACTGAAGAAAAAATTTCTATATTTTTCTTAACCCCCAAAAAAAAAAAAAAAAAAAAAAAAAACTTATACTTAACCTAGAGGTGGTCCAATAATTTACCCACCAAAATAAATAAATAAATAAAAGAGTGGTGGTGGTCCATCCAAACTACACTTTTATTTATTTTTTTTCTTTTGGCTATAAACCCCCAATTGAAGATGCACCTAATAATGACTGATGAACAGGACATGTCAAGATATAAACCTCATCCATCTTCAATGGGGACCGTTACTTTCATGCATCCGAGAGGCGCATCCCTTTTTTTTTTTCTTTTTTCTTTTTTTTTTCTTTTTTTTTTTCAATTTGCCAAAAAAATACACGAAATTCGAACTATAGAACTATAAATTCGAACGATCGACTTTCATTTCATGGGGACCAGCCTTCACACATAGGTTAACTAGCACCCAACTTTTCTCATTACCCAACCCATGAAAATGGTAGGAAAAGACCTCGATAAGTATACATTTTCCAAACGACAACTCATTCAAAGCTTTACTCTTTCCAAAAAAAAAAAAAATATATATATATATATATATATATATCAATCTAATTACATTCATTTTTATTTTGATAGGAAAAATAAGAGAAATCATCCATTTAGGGATGACAATGGATTGAGATTATAGGTGTTTTGGTCACATGATCCTAATAAGTAATAATAAGGATTTGGAATTCTTTTGGACTAGAGTTCACATTTTTAAACCTTAACCAGTTTTCAGAGGGGTTTAGGCTATATAACTTAAGTATTTGAATCTACCAAGAGTTTTGTAGTTTAATTAACACATTTTCATTCACAAAGTGTTTAGGGGTCTAGAGAGAAAATAATTGTAATTGCGAAGTTAGCAGCATATTGTAACTATCTAATAAAAAAAAGTAGTTGAATCCAACCAAATTAGTAATTTAAAATTTTCATACCAACCAAAAAAAGAAGTAATTTTTAGTAGTTGAATCCAACCAAAAAAAGAAGTAATTTTTAATTTTCTTTACACAAAAAAAGTAAGGTTTCTTTAATGAAGGTAGGTGTGCTTTTCCTTACTCCTAATTATTACTTAATTTAGTGTAAAAATACACATTAAAGCTCAAATTTTGTTAAATAGTATTTTAGATATTTAATTTTACGTTAACTACTTAATCCGACTCGTTTGACCTAAATACTGATAAAATAATTGGGTAGGTTTGGTACATGATTGGATTTATAAAAAATAAATAGGGTGGGTTTGGGATAAAATTCCAAAAATTTAATAGAGTTTGATATATAAATAGATAGAGGGTTTGGGTTTGGAAAACTTATTTTAGTACCAAATCAACCGTGCCATTCCTAATTGAATGTCCAAAAAAAAAAAAAAAAAAAAGATTTTTAACATTTTTGGATAGATCTCTTTTCTCTTTGATTAAATATGCAAATCTTTGTTAAGTAAGTGAACAAAGAAAATAAATGGAAGAAACATGATCAAACTCACCTTAAAAAGAATTACTTTAATAATCAAAATAACTTAAAACATGTATAAACTCAAATACTTGCTCGTTAATGAATTAAACACATTAACACCTTATATACTTAATAGTGTGTTTGAGAATTTAGAGGGAGATGAGAGGAGACTAATTACCCTTTCTCTTTATTTAGATTTTTTTTTTTTTTTAAAATGAAGTAGAGAGAAGGGGAATAGATATTCCTCATTTTTGTTTGGATGTTTTAAATATTAAGTAGTAATCATATAAATTGACAATTTTAAATAAATATATATAAATTGACATCATAAGGGTAAAATAGATAATTTAATTTTAAAAAATATATATAAATGGAATCTCTTCGTTGCCACTCCTCCCCCCTCCATCCAAACACATTATGAGACTAATATAATGGTAACAGAACAAAAATTAGCAATTTATAGAGCATACTTTTTTTTCCACAATATTTTTCATAACTAGTTAAGATGTTAAATTATAATTAAAGAAACATCATTTAGTATAGACCGATCACTAATTACTTTATTATATATGGGAACGAATGATTATTCAATACTTTTTTATTATAAATATGATAAAATTTTAACTTATGACATATGTTACATGATAATTGTTGTTATTGTTGTTGTTTTCAAAAAAAAAAAAAAAATGACGATTGTTGTTTATTAACAAGCTAAGATACTGATTGGTTTTTGGTATAAGCAAGATTCAAATCTTATAGTTCTTTTTTGAAGATAAGAGATTTTTACCAATTAAGTTAACTGAAACCCACATAATTATTAAACACTCTAAAAATATAGTGATGTGATACTTCATTTTTTGGTTGCTGTTTATAATCGCAGTTTACAATTACGAAGGTTAGACTATTTTTTAGTTGTACTCTGGTTATGTAATGTATTATAAACCCAGTTTAGAATACTATTATTACTATATATTTTTATGTGTGTTCTAATAAGTATTACTGTTTATTAAAAACAAATAGTTGCTTAAATGCATAGTATTTATTAAGAGATATATAAGGTCTGTTTGGATATCGCTTATTTTGTTGAAACTAAAAATTTATTATTGAAATTACTGTAAATAAAAGTAAAAATTAGTTGAAATAGTAAAGTGAAATCTATAAATAGTACTAAAAAGTGTAGTGAGCCCTATTAATAGTACCAAAAATATATTAAATAGTAAAATAATTTTAATTTTGAATCTCTTTCCAAACACACACATCATTTTTAATATATTTTATGTTAAATATTACAAAAAGCTGAAAGTTAGTTTATTTATATATATAAAAAAACTAAAATCTAAATTATTTGTTAAAAAGGGATTAAGACAAAAACTAAAAAGCAAAAGAAAAAAAAAATTAACAATTTCTAGACACACTTTATTACAAACTCCAAGAGGATTGTTATTCTCTCTTCCATGTAATAGTGGACCCAACACATAGCTCCTATCATAGGCCCACCCCTCATCGTGATACGGGCGAGGAGAGATCAATGCTCCCAAAAAATGTAATAAGCTCCCTTAAATTCATGACAGTATGAGAGAAAGGGCTATTTACGTGATTGTTGCACTCCCAAATAGAGTTCTATAAGATAACACAACGGCAGCCATGTCTGTGGTTATTGAACAAAATCAGGTCAAAGAAAAAGGGTGGAAAAGATTGGAGGCTGATAAAAGAGGAAATCAACAATACACGTGGAGAAGGGTCCCCCAAGCCTTAAACACGTGGAACCTCAGAATGAGGACTCAGCTGACGTGTGTCGACCAGGACCACTGAACCGTTCCCAGAGATTGTCTGCGAAAGAAATAGGAAAAGTTAAACATTTACCCCAAAAAAAAAAAAATAAAGAAAAAGGAAAAAAAAAAAACACTTCCCTCGTGTCCTATGGTCCCTAACAAATTAACAATGCTATAGTATATACGCAACAATTTTTCTCTTTAGAAAAATACGCAACAAAGTTTACCATGCAATTTTCAGTTCACAAGTTTTTAATAGTATTTATACTCCCTCATTATTCACATTACTTTCTTACTTATTATTAAAAAAAATGTCAATTTTTTTTAGAATAATAATTTGTTCACAATATTTTTATAACAAATTCAAATCTTAAGTGACATTGTTATTAGAACATTCACACGTATTCATGTAAAAATTTCTGTTTATTTTAGCATAAGAACCTACTTTTCTATTTTACATAGTCATCTTTTAAAAATATTTACATTAAATTATCTATTCTATTGTCTATTTTATTAGAATACCAATTTGTTTTTGAATTTTTTAATTGTTTCTCTCTTCACATGTTACAACTATGATCTACTATTTTCCTCAATTCTCGTGAAACACAAGGAATGAATAAAAAAATGCATATACACAACTATAGTAGCCATATAATTACTATAACTAAGCATTTACTAATGTTTGTGATTTTTAAGGTCGATTGTCAAAATTTTGCTTTTAGGCTATCTTGCATGGACCATTGATGCAAATGCTCTTAGTGGGTAAAAAAACTAATTTTGTGATGACCAAATTAAAACCATAACAACTTATTATCTACGTTTTTTATTTTTATTTTTAAGAAACAAACACATACAAAAAAAAAAAAAAAAGAGAAAGATGTTTTAATATAAAAACACACCACAATTCTACTCAAGAACTACGATAACTTTTAAGGGAGGGAACTTATTATCTAGGTTCTGTAGCTTATTGTGAACGTAAACATTACTCAAAATTCATTTATTTTTGATTTGGTCTATACTTGATACTATTTTGCTGGTCCCCACATCCGCAATGGCATACCACCGTAAATACCCACATACACAAGGTCAAACTCAAACTCAATTAAAAAAAAAAAGGGTTCCAAGAATTCTGCCGGGTTAGCTCAAGCCAACCCTGTTGCCTGCTTCGAAGCAGACAACGATAGGGACGGCAACAACTAACGGTAACGGAAGCCCATCACCTAACGTCTTCCGTTAAATCCCCGTACTTCACGCTTCCCAATTTTTCCGTACACTCATCATTTATTAAAAAAAAAAAAAATCAAATCCCACCACTACTCCCCAATGCCGACCGTTATCTCACGGCACTACCTCCACTACCTTTCCGTTACTTTAAACCACACTCTCGAGTTAAATCCCAACCACATTTAGTTAAAGTCTCAAAAAACCAAAACACAAAAAGCAGCAGCAGCAACAATAACAGCAACAACATACAATGTCACAATTCACAACATAGTCGCGTAGAGAGTATTATAAGACGCGCGCAAAGCGGTTTTGTGGGATTCCCTTTGTAACGCCGTTTTTCTCCACCTGAGATTCTCTAGAGAGAGAGAGAGGGAGAGAGAGAGAGAGGGTGGTTTTGCGAGCTTCAAAGGTGGTTTCGTAACGGTCCGAGGTGGTTTTGCGTTACAATTTGGATCGCAGTCGTTACGAGAAAGAGAAAAGTCGGAGCTTTTCTTGTGTGTAATTAACGGTTTTGGTGTTGTTAATCAATAATTAGTGTTAGTTATTATCTGTATATAATGAGTTAAAATTAGGGTCTGACTCTGAGAGACTTGAGAGAGAGAAAGAGTTAGGGAGACAGAGAGAGAGAGTGTGTGTGTGTGTGTGTGTGTGTGTGTTTTAGTTTTGTTTCTCTTCTGGGATTTTGGTGTACAATGATGGCGAATCGGGGAGGGTCGTTTTCGCAGACAAATATTGCGGCGGGGGAAGGTGAAATGAAATGGCGGTTGAGCCGTTAAATTTTTTATTTTTATATTTTTTTTTCTTTGGAGTGGGGTTTGTTTGGTTGATTTTCCGGGAAAATGTTGAGAAAATTTTGGTTTTTTGAACTTTGTCAGGGTGTTTGAGAGATGAGCTGTACGTGGAGCTATGGAAGGCTTGTGCGGGCCCACTTGTGGACGTGCCTAAGTCCGGCGAGAGAGTCTTCTATTTCCCTCAGGGTCACATGGAACAAGTAAGTGTTTGTTTTGTGTTTTGGGATCGGGTTCTGTTTGTTTCGCTGGAAAGCTTCTGTCTTTCCCGGAAAAGTCAGAATGGATGGGTGTTTTTTTTTTTTTTTTTTTTGGTGTTGAATGTTTGAATAGAAACCTGGGGGGGTTTTCCATTTTTGGGTGTGTGTTATTTTTGGTGGGAAATGAAGAAGAAATTAAAAAAGTTTCTATTTTTTGAGCTTTGTAGTTAGAGGCTTCAACAAATCAAGAGCTGAATCAGAGGATTCCACTGTTTAAGCTTCCTTCGAAGATTCTTTGTCGTGTTATTCACGTTGAGCTTCTGGTATTTGACTCTCTCTCTCTCTGATTATTTTGTTGTGTTTAATTTTTTAATTTTGGTTAATTTCTGTTTGGTTACTGAGAAAATGGAGGAAAGGAAATTGAGTGGTATGGTTTCTGGGTCTTACTAAATATAGAAAGCCCAGATCAGCTGGACCAATTGATTGAATTAGGCACAGTTGAATTGGGCTTTTTACTTTCATTGGTTTCCAATTACTCAAAGTTTGGGACAAAGTTTATGTAATTCTCTCTATTTGTTGCATTGTTTAAACAAGAAAATAGAACATTGGACTTCTAAAAATTGTTTGTTCGGAAGAACTTATTTTGAGCCTTTTTTTTTAGGCTGAACAAGACACGGATGAGGTTTATGCACAGATTACTTTGCAGCCAGAATCAGAGGTAAGAACCAAACGTCTTTGTTTCTGATTTCAACATCTTTTAAAGTTATGGGCAGAAAAAAGTTTTGTGCTGTTGCTTTTGGTTTTGGTTTTGCTTGACTTGTATTATTTTCAATTGTGTTGAAATATCTCTAGGAAATTGAGCCTACAAGTCCTGATCACTGCCCTCCTGAACCACCAAAACCAACTGTTCACTCTTTTTGTAAAGTTTTGACTGCATCTGATACAAGCACCCATGGCGGGTTTTCTGTTCTCCGCAAACATGCCACTGAATGCCTTCCCCCACTGGTAATGATTTTCTTTTTTTAGATTAGTGGTTTTCGATGTTCTCTCTCTGTGTTACTGATTTCCACAACTGAATTTACTTCAGGATATGACCCAGTCAACCCCTACTCAAGAATTGGTTGCCAGGGATCTTCATGGTTATGCGTGGCATTTTAAACACATTTTCAGAGGTAATCAATTTTATCTGCTAGTAAATCTTGTCCTTTGTTATTCGGATGTGGTTCTACTAATTTAGTAACAGATCGATTATATCCCTTGTTTTTTGAGTTAATTGAACTGGTCCATGATGAATTAGATTTAGACATGCTGCTTGAAGAAATCAGACAACCTAATCTATACTTTTGTCTTCATTTAAATGAACAGGTCAACCACGAAGGCACTTGCTTACAACAGGATGGAGTGTGTTTGTGACATCAAAGAGATTAGTTGCCGGGGATACCTTTGTATTTCTGAGGTATATACTGTACTTTGATTTTTTCTTCTTGTCTCTTTATTATTCGTTTTTGTTAGATGTCTATTTCCAATGTTACAAAGCTTTAATTCATTAATGAATTGGTTATCTAGGGGAGAAAATGGACAATTGCGTGTTGGGGTAAGGCGTCTTGCCCATCAACAGAGCAGCATGCCATCATCTGTGATTTCAAGTCAGAGCATGCACTTAGGAGTGCTTGCAACTGCATCTCATGCTGTTGCAACCCAAACTCTCTTTGTAGTCTATTATAAGCCAAGGTATCAAATGTTACTTTTTTTAAAAAAAATGAACTAGAAAAGACGTTTCTGTTTAATAATTCCTGTAAAGTGTATCACATCATTGATTTTATTTGCTTTGGCAAAAATGATCAGGACGAGCCAGTTCATAATAAGCCTGAACAAGTATTTGGAAGCTGTTAACAATAAAGTTGGAGTTGGCATGAGATTTAAGATGAACTTTGAGGGGGAGGATTCTCCAGAGAGAAAGTAAGAAAATTCCAAAACATAATTACTATTAGTTTGTTTGTTGTGTGAATTTTCTTAGAAAGATTCTTTTTCTGCATTTTTGATTGATCAGGTTTTCGGGCACAATAATTGGGACTGAAGATATTTCTCCTCATTGGGAAAAATCAACATGGCGATCACTAAAAGTAATTTATTTTTTCTCATTTTCCTTGTTATTTCAAATTAATATGGCCATCCAATTTCATTATTTTCTTCTTTATATTAGGTTCATTGGGATGAACCTGCATCAATTCCAAGACCTGATAGGGTTTCACCATGGGAGATAGAACCCTTTGTGGCTTCTATACCTGCAAGCCTAACTCAACCTGCCATGGCAAAGAACAAAAGGCCCCGAACACCCATCGAGCTTCCAACTCATGGTGAGATAAACATTTTTTTTTTCTTTCATTCAATTTGCACTTTTCACCTGATGAATTGGTTACATTCTAAGTACCTCATCACTCTCTCTCTCTAACTTTTAGATAATACTACTTCGACTCCATCAACTCTCTGGAATTCTGGATTGACTCAGGCCCATGAAATGACACAACTTATGGCTGAAGGCAAAAGAAGTGAAAACCATGTGTGGCATCACAAGCAGATAGATATTAACAGCAACAGCAACTCTATTTCAAGGACTCAGACTGATGGGAGCCGGTTTTCTTCTCCCCATACATGTGCTACTCAGCATTTATTTCAGGAGATGGTGGATGATAGCAAAAGTGTCTCTGCTTGGCCTGCTCACCTAGGCTGTTCAACTCCACACTCATTGAAACTAAACAATGATCCATTGCCCGACCCTGTTGAAAAAGCGAAGAAAACTGAAACTGCTACTAGTTACCGAATCTTTGGTTTTGAGCTGATTAGTCACTCTACAGGCTCACTTCCTGTAGAGAATGCAACTGTGCAACCAGTCAGTGTGTCTAGTGGCTCCACAGAAGGACATGTCAGTACCCTCTCAGCAATTGATTCGGACCAGAAGTCTGATCTCTCCAAGGGTTCTAAAGATAGGCAACTGGGACAGCTGCAAGTGCCGTCAAAGGAGATTCAGAGCAAGCAAAACTGCTTTGCTTCAACCAGAAGTCGCACCAAGGTGCTGATTGGAAAATGATTTATTATTTAATAACAAGATTTTATGGCCCTTGTACAAAGTTCTGAAAGAATGTTTTTTTTTTTTTTTTGGTCTTCGAATTTGCAAAAGGTTCAAATGCAGGGGGTTGCTGTTGGTCGAGCTGTGGACCTAACCATGTTGGAAGGATATGAACAGCTTATAGATGAACTTGAGGAGATGTTTGATATCAAGGGACAACTTCGCCCTCGTAATAAGTGGGAAATTGTGTATACTGATGATGAAGGGGATATGATGCTCGTGGGAGACGATCCATGGCAGTAAGTTTCTTCAATCCTATCTGTGACAAAATATAATACGATTCATACTGAAATGTTTTCTCTATGAAATGTTCCTCAGTCCAGTGTTTTTTAATTTTTTTTGTACTTGTCTTGCAGGGAATTCTGTAACATGGTGAGAAGAATCTTCATATGTTCTAGCCAGGACGTGAAGAAGCTGAGCCCAGGAAGGAAACTGCCTATGTCTTCCATAGAAGGTGAAGGGACAGTTATAAGCTCGGATTCAGCGGAAAACTGAAACATTTCTTTGTTTAGTTTATTTGCATCTTTTCTTTTTGGTCAGTCGTTGTTTGTTTGTGGGGAGAGAAAGTGGGTTTATTTTTTGTGCTAGGACATGTTTGAAGTTGGAAGGAGAAAAAGACATACTGGCTAATTGATGGCTCATTTTTAAGAGTTAACATCTTGAAACTCAACAAGCTCATTATGCATTAGTGGGGGAATTAGAGAGTCTAGGCTTAGAAAATCTTGTGCATACTTAATGAGAAATTGTGGTGGGGGTGGAAGTGGGGTTGCTAGTGAGTGGGACTCACTGTGATATAAGGGTACTGAATAATTAGAGGGGTTTGGGTGAGTGGGTGTTGGCATTCAGTCTTTGTCTATTGTGATTGTAAATAGTGTTATTTAACTGTAATCTTTGCTCTTTAGCGAGTGGAAATTGGCATGGTTTCTTCTTTTGCTATATTGGCTCTTTTTTTTTTGCATGATGTAATTAAATTACTAGGCTTTATAATACAATACTGAGAGGGAGAGAAAGAGACAATGAGAGAGAGAGTCTCGGGCCTTGGCTGGATGGCCTAGCCGGCTGTTGATCTTGTCGCCTTATGAATGTTCAATTATATCTTGATTATACCATGGAACGCGTGTACTTGTGATGGTTTCAGGAGATGCTCAAAAACTGTGGCATACCTGTTGGTCTTAGGGGACAATCTACCCAGCGGCGAAGCCAAGAGAAAAAGGGGAGGGGGGGGGGGGGGGGGGGGGGGCGGATGTGAATATATAATATTTGAGACCAATTTGAAAAATTAAAAGCTATTCATTTAAATACTAAGTGATATTTAATGTAATTATACCCACAAAAAAAAAAAAAAAAGAAAAAAAAAAAACTCTACAAATTCATAATATTGTATTTATCTATTGAGATATTTTAAAATATTTTTAGAGCCAAAACTCAAGTTATGAATGAAACTATGAGTAGTTAGATAGATATTGAGTGCAATATATGTTAATTTCTATTATTTCGGTTAATGTGTTCTCATAAAATGTTCAAATTATAATATGGCAGGGATAAACTAAAATTTTTTTTATTTCAAGGCATCTAGTGGAGAACTTAAGATTTCTCAATAATTCATTTATAAGTTATGCTTTTTTTTTCAAGGCCAAAGAAACAAATTGGCATTTACTAAACCTAAAAACAAAAAGTAGACGGGTATGTAATAACTAAATATATTTGTTCATCCTAAAAAAAGGAAAAAAACTGTAGGTATTATTTGGGCGGGACAGGGGGGCGACTCCCCCACTTCGACACCACCCACCCCCCGGGGCGGGTCTACCCCATGTGTTATGGGCTTTCTGGCTCCTTCTTGCTATTGCTTATTTCAAACAAAAGTAGAGCTTTACTTAAAAAAAAAACCAAAAAAAGAGAGTAAAGCTTTGATCGGTACATAAGCTGAATAACTAAAAAAAATAAAATCAAAAACTATGTTAAACAATAAACATGCAGTAATTAGGTGTTTTTATTTTATTTTTTCAAATAAATGAATAGATGGGACAGTAGGCTACAAGTGTCAACAGTAAATTTTTTAAAGAAATCACAGTAATAGTTTTTTAGGTGTTTTAGCGTTGCATTTATGGGTTAAAATTTAAAATAAAATAGAAGAATCTCTCTCTCTCTCTCCAATATTTTGGATCCCGGACAGAATTATCTTCTGCATCAATTTTATCGCAATATGCGGGTCTTATGCAGTTATAGGAGTTTATATGTTGTGAGAAAAATAATGTATATGTCATATGCATGAGATAATTATTGCCTAAAATAGAGTTTAACAAGTCAATTGGGAGACCAAATGGTAATAAGCACTTTTAAATTTTAATATTCAATCAAAATCTGAATTTTTAAATCCATTTTTAACAAGATAAAAGATAATTTGTAGTGACCCGAAAGGGGGTCTTGCAATCCATGGAATCCCACATCGCCTAGGGAAGCACATGAAAATGTGTTTATAAGGAATGATCTCCCTTCAATGTGTAGAGGCTTTTTCCCTAGCGCAACCTGAGGAAGAACAAAACCGTGAAGGGTATGGGTCCTAAAGCGGACAATATCTACACAGTTGAAGCGGGGTCATTACAGATGGTATCAGAGCCATGCCCTAGCCGGAAGTGTGGGTCCTACACGCGAGGACGCGTGTGCTCGTAAGGGGGGTGGATTGTAGTGACCCGAAAGGGGGTCTTGCAATCCATGGAATCCCACATCGCCTAGGGAAGCACATGAAAATGTGTTTATAAGGAATGATCTCCCTTCAATGTCCCTAGCGTAACATGGGGAAGAACAAAATTGTGAAGGATATGGGTCCTAAAGCGGACAATATTTACACAGTTGAAGCGGGGTCGTTACATAATTTGTCTACAAACATTGAGAAAAACAATAAACAAGGCATGACATGATAGATGAGAAGGCACGACAAGATAGATGGGAGGCCAACTTGCAACATACCCAGTAGAAAGGATTGGGTTCTACAAATTTGAATTGGCTTTGCACCAAAAATGCAAAGAAGATATGATTAATTTGCTCATTTGTGGTTTTATGGCCTGTTTAGATGGAGGGGGGAAGGAGGGAGAGTGGAGGGGAGTAGAGTAGTATTAGTTAAAAAAAGCTAATTTTGTACTAAATTTACTCTACTCTACTCTCCTCCCTCCCTCCCTCCCTCCCCCTCAATCCAAACGAACCATTAGTTGGACTTGGGTGGTTTCATCGTGAAGTATCATTGTCAATGAAGAGGATGAGGTAGGTAGAAAGGTCCATCGGCCTGGAACTAGCAACATCAATGAAAATCGTAAATTTGGAGTTGGATAGTGGTGAGAATGGTGGAAAAGATTTGAGGTTGGACAATGGTGGTGATATGACATATATGTTTGGAAATGATTCAATTTTGAGAGAGTTAAAAAAACTACTCCCTCCGTCCCTTTTTTTTGTCCTGTTTGGAAAGTCAAACTTTTTAAGAGAACATCATTTATTGTCTTGTCTATCTTTTAAAAATGTATAAATTTCCAAAACTACCCTTAAAAAAATTTATCAAAAAATTAAATTAGTAAATTAATAGAGGTATAATAGGAACATTAGTAAATTAATGACTTTTATTTTTAGAAACAGGACAATATTTTGGGACATCTCAAAATGGAATAAAGGACAAAAAAAATGGGATGGAGGTAGTATTAGGGAAAAGTCCTCTTATTGCTTTTATGCCCACATTTTATATAGTCCAAACTTTCTCACAATGTTCATTATTGAACTTAAGTACCGCTTTAATGGGCTCATAACCTAGCCCTTAGAAAATACTACAGCCCTAGGTGGGTGAACACTACCTCCTTTCAACTCTATGTGTTAATTTTAGTGCAAATATGTAAATAAACTATATGCTCATTAGTTTCTCTCGTCCAATGGTCCAGGCAGTCTAATATAACTTCAAGTGTGCTAGGGTTTGCTTGTATAGTCCCCCTAGGTAATCACTTCTTTTGAGTTACTTAGGGCTTGTTTGGTTTAGGCCTCACTCAGTTTTCATAACTCAGTACTCAATTTTCATAACTCAAACTTGAAACCCATAACTTATAATCCAAACCCCACTATCACTCAAAAAATCCAACACTTTTGTTTGGTCACAAAAATCAGTCATATATCTTAGTTTTTAACTCTACTTTATGCCAAAATGATGAACCCACCCACTGACAGTACACAAAATGTTATGGTTACTACCTGCGTCCCTTTTCTTTTCTGCTCTTCATCCTCTTTCATATTCTCCAATCAAAAAACCCATAAAATGCAGAGTAGCTGATACACCCAAACCCAACTCTACCACCACCAATAGCAAACCCAGAATCCACTACCATCAACCAAGCTCCACCACCACCACCAACAACAAACTCAGAAACCCATAACCACAACCTCCACCACCAACAGCCTTTAACATAACCACAACCTCCACCAAAAAATCCAAAAGAATAAAAAATCCAAACTCACCAATAGCCCTCAACCAAAACCACAACCTTCACCAAAAAATCCAAATGGATGCATAGAAAACCCGCAACCAGAAGCTCCACCATAGCCCAAGCCTCAAACCACAACCATAACAAAAAACCCAAACCCAAATCCTTAGATCAAAGACCGAAATCACGAAAATACGAAAAAGAGGAGAGAGATGAACTGATCTAGCAAAAGGGAGAAGCGAGGGAGAGAGAAAATGCTCACCTAATAAACTCAAGAGAGAGAAAATGATCTAGCAAAGGGGAAGAGAGAGAGAGAGAGAGAGAGAGAGAGAGAGCATGAGCTAGAGAGAATGAGGCTAAGCTTGAGCTGATCTAGGTTGCTTGAACTGAGAGACTCGATTGAGAGCCATCTCACGGTGGCTCGTGGTTGTTTATGGAGGAGCAATGGAGGTTTGGTGAGGATAGAGCTCTAGGTTGAAGGGGAGGAGAGGCAATGGAAATATCACATGAGTTCTGAACTAATTTGACAACACATAGGTTAGGGGCCTCACAAACTCCTTATATTTTTACTATTGTTGCCACTAAGAATCAGTTCTCAGTTTTTGAAAACACCCAATTCCTATTTCCGGTTTCCATCACTCTAACTCAAATTTTTGAGTTTTGAGTGATGGAAACAAGTGTTAAAAACCAATCCAAACAAAAAAATTTTGGTAGGACTCACGTGTTTTGAAAAATTAGTAATGAAAACTGAGTGATATGATCCAAAATCTTGGTAATCCAAAACATGCCCTTAATAATTAATATGATTGTAAATCCTCCAAATTTGCTAAATGATTTAGTCCACAAAGAAGAATTAACCCTGCACTTAGTAATTGTCATTGATTTTCTTCTGGAAATGGAGGAATATAGTTATTTTTTCGAGGGGAGCTGGTGAATACAAGAGACCTTGCTATTGCTATATCTTAATGTTTTAAGGAGCATAACAGAGCCTAGAGTATATAGAAAAGAGACCTCACATCTAACGACTCTTTGAGATCAATGGTATCAGGTTTCTATTGGGGTTAACTTCGTGCCTGGATGAGAATCATTATAAAGTGCATTCCATGCCAGAGGCAATCGCCATTTGAAATGCACTTTGAGCAGCGAAACACACACACACACACACACACACGAACCTTTAACTCCTTCGTTTTTTTAGAACTCTTGTGGCTAGAATTATACTGCAATAGCCCACCTATTACCCCAAGGTTTCAGGAAAAAGCCTATCATAGGATCAATGGTTCCAAGATCACCGGCCTAGCATGTAATCTCCTAGTTGCTGAAAAAAATTAGAAAACTCCCTCTTCTTTTCTTATAAAAGCCTTAAGAGATTAGTGTTCCTCATGTAGACATTAGCATCTCTACATCTGCTTTCGTGGATTCATACTTCATAATTGCCTCCATTAAGAAAAATTTAATATGCAAAAATTCAGAAAACTTACAAGTAAAGAAATTCACACTCAAAGGAATGACAATATATATACTAGTCAATCTAATAGCTACGCTCCCATAAATCATATGTAAGCATTTGTGTGGGCTCTTAGTATACATAGCTCATTCATGCTCCCTTAAAATTCTTGCCACCCCGTTCTTGCTCCGCACACTATCATTATGTCCAATGACTCCAATCTACTTGTTAGGGAAATAACACATTTGAAAATTTTCAATTGAGACCTTAAATATAACATATAGGAACATAAGGCACTATTTATCCAAAAGATTAAGCTTTAAATTTGGGCCAAGTTATGTTATATTAATTAATTTATCAACTTTTATACTGTATATCCAACAATAACACATATAATTCTGCTCAATTATTTATACTTATCATTAATTTTACATCAGTATTCACAGTTAAAACAAAAAATGTCCAATTTTAAAACATGAAAGTGGATGTAAAAAACGTGTGTAAGTTAATCATTACCCTTAAAAATAGTCCAGATATATACAAAGCCACCATCCTGCTTACTTTTAGTTATTAGCAATGTGAGAAAAAACCCAGAGTAAATCTCATTCGCAGTTTTACTTAATCTTACAGCCTTGATAATGAAGCAAAGATTTTTTAGAATCTACTTGGTTCAAAGTGGGATTTACATACAATAATGTTTTGAATGTACATTACACGTGTGATAACATTACACATTGGCGTCCACGTGATTGGCCTCAACACCTAAACAAATGGTGGTACTGGTATGCTAGGATTTACAAGTTGGACTGGATATTTTAAAGTTGATGGTTGTGCATGTATAGCATTTTCACTGCATTCAAGAAAGTAGGAGCCTCTGATAGCGATTAATCATGATGCGTACAAGTGCATGTTAAACTTGGAGTCTTGCTCACTGCACAGTGCTCACCCATACCACATTAAACTCTGATAGCATGAAACCTTAGGGAAATATCTCCCAGAGCTTTAAATTAATATGAATATGCCACTGACTTTGTTAATTAATTCATACCAACTCTCTGACGTTGATGCACTGATCTGTAGGTTTAATTGGTAATGAACAGTAGTGCATGCACAGCCTTCACTTTTAAGTTAAAAGTTTTAACCATGACCCTTTTGGACACCAGTTTTCATTAATTCAGTAAATGTGCAAACACAACGGGCGGCTCTAGGATTTTATTTTTATGGTAGTCATTAACATTCAGATTAAAATGTCACGAATGCGCCAAAGGCCTTGTAGTTGAATTGACACATTTTCATGTACAAAGTACTTAGGAGTCTAGGGAGGAAAGGGTTCGAACTGTAAGATTAGCAGCATGTTGTAATTATTTCTCAAAAAAAAAAAAAAATGTCACAAATGCCAACTTTTATACAACTAATTACCACAAAAATTACCCACATCATCTTATGTATTATTGTGCAAAATGTATTCGTAGTTACAGTAATCGTGCAAATATCCACGTTACTATGCATATGCAAATTTGTTTTTTAATACTTTATTTACTCATATACATAGACACACATGCATGCACATGGATGATTTGAGAGAGTAATAAAAAATTATAAAAAAAATAACATTTTAATGAAATATAGTGTAACATTGGGGGGGAAAAGGAGCCAGGCCCAATATAATGGGCCGAGGGCCCACGAAACGGCTATCTTACATCCGAAAAGAGAGAGGAGAAAAGGGCAAGGCCTAGCTAGGAGTAGGATCTTCATAATGAAAGATCAGTGCTGTCCGAGGAGGATATCTCCTGTCCGAGGAGGGTATCTCCTGTCCGAGGAGGACGTTTCACTTTAACAGGATATCACAGGCTAGTTGAGTACGAGAAAAACCAGAGTGATTGTTCGAGGACTTCACTTGATCAGGATAAGCTCAAAGCAAGGGCTGGAGATGATAAGAACGAAGAAATATCTAAAGGAAAAGCTGCTACCACCGTATTTAATGCACTACAACAGCTTTTCTGGCCGCATTTATGTGGAGAAGACCCCTGAATAGTGCAACCTCAGCTACCGTCACTCCCAAATAACTAAAGCATACCCATGATGTGACATGCACTAAAGTAGATGCACAGATGAAGAACAAGTGGACGATGGAGATGATGGAGAAGGGTACTATATAAAGAAGAAGAGATCCTGATAGAAAGGGATCGGAAAAACTGGAAAGGAAAAAGAAGAGTAGTTTTACTGTAGCTCTGAACCTTGTAATCATTGTTTATTCAATGAAACACCCCTTCGGACATTGACCTAAGAGTTTTCTCGGCATTATTTTATGTTGCTTCTATTTTACATAATACAACCCACCATTGTTAAATTCAGACCTAGCCCAGCTCTTTCAACCACTCTCTACAAATTTATTGTCTAGGGTACATTGAGCCTCTGACCCATACTTTTGGGCTTGGGTTACAAAAGCTGACCTTACAATTGGCGCCGTCTGTGGGAAGAGCTTGAACGTAAGGGAAGAGTAGCAGTGGATGGTTATGGCTGATTAAGGGCAACAACCGGCAGAATCTGGGGCCTCCCAGCATATTGATCCTTTTCTTAACCTGGAGCATAGGCAGGACCGTGAAGGCAGTGTACACACTACACACACTGAGCGAACCCAGCCTCGTGGCGGAAGTCATGTTTCCCATGCAGAGAAAAACAGCATGCAAATAGAGATTGAAAGGTTGAAGAGGGAGTTATGCCTGGAGAAGAGGAAACGTGCTGCACCACATCCTGATGACGACTTGGACGACGGACAAGACATTACCTATCAGCAGAACTCTCAAACTCCAATCAGTGAAACCTTTTCGTATGAAGCTGAGCACCCTCGTGAGAAGCGACCACGAGAACTACCATATGGAGGGGTGGGTAATGATGCCATGAGTAAGGCCCTGAATCAGATTTCCAAGTTGCCTTTTACACAAAGGATCGAAGGAGCGGAGCTGCCTCGGCGCTTCAATCAACCAACCTTTACTATCTATAATGGCAAAACAGATCTTGTGGAACACATCAGCCATTTTAACCAAAGAATGGCTGTCTATGCCAGGGACGAGGCTCTGATGTGTAAGGTATTCCCCTCGAGTTTGGGTCCTGTAGCCATGAGATGGTTTGATAACCTGAGGGCCGATTCCATCGATTCCTACCAAGAGCTTACTCAGGCTTTTGGTTCACGATTTGTCATCTGCCGAAGGGTGCCCAGGCCCTTGTCCTCCCTTCTGTCCTTAAGCATGCGCGAGGGGGAGACACTGAAGGCGTACTCGAACAGATACTGGGAAATGTTTAACGAGATGGAAGGCAACTTTGATGCCATGGCCTTGGAGACGTTCAAGTTGGGTCTCCCCACTGATCATGGTTTAAGAACGTCTTTGTCTGGCAAGCCCGTTGTTAGCATGCGCCAGCTTATGGATCGCATCGAGAAGTATAAAAGGGTAGAAGAAGATCGGCAACAAGGGAAGGGTAAGGATAAGACTACCACCCAGGACAGGAAGGACTTTAAGTCGGATCGTTATAACAACAGTAAGCCGAGGAGAGATTTCGTTGGGCACTCAAGTTCAGCAAATGCCCAAATAGTTAATACCGTGTTTAAAGAGCCCGTTCATCAAGTTCTGGATAAGATAAAGAACGAACCATTCTTCAAATGGCCGAATAAAATGGTGGGGAATCCGGAGAGACGCAATCATAATGTCTATTGTCAATATCACCAGGATCATGGGCATACGACTGAAGATTGCAGAAGTCTATGGGATCATCTGGACCAACTGGTCAGCGAAGGTAGGCTGAAGCACCTTTTGCATCGCTCCAGCGGATGAGGACAACCAGTCTCAGATGCCGAGAGGGGGGATTCTACAAAACCCCCTCTAGGAATTATTAATGTTATTTTCGCAGCCCCAGGAAGGACAGGATCCCGTCCGTCGAAGGTTATGTCTGTGGCTCGGCTGCCGGTGGGAGATGCTGATAGGAATCCGAGGAGCCCTGGGAAGGCAATATCTCCCATTCTAGGCTTTTCGGACGAGGATAAGGCTGGAACCATTCAACCCCATGAGGACGCATTGGTAGTCACCCTCAGGATTGGGGGATATGATGTGAAGAGAGTAATGGTAGACCAGGGCAGCGCGGTGGAGATCATGTACCCTGATCTTTTCAGGGGATTAAATCTCACGCCCAGCGACTAAACTCCATATTGCTCCTCTATATTTAGTTTTGAAGGAAGAATGGTCATTCCGAAGGGACAGATCCGATTGCTCGTGCAAACCGGCTCGGAAATTGTTGAGGTGGATTTCGTGGTGGTAGACGTCTATTCCCCTTATACAGCGATTGTGGCTAGGCCCTGGTTGCATACACTTGGGGCTGTTTCCTCTACTCTACACCAAAAAGTCAAATATCCTTCCGAGGGATGAGTTTGTGAAATCCGCGGGGATCAATTCTCGGCTAGGCAGTGTCTAGTGGCGGCCATACGACATGGGTCTGAGGATGAATCTTCGGGAGGGGTGATCAAAGACCTATAGCAGTTAAAGGAATGGATGTCGCCTGTCGACGGGCAGAGTGAGGGTGTAAAATGCGAGGACTTAGCACGGGTCATGATTGAGTTCGATCCTGAAAAGTATTTTCAAATTGGAGCTCAGATACCTTAGTCAGAAAGGGAAGAGCTAATTGACTTCCTCAAAAGAAATATTGACGTATTTGCGTGGAGCACTTATGAAGCACCAGGGGTGGATCCGGAATTCATTTGTCATCATTTGAGGGTTAACCCTCTAAGCACACCGAAGAAGCAACCTCCTCGGCGGCCATCTAGAGAGCACGCTGAAGTAGTCAGAGAGGAGGTAGGAAAGCTTAAGCAGGCCGGGGCTATTAAAGAAATTTTCTATCCCGAATGGCTAGCAAACACTGTGGTGGTAAAAAAGAAAAGCGGAAAGTGGCGAGTCTGTGTAGACTTCACGGACTTAAACAAAGCCTGCCCTAAAGATCCCTTCCCCATGCCGAAGATTGATCAGCTGGTGGATGCTACTGTCGGCCATCCTCGGATGAGTTTCTTAGATGCTTTTCAGGAGTATCATCAGATCCCCCTCGCTTCAGACGACCAGGAAAAGACCACTTTTGTTACCCCCATTGGTAATTACCACTATAAGGTAATGCCTTTTGGTCTGAAAAATGCAGGTTCTACGTATCAGCGGATGATGACCAAGATGTTTGAATCACAATTAGGCAAAACCATTGAGATTTATATAGATGATATGGTGGTTAAAAGCAAGCTTGTTGCTGATCATTTGAAGGATCTTGATGTGGTTTTTGAAGTTCTGAGGAAACATAAGTTGCGTTTGAACGCTTCGAAGTGCTCGTTCGGAGTTGGGTCCGGCAAATTTTTGGGCTACATGGTTACGCACAGGGGAATCGAAGTTAATCCTGATCAGATAAGGGCTATCCAGGATCTACAACCTCCTCGGAATCCGAAGGAGGTGCAGAAGCTAACGGGAATGACGGCTGTGTTAAACCGATTTATATCCAGGTCTGCGGACAGATGCAAACCCTTCTTCTCCCTAATTAACAAATGGAAGGGTTTTGAATGGAATGAAGAATGTGCCTCGGCCTTCCAACAGCTTAAGGATTATCTATCTCGGCCACCGATTATGTCCAGCCCTGAGCCCGACGAGGTTTTATTTGCCTATATCGCAGTGGTTCCTCACGTTGTAAGTCTAGTGTTGATAAGAGTGGATCAGGGAGTACAGAGGCCGGTCTATTGTGTAAGCAAATCGCTGCATGAAGCCGAGGTCAGGTATTTGTCGCTGGAAAAAGCTATCCTGGCCGTAGTGCTAGGAACGCGGAAATTGCCTCACTACTTCCAAGCCCATACTGTCGTGGTGCTCACGCAACTTCTACTCAAAACAGTACTTCGAAGTGCCGATTATACGGGGAGGATAGCCAAGTGGGGCACTATTCTAGGGGCTTTCGATATCAAATACATGCCTCGCACGTCAGTCAAAGGCCAAGTCCTTGCAGATCTGGTGGCCGAATTTACGGAGCCCAGTTTAGAAGATGTAGAGGTAATGCCGAGCATGGATGAAAAATCGGTTGGTTTGGTTTCTCAACAAGATCCTACTCATTGGGAGTTGTACGTAGATGGCACTGCAAACCGGAAAGGTTCTGGAATAGGGCTGGTCTTGACATCTCTGGAAGGGATCATCATCGAAAAGTCACTAAGGCTGGATTTTGGTGCCACAAATAATGAGGCTGAGTATGAAGCCCTACTGATGGGAATGGTTATGGTTCGAAAGATGGGAGGAAAGGCCGTAAAGGTGTTCTCGGACTCAAGACTAGTTGTGGGCCAAGTACAAGGAGAGTTTGAAGCCAAGGACGAGAGGATGCAAGGTTATTTGAACCGAGTCAAATGCCTGCAAGAGGAATTTGGATTTTTCAGTCTGATGCATGTTTCCAGATGTGGTAATGCACACACCGATTCTTTGGCCACACTAGCCACCTCTTCGGATCAAGATTTGCCGAGAGTTATCATCGTGGAGGATCTTCATGAGCCCACTGGAATAGGAAGAGACGCAATTCAAGTACACCAGATTCGAAAAAGTCCATGCTGGATGGATGCCCTAATCGGATTTTTGAAAGATGATGTCCTGTCAGAAGAGCGAAAGGAGGCTGACAAGATCCAAAGGAGGGCCGCTAGGTTCTGGTTGTCCGAAGACCAAAAGTTATATAAACGCTCTTATTCGGGGCCATATCTGTTGTGTATTCATCTAGAAGCCACTGAGTCACTACTAGAAGAATTACATGAAGGTATTTGTGGAAGTCACACCGGAGGCAGATCGTTGGCCCATCGGGCCCTTACCCAGGGATATTGGTAGCCGAGCATGTAAGAAGAAGCTTGAGACTATGTGAAGAAATGTGATCAATGCCAGCGATTCGCACCAAATATACATCAGCCGGGGGGAACCCTCAATCCATTGTCTAGTTCATGGCCGTTTGCCCAATGGGGTTTGGACATCGTGGGTCCATTCCCTAAAGCTGCGGGGAATAAAAAATATCTCCTGGTCGGCACCGATTATTTTACGAAATGGGTCGAAGCTGAACCTCTTGCCAATATCCGAGATGTGGATATGCAAAAATTCGTATGGAAGAGCATTGTAACTCGCTTTGGAGTTCCACACACCCTCATTTCAGATAATGGCTTATAGTTCGACAGTAACTCATTTCGGAATTACTGTAGCGAACTTGGGATCACGAACAGATACTCTACTCCCTCCTACCCTCAGGGTAATGGCCAAGCTGAAGCAGTCAATAAAGTTATAGTCAGCGGCTTAAAGAAGAGGTTGGACGATGCCAAGGGAAGGTGGGTCGAAGAATTGCCACACGTGCTTTGGGCTTACAGAACCACACCTCGCAGGTCTACTGGAGAGACTCCTTTCTCAATGACTTATGGGTCCGAAGCTGTAATTCCTTTGGAAGCCAATTTCCCAACTTTGAGAACCAGTTTGTTTGCCCGGACAACAATAATAAACTCCTGGAAGCCGGGTTAGATTTAATCGATGAAAGGAGAGAAAACGCAATGGTTCGGCTGGCTCACTACCAACAAAAGCTTAGACAGGGCTACGACGCCAAGGTCAAACCGAGACCCTTAGAACCCGGTGACTTGGTGCTCAGGAAAGTTGTCGGCAACACAAAAAACCCAGCCTGGGGAAAATTAGGACCAAATTGGGAGGGCCCATATCGCATCACGTCATGTGCAGGTATTGGAGCATATTTTCTTGAAGATTTGGACAGTCATGTAATACCCCGCCCTTGGAATGTAAATAACCTCAAGAGGTATTATTATTAATCGAGTTGTTTTCTTGTTTATTTATAATAACACTATTTATTCGTTCTCTAAGTGTTTAAAGTTAAATCTGATCATGCCTGTAGTCCTCGGACTAGATGATCTCGGATTAGTTAACACTATTTATTCGTTCTCTAAGTGTTTAAACTTAAATCTGATCATGCCTGTAGTCCTCGGACCAGATGATTTCAGATTAGTTAACACTATTTATTCGTTCTCTAAGTGTTTAAACTTAAATCTGATCATGCCTGTAGTCCTCGGACCAAATGATCTCGGATTAGTTAACACTATTTATTCGTTCTCTAAGTGTTTAAACTTAAATCTGATCATGCCTGTGGTCTTCGGACCAGATGATCTCGGATTAGTTAGCACTATTCGGTTAATTGGTTAATGTCACTTTTTGGATGTGATATTAATTGTACAAATTGTTTGCAAAACAAAGTAATTTTGTTTCTCTATGACTATAATTACCAAGTGAAATCACTTGTAACACAAGAAGATCATATTAAAATGCAAACACCAGCGTCTAAACAAAAACTAATTCATTGATGAAAATCATAGTTTACAGTTTCCTCAACAGTAAAAAAAAAAAAAAAAAAAAAAAAAAAAAAAAGATTCACCCTTCTCTTGCTGGGGCTCAGTAGAGGAGACTTGGTCACCTGGCACTGGAAGACCCTGGTTAGGCTCAAGAATAACCGAGGGATTCGGCTCAGGCAAAGGTAGCTCAGAGGCCTCGGGGGGTTGTGCAGGAGGAGCATTGTCATCCGGATACTGCCGAATATCCTCGCCATAAAAAATATTTTCTGGCAGTCCAAGATCTGAGTCTGGAGGAACTCCAGCAGCATCCAATGCCTTGCCCCAAGTCAGATTGCAGTAATCCCTAGCAACTGAGGCAAATTGCTCGGTGAGACCTTTCTCTGTTATCTCCACCCCCAACTGATAGGACGCCCTTTTTTCGGCTTTAGTGGCCTCCTTAGCCAGCTGGGCGTCCCTCTGAGCATCCTCGGCAGCCTTCTTGGCCTTCAACAGCTCGGCGCGAAGCTCTTTGATGGTTTCCCTTTCTGCGGCCAACTTTTTCTGAGCTTCGCTCAGCAGCCTGCGCTGAGACTCGGCCTGGGACTCTGCATTCTTTAAACCAGCGTCCAGGCTATCCCTCTCCTGGGCTACTGCTTTTAGCTGGTCCGAGAGCTTCGAGGTCTCTTCCTTTAGGTTGCCCAAGACTCTCTCTGCTTCGGACCTAGCTTGGGCCTCGGCCTGGGCTTCCACATGGGCCTTGCAGTTCCACTCTTTAGCCACAAACACCTGCTGAGTGATCTGAACAAGATTACGGTGTTAGTATACAAACATAAAAAATCAACGCTATAACCAAGAAGTGGAATGGATATACTTACCATGGCCAAGTCCCTCTTCAGAGACATAAAGAGTTCATATTGGCTGAAACGCCTATATGAATCCATGTCTCGGGGCAGAAGTAGGGGCTGCTCCAGCGCCTCAGCTATCAGTGCCGCCCGACCCCCGTCGTAGTTCTTGACCGAGGTCTCCCAAGGAAATGGAACGCCGTCGAGCTCTAGCCGGGGGGACCATATGCGTTGTCCTCGGCGCACCTCGGCCAGAGGAGGCTCCTCTCTGCTCTCCACTGAGGAACCCCTCTTTTGACGGGGCTCTTTGGTCACCTTTTGCTGCTTGGTCTTGGGTGGCAGCCCTTTCTCCTTGTCTTCAAGATCCATCGGCCTCTTCTTCTTTAAATCCGGTATAGGTTTGAGAGCCGGATCAGGAACCTGTGAAGCGGGAGGAGGTGGAGGCAAATTCGCCGCTGGACGAGAAGTCCCCGTCTCTTTAATTTCAACTTTATTGCTTCTCTTCTTGAGAAGTAGCCTGAGGTCAGACATCGCTTCCTCCGAGGAATCCTCAGGTACTGTGGTCAGCAATAAAGGTGGTCAGACGCAAGACTGCCTATCAGGTTCCTCTTCAGAATCTGAAGGAATAATGTGGACACCTCCTTCGCTTTCCCCCTCAAATTTGAACTTGTCAATTTGAGCGTCCAAGGAGGTGGACGAAGAGCCAACCCTTTCTCTCACAGTCCGCTGTGCAAGGGGAACTTGCTGAACCGGTCGGATGAGCAATGGAACACCTTGGGGATTCGGGTGTGGAACCGGTGCGAGGTCGTAGGGCGCTAAGAAGTTCTTCCGAGCAACGTCTATGCGCTGCAACCTGTGATCGCCCTGAGTAATTGCGTTGCCCGCTGGCTGGACGTCAGCTTTCTTGGGAGTGTAACCAAGTATAAGTGGAACGGACCTCAACTGTCCGTCTTCGCTAACGTATATCTCCGAGCGCAGCAGGTAGTTGAGGGCAGGCACGTTGGTGAGACTTAGCCGAGGAGCAGTATGTACCTTATCTGTAAAACAAACAAACTAGTTAGATCAGAGAGTAAATCCGAGGATAGATAAAGGAATAATTATGGAAAGAAAAAGCCCTAAGACTATGGTTAAGGACCCTGAGTCCGAGAAGGCACACCTGGCTCTCCTGGCTCAGTCGGACAGTGTAACCGTCGTGCCATGCGCCCGAGACGATCAAATAGTCGTCTTTCATCCCCTTATTGGATTTAGGAAGGCAGGAGAACAGTCTCACGACGTCGGAGCGAGATTTAAGGTAATATCCCCCCCCCTCTTTGGCTACGACACTCATACAGGTATACTAAGTCGTGCCAAGTTAGCCCTAGGCCTAATTGTTCATTCACGACATCAAAGGCCCCTAAAATCTTAAAGGTGTTGGGTGCGCACTGATCGGGGGAAAGCCTATGATTACGGAGATAGTTTAGGGTCACGGGACCCATTGGAAGGGTCATTCCCCCTTCAATGAAGGCGATCATAGGAATTATGACCTCTCCTTCCTGTCGGGTTAGCAGTAGTCCCTCCGGGGGGCAATACTTCAGATTTACCCCCCGTGGGATATGGTGGGTTCTCTTGAACTCCTCAATCAACGCCGGACTATCGACGAGATATTGGTATGTACCCATTTCTAAAAAATGGATGAAATAAAAACGAAGATAGTATTAACGAAAGAAAATGGTAGCCGAGGAGAAAATAAAGGCTCAAGGTGTGCCGAGACTTACTCTAGCACGAGTGAAATGAATCCCCTAACTCGAAATCTACTTTTGGGTGAGATCCTGAAGGCAGAAGACGCAGAAATCCGAGAGGACGTGAAGTGCTTTTGAAGAAGGGAACTCTCCGGAAGCTCTGAAAATGCTGAGAGTGCTATGAATGTGTGTAAAGTGAGAAAAGTAACTGCCTACAGATACTTATATATGGGGACAGACGGAGCGGTATCATTCATTTCGCTCGAATCGCGAAGACAAACCCCAACCGTTTGATCCACAATCCACTGTTGGATGCAAGAGATAGCCGCCTGAGGTAATTGATGCAATGCCTTGGAAATGAGAGATTTACAGTAGCAATAATGAGGCGCGCGTCTCCACAAGCTCGTGCGTATAAACGGGGGTATTTGTAACTTTTTGTTTTTACTTTTGTTTATTCCTTTTATTTTATTTTCCTTTCATTCCCGCGTATCAAATCAAAATTATTCTCTCTTCCCGCTTGCGTGGGAAAAAAATAAAATTTTGAGGGGCTATTGTGGGGGAAAAGGAGCCAGACCCAATGTAATGGGCCGAGGGCCCATGAAACGGCTATCTTACATCCGAAAAGAGAGAGGAGAAAAGAGCAAGGCCCAGCTAGGAGTAGGATCTTCATAATGAAAGATCAGTACCGTCCGAGGAGGATATCTCCTGTCCGAAGAGGGTATCTCCTGTCCGAGGAGGACGTTTCACTTTAACAGGATATCACAGGCTAGTTGAGTACGAGAAAAGCCAGAGTGACTGTCCGAGGACTTCACCTGATCAGGATAAGCTCAGAGTAAGGGCTAGAAATGATAAGAACGAAGAAATATCTAAAGGAAAAGCTGCTACCACCGTATTTAATGCACTACAACAGCTTTTCTGGCGGCATTTATGTGGAGAAGACCCCTGAACAGTGCAACCTCAGCTACCGTCACTCCCAAATAATTAAAGCATACCCATGATATGACATGCACTCAAGTAGATGCACAGATGAAGAACAAGTGGACGATGGAGATGATGGAGAAGGGTACTATATAAAGAAGAAGAGATCCTGATAGAAAGGGATCGGAAAAACTGGAAAGGAAAAAGAAGAGTAGTTTTACTGTAGCTCTGAACCTTGTAATCACTGTTTATTCAATGAAACACCTCTTCGGACATTGACCTAAGAGTTTTCTCGGTATTATTTTATGTTGCTTCTGTTTTACATAATACAACCCACCATTGTTAAATTCAGACCCAGCCCAGCTCTTTCACCCACTCTCTACAAATTTATTGTCTAGGGTACATTGGGCCTCTGACCCATACTTTTGGGCTTGAGTTACAAAAGCTGACCTTACAATAAATAATTTGATATAGATATTTTTGAAAAGTGGTTATGTAAAATAGAAAAATTAGGTTTTTATACAAAAATATATAGAAATTTTTGCATCAACTGATGCAAATACTTTAAGAGACTTAAATATATTATATAAAATCTAATAAAAAGAGAACTTAAATATATATATATATATATATATATATATATATATATATATTTATATATATATAATATTGACGTCACAGAAAATAAGTCACACACACCAATACATCAAATTTTAAATTTTCCTTCTATTAAAGCATTCACATCAGTCCGTATATAAATGTGTATAATAGAAAAAATGCTCAAATTTACACATTTTTGTTCAAAAACAGCTCACATCAGTCTGTTTAAAATCTTGCAAAATCTTCTAAAATTATCCACGAGCTACAGTATCCGTGTAAATTTACACGAGCACTGTAGCATGTGTATATCATTTTTTAATATTTTTTTCTCTCTCTTCGGTATTGTAGCATGACTTTGCCTGACACTGTAGCACTGTAGTGTTGGGTTAAAGAAATAAATATTTTATTTGAATAAATGTGTATAATAGACAAACTGATGTGGGTGTTTTGTAAAAATATGTGTGTAAAATAGAAAAAGTAAGTTTTAGACTTGTAAAATGGAAAATTTTTTCCACGGACCGATGTGGATGCTCTAAAGAATGAAAATTCAACTCATCAAGTTACTTAACTCTAATTTTTGTTGTTGCAATATTTTTATTGTGTGCATAGCATTACTCTATTAAAAGAAAATTTTCTTAATACTTTAATAATTTTTATTGTATCTATAGTATCACTCTATTAACAATTTAACTCAACTCAAATTTTTTGTTGTTGTTGTTGCATAATTTTTTTTGTGTCCACATCATTAATTTTGTTATTATTACATATTGATTTTTGTAACTGTGTTTATACTTATTGGCTTTTAATAATCTTAGGGTGTTTATTTTTATTTATGGTAGACAAAAAAAAGAAAAAAAAAATTACATTTAGTTTTTTTTCAAGGACCCTAACCATGACATTGAACTGCCACTATATATATATATATAGTCATGATTGTTACAAAAAAGTGCTTTTTAGCCCTAAGGGGAAGCTAATTAAACATGTTATTCAATCATTAAATTTCCCTAGTGATTTCCCAATTTTTTTTTAGAGAGTTTCAACCTATAATATCTGCTCATGATGATAGTTTTTTTATCATTAGACTAAGACAACAATCAGTTTTTGGTGTAGACGGGATTAAACCCTAAATCTCTTATTTAACTTTTAGAAACTTTACCAGTTGAGCTAACTAGAACCCATGATTTAATTACATTTATCTGTATAACCACTCATAAAATGTGGCACGTACATCCCATGTATGTAATTTTTTTAGAAAAAAAAAATTAATAAATAAAAGGAATTTTTTTTTAAAAAAAATAATCGTTGTCCCCAAGTTTGTTTGTTTTATTTTTGTATTCCATGTTTTATTTATATTCCACTATACTAGTACAAGGTGATAGTGATTGCTTTTGTTTGCTCCTGAAAATCCAAAACCGTAGAATTTAGTCACAAATGTTTTCTTTTTTTTCCAGTTTCGAGCATCATTACAATTACTGGGGCTGGCCACATTCTTGCGCTGTATACATCATAGAAAACCAATAATGTAGAGAACTTTGCTCTAGTTTTCTACTCATGCATCCCCACATATATACAAGATCTGAGAAAGAAGCCTGCACTCGTGTCGTCTCACATGTGCAAAAGAGTAAAAAAAGAGGTCGTATACCTATACCTACCCAATACACAAAACTCTCATATATTATCATTTGGCGAAAGAGCCTATTTCACAAGTAACATATTAAAGTAACGCGGTATAAATAAATACAATCTTAAACTTGTAATCCAAGCATGAAATTAATCAATTTTAATTAAATGAAGAAAATTCTAATATCATTTTTACTTGCTTTAAGAGTAAGGAAGTCAATACTATACTGAAAGTTATATCAATTTGATTATTGGTACGATATATTTTGGATACCAATCAATACCAATATATTATTTCAAATTTACAGCTATTTTATATAATAATAATAATAATAATAATTCTCTTAGAGCCTGTACCTTCAATGTTTTTAGGACTTAAAAGAATTTGTTAATACATTTGGAGAATAGTTAAATTTCTATTTATGACACATGTAATTAGTTAAACTAAACCCCATGCTACTAGAAGTCGACACTTGCCCATCTAAGCAATTGACTAAATAAAAAATAAAAAGTAATTGAAAGAGCAAAATAAGTAAGAGATAGGAACCAAGGAGAGTCACGTAGCTTTGGGAAAAGCAAATAAGATAAGAGGCTTTTATGCTTTTGGCGGAGAAACCAAGAGAAATAGGTACAGCAATACAGCTTGTACTAGTCCAAAATTAACGTAAAATTTAAAACATCCAAGCAGAGAAAGCTTCTCAGAAAAGTAGAGAAAGAATTTCAACAAGCAGAGCAAACGAAGCACGGGGAGAGCAGACGAAGAAGGGAGCGATTACAATGGCTAAAAAGAAGATCTAAGTGGCTAAAACGAAGAAGAAGATGACGTTGTTGATGATCTAGCAAGTTGATGCTTCAATGATGGTCACTAGTTGCTGTAAGATGCTGTAAGTATTAAGTTTTTTTCAAAAAAACCCAGTTATATTTGTACCGGTCCGAAACGAAAATACCGCCGAAAAGCTCCGAAATTCTCCGGAATAGCCGAAACAAGCTGGTACGAAATCGTCTTTCTTGTTTAAAAGAGATGATTGGTAGGTACTCTTTCTGTGATTGTGCACACGCCTAAAAAATTGAGGCCTAACCACTTGTAACCCATATAATCTATTATCATACAGCAGCACCTAAAAGAATGGAGGTTCTGAAAGGGAGCAGCACAACCAAATCCACAACTCATGGCCCTCCTCTTCACACACTTGAGTTCTCACGCCTCAAATTCTTTAACCGTGTGTTTGCTACAGTTTACACATGTGCCATCCTAGCCTTGCTCTATCACCATGCACTCACACTCCTCAACGCCACAACCTTATCCTCCTTCTTCATCACCCTCTCCTTGCTTATCTCTGATATTGTTCTTGCTTTCATGTGGGCTGCAACGCAGTCTTGCCGCTTGAATTCAATCCATCGCAAGGAATTCCCCGAAAACCTCAAAAGGGTTGTGAAAGAATCTGCTTTTCCTGCACTGGACGTGTTTATATGCACTGCAGACCCTTACAAGGAACCACCAATGGGTGTAGTGAACTCGGCCTTATCGGTTTTGGCATATGATTATCCAACAGAGAAGATCTCAGTCTATGTATCAGATGATGGGGGCTCGCAGTTGACTCTCTTTGCTGTCATGGAAGCTGCTAAGTTTGCAAGTCACTGGTTACCTTTCTGCAGAAAAAACAACATAGTAGAGCGAAACCCAGAAGCTTATTTTGCTTCAAATAATTCTTGGCCCTCTGAGGCTGAGAAGATTAAGGTAATAAAGCGTAAAGCTTCCTTAAATTTGCATGAAAAAATTTCACATAATTTATACTTACTTTATTCGTTTGTATAATAATTTGACCATTATTTCATTTTGTGATCATAATTGTTTCTTTTCTTTTTTTTAATTATAAAAAAGGTGATGTTATGATTATTATAAATTTATAAATCTTATAAACTAATATATTAATTTTTTTAAAATAAACTAAAAACAGAACTTAAAATTTTATTTATTATTTTATCACAATTGCATTTATCAATTATTGGTCAATTTGTAAGTATAAATTATAACAACTTTAACATTATTTTTTATTTTTAGGCTTTGATTTTCTCTACATTCCTTGAACATTTTTACTCTGAAAGGTTTTGTGATAATAATTATCATCCACATATAATTAGGATTGCATCATGTGTAATTACCCTCAGAAACACAAGTACTCATCTACTCATCTGATTTTTTTTTTTTTTTTTAATTAGAAACAAATATACATACACAAAGAAGAGAGAAAAGAGTTATAAGTTTTAACATAAAAGTACATTACAACTACACTAAAAAATTATAAAATTATAATAACTTTTGAGGAAGGGTGAGACTCATATTGACACATCTACACACACATACAAGTTCTCATCTTCTGATTGGTGGCTGATATTGACTCATCTAGTCATCTGATTATTGGGCCCTGCCAAAAAAATAAAATTTAGGCCATTTGTACAAAAAAAAAAAAAAAAATTGACAAATGAGAGTTACAGAGTTGACCTGTCCTTGACAACATGGGTTGGCACAATTTGAGCATTCAGCACCAGGAAATGGAATATCTAGGAATATATATAGAGAGTGCCCACAAAGATTTAACTCGTTTGTGTATGTTTCATTTTCTCGCCTCCAATCTGTTACATATATATATATATATTTTCATGCGTTAAAATGCAGACATTGCTACGTCAATTATGGATGTATATATATACTATATATATGTATATATATATATATATATATATATATATATGAGAAATAGTAAACGTGAAGGAATATGAAAGAATATTTTTCCGTTTTATATTTCATTTGTGGAAAGTTAATAGTAGATGAATCGATATGAATAGCATATTTACATCCTTTAAAACTTTCCTCCATAAGAAAGGTGATTTGATTCCAAATCTTTGATACTACAAAACAGAACTTCTACCGCACAAAAGCAAGTTTTAGTTGATTACTTATATTCGTCTAAACTTTTTTCATTTAAAGCATCATATTTTCAATAAGCAACTGTAGCTTTATACAATAATAAAAAATATGAGTTTATCAAAAAATAATAAAAAAAATATGAAAATAAATTAATAAAAAATAAATTCATCCAAACACACAAAATATTTAGAGAAATTATTTAAGGTAACATCCTTTAATATAATCACATGGTCATATCATACTATATCAATTTGAATTTGATTGCATGGTGGCTAAATCCCCTAATGAACAAATTGGCTGTAAATGAGATTAGTCTATCTGAGTATTAAAATTTTAAAATTGTTTCATTCTTATATACTAGCTGACTTGAACTCATCATCAAACAATAGTACACATTTAAGCTTGATTCATTTTCTTTATGAACAAGCTCAATCTTATTCGCAAACTACTAAATTAACTTATTCTTTTCTTAATTATATACAATAAGCATCATAGATAAATTTTTTTCCCTATTTACAAATCTATACTAATAATCAATAACTAAATTGTAGGTGAGATTATATTAATTATTTTATTTGCCAGTCTTGTTTTGTAAAAAATTGTAAATAATTTTTTACAAAGAAATTGACTATTTCTATTTTTTAGCAGATTACAAATAATAATTTGATATCTAATATTATTTACAAATTTAGACAATTCAATCCCAGATCTATGTAGGTTTATTTTATACATGTACACATATCAACATATAATATTATATATACACTCAAATCCCAATACTCACAAACTTATTCGTGAATACATTATCATTTGAATTTGGCTTGTTTAGTAGTAGTCGAGTATAAACTTGTTTTTTAAGACTATCTTGTTTGAATAAACAAATATAAAGCTATAATTGTTTTCTTTCTCGAATCAAGATTGAGTTATTTATTATATAAAACAACTTAGTTCGCTTACAATATGGAAATAATACAATTGATACAAAGATGATGGGTGACACCAATGTGGTGAACTATTTGATCTAAACAATGACACTTCGTATGTTAGAATTACAGACAATGTACCATAGCATGAAAATCAAGGTAGAGAATGTTGTCAAGAGAGGGAAAGTTGGGGATGAGTACATTATTGGAGAAGAAGAGCAAAAAGCATTTAACAATTGGAAAGATAGCTTTACACGCCAAGATCATCCTACAGTCATTCAGGTTTGTATTTCTCAATGTGGAGCCCAAAGTATATCACTAATTAAGCCAAAATGATAGTAATATAATCCTTTTAATTGAAATAAAATTTGGAAGAATCAAGTTTTTTTGGCCTAGTGATCAACATATAAATCAAGTAGCTAGTATCTAAAATACATCATAATTCAATGGTAAACATGGTCATGAGCAGGTTTTGTTACAGAATAGCAAAGACAAAGACATCATTGGTCATTCGATGCCGAACCTCATCTATGTCTGCAGACAGAAAAGCAGGACTTCGCCCCATCATTTTAAAGCAGGTGCCCTTAATGTCCTGGTGAGCAATTAAGCATCCCTATAACTAAGCTAGACAGCACCATGTTACATATTTTGCAAAGAGTAACGATAGGAACATAATATTTTTCATAACTTCACATAACCTGTTGTAATTAAAATAACATTATTTTCAACTTAGTCGACCATTGACACGATTTTTATTATGCATATGCAAATCACAACAGGCAAAGATGAAAAGTGTCTCTAGAGTTATTGTTATGCAAATTCATGATCTATTAACCTAACTTTTATTGATTTCTTTTTTCCTTCTATTTATGAAGCTCCGGGTATCAGCTACCATGACAAATGCTCCAATAATCTTGACTTTAGATTGTGACGTGTACTCTAATGATCCTGGTACGCCCCTTCGTGCATTATGCTACCTATTCAGTCCTCAAGATCAGTCGAAATTTGGATTCATTCAATTTCCTCAAATTTTCAATGGGATTAACAAGAATGACATTTATGCTTGCGAATTTAAACGTTTGTTTCAAATAAATCCTGTGGGGTTTGATGGACTAAATGGTGGCAACTATGTCGGAACTGGATGTTTTTTTAGTAGACGAGCCTTTTTTGGAGGTCCATCAAAGTTGGTGTCTCCTGAAATCCCCGAATTAGGACCATACAATGTTGTTGACAAACCTATCCAGTCACAACCAATTATGGAATTGGCACATAAGGTTGCGGGTTGCAATTATGAGAACCAGACCAAATGGGGCTATGAGGTAAGCTTATTACTTTATTAGTTATAAATTATCTTCTTTTTGGTAATACAAATCTGTATTTACTATTATGTCATTTTAAATTTTTAATGATGCCATAAACCTATACACTGTGATATCCAAAAAATAAAATCTTAACCAAGAAATGGACCTTCTTCATTGTCTCTTTTTGCTTTCTCCAAACATATTTTTGGAAGTAAAAATCTTGTTAATCAATTGACACATCTTAGTTGTTTTAACAGAAACATACATGGTTCAATTTCCCCCCCCTTATTGAAACAATCAAATTTATAAGTAAATAAGCATATTTTTTGGAATGTATCTTACATAGTTGCAAGTCATTCTTGAATTTACTGAGATTTTAGAAAGATCTTTCTAGCAAGGTAATTTTTATGATACACTAATTTTTTACTGAATTGCACAGATGGGTGTCAGATATGGATCATTGGTTGAGGACTCTTTCACAAGTTATCGGCTACATTGTGAGGGATGGAAGTCCATATTCTGCAATCCAAAAAGGCCAGCATTTTTGGGTGATGCACCTAACAGCCTTATTGATATGCTAAATCAACACAAGCGATGGGCCATAGGCCTATTGGAGGTGGTTTTCTCTAAATTTAGCCCACTAACCTTTGGCATAAGGTCTATGGGCCTTCCCATGAGTCTTGCTTATGCCCAACTTGGGTGCTGGGCCATATGGTCTATTCCAATAACCATATATGCATATCTCCCTCAAGTAGCTCTCATCAATGGGATTAGCATCTTTCCAAAGGTATGTACATGAGCATATTATAAACCTTTTTAGTTAAATTTTAACTATGTGGAACACAAACTGAGCTAGACTCTTTCATTTGTTACCCATTAATTCATAGATTACTAGCGTTATTTGAAAATGTCTAGTTCATTATGTTGAATTTCACAAAAACCATAGTTTTGATAATGTAATTTGATGATGCACCAAATCCAAAATATTTCTTATCATAATTGATTGTACATTATAGATTATTAATTAAATTGTACTAAAATAATAATTTTCATGTAACTGAGTGTACATGATTTAACTAATTCAAAGTGAAAAATGTGTTGCAGGTATCAGAGCCATGGTTTCTCTTTTATGTGTTCCTTTTCTTAGGAGCATATGGACAGGATTTCCAGGATTTTATCTTATCTAGTGGAACAGTTGAAAGATGGTGGAATGATCAGAGGATATGGATGATAAAGGGACTAACATGTTACTTGTTTGGATTCATGGAGTTTTTTCTCAAGTTCTTAGGCATTTCAACACATGGTTTCAATGTGACAAGCAAAGTGATTGATGATAAACAACACAAAAGATATGAGCAAGGGATGTATGAGTTTGGAGTTCCATCACCCATGTTTGTGCCACTAGTAACAGCAGCAATTATCAACTTACTCTCATTTTGTTGGGGGCTTGTAGAAGTTTTTAGAGGCAGCAAATTGGAGGGACTGTTTGTGCAAATGTTCATAACAGGTTTTGTAGTGGTGAACTCCTGGCCAATTTACGAAGCCATGGTCTTGAGAAGTGATAAAGGAAAGGTTCCTATTAGAACTACGTTAATTTCGATATTTCTAGCATGGGGTCTTGTTGCTGCAGCTTCTCTTACTCTTAAGGAGTTGAAATTATGAGCTTTGCATAGCTTTCTATACCAGGTTATTATTACTTTTCATTGTGTAAAAACTTTGATATTTGTATGTTAGGGTTAATAAAATATTCTTGTGGAAAAAACGAATTATTATGGTAATTTCTGGAAATTTGGCAACCTTCAATCTCAACCAATAAAAATGATTGAGTTTTTTTTTTCCTGTTTGGTTCTTAAGAAAATGAGAGAAAATAAAATAAGATTTTTATTATTTGAATGCTGATGTGGCATTTTTTAATTTCTATTAAAGTTTGTTAATTATTATTTTATTAGTCATGCAAGCTTCAAGCATGCTAGTAATGCATACCAAGATGTTAATGAAAAAATGGAACTATAATTTTATCACTTGGGGGGTCAAAGTATGAAAAAAACTGTGTCATTCTAGGATAAGAAATCAACGAAAATTTCAAATAAAAATTAATACCTTAAAAATAAAACTAGTATCTATTTAATAATATATATTTTTTTTATAAGTATTTAATATTATTGAGAGAGGGAAAGTTAGTGATGAGTACATTGCTAGAGATCAAGAGCATGAAGCTTTCAACAAATGGAATGATAGATTTACACGTAAAGATCATCCAATTGTGATTCAGGTTTGAACTTCCAATGCAACCAATGTCTCTAATGCTCTATCTTATTTCAAATGAAAAATGATAAAGCTACAATTTTTTTTACAAAATTTTGATGTTGTGAGTGATTATTAATAAATAAAAATGTGATATTAATAATAAGCCCAGATGAGAACTAAAAAGATTTTGCCACATCAATGGTGTGTAAATAAGTTTGTGGCCGTAGCATTTTGCATTGATTCGGTCCATTCTGATTACTTGTAAACAACATACATGTGCAAGCAAATATGTATTGCAGACAGTACAATGCTAATAATCTTGAGCATTGTACAATACTGAAATTTAAAAGAAAAATCTTAAATTAAGTCCCAGGTTTTCAATTCCTAGTGAATGAGATATTTTGTAAATGAAGAAATAATTACGCCCCAAAAAATAGCTGGTGTTAGTTGGCTATCTAGAACTTTCAATAAATTTTATTTAAAGAGTGACAAGGACAAAGATATCATTGGCAATGTACTGCCAAATCTCATCTATGTCTCCAGAGAAAAGAGCAGGACTTCAACCCCACCATTTTAAGGCAGGTGCCCTTAATGTCTAGGTAACTAAGGTAAGTATCCTGTCCTACAAGCTGATTGATTATACCTATGCACATTTCTCCTTGCACAATAATTTATTCTTTTCATTTTAGATAATTTGCACAATAAATTTTAATTTTCTCTTGACTACTGAATCCGCATACTGTAATTCATGTACAATAAAATTAGTGTAAGCTGCGGTCAATATAAAAGTGATATTACATGAGTCATAATTTATTAGCTCAATAAGTTGAGAAGAACATTGTAAAATTTGTTATGTATCTGATTAGTATTATTACTGTAGGTGGTCGGGATTTTCACCTCAGGCGCTTGGCCGATATTGGCTTGACACCCTACACCTACCTTAGAAAGCTTTGTCCTCTTTGGGGAGCCAAGCCCTCAAGGATTTGTTCTTAAGGGGTGGGATTGTCTCACATTGTCTAGAGAACCCTCCCACTAACACTTCATATGCCCTTGGAGCTTGTGTTAGTGTACCACTACTGTGGGACAATCCCACCCCTAAGAACAAATCCTTGAGGGCTTGGCTCCCCAAAGAGGACAAAGCCTTCTAAGGTAGGTGTAGCGTGCCAAGCCAATATCGACCAAGCGCCTGAGGTGAAAATCCCGACCACCTACATTAAAAGGGTAGGGACTCAATTTGGAAAAGCCCTTGTAAATCAAAAGGAAATTCATCCCATAAGCCCAAACAATACATTTTTAGAGAGTGGGTTCAAGAACTAGGCCTTAACAAATGGACAACGCCCAAAACAGGACTTACACCCGTTGAAGGCCGGCACGCTAAAGTTACTCATCAAGGTTTCTCCTCGGCGTCGATCCGAGGATCCTGCTTCAGGTCCCCCCTTCACTGTTCTGTTGGTTCCCCTTATATAGCGCTCTTCTTACCATCTCTTCCTTCCACCTGTTGATCATCTATGCGCTTCCCTTCTGACCGTCTGTCCCATCAACTGTGTTATCAGTAATCATGTGAGTTGTAGTGGCCAAGGTTGCCCTGTCCAGGAGTTACATCTCCATTAGTGCAGTCAGAGGATTAGATGAGCTCATTTATTATGGAGGGGACAACCTGTCCTGGGCTTGTTCCCCCACTTGGTGTTGTCCTCAGTCCACCGAGGACAAGGTCATCCTCAGCAGGATCCTTACAGCTCAGACCTTTATACAACGTCCTCGGGCGATTCTCCATCCTCGGCATGGGCCTTGGGCCAGATGTAAAATGGGCCGAGGCTATCAGACTTTCAGACTCCACAATTACAATTTGGGAATCAATTCTTTTTTATATACTATATTTAAATTTTAAATAATATAATTTTAATGTAGCTTTGAGTATTAGCTACCATGACTAATGCACCAATTATCTTGACCCAAGATTGTGACATGTGCGCCACTGATCCCAAACACCTTTTCAAATATTGTAAAGACTTTCTAGGTCAAGAAGATTGATCAAAATAGCTTAAAGTTGTTACTTTTTAACAAAGCATTTTGTATATTAAGAAAGTTCTTAAATTCTTGCCCTTTAATTTTTCAAATTGAGCATTTTTTAAGAGGGTCTAAACCTATGGCACCAATTAGATTAAAACACTAATCAGTTTTTCGTGTAGGTAGAGATTAAACCATAGATCTCTTATATAACTATCAGAAACTTTACCAGTTGAGCTAATAGGTGTATTAAATTGAAATTAATGTGCTAAATCAAAATAAGCAGTGGGCTATTGTCCTAGCTCTTCAACCTTGAGAATTGCTTCAAAAAAAGCTTCATGGATCGCAAGATTGTGAGGTTTCCTTCCACAGCTAGCTCCTCTTGTGAATAGAGTACACCCATCCAGATTTATGGCTTCAAAGGCATAGTCAGTTCTCTTGGGTTTTCTGTTCCTATATGCTACCACATTGATGATAATCTGCCAATCCTGGTTAGTGAATGGTTATGGAGGATGCTGTTTAGAGTTATGTTCCTATTCTTGATTGTCTTGAAAAGCTTCCCGGTATCTGCAAATGAGAAATTGAGATGTGAGAATAACTTCCATGGGGTTAGGAAATTTCTCTCGGTGAGGGAATAGATTTCTATGGTTCCATATTGACCAAAGCATGGTGAAGAGGGAATGTAGGAAACTTATTTTGCTTTGCTCCATGGATTTGCTAGTACTGATATGATTTGATATCCATTGTTTAACTGTGCTGTGAATTAAATCAGAGGTTCTAATCTCATGGATAGAACCATGCCAAACAGCTCTTGCAAATGGACATTGTAGGAAAAGGTGAGTTACGATTTCCTTTTTTTCATTGCACATAAGACATCTGTTACTAGTGGCATTCATAAAATGCCATGTGACTATAGGCCTTGATTTGTTTTTTTTTTTTAAAAGGACCTATAGTGGCATTTTATGGACGCCACTTTAGGTTTTATTCTCACAAGGGCCTAGTGTTGTTTGTAAAACGCTGCTATAACCCAACCAAAAAATATATATAAATTGCTGCTATAACCCAACCAAAATATATATATATATATATATATATATATATATATATATATATATATAAGGGACCTATAGCAGCGTTTTATAAACGCCACTATAGGCCCTTTGTTTTACACATGCGGCATTCATAAAATGCCATGTGACTATAGGCCCTTATTTGTTTTTTTTTTTTTTTTTTAAGGACCTATAGTGGCATTTCATAAACGCCACTATAGGTTCTAGTCTCACAAGGGTCTAGTGGTGTTTGTAAAACGTTGCTATAGCTCACCAAAAAAAAAAAAAAAAAAACATTTGAGGGACCTATAGCAGCATTTTATAAATGCCACAATAGGCCCTTTAAAAAAATTAACAAAAAAATAAATAAATAAAAAGGACCTATAGCAGCATTTCATAGAACGCCACTGTAGGCTTTGGTCGTACGTGGGTTCTAAGTGTTTGTCTATAGGCCCTTGTCTTACAATGGCCTATAGTGGCATTTAGGCATTTTATGAACACCACTATAGCTTCTTTTTTTTTTTTTTTTTAAAAAAAATCCCAATCGAATTTTTTAAAATAGTTGCATATTCCCAAAATATTCAATTATAAAATTTTTAAAAAGGAATAATAGTGGCATTTTTAAAATGCTAATATAGGCCTAGTGTTTTAAAACGTCCCAATAGAGCTCTTTATACCTGACTATAGATATGCCTATAGTAGCGTTTTTAGAAAACGCCACTATAGGGTCCCTATAGTGGCATTTTTTGCAAAAGCCACTAAAAAAAATGCTGCTATAGGAAACTTTTTTTGTAGTGTGCTACGGGCACTCCTATACTTTGTTCCTCTACTTCTAACAGTTCTTTCTCCCCGCCAACTCCCATTGGTAAGATATTTGGTGACCATCTTCATTATTTCTGTAACTACTCTTGTTAGATCATGCATCTAGGTTATTTTACTGTCTCCTTATGAGTTTTATGCACTCCAACAATAGAAGTAGATGGTGATGCACAAGCTAGTGGAAATGTGATACTTTTGTTATTAGTCGTGCCCTTATTACAGTTGGTGCAAGGGTGGGAGAACTATCAATTGGGAGATATAGGTACATTTTTTAAAATGTGTCAAAATTTAAAATTTCCTGTGGTGCTTTCTGCCAGCAATAATAACTTAGAGTGAAAGATGGAAAATTATTAGCTACTTCGAGAGTATGTTATCACTACAAGAAAAAAACTCTATTGAAATGAATTTTTTTTGTTGCAATAAACCTCTATTGCAATGAAAAAATTTCATTGTCTATAATAAAATTTGGGGCAATAGACTATTGCAACAAAAATTTCATTATAATAGAGTTTTGTTGCAATAAATTATTATTATTATTAATAAAAATACTTTATTCCAACGAAATATATTGTTTATATAATTTATTGCAACAAATTTTTTGTTGCGATAAGTTACCTTAACAGTAATTTTTATTGCAATAAAGTAGATTTTGTACTTATTGCAACAAATCTCTTTGTTGCTAAAGATCACGCAACAATAATTTTTGTTGCAATAAATTATATATATATATATATATATATATATATATATATATGTATTGGCACTTAGTAGTTTAATGCCTGCTTTTGGGGTATCATTACAACAACAACAACAACAACAACAACAAAAATCTATTGCAATGAAATTTTTTGTTGAAATAAACCTCTATTGGAATGAAATTTTTTTGAAAATTTGTCTTTTAGCACGTCAACTTCGTCTCCACCATTGCTCTTCATTTCTGGTCTACAGGCACTCCTGCCTTTGTTGCCTCAAGCACTCCTACACTTTGTTCCTCTACTTCTGACAGTTCTTCCTCCCTGCCGACTCCTATGGGTGAGATATTTGGTGACCATCTTCATTATTTCTGTAACTACTCTTGTTAGATCATGCATCTAGGTTATTTTACTGTCTCCATGTGAGTTTTATGCACTCCAACAACAGAAGTAGATGGTGATGCACAAGCTAGTGGCAATGTGATACTTTTGTTATTAGTCGTGTCCTCATTACAGTTGGTGCAGGGGTGGGAGAACTATCAATTGGGAGATATAGGTACATTTTTGAAAATGTGTCAAAATTTAAAATTTCCTATGGTGCTTTCTACCAGCGATAATAACTTAGAGTGAAAGATGGAAAATTATTAGCTACTTCAAGAGTATGTTATCACTACAAGAAAAAAAATCTATTGCAATGTATTTTTTTTGTTGCAATAAACCTCTATTGCAATGAAAAAATTTCATTGTCTACAATAAAATTTGGGGCAATAGACTATTGCAACAAAAATTTCATTGTAATAGAGTTTTGTTGCAATAAATTATTATTATTATTATTAAAAATACTTTATTCCAACGAAATATATTGTTTATAGAGTTTTGTTGCAATAAATTATATATATATATATATATATATATAAAAACTCTATTGCAATGAAATTTTTTGTTGCAATAAACCTCTATTGCAATGAAAATTTTTGGAAAATTTGTCTTTTAGCACGCCAACTTCATCTCAACCATTGCTCTTCATTTCTGGTCTAGCATCAGCTACTAACAATCAAGCAGTTGCAAACCCATTTGGAACACTCCCTCCATTGCCTCAATTGTCAATTGGTCGACATTTGATGTAATATGACTTGCTTTTTTTTTTTTTTGGTTTTATATAAGTTACTTTGCTTTGTTTATGATAAGAATTGGAATGTTTATTATTTTGAGATGAGTATGAATATTGATAACATTTTCTTTCAGGTTGTTGATAAACCTGTTGCAGTACGGATTTTATCCTTATTGTCTCCAAGACAACCATCACGAAGTCAATTAGGTATAAGAATCATAGTTTGAAGGTTAGTAAGAAACCAAATGGGGCTCATGAAGATCATTCTTTTCAAAAAAATGATTTTTATATGACACTTGGTGGACACAGAGTTTATGAGGCTATCATTGTGTCTGCCTGTCCCTCTCTCCTATGCTTCAGTTTTCAATATAGAAGTCATGTGGTTCTTATGCGCATTATTGCAATGATAGTCATGACCTGTAAAAGAAAGATATAATATCGTATGAATCACTGATCTAAGAATTTAAGATAGTTTGTGTATAGGCGATAAATAATTTGTGTTTTTTATTTAATGCAATGAATAAGATGGTTTTACTGATTATTTCCGGATGTATCTAGTAGTTCGATGTCGTATCAATTATCACTATAAGGAAAAAACTCTATTGCAATGAATTTTTTTGTTGCAATGAACCTCTATTGCAATGAAAAAATTTCATTGTCTGCGATAAAATTTGGGGCAATAGACTATTGCAACAAAAATTTCATTGTAATAGAGTTTTGTTGCAATAAATTATTTTTATTATTATTAAAAATACTTTATTCCAACGAAATATATTGTTTATATAATTTATTGCAACAAATTTTTTGTTGCAATAGGTTACCTTAGTAGTAATTTTTGTTGCAATAAATTATATATATATATATATATATATATATATATATATAAAATCTATATATATTTATATAGATTGGCACTTAGTAATTTAATGCTTGCTTTTGGGGTATCATTACAATAAGAAAAAAAAAACTTTATTGTAATGAAATTTTTTGTTGCAATAAAGCTCTAATGCTCTAATGTGTGCCCACCTCTCTCTCATCCTCCTTATCAAACTCTCACCTTGGCCAATTCATCATACTCCTCATCGCTGCCATCGAAGCTCATGCACCATCCCTGACCTGATTCATTATCCTCCTCACCCATCTTCAAAGCCTAGCTTCGGTCATCCATCATCCTCACCGATTCATCATCCTTCTCACCATCGACTCGATTCATCATCGCCAACCCATGCACCATCGCCGACCTAATCTACCTCACCGACCCATCTCGGAAAATCCTCTGCCTCCGGCCACCTCTACCTTCGCGTTGAGTTTGGCTCTGACTGTGACTTCGATCTACCCCTCTCTTTGCTATCATATTTTCTCTGCCATAGGTGTGGTGGGTTTGTGTTTGTGTTTCTGGGTGTGGTGAGTATGTGTTTGGTTGATTTGGGGTTGTTGGGTTTATGTTTGTGCTTGTGTTATGGCTAATTTAGGATGGTGTTGCTCGCTTTTTGGTACTTTTTCCCATAAGAGATTCACATTGGTGGTGGTGGTGGTGGTGCTTGAAGATAGAGAAGAATAGAAAAAAAAAATGAATTGTTTTTTTGTAGTAGATATAATATTTTATTATGTTGTTTATGTTATTTTATGGTGTTGAAAGCTAAAATAAAATCATTGATGTTAGGTATTTTGTTAAGTGAGAAAGTAAAATAGATAAAGTAGCTTTTGGTGGAGATAAATAGCTAAAATTACGGTTCTACCAATATGGATGCTCTTAATCATCCATTTTAGGAAACTTTTAATAAGAAATTGAAAAAACTATCAAAATAGTTAATCACTTTTTCATTTTCCCATAAAAAAAAAAAAAAAAAATCCTAAAATGTTTTACTAACTTATGTCCCAAGGGCATATGTTAGTAATACTTTTTATTTAATAGAAGACATAATTGTAAATTTATACCAACTTCATTTTTCTTCATCTCATTTTTTTTCTCAACCAAACAAATAAGTTTTTCATTTATCAATTTTTTCATCCTCTCAACTAAAATACAAATGGGAGAAAACTAAATATCTTCTATTTTCTCACTTTTCTATCTTCTCTCCATTTTTTATCCCCTTAAAAATTAAAATATATATATATATATATTGAGATCAAAAAAACAAAAATCAAAACTTTTTTTCAACCATTCTAAAGCTCATAGTTTACATGGTTGGACAAGTCAACATTACGCATTCGTTCGAGTTCATAATTTCATACGCACCGCATGACTGTTTTATTCAAAAATTGATATTTTATACGCACTAGATGATTATTTATTCTTTTTATTCTTATGTGAGTCAGCCACGTGGTACTAGATGATTATTTATTCTTTTTATTCTTATGTGAGTCAGCCACGTGGTTGACTGCTGGCTAATTGTTTTTTCGACTTTGTTTGCCAGTGGTGGTTCTTGTTTCTCTTAGGTCAGGATAACTACCAACTTGCATTGACTAGTTCTTTTATCTCGTTTATTGATGATTAATTGTTTTCTTGGTATATACATTGGTAAATTTTATGTCAAAATTCACATAAAACAGGTATTAAGTGGAGTAGCCTTACGTTAAAATCAAGTTTGTTATTAAATTTTGTCCTTAAAAAAATAGCTAAACTAGAAAATGTTGAGTTTTTTTTTTTTTTTTTCTTAGGATTGATTTAACTAAAAATCTGAATAGACTGGGGTGAATACTCCTAGCAGAGAAAGAGAGAAAAGTCTAGAGACAAATGTGCTGTACTTATTGAAAATGGGAAACGTGTTAAGTGGGGTCGGGACCTACAAAGTTGAAAAATGGAAAATGTTAAATCAGAAAGAGAAAGAAAGAGAGAAAAAAGTCTAAAATTGTGCCATATGACAAGAAAATGCTTCTGTTTTATAATATATATAAATATGGATATTGCACCAATGACACTACATATAACATTATAACCCAATAAATAATATAATATGGTAATTATTTAAAATACAGGTGTAGATATGTATCCTATAGTTACCTTGAACTACACGTGACAGGTAACATTCAATCTATACATTATCTTAATTCAATTGTAGTTAAGGCTTCTGTCTACTACTTTTGTTCATATGATGGATAATATTTTTAAATTAACCTGTTTTGGAAGCAAACCAAACCCTACAAATTATAAGGGGCATGTCACATTCATCCACATATCCTCCCATGTAATGTGGACCAATAAGGCAATAACACCTGCACATATCCTCCCAAATTGGCTTATAAATTGAACCCAATTTATCACATACTTTTCCTTTTCTACTACACCACAAGAAGCATGGAGGGCCTAAGAGACTGCACAACCAATTCTTCCACCGCCTCTACCCCTACCCCTACCCCTACCTTCCACACACTTAGACAGGCACGTCGCACTGCCTTGAACCGAGTATTTGCAGCAATTTATTCATGTGCGATCTTAGCTTTGCTCTATCACCATGCACTCAAACTCATCCACTCAACCAGTTTGGCCTCCTTCTTTATCTCCCTCTCCTTGTTCATCTCTGATATTTTCCTTGCCTTCATGTGGGTTACCCAGCAGAGTTTTCGAATGACTCCAGTTTACCGAAGTGAATTCCCTGAACAACTCAAACAGGTTGTGAATGAATATGATTTTCCAGCACTGGACGTGTTCATATGCACTGCAGATCCGTACATGGAGCCACCAATTGGCGTGGTGAACACTGCCTTATCTGTTATGGCCTATGACTATCCAGCAGGGAAGGTCTCGGTGTATATTTCAGATGATGGGGGCTCTCAGATCACTCTCTTTGCTTTTATGGAAGCTGCTAAATTTGCAAGCCACTGGTTAGCATTTTGTAGGAAGAATAATATAGTCGACAGGAGCCCAGATTCTTATTTTGCATCAAATCAACCTTGGTGCTCTGAGACTGAGAAGATCAAGGTATGGACATCATGATAGAATAACGATTAAATTATTAAATCTATAATTTTCTAATTGTTTAAATATTTATGACAAGTAATAATTTATCGTAAGACAGTAGGTAAAGTTTGAACACAGCTTTACTTCTCATTGGAAAAGTTAAAAACTGTGTTGAATCTCACTTATAAGTGAGTGGTTTTTTTTTTTTTTTTTTTTTTTTTTTTTGCTGAATAATGTGGCCCTCGCATTTGAGCTTAATTGTTTGTTTAAAAAATATAATAGAACTTATGAATAGTACCAAAAAGTGCAATGAAATCCATTAATAGTAGCAAAAAAAAATTGAATAGTAAAAAAAATTGACTTTTTAAGTCAATACCAAATACACGCTAACTCTCACTTATTCACTTATAAGTGAAAGTTAAGCTCACATGTGAGGGCCACAATATTGACAATTTTTATGGTACACCAATTAAGCTAGTCCACATCGTTGTAAAAAAAAAAATTTATAATTCGTGCATCTCTAGATTTATTGTTGAAGAAAGGAAAAATTCTTATTGCTATTTTCATGATATGTAGAAGACTACAATCTATACCAATGACCCCTAATGACTATTTGCCTAACCACTTGTTCTTGATCATGTTATATAGGAAATGTATGAAAGCATGAAAATCAAGGTAGATGATGTTCTTGAAAGGGGAAAAGTTGTTGATGATTATATTACTGGAGAAGAGGAACTCACGGCTTTCACCAAATGGACAAATGGGTTTACTCGCCAAGATCATCCCGCTATCATTCAGGTTATTTGTTACTTAATGACTTACATTAGACCTAGGGGATCAATTTTGAGTTTAAAAAAAAAAAATTTAAATTTTCATTGCAAAGTACCTTTCTAAGCAGCCAAAAAGTAGTCACAATTATTTTTTAGGGATAGATCTAAGTTTATTCCCAGATTTAAAAAAAGCAATTCACATCTATTGTTTGGTATTTACAATAAATCTCAGCTGGCATGTAATATGAAAAGTTGGTGTATGAGCAGGTCTTGTTAGACAATAGCAAAGATAAAGACATCTCAGGCCATGTGATGCCAAGCCTCATCTATGTCTCTAGAGAAAAGAGTAGGACTTCACCCCACCATTTTAAGGCAGGAGCCCTTAATGCCTTGGTGAGCTTTCCTAGATTATGTATTAGCCAAATTGAACCATGCTACAATTCTTGCAATTTTTCATTTACACTTTTTGTTCATGAATTTGTTTTTCTTTGTATTGAAGCTTCGAGTATCAGCTGTAATGACCAATGCACCCATGATTTTGACCTTGGATTGTGACATGTACTCTAATGATCCACAAACACCTATCCGTGTGTTGTGTTACTTAACAGATCCTAAAATTCGGTCTACACTAGGATACATTCAATTCCCTCAAAAATTTCATGGACTCAATGAAAACGATATTTATGCTTGTGAGCATAAATACATGTATATAGTTAATCCATTGGGGATGGATGGATTATCCGGTCCTGATTATGAAGGAAGTGGATGTTTTTTCTGTCGACGTGCCTTCTTTGGAGGTCCATCAAATATGATTTCACCAGAAATTCCCGAATTAAACCCGCATCATGTTGTGGCCAAGCACATCCAGTCCCAACCAATTTTGGAATTGGCACACAAGGTAGCAGGGTGTAATTTTGAGAATAGCACAAGATGGGGCTATAAGGTAAGCTTATTAATTTTAAGAGAAAAATAATAATAAAAGAGGTAAGCTTATTAATTATATTTTTTTTTGAGAATCAGCTTATTAATTATATTGTTCTCTTTTCTTTTCATTCTTTTAATCAAAGCTTTTTACTTAATCAAATGGGTTTTCCAATTAACATATATAATGAGTAACCGAATTAATCAATGTGAAATGTATAGATTGGGTTCAAATATGGTTCATTGGTCGAGGACTTCTTTACGGGCTATCGGCTAAAAGGTGAGGGATGGAAGGCCATATTTTGCAACCCTAAGAGGCCAGCCTTTTTGGGAGACGTACCAATTAGCCTTGTGGATGTTTTGGTTCAATGCAAACGATGGACCATTGGCCTAATTGAGGTGGTTTTCTCGAAGTATAACCCTATAACATTCGGCACCAAGACCATAGGCCTTCTTATGGGCCTTGCCTATGCACATTATTCATTTTGGCCTAGTTGGTCAATTCCAATCACCATATATGCCTTCATCCCCCAGCTTGCTCTCCTTAATGGAGTCAGTATTTTCCCAAAGGTATTTTTCTTTTATATAATCCCAAAAGGTATACATAAGCATGTTACAAATTGTTATGATAAATTATTGTTTAATGGTTAGGCTTCACATAAACTTTTGCAACTTTAGGAGTGTAAAACTGTAATTTTCTTTTAAGTATAGCTTTTTAAAATTCACTTTCTCTAAGTTACTTTTTTTTTTTTTTTCAAACAATCTATTTTTATAAAACTGAAAAATAAGTTGCATCAAACAGACAAAAAACTAGGCCTTACTCTTTTTGTTCACCTTTATTCATATGCATCAATTCCCAAAATATTTGACAAATTGACAATTATAATGTGGATTTTAGCTAAGTGATAATTTTTTTTCGTTGCATCATACATGTAAAATAATAGGTTTAGAAACTCACATTAATGAATTGATTTTATGATTAATATATTTGGAACATGAGATGCAGGTATCAGAGCCATGGTTTTTCTTGTACGTGTTTCTTTTCCTTGGAGCTTATGGGCAACATCTTCTTGAGTTTATCTTAGAGGGAGGAACGATTCAAAGGTGGTGGAATGATCAAAGAATGTGGATGATAAGAGGACTCTCATGCTTCTTGTTCGGATCCCTTGAGTACTTTCTCAAGTGTTTTGGCATTTCCACAACAAGTTTCAACGTGACTAACAAAGTAGTCGATGACGAACAAAGCAAAAAATATGAACAAGGGGTTTTTGATTTTGGTGTACCATCACCTATGCTTGTCTCACTAACAATGTCAGCGATAATCAACCTAGCCGCATTAGTTCGAGGGCTCACAGAGGCTTTCATGGGCAGAAAATTGGAGGATATGTTTGTGCAAATGTTCATAGCAGGATTTGTTGTTGTGAACTCTGCACCAATTTATGAAGCCATGGTCTTGAGAAGCGATAAAGGAAGGATGCCAATAAAAACTAGTGTAGTTTCAATATTTCTGGCCTTGGCTCTTTATGTGCTATTTCCTTTTACTGTTATGAATTGAAATTGGGAGCTCTGCTCTTTGTAAATCTGCCAAAATTTGTGAGTAATGCTATATACACCCAAAAAATAAAAATAAAAATTCTAAACACATTTTTCATACCAGTCCAATTGGTATGTTTTTAATAGTTCTTATTTGCGTACACCACTAACCCCACTAACTACCACATCAACATGTGTCAAATGTTTTGTATTCATTGGCTTTCTCCAAATTTATTATTGCCATGGAAGGAGGGGAAAACCTTGCCATTTATATGTTGCAATTGAAAAATTACAAAGGAGAAATTTATGGCCTTTTATTATCTTAGTTACCAAGTTCATTTATGGAACCTAACATTTTTTAATTTATATGAAGTTTTGACCAATGGAAAATGGTAAAGCCATCAACAAATTTATAATTTTCTTTGCATAGTTATTTGTTAGTAAAAAAAAAGAAAGATGTTATTAATAAACTCAAATAAAAATTTGTTACATCAATAGCAAGATAGTCAATTTTGTACTAGACCTATTGATGAGGCCAATATTTTTCGTACCAGTGTTTAAAATGGTACAAAAGCGTCCTTATTTCATGCCACTTTAAATACCAACAATATCGGGAGCGTTTCGGCTATACCGAAAGAAATACCGGATTTTGGCCAGAAAATGAATATCCGCCCGAAACAAAAAAACAATTTTTTTTGTAATTTTTCACTCACCTAAGATAATTTCTCAACAAATTTCACGATCTGATCTGATTCATCTCTCTCGTATCTCGGTCTCTTTTTTGCTTAGCTTTCCATTTTTCTTCGTGGTCTCTTTGTCTGTGTTCCTCTAATCCTCTTCTTCTTTGCTTTTTGATGTCTTTACTGTTTCTCAAAGAGTTTTGCTTTGGGTGCCCACGTGATGACTGACCAAAGGTGAGGAGATAAGACTTGCTTTTTTTTAATTTGAAATGAGATAAGACTCACTGTGGTGGTAAACATGTGGGGGAGATAAAATCAAGATAAAAATAAAGAAAGATATATTGTAAAAGTAAAAGAGAATGAGTGGACATGAAAAAAAAAAAAAAGTGAGTTATTAAAAACTATTTGTTGGCATGTCGGAGTTGAAAATTGAGATACGTGTAACAGAACAAAAATAAAAACACAATTTTTTTTACAACACTTTTACAACCTATTTTAAATTTTATCTTGTTAGAGCATCAACAGTAGTGGAGTTAAATTTTTAACTTTTTAACTATATAAAAAGTCACTTTATTTATTTTACCTTCTTACATCCTAGAGCAGTGAAACTATTTTAGCTTTTAAATAAAATAATATAAATACTACAATAAAATAATATTTCATTCAACCACCAACACAATCACTACCACAACCACCATCAAACCCATAAAAATCACTGCATAACCACAACCTTGCTATGCCCATCAAAACCAGTGAAGAAGAACAAAAAAAGAAAGTAGAAAAATCACAACTCGAAACACAAACCCAGCCCAAAACAAAAACTGAAACCCATGCCCGAAACAAAAACCCAACCCAAAACACAAAGCCGAAATATAAGCATGTAATGTTGTTATTTACAACTATATGTTTTGTTGGCTTATATTCTGTGTCAAATTTATTTGTAATTTTATTCAATCTTTTGTACCCTGTATTTACTGTGGGATTTCATTGTAAGGGTTGTGTGTTAGAGAGAGAGTGTGTGAAGACTCAAGGAACACAATAAAATAATATAAACACTATAATAAAATAATATTTTATTCAACCACCAACACACAATCACAACCACAACCACCATCAAACCCATAAAAATCATTGCACAACCACAACCCTGCCATGCCCATCAAAACTAGTGAAGAAGAACAAAAAAAAAAATTAGAAAAATCACAGCTCGAAACACAAACCCAGCCTAAAACAAAAACCGAAACCCATGCCCGAAACAAAAACCTAGCCCGAAACATAAAGCCAAAATATAAGCGTGTAATGTTGTTATTTACAACTATATGTTTTGTTGGCTTATATTCCGTATCAAATTTATTTGTAATTTTATTCAATTGTTTGTACCATGTATTTATTGTGAGATTTCATTGTAAGAGTTGTGTGTTAGAGAGAGAGTGTGTGAAGACTCAAGCAATTGAAGAATGAAGTGTTTTCGCGGGTAGCTTGCGACTTAGCATCCCACGAAGTAACTCATGTGCTCTGCATATGTTGGAATGCGAAGAGTCAATCTAGATGGAAACAGCTGTGTCTCGTGAGTATCTCGTGAGTAAGACCTTCCTGCAAGACACTCGCGAGGCATTCTGTTCTGCCAGCCTATCCAGTCTAATACACACTTTCTATGCCTACACTATTTATACCCACTTTACGCACAAATGTTAAGGAGAGCTTCTAAGAGAAAACCCTAGCCAAACACCTTGAGAGTTAGAGATTGTTATACCCATAATCCTCTACACATTTGTTTTGAAAATTTCCTCATCTCTTACCTCTCCATTTCCATACCATTGAAAGGTTGATAACCCAAACACTTACCACACACTTTCAGAGAGTCAATTGAAGTTTTGGTACTGTTGGGAAGTATTGGAAGAAGCCAAGGATGGCAGGTGCAACATGGAGTTTGTTGCAGCATCCAGAGGGCTAGACAAGACACGGTTCCGAGAAGTCTTGTCGGAGTAGGTGCTTGGAGGGCTTAGGTACATCAGGTAAATTAGGTTTGGAGGGGTCTCTTGCTAACCCATGTATTCCAACTGATTATCCAGTGGATCGATTTTCGCTTGGAAGCAGCGGAGAGGTTTTTCGCCGAGTTCTTCGGTTTCCTCTTTGATAAAACATCTTCGTGTTATTTGTGTTTGCATCTCTCTTCCCTACTCTTATTCATTTCATTTTTACGGCTGTGTTGCTTTAAATATGGATTAAAGTAGTTGTCTTGCTTATACGCTTGTGTTTATATTATTTCGCACTTAGTATTAAGTTAGTGTAAAATTCAACTAAGTCGTAACTTTGATTTGGGGGTCTAAATAGCTCTTGTGTTTTCGACACATTTTCGAGTTTTCAAAGTGCAATCCGAAACACAAAGCCGAAACATAAGCATAGCGCTAAACACAATGCTGAAACTTAAGGACAACCCGAAACACAAAGCTGAAACACAAGCACAGTCTGAAACACAAAGCCGAAACACTGAAAATAGAGAAGAGAGGTCAAAATGGGTCAGGTCAGTTACTGAGCATGGTTCGGCGACTAAGCATGAGTCAGTGGCTGAGCGTGGGTCAGTGGCGATAGGTTTGTGGTAGCTGGGCTCATGCAAATCAGTGATAGGTTTATGAGGAAGAAAGAAGGGTTTGTGAGTCTGTGGAGGAAGAAAGAAGAGATGGAGAGGCAGTAAGGAGAATAAAAAAAAAAAAAAAATAGTGTGAACACAATATATATATATATATATATATATATATATTTAGCTTTCAACTATAGTGCATATCTATATAAAGATGTGCATTGTAGCAATGAAGGTAAAAATTTTACCTCTACTACTATAGTGTGGATTTTTGTGTTTTGGTGTAGCTAAAATAGCTATATAGCTATTTAGCTACACTGCTGTGAGTGCTCTTACAAGTTTTTATTGATAGGGCAAAAATGTTATTTTAGTAGTAGGAACAAATTAGAACCAAAACAAATAGCCACCTATGCTTTATTGTAAAAGTGTTGAGAAAATATTGTGGATATAGCATATCTAAAAAAAAAATTAATGTCAAAAATATTAAAAATTTTATTGTATAACTATTAAAATTAAAGTATTACTAATAAAGTATGATTTTAATTTTAGTTATTATGTTTTTAATTCACATTTACCAATCACATTAATTGTCATATTAATTTGCTATGTAATATAATAAAATTTGTAATGTTTTTATTATTTTCCAAAAAAATATTTAGTTATATATGTGTGTGTGTCTGTGTGTAGCGGTAATTCTGAAACGGTACACCGGTACAAACCGGTATTGAAATATATCGTTCTTTTAATTAAACCGAAATGGCCTCCGATACAAAATTGACTTCCTTGATCAATAGTTTGTAAAAATAAAAGACAATTTTTTTTTTAATGGACAAAATATAGGTAAAAAATTGGTTGTAGCATAAGACTACAACTTTACTTAATATTTTTTTATTGGAGATGAATTTTAACAGATCTACCATTGAATTACATTTTCTTCTTATATCCTCCAAGATTGCAAAATTTCTAAAAAAATTAAAGATTAACAACTATGTCATCAGTAAATTGTTTAAATAGCAAGTTTTTGTAGTTTAAAATTATGCATAAAATATAATTTTATAGATCATATAGTAAGTAATATCCTATTTTTATAAAATTTGACATATATAGTAAGAGCGTAAAGAACGTGTAATTAATAGTTAAATTTTCAAAATACGTAGTAATGTTAATAATATTAAGTAAGGTTGTAATTTTATATTATAATTAATTTTATAACTAAACTTTATAATTTTTAAATTTAATTTAGTACCAATTAAACAATAACTTTTTTTTTTTGGGTTGAGAAACAGACAATAATCACTTAAACACTAATGATGTGATTCAATCAGTTTAAGCTAAAGTAACCATAACGCACTGAGATCTAACTGTGGCTCAAACTTATCTAATCAAAAAAATTTAGTAGATGTTCGAGAAACAACATCCTTGTAATTACCACAAGTGGCCCACATGATACTTAATCAAATCAATGGAATTAAATATGACAATGCGGGGCCACATAGATACTTTTATCCAATCAAGGATTCAAGATGGTTTCAAGTGGGTGCTATGCAATTCAGCAAAAAAAAAAAAAAAGTGGGTGCTATGCTATGATTGCAAATTGTCCTAAAATCTATGATCTTCCTTGTCGGACGATATTTTGAGTTATAGAAGAGACTATAAATTGGAGTCTGTCGGTTGAATATTAGTAGATAATCATTGGTAAAATTGTCGAGGGAATTGAGAAGAGAGATCAAATTTGGCATTCAAATTGCCGCAGTTGATGCTCAATTATTATTATTTTTTAAGTTCAATATAGAATCAAATTGGAATTGAAATTTGTGGTGTATCTTTCTATAAAAATTTCTTTATTTCTTCTTTATGTTTGTGTTTTTTTTTTTTTTTTTTAATAATTAATTATATCACAGTTAATGGGCCCTTTAATAGGCCTTGCTTACGATACTCCAAATATTGGGCCATGTGGTTCTTTCTTATTACAACATCATCCACCAGTTGCATTTGCAATAATTTTGGGCCATTTGGTTCATTCAATCATTCCTATTACAATATTGTCCACCAGTTGCATTTGTAATAATATTTTTAAAGTAAAATGAAAAACTATTAACGTATTTATTTATATACTGTTTTTTTAAGGTTTTTATTTTTTCACTTTCAAATACAGCATACTTTTTTCCATTTTCAACAAATCTGCAAATCGGTAAAAAAAAAAAAAAAACTAATCCAAAATAAACATTAAACGTAGTCCTACGTTTTAGTTACCCAAAATTTATGAATACCCAATATTGTTACGGTTAAAATGCTAGTTAATTTAGCCGGTGCAGAGAATGGAAACCCAGCCTGAGGTTTGGAAGCCACCTCCGAGTGGTATGTTTAAACTAAATGTTGACGGGGCTGTCTTTGCTGACCAGAAAGCTGCAGGTGTGGGAGCTCTGATTCGGGATGAGGAAGGAAAGGTTATTGGCGCCCTTAGTAAGAAGATTGCAGCTCCTCTCAAAGCACTAGAAATTGAGGCTAAGGCAGTGGAGGTTGGTCTACAGTTTGCCAAAGATCTCAGTATTCAGGAATTTATTCTTGAAGGTGACTCCCTATTGGTAATCAATGCATTGAAGGAATTTTCTCTGCCACCCTCATCTGTGGCTGCTATTATTTATAGCTCTATGTCTGTCTCTCATGAATTTAGGAAGATTGTTTTTTCACATGTTCATAGGCAAGGCAATAGGCCTGCTCATTCATTAGCTAAATATGCTTCTAGCATAGATGATTTTTCAGTTTGGTTAGAAGAGGAGCCTTATTTCCTTAACCAAGCTCTGATTCAAGATGTAACGTACTCCGTTTTGGTTTAATAAAGTTCTAGTATTTCCCATCAAAAAAAAAAAAAATATAAAATGCCTAATCAGTTGAACTGAAAAATGTGTTATAGGTATTAGAGCGATTGGTTTAGGGGCCAATGTGCAGGATTTCCAGGACTTTTTGTTAGCTGGAGGAACCATGCATAGTTGGTGAAATGATTAAAGAATATGGATGATTAGGGGACCCTAGTGTTGCTTGTTTTGTTTAGCTGAGTGCTTGCTCAAATCCATTCGCATTTCTACACATGGTTTCAATGTGACTAGCGCAAAGTTCTTGATGATGATCAAAGCAAAAGATTTGGGCAAGGTATCTTTGAGTTTAGAGTAGCTAGCAATAGCATCACCAATGTTTGTGCCACCAACAACGGCTGCAATAACCAACTTGGTCTCATTTTTTTTCATTTTTTGGGGTTCAAAGAAGTTTTCAGAGGCAGAAAATGGGAAGGATTGTTAGTGCAAATGTTCATAGCAGGTTTTGTCACCTTGAACTGCTGGCCAATCTATGAAGCACTGGTTTTGAGGAGTGACAAAGGAAGGATTCCTACTAAAACTACAATGATATCAACACTTTTGTCTTACCCTAAGGAATTGAGATATATGGACTATCTTTTTTTCTCTTTTCTTTTTTTGAATTTTTCTTTGGACAAACCTAAGGCTATAACCTTATTCAATATATTTTTATTAGAGATAAATTTTGATAAATTCATTATTGGATTACATTTTCTTCTTATATCCTCTATGCTTACAAATTTTTTTAGAAAAATTAAAGATCAATAACTATGTCTTCAATAAATTGTTTAAATTACAAGTTTTTGTAGTTTAAAATTATATATAAAATATAAGCTTATAAATTATATAGTAAATAATATCTGATTGACATAAAATTTGACGTGTATTAAGAGCATAAAAAATATGCAATTCAACGGTTAAAATTTTAAAATATGTAATAGTGTTAATTTTTAAAAAATGAGTTGTAACCTTATACTACAACTAATTTTGTAACTAAATTTTATCATTTTTCTTTACCTTTAAAATTTTATTGCTGCACGTCATGAAGACTTTGGGATTTGCATTTGAACTTGTGAATCATTATGGTTATTAGATGACTTATGTTCTTGCAATTTGTTGTGAGGATCTTAGTGTGGGTTGTATTAGCTATATATGTTTGATGATTAAGATAAAAAAGAAAATTTTAAGCATAATTTTTTAGGTGTTATATTTTAATTAGAAATTAAATTTAACCATGCAATTTATTAACCCTATAACTATCCAATTTTATAAACGGACTAAACAACGAATACATGTCATTTTTTTCATTTAAAAACTAACATATAAGTTCACTAGCGGCTGAGAAAGTTTGGGTTCCCCAATGAATACATGATAGTTTTCTCTGTTTGCTAGTGAAAGTTTGGGTTCCCCAACTTCTCCTAGGCTGAGAAAGAGCCGGTCCCTTCCTTGTGAAGGCTAGTCAGTCCTTGTTAGCCACCATTTGATTGCTACAGGTTAGTGGGTTTTGCTTCTTGTAGGGGTTTGGGAAACAAATCTTTCATTGGCCTCATGGACGAGATTACTGCAAGGTGGAACCAGATGTCTTTTCAGAGACTGGAGGAGGAAAAGTTTGATCTCCAATCTAATATGGGGTCTAAGGATTTCATTTTGGCTACTAAATTTCACACAAAACGGGTCCTTAACGTTGAAGCTGTAGCTCGGAATTTCTCTCAACTATGGCGTACTAGGAATGGTTTTAAGATCAAGGATTAGGGTAATCATGTAGACCTCTTTATTTTTGAAAACAAGTTCGATTGAAAGAATTTTCTCTTCTTAGCCCTGGAGTTTCAATAAGTTTTTGGTGGTTTTTCAGAGATACGAAAATAACATCCACGTTCGAAACTTGGATTTTGAGAAAGTCCCTTTCTTGGTGCAAGTATACAACATTCTGATTAGCTTCATGAACAAAACGGTGGCTGAAGGAATATGTTCTGGTATTGGTGAAGTATGCCCCTTTGATTTTTCAGTCATGGAAGGAGGTGACCATGTGCACGTTCGTGTTATTCTTGATATTTCAAAACCTCTTTGTCGTGGACGTAAAATCTCTCTGGATGGTAGGAATACGGGTTGGGTTTCTTTCAAGTATGAAAGGATACCAAATATATGTTTTTGGTGTGGTTGTTTGACCCATGGGGAGAGGGACTATGAGCAATGGATTACCAGTGAAGGCTCGTTCACTGTGGAAGATCGGAAGTATGGGGCGTGGTTACGAGCCCATTTATCAAACCAAATCAGAAAATGCACCATTGTTGTGCCGGATTTCTACAAAGAAAGATTCAAAGGCTTCAAGGGACGAGGGGAGTGAACCGTCTTCGAAACTAATAATAGCTTTATTTTGCATATTTATATCATTATTAAAAAAATATCATCATACTTATTTTGAGTTAATTCATGCACTTTATAGTTGATTTTGGAATAATGCTAAATAATAAATTCTTGTGCTTAATTGAATTTTAATGCGTGAATTTGTGTTTTGTAGGATAATGAAATTAAATAAGTGGATTTGTGCAAAGAAGAAAGCTAATGGACTTTAATTTTACAAGGGCCATGATGAAGTCAAAGAATGTCAACCCAATTAAATTCAAGTCCAATTGGAGCAATGAATGAAAGGAAATTTGCACCTAATCCAAGTCCAATTCGGATTAGGATTTCAGCTTGCGCACCAGTTAGTATTTGGAGCATAACTTTAGGCTTAAATGTCCAATTGAGATGATTCAAGTTGGGCTGGAAATATAACTTAAAGTGCTACAACTTTTTAGTTTACCAAAAGTCTGAATTCTGAAGTTAAATGGGCCAAAAACGTCGGTTAAGTAAAGCCTAAAAACCTAAGATTTTCTCCAAATGGGAATTCAACTTATAATAGAATTCCTTGACCTATTTAAAGGCTTTTTAGGGCAGAATTCAGGAGAGAGCTGCTGTAAAACATAATTTAGGTTTTCTTAAAGTTTCTTTACAGTTTTTAGAGTTTTATTTGTGTTATAACTTGCTAGAAGCCTTGTTAAGGCAAGGGGAGAAACCCAACCGTTTATTGGTATGTTCTTAACAATTATTTATTAGTTTTAATGCTTATGTTTTTATGTTTTTGATTATTTTAATCATTTGGAAAACTTTTTAGTTCTGTATAATCCTTTGATTTATTGTAGACTCCAAGCACGTTAAATGCTTAGTATTCCCTATGAACTAATTCACTAGCTTTGTTTTGCCTAAAATCAATCAATTGCATGAAACTACCTTAGACAATTAATTCTTGAGTTTTTATTGTTAAATCATTCGACTAAGATCATCATTCGTATGAATTTTAGTTGAGTTATAGAATAAATATTGTTAAGACTACCAATAGATGTGTTATGTGTGGATCCCTAAACCTTAACGCCTTAATATATTGTTATTTTCTCTCACTTTAAATTACCTTTACTAATCTATCAAAAATCTCTTCAGTTAAACTTCATTATTTTAGTTTTATTCTCTTGTGGTTTGCTAATCAATTCCATTTTCCCTGTGGATTCGACCTCAGACTTTCTAAGTTATTACTTTGCAACAATCCTGCACTTGGGAGCATTATTTAAGTCGCAGCAAAAACCTCACTAGACTTCCTCGCCAGAGAGTGGAACTCTGACGAAATCATTGGAAAAGGTAACTTTGATTTCTGTGCTTCAATTTTCTTTAACTCTGCTGCATATCCTAGTGTTAGGGATTTGGAAGATCTCCCACCGGGTTTTGAGGGTCAACCCAATACAAATAGAAAGTTTTCACATACTTTATACGAATCTAAGGTAGAATAGGGAAAAGGTGATGTGATGAAAGATGGGGATGGAAATTTGGAGTTGTTACTAAGGAAGGGGTCTGCTATTTCAGAAAAACCTAGGGACGAGGGTAGTAAAGTAATAAGGCCAACTCCACCATCCGTCACGTGTGAGTCTCCATCAATTAAAGCCGGTCAGCTAGACTCCCATTGATTGATCTCTCAAATATTTTAGACTCTCCCATGTGCACCCAAATACCACTTAAGCCCTCTTGGACTCATATAAACCGTAGCTTCTCTAAACCTGATGAAAAATTAGAGATATTCATAGGAAAAAAAGGGTCTCACCACCCAAGAAGAATTAGCAAGGTGCTGCAAAAAAAAAAAACAAAATTGGTTTCTCAGACTGAAAAAGAAAATGTAGTCATATTGGTGGAGGCTGGTACCTAACCCCGCCAAGAATTATGAATCTCATTTGTTGGAACTGTCGGGGGCTTGGGAACCAGCAAACATGTGAGATCCCTCGGTCGTGTTTTTAGGCGAAAAATGGCTAGAAGAAGCAAGGCTAGGTACTATTCATGATTCTCTTGAGTTCGGTCATTATTAGTGTGTTTCAAGGATTACTCGTGGGGGTGGCTTAGCTATCTTTTGGAAGAATGGATTTAATTTAGTTGTGGCCTCCTCATCTCAGAATCATATAAATGTTGTGATAAATAAAGGAAAGGAAAATGCTTGGCGTTTCACAGGAATTTATAGAGCCCCAGAAACACATTTGCATTCTGAAACTTGGGGGATGATTCGTGGGCTACATAGATAGGTTTCTCTACCTTAGCTGTGTGGAGGTGATGTTCATGAAATTTTGAAATCGCATAAGAAGAGTGGTGGTGGCAGACTCAGACCCTATGGCCAGATCAAATAGTTTCGGGAAGTGCTGGATTAGTGTAATTTATTGGATCTTGGCTTCTCTGGAAATAAATTCACTTGGTCTAGGACTTCCTTGAATGGAGGTATGGTTTGGGAGAGATTAGATTGGGCAGTGGGCTCAGCAAATTGGTATGAATTATTTCCGGCAATTTGTGTACAGACCTTGACTTGTGTGTCCTCGGATCATAATCTAATTTGCATTTGAATCTTTGAGACCTTGGCGCTTTGAGCAGATGTGGCTTGAGGATTTGGGGTGTAGGGATATAGTGGTGCGGACTTGGGATAGATTTGTAGTGGGCTCTCCATTGGAAGTAGTAGGCTCAAAATTGGAGGCTTATCAAAAGAGCCTCATGCATTGGAGTAGAAATTCTTTCTGCCATGTGAGACAAAAGATTATTGAAAAAAAGAAGTTGAAAGTGGTTGAATGTGAAGCAGCCCAGGGAAGGCAAGTAGATTGCTTCCTTAAGCTTAAAACGGAAATTATGGATCTCCTCCGTTTAGATGAAAAAATGTGGCAGCAGCGAAGTAAGGAGCATTGGATGATTTTTGGAGATCGTAATCCCAAGTACTTTAATACAAGAGCTTCGCAATGTTTTTGTCGAAATAGAATTATGGAGCTCCGAAATTTTGAAGGACTATTGGCCTCAGGCGAAGGAAATCTCTCGGTCATGGTTCAGGATTACTATAAAAATTTATTTCTTTCCTCAAGACCGACAAAAGTGGAGGAAGTAGTTTTGTCCATAAAACCAGTTGTTACCAATGATATGAATAAGGGGCTGATCAGACCCTTTTCTTAAGTGAAAATTGAGTGTGCTCTGAATCAAATGACCCCTTTCAAAGCCCCCAACCTCGACTGAATGCCTCCTATTTTTTTTCCAGAAATTTTGGAGTGATATCGGGGATGACATGGTCTGAGCAGTGTTGTTTTGCCTTAATTCTGGTAACTTGTTTTCAAGTTTGAACCATACTTTTATTTCCCTTATTCCTAAAGTTAAAAATCTTGAGTATATTACTGAATTCAGACCCATTGCGCTTTATAATATCTTATATAAGTTGGTATTAAAAGTGCTGGCTAACAGGTTGAAAAAAGTTCCACCTCATATCATTTTAGAATCCTAGAGTGCCTTTCAATCTGATAAGGCAATTTCAGACAATATTTTGGTAGCCTTCAAAACTCTTCACCATATGAAGCAAAAGAAAGGGGGCAAAATGGGGCACTTAGCTCTGAAATTGGACATTAGCAAAACTTATGACATATTAGAGTGGGTGTTTCTTTAAAAGGTGATGGAGAGAACCGATTGTTATTGTAAGTGGGTTGGCTGGTGAGCCTACAGAAACTTTTACCCCAACTAAGGGCATTCGGCAAGGGGACCCTCTCTCCCCCTACCTTTTCCTTCTATGCTCGAAAGGTTTGAATGGTCTCATTGAGCAGATGGTGGTAGCAAAGTCTCTTGAGGGCTTCTCTCTCTGTAAATATAGGCCAAAAATTTCTTACCTTTTGTCGATGTTAGTCTCATTTTTTGCCGTGCTAAGGTGGAAGATGTGTAAAAAATCCTCAAGATCCTTGGGAAGTATGAAGAGCTTCGGGGTAGAAATTAAATGCAAATAAAACCACTATCTTCTTTGGTGGTAATGTGACGAGTTTGGCAAAGTTGCAAGTGTAAAGTCTCTTGGGAGTTTCAAAAATAAAGGAGTATGAGAAATACTTAGGGTTGTTGGCTGTGGTGGGTAGACATAAAAAAGCAAGTTTCAATTATATTAAAGATCGTGTTTGTGGAAAACTACAAGGGTGGAAGGAAAACTTTTATCCAAAGCAAGGAAGGAGGTTTTGTTAAAAGCAGTTGTTCAAGTCATCCCGACTTTTGCAATGAGTTGCTTTCGTCTCTCAGTTGGTCTTTGTCAATACACTGAGACACTTACTCGTAGGTTTTGGTGGGGTCAATGGTGGGAGTGTCGGAAAATCCATTGGAAGAAGTGGGAGGTGCTTTGCAAACCTAAAGAAGAGGGGGTATGGGTTTCAAAGATTTGTGTAAGTTCAATGAGGCCTTGCTCGCTAAACAAGTGTGGAGGTTAGTTCATGATAAATACTCCCTATTTTACAAGGTGTTTAAAGCAAAGTATTTCCTTCATGGGTCTATTTTTAAAGCTACTGTATCTTCCGGTTCTTTTGCTTGGCAAAGCATATTGAAATGTAGGAATTTAATTGAAGCAAGTGCTAGATGGAGAGTAGGGGATAGGCAGCGGGTTAGAATATTCACCGATAAATGGCTGTCGAATGGGGAGGGAGTTTTGTCTTTTTCCTCGGGTGAGCTTCATCCGGAGGCTACTGTTTCTAAGCTTATTAATCGGACCTTGGGGTGGTAGAATGTTCAGTTGATTGATCGTTGCTTCCATCCCTCTAATGCAGCTTGAATAAAAGCACTTCCTCTATGTTTGACTCCTCAGCCTGATGTGTTGATTTGGCATCTTGAAAAATTTGGTAGGTACTCTATCAAAATTAGGTTTAAATTACTGTGTGAGGTTTGGGATTTTACTGATAATTCGTCTCAAGCAAGCACTGATGAAAGAGGTTTTTGGAAAAAGCTTTGGAAAATTCAGGTCCCTGGAAAAATTAAACACTTTCTTTGGAGGGCTTGCACGAACTCCCTAGCTACAAAGGAAAATTTGGTGAAACGTAAAATCTTGTTGGATGTTGCCTGTTCTCACTATTCTGGTGCCCATGAGGATAACCCTTCATTCTCTGTGGAGCTATAGTGGACTCAAGGAGGTTTGGGAAAAGGATTTTGGTTGGATTTTCGGGTCTGGTATGGTCTTTACTTCCTTTAAGGAGTTGGTAAGTCTAGTCTTTACAAAGTCAGAGTTGGTTCCCCTGTTTGCTACGACTGCATGGTTAATGTGGTTCCATAAAAATAAGACTCGTTTAAACGAAAATGCTAGACCATTGGGCCATATTGTGGGCTTTGCGCGGGATTATGTGCGTGATTTTAAATCCTTGAAGTGCAACACTCCCACTATCCATGCTGCAGCTCCTAAGGTTTGGAGTCCACCTGTCTGAAATGAATGAAAGATAAACTTTGACGGGGCAATGTATTGTGAATCTGATGAAGCAAGGGTCGGGGTGATTGTTCGAAATTTCTTCGATGAGGTAAAGGCTGCTTTGGCAGAGAAGATAAGGAAGCCACCATCAGTGGAAGCTTTGGAGTTGCTAGCTGCCAGACGTGCTGCCCTCTTTTCTCAAGATCTTGGTCTTGAGAGGGTAATTTTTTAAGGTGATTCTGAGCAGGTTATGAAGACCCTTCAATGGGGTGGCTGGGATCTAGCTTTGTGTGGTCATTTGATCCATGATATTCTAGGTACTGTAAACTCCCTTGTGAGTACTTCTTTCTCTCATGTTTGTAGGTAGGGCAATATTGTTGCTTATGCTCTGGCCCAGATAGATAGACATTGTTCCCTTATCTCAGTTTGGTTGGGCTCCTATCCAATTGATATTTCATCTTTTGTACTAGCTGATTTTCAGCCTTGATCTATTAAATTTTACTAATTCTCTTTCTAAAAAAAAAAGGTTCACTGGCGGCTTCACATGCAGTTTAGGGTGGTCACAAGACCACCTTGACCTGGTAAAATAATTTATTATTATATATAAATTTTAAAAATTTTATAATTTTATTATCCTTAAGAAATATATGTGACCACCCAAAATTTTTTTAAGTTCAACATAATTAATTTTTGGACAAAATTTGGCAATAAACTTGATTATAGACTAAGACTACAACTCTACTCTAGGCATGTCCAACATAAACCAAGACCCGACCCACCCATCTGATCTAGCTCGAGAACCGGCCAACCCGACACCCATGAGGTCGGCGGCAGGTCTTTGTCTCCAGAACTTGAAAACGACGGGTCAATTGGTGGGTTTCCTCCCCAAAACCCAAAGAAACCTGACCAAACCAAGATATGAAGCATTTTCCGGCTAAGTTTTTTAGATCCAGCAAGATCTCAGTCATTTCCAGCGAAATCTCAGCTAAATCCATGGAATCTCCATTGGATTTGGCCAGATCTCACTAGATCTAGCGAGATTTCGCCGAATCTGGTGAGATTTCACCAAATCTGGCGATAATCTGACGAAAATATCACTGAAATTTTGTCGATTTTGTCATAACTCATCGGATTTTGGCCGATTTTGAAATCTCCAACTTTGACCGAATCGACTGCCATCCATTGAAGGTTGGATCCGTTTGATCCGATCAACCACTCCGGTTGGTGGCGGGTTGAAATTTTGACCATTCGATCTGGTCGGATCGGTTCTAGGTCAGGCACAAACCCGACTTGAATCGACCCATGGACAGGCCTACTCCACTATATATATATATATATATATATATATATATATATATATATATGTATGTATGTATATATTTGGATGTGAATTGTGACAAATTCACCATTAGATTTTTTTTTCTTATATCCTCCATATTTGCAAAATTTGAAAAAGATCAAAGATCAATAACTATGTCATCAATCAAATTTTTAAATTTTGAATTTTTGTAGTCTAAAATTACATAAAAATTTAAGTTTATGAATCAAATAGTAATAACATCCGATTAATTTGAAATTTGACATGTGTTTTAAGAATAAAAAAAATATGCAATTTAATGATTAAATTTTCAACATATGTAACTATGTTAATTTGTTTAGTGAGAGTTGTAGTCTTAAGCTACAACTAAATTTGTACTCAAATTTTGTTTTTAAATTTTACCCCTTAATAATATATTAAGTCATAACAAAAAAAAAGAAAAATCCTAATAAATTTTTTATATAACTAAAATTTTGAAAGAGATGTAACTTGTAACATTAACAATGAGATTATCATGCAAATATTTTAAAATTAGAAAAATTATAGAAAAAAATTATAAAACTTTATGTATTTGTATGTGTGTGTGTTTTGGTCAATATATGAAATTATCTTTTTATTAAATTTTGGTCAATAATAACTGCACTAAACAATATTCCTAGAGCCCGTTATACTGTAAGTTTATAATATTTATGTAATAAAATTTGTATTATCTTGATATTTTTTATTATTATATAAAGCTACCCTTACGCCGCCTATTATGACCTGCATTGCTTAGTTCAAGGCATCTGTTAATGTTGGCAGCGAGTGAGTGATGTGATGATGTCTTGTTCTTATCATGAACTAACAAAATACAGCCAAACAAGGTGTCTTTTGCTGAAACTTCAAAAATATTTTGGTTGGTTAATTTTCACCTGGGGCTTGTAATATTGCTGTCGGCACACCTGGAGGATCAATTGTCTCTGAAACCGTCACATATACCTCACCCTAGTGGAGGTAGGTCCAAGATTTTTTCTCAAATGAGTTTAATAAGAAGATGAATTTTAAGTAGGAGATGAATTTTGTGGACTACATGGTTTTATTACGAATTTTTCCTTAATACTAAAAATATAATAAAAGATAAATTTAAGTTCATTTGGTATATTGTTTCTTTATGTAATGAACATACTAATTATGATTGCTAAGATAAAATTTTGGAAATAATTTGTTGTTTATAAATACAATACTACTATGCACTCTTAGCATGATGGTTACTTCATAAGTACAAGTTCTTGTGAGATGGGGTGAAAGGGCCAGAGTTCAAGTCTCAATAAGGAAGTTTCACATAAATATACACTTAGATTAGGTTAGAGTAATATTTCTATCTCAGGTTAAAAAAATAAAAATACAATAAACATATTAATTGTTGTTGTTAAGTGAATTTTATTTTTTATTACTTAGAATATTTTTATCAATTAGTTTATGTCTTTACTCTTTACAATTCTTTTATTTAACAATTCAACCCAACTTTGACAACATTTAGTTTTTGTAATTCTAGTAAGAAAATTTTTGTTGTGTTGACATTTGTTTTTGTCGTGTTGACATTTGTTTTTGTCTTCACTCAATCACTCACATGTCCTATGTTCCTTGTCTATTTTTTTTATTTTTTATTTTTATTTTGAATCATCTCTTGTCTAATTGTTTAATTGTCTTTTAGTGTTAACATTTACTAACTACCGATTAACTGACTGACTCATGCCTCAATTCGCACTTAACAAATAACAAATTAAAAATACATTCAAATTCAGCCACTCCACTTGCAGATTCAATAAAAAATATAAATTAATTATAACTTTATTTAACAAACTCAACTTTGACAAATATTGGTCTTTATAATTCTATTAAAAAAAAAATCTGGTGACATTTATTTTTGTCTTCACTCAATCACTCTCCTGTCCCATGCCCCTTGTTAAATTTTTTATATTTTTTTTAGAATCACCCATTGTCTAATTGTTTAATTGTCATTTAGTATTAACATTTACTAACTACTGATTAACTGAGTGACCGATGTCCAATCCCCACTTAACAAATAACAAATTAAAAAAACATCCAAATTCAGCCACTCCACTTGCAGATTCGATCAAAAGTATAAATTAATTATAACTTTATTTGCAAGATAGATTATTAAAGGGATCATATTCAAGTTTATTTCAATTAGACTTTTAAAAAATATTTATAGTTAGGGATTCAAGATGTTCAAGTTTTTATTTTAGGGGTCAAAACAAAAATAAAAAATTATATATTGTTTGCAAAACCTTTTTCTTTTTTTTTTGGGGGGATGGGAAACAAGTGAATTTCATTCAACTGAAATTGAAAAACAACAGAGACATTGCAAAAGCATTACAAACAGAGTTCCTTAATAATAAGGTGCTCAACAGGACTTGGTAAAGTCCTTTCCCAAACCTGGGACATATCAGTAATACTAGCTACTCTTGCAAGTTCGTGGGCAACTCTGTTGCCTTTCTTTTTCAGATGATGAAAGGAGCACCAGCCATAAAAGAAGAAGCTTCCCTAATATTCCGGATGATGTGGCCAAGCTCACCAGCGAAGACTTCATCATTGATAGCTTGAATAATGGACAAGGCATTGGACTCAATAATAGCATGTGTAACCTCCACTTTCGCTGCAAAACCCTTTCAAAAATAAAAATGCCAAAGTATTCAATTTTTCCATAAAAAGATAATGATTGAAAAGGTTAATTTATTTGTCTGTGATTCAGCCACGTGATTGACTTCTGCTTAATGTTTAATGGCCTTATTCTTTGCCAGCTATGGTTCTTGTTTCTCTTGGGCCATGATAACCATAGCATTGACTGGTTCTTTTATGTCGTTTTTCGATGATTAATTGTTTTCTTGGTATACACATTGGTAAATTAGTTTTGTCAAGCTTTACCAATTAAAGATGGTATCGTTTAGATTTTGTTTTTAAGCGGTGTATTTTGATTTAAATTTTCAACTTACTACTATTTCTTTGGCTGTTTATGAATAATTTTTTAAAATTTTCTTAAATATAACTTATTTTTATTCAATTTGCGCTTTAAAAAATTAAGTTAATATAAATAAATTCACCCAAACACAAGCTAACATTTGTAATGCAATTTTGGTGTTGCGGCTAGTAATTGTGTAAGCACCTCATACCATTCTCACTAAACCTTTAGCCAAATGTATATATAATCGAAACTTCTGAAACTCCCAAAATTTTCCACATCATCATTTTAATTTATAAAAAATTTTAATTAAAAAATTTTAATTTTTTAAACTAAATAGTGAAAGAGTCCTAACAAAAGTCTCTCTCTTTTTTCCTTAATCCTAAAGTTTAAAAAAAAAAAATTAAATCTGATTTAAAATATAAAGTTTCATCCGACTGAAACTGTACGGCCGCAAAACCTAGCTACTCCTCTCACGCTTTTATTGAGAGTTACAGTTGGAAACAAAAACCCAACAAAAACTTGGTACTCTCTTTTCTCTGTTTGCAATCTCTACTACTTTTTTTTTTAAACTTTGCATTGCTACAAGTGTTGTAGAGGATCCTAAAGAAGTATATGTGAAGCCCTAGAAAGCCTTGACATCTAATTATGTATTATGCAGTTATGATTACGATGCAATTCAAATCTTAGTGCTAAAGACCAGCAACAGAGCCTATTGATTGTATGTGCATGGTTTGTATCAGTTTTATATAATTATTTGCAGTGGTGATATAGGAATTTGAGTTAGAGAACATGCAACCCTTTAATTTGAAGTTAGGAATTTGCTTTTGATAATCAAGTGCGCTATTCATAAATCACCATTGAATTTCCAATAAATCTCTACAAATTCTGAAGTACAATTATTTCTTATGATAATCCCCTTTGGTTCTTAAATCTTTTCGTATGTGGTTATAAATTTTCCACAAATTAAATTCATATACAAACTAAGGCACATTTATTTCTTATGATAATCCCCTTTTGGTTCTTAAAATTTTTGGTACATGGTTATATATCTTGAAAAGTTCTAAAATTATCTTGAGCTTCTTTAGTTTATGAATCTTTATTTTCATGGTTGATTGATTTTTTTCCCCCTTCACAGGAAGGACTTTGCCTTGAATGTTGTTAGTGTAATGCCAGATGAACTACTTTGAATTTCTTCTTCAATAGGTATGATTTTATGTTTTACGGTTACAATGGCGATAGACATGGGATGAGTACCAGTAGTTAAGATGAGATAACTATAGATTTATCTCAAGATAACAATTGAGTTTAAGAAAATTTTTACATAAAAGTTAAAAGTAATAACTAATATGCAAAAAGAGAATGAAGATCAAAACTGACATGATATCTTTCTGGTAAATTACATATAGGATCTTAGGAATAACCAAATTCCACCTTGATGAGTTGTTTGGACATGAAATTTTTCTTTATATCATTTTGATGGTAATTTTATTCTCAAATAACATTTTGCGATGAATATTGTATATTTTATGTTTATTTTGATAAGTTATGATGCTTTTTCATTTTAAATTTTATTTTAAGCAAAGTGAAATATATTCGTGCATCATACGGGTTAGCGACTAGTTCTAATTAAAATGTCATTCTCACATACAAAGGCATCAAACCTTTTTTTTAATTAAAAACCCTCGGGTAATCCATTAAAAGTCCCATAAAGGCTCATTAAACATATGGATAGTCCATTAAAAACCCATTTTGACCTAACTCATCTGCCAAACCTGCTAAATGCCCAATGTGCATTGCCCATTAGAATTGTACAAAAAACCCATTCAACCACATGTCCACACCTAAACCGTCCACAAAATGTGGCATCACATTGCCAACCGTGGCAAATGTGCAAAAATCTCACATGTAAGTAAGGCTGTCCACGGGTTGGTCCGTGTTGGGTTTAGCCCACCCCGGAACCAACTTGTTGGAATTGGGGGAGAAAAAATTGCACCCACCGCTGACTCGTCGGAGTAATTGGGTCGGGCGGTTTGGACCATCAACGATGGTGGGCGGGTCGGTCGAAGTCTTAGATTTGAGAAGATGGCGAGAAAATAGTGAAAAAATCACAGATCCTGTGAAGAAACCTAGATTCCGACGATCGTTTTCCATATTCTGGCGATATTTCCCTTAGATCTAGTGAGATTTCGCCAGATCCAGCGAAAATCTCGCCGGATTTGATGAGATTTCGCCAAATCCAGTCAAAATCTCATAGGATCTAAGGGAAATATTGCCGGAATCTAGGTTTCTTCGCTAGATTCTGAAATTTTTGGCCGGAATCTGGAAATCTTTTGGTCGGTTCAGGTTTTTTGGGTTTTAGGGGAGGAAAACTGAAATCGACCTGCCGGAATCGGTTTCTGGTTGTGAAGACCTATCGCCGACCTATTGGAGTAGTTGGGTAGGCCGGATTTAGGTCAGATTCGTTGGTTCTTCGGGTGGGTCGAGTTATTGAATCAATCTGGATAGCCCTACATGTAGGTGCAGGTGCAATGCAATTTGCAATTTTGTTTTCAAAAAAGTCGCACCACACCTATTAGTATATAAGTTTTATTTTATATTAAATTTATTAAATATATTTCATATATATTTAATATATGGAAAACAACCAAACTACACAGTGATCGATTCATTAAGGTGAGGTGCGTGCAGTCAGAGTTGTAGGAAACATCATTATGCGGTGTAGTGCTAAATGTAGTCCAAAACCCCCCATCAAACCACACCATGTACACCCCCATTTCTCACGGGCTTAGTTATGGGCCAAAGTTTTTCTCTTCAACCTCACCCAACTTAGCCTACCTAGTCCATGGGTTGAGTGAAAATGGGTTGTCGGTCCATTGTCAACCCTTAGGGAAAAGGCATACATATAGTCTTATTGTGACTTAAACTGACTTCCAAAAGTGACATGTAAAAAAACTCTGGAGAGGATGGTTGTTTCATCTTAATCTCCTTAGGTCCGGCTCCCTTCCAATCTTGAAGTCGTTCTCTCCCATTTTAAAACTGATGAAGGTCGTGTATTTTATTTGGCATGGCATCTTTGTAACCTTTGGATTTTATTTTTGCCACATGTCCTTCATCAATTTTAAAATGGGAGAGAACGAGAGATTTCAAGACTAGAAGGTCCTTAGCAAAGGGTAAGATAAAAAAAAAAAAAAAAAAAAAAAAAAAAAAAAAAAAAAACAAAAAGGATTTCTTTAATTCCTTAATTGAGGAGTAACACAAGAGAACCAAATTGCTTTAGTATTATTTCTCAAAAAAAAAAAAAAAAATCTACATTTGTATTATTTTATTATAATATTTTAATTGGCTGAAAACTTAAGAAATATTTTGGAGATCTTTGAGTTCAAAATTCTAAACAACTAGCTTTATAAATTAATGTTGCTCAACGGCTATAACCTTTTGGCCCCTTAGTAGTCTAAAAAGTAAAAAGCCTAAAATTCCATCAAAGAAGCTTTATTAAGAGATATTTTGAACTTTGGGGGGTTATGGCTCCACCACTGGTATATACCCAGTTCCATCCTTATCAGATAACAAGTTCAAGTGGCCAAATAATATGATTCATAGAAAGAAATTAGAGCCAATCATTCCCTTTACATTAGTCAAGAAAAGAGGAAGATGCTACATATCTTTTATTCATATTTCATCTTGACTGAAGCAGTTTCACTTCTTTTTTTTTTTGGTGAAAATGGAAAATATTATAAATGCAAGAAAGATACAAAATAGACTGAGGGGGACAGAAGACAACTCCTCACTTATCGAGATTATTTATTTATTTATTATTTTTTGAATAAAATTTTAATTTATAGCATCCATTTTGTGATGCACTTATTAAAAATCATTATAAGTGCTTTTAAGGGAAAGAGTCAAATTTTGCAAAGCCATAAAAGGTCCACATTCCTTGGCCAACACATGAAATTTATAATCAAACCGAGATCATTTCATATTCTTCTTTTGGTTAGTGCAGTGCATGTGTGTTCTGAGGTAGTTGTAAGTTGTAACTGCAGGTCCTGCACTAGAGGTCATTTCCAATCAAATTATATTGGTGAACTGGGAACAAATTTAAATTCAATTGAATCTTTTTTAATCCAATATATATTTTAGGATTAAGAACGTATTCTTCATCTAATAATTAAATTCGGTTCATCAAAAAATCTAATAATTAAATTGGCGTTGGGAATTGAACTACGTTCTCAACAAGATTTCTTACAGTCCCCAATGAATCAGAACAATCCAGCGTCTAATTATTTATTATTTATATGTAATAATGATTTTTTGAATTACATTGGGTAAAAAGAAATGTCTTAGCGCACATGCAACTTAATTCTTGTGCAATATAATATGCATGAAAATTTGGAGGATAATAAGAACTCCAAATCTCATGTAAATAGAAAATACCGTAAATTTTAGGGGTACTCATTAATAAATTTGAAATTTTAATTGTATCAATATCTTTTTTTTTTTCAAAAACTCTTTCTAAATCTGTGTTAATAAAGTACTCGTCACATGTGTTTTAAATAAAATATTTCGGGTCTGTTTGAATACAGTTTATTATTGAAAACTGAAAATAATATAGCAAAATAATTTTTAAATACATGAATAGTGTCATGAGACTTAGTTTTAAAGTTGGTTTGCTAAAAAAAGTACTTACATGTCCCGTGAATAATATATGGAACCTACACAAAAAACGCAGACACACATATGCTTTCCTTTTCAATGCAATCCAAACGTGCACTCCATACACTTACAAATAAGATCATGCCAAAACAAACTTTTGTATAGATGTGATAACATGAAGAAGCCAAGAAGACAGTGATCATTAAAATATTAAATATTTTCTTCTTCACATATGCTAAAGGAATATTATGATTTGTGTACCCTCATCAGAAAGCTCCACGTCTAAGACAGACAGGGTGGTCTTATACAGGACCTATAGGACCACCCCCTCCGGAAAAAAAAAAAAATTATGATTTGTGTACCCTTAAAAAAAATTGAGATCACCTTAAATCTTTTTTAAGCTGGACAAAATTAAAATCTTAGTCCCGTTAACAATATATTAAACATTTTCAAACAAAGAAAAAAAAGTTGAATAAAAATTTTATTGAATTAAAATTTGAAAGAAGTGTACTTTGCAACATTGATAATAAGAATATCATGTAATCATTTCAAAATATGAAAATTCATAAAAAAAATTATAAAATTTTATGTATTTGTGTGTGTTTTTGTCAATACATGAAGTTTTATTTTTATTTTATTTTGTATAATTTAAAAGTTTCTTAATAACCCGCCTCTCAAAAAAATTCCTACGGTGCGCGTTACCTCAATGTATGGAGTGCACGTTTGGATTGCATTGAAAAGGAAAGCAGATGTGAACTCTAGTTTATTTTTTTGAAAGCAAACTCTAGTTAGTTAATGAAGTAAAGCCAGGTCACATATGCATAGAATTTATAAGCGCAGCTCGCATATTACCCCAACAAATACAATAGAAATTTTCTCCAAATATAGATTATAAATTCGTACGTAACACTTTATTACTCAATAAATATTAGTGATTAAATTCTATAAAGACTTAATATAAACTCTTTAGTTTACATCCTCCAATAAGGACATGTCATATCATTATATTACTAAAATATAAATAAATCTAATCACACGTAATAACATCTCAATATATATTATATTTTAGTTTTTAAGTAAGAGTCCGAATTCGGTAAGGATGTGATGTAAAACTCATGTTTTACACCATCTAATAAAAGATTGACACATCATTTTTTACTTAAAATTCAATGCATGCTACCACACATAATAACATCTTAATAAATTTGAAGTTTAGTTGGATTTTCAAATAAATATTAGAATTGGTTGAGTGTAGTTGTGTCTATTATTAATATGTAATATGATGATATGACATGTTGGTATTGGAGGAGTAAAACTTAGATTTTACACCACATCCTTATAGAATTTAATCTTTTTAAGTAAATGACCAATGTGATGTTATTAGGTGCAGTATAATGTATTAAATTTTAAATAAAATGCTTATTTACAATTTTTTATTAAATGATGTAAAATATGGGTGCTAGACCCAAATTAGAACGGACTGCAAATAGTATGGTACATCATTATTGCAAATATAGGTGTGCATATATATCTGATTGGTACCTTTAGCTACTCACATGATATGTCACATTCATCGATCTATATAGATTGTCATTATACAATTGTGGTAAGATTTGCGCCTAGCTGCCTAGTAACATTTTGCAAAAACTTTATAAAATAAAAAAAATTACATGAAACTTCCATGTAACATTTTGCAAGTAACTCAACAGCTGATGGGTCCACTTTCAAGAACATTGTGTAAGGATGTAGCTTCATTCAATATCTAATAATATGATGGGTCCACTTTCAAAAAAAAAAAAAAACACATTTTGCAAGTAACTTAATTTTTATTAAATCAAGTTTTTCATTGAAACTCGATTTTTTAAAAATTAAATTTTAAAATAAAAATATTTTGTTAGATAGTTTCAAAACAGAAATATTTTGATAATTATTTTGAACCAAAAAGACAAATGCCCATTTTCATCCTTGTCAATGTATACAGTAACTTATTCAATAATTAGATATGGAAAAACCAATAATTGAGGCAAGCTCTAGATGACGTAATGTTGGACCAACAAGGGCAATAACACTTACTATATATCCCCCCACAAAGTGACTTATTACTTCATATTTTGCCCTGTTGTACTACGCCTGCAGAAGCATGGAAAGCCTAAGAGACTGCACCACCAGTTCTTCCACCACCTCTACCCCTGCCTTCCACACACTTAGACAAGCACGTCGCGCTGCCTTGAACCGAGTATTTGCAGCAGTTTATTCATGCGCCATCTTAGCTTTGCTTTATCACCATGCACTCAAACTCATCCACTCAACCAGCTTGGCATCCTTGTTTATCTCCCTCTCCTTGTTCATCTCTGATATTGTCCTTGCCTTCGTGTGGGTTACCCGGCAGAGTTTTCGAATGAATCCAGTTTATCGAAGTGAGTTTCCTGAAAAACTCAAAGAGGTCGTGAATGAATCTGACTTTCCTGCGCTGGACGTGTTCATATGCACCGCAGATCCGTACAAGGAGCCACCAATGAGCGTGGTGAACACTGCCTTATCTGTGATTGCCTATGAATATCCAGCAGAGAAGGTCTCGGTGTATATTTCAGATGATGGGGGCTCTCAGATGACTCTCTTTGCTCTTATGGAAGCTGCAAAATTTGCAAGCCACTGGTTACCATTTTGTAGAAAAAATAATTTAGTAGACAGGAGCCCAGATGCTTATTTTGCATCAAATCACACTCCGTGCTCTGAGACCGAGAAGATCGAGGTATGGACATGTTAGAATAAATCCATAATTTCTTAACCAATTAAACTTTTGAAATAAGTGATACTTTTATCATAGTGTACTGTTCAAATACTGTACATATTTTACTAAGATCACTTTTATTATATACTAATTAAAATAGACCACATCAATATTTATAAAAAAAAAAAAAAAAAATTTGAGTCACTAGATTTATTGTTAAAGAATATATGGAATATTCTTATTGCTAGTCTCATGAAGGAAGACTATACCAATATACCTCATTAACTATTTGCCTACCACTTACTGTTCTTGACCATGTTATAGATAATGTATGAAAGCATGAAAATCAAGGTAGATAATGTTCTTGAAAGGGGAAAAGTTGATGATGATTATATCATTGGAGAAGAGGAGCGCACTGCTTTCACCAAATGGACAAATGGATTTACTCGCCAAGATCATCCCCCTGTCATTCAGGTTATTTGTTACTTATTGACTCATACAGTTACACTAGACCTAGGAGATCAATTTTTTGAGCTAAAAATTTCATGTCAAAGTAATATAAGGGTCATCTAAAATTAGAAAAAAGTACTTTTAAGCAGCCAAAAAGTAGTCACACAAATTTTTTAGGGATAGATCTACTTTTTTTTTTCCCCTCCCCTGTAAAGTTAAAAAAGCAACTCTCATCTATTGTTTGGTGTTTACAATCAAACTTCAGCTGGTATTTAATACGAAAATTTGGAGTATGGGCAGGTCTTGTTAGACAATAGCAAAGACAAAGACATCTCAGGCCATTTGATGCCAAGCCTCATCTATGTCTCTAGAGAAAAGAGCAGGACTTCACCCCACCATTTTAAGGCTGGAGCCCTTAATGCCATGGTGAGCTTTCTTATATTATACATGATCCAAACTGCACCACGCTACGTTTGTTGCAATTTTTTCATTTATTACTTTTGTTGATTTTTTTTTTTTTTTTATTGAAGGTTCGAGTGTCAGCTATAATGACCAATGCACCCATTATTTTGACCTTGGATTGTGACATGTACTCCAATGATCCACAAACACCTATCCGTGTGTTGTGTTACATATCAGATCCTAAAATTCAGCCTACACTAGGATACATTCAATTTCCTCAAAAATTTCATGGACTCAATGAAAACGATATTTATGCTTGTGAGTATAAATACTTGTTTATAGCTAATCCAGTAGGAATGGATGGATTATCTGGTCCTAATTATGTAGGATCTGGATGTTTTTTTCGTCGACGTGCCTTATTTGGAGGTCCATTAACTATGATTTCACCAGAAATCCCTGAATTAAACCCACATCATGTTGTGGACAAGCACATCCAGTCGCAACCAATTTTGGAATTGGCACACAAAGTAGCAGGGTGCAATTATGGGAATAGCACGAGCTGGGGCTATAAGGTAAACTTGTTAATTATATTGTTTTATTTTGTGAAAGCTTATTACTTAATCAAATGGGGTATACACATTAGCATATACAATGAGACACTGAATTAATCCATGTGAAATTCATAGATTGGCTTCAAATATGGTTCATTGGTCGAGGACTACTATACGGGTTATAGGCTAAAAGGTGAGGGATGGAAGGCCATATTTTGCAATCCTAAGAGGCCAGCATTTTTGGGAGACGTACCAATCAGCCTTGTGGATGCTTTGAATCAATGCAGACGATGGGCCATTGGTCTACTTGAGGTGGTCTTCTCGAAATATAACCCCATGATATTCGGCACCAGGAACATAGGCCTTCTTATGGGCCTTGCCTATGCACATTATTCATTTTGGCCCAGTTGGTCAATTCCAACCACCATATATGCCTTCATCCCCCAGCTTGCTCTCCTCAATGGAGTCAGTATTTTCCCAAAGGTATATTCTTTATACAGTATATATATAATCCCAAATGTATATTTATACCTAAACATGTTATAAACAGTTATGTTAAATTATTATTTTATTTGTTAGGTTTCACATAAACTTTTGCGTTTGACAACTTGAAACCGAATTTTTTCAAAGTATAACTTTTTAAAATTTTACTTTATCTAGGTCAATTTCTTCAAACAATTTATTTTCAAAAAACAAAAAAAATGAACAAGCACAAAATTAGGTCTTTCTCTTTTTGTTCACCTTTATTCATATTCATATTCATATCATTAATTCTCAAATTTTGACATTTAGGTGTCAATATTAATTGACGATTATAATATAAATTCTAGTTAACTCAACTGACAAAATTTTTGTTGTTGCATGTAAAATTATAGATTTAGAGACTCACGCTAATGAATTGATTTTATGATTAATAAATTTGTAACATGAGATGCAGGTATCAGAACCATGGTTTTACTTATACGGGTTTCTTTTCCTTGGAGCTTATGGGCAACATCTTCTTGAATTTGTCTTAGAGGGAGGAACAATTCAAAGGTGGTGGAATGATCAGAGGATGTGGATGATAAGAGGACTCTCATGCTTTTTGTTTGGATCCCTTGAGTACTTACTCAAGCATTTAGGCATTTCCACAACGGGTTTCAACTTGACTAGCAAAGTAGTTGATGATGAACAAAGCAAAAGATACGAACAAGGGGTTTTTGATTTTGGAGTACCATCACCTATGTTTGTGCCACTAGTAATGGCAGCAATAATCAACCTAGCCGCATTAGTTCGAGGGCTCACAGAGGCTTTCATGGGCAGAAAATTGGAGGAGCTGTTTGTGCAAGTGTTCATAGCAGGATTTGTTGTCGTGAACTCGGCACCAATTTATGAAGCCATGGTCTTGAGAAGTGATAAAGGAAGGATGCCAACTAAAACAACTTCATTTTCAATATTTCTAGCCTTGGCTCTTTGTGTGCTATTTTCTCTTACTCTTAGGAATTAATTGAAATTGGGGGCTCTGGTTTTATTTACTCTGCACAAATGTATTAGTGCTATTGAAATAACTTAGCAAATGGAAAAAAATTATTGCTATTGAATGAGGTGAAAGCTTTACCCTTTTTTTTTTTTTTTTATAAGAATGAAACTTTTCAACTTTGTGTTACAATCAGCAAATTACAAAGGAGAGAACTTTTGTTCTTTTATAATCTTAATTACCAAGTCAATTTATGGAACATTTTTACCTCTGTTAATTTATATGACATGCAAGTCATTTAGCAATATGTTTCACATTATTCAGCAATATATATATATATATATATGTTGTATATATAAATTAACAAAGGTAAAAATTATATATATATATATATATATATAGATGGGTTCAAGTTACACCTGATGTAATTTCACAAGAGTTACACCTTTTGTGAACCATTGATTATTATTAGATCTAAGGGTCAAAAAACACTCATACTAGTATCATTATTACTCCCTAGAAATTAGTGATTTAGGCATTAACTCTTCTTATTAAAAAAAAAAAAAAAAAACCACAGCATTAACTTTTTTTTTTTTTTTTTTCCATCCATATCATCATCTTCTTTCTCTAGTCTTTCTTTTTGCACTATACTTTCAAGTCTCCATCATCTCTACAGTTTCACCTTATCCAAAGGGTCATTGGATAAGCCTACAATTTGATTGTTTAGTGTGTGATATGCTATGACCCCTTGGAGAAATTTGTAGGTTTATCCAAGCCAAAGTCTCCACTTGCTTTAGATCTGCCTGAGGAAAATTTGGAGGTTGAAAACTATGCCATTTGTGGTCATTCTGGCACGTTTATAATGGAATGTGCCACTGTTTCTTTTTCTTTTATATTGTTCTTTTCGCAATCTGATAATCCAAACCCGTTTTTGTCCTTCACGGAAAGAAGATTTTAAAAAGAAAAGAAAAGAAAAATCAGAAACTTAACTAGTCTCAGCCATTACTGTTTCCAACTCTTTTTATCCCTACCAAACAACACGTAAACTTGCTTCACATGGATATGCACCAAAACATATATAATGCCAATATGCCACTTAAATAGGTGCATTCTTAATATATCAACAATAATGTGAAGTGCATTCTCAAAAAAAAAAAAAAAAACAATAATGTGAAGTGGCATAGGCAGTCTGGTATCGAAGAAATGGTGCACTAGAAAGGACGAATTGTCTCAGTCATTTGACTTGGGTAGTTTTGTGAAATCAATGATTATGGGATTATTTTTTAATTTTTTTTGTTAGATTGTGTAGAAGAAAATAGTATATGGTGGAAAGTAATAAATAAAGAGAGAGAAAAAGAGAGAGAGAGAATGCTAGTATTAATTAGGTAATAAAGTGGAAAACAATAGCATTCAATAATGTTTTTTTAACCGTTAGATTTTTTAGAAATCTACGGTGTAAAAAATGTGTAAGTTTATAAGAGTTACACCAGGTGTAACTTGAACCCATCTTTTATATATATATATATATATATATATATAGAGATGGGTTCAAGTTACACCTAGTGTAACTTTATAAGAATTACACCTTTTTTGGACCATTGATTTGTATTAGATCTAAGGGTGAAAAAAAAGTCATGACAGTGTCATTATTGTTTCCTAGAAATTAATAATTAAGTCATTAACTCTTCTTATTAAAAATAAAAATAATAAAAAACAGCATTAACTCTTTGTCCATCATCATCTTCATCTTCTCTCCCTCTCTCACATGGTCTTGTATATTATTACAGAAAGAATTTAAAGTCTTATTAGCCTTTTTTTTTTACCACTTTAGAAAGAGAACAATAATTTTGTACCCTTATTTTAAAAGTCTTTCTTTGTTATTTTTCTTGACCTTCTTTCTATTTTTATAGGTTTTGCGCATTAAAATAACAATTGGCGTGGAGTCAAAAGTTATAATTATTTTCCAATTTTTGATAAGTATGAGCACATGATGGATAAGTGTAAAACAAGATTGACCTTACCACACTAGTCACATCCTAGTTATCCAAACACTGAATTACGAAGTTATAAGATAAATATATAGTGTTTAAATCCGCCCTTGACATAGAACACAAAAGGCAAGACCCAACCTCGCCGGCACACTTGGTCAGTTAGATAAATATACAGATAATGAAGGATGCTTTGAGATCTGGAATTTGCTCACCCTATGAATGAACCAATGTTGGCTACCTATGTAGTAAGAGAGAGAGAAAGATGGGAGAGGAGATATGCATGGGGAGAGTATAACCATGTGGTGGTGTGTACTCAGATTGTATGCTAATCAAGAAGATGTTGCTGGAGAAAAAGGAATGATTCCCAGCAGTTGGGAAACTTTCAATTGTCTTTGTGTTAATTCATCATAAAGAATTATTACATAAAGAATTATTACATAAAGACTGCGTGAGAGAGGGAGAGAAGATGACGCTGATGATGGAGAGTAGAGAGAGTAGAGAGTTAATTATTACACAGAATTATAATGCTGTTTTTTTATTTTTCTATTTTTAATAAGAAGAGTTAATGACTTAATTACTAATTTCTAGGAAACAATAATGACATGACCATGACTTTTTTTTCACCCTTAAATCTAATACAAATCAATGGTCTAAAAAAGGTGTAACTCTTATGAAGTTACACCAGGTGTAACTTGAACCCATCTCATATATATATATATATATAGTATCAAAAAAAAAAAAAGTGCATATAGTACCACATAATCTTAAATGACATAATATATACTTTAAATTATTAACTTTAAAAACTAAAATCCTAACCATAAAAACAAATCCTACTATTAATTTGGCACCACTCATACACTAATGAATTGATTCTCTCAGTTCTCGCTAAAGTAACCATTTAAGTGTTTCTCCAAAAAAAAAAAAAAAAACCATTTAGGTGGGGTTTCAACTTTCTCTCCAAAAAAAGAAAAAAAGAAAGTCTGGTTTCAACTTTCAATGCCAGAAGACATTTTGATGAGCCATTAGGTTATCGAAGCTCGTCTTTGATCAAGTGATAATGTTTCTCTGTCACTAAAAAAGGTGGGTGCTCCCTCTTCTCTTAGGTAGTAGAAGTTCTTTGTCACTTCCTTGCAAAGGAGTGTTTTGTTTTTGAGTCTGTTTGGATGCCGCTTATTGTTGAAAACTGAAAATACTGTAGCGAAATAATTTTTAAATGTGTAAATAGTGCTGTGGGACTCAGTTTTAAAGAAAAATTTGCTAAATTCCGTACTTGTGAGTCTTGTGAACAGTGCACGGGACCTACAGAAATGAAACACAAATGCGCAACGCTAGGGGAAAAATGCTATCAAAACTCACACTTTGTCTCTCTAGGGATAACAAGTTTATCTCTAGAGCTTTATGGGGTTTTTCTTGTCGGAGTAAGGGAAGCAATTTTTTGTGTGCAGTTCTTTTCCATTCTTTCTTCCAACTTGTCTTAATGGAGGAACCCACAGATACTTGGCAAAATATGTCTCTCTTAGAGAGGGAGGATTCAAGTTATACCCTTCAAAGTGATCAGCGATCTCAAAAGTTCATCTTGAATCTTTGATATTGGCATGGCAAGCTGAGTCACGATGACAAGAGTTGTGAATTATGGATACAGAGCAAAGGTACCCTATGGGTTTCAGAACAACAAGTTGGTCTATCACTTCAGGCTTCTCCACACTGTTCAGTAAGGAAAGGTGTAATCTTGGTGCCTGGGATATTTGAGAGGACCTCATCTCAACCTACATGGAGTGAAAAGGAAGCTGCCGACAATAGTGAATCCAGCATAGCAACTTTAATTGAGGGAGGCGGCGATGAAATGGTGCAAGAAAACATTGAGATGGTGTGATGTCGCGGAAGCCTGAAGAGAAGTACACACGATGCTCTCTTTGATGGATAGAAACTAAACTGTTAGTTTCTGGGTAGTAAACCTGGAATCCAAGAGCGGTTCCTTGAATCCACAAGGTGATAGGTTTGGAATCCACTAGAAAACACAATAGACACACGTCTAAATTTTTATTGATAATAAACTATAACTGAATTGCCTTTGGAGGCTACAATATGTTTAAATAGTAAAAACAAAACCTAGGGTAACTAGAAACCCTAAGGCAGCTATGAAAGCATATAAAATCTTAATTTGACTAAACAACATTAAAAACACCTAAAAACAAGGAAGTAAATGCCCTAAACCTAAAATAACGAAAATTACATAAAAATACCAAATATAAATGTGGGGCCACAAAGAGTTAGCGTGACCGGCCCACTTTCAATCAAGCCCAAAGGCCCACGACCGAGGATCGCCTAGAATCCGAGGACGCACCTCAAGTCCGAGGACAAGGCGCAGATGACTCGCTGCCTATGAAGACTCGCCGAGGATGGGTGCATCCTCGGAAACCCGAAGTAAGGAAACGCACAAGACGCCGCCCGTCAAGGAGAACCTCCCAGGAGACCCGAATGGGACCTGGCGGGCGCCGAGTACCGGACACGGAGGCATGGTGGGGGTGCAAGCCCCAGACAAACTGTCACCTCCACATTAAATGCCCCCAACTAATGTTCTGGCCGCATTAATGAAGATAGGACCCCTGAGCAGTGCCACCTTGGGCGCCGCAACCCGCAGAGAGATGGGAATGCGGCTGACGGGACAGGCACTCGAGTGGGAACCGGATTGATCGACAAATGTAGGGCTGGGATCATCTGAGAAAGGGATATATAATGTAGGGAGTCCCCACAGAGAGGGGGACGGGTGGGGGAACCAGGGAGAAGAGATACTGTAACAGGGCCTTTTCTTTAATAGACTGTGAAGCTCATTTGAAGAAAGGAGGAATCATTACCGCTGTGGACGACTAAATTTCTCGGTTCGAAATAAAGTCAAACAAGTAAAAATAGTTTCACAAATGTGAATTTGTATTGATGAATGTGTAGTACAATTCTCTGTAATTACAAAAGAGTTATCCTCTGATTCGATCTCCTTAAAAGACTTTATTGATTTGGATTTGTGGTAATGTGATTGTGACTTGAACACAAAATATCCCTCAATTTAGTTGAAAGATGGATCGAAGATTGCTAAAACGGAATTACAATGAATTTCTGGCTATGAGCTTGTTAGAAATCCTTTGTTCTTCACGTTCTTCGTGTTCTTCGTGTGTTCTTCGTGTTCTTGGATTTATGGTGGAAGTTCTTCGGGGCTTTAGAAGCTTGAATCCGTAGAGCTTCACTGATTTATGATTTGTGATGTTTTTGGAAGCTTTTGAGCTTGATTCCAGTGAACTTTGAGATCTAGGAATGTGATTTGGATGATTCCTCTTCGAATGTTCTTTGTATTCGAAGTTGAAGTTCTTGAAGTTCTTCGGGGCTTTAGAGGCTTGATCCGTAGAGCTTCACTGATGTGTGATTTGTTGATGTTTTCGGACACTTTAGGCTTGATTCCCGTAGACTTTTGGATCTAGGCGGATAATTTGGATGATTTTCCTTCGAATGTTCTTTGTATTCGAAGTTGAAGTTCTTGAAGTTCTTGGAGGCTTTAGAGCTTGATTCCAGTGAACTTTTGGATCTAGGCGGATGATTTGGATAATTTCTCTTCGAATGTTCTTCGTATTCGAAGTTGAAATTCTTGAAGTTCTTGGAGGCTTTAGAGCTTGGTTCCGGCAGAGCTTCTGGACTTCTGAGTGCTTCCAATGGCCTGGTCCTCTCCAAATCTCTAGCTCTCTTGCTCCCTTCAAATGCTTTAGGAAGACTTCTATTTATAGGAGTTTAGGGGTAGGTAAGTGACACGTGGCGGAGCTTGATTGGTGACACGTGGCAGCGCTTGATTGGTCCGCTTATGTCATCGCTTACACGTGCGAGGCTGATTATGTCATCGCTTACACGTGCGATGATGCATGATTGGTTTTTGCATGACACTTGGCGAATTTCTGTTGGTTTCTGAATAGTGATAGCAAAACCTAGCAGCAATATGTGGTGCTTTGTAATTGGCTGCATTTTGTGGATTCGGTAATGTGACGTGTCAGCTTGTGATAGGTCGAAAATTTTTTCATGTCTACAAATGCCCCCTCGAGACTCGTTCACACACACAGTTTCAGAGCGTGGTGTGGGAATGAGTTTCGAAAACAGACTTTTTCTCCTGGCTCTTCAAATGAAGTAATTGAAGGTGGCGGAGCTTTCAGCAGGATGAGATAATTTCCGAGGAGTAGACCGACCCATATGAAAGGTTTTGATGAGGCTGGGAAGAGGTTTGCAAGTATTTGAATGTACTTACATGACCGAGCTTTCTCCGCAGAGGTTAAGTTGAAGTAACTTCAGAAGAGTGTTTTTGGATTGTTGGCGGTGATCACATGGTGTAGAAGATGGGGAAGACGTGAGGATGGTGGATGAGTACAGCGTGCAGAGCCATGGGGCTAGCCTCGTGTTTTTAAGAACTGCCGGTGAAGTTATATCAGAAGAGTATACTTTGGATTACGGCGAGGCCATGTGGGAAAGTGATTAAGTGCGCATGCGTCATCGTTTTACCCCGGTTGAAGTAATTTCGGAAGTTTATGGATTCTGGAGATGACGGTGTTGGTGGTGAAGAAGACGGGGATGAAGCAAAGCAAATGGGTGAAACATACGCCACCATGGTGCTGGCCCTGTATGTTGCTTGGGGTCTGACAGTAAGTGATTGAATGTGCGTGTGGAAAGGGACCAAACCGACAGACATTAAGTTGAAGTAATTTCAGAAGTGTTCCTTCTGAAATTCTTCAAGTTGAATTTAAGTTGGAGTAATTCCAGAAAGTGTGTTTTGAGGTACCAGCAACGATGACCTCTGGATTGCACGCCGATGGGAACATGGAATATGGCTTTGGCAACCCTTTACCAGCCCCAAAGGCTGAACTCTGATGAGCTGGTGCCCCGGAGGTCGTTTCAAGTGTTGGATGAAAGACAATTTGTAGGATACCCCAACACTTTTTACCACCTTCACCTCTTGACACTTGTTGGGAAAGCACAACAAAGAAGAAGATGGAGCTAACTCGTGATTCTGGTCTTAAAAACCAGCCGAGTTGCTGTTTGTTTCGAACCGCTGCTTCTGTTGGAAGACCAAGCAATTGGAGAGAGACTACAAAAGCCCTGAGGTTAAGAACAGGTGTCTCTGCTGGACTTGGATTTCCTGGCCAACCAAATCTGAAGAAGCATGGAACCGCAATGCAGGCCTTGTTATGAATAATTTTATGGACGACTGTGGTCGTTAGGTGGAGAAACAAAATTTGTTTGGATCTCAAAACTACAATGATGCTGTGAAGAGGGTTTCTGCCGAACCATGGGAGGGTTGATTTCTCACTAATTATGAAGTGATATTGGTTGTTGAGTGTTGAGAATGATGAGGCCATAGTGAGAAATGGCCGTGAGAAGGAGGATTTGAGAATTTGAAAGAAGCAAATCTTCATTTATGACTCAGTGTTTTTCTGGATGAGTTTTTGATGAACCCGGCCCTCCTATTTATAGCGAAGAGACGAAGAATGGTGGATGGATAGTTGAGAATGACGGATGTGAATTTTTGGTGAGACTGGCGGATGAGAATGGTAGGTTCTCAACTGGTAGATGCCGAATGGTAGGTGGGAATGTTTGGCACCGAAAGTTGGAATGGTAGGTTGGAATGTCCGGCACCGAAAGGGAAATGGTAGTTGGACGGGTGACCCGATGCAATTTCAAATTCAAGACACACTTGTGAGAGTTCATCTATACTTTGAAAGAAAAGTCTTCATGAAATTTGGAGAATAACCTTGGGGGAATCCAGACCAAGTGGATGGATCTCAAATTTTGATATTGAGAGCTTTAGTTTTGGGACATTGTCAGTACTTCAGAGATGTGAGTCAGATTGGTGATTTCCAAGTCGCAAAAAAAACTATGCAAGACAATTCTGGCTTGAAAATCTTGACTTTGGATTGATTTCAACACAAAGGACAACTATCTTAGAATTGAATTATTTGTGCAATTTCTGAGTCTTAAATGATGGAACGGACTCCAAAATTGGAATGTACGCGAAAAATTGAGCAAGATAGGTCCATCTTAAAAATTTTGACTTTCGGTCAACATTTTCGCAAAAGTCAACCTTTTGAAAATTGGACGTTTGCACAATTTTCGAGTTTCGAATGAAGAAATGAATCCCAAAATCGGAATGTACTTGAAAAACTGAGTGGGACAGGTCCTTTTTGAAAATTTTGACTTTTTGGTCAAAGTCAAAGGTCAAACTTGGTCAAGGTATTTTTCTCTCTCCCTCTTTTTTTTTTTTTTTTTTTTTTTTTTGGGTGCAGGCGGTTCGGACCGGGTCAGATTTTCGGGTCGATCCGGGTCAAACCGGGTCAGTCAAACCGGATAAGATGACGTCATGCATGACGTCACAGAACTGAGGCGTCTCAAAGCGCGTGGGAGCGCGTCGCGCGTGGGATAGATGTGCTGGCGCGTGTAAGGGCGTGATAACTGAGGGAGGCGCGTGAGATTGCGCCGGAACTTCTGGAAGCGCGTGGCGGCGCGTGGAGCTTCGTTTGGGCCTGAAATTTTCAGATTTTGTGGATCGGAGGCCGTAGAATCTCCTGGTGTGATCTGTTTTCTGAAATTTGGAACATATTTGCACAGGTTTGACGGAGGAGGCCGCGGTTTCTGAAGCTTGTGGCCGCGCGTGGAGGCGCGTGTTTCAGAGACTAGGACCTCCGACGCATCTGGTGGCGCGTATACGCGCGTGCCTCCTGTTTTGGACCTGAAATTTTCAGGTTTGGTAGATCTGAGGATGCTGGATCTAGTGGTATGGTCTGTTTTCTGAATTTCTGAACATATTTTCACAGTCTTGAGAAATTACACAGTTCGTTACCGCGAGCTTGTGGTGGCGCGTGGCGGCGCGTGGTGGCTCTGTGGTTGATGACCTTTCTGGGTTTTTTAGATCGAGGGCCATTTGAGATTTCTGCAAGGTCAGTTTTGTGAAATGATGTCTAGATTTTCACAATTCTGAATGAGAAAGCCACGGGTCTTTGTTGGAGTTATGGCCTTTTTTTGGTCTAATTTTGCGGTGGCTGCCCTGACAAGATCCCAGGATTCAGATTTGTGAGGAAGGAAATGAGCCAATATGTTCTGTCTCTATGGCTGAATATCCTCTTTCATTTCAAAATTTGGTGCAGACTTCCTTGACTTTGGGTGCATTTGAGTTTGCAAAATTTGACTTTGAGGTTCTGCTATTTTCATGTCTGAAATGTGAAAATTTTTTTTCACTGGCTGGTTGGTGGAACCATTTAATGGTTTGCTGACTTTCTTCATTTTTCTTGTCTGCTATCTCAGAAGTTTTCTATATAAAGGCATGTTATTGCCTTCCTTCATCACTGAAACACATGCTGAACATTCAGCTTTCTTCTCCTGCTTTCAAGAATTTTTTTTTTTTTTTTTTTTTTTAACGTGCTTTGAGACCTTTTCTTGACAAAATTTTTTTTTTGTTGCTTGCTTTTGTTTTGCAGCACAGTTTCCTTGATCTTTGAGCTTCGACATCAAACTTTACATTGGCGTTCTCATAGAAGTATTTGCCTTCATTTGGTGGCTTTATATTTCATTGATAGCAACGTTCTTGCAATGACGTATGCCTTCATGTTGTTGCATTATTTTCTTGCAACAAAAATCTTTTAATGATATTCGTCTTTGCAACGACGTTTCCAAAAGGATATTCAGCTACACAACAATGCTATCACCAGTACTTGTCTTTGAAGTCGTACTGGCTTTGATGTAGGCAACGAAGTAATGCTAGCACTTGTTTTTGTATAAGGGTGATCCACACTTGTCTTTGTCGTGAAGCTGGGCCAACTCTTGCATTTGCATTGAAGCATCACCTTTACTTGTCTACATGAAGATATGCTAGCATTTGTCCTTGTACTGAAGCCATATTAACACTTGCCTTCACAATGAAGCTGCATCCATATTTTTCTTTGCCATAAAGTCACGTCAACAATTCATTTATATGGAAGTCGCGCCAACATCCATCTTTGCCATGGAGCCATGTCAACAATTCATTTGTATGGAAGTTGTGTCAACATCCATCTTTGTCATGGAGCCACGTCAACAATTCCATATTAGCACTTGTATTCGCATTAAAGTTGCACCAACATCCGTCTTTACCATGAAACTACATCAACACTTCACTTGCATTGAAGTCGTGCGAACATTCATCTTTGTCGTGAGGCTATGTCAACACTTCATTCACACCGAAGTCGTGCCAATACTCGTTCTTGCCATGAAACCACATCAATGCTTCATTTACATCGAAGCTGTGTGACATTCATCCTTGCCATGAAGCAATACTTGCACTTGCCTTCACAATGAAGCTGCATTGAAGCCGTGCCGACATTCATTTTTGCCATGTCAACACTTCACTCATACCAAAGCCATGTGAGCATTCATCTTTGTCATGAAGCCACGACAACACTTCACATCGAAGCTGTGCCAACGTTCATCTTTGCCAAGACTCTTGTCAACACTTCATTTGCACTAAAGTCGCACCAATATTGACCTTTGAAGTTGCATTAGCGCCAATTTTTAAAGGCAACAAAGTTCAAACATCAAGGGTACATAGTACTATTGCCAGACATCAAAATTTTAGGAATGCTAACAAGACTTTGAAGATGCAAGAAGCTCATCAAGACTTTGAAGATGCCGACGAACCCTTGAAGTTTCAAGAAGATTGCCACCAAAACTTTGAAGATGAAAGGAGCTCTTATTAAGATTTTGAAGATGCAAGGAGATGTCAATAAAACCTTTAAGTTTCAAGAAGTTCTCATAAAGACTTTGAGGATGCAAAGAGATGCCAATAAAACCTTGAAGATGTGAGAAGAATGCCGCCAAGACTTTGACCTTGCACGAACATGCCCTTAGAGGCAAGATGAAGTAACACCATCTTTAGATGTTGGAAGAAGGTGACGTTGTCCAAATTTCAGAGACATGATGTGAAACAGCACCACTCAGAAGGGAGATGATGCGGTTCAAATTTTGAAGTTGTGAAATGGCACAACCTAGAAGAGAAACGATGTAGTTTAGACTTGCAAGGTACAAGAGGATGCCCCCAGAAGATAAGTGATGTAAAACATACTTTAGAGACATGTGAGGATGTCCACAGAAAAGGGGCAATGCCATGAAGACTTCATTCTTTACAAAAGAGGTTGAAGATTTTATTTTACTCCATAACCAAGAACTAACTTATGTTTATCATTAGTTCAAGGAAAGCCGAGTAACACCAATTCTTTGCAGCTGTCATTTTCTACCACAATGATCTTTGAGTATCATGTAGTAAGGCATTGACTGATCCTAAGCAACGCCTGCCAATTAAAAGGATCTCAAAAGCATATTGACGACCTTTGAAAAATTCCTTAAGCTAGACTGGCAATCTTTCTTCTTTTTCATGTGACTGAACTTAGTAAATGATACCAAGTTGCCTACGTACCCCGGAAAGGGATCAAGTCATTACGTAGTTCAAAAATTTTTTTGTTGTTGTTGTTGTTTTTTTTTTTTTTTTTTTTTTGGACAAAAAAGGAGGGCTCAGTGTGTAATAGTGGGTATCACCACTAATCGAACCCGAGACCTCTCAAGGGCGACTTGGGTATCCAACCACTACACCACACTAGCAATTGGTGACATGGAGTGGGATTTTTTTGTTTTTGATTTTTGTTTTTTTTTTTTTTTGTTTTTTTTTTTTGGCAAAAAAGGAGGGCTCAGTGTGTAATAGTGGGTATCACCACTAATCGAACCCGAGACCTCTCAAGGGCGAATTGGGCATCCAACCACTACGCCACACTAGCAATTGGTGACATAGAGTGGGATTGATTTCTCTTTATTGGTATGCTTTCAAAGGTAATGGGAAGACATCATGTACCCTTGCAGCATTACAGTGGGCAGTTTAAGCTCTTGCCGAGGAGCAATCCTCGATGTTCAAGCGTAGAAGTGTTTAAAGAACTTCCCATTGATGAGGCCGATCCTTGCATCATCATTGTTGATCAACTTGTCAGCTTGGTTGGCGTTTGCCCCCTGCTTGAGAGTTGGAAGTACATCACAAGCAACAGTCACATGGTTTGACCCGACAACTTCATCAAAGTCTAGATCAATCTTGTTTTCTTTGGCAAGCTTCATGACTTGTTCTTTGAAGACAAAGCATTTTTGGATTGGGTGGCCAATGATGCGATGATATTTGCAGTAGTTAGGGTCATCAATTTTCCCTATGTCTTGTGGTCGCCTGCATTCTGGCAATTCAATTAGCTTCAATTGCAATAGTTGGTCTAAGATGTTTGGCACATCTTCATCGGGGAACGGATATGCTTTTTGCTCACGTTCCTTAAAAGTTAGGCGACGCACTTCGTTCTTTTGCCATCCTTCAAGTTGTTTTTCATTTGCTGTTGCTCCTCTTCTTGGAACCTTGACTTCGACAGTATTAACAACTATTGGGTCTTTGAGGTTGACTTTTGCATTCTTATCATTCCTCCTTACTTCCCTTTTGCTTTCCTCAGGTATGGGAGGGTTTGTACTTTCATGGCTAGCAATGCTTAACTCCATGTCATGCGCACAAGTTGCTAACTCTTCAAATGTTCGAGGCTTTATCCCTTGGAGGATGTAAAGAAGTCTCCAATGCATGCCTTGGATGCACATCTCTACAGCAAAAATTTCAGAAGGCCGATCCTTGCAACCCAGACTCAAAGAACGCCATCGATTGATATAATCGACCACTGGCTCATTTTCCCATTGCTTGGCATTAATAAGCTCCATTATGCTCACCGTGCGACATGTGCTATAGAATCGATCAAGAAATTCTCTTTCGAGTTGTTGCCAACTGTTGATTGACTCGAGCTCTAAGTCTGTATACCAATCAAAGGAACTTCCTTTGAGCGAACGGGCAAATTGCTTTACAAGGAGGCCTCCTTGAGTTCCTGCGTTCTCACAAGTTTCTACAAAGTGAGCAATGTGTTGCTTAGGATTTCCACGGCCATCAAACTGCAAGAACTTGGGGGGTTGATACCCATTTGGCATCCTCATGTTGTCGATGCGCTTTGTGTAGGGTTTTGAATATGTGAGAGAACTTGTAGAAGAACCTCCATATTGTGCTCGGATGGTATTTGTTATCATGTCTTGTAATTGTTGGACTGACAACGAAGCAACCGAAGTAGATTGTTCTCGTCGGGGAGCGTTTTCAATTTCTCTCCCTTCGTCATCCTTCGCGGATGTGAATTTATGACCATGGCTTGATTCACCAAGATCTTGTACTTCAAGTTTGTTCATTAAAGTTGCAATTTGGAGGTCCTTATCTTCAAGTGCTTTTGTGAGAAGGACGACCCTTTGCTCCATTTCAGCCATCTTTTCTTCCATGGTAGATGTGTTAGTCATCATGACTGACACAACTTCCCAAGATGATGGAGAAGGAAGTGAATTGAAGTGAGCATGTGAAATCTCATCTTTTGGGTTCCCTTTGATGGGAGAAAGATCGTGCGACCAACTTCTTATGAAGGAAGAAGGGGATTTGCCCCCATACTTGAGGTGTTCCAAGGTGGAGACGTCCTTGTTGATGACCTTGTTTCTTGCAAGAGGGTCTAAGGAGATGATTGTCTGGACCTTGGCTTCCTTGGTTGATTGATATTGAAGTTGATGGTTTGCTTTGGGTGGGCTACAATTGATTACACCAATGTAGTTGTTGGTGGTAGCCGTACCAAGTTTAGTTGAAGTAGCTGTTGAAGCTTGGATGTTCTTGCTAGAGGCCATTTGAACTAGTAGCAAGATGATGAAAATTTCTTTCTTTGAAGGAGAATGAGATGAGAGGCAGAGAAGTCCCACCGGGCGTGCCAGAATATGTGGACGACTAAATTTCTCGGTTCGAAATAAAGTCAAACAAGTAAAAATAGTTTCACAAATGTGAATTTGTATTGATGAATGTGTAGTACAATTCTCTGTAATTACAAAAGAGTTATCCTCTGATTCGATCTCCTTAAAAGACTTTATTGATTTGGATTTGTGGTAATGTGATTGTGACTTGAACACAAAATATCCCTCAATTTAGTTGAAAGATGGATCGAAGATTGCTAAAACGGAATTACAATGAATTTCTGGCTATGAGCTTGTTAGAAATCCTTTGTTCTTCACGTTCTTTGTGTTCTTCGTGTGTTCTTCATGTTCTTGGATTTATGGTGGAAGTTCTTCGGGGCTTTAGAAGCTTGAATCCGTAGAGCTTCACTGATTTATGATTTGTGATGTTTTTGGAAGCTTTTGAGCTTGATTCCAGTGAACTTTGAGATCTAGGAATGTGATTTGGATGATTCCTCTTCGAATGTTCTTTGTATTCGAAGTTGAAGTTCTTGAAGTTCTTCGGGGCTTTAGAGGCTTGATCCGTAGAGCTTCACTGATGTGTGATTTGTTGATGTTTTCGGACACTTTAGGCTTGATTCCCGTAGACTTTTGGATCTAGGCGGATAATTTGGATGATTTTCCTTCGAATGTTCTTTGTATTCGAAGTTGAAGTTCTTGAAGTTCTTGGAGGCTTTAGAGCTTGATTCCAGTGAACTTTTGGATCTAGGCGGATGATTTGGATAATTTCTCTTCGAATGTTCTTCGTATTCGAAGTTGAAATTCTTGAAGTTCTTGGAGGCTTTAGAGCTTGGTTCCGGCAGAGCTTCTAGACTTCTGAGTGCTTCCAATGGCCTGGTCCTCTCCAAATCTCTAGCTCTCTTGCTCCCTTCAAATGCTTTAGGAAGACTTCTATTTATAGGAGTTTAGGGGTAGGTAAGTGACACGTGGCGGAGCTTGATTGGTGACACGTGGCAGCGCTTGATTGGTCCACTTATGTCATCGCTTACACGTGCGAGGCTGATTATGTCATCGCTTACACGTGCGATGATGCATGATTGGTTTTTGCATGACACTTGGCGAATTTCTGTTGGTTTCTGAATAGTGATAGCAAAACCTAGCAGCAATATGTGGTGCTTTGTAATTGGCTGCATTTTGTGGATTTGGTAATGTGACGTGTCAGCTTGTGATAGGTCGAAAATTTTTTCATGTCTACAACCGCCTTTCCAACACGTCCGAGGATCCCTGTTGTGCCTTCCTAGTTAGTACTAAGATTGCCACAGCCCACGAATAACCATGCATGGCCGTTGCGTCCTTCACTAGGGCCTAGATCTTGAGCCCACTCTCTATAAATTCATTGTCGGGGGCCCACCTCCGAAAAAGGAGCCCCTACAATTGGCGCCGTCTGTGGGAAGAACTTGTGCGCTAGCAGGAACGACAGTCAGGCATGGTAGGATCAGGCCCTCACCAAAGTACTCCCAATCGACCCGAACCGGCGAAGTCGCGGCATCAGGGCAACTACGGCGACCCGGGAGGCGGTCAGAACGACAATGGGCGATTTCGGGAGGGAAGCATGCACACCTCAACGACGGACGGAAGCCAAACCCGCCGGGAGGGGCGTGTTCCCCAGGAACGCGGCGATGGCCAGGCCGCGCCATCGCAAGAAGCCCACAGCCACGCCTCTCAAAGAAGGGATGACAAGGTGGCCATGCAGCGTGAAATAGATGACCTCAAAAGGAAGCTACGCCGCGTGCAGCGGAGAAGGTCCGAGCCAAGCCCTGACCCATTCTCCGAAGACGAAGGCGACGATGAATACAGACAAAGGTCAAGGACGCCCCCCAGCGAGACTTTCTCCCACGAGGACGAGCGCTACCAGAGGCGTAGGCGTACCAACCCAACACCCAGGGGCTTGGGAGGCGACGCCATGAGCAGGGCGCTGGACCAGCTCTCCAGGTCGCCTTTCACGCGTCGCGTAGAGGAGGCGGAACTTCCTCGGCGGTTCCAGCAGCCGACCTTCATCGCCTACAACGGCAAGACGGACCCTGTGGAGCATGTGAGCCAATTCAACCAAAGAATGGCTGTCCACTCCAAGAATGAAGCACTGATGTGCAAGGTCTTCCCGTCCAGCCTGGGACCTGTGGCAATGAGGTGGTTCAACGGTCTAAGGTCGGGCTCCATAGACTCGTACAGGCAGCTGACCCAGGCTTTCGGCTCCCGCTTTGTTACAAATAGCAGGCCTCCTCGGCCCATGAGCGCATTGTTATCCCTGTCCATGCGCGAGGGGGAGACCCTCAAAGCTTATTCGGACAAGTACTGGGAGATTTACAACGACCTGGATGGCAAATACGATGCTGTCGCAATCAACACCTTCCAGAACGGGCTACCGATGGGACACGGCCTGAGGAAGTCCTTAACTGGTAAGCCCGCCACCAGCGTGCGACAACTGATGGATCGGATCGACAAGTACAAGCGGGTAGAAGAGGACCTGCTACAGGGCAAGGGCAAGGAGAAGGTTGTCCCCCAGGAGAGGAGGGATTTCAGGTCGGACCGTTATGATAACGCCCGTCCGAGGAGGGATTTCGGTGGGCAGTCTGGAACAGCTACAACCCAAACGGTCGGCGCTGTGTTCCGAGAACCCGTACACCGGGTGCTGGAGCAGATAAAGAACGAACCGTACTTCAGATGGCCGGCCAAGATGGCTGGGGAGCCCGCCAAGCGCAATCAGAGCCGCTACTGCCAGTACCACCAGGACTACGGACACAATACGGAGGACTGCAGGAACCTCTGGAACCACCTGGACCAGTTAGTCCGGGAGGGAAAGCTGAAACACCTCCTCCACCATTCCAGCGGCCAACAGAACCAGAACTTCCAAGAGCCCCGGAGGGACCTCGACATGGGGCGACCCACGGGAACGATCAATGTCATCCTAGCGGCGCCGGGAAGGACAGGCACGCGGCCCACGAGGGTGCTGTCTATAGTCCGACAGCCCGCCGAGGATTCCTGGACGGGGCCGAAGAGGGCTAGGAGGAATTGCCCACCGGTCTTGAGTTTCTCGGAAGAGGACAAGGCGGGGACCACCCAACCCCACGATGACGCTCTAGTCGTCACACTCAGAATTGGGGGATACGACGTGAGAAGGGTGATGGTAGATGGGGGCAGCGCGGCCGAGGTCATGTACCCAGACCTCTACAAGGGGCTGGGGCTAAAACCAGAAGACCTGACACCCTATAGCTCCCCCCTAATGACCTTCGACGGAAAGCTCGTCACCCCAAGGGGCATGATAAGGTTGCCCATACAGACGGGCCCAAAGGTGGTGGAGGTGAACTTTGTGGTGGTGGACACATACTCCCCCTACACAGCCATCGTGGGGAGACCCTGGCTCCACACCCTAGGGGGAGTCGCCTCCACCTTGCATCAAAAGGTGAAATTCCCGTCCGGGGATCAGGTCCTGGAGATCCGAGGATGCCAACCCACGGCTAGGCAGTGCACGGTCGCCGCCATATCCTGCCGACTTGATGCGCAACCCTCGGCTCACGCCGAGGAGATTTTATAGCAGTCAAAGCCCCCGGCGGTGCCTCCCAACGCGCCCGCCGAGGGTGCCATGTGCGAGGGCCTGGAAAAGGTGGTGATCGGCGATAGCCCGGAAAGGTTCTTCCAAATCGGAGTCCAACTGCCTCCGCAGGAAAAGGAGGAATTGCTAGAGTTCCTTAAAAGGAATCTTGACGTGTTTGCATGGGACCCCTGTGATGCTCCGGGGATTGATCCCACTTTTATCTGCCATCACCTCAACGTCAACCCATCCGTGATTCCGAGACAGCAGCCGCCTCGGCGCCCGTCGAAGGAACACGCCGACGCGATAAAGGAAGAGGTCAATAAGCTTAAGCGTGCAGGAGCCATCAAAGAAGTCTTTTACCCTAAATGGTTGGCCAACACAGTGGTGGTCAGGAAGAAGACTGGAAAGTGGAGAGTCTGCGTGGACTTCACCGACCTGAACAAGGCATGCCCGAAGGACCCCTTCCCAATGCCGCGGATAGACCAGCTGGTGGACGCCACGGCAGGTCATCCTCGGATGAGCTTCCTCGACGCCTTTCAGGGCTACCATCAGATACCGTTGGCCCTGGAGGACCAAGAGAAGACAGCCTTCGTTACGCCCATCGGGAACTACCACTATAAGGTCATGCCGTTTGGCCTGAAAAACGCAGGGTCCACTTACCAAAGGATGATGACGAGAATGTTCGAGCCAATGTTGGGTAAAGTTATCGAGGTCTACGTCGACGATATGGTGGTAAAGAGCAAGCAGGAATCCAAGCACTTAGAGGACCTCGGCTCCAAGTTCGACGTTCTCAGAAAGCACAAGCTGCGCCTTAACGCATTAAAATGCTCTTTTGGAGTCAGCTCTGGCAAATTCTTGGGGTACATGATCACCCACCGCGGCATCGAAGTTGACCCCGACCAGATCAAGGCCATCCACAATTTGAAGCCTCCCCGGAACCCCAAGGAGATCCAAAAGCTTGCAGGGATGATCGCAGCGCTGAACCGGTTCATTTCCAGGTCAGCTGACAGGTGCAGGTCCTTCTACCGCCTGATCAACAAATGGAAAGGGTTCGAATGGTCCGAAGAGTGCGCCGAGTCCTTCCAGCAACTCAAGGACTATCTGTCTTGTCCGCCTATCATGTCCCATCCAGAGGCCGATGAGGTCCTATACGCGTACCTGGCCGTGGCACCCCATGCGGTAAGCCTAGTATTGATACGAGAAGACGGCGGCGTTCAAAAACCAGTTTACTACGTCAGCAAGTCGCTGCATGAAGCGGAGGTGAGATACCTGCCCCTGGAGAAGGCCATCCTGGCCGTGGTGCACGCCACTAGGAAGCTCCCCCACTATTTCCAGGCTCACACCGTGGTCGTCCTAACCCGATTGCCTTTAAAATCTGTGCTGCGAACCGCCGACTACACTGGAAGAATCGCGAAATGGAACACGATCCTAGGGGCTTTCGACATCAGGTACATGCCTCGGACCTCCATAAAGGGCCAGGTTTTGGCAGATTTGACAGCGGAGTTCGCCGAGCCGGCTGGGGAGGTTGCGGCCGAGGAAGGAAATCATGATGAAAAGCTGGTTGGGGCTGTCTCCGCCCCTAAGGCACCTTGCTGGAAGGTATACGTTGATGGCGCGGCCAACCAACGAGGCTCAGGGGTGGGACTAGTCCTGGTGTCCCCTGAAGGACACGTCATAGAGAAGTCCCTAAGACTCGGATTCGTGGCCACGAACAACGAGGCCGAATACGAGGCATTGATACAAGGAATGTCCATGGTGCAGAAGATGGGAGGAAAGTCAGTAGAAGTGTTCTCGGATTCCGGGTTGGTGGTAGGACAGATGAATGGTGAGATGGAGGCCAGGGACCCCCGAATGCAAGAGTACCTGAGCTAGGCTAAGCGCTTGCAGGTGGGGTTTAGCCCCTACAGCTTATCTCACATCCCAAGGAGCGGGAACAGCCACGCCGACTCATTGGCCACGCTCGCAACCTCCTCGGCAGGATCTCTACCTCGTACAATACTCGTGGAGCATTCGGGAAGGACAAGTGGGGCACCAGGGGGAGGGATCTCCATCCATCAGATTGAGGTGAGTCCCAGCTAGATGGACCCCATAGTGGGATTTCTCAGGGACGACGTCCTGCCTGAGGACAAGTCGGAAGCTGAAAAAATCAGGAGGAAGGCCACTCGGTTCTGGCTGTCCGAGGACCATAAGCTGTATAAACGCTCCTACTCTGGGCCGTACCTGCTATGCGTCCACCCCGAGGTAGCGGAATCGCTACTCGAGGAGTTGCATGAGGGAATATGTGGAAGCCACACAGGAGGGAGATCCTTGTCCCACCGAGCCATCACGCAAGGCTACTGGTGGCCGGGGATGCAACAGGAGGCCCAGGAATATGTCAGGAAGTGCGACCAGTGCCAGAGATTCGCCCCGAGTATCCATCAGCCAGGAGGGGTCCTAAATCCCTTGTCCAGCCCATGGCCGTTCGCCCAGTGGGGCTTGGACATTGTGGGGCCTTTCCCCAAGGCGCCGGGGAATAAGAAATATCTATTGGTGGCCACGGACTACTTCACCAAGTGGGTCGAGGCTGAGCCGCTGGCCAATATCAGGGATGTAGACGCTAAGAAGTTCCTTTGGAGGAACATTGTTACGCGATTCGGGGCTCCTCACACCCTCATCTCGGACAACGGGCTCCAATTTGACAGCAAGGCCTTCAGGGAGTACTGTAGCGAACTCGGAATCACAAATAGATATTCGACGCCGGCATACCCCCAAGGGAACGGGCAGGCCGAAGCCGTCAATAAGGTCATCGTGAATGGACTTAAGAAAAGACTGGACGACACCAAGGGAAGGTGGGTAGAAGAATTACCCCACGTACTATGGACATACCGAACCACGCCTCGGCGATCAACAGGGGAAACGCCTTTCGCCATGACTTATGGCGCCGAGGCAGTGATCCCCCTGGAGACAAACTTCCCGACACTAAGGGCGAGCTCCTTCACTCCAGCCAGTAATGACAGACTGCTGGAACGGGCCCTGGACCTGGTGGACGAGCGAAGGGAACGAGCAATGATACAATTCGCCCATTACCAGCAGAAGCTCAAACAGGGGTACGACGCTAACGTTAAGCTCAGACCGTTAGCGCCGGGAGACCTGGTGCTAAGGAAAGTTGTTGGGGCGGCCAAGAATCCCTCTTGGGGAAAGCTGGGACCCAACTGGGAAGGGCCCTACCGGATCACCTCAATAGCCGGGATAGGGGCATACTACTTGGAGGACCTAGATAACAAGCCTGTACCCCGACCGTGGAATGTAAATAACCTGAAAAGGTACTACTATTAATAAAGGAATTGTTTCAGTTGATATTGTTGTCCTCTCTTGCTTACGTGCTTCACCTACTAGCCAATTTAAAAAAAAAAACTAAGTGTTAGACAGAACCAAGGAACTGCATGGTCCTCGGACTCAGTCCTATGGGGAAACTAACCAATTTAAAAAAAAAACTAAGTGTTAGACAGAACCAAGGAACTGCATGGTCCTCGGACTCAGTCCTATGGGGAAACTAACCAATTTAAAAAAAAAAACTAAGTGTTAGACAGAACCAAGGAACTGCATGGTCCTCGGACTCAGTCCTATGGGGAAACTAACCAATTTAAAAAAAAAAAAATAAGTGTTAGACAGAACCAAGGAACTGCATGGTCCTCGGACTCAGTCCTATGGGGAAACTAACCAATTTAAAAGAAAAACTAAGTGTTAGACAGAACCAAGGAACTGCATGGTCCTCGGACTCAGTCCTATGGGGAAACTAACTAATTTAAAAAAAAACTAAGTGTTAAACAGACCCAAGGAACCGCATGGTCCTCGGACTCAGTCTTGTGGGGAAACTAGCCACTTGAGAATGCTAAGCGCTAGACAGAGCCAAGGAACTGCATGGTCCACGGACTCAGTCCTATGGGGAAACTGGCTGCTGCAGAAAACTTAAGTGAATAGACAGAACCAAAGCACTGTGTGGTCCTAGGACTCGGTCCCACGGGGAAGCTTTCTACCTCAAAGGAACCTTAGTGCCTACTTCATAAAATCTGCCTATTCCTTAGGATGTAGTGTACGTTATAAGCCATTTTGCAAATAAAACTTGTCCCGTTTCAAAGTCTTAAGTTACGAACCACGATTGGCAAGCAAAAAATGAATAATATACAAGCAAGGAAACAATCACAACGCAGAAAAAGAAACAAAGCTTTCATTTCATTAAGTTCAAAATATTACACCAAAAAAGGGGGTTCCCTAAAACAAAAAGAACAAAAGAAGGGAAGAAAAGAGGAAGGGACGCCTCCGTCTAATCGCCCGCTTCGCTGGGAGGCTCGGCGAGAACAGCCACCTCCTCAACAGGTGGGACCGGGGTGTCAAGGACGGACCCCTCGACCTGCTGGGGATTGTCCTCATCAGAGCCGCCGCCCAATTCAATCACCGGGGGGGAATCACTCCCTTGAACCGGCTCGCCAATGGTCTCAGCATCCAGGGCCCCCTCCCCTGGAGTTGCAGGGGTTTCCATGGTGGTCTCCTCGTCCCCTGACCCACCTGCCGCGGCCTCACGGATGGCGAGGGGGTAATACACACCCTCCTCCCTCCACAGAGCGGAAGAGGCCTCCACCCCGGCTTGCCTCAGAGCCTCGCGCCAAGTTTCTGAGCAGTAGCGCCGACATAACCCGGGGACTTGCAATTTATATTCAGCTGCTGTCTCGGCCGCCCCTTGCTCAAAAGCGACTTCCTCAGCAGCCTCCTTGCTTGCTAGGGCCTGCTCCCTTCCCCTCTCCGCTTCAAGCTTGGCCTCCTCGGCAGCAGCCTTCTCCTTCTGGAGGTCGTCTATCAGCTCCCGGGCGATCCTGAGCTGCTGTTCGGCCTCATCGAGGCGCCTCGTCTGCTCCAGGGTCTGTCTCTGGGCGCCCTCGAGGCCGGCTTTTGCGTTGTCCCTTTCCCTGGCCATCTCCTTCAGCTGCTCCCTGGCTTTGGCAAGATCCTCCTCGGAGACCTTGAGGACGTTGGTGGCCTTCAGGCGCCTCTCCCGCTCAATATCCATGGCCCTCCCATGGTCGTTGGCCGCCTCCTCCAACCTAAAGGTTGCCTGGACAGCCTGCCCAACGAAGAAGGTACCAAACGAAGTTAGCTCACGGAGAAAGAAAGACAAAACTAAAGGGAAAGAAGAAGGTAAAACACGAGTGTTCGAAAACTTACCATCCCCAAGTACCGCTTGAGGCAGAGGAAGACCTCCCTACTCCTCATGGCTCCAAGCTGCGCCATGTCCGCAGGGAGCAGTAGGCACCTCTCCACCGCGTCGGCCACATACGCGCCCTCGCCCTCTTTGAAATCCCTGAGGGAGGCGTCGTCCCTCAGAGGGTTCCCGCGGAGCATTGGGGCGGGGAGCCACGCCTCGGCCGAAGGCGGGTCCTCGACCTGCCTCTCCTGGTCCTTGTGGCCGATCTTCAGCTGCTTCGATGGCCGCTGGCCGTCGTCGCCCTCCCGCGTGGGCCCGGACTTCTCTTCCATGATCCTCTTGCCCTTATCCTTCTTCTGCTTGGGGTCGGCAAGTTCGCGCCCTGACGGAGAGGTCGTCTGAGGCGGAGGAGGGGGTAGCCGAGACTGAGATGAGCTCGACCTGGTATGGGCAGTACGGGTCTTGGGGGAAGGAGGAGGCAGCTTCGACTTGGACTTCCCAGGCTGTCCCTCAAGCAATTCAGACAAACTGGGTCGAGGTTTCTTTTTGTAACCCATCTTGGACCGAGTAGATGGCCCGGATTCCTCAAGCTCCGCTTCGGACAAACGAGGATCGCCCAAGTCTCCGGAGGGATCCTCGGACTCGTGGAGTTGCTCGAAGACGCTGAAATCCTCCTCGAAAAAACCAGGGCCGGCTGCTTCTCCCTCTCTCTCTATATCCTCTCCCTCGGCCTCTAGGGATGTAGGGGAAGGTGGGGGGACCGCTACGGTGACAGCTTCGGAAGAAGAGGGATCCTCGGGAAACTTAAATCCGTCCTCGGTCACTTCTATCTTTGATAGCCGAGGATCGTTTGCCCTGATTACGTACTTGGGGGCCGCAAACGACTTTTGGATGGGTTTGTACTTCAAAATCTTGTGGGCCGCCCTGACCTGGTGGTCTGCCTCGTTTTCGAAATCCGCCGACCTGAGCACCTTCTGTAGATCCTCCTTGTTGACCAGACCGAAGTTGGGCTCGAGGGTGTGCGGATCTGCAAAAGGAAAACACATCCACGATTAGTTGTCAACTGAGGAAAAGGGAAAAAATGCGATGAACAGGGAGGAACCCCCAAATCCCCTCCTACTCCCACTACCCCACCTGGTGTCCCTTCTGTCGTCGGACAGTGAAGGCCATCATGCCACTCCCCAGACACAATGAGAAAGTCTTCATTCATCCCCTTGTTGGACTCGGGGAGACACTGGATGAGCCGGACTCTGTCGTCCCTCGTCCTCATATAGTAGGACTTGCCCTTCAAATGTTGAAGATTGTAGCAGTAGTTTACGTCGTGATGGGTCAGCCTCAGACCCATCTCGTCGTTTAGGGCGTCCACACAGCCCAGAATTCTGAACATATTGGAGGCGCACTGGGTGGGGGTTAGCCGGAAATATATCAGATAATTCCTCATCACGGGCCCCATGGGGATCCTCAGTCCCCCTTCAAGGAAGGCGATGATTGGAATCGCCACCTCACCCGTCCGCCTATGGAGCAACCACTCCCCATACCCGCAGTACCTCAAGCCCACGTTGGACGGTATCTTGCATCGTTCGACGAATTCCTCCATCGCCTCCTCAGTGAAAACGTATTTCTTAAGTCTACCCATCCCCAAACAACGCCTTAAGGGGACTAAAAGGGGGAAAGCAAATCAAAGGTGGAAGAAAGGAAAAGAAAAAGCTCAGAGAGGGATAGAGCGACTTACAGGAATGAGGAGGAGCTCCTCGGATTGACTTTTTATGCTGGGAGTGTAGGTGAAGATTTGGCTGGACTCTGATAGAAGGCGCAAGAGCTCGTGACTGCGAATGGGAAGGGAAAAGCAGTTCGAACGGGTATTTATACCCTAGGCGGAAAAACTGCGCATGTTTTCCCGCCTATAAATGCCAAGTTCATCCCTACCGTTCGATCGCAATCAGCCCGTTGGACGTGGGGGGCATAAAGCCGCCCGAATTTAATGCAAGGCACGACACCCACGACGAAGCGCCAATAACGCGCCTTGAGCAGGCGAAAAGTCAGCAACGCTGACAGAGGGCAGGGTCCGATGGGACGTGTAGTAGATCCGAGGATGTCAAAATCCTCCTCTCCGCCCGAGGATGCGGACAGCAAGATTTTGAGGGGCTATTGTGGGGCCACAAAGAGTTAGCGTGACCGGCCCACTTTCAATCAAGCCCAAAGGCCCACGACCGAGGATCGCCTAGAATCCGAGGACGCACCTCAAGTCCGAGGACAAGGCGCAGATGACTCGCTGCCTATGAAGACTCGCCGAGGATGGGTGCATCCTCGGAAACCCGAAGTAAGGAAACGCACAAGACGCCGCCCGTCAAGGAGAACCTCCCAGGAGACCCGAATGGGACCTGGCGGGCGCCGAGTACCGGACACGGAGGCATGGTGGGGGTGCAAGCCCCAGACAAACTGTCACCTCCACATTAAATGCCCCCAACTAATGTTCTGGCCGCATTAATGAAGATAGGACCCCTGAGCAGCGCCACCTTGGGCGCCGCAACCCGCAGAGAGATGGGAATGCGGCTGACGGGACAGGCACTCGAGTGGGAACCGGATTGATCGACAAATGTAGGGCTGGGATCATCTGAGAAAGGGATATATAATGTAGGGAGTCCCCACAGAGAGGGGGACGGGTGGGGGAACCAGGGAGAAGAGATACTGTAACAGGGCCTTTTCTTTAATAGACTGTGAAGCTCATTTGAAGAAAGGAGGAACCATTACCGCCTTTCCAACACGTCCGAGGATCCCTGTTGTGCCTTCCTAGTTAGTACTAAGATTGCCACAGCCCACGAATAACCATGCATGGCCGTTGCGTCCTTCACTAGGGCCTAGATCTTGAGCCCACTCTCTATAAATTCATTGTCGGGGGCCCACCTCCGAAAAAGGAGGCCCTACAATAAAATATTACAAAAATTAATTAGAATATTTTGTCCTACATCAGACCCGTCCACTTGAAATAAACTTGTTCTCAAGTTCATTCTTGAAATCTGAAATCTTCCACTCCAAATAAACAAATACTTTGAATGTTTTAATAACTTGATCTGGTTCTGAAACTTGAATCTATCATAAAGTGTAGTATAAAATTTCTTCTCATCTATCTTCAATTTATTTGCAACATCAATCAACAAAGGGTTGATAGTAAAATTAAAATTTTCTACTCCAAAAAAATCAACATATTGTGTAGTCGTCTTTAATAAATCAACCGGAACCTGAGTGTTAAGGGTGACGGACTCGTCCTTACCTTTGACCCCAAGTGGATCTTCCACAATATTCTCAATAATCACTATCTCTTGATTTCTATGATCTTCCACAATCAACTCAATCTTCTTTTCAAGTTTCAATTTAACAACTTGTTGCAAGTCTTGACCTTTTTTAACCACTTCAAAAGTTTCTCCAGAAATAGGCTGTTTCTTCTCAGCCCTCAAACTCTTTTCTTTACTTGATACATGGACTTTGGCTGTGATAATTTTGGTTTTCACCTTTCATGTTGTGAACATATTGATTTTCATATGAATATACAAATTTATAATCAACACTTGTATAATCTAGTATATCATAATAGTCATTAGGAAACCATAAATCAATTAATACCTTCTTCATTCTTTGCCAAAAGCAGATTGGATGCTTACCTCGCCACTTTCTATTGATTTGAATGTCTTCCCACCATTCCTCTGCTTCATTGTCTAATTTATTATATGCAAGCTGCACCTTTTCTTCATCACAAATCTTCCAAAAATTAAAATACTCTTCTAAATCAAGAAGCCAGTCAATAAAATCCATCTTACACATATCTCCATCAAAGAATGGAATTTTCTTGTAGCTAGGAGTGCGTTTTTTGAATATATCGAACATTGTTGTTGCAAGATGATTTCCTAGCAAGAAGAGTAGCAATCTTTTGCTGGATTTCGCCTATAATTTTCTGACTCTTTTCACGAAATTGGTGATTCTCATCACGAAAATTAAGGAACTCAGCCCTAGTGAGGACTGGGTTGTTGACGTCGTCACCACCGTCATTGTTGTGGTGGTCACCGTCTCGCCGGTTAGCCATCAGACCAGGGTAAGTCAAGGCTCTGATACCAACTGATGTCACGAAAGCCTGAAGAGAAGCACACACAATACTCTCTTTAATAGACAGAAACTAAACTATTAGTTTCTGGGTAGTAAACCTGGAATCCACGAGGGGTTCCTTGAATCCGCAAAGTGATAGGTCTGGAATCCACCAGAGAACACAATAGACACACGTCTAAATTTTTATTGATAATAAACTATAACTGAATTTCCTTTGGAGGCTACAATGTGTTTAAATAGTAAAAACAAAACCTAGGGTAACTAGAAATCCTAAGGTGGCTATGAAAGCATATAAAACCCTAATTTGACTAAACAACATTAAAAACACATAAAAACAAGGAAGTAAATGCCCTAAACCTCAAATAACGAAAATTACATAAAAATACAAAATATAAAAGATGACAGAAATTAATTAGAATATCTTGTCCTACATCATGGTGCAAGAGGACATTACATCAGTTATGGAATCTGAGTTTTGTGGAATTGATACCTCATTAATGCTAACATTGCGTTCAAAGCTGGCAATGGTTTCAAACTCTACAACTATTATGGGAATTTTTGAAAGTTAGAAATCCCAGCCAATCATTAAAGAGTCCAGCCCATTTAATGCACCTCTTATTTTAGTTGTGAAAGTAAAGAGTGATACGTTGGTGCAAAAATAAGTGATATTGAAGTGGCATAACTCACGAATGATAGCTCACCAATTATTGCTCCTATTAACTCTAATTCCCAGCAATCCCAATAGCAAATGTTTAATGCGGCCAATATTCCAAACAAGGAAAAACTCTCAACAGTAGCAATTAGGGGTTATGAGCCGGATTAGTTCAATCGGCCTCCACACTGCACCATCTGGAAACCACCATCATGGCCGATCCTGAAGGTCAACTTTGATGGTACTATTTTTTAAGAAAAAAATTATGTTGGTGTGGGAGTTGTAATCCGAGATGATAAGGGTTAGGTCGTAGCATCCATAGATGAGAAAATCACTTTACCCTACACAGTTACTGTTGTGGAAGTGAATGTAGCTAAAAGAGCACTTAGGTTGGCTCTAGATATCAGTCTCTCACCTATTGTCCTCGAGGGGGATTTCAAGATCACTATAGATGCCCTACTGTGTGAGGGATCATTGCTGGTAGACTATGAACACTAGGTAGATGATGCAAAGAGGTTAGCAAACCAGTTTGAATCCGTGGAGTTTAGTCATGTAAAAAGAGAGTGTAATAGTGCAACTCACAACATTGCTAGACATGCGAGACATGTTAGCAAGTTATTGGTGTGGATGAAGGATGTTCCTCCACACCTCTCTGCTGTAATTCAAGCCGAACCGGCCTTTCATTAAATAAAATTACATTTCTCTCTCATTAATATTAAAAAAAAAAAAAAAAAAAACTTTCCATGTCAGAACACCCTTGTAGTTACTGCAATTGGCCCACGCCATGAAATGAAACCCTTAAGCCTCGTTTGGAAGGAGGGAATGGAATGAAATGGAAATGAATGAAAATAATCATTTTAGAATATTCTTCCATTCCTTGTTTAGGTGTTTTAATGGATGGAATGGAAAGCCTATTTCCTTATTTGAGAGTTTAAGTGGAAGGGAATAGAATAGGTAGGAGGGAATAGAATGGGTAGAAGGGAACACTCATTCCTCTCTATTCACTTAAAATCTCAAATTTTCATTCCCCCGAAATTGGGAGGAATGGGAGAGGATGAAATTAGATTTAATGATTTTTTTACTAAAACTCCAAAAATACTCCTATATATTTAACTCTTTATTTTAAAATATGGGTCTAATAGTAATATTGTCATAAAATAATTTCATTCCATTCTCTCTATGTTACTCTCAAATAAGATTACTTACATTTTATTCATTTTTATTCCTTTCCACTCCTTTATGTTAAACCACCTAATTAAGGTTACTTAATTTCATTTCATTCTATTCTTTTCCATTCATTTCCCTTACTTAAATACATTCCATTAATTTTCATTCCTTTATAATTATTTCATTCCATTATATTCCATTTTTTTTTGAACTCCCAAACAGAGCCTTAATCAAATCAATGAAATTAAATTCGAGTATACAGGGCCACTTAGATGTCGGCAATATCCCCCTTGTTTTGTTTCTGACTTTCCGTTGTGGCCGGTCTCTGTAGTTTGGGTTTTTCTTAATAAAATTTTCTGGTCATTAAAAAAAAAAAAAAAAACTTTTTTCCAATCCAGATAATTTCAAGTGGGTGCTGTTGCTATCACTGCAATTTGTCGTAGAATGTATAATCCCGCTAGAGGGTACTTTGTGAGTTACTGAGATTCATAACCATTTGGGTTTGGACTTTGTGCTCAATAATTGAGCACTCAAATCTTGTACTATTAGCTTATAATGATTGATTTCATAATAATAAAAAATTTATAAAAAAAAAAAAGAAAAGAAAAAGAAAAAGGAAAAGTAATTATTGATATGACATTGACATCAATATCCTGCTAATTTCAAGTGGGTGCCATTGCCATCACTGCAATTTGTCGTAGAATGTATAATCCTGCTAAAGGGTATTTTGTGAGTTACTGACATTCATAATCATTTGGGTTTGGACTTTGCCCTCAATAATTGAGCACTCAAATCTTGGACTATTAGCTAGTAATGATTGATTTCATAATAATAAAAAATTTAAAAAAAAAAAGAGAAAGAAAGAAAAGAAAAAGAAAAGGGAAAAGTAATTATTGATAAGATGAATTTTACATAATTCAACTTTTAAATTAAATTAAGTTAGGAATATAAATCATATATCACGCCTTTTGTGTCTTATTTTATACTTTATCAATTATAATTTGTCATGAGTTTGATTTAATTTTTTTTTTTTAATTTTAAACTTTAGTTATTTTGTTAAGAAAGTCAAATAAATACATCGTAAGTTATGATTGATAAAATTATGATTGATAGAGCATAAATTGATACAATATTTTGACGTATCAATATTTTCAAATTCTTATTTATTAATTTTTATGACATTGTAACAAAGTGACAAAATAGCACAATAGCTTTCTTCAGTTCCGTGTTTTTTAGAATCACTTTCCCTTGTCAATATATGAATATTATTAAATTATTAATTACTTGAACTTTGTACATTTAGGGTAGAGGTATCAACAGATCAGATTCAAGTAAAATTATGCTCTACCGTCATTTGACTCGCCACTTTTGGATAGGAGAAATAAGAATCTAAGAATCAGTTATCGACCGTCGAGACTTGTGCCATGTGATTGCTTGCATTATTAGAACTTCAGTATGCCATAAATTTATTTTTGTTTTGAGGTGTATTAGAAAGAATACAAATTTTATTACATAAATCTTTTAAAATTATGTCATCTTTTAAAACAAAACAAAACAAAAACAATAATGTATATTTACTACAAAATTTACTATATAAGCTTTATTATGATACCCCAAATTTTGTTAATTGGATTGGATTAGATAAGTGTATGTTGTATGAGTATATGTTAAGTCTCACATTGGGTGTAGTAGTAGTAGTCCCATATGGACAAAATCAAGCACATGCGATTTGAATATATTAAACTAATTAAAAATACTAATATTAAATTACTCAATATTTTTAATTATTTTAATATATTCAAAATCACATGTTGGATTACACATTTTTATTGTCCTTAACAAACATGTTAACTTTTTTGTGTTAATTAAGTATTATTTATTATTTAATGAAGTATTTTACAAATAAAATAGTTATTCAACTTTAACCATCTTAATATCTCACAGTTTTTCCTTCAAAAAAAAAAAAAAAAAGCCTCTCTATGACAATTTTGGGAGGCACAGGTAAACCTAGAGATGCTCATCAAACCTTTTAATAATACATGTCCCACTTATACACCAAGAATATATCCGATTAAAACAACCGACTTCTTATTCCTACAGCTCTTTCATGAGTAGATTTTGATTAAGTGACCCACAATTTCCAATTATCTAATGCACGATATGTAGAATTTATCAAAAAAATACGAATAGATATTGTGAGGAATGAGGCAAGGACAATTTCTGAATTACACAGTTTTCAGCTAAATTGTGAGGGATGGCGGTCAATATTTTGCGATCTTAAAGCCAGCCTTTTTTCGGTGATGCACCAGTCAGGGCAGCTTTAAGAATTTTGTTTAGAAGGGTCATTAAAATATTTTAATAAAAAAAGAACCTAAATATATCGAGTAATTGGCAAAATAATAATAATAATAATAATACATGAAGTTTTACAATTTTCTTCTATAAGTATTCAAATTTTAAATAATGAGTATCTATTACTAATGTGGGTAGGTATGAGCCTACAATCATTTTATTTTATTAAGTTTATCTAACATTTTTATTTTTATGCAATTTTTATTATCTATTTGTTATTATTTTTATAAAAATATTTCAAACTAAATGACTAAACTAAACTCATTGGCTTTGTATTAATTATTTACGTACACAACCACACTCATTCATACATAAAATTATACACTAGTGTCTACTTAACCAATCAAATGCTTGGACAATCACTAACTTTACGCTTTTTTTTTTTCTAGAATTTTACTAACTTTATAACAAAAAGTTATTATAATATGATAACAATACACATACATATAACAAACCATCTCTATTTCCTAATTATTAAATTATATAAATTTATATTATATTTATATTGTATACATAAACATCCACACACATTATAATTCACACAAATAACATTATAACAAAAAGTAATGCACACAATCAATATTAGACACACTCACACACATAATATAAATTTATAAAAAATTGTGACACTTACCATTCACAAACACTTACTCTTTATTCTTAGAATTGGAAATACTTATAATAAAGGTGTGCAAAATTTAATTCAGGGTGTGCAAAAATATTTTTAAGAAAAAATTAAGGTATTAAACTAACAAAAAAAATATTATATATATATATATATATATATTTTTTTTTTTTTTGAAGTCAGGGGGTTCATTTGATCCCCCTGCGAATAGTGTAGCGCCGCCCATGGCACCAATCAACCTCATTGCTCAGGCTATTTTTTTGTTTTTTGTTTTTTGTTTTGAGTTATATTAACCTCATTGATCAGGTTGAATCAATGCCAGAGATATATCATTCAAATATTAAAAAGAAGTCAAAATTTAAAGTTAAAAAGTTAAAAATGAAAAAAAAAAAAATTTGTGAAGGAAGTGGTGTAATTGCACTTGATTTGGAGCTCAATATGAAATCCTATTTTCTTGCAAGACTGGTTCGGATAAGGGACGATCAGAATGAGGGGGTTCTACTTCTTGTTGGCAAGCCACTCGACCTTAGTATCGCATAGTAGTTCTAGTCTCCAATAAGCACAGGTCTCCTCACTTATCCTTCTCCCAACCAGATCTTCTTTATCATTGGTTCAAAGCCTACAATCCACGCAAGTTTGGTTGTCAAAATATAGTCCTATAACCTTCGGCACCAAGTCCATGGGTCAAATTATGGGCTTTGCTTACAAATTTTATGTCATTGCATTTCTTTTGTCTTTTTTAGAAGGAAAATGCTCACTAAGAACATTCTTAGGACATTAGTTAATAATTCATTTAAAGAAAGTTTTATGGGAAAAGAAGAAAAAAAAAATTAATGTTTTGACAGATTTTTTCATTTCCCATAAAAGTGATGTCAAAACTTTCCTAAAATTGATTGTTAACCAATACCCTAAAAGTACTCGTTAGCATGACACTTTTTAGAATGACAAAGTTATGTCAATGTCATTACTAGATGTTGGTATTTGAAATAAAGTATAAATGCAAGGTTGTTATGGTTGAAATAAAGTATATTGATGTATTAGTCATGGTTTTAAAAATCAGAATAGTAAAAAAATCAACAAAAACATAGTGGTTAGTGGTTTTTTAGTTCGACCGGGGTTGAATCGATGGCCCAACTGATGATATCATAAATAATTTAATTAATAATTATATAATTTAAAAAATAAAACAAAAATAAAATAACTCAAAATATTTATTAAAAAAAATCCAAGGCATATAAATAATTTTAAGTGAGCTTTCATGCCTTATAGTACTAAAAAGATTATAAATAATCATATTAACATTAGGAAAAAAATAATTTTTATCGCAACTTTTGTCTTAATGTGTTTTCAAAAGGAATTAATTGGACTCTAAGATTAAATTGAAACTATTTTATTTTAATAAGAAATTCTAGCTATTTTAATGTTTAGATACAAATTATTCTATCTTTAGAGTAAATAATATTTAATATAATTGATAATTTTTTAGATAACATCAGTCAAAGTTAGTAAGTTACAAACAACAACAGGAGAGAGAGAGAGAGAGAGAGAGAGAGAGAGAGAGAGAGAGAGAGAGAGAGAGAGAGAGAGAGAGAGAGAGAGAGAGAGAGAGAGAGAGAGAGAGTGTGTGTGTGTGCGCGCGCGCGCGCGTGTGCGGCAAACATTGTATATGTGGTAGAAGTTTATTATTTTATGACATTTTTTACTCTCTTTAATGCTTGCCAACTAAATGATAGCATATCATTAAAATATATTAGCCTTTAAACATGCGCTTATGCGCGTATTCAAAAGCTCTTCTATTTTTGTGGATAAAGGTTAATAATTTGCATCTATTATACTTTATAAATATTTTTTTTTTTCAAACAAATGAAAATGATAAAATTTAAAGATAAGTAGTAACTCTAATTTCTTTTTTGAACATAAGGGAAAAAAAATCCTAAATTTTAGGAATTCTCTTTTTGAATTCAAAATGAAATTTGTTATTTGACATTTATAACCTTATTTTTAAATGAAGTTACCCTTCATTAATGATGGTATTTTTAAACTATATAAAAGTCTAGTTGAAAAAGGAGAATCCTCTTCTATATAGTATAGATTAAAATAAAAAACAAAACAACAACCACCACCAATGTTTTAAAAATTGGACTTGATCGATTGATTCAACCAGTTCAATTGAGAACTGGACACCAGTTTGGTCCATTAAAATCCCTCAAAATCGATATAAATCGGTAAAAAACTGGGTTGAATTGAGAACCAGGGCACAAGTCGGTTATTTGACAGTACTAGTTTTTAAAACCATGGCCACCACTCATATTTCTATAATACGAATACCTTTATATATAAAACCCATTAGAGAAAGAGAAAGTGAGATACCCGTTACAATTAGAAAAGTAGATACTATCGACGGAGGAAACACGGTGTAGCCAACAACTACAAGCTTGTAACTTAGAGATCTAGATGGCGACTTTAACCTCCATACCAAGATCGACGAGCTCCAAGTCTAGTTTTCTGGTTCTGCTGTCATTGTAGTTGATGTCAACTTAATGAAAACATCATTGGTTCTCAACTTTCTTATATTTAACAGAGTCGGTTTAACCATACCGATTGCCGGTTTTCATGATCAAACCTACTGTTTTTTATTAAACTTGCTTTTTTTGTAATTTCTAATTATTCTGGATAACCAGATCGAAATTGAGTCTAGTTCTCGGCCAAACCAGCTAGTTTGATTTGGTTTTTAAAACCATGGTATTAGTGTTAAGATTATGTAATTTATTCAAGTTAATGAACTTTTTTTTTTTATCAATAAGTTTGAGGACACAAAATTTTTCATAATGGTTGACATGACTTATTGTGATTCGTACATAATAAAATTTGTGTCAAAGATGAGGCCAAGTGAAAGTAATATTATTATTTATGATCACAATTACTTGCCACCTTAGCAAGTTGCCCTAGTCACTACCTGAATGTCCTCTTTCAATTAATGAATTGACTCAGTTGAGAAATGAGTTGCAGTTATCAGAGTCATGGTTAAAATGTTATAAAATTTATATTTTTCTCTATTGTTTGATTTGTCTTTGCAAACGCATATTAATACAAATCATATAATTCTTTATAAAAAAAAAATCATTGTAAGAAGACTAGTATTCCTTTTTTAAGAAAAGAATAATACTATATATATATATATATATTTTTTTTTTTTTTTTTTTGGTAAACTAGAATAATACCATACTAATATTGCGATTTGGGTTTGTATGATGGATCTTCTAATTTACTGGCCAAGTATGCCTAAACGCATATGAAAAAAAAAAAAAAAAAAAAAAAAAAAAAAAAAAAAAAAAAAAGACAAAACAAAAAAAAACAAAAACAAAACAAAACAAAACTAAGAGGAACAAACCATGAAGTAAGGCATTTTATAAGACACATGTCGTACATTGTAGGGAAGTCAATTTTGTACCAAATACCAATTCGGTTTGGCTAAGGGAACAATATATTTCGGTATTGATCAATACCAATATAACGTTTTGAAATTATCGTTATATACATACTAAACTAAATGTTTTGTAAAATGCTAAAGATACTACAAATTTTATAACGTAACATTTTGTAAATTGATGCAATAATAACTGTGATCGGTAAATAACAATAACATAATATAAATAATAATAAATATCAAAAAAGAAATTATGATTGATGACATTAATTTCTAAAGATGAGGGTGTTAAAACCCAAAACGTGGCACTCCCAAGTCCACAACTTTTAATCCTGATATTCTCATTCTCCAATCCCACCTACCCCACCTTTCACCACATTAATTTCTTCTTGTTTGTTTGTGATCTGTTTATTTTGTTGAAATTGAAATTTTTTTATTGAAAGAATTGTACATAAAGGTAAAAGTTAACTGAAATAATACAATGAGATCTATAAATAGTATCAAAAAGTATAATAAGACCCATAAATAATAGTAAAAATAAACTAAATAGTAAAATAAATGGACAAAAATAACCTTTTTGTGAAACGGACATCTTCCTCCTTTTTTTTCTTTGAACCCTCTTATCTACTTTGGTTTCTCCTCCTTTAGTCCTTCACTGTTTCAACTTTCAACTAAGAGTTTTGTTTGCAAATCTATGAATTTTTTTTTTTTTTTTTTTTAAGAAACAAACACACACATACATACACAAGAGAGAGGGAAAGGGGTTCTAACACAAAAGTACACCACAACTTCACTTAAAAGCCATAATAACTTTTAAAAGATCTGTAAATCTATGATGGTTACGTAGAATGAATAATTTTATATACACACTAAAAATATAATTTCTTATATAAACACAATTATAACAAATGTTTATTAATAAATACTATACTTATCAAATTTTATAATTAGAAAAAAAAAATAAAAATAAAAGAAAGAAGATAAAATCTTGCTGAACTTTTTATTTTTATTTTTATGAGATCTTATTGAACTATTTGATTATTGAGTAGTAGATGTTAAAGACAGAGGTGGTTTGAAATCAACAAAGGTCAAAACGATAGAGCAAGGAGAGCAAAACGGTGGAACTTAATGTGTGTTGCAAAACGCACCGTTTCATTTAAGGTTGCATTGCAACGCATCGTTTTGAAGAATACTGTATTTGAGTAATAACGAAGGGAAAAACGGTGTCAGTTTGATTCAGTTCAAGCTTCAGGTGTTGTGGTGTGAAAGTTAGTTATTGAGCTGTTATTCTCTCTGTGATTTATGAAATTAATCCGCATAATTTGGATCTAATTATTGTTCTATTAAGACATGTAGAGTGTGTAATATAAATAGTCAGCTAGTGATCAGTTGTATGATGATGAAAAGATATTTTTCTCTTAATAGCTGTGATTCTCTCTCAGAATTTTCCCTCTCTTTCTCTTTCTTTCTTACGATTTCATGCTTTATTTTCTCACTAAATTCTTTTCTTGCTTCTCACTAATATTACTTCAATCTTTCCTAAATCACTGTGCTAATCTTGTTTCAATCTGAAATTCATAGCATCAAGAATTTCTTCATGGTATCAGAGCCAGAATCTGTCACTACTCAGACCTTAACAATGGCAGCTTCAAGTTCTACAATGGCTTCCTCGTCTACATCTTCAAGTTCCTCAGTGAATGTGATGAATCAACCACTATTGCTTCTCTATAATATGTCCAATATGATGACAGTGAAGTTGGACAATACAAACTATATTGTTTGGAAATACCAAATTACCATGGTGTTGGAGACTTACTCTTTGTTTGAGATGTTAGAAGAACCTCAACTTATTCCTGATAAATATCTGAAAGATCTCTCTGGTGCTTACACCACAATCATGAATCCAGACTTCTTGATCTAGAAATCTAAGGAGAAGGCATTGTTGACCTTCATAAGTTCAACATTGACTCCATCTATTCTTACTCTTACTGTTGGTTATACCTCAACTATGGAGGTTTGGAAGGTCTTGGAGAATAGATTCTCTTCAATCTCTAGGTCACACATCATGAATCTTAAAGGTGAATTGCACAACATCAAGAAGGGAGCTGATTCTGTAGATCTGTATTTGCAGAAAATTAAAGTAGTAAGAGACAAACTTCTAGCAATTGGAGTGATTATAGATGATGAAGAACTCCTCCACATAGCAATTAAGGGCCTTCCTAGAGAATATAATGCTTTCAAATCTACTAAAAGGACTAGGAGTACACAATTGAGCTTTGATGAGCTTTCTACTATGCTCAATGCTGAGGAGGAATCTCTGAATGAAGGTCTAGATGTGAAAGACTCAGTCTTTACCATGGTAGCAACTACTTCAAAGCCTAACAACAGTAGTCATAATCAGAATTTTAATAGAGGAAGAGGCCGAGGTAACTATAATAACAAAGGTGGTAAAGGAGGTAGAGGATCAACTCAATATCCTCACTTCAATCAATTTCAGCAAGCTCAACATAATGCTAGTCCAAGGTTAGAGAGACCATCTTGTCAGATTTGTGGAAAACTTGGTCATATAGCCATTGATTGCTACTATAGGATGGACTATGCTTATCAAGGAAAACATCCTCCTACTAAACTTACAGCAATGACAATTGCTTCAAATGCTTGCCTGGTTCAAGAACAGCCTTGGCTTGTAGATAGTGCTGCAACAGATCATGTCATAGCAAGCCTTAACCACCTCAACTTCCCAAAACCTTACAATGGTCAGGATCACCTCACTGTAGGCAATGGCCAAAATCTCCCTATTACTCACACTGATAATGCTCTTATTCCTCTTTCTTAGTCAAGTATTTGTCTTAATAATGTCCTTAGAGTCCCTTCCATTGCATCAAACCTTGCCTCAGTTCATAAACTTTGCCATGACAATAATTGTTGGTGCTATTTTGATGAGAATGTCCTTTCCATTCAAACTTTGGTCACAAGGAAGGTTTTGTACCAGGGCAAGAGTGAAGATGGAGTTTATTCCATCTATCCTCAAAGGGCTTCACTGCATTCTTTGCCTTCTAACGTTTGTAACAATGTTGCTAGTCATTCTGTTGTCAATAAGTCTCTTTGGCACAAGAGACTTGGTCATCCTCATGATCAAGTACTCAAAGTTTTATTTCCTAATGTTAATTCAGCTATGAATAAGTGTAATTTTGTTGATAATCCTTGGACACACTGCTTGTTTGGTAAAATGCATAATCAATCTTTTCCAAAATCTCTCTTTACTGCCTCTTCTCCCTTTGAACTGGTACATTCAAATTTGTAGGGTCCTGCCCCTGTGAGTTCCATCAACGGTTTTAGGTACTATGTTCTTTTTGTTGATCATTATACCAGATTTACATGGCTTTATTTGCTTAAGTCTAAGTCTGAGGTCTTTACTAAGTTTACTCACTTTAAAGCTACGATTGAAAATCAATTTTCTACCAAAATCAAGATTTTCAGGTTAGATGGAGGTGGTGAATATACCTCAAATGAGTTTAAAACTTATCTAATGCAGCAAGGTATCATTCACCAACTCTCTTGCCCTTACACTCCATAACAAAATGGCATTGTTGAGAGAAAACATAGACACCTCATTGAATCCACTATCACTCTTCTATCCCAAGCATCTCTTCCTTCTTCTTATTGGCCATATGCTGTCCAAACAGTTGTTACCTTAATTAATATACTTCCCACTTCTGTTCTGGGCTTTCACTCACCTTGGTTCAAGCTATTTTCCTCACAACTTGATCTTTCACAACTCAAGGTCTTTGGTTGTGCTTGTTATCCAAATCTTAGGCCTTATATAGCTCACAAACTTGAACCCAGGACTATAGAATGCATCTTTCTTGGTTACCCCACTGGTTCTAAAGGTTATCTGTGTCTTGATTTCAACACCAACTGTCTCTACACTTCTAGACATGTTCTTTTTAATGAGTCCACATTTCCTTTTTCTACTCTCAATACCTCTTCATCTTCTTCTCCTTCTCCCACTATTCCATTTGATTCTTTTTGGCTTTCAAATCAACTGTCTCTTCATTCCCACAACCATCCCTCAATTCTAGGTCCTTTTTCTGATTCTATTCCATCTCAATCTTGTCCTATTTCCTCAATTCCTTCTTCTACACTTGTGCCACAATCTTTTGCACCTACAATATCAAATGCATCTCTCCCTGACCTTCCATCTAGTCCATCTCCGTCAAATCCCATACTTACTAGTCCATCTTAGTCAAATCCTATACTTACCAGTCCATCTCGGTGCTCCTGTTCCTCATTCTTTTTCTCCATCTACTACCACCCTTGCTCAACCTTCTACCTTGAACTTTCACCCCCATGCAGACCAGATCTAAAAGTGGGATCATCAAACCAAATTCCAAATTATGTTACAAGGCAGTTATTGATTACAATTTTACTGAACCATCTACTTATAAGATTGCTTCCAAATTCCCTAAATGGTGTGAGGCAATGGATGCTGAGTTTCAAGCTCTCCAAACGCAGCAGACTTGGTCATTGGTACCTGCACATTCTAATGTGAATTTGGTTGGGTGCAAATGGGTGTATAAACTAAAACTCAACAATGATGGCACTATTTCAAGGTATAAGGCTAGGTTAGTGGCTAAGGGGTTTCATCAGCAAGCTGGTATTGATTACCAAGAAACATTCAGTCCTGTCATCAAACCAGCTATTGTGAGACTTATCTTGGCTATTGCAATGAGCTGTAATTGGTCTCTAAGGCAACTTGATGTGTCAAATGCATTCCTTCATGGTTTTCTTAAAGAGGAGGTTTATATGGAGCAACCTCCAGGGTATGTTGATTCCACATATCCATCCTATGTTTGTAGATTGTATAAATCACCACTGACATATCCATTCTTGCTTTGCACATGAATTGGTATACATGTCATCATCCTTAATAGAACAGTTAATAATTGCTCCACGTTTCTTCTGAAGCTATTTAAATGTACCCATCTTAGATATTATCCCTGCACACAATACTTCACCACCACAAAAATGGAGGATCAGAGACTAAGAGGGTTCAGAACAAGTTCCATAGCCTCTAACCCTCCATTTCACATATATAGACATGCACGTCGCACAACCTTGAACCTTGTGTTTATAGTAGTTTACACTTGTGCTATCTTAGCCCATCTTCATCACAATGCACATAAACTCATCCAATCCACCACCTTAGTCTCCCTCTTTATCACCCTTTCCTTTTTCATCTCTGATATTATCCTTGCCATCGTTTGGGCTATGCAGTAATGTTTCCGAGTGGCCATTGTTTATTGCAATGAATTCCCTGAAAACCTTGAAATGGTAATGAAGAAATCGGATTTCCCAGCACTAGACGTGTTCATATGCATAGCAGATCCGTACAAGGAACCACCAATAAGGTTGGTGAGCACGGCCTTATCAGTCATGGCTTATGACTATCCAACAGAGAAGATTTCGGCACATGTATTAGATGATGGTGGCTCACAGCTCACTCTCTTTGCTTGCATGGAAGCTGCAAAGTTTGCAAGCCATTGGTTACCATTTTTTAGGAAGACTAAAATAATAGATAGAAGCCCAGAAGCCTATTTTGCATCAAATCACTCATGGTCATCTGATGCTGAAAAGATTAAGGTAATGGTATTGAGTAAAACCTTTGGGCCAAAAGGCCCAAAACTTTGTTATAATTTCTTAAGTTTATTTACTGTTTTTTAAAAGGATTCCTAAGTTTTAACCCAAAAAAAAAAAATGTTTCCTAAGTTTCAGGCTTTCAATTTTTTATCAACTCTCACATAAAGAAAGCTTCTAAATATTAAGATATTATCTTTGTCTCACTTTTAAATATTATTTCACTGAACACAAAATTATAAATAAAAAAAAAAAAAAAAAAAGAAGCATCATTGCATGTACAAAGCATGAGTGATGAGGTTAATACGAAATATTATTTTCCAATTAAATGCTTAAATTCAACTATGTGACTCTATTGTAAGTATTATCTTACCCAAAGATTTTTAAATTAATCATATGATTGTATTGATCAAATGTTTAAATTAATTATGGAATCTAAAAAACTCACAGAAGTGTACCTAAGTTTAGCACAAATCTTTTTGCTACTCTAATATTGGGCAAAATTTTACTAATGCCTCACCTTTTTTTTCCTCTAGCCAAATTCTACTTTTCTTAATGAATTAGATTCATATTACTTGTTGAAAGTTTGAAAATGTGTTGAAAACACAAGAGCAATTTAGACTCCCAAATTAAAATTAAGGCTTGGTTGATTTTACACTAACTTAATACTAAGTGCGGAATAGTGTAAACACAAGCATATAAACAAGACAACTACTCTAATCCATATTTAAAGCAACACAGCAGTAAAAATGAACTAAACAAGAGTAGGGAAGAAGGATACAAACACAGATAACACCAAGACGTGTTATCGAAGAAGAAACCGAAGAACTCAGCGAAAAACCTCTCCGCCGCCCTCCAAGTGGAAATCAATCCACTAAACAATTAGTTGGGATACATGGGTTAGCAAGAGACTCTCCAAGCCTAATTTACTCGATCTGCCTAAGCCCTCCAAGCTCCTACTCCAACAAGGCTTCTCGGAACCGTGTCTTGTCTAGCTCTCCGGATCCCACAACAAGCTCCATGTTACATCTGCCATCCTTGGCTTCTTCCAATGCTTCCTAGCAGTACCAAAACGTCACACAACATTCTCAAAGGGTGTGATAAGTGTTTGGGCTATCAACCTCTCAATAATATGGAAATGGAAAGGGAAGAGTTGAGGAAATATTACAAGCAAGTGTATAGAGAAAGGTGGGGATGACAATCTCTAATTTTCAATGTATTTGGCTAGTTTTCTCTTTAAAGCATTTCCTAACATTTGTGGGTAATGAGGGTATATATAGGATAGACACAGAAAGTGAGTCATTCAATACAAGCTAGCAAAACAGATTGCTTCGCGGGGCAAGAAGGCCTTACCCGCGAGATACTCGCGAGACACAGCTGTCTCCACCTGGCCTGACTCTTCGCATTCCAGCATGTGTAGGGCACATGATTCACTTCGCGGGAAGCTAGGTTGCGATATACTCGCGAGAATTCTTCAGCCTTCAAATGCTTGAGTCTTCACACTCTCTCTCTATCACACAACCCTTACAACAAATCCCACAATAGATACAGGGTATAAATGATTGATAATAATTACAATCAAATTTGACACGGAATAAAAGCCAACAAAATACTTAGTTGTAACTCACACCTAATCTAGAAGCTGAAAAGCTCTTGAAACATATAAACAAGTATCTCCTGAAATACAACAACACAATAATATCATTGTATGCAGAAAAACTTGAAAAGCATATGGAGCAATATTAGTGTGATCAAGCAAAATGGAATAAAAACAATAGACCATGGCAAGATCAAACAAGCAATCACTATACAAAAATGATCACTATGCTCATTCACATAAGGAATGAACATCCGAACATGCAAGATGAAAACTCATTTGAAAAGTACCATTTGTAAATCAAACACTCAACCAATGCGAAATATATGAAGTATTTGCATCTAGGAACAATCCTATATGGGCACAAGAGTGTTCATCACTTAACCAATGCATAGAACGTATATGCATATAGGAACAATCCTACAAGGGCACAAGAGTGAGGTACTTAAGACATAATATCTTAAAAGTACAAGATAAATGCTACAAAAACATTGAGAGAATCACAAAATTAAAACAAAAATAAAACTGAGATTAAACCAGAGTATTTAAGTCTAAAACATAAGTAGTAAAAACAGTAAGCATAAAACATCAAACATGAGAACTGGTGGCTTCTTCTTCTAGCTTCTTCTCCCCTTATCACCATACTGCCCCTATCATAGGTCACCATACTGCCCCTATCATAGGTCACCATACTCCCTCTATCAATGACATCATCTTCCCCTTTTTGTCATGGAATAACTAGTCATTTTCATCTAGCTTCCATTGAATTTCGTCCAACTGAGTTTGAAGTGATGTGAACTGTGAATCAAGACGTCTGTGGTGAGAGTACATGATAGTCGCCAGCCCAGACATCTTTATACTAATCTCTTGAAGTGCAGTGGAGATATTGTTGAACTGTTCATCATAGGTATAGGTTGCAAAGCTCGAGGTTCCCGACGGTGCATGACTTTCTTGCTTAGTGTTCTTCTTGGTGTGTTTCATACTCGCATGGAGAGATCGAATGTTAATTGGACTTGGCCTTGTGTATGGACGCTCATCCTCCAATGGACGGACACCTTTGAGATTCAAAATCTTTGAAATAAGGCGACAGAAAGGAATACAATTCTTTGAAGCAGTCCAGTCAACTGTTTTTGCCAATATGTGAAAAATATGAGAGCACACATCAATCTCTACGTCAGTGATCAGATCATTCAAAAACAATGCTCAACCAAGATTCATATATTCGGTGCTAGACAAAGGATAGAGATTGCTACACATGATCATTGAGAGAAGTCTTAATTCGGGAGAAAAGGATGCCACATTGATTGACTTCTTATTGGAGGAGAATTCCAAATTGGCTCCTAAAGACTGTTTGAGATACTCTTCATCTGGGCTCAGCTCATCATATACCGGCGGTGTGGGGAGTATTGGCCGATTAATGTGTAGAATTTCCGCCAAGTATATTGGTGTGACAGAAAAACTTTTTCCTCGAACCTCTCATTTTATTTCTTCTCCGACGACAATGGCATTGGCATAGAATTCCTTAACCATGTTATCGTATGTACCCTCGAAAGTTGAAAGTAGATAGTTCCAATCTTTCATGGCAAACCAAATGGGTATATTTGTGTCCGTGAGTCATGGCTGATCAACGCCCCTTTCAACTAGTAAAGGAGCTCCTTGAAAATAGTTCCAATAGTTTTGAAAGGTAGCATAAGATCTAAACAGATCAGGTCATAGACTTCAGTTGAAAAACGAGGCCTTTTTGACCTTTGTGAGGGTTCATCAACATCAATAATATGTTCTTTCCCTTTGTTGCTACTTCCTTTCACTACGGAGCGTTTGAAAGGAAACATCTGCACAAATGTCACAAAGTAGACAGAAAACAAGTGCACAAACACAAACCAGAACACAAAACTTGATTAGATTTAAGTTAGTTCCAAACAAAGTTAAAGTAACTTAAAACAGAGCATAATCAACTCTAAACAGCATGCTAAATAGAAATAGACACGATGCATGAAAATAAGTAACAGTGCATGTGTGTGCATCTGTGTGTATGTGTTGATGCATGTGCGTGCAGCAAAAGATGCATGATAGTGCAGCACCAGATGCATGAGGGGTGCCTAGGTGTGTGCCTCGTGTGTGCATGGCATGTCATTGAGGCACAAAATGGGCAAAGTGTGTAAAACGCATGAACAATGACCACACTGAGTGAAACATGGTCAAACAAGTGAAACCCATAGATTGAAATCACTTGATTCCAATTAGGCACAAAAATGTCATTTAGACATTTTGACAAACACTTAGCATGCACAAATGTACTCTAAGCATGAACAATGCACGAACATGTGAAAACTTGCCTAAATACACGTTAAAATGCCACAAGGGGCCAACACAGATGCACAAAAGACAAATGGGACTCAGCCCAAACAAAGAAATTGGAAAAAAATTTCACTTGAAAAAGAAACCCAACCCAATTTTTCAAAAAACCCCAATTTTGAAACCCTAAGCATATAACACTGCAAAATCTAGGAAAATTATGAAGAAAATGTTGAAGGAAACATACCTTGATGTAGAAATTGTAGAAGAATGTTTGAAATTGATAGGGTTTTGAAAGAAATTGATTTTGGGTTGAAAAGGGGTTCGAAAGAGGTTATGCGAGGAAAGTGTTTGTGATTTGAAAAACTATCGCATCTGCTATATAAAAATGAAAACACGCGTTTTTCACAAGTTACAGAGTAGTGAAATAGTTGCAAAACATTCGCGAGAATGGCCACTAAAGCACATTAAATTTCACAAGAAACACTAGGTCACAAGACAGTCGCGATACTCTCTGTCTAAATTTGGAAAAATCCAGCTTGTGCCAAACAGCATTTCGCAAGAAGCTGTTGGTCGTGAGGTAGTTGCGATACAGTCGCGAGAGTTTCTGTGTGACATGATGAAAAAATTATTTCCCTCAAACACTTTTCGCGGGAAGCTCTAATTCGCGAGTTTCTCACGAAACAACCCCTGAACCAGTTTTTGAAGAAAAACACAAAAATGCATTTTGAACAAAAACAAAGAACACGAAAGTATAAAATCACTTTCAAAAACAAATAAAACACTCAAAAATCTTTTTAGGTTTGATCAACAAGTATTTGAGCATACATATCACATTTGAACATATACAATCACACAAATGAGATAAGCATTCATTGAATCAAAGCCTTATGTGTTGTGGGTGAGTATCAAGTGTGAAATAATCCTTAGACTAGAGTGAAGTTTCAATGATCAATTCAATCGAGTCATACACAATTGATACGAAATCAAGTGGACTATCTCAATTATAGAAATGAGTATATATAACCTCCCACAAATTGATTACATAACTTAGAGGCTTTTCTTTTAGCTTCTGCATAAAGCATAACAATTGATCCATTTTTGGGCATAACATCTCTTTTTGAGATCGGTACTTGAAATTTTTGATATTTCAATATTGATGATTAACCTTTGGCTTTTTGAGCACCATACATTTCAAAACATAAGTCGCTTTCCCTTTTTCTTAGTCAAATACTAGCATGTGCGATAGACTTTTACAGCTCGATATCTCTTTTCATTTGGAGATTTACATTTAGTGAGTTCTTTTGCAAAAAAAAATAAAGTGGGAAGAGATATAGACACAAGTCTATGCAAATATCAAGACCATCAAGACTATTGACCAATCATTCATAACAAGCTTGAAGATCTATTTACAACAATCACACATAATTTTCAAGATTTCTTCCTCAAAGATAAATGTGCATACATAACAAGCTAAGCTCGTAAATATACTACGCCATAAGTACGAAGGTACTAGGCCAAACTCACATGTGACATACACAAAACAAGTGATCAAACTTTTTGATATTTTTCAATTTTTATGGGTTTTTGAATTTTTTTGAACACACTCAAAAACAAATTGAAATAAAGAAAGATCAACAAAGCAAAAACAAAAGCAGGCACATGCCAAATAGGTAAAAGAAATATGCTATAAAATGAAGACAATGCATGATAAGATGCAACAGCAAGTGTCTCTAATCATCGGAAGAATTTATGCATGGACATGTTATAATGCTTATGCATGAGTACCCCTCTTCACCCACACGTTACGTGCTTTTGGGGTAATATCCTTTACGGATTGGGTACGAGAGTTTGGACTTTCAAACCTTCTGGTGAAACTCTCCAAGCAAGTGGTGAAGGCGCCGATCATCTTCATCATGTCCATCATTCCGGGATCACGGTTTTAGCTTCTTGATTGCTCACCACCCCAAGCTCTATTGTCATTTCTTCTTTCTCGTGATCGAGGAATGCTTGCATTGTTGTTTGCTCTTAGCTTTTGACAGTTGGGTCTGATGTGTCCTTGCAATCTGCAATAGTGACACACATAATCCGTCCTAGGAGCCCGTTGTGATCTTGGAAGAGATCTTCCTCTGGTTTTATATTTGACCACAGATTCATTTCGGGACTTATTCACCAGTCGTTGCTCAGCCACATTCTTCTTCATTACATCCTTAACTTTCTCAAGAATGGGCTCTTCTACAACCGTCTCGTTTGCCTTTATAAACTTTACTTCTTTGGTGACTTTGGCTGATGAACAACTTCCTCTGGTGTATCCCAACCCGGACTTGTATGAGGAAGGTTTTTGAGATGATATAACATCTTCTAACTTCTAGGAGGAGACTCTCTCTATCTTGGCATGAGCTTGCACGACCTCTTGCTCAAGAAACCTTACCTTCGTATAGGCTTCAGATAGCTCGCCATCTAGTGTCTCAATCTTACACTTAGCCTCTTTATATCTGACCAAGAGACTTCTGTGGTCCTCCTCAGCTCTTTTCATCTTCCTCATAGCTGCCTTGGCTACCCTTACATACTCTCCCGACTTCTCAAGTAGTAAGGAGTAATTTTCTTGAAGATTAGTTGTATTCTCTTCCTTTTCAGCATCTGATTCTTCCACAATCCTAATAAATTCTGAGTCAGAATGCTCACCAAGCTCCTTCACAAGTGCACCCAAGTCATCCGAGGAATCCACATGAACAATGGTCATGAAGGCGAAGTAGTTTCCCTCTCCGTCACAGCTCTCTTGCGAGTCAGAATCAGAAGAGTCTAAATCACTGAGCGTTGTGGCATAAGCCTTGCCTTTCCCCCTCAGAAAATTTGGACACTCCTTCTTTAGATGTCTATGGCCATTGCACTCATAGCACACAATGTTTAAAGGAGGTTGAGAATCCTTCACTTCTTTCCTCTTAAACTCTTTCCTATCACCTCTTGAAGATGAAAACTTCCCTCTGTAAAACGGTTTACCACTGTTCTTCATCTTTAGAAATTTGCAGAAGTTCTTTGCAAGAAATGCTACTTCCTTCTCCACTCCATCTTCTTCGAAGGAATCATTTGTTCTTTCAATGATGGTTTTAAGAGCAATCGATTTACTCGTCTTATGGGAAGGCAGTCCCAGCTCATATGTTTGGAGAGGCTCAATTAGTTCTTGGATTTTGATCTTATCTAAGTCTTTACTCTTCTCTATGGCTGTAACTTTTGCTCTTAAACTTTCAGGCAAGGACCTCAATATTTTTCTCACCACCTTAGTATCTTCAATCTTCTCCCCAAGATTGAGTTTGGCAATTACAATTTCATTGAGCTTCCATAGAATGAATCAAACGGTTCATCATCACCCATCTTGAGCTCTTCAAATTTGGTGGTAAGCATCTGAAGGTTTGTGTCCTTAACTTTCTTTGTACCCTCACAGGTATTCTCCAAAATCTCCCAAGCTTCTTTAGCTACTGTCATATGAGAGATCATGTGGAATTCATCAAGAGACACACCATAAAAAATAGCATTTAAAACTTTACTATTAACATTGGCTGCTGCAAGAGCTGCCTTATCCCAAGTGGACTTAGGAGCCTCCAGCTTAGTCCAACCTATCTCAACCGCATCCCAAACGGTATCATCTATAGAGCAAAAAAATGCTCTCATTCTGACTTTCTAGAAAGCATAATTGTTTCCATCAAAAAATGGTGGAACATTGAGTAATTGAGACCGGTCCATCTCAAAATAGGGTCAAGGATCACACTCAAGTATTTAAACCACAGCAAGTGTATCCACTCTGATACCAATTGAAAGATCGAAAATGTGTTGAAAACACAAAAGCAACTTAGACCCCCAAATTAAAATTACGGCTTGGTTGATTTTACACTAACTTAATACTAAGTGCGGAATAGTGTAAACACAAGCGTGTAAACAAGACAACTACTCTAATTCATATTTAAAGCAACACAGCAGTAAAAATGAACTAAACAAGAGTAGGGAAAAAGGATGCAAACATAGATAACACCGAGACATGTTATCGAAGAAAAAATCGAAGAACTCGGTGAAAAACCTCTTCGCTGCCCTTCAAGCGGAAATCGATCCACTAGACAATCAATTGGGATACATGGGTTAGTAAGAGACCCTCTAAGCCTAATTTACCCGATGTACCTAAGCCTTCCAAGCTCCTACTCCAACAAGGCTTCTCAAAACTGTGTCTTGTTTAGCTCTTTAGATCCTGCAACAAGCTCCATGTTGCACTTGCCATCCTTGGCTTCTTCCAATGCTTCCCAGCAGCACCAAAACGTCACACAACACTCTCAAAGGGTGTGATAAGTGTTTGGGCTACCAACCTCTCAATGGTATGGAAATGGAGAGGGAAGAGTTGAGGAAATACCACAAGTAAGTGTATAGAGAAAGGTGGGGATGACAATCTCTAATTCTCAATGTGTTTGGCTAGGGTTTTCTCTTTGAAGCATTTCCTAACATTTGTGGGTAATGAGGGTATATATAGGATAGGCACAGAAAGTGTGAGTCATTCAGTACAGGCTGGCAAAACAGATTACCTCGCGGATGTCTCGCGGGAAGGCCTTACTCACGAGATACTCATGAGACATAACTGTCTTCACCTGGCCTGACTCTTCGCATTCCAGCATGTGCAGGGCATATGATTCACTTCGCGTGAAGCTAGGTCGCGACATACCCGCGAGAATTCTTCAGCCTTCAAATGCTTGAGTCTTCACACTCTCTTTCTATCATACAACCCTTACAACAAATCCCACAATAGATACAGGGTATAAACGATTGATAATAATTACAATCAAATTTGACACGGAATAAAAGCCAACAAAATACATAGTTTTAAATAACAAATTTACACTTGTGTTTCTCCAAAAGAAATAAATTCATGTAACTAAAATTTTTATTATTATATAGAAATGTTACACTGCTTAATATTTATTAACACAAGATGTATTATATCCGTACATAATTTCTAGTGTAAGTTTTGAGCAAATTTCCAGGTGGATTATTTGCGCTTCCCAAAGAAATTTCTCTTTTTGTTAGCAATTATATGTAAAATTCGATCCTTTATAAATTGTTTATAATTAACATATAATTTCCAAAGTTTCAAATTATTTTTTTTTAAAAAAAATATTTAAAATTAAGTCATATAGTTTCCTCAATTTCAAATTGAATCTTGGACATTTAAAATGGTATGAATTTAAAATTCACAATCAAACAGTAATTTAAATGGATATAATTTTAAAAAGTTTAAGTATTGATTTCAAACTAGAAAAAAGTATAAGTTTAAATTTCCAATAGTCTTAAACTTAATGAGATTGAGCTTGGTGAGAGAGTGTAGTTAAGTGTGTGTATGTGTGTTTTTAGCAATTAGTTTGTTTCTCAAAAAAAGAAATTTGATACAAACTTTATTTTCTATATCTTAACTTTTCCATCTTCCAATTAAACACAAATATAGGAAATTAAAATCTCTTTTATCTCCTCATTTTTTTTATCCACACACCTTTCCATTCCAACTAAATAGCCCCATTTTCTATATAAAAGCCAGGTGCAAATAACATTTGTCGTCCCTTTTAAGAGAGACATGTAGTGCATATACTAGAGAAACCTGATAGATTTTCAAAATAAATTGAATCTCAAATTTTAAAAAGAACTCCAAGTACTAATTGCATCTTGTATGATATGCCAAGAATGTAATAACCTCTCATAATATATTAATTGATTAATTAGCTAAGATTAATCAAATTAACATACAAAGCGCGTTGTAGCACAAACAAATCACCAATTAACTAAAGTATGTAGTGAAAAATAAATTAATATGGTGATCTGTTTAAGAATGGGGAAAACTTATATGGCAAAAACTCCACCAGGTAATTTTAAGGTCACCACTCCCGATAATCCACTATTATTAATACAAGCGATTACAAGTAAAAGAATTCAAGTATCTTGTACCAATCTACAGTTGAACCCTTACTCCAATACCTAATTAGACTTGTTTTGTAGTGACAATCTCACATTTTCAATGCACGGCTCCCAGTACGTGACTAACCAATTGTGTGGATCCCAATACATGACTTAATCACCAACTTGAGAATGATGTTAGCTGCAAAGTTTTTTAGTTCATCACATGATGAAGATCAAGAAACTCATTAGTCACAAAACCCTACGGTGTACAAACACAATAGCTTTTCCAAGAGAAAGATAAACTAAGGTAAATTCTGTCTCCAGTTACAATTTGCATGAATAAGACTTTACTCTACACTTGTATAACTATGCTACCTTTGACGGCCCTTAAAATAATTCTTATATATATTTAGGTTTTTGAGAAAAGAAAACCTAAACACAAACTCACAGATTGGATGCAAAACAGAGCTGAAAATATGTTTTTCAGAAACCTCGATAGATAGCCATCTATCGAGGTAGCTGCAACAGTTTTTAAACCTCAATAGATGCTAGCTGTCGAGCTTTAAAATCCAGTACTTCATTACTTGATTTTTGGACAGATTTGCATAACTTTAACACTTGAACTTGAAACCTTATTTCTTGAAGCATTAAACACATCCTAGATTTACCCAATTACAAGTAAAGTGTATTTTGTCAAAGAATTAGTCAATTACATAAAATAGTAACATATGTTCTTAACATTGAATCATATATGTCTTAACATTGTAAATTTTTTTTTTATTAAGGAAATTTGCACCATGTGTTAAAACCAAACAGAAGAAATTAAAATTAAAATAAAAAAGAAAGTACTGCTACTATCTGTTTGTCCCTGACAACATGTCAATTGGCCGGCAGAAAAAAGGACCAACGAGACATAAAAAATAACAATAACAAAAAAGAGTCATTCATGATTCACTTACCCCTTCTCTTCATTAATACTTCACCTACCCATTCTTTAAAACTTCCGTTTCTCCTTTCAAACTTGTCCCATCCAAAAGTTAAAGTCATTCTTCTCTTTAGTTTTAACTTTAAAGTCTCTTACATCACACTCACTCTCTTGGGCTCAAAGTATATTTGCAGCAAAATAAAATATTTCAGTAAGTTGACACTGCCAATTTTTACTGTTGAACCGGCCGGTTCCTAATTATTCTCAGTTTTTAGTTCTGATTTTTATTCATAATCGGACCGGATTAGTGGCTCGTTCTCCGTTGAACCAGTCAGACTGGGCGATCCAATCCCATTTTTAAAACGATGGTCAACATGATTTTACTAGACTTGTTTTAGTAGACTAGTTTAATTCACAATTTTCCTTTTTCAATATATATATATATATATTATTTAAGTGTTTAAGTAATAAAAATCGTAGATAAAATTAAAAAAAAAAAAAGGACATGTTTGTTAATAGTGTTTAGTAAAGAGTATTTGAGTCATATAAGTGTTTTTAACACTGTATTTTAATTACACATTATAGGTGTTTTTCAATTTTTTAGTAATTGTTTTGAGCAGCAAAATAGAATTATTGTAATTATTTTGAAAGTTGTAGGACCTACATAATTTTGACAATATATAAAACACTTTATTTTAGAAACAAACCAACTATTGAACACACACACATGCACTTAATTGTGTGTGTTTACATTTTTGAAAAAAAAAATGTTATAGATATATGGCACTAAATACCTTTTCTTTTTCTTTTTCTTTTTCTTTTTCTTTTTTTTTTTTTTTTTTTTTTTTTTGTATTATGAATACTCAAAATACATTTTTTTTCACTACATTTTTGAGATCATAATTTTCACATTACTTTGAAAACTAATACCTAAACACTGCTACCAGACGGACCATCCTTCAACAACAATTTTTTCACAATCACGAGTTTTAAGAAAGAGAAAATAAAGCAATATTAGTAATGGATTTTGATGGGGACTAACTTAAAGATGTTTGTCCATGATGATCGTCCACAGTCATTGCGTCTACAATCTGACGATGTCCAGAGAAACCTTAAGAGAAGGATAACAAAAACATTGTATTCAAGAAACAATACAAGTCCTTTTGGAATAGGTTCAGGTAGGTCATTCACAGTGCAAACATAAGGACAACCAAACAACACTTGGTGAAATCTACAAAAGGACTTTTCATAAACTTCCTATGATCATACCATGATGTATTGCTCCTACTACGTGGAAGAAACTCCTCAGACTTCGCTTCATATACCCCATTTTCTCCGTTAACTACCCATATCATCCATGATGATAGTGGATCCAAACAATTAGATCCACAACTAACTCTCTATAAAAGGAATAAATCTCATTCACCCAAGGTAAGTTCTAGCCATTCACTATTTTTCATCCTTGTGTCCTAGAAAGAAAACTGACTTAACAATCGAAGGGTCCTTGGCCGGATCACACCAACCACTTTTGATAGTTTTTTGTTTCTTTGCAAGCTCCATAACCATCACCATAGTCCGAAGCATTCCAGCCTACTAATTTTCAAGTATCATCATATTCAAAAGAGAATCAATAATAACTTTAACAACACATTTATTGTGTTTGGAGCTCTCTCTCTCTCTCTCTCTCTCTCTCTCTCTCTCTCTCTCTCTCTCTCTCTCTCTCTCTCTCTCTCTCTCTCTCAACAATGCACTTTTTGCTATGAGTGAGAGAGGGATGGAACCCTTAACCTATATACGAATATTTCTCCTCTCAATCTTTATATATATATATATATATATAATTTGATAGTTACACTAAGAGGGAAAATTTTAACATTTCACGTATTTATTGAAAATACTATAAAGTGCCAGTTGACGCATATTTCTCTCTTTCTAATCATTGCATAAAGATATATTAAGTTATTAAGCACCAAAGACAAGTGAAAATCAAATAAAACTTACAATAGTGGCCGGATACATCACAATACGTACATGACATTTTGTCATTTGATTAAATGATTGCATAAATTGCACTAAGAATTAAGTATTATTTATACCTAGGGCACAAAACTCACTTTTGAAAAGGTTGGACAAATTATAGTAGGAAACTTTATTTGCAAATTTTTGAAAAGCCTAATTTTTTTTGGCGACCTGTCATTTTTGGAGGAAGGAACTTGTCATTGCACAAATGCTCGACCTCTAGTAAATCAATCTTTCTAACTATGATTATTCTTTTTTCACTCTTTCAATTCTAATTTTTCCACTATTAAGTGGGAAATTCTAAAACATAACCTCTACCTTACTCATATAAAGAGAGAATATGTCATTTGAACTATTAATTCCCTTTTAAAATTATTTTCGTAGAGAAGATTTATTCATAGATCTTTAATTTTTTAAATTAATGGGATTACCTCATTGAAAAAGTTTTATAAAACTATGACAAGCATTGGCATCAAGTGTGCCAAATGCTAAATTTTTAGAATTCAGCACACCAAAAACAAAAAACCATACCTCATGAGATGTGTCAAATTCCAAATTTGTTACAGTACAATTCTAATAATAGCATTGTACAGCAGATGTTGTATTCATTTTTAGTGTATTTTTTAATAAACTTTCTTTCTCTACTGTATTACAAATATATTTAAAAAGAATAAAGAAAAAATATTTAAATAACATAGTAAAATAATAGAATATGTGATGGACGTTGCTTTGTAAAGTGGTGTTAAAATAAAAAAATTAACTTTTTGATGTGTCAAAATATCATTTTTTTTTACATTGCCTAATACTATTGTTCCCATCAACTTAATTACATTCTTGTTCTTAACAATGTTACAGATAATGTATGAAAGCATGTAAGTGAGGGTAGAGAATGTTCTTAAGCGTGGGAAAGTTAGCGAAGAGTATATCATTAATGAGCAAGAGCACAAAGCTTTTAGCAAATGGACGAATGGATTTACACGCCAAGATCATTCGACTGTCATTCAGGTTTATTTTATGAGTAATGTTATAGAGACATAAAAATGCATAATTTTGTGCTATAACTCACCACATAGCGAGTTGTGATTGGTGGATATGTAATGCTGGGCCATATGGGAACACACTTCCACCACTCACAACTCCCACATGACAAGTTGTGACACAAAATTGTGCATTTTTATATGTCCCCAGCATTACTCTTATTTTATCAAAGGGTTAACTATTTGTGTTGAAAAAGAATATTAATTCTTAACAATGCTTTTTTTTTTTTTTTTTTTTTTAACTCTTTGACAATGTTAGGGATGCAAATTTTTTAATAATCTTTTTAAAACTTGCTAAGAAGACAAATTGTAATTAGAATAATATCATTTTCAAATAAACTTATCACTAACACCACCTTTATTATACATCTCTCACAAGAAGTTAGATCAAAAGTTGTGAAAAAAAATTTGTATTCCTAGACCTTTTTCTTCATTTTAAAGAAATTAATCAAAGGGTGCTAAAAAAGTAGTAAAACAACTTAGTTTTGGGCATCTAATTCCTATGGTAAAATGGTTATTCCTTTTATCGTTAGGTACTTAAAACTTTAATGGCCATCTAATCTATTGGCTTGTACCTTGATCAGGTCTTATTACAGAGTAGCAAAAACAAAGATATCACGGATCATTTGATGCCAAATCTCATCTATCACTCTAGAGAAAAGAGCAAAACTTCCTTCCACCATTTCAAGGCAGGTGCCCTTAATGTCCTCGTAAGCCTTCTTATATTTGAGCCAAAATGCACTATGTTACACATGCTACTACTTCTTTTATGGTTTTTTTTTTTTTTTTTTGCTGTCTTTTAAAGCTTCGAGTCTCGGCTGCCATGACCAATGCACCTATAATCCTAACCTTGGATTGTGATATGTACTCCAATGATCCATAAATACCTCTTTGTATATTGTGTTATCTATTAGATCCTAAACTTCAGTCCAAAATAGGATATGTTCACTTTCCCCAAATGTTTCATGGGACCAACAAGAATGACACTTAGGTGGTGAATACAAACGAAGTTTTCAAATTAATCCAATGGGTATGGACGGACTAGTGGGCCCAAGTCATGTTGGAACCGGTTGCTATTTCAATAGGCAGGTTTTCATTGGAGGTCCATCAACTTTTATTTCACCAGAAATCACAGAAATTGGCCCATAACATGTAGTGGACAAGCCCATCCAATCCCAACAAATTATGGATTTGGCACACAAAGTTGCAGAATGCAATTATGAGAACAATACAAAATGGGGATTTGAGGTAAGCCTATTAGTTTGTTTCTATACCCCTAGCACATCAAAGTGAGTATTGATTCTAAAATAAAAAACCAAAGTTACTAATGAATCTGTTATGCAATTTAGTGTGCATTTCAATTACTTTTTTCCTTATTTTTTTGTTAGCTTATTCATTTGCTTATGTTCAATTTATAAAATCATTACTTTTCCTAAGTATAACTATATTTTTGTATCCTATGAAAGTATATAAGTGGTGGGCTCATTAGTTCGGGATGTGACATAGATGCGGAAGTCTTAAGTTCAATCCACCACATTAAACAATCTATTGGGTATCTAAAGTGTCTCATGGGTAGGGATTGGAATAGAGTGGCTAAAGGCTAAGATAATACTTTCTTATATTAAAAAAAAAAAAAATATATATATATATATATATATATATATATATAAATGTATACTTTTTTCCAACTTTCAAGAAATAAACAAATAAAGTTTTCAACAAAAAATTAATCCTATTCAAGTATCATGTAATAAAAATAATAATAAAAAACCTTAGGATCGAATTCTTATTTTCATCTAGAAAAAGTTGAATGTCTTACATGGATTAAATTCTTAATTAAGGGAGCCTAAAAAGTCACTGTATGGTCTATATTTGTGGCCCAAACCCCAGAGGTAGGGAATATGAGCCCAACAAGCCCAATACAATGAATTTGTAGAAAGTGAGTGAAAGAGTTGGATTGATAGTGAACTAAACAACGTCTAACAAGGGTTCAACCGGAAAATAATTGCAAGAACAAACTTGAAACTTGAATGAATTGTTGTTCAAGGAGACAAATTTCCGTTTGTATAGTTCTTAGAGCTACTATAAACCTTCCTTCTCTCTTCCTCTCTCTCCTTTTCGATCCCCCTCTCATGAGAGGTCCATTACATTTATATAGTTTTCTTTTTGTCTATCTTCATCATATACTTGTTCTTAATCTAAGCATCCACTTGAGTATCTGTCTCATTAGGTATCTTCTTTAGTTCTCCATGAGTGGTAGTAGCTGAGGCTACACTATTCAGGGTCTTCTCCACATAAATGCGGTCAGAAAAGTTGCTGCAATACATTTAATGCGGTGATAGCAGTTTTTCCCTTAGATATTTCTCTGTTCTTATCATCTTTATACGTGTATGAGATTCATTCTTATCGTTGGAATTCCTTGAAAGATTGCCCAAGCCCCCCAGGTATCTGCTTGACCAGTATTCTTCATATCCGAGAAGGATATACTCCTTGGACTATATTCTTTCATCACTTTCTTGCATGGTTCTCCAGTCCGGGGCCTTTCCCAATCATTTGCTCCTCCTCGAACGTACCCATATCTTCAAATAGGACCCAAGGCCCAATATATAAATTTGGGATTTTATCTCCACAGTCACATTCTAGCAATGTATTTAACTAATTATAACTTCCTGAAAAAGAAAAAAAAAACAAAAACAAAAAACAAAAAACTAATTATAACTTATAGGTGATCTATAATTTTAATGTGTAATGCGTAAATGGGCTTCAAATATGGATCGCTTATCGAGGACCACTACACGGGTTATCGGCAACACTGTGAGGGATGGAGGTCTTTATTTTGTAAACCTAAGAGGCCAGCGTTTTAGGGTGATGCACCAATCAGCCTCATTGATGGGTTGAAGCAAGGCCAGAGATGGGTCATTGGCCTGATGCAAGTTGGGTTCTCAAAATATAGCCCCCTAAGCTTTGGCACTAGGTCCATGGGACTTATCATGGGCCTTACTTATGCATATTGTGCGCTACTCGGTTGGCTTATTCCATTCACCATATATGCCTTTCTCCCCCAATTAGCTCATCTCAATGGAGTTAGTGCATTCCCAAAAGTATGTATCTAAACATTTTACAAATTTCTTGTCATTACTTTGGGTTATATATATATATATATATATAATTTAGTCATGTGACTCATGTCATTACATAAATGTTAGTATTTGAAATTATTCACTACGCCTCTCCTCTTTTTTTCTTTTTTCTTTTTTCACCTTTATTTGTTAAAATTTTGATGTGTCAGTGCATGTTATTTATTAATATTAACGGATTTATTGTTTTTATATCAATAAGTCAAAGGACACAAAATTATTCACTATTATTACTTAATACATGTCAAAAGCTTCATAGTTTAATTGGTTGGTATCTCTTAATATGTTTAAAATATCTATGATTCAAATCTCCACTCTCATTGTAACTGTTGAAACTTAGTACACAAGACAAGCCTACGTTGGGACCAAAGGGTCATGGCTCCTGCCCAACGCAAGCCCTTTTAATTTCATATAATTAAATTATTTTATTGTAGTGGACCCAAGTCCCCCCAGTGGCCCAGTCCAACGCCTCCCCAGTTCCCCCTCCAATCTTCTTAAAATCTTTATATATATATATATATATAAAATAAATATTTAAAATTTATCTTCTTGAAATTTAATTAGTTCAAAAAGGCTTAAAACTTTGGTAAGTTAGTCTGTTACTTGTGACTCTAGCTTAAATGAAAACTTTTTAACCTGAAACATTTTTTAAAATTGTTTTCTACTTTTTTTGGTATTTTAAGCGCTAGAGAACTTTAGAAAAAAAAAATATTTTTTTAATTCAACAAAAAATTTAAGAGAGAGAGAGAGAGTATTCTTTAAGAAAATTTATTTTTTATTTCTATTTAAATTAGTTTCTTGCCTTAGAGCACTCACATCATTGGGAGTATAATAGAAAAATGTGTAAAATTACACATTTTTTGCCTAAAAATGACCCACATTAGTGATTTATAATGTGTAAATTTAGAAGTTTGTTACAGTAATTATGTAAATTTACAGTAAAGCTATTCATTTTGTATTTAGTTTTTTATTCTTTTTTTACATATCCCGAGAACCAAAAAAGAAAATGGATTGTAGTTGTGTGTGAAAAAATATAAACAATTAAAAAAATCAAGAAAAATTGATATTTTAATAAAATGTAGTGTAAAATAGATAATTTAATATGGATTTTTTTGAAAAATGAGTATATAAAAAAGAAAATGTAAATTCTTATGCTAAAATAGATTTTTAAAAAAATTGTATGAGCTTATACAAATGCTATTATGTGTATTTATGTGTGTGCATTCATGTTTTCAAAGCACACAAAAGTTCTTTTTTTATTCATCATTTCTTTCTGAATCGTGTAAAATCATTGACAAGAATTAAAATATCAATAACCTAGCAATTTATTTATAAAGTGATTATAACTTGTATTTACTCTTCTCGTTTCTATATTTCTATTATAATTATGCATTTTCAATAATAAATTCTTACAAAATAAGACTACGAAATAAAAATTAAGATGGTTTTTGTCTTAAAAAAACTACTTGATTTTATAAATTGTAAGGAGAATAATTAAAACATAGTTAGAATCAATTATAAATTATTCTAAGAATTTAAAATAACATTAAATTCAATTTTGATAAATTGATAGATTTAAAATGTATGAAGAAACAAATATTAATTTTGTGTATTTTCTTTTATTAACATTTGTTAATATTGAATAAATGCTAGTTTTATTTTTCACTGTATATTTTGTTTTCGATTTTAGCATAATTTTCATTCTTGAATTCTAAATTTCTTTAGTTCATACGCTGGCCCCCTTAAACTAAATTTCTAATTCTGCTCTTGGGACCATGTGAAAGTAATTGTGCTACAACCACAACTTGCCACCTTACCAAGTTGTAAAGAGGGAAAAAAAAAAGTGTTCCCTTCATTTTGGTATTTTTCAATTAAGGAATTGACTCAATTGATATGGGTTGTAGTTATCGGAGCCACGGTTCGTCTTGTACGTGTTTCTCTTCCTTGGAGCATATGGACATGATCTCCGTGAATTTATAGTAGAGGGTTCTACAGTTCAAAGGTGGTGGAATGATCAAAGAATGTGGATGATAAGAGTACTCTTATGCAACCTGTTTGCATCCCTAGAGTACTTTCTCAAGCGTCATTTCCACATACGGTTTTAGTTTGACCAACAGATTTGTTGATGATGAACAAAGCAAAAGATATGACCAAGGTGTTTTTGACTTAGGAGTCCCATCACCCATGTTTGTGCCAATAACAATGGCAGCAATAATCAACTTAGTCTCATTTTTTATGGGGCTCATGCAAGTTTTAAAAGGAAGCAATTCGGAGCGATTATTTGTGCAGATGTTTATCGCAGGTTTTGTAGCGGTGAATTCCATGCCAATCTATGAAGCCATGGTCTTAAGGAGAGATAAAGGAAGAATGCCACTCAAGATTACTACTGTTAGAGATATATATTAAACATATATTAGCCCAATGTAATAGGCCCAAGCCCGTTCCTGCTTGTACTAGTAGTCTAGGGTTTAGTCGCCTATATATACTCATGTTAGGGTTCATTGTAACACAGGTTATTGTACTATACTCCTACACAATAAAGATGTAGCCCTTAAGGGATTCCTCCGTGGATGTAGGCCGTCAAGGCTGAACCACGTAACTCTCGTGTTCTTGATGTTCCTATTGTATGCTTCCTCTTCCGCATCCACTCTAGCATACACAACATGGTATAACACATTGCGTTTGATAATATTCTCCATTTAACATAGTATCAAAGCTAATATTCAACTTGGTATCAGAGCCAAACTTCGTTCTTGGCATCAAACAAACATCTCTACACAGCAAAGAAGATTCTCACGTGCATACCACCATCTGAAGTCACACATGTTTGTCCGCTGGATCCAGCCTCCACAGCATCTCGCAGCCATCATGGCTCTGTGCTGTGTCAAAATCCAACAACCAAGCAAAGCAGTGACTCAACTTCTCAGATCTGTGCAAATCCAAGTCTCGCCTGATGAAACCAATACCACAGACGTGCTCCACTACCTCCCGCGACAAAAACCCAGAAACACGGCCAACAACGGAAGCTTCACGCGCCACCACGCGCCTCCATTGTAGACCACGCGCCGCCGAGGATTTCACTTGTTCAGATCCTCCTGTAGTTACACGCGCCGCCCTGATAGCCTTGTAGCCCGCCGATCTGCTGAACTGTGAAATCCGGAGCTCATTGGATGTTGCACGCGCCCTCACGCGCTGCTAGTATTTCCGGCTTCTCCTCCACGCACCGGTGAACTTCCCACGTGCCATCCATGCGCCGAACAACTTCGGCTGATGTCATCTGACGTCACATGATGACGTCATCACTCCACTCATCAGCCACGTCAGCTTTATCCACGTCAGCCCTAATTCCACGTCATCAGCCACGCAGCTCGCCACGTCAGCAGTGTCGCCTTGTCAGCACCACGTCACCTTGCTGACTGTTGACCCGGACCGACCCGACCCGGACCACCCGGATCTGACCCGTGAACACTGACCGTTGACTTTGACCTGGACCAGTTGACTTTGACTTTTTGCATTGACTTTGACCAAAAGTCAAAATTTTCGAAAGGGCCTATCTTGCTCAGTTTTTCGCGTAGATTCCGATTTTGGACTCCGTTTCTTCATTTGAAGCTCCAAAATTGGTCAATTGGCACATTCTTCATTGTGGTTTCTTCAAAGGCATTCTTCAAGGCATCTCCAAGTGATCTTCTCATGCTTATCCAACCTCAAGCCTTCATCGAGTTTCCGCCTTGAGTTTGAGGGAGGGTGTTAGAGATATATATTAAACATATATTAGCCCAATGTAATAGGCCCAAGCCCATTCCTGCTTGTACTAGTAGTCTAGGGTTTAGTCGCCTATATATACTCATGTTAGGGTTCATTGTAACACAGGTTATTGTACTACACTCCTACACAATAAAGATGTAGCCCTTAAGGGATTCCTCCGTGGATGTAGGCCGTCAAGGCTGAACCACGTAACTCTCGTGTTCTTGATGTTCCTATTGTATGCTTCCTCTTCCGCATCCACTCTAGCATACACAACATGGTATAACACATTGCGTTTGATAATATTCTCCATTTAACATAGTATCAAAGCTAATATTCAACAACTACAATTTCTACATGTTTGCCATTGGCTCTCTATGTTCTAGCTTCACAGCTTCTCTTCCTCTAAGGAATTGGGTTTGTATTCTTGCTGTTAAATTAGTGGAAAACTTCATTACTTGTATGAAATTTCAAGTATGGAACTTGGTGGCCTTCGTTTGGGGCTACCGTGGAGACAAATAAAGAAGAATAATAAAAGTAATAATTTAGAATATATATAGTGTAGGGTCACAATTTAGGGCCCAAGCCCCAAAGAAGAATTGGATAATGGCCCAATGAGTCCAATACAATAAATTTGTAGAAAATGAGTTAAAGAGTTAAGCCTTAATGAAGCTAATAACAGCTAGTATGGATTTAGAAGATGATCAAGTAAGAACAAGACTTATCGGATTGAATAAATTCACTGTCCGAGGAGATAATTCAGACTATAAATCAATATCATTGATCCTACATTTGTTAATTATTTAAGTCTATATTTGAGTGCATACCCCATTAAACATCTTTTTTGGCTTTCTATGAGTTATGGTGACTAAAATTGCACTGTTCAGGGGTTTTCTCCACATAAATGCGGTTAGAAAAGTTGCTGCAATGCATTTAATGCGGTAGTAGCAGCTTTTTCTTTAGATATTTCTGAGTTCCTATCGCTTTTATATGTGCCTAAGGCTCATCCTTATCATTGAAACTTCCTAAAAGGTCACCTAGATTACCCAAATACAAATTTGATCAATATTCATCGTATTTGAGAAGGTGTTCTTCCTCGGACTATATTCCTCCATTCTTTCCTTATGTGATTCTTAACTTTGGGGCATCTCCCAATCATTTACTCCTCCTTGGACATGCTCATGTTCTCAGATAAGGCCCAAGGCCTAATATACAAATTTGGGTTCTTAACCCCCAATAGCCCCTCAAAATTTCGGTTTTTCCCTCGCATCTGAGGAGAAAAAGTGGAGTTTTGATTTGCCTCAAAATTAAGGGCTAGGATTATCAAAATCTCTGAGTTTACACGTGTGGGAGTATAGTTTTGTGCGCTTCATAATTGCTATTGATGTTTCGAAATCGGTGAAGCGCCATTAATTGCTATAGGCGGCGTTATGTTCCTTGCATCTAATGGTGAGGTATTAATCCGACGGTTGATATTTTTCCTTAGGATTTGAGCGGGATAACTCCCACTCATTCTTTACACTCTATATAAAGCCTTGAAGGAAATCATTTTTCCTTTACTTTACAAACTTTCAAGCTTTCCAGCGATCTCAAGCATTCAAATTCACAAGATCTGTTAAATCATTAAGCTTACCATTCATGTTTCCCTAGAAATCTTTGAGAGTTTTTCTAAAGATTTCAAGGATCATCACTCACCTTAGTTCACATAAGTTTCGATTTCTCCGAACCTTTCTTTTTCTCCTCGGCCATCAAATTCTTATTTCCCCAGTTGTCATTGTCTGTATTTTCTCCTTTAATTTGTCTAAAATGGGTAGATTTATGCATTTAGTGGACAGCCCTACCAAGATAGAGATCTTTAAGAAAGAATACCACATACTGCAGGAAATTGCCCTGTAGTACTATTCCCCAGAAGAAATAGTAACCAACCGAGAAGTGGGAGAAGTCAAAATCCCTATGATAGCTTTCATAGAAGGGGGAATGACTCTCTCTATGGGTAGTGTTACAAGGGACTATCTCCACAACCATAGGATATGCCCTCACTAGTGCGCACCTAACCTTTTTAGAATCCTAAGGAGTATTAATGCTCTGAACAAGTATCTAGGCTTAAGGCTCACCTAGCACAACGTGGTCCACATGTACGAGTGTCACAAACAAAAAGGGGCGGGATTTTACCTCAAATCCCGATCTGATATTGTCAGGCTCATCTCCTGTCTCCCCAAATCTAATAAGGGGATGAAAGACGACTATCTAATTGCTTCGGGGGAGTGGCATGATGGTTTTCATTACCTAACTGGAGAGGGAGAGCTAGGTGCGACATCCTAGATTTAGGTCTCCTAACAATAGATTTAGGCTCTTTAGTCTCAGCCTTATTTTACTTCTTTTTCTCTTGTTTTTTTGTAACAATGGATTTTAACTTTTTGACTGTGCATTGTTCTTCTTTGGTGTTAACAGATAGAAGGCACATAGCTCCTCAGCTTAGCTTGACTAACGTTGCAACCCTCAACTAATTGCTGAGATCCAAAATCTTCATAAGTGAAGACGGGTAGTTTTGGGCTGTCCATCTGATTTTAGACTTCCAGCCCATTTCAGAGATATTCCAAGAGGTTAGCAACGCCATAAGAGCGGGTGACCAACGTATAGCCCGAATTGACATGTCTCGGCCCAATTTTTTAGCTACGTACAATCTTTCACCAGTAGCACACCCCTTTCCACAAGGTGGTCCTCTGATTGTCCCATCAATTCAACAAGTTACCCTTGAAGTAGCAGCAGCCAGAGAAGGGTTGCTTCATCTAATTCCTCACTAGAGGAACAAATTGACAAGTTTTGTTTTGAAGAGGAAGTGCCTTGGAAGGTGCAAGTGATTCCCCTCTCGGACGCCGAGGAAGAACCTGACAGGTAATCAAGCAACCACGCACCAATTCTAGTAACTGCTCTTCTAGACGATACCTCAGAGGAAGAAGAAGAAGATGGGATGGCTCTGAACAAAGGGAGCAAAAGTTTAAAGGAACTTATGGCCGCAAGAAATCAAGTGTCCACTTCAAAAGAGGCCAATAAATCCCAAGCCCTAGCTAACCTTCCTCCTCTTCCTTCTCAAGTTCCAAAAGACCTCAGACTGAAGCCACTTCCCGAGATGAAAAAGAAAAGGCCCAATTAGGCTTTGGAGGAAGGCGAGGTGGGCCCCCAAAAGGGGAGAAAACAACAAAAAGTGGCCAAGGACAACCAAGACAGGAGATCCCCATCCGTTGAAAGCCGGGATGAATCTCTTGGGCTAATGTGCCCCGACCACCGTGCACTTGGTCCCCCAGGCTGAAGGTTGATGGTGTTCCCATCCTTTGGGATGCCACGATCCGAAGCTTCCGAGGGGGGCATTCAGGTCACCTTGCTAAAGCTCTGGAGCAGCCACTTCTTCTGCTAAAAGATATGGATGCTTACAAGCATTTCAAGTAGCCTGATATATTTTTATCCCTTAAGAGGGATCTGGCCATGGTATGTGGTTTGGTCTACCTTTCCAATTGAATACTTATTCAATTTTATTCATTCTTTCTCTTTGTCTTACATAGAATTCTTATGTTCCTGTTACGCAGATTGCCCAATAGGTTTTCGTGGCCGAGGAAGGGGTTAAGGATGCCTACAACGAGACTAAGGCAGAGGCCCAATCTCGGTCCAAGGTTGAGAAAGTGTTGGGGAATCTTAGGCAAGATCAAGCTCGGCTATTTGAAAAATTGAAAAAGGCGATTAAGGCTAAGGACAGTGCTAATGCAAGACTTAAGACTGTAGAGAAGCAGGCCAAGGATCAACGCCAAAAGTTGCATGTGATTGAAATTAACTTGGCCACAGAAAGGCAACTGGTAAAAGAACTTCAGGCTGAACTTTAGAAGGCCAAGGAGGTAGCTTAGTTAGCTAAGGAAGCGGCGGAGGTAGAGAAGTCAGCATCTTATTTGCTTGCGTGGAAGAAACGCAGATAAGATTGGCCGAGGAGCTTTTAGGGGTTTGCTAGGAATACTGCAGCGTATCATAGGGCAAGGCCCTTGACACTATAGGAGTCCCAGCAGACTCCATTTTGAGGCAACCTGGAAGCATATACTATCATCCAGAAATTCGTGAGCTCCTAGGTTCTAGTCCTTCTCCTCCTGAGCATCTTCTAGAGGTATTAGAGCAACCCCTTACAAGCCAAACTGCTCTTACTCCTGCTGAGGCTTCAAAGGGATCCAGCCAGGCAGAGGACCAGGGCAAGGAAACTGAAGGAGCTCAAGATAAGGAGAAAGTCCAGGAGAAAGGAGCTACTTCCAAGGCAAAAACAAAAGAGGCTAAAGGTAACCAAGTTGATCCTAAAGCCAAGGATGTTGCTTCTTCTCAACCGACCCAAGCCGTCGATCCTCCAGCCTCCAAGGCCAAGATTTAGTTATTAATACTTTTTGTTATTATTTTTTTTTGAACTGTTGTCATTGAGTATGATGTATTTTCTCTCTTTTTGATTAATGAATGTACTTGTCTTTCTATCTCTCGCGTCTTTATTTCATATACTTTTAGACTTTTTGTTGTTGCAAATAATTTTGAACTATTGTCACTTTAGTTTCAATAAGAACCATCCAACAATATTACTCCGCTGATAATACAAGTAATTTAGCTCAGTGCCAATGAAGGCTGATTCTAATAAAAATAAGCAGTGAACCTAGTAAAGACTAAAAGAAGGAAATACCTTTTACATTTATCAATACTTGAATAAATAATCAAGGATTTTACCTTATTCAGATTTATCAAACTGAGGATTCAATCATAGACTTAAACATTTATAGAGTTGTCGTTGAGTGTTTAATTTCACCCAAGTATGTGGTCTGAGGAACCTAATATGACTTAGGAGTTGTTTAACACTTATAGAAGTTGTCATTGAGTGTTAACCTACTCATATCATCCGGTCCAAGGACTTTAGGCATGATTGAGTTTAAATTTAAACATTTATTGTAATACCCAAATTTTTGTTTTTATGATTATCACAGTACCTGATCATTTTAATATAGAGTTGTTGTACTATATTTGTGTGCACAATAAGATGGGAGTAGACAATTTTGTGGTGCTACAAATAGGTGAGGAAATTAAAGTTTTAGTACATACAATTTGGTGCAATAATTAAAATAGTAAATAAATAAATAAAAGATGAAGATGTTTTATGGGCTTCTTAGAGACTAAAGATATAAACTTAAGTGTATTTTAAACTCTATCCCACTACCCCACCAAGCCCACATCTCTAATGTGATAAAATATAAGTTGGAGGAAAAAATAAATAGGGTTTTCATAGGAAGGGTTTTTCAAGGAGGCTAAGAGGTTTTTTTTTTTTTTTTTTTTTTTTTTTTTTTTTTTTTCCTTAGAGTTAGAACACGTACAATTGAAGAGGCAATCAGATTGTTCAAAGTATGATTTCTCTCCATTAGAAACAAAGAATTAAAAAGTTAGAATCTTATCATGGAATTTCAAATCTTAATTATGAATATGGCTTTAACATTTGGGGTTATATATGTAAGGTAGATTTATCGTTTTTCTTGGGTTATATATATATATATATATATATACATATATATTAGAGGATGGCTTTAAAGACCTCAATAAGGTTAATCCAAAAGCTACTGAATCTCTAGAGATAGTTGCATTTTGGAAATAAAAGAAGATGGCATGAACATTAGGATGGCTTTCAGCCTTTAACGTTGTTTCGTTGGGATATAAATATATATATATATATATATATATATATATATATATATATATATAATCCTAGATTTTAGCCACGGATTTTCAAGGATTTATGGTTATCGTATATGTCTTCCTCCGGATATGTACATATATAATTGTAGGGACCAGATTTGGGACACTTCTTCAGGTTGGGAGAGTGGACCCAAGCTCAACTTGCCCTTCAATGAATTTATACAGAGTGGGCTCAAGAACTAGGCCCTAGTACAACTGCCCTGCATGGTTGTATGTGGATTTATCAAATTAAACATGGATTGGGATGCACAATGATGCTCCTCGGACTGGTCTTCCGAAGCCTGATGTTCTTATTATTTTTTTTTTTAAGATTGATTACAAAGATTCAGAGGGCATAAGTCACTACAGAACTTCTTAATGCTGATCTCCCATCCCTCTTTCAGGAGAGACTCCTTACGTTATATACCTCTCTAAACTGATCTTAACCCTCCATTTGTCGATCAGTCAGGCCACCACTTGAGAGTCTGTCCCATCAGCCGCATCCCTATTCCTCCAGTGGGTTACAGCACCCAAGGCAGCATTGTTCAGGAGTCCTGTCCTCATTAATACGGCCAGGACGTTAGTTGAGGGCATTCAATGCAGAGGTGATAGCTCGCCTAAGGCTTGCTCCTTCGCCGTGCTCCCGTCGCCGACGCGTGGCATTGGACCCTCTCCTCCTCGAATATTCAAGAAGTCCCCTCTTTGGTGGGGTGGTGCTCGTATTCTTTTGAGGTCTCGAATGCCCGAGGACGGGGCTATCTTCGGATATGTTCCTCGGGAGTCGGTCTCCGTGCTTTCATCCTCGGACCCCTCATGCATCCTCGACGCGGGCCCTTAGGCCTGGCTTGGAGTGGGCCAAGGCTACCTAATTTTTTGGCCCCACAATAGCCCCTCAAAATCTTGCTGCATGCATCCTCGGGCGGGGAGAAGGATTTTGACATCTTCGAGCCTGCTCCGTGCCCAGTCGAGCCTTACTCCCCGTCAGCACTGGGGTCTATTCATCTGCCCAAGGCGCATTGCTGACGTTTTGGAGCGCGTAACGTGCCCATCATTAAATTCAGGCGGCTCTGTGCTTCCTACGTCTAACAAGGCATTACCAATCCAACGGTGGAGGTTTGTCTCGTATTTATGGGCGGGAAAACCCGCATGGCTCTTTGATTTGGGGTATAAATACCCACTCAAACCACTTCTTCCTGTTTCTTATTTGCAATCAAGAATTCTCACGCGTCTTTCCTGAGTTCAACCACACTCTCACTGACATCTCCAGCACAAAAAGCCTGTCCAAGAAGCTCCTCCTCTTTCTAGTAAGTCATTCTATCCCTCTCTGAGCTTTCTTCCTCTTTACCCTTTCTTCTCCTTCACCTGATCTTTCTTAGTTCCTTTAGGCGCCAACTGGGATGGATAGGTTTAAGAAATACGTCTACACTGAGGAGGCGATGGAGAAATTCATCACCGACTATAAGATTCCCGGCAATGTAGGTCTGAGATATTGTGAGGATGGGGATTAGCTCTTACAAAGACAAGAAGGCGAAGTGGTAATTCCCATTGTCGCCTTCCTCGAAGGGAGGATGAGGATCCCCATGGGGCCAGTGATGAGGGAGTACCTCACGCACTTCCGGTTGGCCCCTACCTAGTGTGGAATAAACGTCTTTAGGATTTTGGGCTGTGTGGACGCCCTGAACGAGAAGATGGGGCTAAAGTTGACCCACCATGATGTGAACTGGTGCTACAACCTTCAGCTCCTTAAGGGCAAGTCTTATTACCTGAAGATGAGGGATGACAGGGTGTGGCTCATCCAATGCCTCCCTGAGTCCAGCAAGGGGCTAAACGAGGATTTCCTCATCGTGTCCGGGGAGTGGCACGATGGCCTTCATTGCCCAACAACGGAGGGAATACCAGGTAGGGCAGTGGGAGTAGGAGGGGTTTTAAGTTCTCTTGTCTTTTTCCTTCCCCCTTTTTTTTTACTAATGCGGTGGTGTTTTCCCCTTGCAGACCCGCATGCTTTTGAGCACCACTTCCACCTGGTCAACCGGGAGGATTTGCAGAAGGTGCTGAGGGCGTCAGTTTTTATAAACGAGGACGACCATCAAGTTAGGGCTGCCCATAAAATCTTGGGGTATACTCCTGTCCAGAAATCATTCTCGGTTCTGAAGCACGTGATCCGAGCCAACAACCCTCGGTTTCAGAGAATTACTGTGACCGAGGACGGATTTTTGTTCCCCGAAGAGCCCTCCGAACCAGGAGTTATTACTCTAGCCGTCCCCTTTTCTTCCCAAGTATTCGCCGAGGTTGCCGAGGAGGATCCAGAGAGGGAAGAGGACGCGTTCGACGTTTTCGCCCAGCTTGATCAGTCCGAGGACCCTCGTTTAACCGAAGCAGACCTCCTCGCTTCAGAAGCCCCTCCTCTGCCAACAATGGGTTACAAGAGGAAGCCCCCTACCAGCCTATTGGACCTGATCGAAGGCCAACCGGGGAAGTCCCAGCAGAAGCTTCCCTCTCCTCCCTCGAAGACTAAGTCGACTTCCGCTCAGCAGTAGCTTCCCCCTCCTCTTCCTCCTCCTTCCCAAACGAGCCTACCTTCTGGGTCTGTGCCTGCCGACCCCAAGAAGAAGAAGGATAAAGGTAAAAGGCTTATGGAGGATAAGCCAGTGTCCTCGCAAGAGGAGGACAACACTCTGCGGCCGTCCAAGCAAATTAAGATAGGCGGCAAAAGTCAGGACAGGCAGGTCGACACCATCTCGTCTGAGCCTCAGGCCTGGCTCCCAGCCCCAATGCTCCATGGGGAGCCCCTAAAGGATGACACCTCCCTTAGGGACTTCAACGAGGGCGAAGGCGCGCACGTGGCTGACGCGCTGGAGAGGTGCCTGCTGCTCCCAGCGGACATGGCCAAGCTGGACTCTTTGAGGAGTAAGTAGGTCTTCCTCAGCCTTAAGCGGTATCTGGGAATAGTAAGAACTATAATTTCGACTCCCTTCCCTTTCCTCCCCTTTTTTTTTTTTTTTTTTTTTTTTTTTTTTGAGTTGGGCTTATAGTGCATTGACTACTCTGGCAGGTTGTCTAGGCCGTCTATAGGTTGGAGGAGGTGGCCAACGACCAGGGGAAGGCCCTCGACCAAGAGCGTGATAGGCGCTTTCAAGCTACCCGGACTTTGAAGAACTCCGAGGCTGACCTCGCCAAGGCTCGAGAGGATTTGAAGGCGATGACCAGGGCTCGGGACAGCACAAAGTCTGGTCTTGAGGGTGCCCAGAACTAGGCCAATGAGCAGACGAGGCGCCTGGGTGAGGCGGAGAAGCAGCTGAGGATCGCAAGGGAGCTGATCGTCGATCTTTAAGCTAAGGTGGCTATGGCCGAGGGGGCTCAGAGGGAGTTAGAATGGGCCAGAGACAAGGCTTGACAGGCTAAGGTCGAGGCGGATTTTGGCAGGGAGATAACCCTAGCTGCCAAGGAGGAGGTCGAGACTGCAGCCTACGCTGAGGGGGTGGCTGAGATAGAGGCCCTTTATAAAGCTCAAGTTCCAGGGGTATGTAGGCGATACTGCTCCTAGGTCTGGGCTGAGGCCCTCAAACAAGCTAAGGTGGAGGCCTCGTTCGAGCTGTGGAAGGCGGAGAGCGTGTACTACCCCCCTGCTATCCGCGAGGCCGCCCTTGATGTCGCTAAGGCTGGGAAGATTGTTAAGGAGGTGGGGGCTACTGAACTAAGGGAAAATCCGAGTGAGGAGGCGCCCCAAGAGGTAGCGGAGGTCCCATCTAATGCTCAAATCCCCACCACCGAGGAAGCAGCCATTCTCGCCGTACCCCTGCAGGCCATCCTCTAAGGCCATGGTTCGGAGGACTCAGAGGTTGCCCTTGTCCAGCCTGAGCAGAAGGAGTAGATTCCCTGGCGTCTCGGTTCAACCTACTTTTGCCGCTTACTTGATCTTTGTCTATGCTTTTTTATGTTATTTTATTTTATTTTGTTGTTCTTCCTTTCTTCTTCTTTTTTTTTTTTAATTATTTTTTTTTTTTTATGTAAGGTGGCTCTTGCCACGCAACTTCTATGGACACCTTGTTGTAATGGGAGTTTAATTTCCCTTCTTATTTATTTTGGTTGCTTATTCGTTTGCATGCTATCTGCTTCCTCTCTTTTCCTTTTATTTGCATGAATTTAGCTTGAATTATATGTCGGCCAATTGCGTCTATAACAATGATAAGAGGAAAGAATGTATGCATGGGCAGTCCCCTTATGTCCCAAGGGTTAGGTAAGGTTTTGATCCTTTCCTAACTTAGGATATTTTGAAGTAGTTAGTTTCTCCATAAGCTTGAGTCCGAGAACCATGCAATGCCTTGGTTCTGTCTAACACTTAGGATATTTTGAAGTAGTTAGTTTCCCCATAGGCTTGAGTCCGAGGACCATGCAATGCTTTGGTTTTGTCTAACACTTAGGATATTTTGAAGTAGTTAGTTTCCCCATGGGCTTGAGTCCGAGAACCATACAATGCCTTGATTCTGTCTAACACTTAGGATATTTTGAAGTAGTTAGTTTCCCCATAGGCTTGAGTCCGAGGACCATGCAATGCCTTGGTTCTGTCTAACACTTAGGATATTTTAAAGTAGTTAGTTTCCCCATGGGCTTGAGTCTGAAGGCCATGCAATACCTTGGTTCTGTCTAACACTTAGAATATTTTGAAGTAGTTAGTTTCCCCATAGGCTTGAGTCCGAGGGCCATGCAATGCCTTGGTTCTGTCTAACACTTAGGATATTTTGAAGTAGTTAGTTTCCCCATAGGCTTGAGTCCGAGGACCATGCAATGCCTTGGTTCTATCTAACAGTTAGGATATTTTGAAGTAGTTAGTTTCCCCATAGGCTTGAGTCCGAGGACCATACAATGCCTTGGTTTTGTCTAACACTTAGGATATTTCGAAGTAGTTAGTTTCCCCATAGGCTTGACTTTGAGGACCATGCAATGCCTTGGTTCTGTCTAACACTTAAGATATTCCGAAGTAGTTAGTTTCCCCATAGGCTTGAGTCCGAGGACCATGCAATGCCTTGGTTCCGTCTAACACTTAGTCTAGTCGTCAGAACGCGAGATACGTAGTCACAACAGCGTAAGCATTTGAATCCAAAAAGGCTTCCTCATTAATAATAATACCTTTTCAGGTTATTTACATTCCACGGACGAGATACAGGTTTTTCGTCTAGATCTTCCAAGTAGTATGCCCCTATCCCCGCTATTGATGTAACTCGGTAGGGCCCCTCCCAGTTGGGTCCCAGCTTTCCCCAAGAAGGGTTCTTAGCAGCACCTACGACCTTTCTCAGTACCAGGTCCCCCGGTGTTAGTGGTCTGAGTCTCACATTGGTATCATACCCCTGCTTGAGCTTTTGTTGGTAAGAGGCCAGCTGGATCATCACTCATTCCCTTCGTTCTTCTACCAGGTCCAGGCTCCTCCCCAGTAGTTCATCATTGCTGCATGGGGTGAAAGAGCTCGTCCTTAGCGTCGGGAAGCTTGTTTCCAGGGGAATCACCTCCTCGGCACCATAAGTTAAGGCGAAGGGTGTTTCCCCTCGTTAACCGCCGGGGTGTGGTCCGGTATGTTCAGAGAATGTGCGGCAGCTCCTCTACCCATCTCCCTTTGGCGTCATCCAGTCTCTTCTTAGCGTCTACGTCCCTGATGTTGGCCCGTGGCTCAGCCTCGACCCACTTGGTAAAGTAGTCCGTGGCTACCAACAGATACTTCTTATTCCCTAGCGCTCTGGGGAACGGTCCTACAATGTCCAAGCCCCATTGGGCGAACGGCCACGGACTGGACAAGGGATTAAGGACCCTTCCTAGTTGATGGATATTCAGGGCAAACCTTTGGCACTGGTCACACCTCTTGACATAGTCCTGGGCCTCTTGCTGCATCCTCGACCACCAGTATCCTTGTGTGACGGCTCGGTGACACAATGATCTCCCCCCTGTGTGGCTTCCGCAGATTCCCTCGTGCAGCTCTTCGAGCAGTAATTCTGCTGCTTTGGGGTGGACGCATAGCAGGTATGGCCCTGAGTAGGAGCGCTTGTATAGTTTGTGATCCTCGGATAACCAGAACCGAGGAGCTTTTCTTCGTACTTTTTCAGCCTCTAACTTGTTTTGGGGCAGGATATCATCTTTGAGGAATCTCACAATGGGGTCCATCCAGCTAAGACCCACTCCGACCTTAAGGATGGAGATCGCTTCCTTCGTCACCTCACTCACCCTCTCCAGGTGCTCCACAAGTATAATCCGAGGTAAACCATCTGCTGAGAAAGTTACGAGTGTGGCTAATGAGTCGGCATGGCTGTTCCCACTCTTGGGGATATGAGACAGACTGAAAGGGTTGAAGTCCGACTGCAAACGCTTGACTTGGCTCAGGTATTCTTATATTCTCGGATCTCGGGCCTTCATCTTTCCCCTTACCTGTCCCACTACCAGTCTCGAGTTTAAAACATCTCCACCGACCTTCCCCCCATCTTCCGTCCCATGGCCATACCCTGCAATAATGCCTCGTACTCGACCTCGTTGTTTGTTGCTGGGAATCCGAGCCTCAGGGATTTCTCTTTAACATGATCTTCAGGGGACACTAAGACTAGTCCTACTCCCGACCCTCTTTGGTTTGCCGCGCCATCAACATATACTTTCCAGCATGGTGGCCTCAGGACAGAGACTGCTCCAACTGGCCTTTCGTCAACGATCCTTCCCTCGGTTCCCACTTCTATAGTTGGCTCAGCGAACTCTGCCGTCAAGTCTGCCAGAACCTGGCCCTTTATAGTAGTCCGAGGCATGTATTTAACATCAAAGGCCCCTAGGATGGTATTCCACTTTGCAATTCTTCCCGTGTAATCGGCGGCCCGAAGTACGAACTTCAAGGGTAGTTGGGTTAAGACGACCACCGTGTGAGCCTGGAAGTAATAAGGCAGCTTTCGTGTGGCATGGACCACGGCAAGTATAGCCTTTTCCAAGGGTAAGTACTTGACCTCGGCTTCGTGTAATGACTTGCTAACGTAGTAGACCGGTTTTTGGATGCCACCATCATCTCGTATCAGCACCAAGCTCACAGCGTGGTGCGCCACAGCGATGTATGCGTATAGGACCTCGTCGGCCTCTGGTTTAGACATGATGGGTGGCCGAGCCAGGTAATCTTTGAGCTGTTGGAAGGCCGTGGCACATTCCTCGGACCACTCAAATCCCTTTCACTTGTTGAGCAGGAGGTAGAACAGTCTGCATCGGTCAGCTGACCTGGAAATGAATCGATTTAGGGCCGCGATCATCCCAACAAGCCTCTGGATCTCTTTGGGGTTTTGCAGAGGCCTTAGGTTTTGGATAGCTCTGATTTGGTCAGGGTCGACCTCGATCCCTTGGTGGGTAATGATGTAGCCCAGGAACTTGCCAGATCCCACGCCAAACGAGCACTTGGACGCATTTAGTCGCAATCTGTGCTTCCTGAGGACGTCGAATATACAGCCGAGGTCCCACAGATGCTCGGACACCAACCTGCTCTTCACCACCATATCGTCAACATAGATCTCAATGTTCTTGCCCAATAATGGCTCGAACATTTTCGTCATCATCCTTTGATAAGTAGATCCAGCGTTCTTCAGGCCGAATGGCATCACCTTGTAATGGTAGTTCCCAATGGGCGTTACGAAGGCCGTCTTCTCCTGATCCTCCAAGGCTAATGGGATCTGGTGGTAGCCTTGAAAGGCGTCTAGGAAGCTCATCCGAGGATGGCCAGTGATCGCATCCACCAGCTGGTCTATCCGTGGCATTGGGAAGGGGTCCTTCGGGCAGGCTTTATTAAGGTTCGTGAAGTCCACGTAAACCCTCTATTTCCCACTTTTCTTCTTGACCACGACAGTGTTGGCTAACCACTCGGAGTAGAATACCTCTTTAATAGCGCCCGCGCGCTTAAGTTTATTGACCTCTTCCTTAACTGCCTCGGCGTGTTCCTTTGATGGGCATCGGGGCAGCTGCTTCTTGGGGGTCACCGAAGGGTTGACATTGAGGCGGTGACATATGAATAATGGGTCAATCCCTAGGGCGTCGCAAGGATCCCATGCAAACACGTCCAGGTTACTCTTGAGAAACTCAAGCAACTCCTCCCCCTCTCGGGGAGGCAGTTGGGTTCCAACCTGAAAGAACCTCTCTTGGTCATCATCGATGACCACTTTCTCTAGGCCTTCAAGCTTTGCTTCCTCGGTGGCCGAGGGCTCCGTATCTTGCGGACGTGAGGTGGCCGCGACCATGCACCGCCTTGCCGTTGACTGGCACCCTTGGATCTCGAGGATTCAATCTCCAGATAGAAATTTCACTTTCTGGTGCAAGGAAGAGGTGACACCTCCTAAGGTGTGGAGCCAAGGCCTTCCCACAATGGCAGTGTAGGGGGAGTACGTGTTCACCACTATAAAGTCTACCTCCACTACTACCGGGTTGGTCTAGATGGGCAGCCTGATCATGCCTTCCGGGATGACCAGCTTCCCATCGAAGCTCATCAAGAGGGAGCTGTAGGGCGACAAGTCCTCGGGCTTTAACCCCAACCCCTAATAGTGGTCGGGGTACATGACCTCCGCCGCACTACCATCGTCCACCATCACCCTTTTGACGTCATAGCCCCTAATTCTGAGGGTGATCACCAAAGCGTCGTCGTGGGGTTGGGTGGTTTCATCCTTGTTCTTCTCGGAAAAAGTCAGGGTTGGGTGACAGCCTCTTCTGGCCCTCTTTGGCTCTGACTGGGACTCCCTAGTGGCCATCTGGGCTATGGACAGCACCCGCGAGGGGCGTATACCTGTTCTTCCTGGCGCAGCCAAGATCACATTGATCGTTCTAGCGGGCTGCCCTATGGTTGTGTCCCTCCGTGGCTCCTGGTAGGTCTGGCCCTGCTGGCTGCTGGAATGGTGCAGGAGATGCTTCAGCCCCCCTTCCCGGACTAACTGGTCCAGATAGTTCCAGAGATTCCTACAGTCCTCCGTAGCGTGCCTGTGGTCCTAGTGATATTGGCAGTAGCGGTCCCGATTACGCTTCTCGGGGTTCCCCAACATCTTATTTGGCCACTTGAAATACGATTCGTTCTTGATCTTTTCCAGCACCCTGTGCACCGGTTCTCGGAACACAGCACCGACAGCCTGGGCGTTTGCCGCCCCAGATTGCCCTATGAAGTCTCTTCTCGAACGGGCGTTGTTATATCGGTTTGACCTGGAATCCCTCATCTCCTGAGGGATAGCCTACTCCTTCCCCTTGCCCTGCAGCAAGTCTTCCTCCACCCATTTGTATTTGTCGATCCAATCCATAAGTCACTACATAACTTCTTAATGCCGATCTCCCGTCCCTCTTTCAAAAGAGACTCCTTACGTTATATACCTCTCTAAACTGATCCTAACCCTCCATTTGTCGATCAGTCAGGCCACCACTTGAGAGCCTGTCCCATCAGCCGCATCCCTATTCCTCTAGTGGGTTGCAGCACCCAATGAAGCACTGTTCAGAAGTCATGTCCTCATTAATGCAGCCAGGACGTTAGTTGAGGGCATTCAATGCAGAGGTGACAACTCGCCTAAGGCTTGCTCCTTCGCCGTGCTCCCGTCGCCGAGGCGTGGCACTGGACCCTCTCCTCCTCGGATATTCAAGAAGTCCCCTCTTTGGTGGGGTGGTGCTCGTGTTCTTCCGAGGTCTCGAATGCCCGAGGACGGGGCCATCCTCGGATATGTTCCTCAGGGTCGGTCCCCGCGCTTTCATTCTTGGACTCCTCATGCATCCTCAGCGCGGGCCCTTGGGCCTGGCTTAGAGTGGGCCAAGGCTACCTGATTTTCTGGCCCCACAATAATATATTTGAAGTCAATGATTTTGCCACGTTTCTTTGATTATATATGTTAGGATGATTTAACGCTTTCTTTGGTTTATCTATATATATATTTGGATCTTATAGAGTACTTCAGGGCGGCCTTGAATATTATTTATGGTTATAGAAATTTGTTTGAACTTTAGGAATACAGATTAGTTTGGGGGAAATATTGTTACGGTGAGACTTTGATAAGGAATATTAAATTGTTTAATTCAATGGTATATGAAAGTAGTTTTCATACCTGACTTTTGTAGGACAGTAGGAAAGAAAAGGGTTGTAAGGATTAGATTTCATACTTACTAATTAAAGCATTCTTTTGTTTAGAGCTTACGGAAGATTAAAGTGTTCAGCTGTGTTCAGAAGTATTAGCAAGAGAGGTAAGTAATTATGCATAATATGCACAAGTTTTGTCCTTAGGTTCTTAGAAGTTAAAGGTTTTCAAAAGTTATATTTTTAAGCTTACGTTTTAAAAGTTTATCAGAAAGCATTTTTACACTATTGAAAGAGAAATTTCGACTTTTAAATAATGTTTTAAAGAGAAACTTTGGATTTTAAATAGAGTTTTAAACACCTAAATACCATTTAGAAGATAATTTCTAAACTAAACTATTTTTCGAAAATAATTGAGTTTCAAAGTAAGTTTTCTAAAAAGATTCTTGTTCTTTAAATTTGTTAAAACTAAGTGATTTCAAAATCATATCCCTATTCTCCAAATGGTATTTAAAATGTATCTTTTAACAAATTTAATTTTCAGATTTACTTAAGAATTTGTAATATATTTATAGAAACTCCTAAGTCTCTATTCGTTCCCTAAGAGAGTCAAGCATCCTTTGATTTATGTTCTATTCGATATTGTGATCTTTGATATGCCTCTGTATTTGGAATAATTGTTAATATCAAGTGAATTATTATATTTTGTATAAACTTTGCTTTTGTGATATGTGACTCAAAATAAGTGTTTTTAGAATTGATCAGATATATGTGTAAATCCACTCACATGATTGTATGTAAGAATATGTGTTGATCCCTCACCAGCAGGGGTTAGATGTTGGTATCCGTTCACAAAATTGTATGTGAGAATATGTGATGTATATATATGATACTGTGCTCTGATCAATGATATGTATGTATTTTCTAATGATTTTAAGATGTGATTACATATGTATTAAGTGATTCATTATATACTTTGGAATAATTATTTTTGATATCATTGAATGAATTTGTGAAAAATAAAAATACTTGTGCTTTGCTTGACTCTATTCCGTTGTGTATTTTGTATAATTATTTACTAGATGTGTGGCTCACCCCATAAATTACTATTTTCAGATTAAAGTGTAGTTGGGAATATAGGACGTTCGAATCACTTTGTAAGGTGCAAGATAGAGCGTGGAAATTGTAGGCAATTTCAGTATTACTTGAAGACTTATAGAATTTTAGTTATCCTTATTTTGTAATTCATGTTTTATATTTTGGAGATTATTTCCAATTTGTGAAGTTAAGATTTTTGTAAGAGGTTTTTAAAAGCATTTTTTTCTTTGGAGTATTGATTTATTTTGGATATAATTATGTTTATGGAATTATATAAGTTTATCAGGTTAGTCATGCATCTATATTCATGTTCCATGGATTTGGATCGTGACACTTATAAAAGTTGACATTGAGTGTTAACCTACTCATATCATCTGATCCGAGGACTTCAGGCATGATTGAGTTTAAGTTTAAACACTTATAAAAGTTGTCATTGCGTGTTAACCTACTCATATTATCTAGTCCAAGAATTTCAAGCATGATTGAGTTTAAGTTTAAACACTTATAAAAGTTACCATTGAGTGTTAACCTACTCATATCATCTGGTCCGAAGACTTCAAGCATGATTGAGTGTAAGTTTAAACACTTACAAAAGTAAAAATAATAGAAAGTACAAAGCCTTTATATAACAAATAAACATATTGATCAAGGAAAAACTCGTTAATAATAATACATTTTATGGTTGTTTACATTCCACGGACGTGGTATTATATGATCATTTAAATCTTTTAGAAAATATGCCCCGATGCCAGCCCTTGAGGTAATATGATATAGCCCTTCCCAATTAGGCCCTAGTTTCCCCCATGCTAGGTTTTTTTGTAGAGTCCAGAACTTTCCTCAACACTAAATCACCAGGTGCTAATGGTCTCAGCTTCACATTGGCATCATAACCTTGTTTGAGCTTGTGTTAGTAATATGCTAGTTGGACCATTGCACTTTCTCTCCTCTCTTTAATCAAGTCTAAATTTTTCTCTAGTAGCTCATTGTTACTGGTCAGACCGAATAAATTGGTTCTTAACGTTGGAAAACCAGTTTCTAGAGGAATGACAGCCTTAGCCCCATAGGTCATTAAGCAGGGGGTCTCCCCGGTAGATCTACGAGGCATGATCTAATATGTCCAGAGAACATGTGGCAGTTCCTCCACCTATTTGCCCTTCACATCGTCTAACTTCTTCTTTAATCCATTCACTATGACCTTGTTAACAGCCTCTGCTTGTCTGTTTTCTTGGAGATAAGCCGGGGTAGAATATCTATTTGTAATTCCCAACTCACAACAATATCTTTTAAAAGATTTGCTATCAAACTAAAGGCTATTGTCCGAGATGAGAGTATTAGGGACCCCGAACCGGGTAACAATGTTTTTCCAAACAAATTTCTTAGCATCCATATCTTTGATGTTTGCCAGGGGTTCAGCTTCAACCCACTTGGTGAAGTAGTCCGTGTCAATCAGAAGATACCTCTTATTCCCTGCTGCCTTGGGAAAATGGCCTACAATATCTAAGCCCCATTAAGGGAATGGCCAAGGGCTGGATAAAGGATTAAGGACTTTCCCCGATTGGTGTATATTTGGTGCAAACCGTTGGCATTGATCGCATTTCTTCACGTATTCTTGTGTTTCCCTTTGCATAGTTGGCCACCAGTAACCTTAAGTGATGGCTTTGTGCGCCAAAGATTTACCTCTAGTGTGGCTTTTGCAAATTCCCTCATGTAACTCTTCGAGGAGTAATTTAGTTATTTCAGGATATACACATAACAAGTATGGTCCTCAAAAAGAGCGTTTATATAGTTTCTGGTCTTCGGACAGCCAGAACCGAGCAGCATTTCTCCGTACCTTGTCATCTTCTAACTTTTCTTCAGGCCAAGTGTCTTCTTTCAAGAATAGCATCATAGGGTCTATCCAGCTAGGCCCTGCTCTGACCTTGTGAACTCGGACTGTCTCTCTCCCTATCTTCGAAGGTTTGTACAAATCCTCTACGAAGATAACTCGAGGTAGGTTTCGCGCCAAGGAGGTCGCAAGTGTGGCTAGAAAATCAGCATGTGTGTTTCCGCTTCTAAGCATGTGCAACAAATTGAAAGATTCGAACTCTGATTGTAGGTACCTAACTTGACTCAAGTACCCCTGTATTCTTTCATCTTTTGCCTCAAACTCTCCTTTCACTTGGCCGAAGACTAACCTTGAGTCCAAGAACATCTCTGCTACATTTTCGCCCATTTTTTGAACTATGGTCATTCCCATCAATAGAACTTCATATTTAGCTTCATTATTTGTAGCTGAAAAGTCCAACTTTAATGACTTTTCAATAGTGATCTTCTTAGGGGATACCAGCACTAGCCCCACTCCAAAACCCTTATAATTAGCTGCACCATAATGTACACTTCCTAGGATAAGGGACCTCGTTGGAAAATCATGCCAACCGATTTTTCATCCATGATCTACGTCGCCGTTATTTCTTCTAACTCGGGTTCAGCAAACTCGGCCACCAGATCCACGAGGACTTAGCCCTTGATGGAGGTACGAGGCATGAATTTGATGTCAAAAGCCCCTAGGATTATGCCCCATTTAGCAATCCTCCCCATGTAATCAGCACTTTAGAGTATGGCTTTAAGTGGAAGCTGGGTGAGGACAACAATTGTATGTGCTTAGAAATAATGAGGCAGCTTTCATGTACCTTGCACTACCGCCAAGATGTCTTTCTCCAATGGTAGATAACGAAACTCAGCCTCATGCAACGACTTGCTCACATAATAAACTAGCCGCTGTATGCCACGATCAACTCGTATCAGTACCAAACTTACAGCATAAGGGGCCATAGTGATATAAGCAAACAGGACCTCATCCACTTCAGGACTGGACATGATAGGTGGCTAAATGAGATATTCTTTAAGTTGCTAGAAAGCTAAAGCACACTCTTCAATCCACTCAAACCCATTCCATTTGTTAATAAGTAGAAAGAAAGGCATGCACCTATCTACTAATTGAGAGATGAACCGGTTTAAGGCCGTGGCCATTCCAGTCAGTTTTTGGACTTTTTTAGGATTCTGAGGTGGCTGCAATCTGTTAATAGCCTTGATTTGATCGGAATTGACCTCAATCCCTCTGTGGGTTACCATATAGCCTACGAACTTGTCTAATCCCACACCAAATAAGCACTTGGAAGCATTTAAGTGCAACTTGTGTTTTCTAAGGACTTTAAAAATCTTTCTGAGATCTCCTATATGCTCAGATACCACTTTTCTTTTCACTACCATGTCATCTATGTAGACTTCAATATTCTTACCCAACTGTGGTTTAAACATCCTTGTCATCATCCTTTGGTAGGTAGATCCTGCATTTTTCAAACCAAATGACATCATCTTGTAATGGTAGTTCCCAATGGGGGTGACAAACTATATAGACTTCAATATTCTTACCCAACTGTGGTTTAAACATCCTTGTCATCATCCTTTGGTAGGTAAACCTGCATTTTTCAAACCAAATGGCATCATCTTGTAATGGTAGTTTCCAATGGGGGTGACAAAAGCAATCTTTTCCTGATCATCCAAGGCTAATGGTATTTTGTGATATCCTTGAAAGGCATCCAGGAAGCTCATCTGAGGAAGGCATATAGTTGCATCTACAAGTTGATCTATTTTAAGCATAGGGAATGGATCTTTCAGGCAAGCCTTATTTAGGTTTGTAAAATCTACGCACACTCGCCACTTCTCATTCTTCTTTTTTACCACCACAGTGTTAGCCAACCATTTAAGGTAGAAAACTTCCTTGATTGCCCCTGCCCATTTGAGTTTCATTACCTCGTCTCTGACAACATCTGCATGCTCTTTGGATGGGTGGCAAGGCAGCTACTTTTTGGGAATGATGGATGGATTAATATTTAGATGATGACAGATAAAGTCTAGATCCACCCCTAGTGCCTTAATAGCATCCCATGCAAACACATCGAGATTTTTTCTGAGGAATTCTATCAGCTTTTCCATCTCTTATGGAGGCAGCTGAGACCCGACCTAAAAGAACTTTTCCAGATCATCATCGATAATAACCTTTACCAAGTCCTCACATTTAGCCTTCTCGGCTGAGTCGTTGATGGGTAACGTCGTAGGTTTTAACTGCTATAAATCCTTATTAGCATGAGCCGAGGACTCAACCCTGCTTATGCCAGATGGCGGCCACCAAGCATTGTCTGGCTACAGATTGATCTCCCAAAATCTTGTTAACCTGGCCTTTAGACGGATATTTAACCTTCTAGTGCAGAGTAGAAGAAATAGCCCCTAATGTATGAAGCCAGGGTCTGGCTATAATCACTATGTAGGGTGAATACGCGCCCACAACTATGAAATTTACCTCTACTATTTCTGGACCAGTTTGCACAGGTAGTCGAATTTGGCCCTTTGGGATGATGACCTTTCCATCGAAACTCACCAGAGGAGAGCTGTAAGGCGTCAAGTCCTCAAGTTTTAAGTTCAACCCCTTATATAGGTCGGGGTACATTATCTCGGCGCCACTGCCTTGGTCCATCATCACCTTTTTCACATCATATCCCCCAATCCTAAGGGTAACCATTAGAGCATCATTGTGAGACTGAATGGTTCCGATTTTATCTTCATCTGAGAAGCCCAAAACTGGTTGAATTTCCATTCTAGCCCTTTTCAAATCTTGATTAGCATCCTCGACGAATAGCCAAGCTACAGACATTACTTTGGACGAATAGGATCCAATTCTCCCTAGTGCAACGAAGATGACATTTATCGTTCCCAAAGGGAGTTTGGAAGAATCATCTCTCCAGGATTCTAAGTTTGCCTGCCCCCTCCCCCCCCCCCCCCCCAACCACTAGAGTGGTGTAAGAGTTGTTTTAATTTACATTCACAAATAAGCTGGTCCAAGTGGTCCCATAGACTCTTACAATCCTTTGTGGTGTGTTCGTGATCTTGATGGTATTGGCAATAAAGGTTGTGGTTGCGCCTTTCGGGGTTTCCCACCATTTTATTTGGTTATTTAAAGAATGGCTCATTCTTGATCTTTTTCAGAACTTGATGCACCGGCTCTCGGAATGTTGACTGCCTGAAGATTTGCTGATCCTGATTGTCTAATAAAATCTCTATGTGGTTTGTTATTACTGTACTGATCCGACCTGAAATCCCTCATCTCCTGAAAGATAACCTTATCATTTCCTTTCCCCTACTGCTGATCTTCTTCAATCCTTTTATACTTATCAATCCTGTCCATCAGTTGGCGCACACTGGTAACAGGTTTACCAGTTAGAGATTATCTTAAACTGTGCTCAGTCGAAAGGCCAAGCTTAAAAGTGCTGATGGCCACTTCGTCAAAGTCACCATCTATCCTGTTGAATATTTCCCAATATCTATCTGAATACATTTTCAGGGTCTCACCCTTTTACATGCTTAAGGATAATAGGGAAGCTAAAGGCCGAGGAACCCTACGACATATGACAAAACGGGAACCAAATGCCTGGGTGAGCTTTTTGAAGGAACTTATAGAATCTGTTTTTAGGCTGTCGAACCATCTCATTGCGACTGGTCCTAAACTGGATGGGAAAACCTTACACATTAAGGTTTCGTCCTTGGAATGGATAGCCATCCTTTAGTTGAAATGGTTCACGTGCTCCATAAGGTCTATTCGACCATTGTAGATGGTTAAAGTTAGTTGATGAAAGCGCCGAGAAAGTCTTGCCTTTTCAATTTTACATGTGAAAGGTGACCTGGAGATTTGGTTCAGGGCCTTACTCGTAATGTCATTTCCCACATCTCTATGCGATGGGCTTTGAAACTGCCGCTCACGATGATGGTCTTTTTCATAGGAGAAGGATTCATTGGGTGGAGTTCGAGACCTCTGCCTATAACTAACATCCCTTTCGTCATCAAAAGAAACGTCAGAGTTCGGAAAAGCTTGCTTCCTCTTTACGTGGTGTAACTATCTTTTTAACTAATCAATCTCCAGCTGCATGCTTTTGTTGTTCTTTGCATGGGAGATATGACTCCCTCCGCGAGGTTGATTCCTGTTAGGGTGTGTGGTGTGGATACTTTCTTCACAGTCACCTCTCTACTCAAGGTTAAGAAAATGGTCACCATGCTGGGATCCTCTCGACTCTGCTTGTTGTGGATTTGATTCTGCCATAGTTAACCATTGTTTTCAATATCACACAAGCTCTTCCCCATAGACGACGCCAATCGTAGGGTCACAATTTAGGGCCCAAGCCCCAAAGAAGAATTGGATGATGGCCCAATGAGCCCAATACAATAAATTTGTAAAGAATGGGTTAAAGAGTTAGGCCTTAATGAAGCTAATAACGACTAGTATGGATTTAGAAGATGATCAAGTAAAAACAAGACTGATTGGATTGAATAAATTCACTGTCCGAGAAGATAATTCAGAGTATAAATCAATATTATTGTTTATAAATACAACTTTGATTACTACAGTGTTTCTTTTTTCTTTTTCTTCCTCCCTTCTTTCATGGGAGGTCTTTCACATTATATAGTTCCTTTCAAATTATCTTGATCCTACATTTGTTAATCATCTAAACCTTCACTTGAGTGCATGTCCCATTAGACATCCTCTTTGGCTTTATGTGAGTTGTGGTAACTAAGACTGCACTGTTCAGAGGTCTTCTTCACATAAATGCTGCCAAAAAAGTTGTTGCAGTGTATTTAATGCGGTGGTTGCAGCTTTTCCTTTAGATATTTTTGAGTTCCTATCGCTTTTATACATGTCTGAGGCTCATCCTTATCGTTGAAACTTCCTGTAAGGTCACCTAGATTACCCAAATACAGATTTGATCAATATTCATCGTATCCGAGAAAGAGCTCCTCCTCAGACTATATTGCTCCATTCTTTTCTTATGTGATTCTTAACTTTGGGGTCTCTCCCAATCATTTACTCCTCCTCAGACATGCCCATGTTCTCAAATAAGGCCCAAGGCCTAATATACAAATTTGGGCTCTTACCCCCACATATATATAGAAGAAGATATAATCTAATGGTAGATTTGTCAAAATTCACCTCTAATAAAAAGATATTAAGTAAGTTTGTAGTTTAAGATTATAACTAAATTTTTTCTCATATTTAATAGTTTTCCCGTATATTGCACAGTGGATACAATGTAAAATTTTAGATTAAATAGTGCATGTGTTATTTAAAAGATTTTTATATTTTTATAAATTTTATATAATGAAACATATAATGTATTTTGCATTCAACAACAATACAAAGTGATGACTAATTTGAACATATAAAAGAATATAATTTTTAAAAATGTACACCCTCATTCCATGGAACCTATGTAATCTGTAATATTAAGTTTAAATTATTATTTACATTTAAAATTGTAGCATTTTTTCCAAATAAAACTATAATTCCTATTTTATTGAAAATTGAATTTTATAGTAATATTTTGAATATTTATAATTTGTATTGCTTTTTTAGGGCTCATATCTCTAATTTCTAATGCCAATTTTGTTTGTATATTTTAATCCAAAACTATAGAGTTTGGCCCAAAAAAAGAATAAAATTTATACTTTTCAATCCAAAATTTAAGAAAACAGAATTGAATTTTTGAACCCAAAATTGAAAATGAATTTTTGGACTAATATGGACCGAAGTAGAACAAACGGGACCTAATTGGACTGATATGGACAAAATGGACAGAATGGATTGATGTGGACCAAAGTAGACTAAAGTGGACCAAATGGACTAAAATTGCCTAAAGTGAACCAAAATGCTACGTTGATGTAGCTCAAAATGATCATAACAGTAATAAATACTACACTTCAATTTTTAAATATGATATAGATTTGTAATACTTATATGTAGTAAAATTTGAACTAACTATAGTATCACTGCATAATAAATAGGAATTTGTTTGTTATGTTGTTGATGTAAAACCAACCAATCATGTCACTTTCTAATTTTTCTAGTTAATAAACGATATCATGTGTTATTTTTACTATTTAAATTTTAAATAAAAACATTCAAAAGATGCATTATTTAAAAGATTTTATGTTTGAAAAGTATTAATTTTTAAAAAATGCTCAAATTAATTCATGTACTAATAGATTTTGACAAAATAATTAAATTAACTCATTTAGTTATTTAGTAATATATCTTATAATTGAAATAGACCGAAGTAAATCAAAATGCTATGCTAATGTGGCTCAATAAAAGTATAATAACAATGAATATTTTCTAACTTTTAGATATTATATAGATATGTTATGTAGGTGACAGTATCAACGGAAATTATTAAGTTCCCAAACTTGGTATATAAGTAGCGGTATCAAATGTAAAGACTAAAGAGACCTAGTATTCATGATGAAATATTTCATTTTCACCTCTGATCAGCTTTTTATAGAACTGATAAAGGTGTTTCCGGTTGGGAATCCTGGTCTCTTTTGTGATTCCTTTGATCTTTTGCTTAGAAATATAAACAGTATGTATAAAAAAAATTGTATTAGTTTTCCGTAGAAATATAATTCGGAGTCATTGAAAATAAATAAAAAATAAATAAAAATAGATTTAAAAAAAAAAAAAAATAGAGAGACCATGACAAACAAGCTGAGAAGCATGTAGGACCTCAGTCTACAGTTTACAGATGATAAAGAGATTCTCTTTTCCTTTCACCATCAAAACAACATATTCTCTTGAAAGTCTTAACGAAGACAATTTTTCTAAGATCATACCATGTATCATCATTTTTGTCACATTTTGTTATAATAGTTGATTGTGAATGGTAAACAATTACATTTGTATGGACCTATTATATTTCTCCACCAATCATAGTCATTAGTCAACCACATCATAGTGGTTGCACAAAATTATTTATCTAGAATTTCTCTAATGGATAATTAATTGGCTCCTAGTTTCTATTGTGTATTGAGTGGTAAAAGGCAACTATAGCAAGACGATGTAACAGCATACAAAATTCAAATATGGGAAGAGATTCTCTTTTCCTTTCACCATCAAAACAACATATTCTTTTGAAGTTCCTAATGAAGACAATTTTTCTAAGATCATACTATTTGTCATAATTTTTGTCACATTTTGTTATAATAATTAATTGTGAATGGTAAACAATCACATTCATATGGACCTATTATTTTTTTCCACCAATCAAGTCATTAGTCAACCACATCATAGTTGTGGCACAAAAATTGTTTATCTAGACTCTCTAATAGATAATTGACTCCTAGTTTCTATTGTGTATTGAGTGGTAAAAGGCAACTATAGTGTCGCGATGTTACAGCATACAAAATTCAAATATGGGATAATAGAAAATATTTATATTTTCCACCATATTTTTTTTGTATAGACTATAGAGGATGAAAATGTGAAAGGGTGGAAAGTAAATTACTATTATGTCCTTATAAACAAAATTAGAAGGATAGAAAAGTAGAGGGGTAATTTTATACTTTTCTTCTCAATATCATTCTCTTTTATTTTCTTTCCAATTTGGAATAATAATAAAAATTTGTGGACCCAAATAGAAATTTCATTCACCCTATTTTCTTTTCTCTTCTCCCCCCTCTCCAACCAAACAATGAAAGGTCATATTTTTCTCTCCATTTTTCTTCTTCCATTTTCCATGATCTCCATACTCATCCCAAACAAACATAGAATTAGTTAGAAACTCCTAGAGAGCACTTTTATAATCTATAAATAAAAAGTAAGTTATGAAGTTCATTTTTTTTTTTTTTTTTTTTGAGAGAGAAACAATGAAGTTCTAATTAACATACTAAGTCTTGCACAAAAAATTAAATTAAAGGGTAAACTATATATTGCTACATTAATGAAAATTAATGTTTTATATCGGTCATTAATCACATCAGCAATTTTCATCCAAGGAATAATGGTAGGGATACAATTGAAAGGTTAGGAACCAAATATATAGTTTACCATAAATTAAATTAAATTAACATACTAAGTGATAATAGGTTTCATAAGAGACCATTCAATTTTTAGCAACCAAAAACAAAAACCCTATGCCATGAGCAAGGATGGAACCAAGATTGTTGAAAATTATCTTCCATGTTTTTTCTCTAAAAAATAGATACAATAGGAATTGAACCTAAATATCTCTTTACCATTGGATCGACCAAGACATCAATTAATTTATTTTTAGTCTAAACATGATTTAAACCTATACACTTTATTCAAAAACAAAAAACTTTAACAATTGAGTTGCAAGAGTTACTGATGGTTAAAATATATATAAAATGAAAGAAGTAATTTTTTATTTATTTCTTCTAATGTTACTATATTAGTTTTTGAACGTCCCTAGTTTTCCATGTCATCGTTCTAATATATTTTTAATTAATTTTAAATTCTATAAAAAAAAAAAAAATTCTCTATAAAAGCTCTTATGTTTACACACTCTATATGAATCTTGCCACGACATTTAAAAAAAAAAAAAAATAGTAAAATAGATTATTTCATGTATGCACCAAACCAAATTTTCTTATATAAAAACAATTACAATAAAAGTTTATTAATAAATATCATAATTATAAAATTCTATAATTAGGGAAAAAAAAAAAGATAAAATCTTACTGAACTATTTGATTATTTACTAGTAAAATAAAGTAGATCACATATGAACTAGGCCAAAATGACCAAATATTACTATAGGTCGAAATATTTTGCAATTTATCACTATTTGTGAAATATTTAGGGCCCGTTTGGTAAGAGAATTCTATTAATGTTATTATTGTTTAGTGAAAATACGTATAGATGAAAAAATATCTGAAAATACGTATAATATTATTAAAACACTGAAAACTATTGTTTAAATAACAATACCAAACACCCCTTTAACAATCTACCACTATTTTGTAATTCAAATGAATGAAACTCGATTTTTACATATGACACAAGTTTTAAAGTGTCTAAAAAAATGTACCACAATAACACCTGCTGCTCTATCATTTTTTAATTGAAAACTTGACGTAGAATTATAATATAAATTTCGAGCTTTTTAAACTCGAGTTATTTAAAAATATAGAGTTTCAGACAGAAATATCAAACCCCAAGACACAAGTACCAAAATCTCCTAGGAATACTCACAAACCTGTGAATTCCTTGATAATATATAAGGAAATGCTAACGAGTGTCCTTAGGATACTGGTTAATAATCCATTTAAAAAAAGTTTTTATGGGAAATAAAAAAAAAAGTAATTAATATTTTGACAGCTTCTTTCATTTCTCATAAAAGTGGTATCAAAATATTCTTAAAATAGATTATTAATGAGTACCCTAAGGGCACTCGTTAACATAACCCTAATATATAATCAAAACCAACATGATAGAATCCTATAATTTTAAATTAGAAAAAAAGGGGCACACCTTTCTTGGCCAGCAGTGTCCCAAATATGAGCCTTGATGACCTTGACATCAATATTCAAACTCTATCCGAATAGTAGAGTTGGACTCCAAATAAAACTCGTTCCTTGTGAACCTTGAGAGCAGGTTGGATTTTCCCACACCAGAATCACCGATCAAAACCAATTTGAACAAGTAGTCATAATCATCTTCATGTTTGTACACAGCCATGTATCAATCTTCACTTTCTTATTAGTTAACCAGAAGATCCACTCCACTAGCTACTTTTCTTGGGTTATGTTTTTTTCTATGTATTTTTTTATCTTAGGTTGCAGTTGGTTTTATGTAAATCAAATTCCGAGTGTAAAATGAATACTGGGGAAAGTGAATTCCCATAAGGAAAATGAAATCCAGGTGTTTGGTTCTGCAATGAAAAATAGTCCAAAAAATGATTTTTGATGTTTGGTAACATTCTGAAAATACTATTTTCCTACAAATTTTTCACATTTTCTCAGGTCCCAAACAAATTTTATAACTAAAAATTTCAAAATGTACACTTAACACAACCAAAAATCAAAATAAATACATTTTTTATTCTCAAACTCAGTGAGAGGAGGAAGAAAGAGTGAGAGATTGAGGGAAAGAGAGATAGATCGAGAAAGAGATGGAGATCAGGTCAACGAGATCGGTCTTTAGCGGTGGCGACGATCTTCAATGGCGGCCACGAGATCGGTCTTGGGTGGGTCAAGAACGAGATCGATCTTGGATGGATCAGGTATTGTAGAGGGTGGGGTTGAAAGAAATGTTTCACCGGTGATGTGGGAGTAACGGATCGGAGATGTTGGAGGTGAGATGGGCTTTGCCGGCGTGAGGGGGGGACCTTGGACTAGCGTCTGCGTGTGGGGTGGAGCTGTGTCCCTCCCTTGTTGGTGCGTGGGGTGGAGCTATAAGCTCTCATCGTAGTTGGATTGGTGGCACTCGTCGGATTGTGGGTGGAGCTCGGACTAGCGTGAAGGAGAGGGTCGAGCTACGTTTGGCATGAGGGAGAGGGTAGAGCTCGGTCACAACTGAGCTTGGAGAGTACCAGTGACGTCTGTGTGAGAAGATTCGAGAGAATGTGTGAGAAGCGTAAATCATTTGAAGGTAAATAAGAACAAAAATGGTTTTATGGGTGAGGAGGCTTATTTTACAGTCAACGCGTAAAAGGATTTCTGTTTGACCCAATTTCTGTAGGTACCAAACACATAGACTGGTGTAAAATATTTTCCTAAAATCATTTTTAGGCGAAACAAACGCAGCCTTAGTGCTCAAGCTAGTTAGGTATAGCCTATGGTAGCCCTAGGACCCCTTATACGTCCATTAATTTATTCTTTAAAAAAAATGATTTTACCTTTTTCAAAGAGAGAGAGAGAGAGAGAGGAAATGGTTTTTGTTTGAAAGGTGAGAAATGTTAAATATATTAGTAGCAATGCGATGTGTTATACCATGTTGCTAAAGTGGATATATAAGAGGAAGTATAGAATAGAAACACTGAAAACACGAAGGTTATGTAGTTCAACCTTGTTGGCCTACATCCTCAAAGGAATCCCTTAAGGGCTACATCTTTATTATATAAAAGTGTAGTACAATAAAATGTGTTACAATGAGCCCTAATATGAGTATATATAGGTGACTAAATCTTAGACTACTAGTACAAGCAGGATTGAGCTTGGATCTATTACATTGGGCTTGGACCTATTACATTGGTCAAGATTCATCAATACTAGCATGACCTATTTATTAAACGAGTTAGTCATGTTAACTTGTTTATCTAATTTTATCAAAATGAAGAAAAACATTTATGAAAAAACAAGAAAATAAATATTTTAAATATAAAATTCAGAAGTAATGAGTAACTGCATCACAAATACTCATTCAACACTAAAGCATATCTCAATATTATAAATAATCAATCACAATATGTCAAAAAAAATAAACTACAACAACTAATAAATTTATATACTTAGGGTTTGAATGGTATATTGGTAAAATTTCATTTAATTAAACGGGTCAGACGAGTCAAACGAGTTCCTTAGGTTCAACCCTAACCTAACCCGTTTATCAAACGGGTCTATTGTGTCAACTCGAATATGACACGAACCCATTAAGCCCCAACCCATAACTTTCTAATTTTGTGTTGTGTTGGGTTCATGGGTCGTGACCAATTTTGCCACCCCTAATTGGATGTCACTATAATTAGGGTCGGTTTGGTACTAGATTTTTAACAATAGTTTTTAATATTTAAATATTGAAACACATATTTTTACAATATTTTTTAATTTACACGAATTTCTACAACACTTAAACAATACTAAAAATCTCTAACTAAACGAGACCTTATTTTTAATGAAATGAAACTCAAATGACATGACAAGCTCATGTTTAAAAAACTCAAATTTTAAAATAATGAATTTCGGCCAAACAATTGTTTTTGGCGATTTTGGCCCATGAACCGACATACATGTCATTATCCTTGATAGAACAATCAAAGGGCTGTTTGGATTTTCAGTTTCCATTACCCATAACTCTATTTCCATCACCCATAACTCAAAATATGTGAGTCCCATGGCTAAATGGTTTGTTTGGGGATGTTTTCAGTTTTTGTTTCCATCATTCAATTTTCTGATTTTTGAGTAATGAGTTATGAAAACTAAAAACACATAAAATGAGTTTTCAAGTTATGAAAACAGAGTTATGATGACATTTTTGTAAATACACACACATTAAGGGACCCACAGTCAGACAAACATTGTCTTTTTTCTTTTTTTCTTTTTCTTTTTGTTGGTCTTTCACGCTAGGCCTCACCTTTCTCTATTTTTTTCATCTTCTTCTTCTTCTTTTTCTTTTTCTTCTTTTCTTTCCTTTTCACACTAGTTTCTGGGTTTGGTGGCATTTTTTTTTCCCATTCTTTTTCATTAGGTTTCTGGGCTTGGTTTTTTTTTTTTTTTTTTTTTTTTTTTTTTTTTTTTTTTTTGCACATTAGGTTTCTCGGTTTGGTTGCCTATCCCACATCAAAACCAACCTTACCACTATGAACAACCACCAAACCCCACATTTTGCCTAACCTACATCGAAACCCAACCACCACCGTGGGGTTTGTTGAAGATCATGACTGTAAGGAAAAAAAAAAAAAAAAAAACTCCATCCTCTCCAAACAAAAATCCAGAACACCACTAAAAAACTCACCACCAGTCTGATTTTATCTGATCCAAAAGCCCAGAACAGAAGTCCATTGAAAATGTCGAGGAGATAACCCCATCGATACACGTTTCTTTATGCTCGTCGGCGCCGTTGGATCGCAATGGAGGAGATAGTGCCGTTGGTACATGTCAAAGAGATGGGTGTTGTTCACTGGTGACGGTCCTAACGAGGCAAGGGAGCTTCTGAAATTTTTATGGGTTCTTGTTTGGGTTTTGGGAGATTAACAAGGGTGAAGAGGTGAAGGGGAAATGAGAAAAGAGAAAAAGATAGGTCCCACAAAAATCAGAAAAATGTGAGTGATGAGAAGCTGAGTGAAGTGTACAAAACAGACAGGGATTAGAAAATTGAGATATTTTAAGTAATGAGTGATAAGTGATAAGTGATGAGTGATAAGTGATGAAAATTGAGTGAAAAATGATAAGTGGTGAAAAAAAAAAAATCAAACAGCCCCTAATGGATGGCAATTTTCATCGGGGATTCTAGCCTTTTACCCCTATTTTTTAAAATATTTGGTAATATGCCCATGTTTTGAAACTATTTAGGTTTGTGTCCCCGTTTCAAAACTCAATTTTATTAAAATCGAGTTTCAATTAAAAAAAAAAACTCGATTGGTATAAAATCGAGTATGGGGCGATCAAAATTAAAAAAAATAAAATAAAATTGCATGGAACTCGAGCTCCATGAATTCGAGTTCCATGCCAAAATATATATATATATATATATATATATATATTTAAAGTTTGATCACCATATAGCTGCGTTCGGATATACCTATAGTGGCATTTTAAAGAGAACTCAAGATTCATGAACTCGAGTTCTATGCAAATTTTTTTTTTTTTATAAGTTTGATCACCTCAAATCTATAGTTGCGTTTAGATATGCCTACAGTGGCATTTTAAAGGAAACTCAAGTCTCATGCAACTTTTTTTAAAAAAAGTTTGATCACCTCAAACCTATAGCTGCGTTTAGATAGGCCTATAGTAGCGTTTTAAAGGGAACTCGAGCTCCATGAACTCGAGTTTCATGCAATTTATTTTTTTATTTTTTTATTTTTTAAGTTTGATCAGGCATAACTCGATTTTAAACCAATCAAGTTTTTTTATTGAAACTCGATCTTGAGATAATCGAGTTTCAAAATAGAGACATAGACCTAAATAGTTTGAAAACATAGGTATATTGCCACATATTTTAAAAAATAAGGGTAAAAAGCTAGAATCTCCAGTTTTCATCACCCATAACTTAAAATTGGTGGATCTCACAAAGAGAAAGTCTATTTGACTGTATTTTCAAGTTTTGTTTTTATTACTCAATTTTTTAATTTTTAAATGATAAAAAATGTAAATAAATTTTAGGTATTTTTGACGTATAAAAATTGAGTTACAATGACACAAAAGCCTTTGCCCTGCCCTCACCTCCTCACGCACGCACTCATCCCAGTCACGCCCACCGAGCCCCACCTCATACCCGTTTAGCACCACCTGGGTCTCAATGTTCTTGATGTTTCCCATCCGAGTTCATTGATGTACTACTCTCTGCCCCCATTACAGATATCCAACGCACACAAATATTATCCTTTTATCTTCAAGTTCTTTCTTCTCGTGCCACCGGAGAGGGAGAGAGAGAGAAAGAGGGAAAGATTTGAGGGTCAGAGATCCATCTGCTAATCTCTGAGCAGAGAGAGAGGCAAAGAGAAAAGATTGTGGCTTTTGATTGTGAGAAATAAAAGCAAAAGCAAATGCAAAATTCGCAAACGAAGGGAGAGGAAAAGGACAAAAGGAGGTCAAGGTGTCTGCTTTTGATTCATTGGCTTCACAATACAATGGATTCACATCACACAACGTTTTTTTAAAATTAAAAAAAAAAAAATTCAGATTTACAACCGGTCAGGCACTACTTGGTGAGTTGACTCAGCTTATTTGGACTCTGTTTTTTTACCATTGATGGACGTCGAGCGTGCGAGACGAAGTGGAGAAGAAATGGGATGGTAGAGTGAGGTATAACTGGTGAGTGGAGTTAATAGGGACGGGGGGATCAGGTTCACTGGTGCGGTCAGAGTGTGTGGGTCCTATTTTTTTTATATATTTTTAGTTGAAAATATAAGTGATTGGTGCCAACCAGCTGTGATATTTCATCATTATTAGGCGATAGAAAATGAGTAACAGGGTGATAGGTGATAAATGCTACACTTCTCTTCTAAGCTGAAGTTACTGGAATGTATCCTATCTTAGATATTGTCCCTGCACACGATACTTTACCACCACAAAAATGGAGGATCTGAGGCTGAGAGGGTTCAACACAAGTTCCACAACCTCTACCCCTCCCCTTCACACACTTAGACACGCACGTCGCACAACCTTGAACCATGTGTTTATGGCAGTTTACACTTGTGCTATCTTAGCCCATCTTTATCACCATGTACACAAACTCATCCAATCAACCACCTTAGCCTCCTTCTTTATCACCCTTTCCTTGTTTATCTCTGATATTATCCTTGCCATCATTTGGGTCATGCAGCAATGTTTCCGAGTGGCCATTGTTTATCGCAGTGAATTCCCTGAAAACCTTGAAAAGGTCATGAAGAAATCGGATTTTCCAGCACTAGACGTGTTCATTTGCACAGCCGATCCGTACAAGGAACCACCAATAAGGTTGGTGAGCACAGCCTTATCAGTCATGGCTTATGACTATCCAACAGAGAAGATTTCGGTCTATGTATCAGATGATGGTGGTTCACAGCTCACTCTCTTTGCTTGTATGGAAACTGCAAAGTTTGCAAGTCATTGGTTACCATTTTGTAGGAAGACGAACATAATAGATAGAAGCCATCAAAGCACTCATGGTCATCTGATGCTGAAAAGATTAAGGTAATAGTAGTATTTAGTAGTTCATCAAAAAAGTAATATTTAGTAAAACCTTTGGGTCAAAAGGCCAAAACTAAGTTATAGTTTCTTAAATATTTATAAATTCAACTATATGTGATTCTATTGACAATATTATCTTACATAAAGATAATTTGTTTGAAAGAGAGTTTCATATAGTTTTTTATTATTAAAACAAGATATTGATCAATTTTTAGTATAAATAGGGATTAAATATCAGATTTCTTATTTAGTCATAAATTTTTTTACTAATTGTGATAACTAAAACTTAATACTTAAATATAAATTAAATTAATCATTTGATCCTATTAATCATATTTAAAATTAATTATTAAATCTAAATTACACAACTCAAGGGAGTGGATCTAAGTTTAGCCCAATTCTTTTTTGATAAACTCATATTGAGCTAATTAAATTTTCCTAATACGTACCTCCCCCTTTTTTCTCTAGCCAAATTCTCTTTTTCTTGATGAATTAGATTCATGTTACTTAATATTAAGCGATATGAATTATATCCAGACATAATTCCTGTGCAAGTCTTGATCAAATTTCCCAGTGTGGATCATTTGCTCATCCCAAAGAAATTCCTCTTTTTGTGACCAATTATATATATTCAAAACTCTATACTTTATAAATTGTTTATAATTAACCATATAATTTCTAAAGTTTCAAATTAATTCTTAAAATTAAATCAAATTATTAAAAAATTAGATTATAAATGATTATAGTTTTAAAAGTTAAAGTATTTATTTGAAACTAGCAAAAGTATAAGTTTAAATTTCTAATAGTCTTGAACTTAATGATTAAATTTGAAAATTTCTAAACTATTGAGTTTAATTTAAAATTACTCCTAAAATATAAAATGTAAATTTAACCGCATCAAACCTAAAAGCCAAGTGCAAACAGCACTTGTCTTCCCACTTACAAGGTGCATAACTGCATATAGCCAGATACTAAAGAAATTAGAAACCTAATAATTGAATCTCATATGTAAAAAGAACTCCAATTTAGTGCCAATTTACACAATATACTAAAAGTCTAAAACCAAACAGAAGAAGTTAAAATATAAAAAAGAAAGGTATCCTAAATTCCTAATACGACACGCCCTCTATATGTGCTTGGCCCCCGACAACAACTAGATATTGGCCGGCCATCACTAATTCACTACACTGAAAAGGAGCTACAAGCATTTTTTTTTTGTTTGTTTGTTTTTGTTTTTGAGAACCCACAACATAATTTGTGTTGGACATATCATAGGAAAAAAGAACAGTTAATATTTGGTTAAAACACAAATGGTACCATTTAAGTTTAACTAAAATTTATTTTAGTGAAACTTTATTTCTGTTTAATTGAGTTTTTTAATTTTCAAGTTTATTTAATTCAAGTTTTTTGTCCAATTCTGTTAAAATATTGGCGGTAAATATACAATTAACTAATGAAAAAAATTTTGAAAAAAATTCTCACACATAAATGCTATAAAATATTTTTATTAATTATATAGATTTTTTTTTTTTCATGTGAGAAAAATACTTTTTTAATAACAATTTTTTTTTAATGAAATTGGACAAAAGTCCTGAATTGAATAAATTTGAAAGGTAGAAGACTTAATTGAATTAAAGTAAAATTAGAGAACTAAAATGAATTTTAGACAAATTTAGAAGGTATAATTTGCATTTTAGCCTTAATTTTTTATATAGGCATAACAAAAATTTTTACAAACTTTTTCACAATCACAAGTCTTAAATAAGAGATAATAAAAGCAATGTTAGTTAAAGATCCTATTGAGAATTAATAACAACTTATTTATTCTGAAATTAAAATTTGTTATGGAAAATATTGTATACATAGTATTGCTCTAATTTATTGGACACATCTCATATTTGATCTCTCTCTCTCTCTCAAACACACACATATATATATAACTCCCTTTCTCTTAAAACAATGCACTTTTGGGTTTGAGTGAGAAAGGGATTGAACCCCTTAGCTTTAACCTATTTGCGTATTTCTATTGGATATATCATAAAGGCATAGAGTGAAAATAAAATAAAGCCTACAATATTATCTAACCCTTTCTTTTTTTATTGTAATATTGATGGAAGGATATGTGCATATCATTTATTCATTCGATTAAATGATAACACAAAATTGCACTAGGAATTAAGCATTATTCATACCTAATGCACAAAACTTATACTTTTGAGGGATCGTAGAGAGGTCATGATAAACAGTCTTACTCTCTTATTTTTAATAAGGTTAATTCTCGAATTTGAACTCACGGCCTATTGTTTTTAGAAGAAGACACTTATTATTGCACAAATGGCCAATTTAGGTGGAAAGGGAATAGAATCTCCTCTAAAACTTATTGATTCCCTTTTAAAATTATAATTTGCAGGGAAGATTTATTCATGGAACTTTTGTAAAATTAATGCGATTTCCTCATTGAAGAGTTCTATCAAACAATAACCCTAACCATTAGCTTAATCACATTCTTGTTCTTAACAATCCTACAGATAATGTATGAAAGGATGAAAGTTAGGTTAGTGAATGTTCTTGAGCTTGGGAAAGTTTGCGAAGAATATATCACTGAAGAGTCAGAGAGCAAGGCTTTGAGCAAATGGACAGATGAATTTACACACCAAGATCATTCCACTATCATTAAGGTTTGTTTTATATCAAAGGGTTTACTATTTGTGTTAAAAAAAGATCAGTGTATTCATTGTTAGAATTTTTTTTTTTCTTTTTTGTCTTTGACAATGTTAGTGATACAAATTACTTTATTAATTTTTTACAACTTTTTAAGGTGACAAATTATAATTGAAGTTCTTATTTTCACATTAACTAATCACTAACACTACTTTTATCATACATCAATTACAAGAGGTTACATCAATTGTTGTGAAAAAAAAAAAAAAAAAAGTATCCATAGACTCTTTTATTCATTCCAAAGAAATTAATCCAAGGGTCATCACATATTATAGAACAGCATTGGGATAGGAATTGGTAATAGAAATAATTGCTCAGCCAAAAAAGTAGCAAATTTTTTTTTTTTTGGGCATCTAATTCCCATTTTAAATAGTAATTCCTTTTTATTTTTAGGTAATTAAAACTTTAGTGGACATCTAATATATTGGCTTGTACCATGATCAGGTCTTATTAGAGAGTAGCAAAAACAAAGATATCACGGATCATTTGATGCCAAATCTCATCTATCTCTCTAGAGAAAAGAGCAAAACTTCATCCCACCATTTCAAGGCTGGTGCCCTTAATGCCCTGGTAAGCCTTCTTATATTTGAGCCAAAATGTACTATGTTTCACATGCTACTACTTCTTTTATAGTTCTTTTCGTGTTTCTGTTCATCAATTGCTACTTGTTTTGGCCTTTTGTTTTTAAGCTTCGAGTCTCGGCTGCCATGACCAATGCACCTATCATCCTAACCTTGGATTGTGATACGTACTCTAATGATCCACAAACACCTCTTCGTGCATTGTGTTATCTATTAGATCCTAAACTTCAATCCAAATTAGGATATGTTCAATTCCCTCAAATGTTTCATGGGATCAACAAGAATGATACTTATGGTAGTGAATATAAACGAGTTTTTCAAACTAATCCAATGGGTATGGACGGACTATTGGGCCCAAATTATGTTGGAACCGGATGCTATTTCAATCGGCAGGTTTTCTTTGGAGGTCCATCAGCTTTTATTTCACCAGAAATCACAGAAATTAGCCCATACAATGTAGTGAACAAGCCCATCCAATCCCAAGAAATTCTTGATTTGGCACACAAGGTTGCAGGATGCAGTTATGAGAACAATACCAAATGGGGGTTCGAGGTAAGCCTATGAGTTTGTTTATATTTCCCTAGCTTATAAGTTATAAGTTATAACTGATTAGTGTGCTTTTCGATTAGTTTTTCCTTTAAAAAAAAAATTACTTAATCATTTGCTTATGTATGATTGATTAAATCGTCACTTTTCTTAAGTATAACTATACTTTTGTATTCCCATAGGGAACTCAGGTAGTGAATTTATTGGTTTGGGATATGGCGTAAAGTTGGAAGTCTTAAATTCAATCTACCATTCTATTGGTTGATTTATGGGATTTTTGAGATGTCTCATGAATAGCGAGCAAAATAATCTGGTTAAAAACTAGGATATCACTTCCTTGCACGTATGCACTTTTTTCAACTTTTAATAAATAAACAAATAAAATTTTCAGCAAAAAACTAATCCAATTGCACACTAAGTATTATATAATAATTAAAATTTAGGGTCGAAATCTTATTTTCATCTAGAAAATGCTGAATATCTTACATGGATTCAATTCTTAATTAAAGAAGAGTGAAAAGTGAAAAATCACATTCGATTGTAAGTATAACTTATAGATGATCAATAAATTCATTGTGCAATACGTAGATGGGCTTCAAATATGGATCTCTAGTTGAGGACTTCTACACGGGTTATCGGCAAAAATGTGATGGATGGAGGTCCATATTTTGCAATCCTAAGAGGCCAGCCTTTTTGGGTGATGCACCAATCAGCCTTATTGATGGATTAAATCAATGCCAAAGATGGGCCATTGGTGGTATACAAATTGAATTCTCAAAATATAGCCCTGTAACCTTTGGCACTAGGTCCATGGGCCTTATTATGGGCCTTACTTATACATATTATGTACTGTTAACCAATTGGCTCATTCCATACATCATATATGCCTTCCTCCCCCAGCTAGCTCTCCTCAATGAAGTTAGTATATTCCCAAAGGTATGTACCTAAACACTTTACGAATTTCATGTCATTACTTTGGTCTTTCTCTTTTGGATATAATAATTTAGCCATGTAATTACTTAAATGTTAGTCTTTGAAATATATGCTAGGCTTCTCTACTCTTTTTCTTTTCCCCACTTTTATTCGCTAAACTTTTGAAGTGTTGATGCCAAGATTATGTCATTCATTAATGTTAATGAATTTATTATTTTTATATCAAGAAGTCTATGGAGGCCAATTTTTCACAATTACTAGCATGTTCTGTTATGATTAGTATATAATAAAAATAATGTTAGAGATTAAGCCATGTGTAGAGCAATTTAACCTAGGCCACTTTTAGACAATAAATGGCCCTAGCTCCCCCAATGAAAGAAGACCCCTATTCACCAACAAAATATATTTAATTAGTCTTGCAATATAGAAAGAAGAAAAAAAAAATTAAGGCACCTCACCTAGGGTGAAAAAATTAAGGCTCTCTCTATTGGCCAACGTAATGCATTGTTTATCAACAAAAGTTATTTTTGAAAAATTATCATCTCTTTGAATGCTATGCTACATATAAAAATTTTAATTAATTAATTTTTTTAATCTATCATCTCATGGTTTGGAGAAAGAGAGAGAGAGAGATTGTTTGCCAAAAAGCCAATGGCACATATGGTGCAACTAAGAAGGGTAAAGAAGGTAGGGTAAGTAGAAATTACATTGTGATAAGTGTGCCGTGTGGCACATATGGTGCAAATAAGAACACAAGAAACTCCACAATTTTTTTACATCAATTAGTTTAGAGTTACAACAGTTTTTACCACACATTTTACAACTGCCAAGTTGACAAGTTTTGAATGGTAAATGATAAATAGAAAGTTAGTGATGAGTCTAGATGTGAACTAAAAAAACCTACTAGGTGTCAACTCAACTGTTGTAAAAATTATTATGGTGAACAAGTAGCAAAAGTTTCTCTTGATTAATATTCTACCAGCAGTATTACTATACATAATAACTGTTTTTTTTTTTTTTTAATACTTGTTTGAGCTTATCGATCTCTAATTATATATAATGTCATTTTCATTTTCTCTCCCAAAGGAACAAAACACTACTTCTTCAACAGTACATGAAATTAAAATTAGATTTGTTACCAATGTTTATACTAGTGTGATGAATCTATAAAAATATTTTTTCTATTTCTTTAGTTAGTAGGGAAAGGATGTGAAAGTTATACTATTATTTTAAATCTATCTCTTTTCCTTTGATTAGTTCAATAATTATTTAAGATAAATCATTATTACCAGTATTTATCACTTTATTTTTGCCATAAATTAGAATCTTACCATTCTTAATTCAATTCAACAATTTGATCTATAAGGACCTCTCATTGATCTTGCTTAGGATCCCAATTCTAATAATTTAGGTTTTACACGTAAATTATACTTTCCTATTATAGATCATGTTTCATATCACTGAAAAATTATTAGATACTCCTGAAGTATTATAAATGTGTAGTCCCCTCTCTCACATGAATGATAGGTCTCACCATGAATTTAATTAGTGAGACCCATCATTCATATGAAAATAGGAAGTATGCATTTATGGTACTCCAGGAATACACAATAATTTCTTCATATCACCTATGCATGATTTTTTTTTTTTTTTTTAAATCTTAAAAATGATTTTTGGATAAATTTGTTACTAGTGATAAACAAAACATAGCTGAAAATTTGGATGAAAAGTATTTCCAAAATTAAATAAATATTAAAATAATAATTATTATTTATATAAGAAAGTATCACATTTGAAGTTTTGGTCTAAGACCCAAAATGTATTGAGCCACCCCTAGAAATATTAAAGTAAAATTGCTCTAATCATAACTTGCCACATTAATAAGTTGTGAAAAAGGTCATGTTACCATCATTACGTGATTGTCATTTTTCAATTGATGAATTGATTTAATTGAAAAATGAGTTGTAGTTATCGGAGCCATGGTTCTTCTTGTACGTGTTTCTTTTCCTTGGAGCCTATGGAAGTGATTTCCTTGAATTTATAGTAGAGGGTGGAACAGTTCAAAGGTGGTGGAATGATCAAAGAATGTGGATGGTAAGAGTACTCTCAGGCTTCTTCTTCACATTCCTGGAGTACTTTCTCAAGTGTCTAGGCATTTCCACCTACGGTTTTAGTTTGACTAACAAAGTTGTTGACGATGAACAAAGCAAAAGATATGACCAAGGTGTTTTTGAATTTGGAGTCCCATCACCCATGTTTGTGCCAATAACAATGGCAGCAATAATCAACTTAGTCTCATTTTTTATGGGGCTCATGCAAGTTTTGAAGGGCAGCAATTCGGAGGGACTATTTTTGCAGATGTCTATGGCAGGTTTTGTAGTGGTGAATTCCATGCCAATCTATGAAGCCGTAGTCTTGAGGAGGGATAAAGGAAGAATGCCAGTGAAGATTACTACAATTTCTACATGTCTGGCATTGGCTCTCTATGTTCTAGCTTCACCGGTTCTCTTCATCTAAGGAATATAAATTAGGAATTGGGTTTATATTCTTTCTGCTGAATAAGTGGAAAACTTCATTACTTGTATGCAATTTCAAGTATGGAACCTTTTTTTTTTTTTTTTTTGGAGAAACCAGTCAAGAATTTTATTCAATCAACAGAAAAATCATTGTCAAACAATACAAGAGGGGCAACATCACTATGGATGTCTTCCAACCAAATCTGGGGTTCAACATAATGCTTTGCTAATTTGGCTATTTAATTAGCCACAGCATTACCCTTTAGACGTACATGGAAAAAAGTACAAGAACTGATCTGCAAAGCCCAAACGTGGGAATCCTCAATAACATGAACAAAAGATGCCAGACAAGAAGAGCCAGCCTTAACTCTTTAAGATAGCTGATGACTCTATTAGAGTCCCCTTCAAACGCCACATTCTGCAGCCCGATCTCTAATGCAAAAGAAATCGCTCTCCTACATGCCAAAGCTTCGCCATCGTCAACTGTTGGAGGCAGCGTAATCCTTTTCCAAGAGAGCAGCAAAAACCTTTCCTGTAGTATCTCTTATCACGACTCCAATACCAGCAGAAGAGGTGTCCTGGAAAAGTTGGTGGCCTTTGTTTGGGGCAACCATAGAGACAAATAAACAAAAACAATTATATATCCATACTATTAATAACGGAATTTTTTGTTTGGGTTTAATTATTTTGTGTACTAAAATATTTTTACACAAATTCTTAAACTCTTTAAAATACCCAGATATTTTAGTTAAATAATTTTAAATTTAAAAACACAAATGGATTGAAAGAGTAATTTACTTTTTTTTTTTTTTTTTTTTAAGTTCCTAAGTTTTACTTTTTTTTCATTTTTCACTTACAAATAACTAATTAGAAAAAGAACTCAAGTACAGAAAAATCATAATAATTAGAACACTATTTCTATTTTATTTTTAAACATTATGATACTAAACCTAAAATAAAAAATAAATAAATAAATTTGAGATTTACACACATTTGAAAGTTATATGAAAAAAAAAATGCATTCGAAATTGACAATTGAGCCAAAAGTTATGGCCTTTCGAAGTTTCTCACTTTCTAAGTGCATTTTATGCATATCTAATTGACTTGGATGCTTGTTATATATAAGAGGACTTTCCTCTTTCAACTTGATTTTTATGTGGCTCAAAAATACCCCTATTAATGAAAGGTAATTTCATTTAGAAATAAGGTCATAAATGTCAAATAACAAATTTCATTTTAAATTTTTTTAAAAAAAATAACTCTTAAAATTTAAGATTTTTTTCCCTTCAAGTTCAAAAAAGAAATTACAATTACTGCTTATTTTTAAAGTTTATCATTTTTATTTGTTTGAAAAAAAAAATTTCTAAATTATAATAGATACAAATTATTAACATTTATTTAAAAAAAAATAGAAGAGTATCTGAACACGCACGTGGGCGCATGTGTAAAGGCTAATATATATATATATATATATATTGGAGAAAGAAATAATTTAGATATATAGTGAGTGTTTGGATTGCACTGAAATGATACCACATTTGCGTTTGTGCATTTTGTTGAAAAAATGTGGGTCTTACGGCACTGTTCACAGACCCACAAAAGACATCCAAACACAGATTTCAATATAAATTTGGGTCTCACAATACTATTCACACATTTAAAAATTATTTTACTACAGTATTTTTAATTTTCAGTAACAAGCGGTATCCAAACAGACTTATAGTATCACTAAAAATGTTTTTTTCTTTTCTCTTTTTTTCCTTTTTTTACTTAAACGTTAAAACAGGGCTACACAGAGTTTACCATTAGAGTTCCAAAATATTAACATATCACACAGAAGCTATATCAACTTGGTTTGACATCTCTAATAAATAAATAAAAGAAGGCCCTCTATTCATACTTCCACAACATGTGTGATAATTAACAGCACACCAGCTTTTTAATTTGTCATATGGTCAATCCTAGCTATCTATCAATGAGGTTTTTTTTTTTTTTTTTTTTTTTTTTAAATAAATCTAACCACAAGAGATTTTATCAGTTGTGCATATTAGAACCCACAACTATCAATGAAATTATTAAGTCTCTTTTTTCATGAGTTATTAAGCCATATTGGGCCTCTCTTTTTCCTACCTCTTCAATTGGAATTATTTACTTTCTAATATTGACATATAAGCTCCTGTAGGAATAAGGGCCCAAAATTATATATTGGGTCTTGGGCCTTATCTGAGGACGTTGGCATGTTCGAGAAGTACAAATAGTTATGAGGGATTCCAGTTAAGAGTCTCATAAATAAGAAATGAGTAGAAGGTAGTCCGAGGAGGAATTCCTCCTCGGCTATGACAAATATAGCTCAGATACATATTCCAACGATGAAAATGATCTCCATAGAATCTCCAGTATTAGAAGCGTGGCTCATAAACACACGAGAAGGAAGGGAACCCAAAAATATCTAAGGAAAAGCTATTACCTCCGCATTAAATGCACTACAGCTGCTTTCTAGCTGCATTTATGTGGAGAAGACCCCTGAACAGTGCTTTCTTAGCTATTGCAACTCACAAAGAGCCAGAAGGGGTGTCTGATGGGATAGACACTCAAGTAGTGACTTGGACGATTAACAAATGGAGGTCAAGATCACCGGAAAGGAGATATATAATGTAAGAGACCCCTAAAGGAAAAGGAAGAGAAAAAAGAAGAGATGGAGGATACTGTAACAATCAAAATTGTATTCGTACCTATTGTTATTAATTTATATAAAAAATATCTCTTCAGACGGTGAATAGATCCAGCTTTATTTTCCTCATTCTTGCTTGATTGTCTTTTGAAATTCACACTAGTCGTTGTCAAATTCATTAGGGTCTAATTCATTAGGGCCTAATTCTTTAACTCACTCTCAATAAATTCATTGTACTGGGCTTATTAAGCCAAGATCCCATACATCTTGGGCTTGGACTGCAAAACGTGTCCCTATAATTGGTACCGTTTGCGGGAAGAACTTGTGTGATAGTGAGTGCAAAGGCTAACGATGGTAGGTTCAGGTCCATACTGGGCAAAATCCATAGGATCCCAATGTGAAAACCCATTTGTCAACCTCGAATGTAGAAAATTGTATTTGTACCCATTGTTATTAATTTATATAAAAAATATCTCCTCGGACGGTGAATAGATCTAGCTCTATTTTCCTTATTCTTGCTTGATCGTCTTTTAAAATCCACACTAGCCACTGTCAAATTCATTAGGGCCTAGTTCTTAAACCCGCTCTCTACAAATTCATTGTACTGAGTTCATTGGACCAAGATCCCATACATCTTGGGCTTGGGCCGCAAAACATGTCCCTACAATTGGTGCTATTTGTGGGAAGAACTTTTGTGATAGTGAGTGCAATGGCTAACGATGGTAGGTTCAGGTCTACACCAAGCAGAATCCATAGGATCCCAACGTGAAAACCCATTTGTCAACCTCGAACGTAAAAGAGATCGAGAGAGGAGTGTGCATACTATTTAGTCTAGTAAAAGTCACTCCCGGAGTAAAAGCCATCTCTCTCATGAGGAAGACACACAAGCCCTGCAACTGGAGGTCAACTGGCTGAAGAGAAAGTTATGCCACGTGTAACAAAAGTGAACCCCCTCCAACTCCGATGCTTCCTCTGATGATAAAGAGGATGCTAGTTATAAGCGAAGGTCAAGGACCCCATCCAGCACGTCCTTCTCCTACAAGGAAGAGCATCATCACAAATGTAGGTACAACAGCCCGCCTTGTAAGGGCCTGGGAAATGACGTTATGAGCAAAGCGTTGAACCAGATTTCCAGGTCACCCTTCACACGTAGGATCGAAGGTGTAAGGCTACCTCAGCGATTCAATCAGCCAACATTCACCATTTACAATGATCGAGCAGATCTTGTGGAGCACGTAAGCCATTTCAACCAGAGAATGGCTGTCCATTCCAAGGATGAAGCCTTGATGTGTAAGGTGTTTCCCTCCAGTTTAGGACCCATGGCAATGAGATGGTTCGATTTGCCGAGTAGTCAGGATCTGCCAACACTCAGATGGTTAATGCGGTGTTCCGGGAGTCGGTGCATCAAATTCTGGAGAAGATTAACAATGAGTCATTCTTCAAATAGCCAAATAAGATGACAAGAGACTCCATGAGGCACAATCAAAACCTCTACTGCTAGTATCATAAGGACCAGTGACATACTACAAAAGACTGTAGAAACTTGTGGGACCACTTGGATCAGTTGGTCCGAGAAGGAAGGTTGAAGCAATTCTTGTATCATTCCAATGGCCAGGGAAATCAAACTGGCCAGGAACCCTAGAGAGATGCTACTTCAAGACCTTCATTAGGCATGATAAACGTCATCTTTGCCGCACTAGAGAGGACTGGGTCCTATCCTTCCAAAGTGATGTCTATGGCTCGGTTGACCACCTAGGACCCCAATTCAAAGCCGAAGAGGGCTAGAGCGAACAACCAACAAACACTGGGATTTTTGGAAGAGGATAAGATTAGAGCTATATAGCCCCATGATGACGCTTTGGTGGTCACGCTCAGATCGAGAGTTATAATGTGAAGAGGGTGATGTCGGACCAAGGCAGTGGTACTGAGATAATGTACCCCAATCTGTATAAGGGGCTGAACTTAAAACCTGAGGACCTAACACCCTATTACTTGCCCTTGGTGAGTTTTGATGGGAAGGTCGTCATCCTAAAGGACCAAATTAGACTACCCGTGTAGACTGGTTCAGAAGTAATAGAGGTGGACTTCATCATGGTGGACGCCTACTCCCCTTACACGGCCATTGTGGCCAAGCCTTGACTCCACACCCTAGGAGTTGTCTCTTCTACTCTGCACCAGAAGGTGAAATATCCATCGGATGGCCAGGTTAAGGAAATTATTGGGAGGCAATCCACGGCCAAATGCCTGGTGAACGTAATCTTACATCGGCCTAAAGCTAAGTCCTCAGCCCTTGCTGAAAGAGGTTCATAGCAATTAAAGGACCCGGTGCTGCTTGTCAACGGCTTAGTCGATGAGGCAAAATGTGAGGATTTGGAGACTGTCATTGTTGGTGATGATCTGGAGAAGTTCTTTTAGGTCGGAGCTCAGCAACCTCCTTGGGAGAAGGAAGAGCTGATAGAGTTTCTCAAAAAAAACGTTGATGTCTTCACATGGAGTGCTCACGAAGCCCCAAGGGTGGATCCGAATTTCATCTATCATCATTTAAATGTTAATCCCTCTGTCACTCCTAAGAAGCGACCTCTTCAGCGCTTGTCTAGGGACCATTTTGATGTTGTCAGAGATGAGGTGAAGAAACCAAAGTAAGCAGGAGCTATCAAGGAGGTATTCTACCCTGAGTGGTTAGCCAATACCGTGGTGGTGAAGAAGAAGAGTGGAAAATGGCGAGTGTGTATGGACTTCACAAATCTGAATAGGGCTTGCCCAAAGGATCCCTTCCCTATGTCTAAGATAAACCAGCTAGTAGATAAAACCATAACACATCCTTGAATGAGCTTCCTAGATGCCTTTCAGGAATACCACCAAATATCACTAGCCCTGGATGATCAGGAGAAGACAGCTTTCATCACTCCCACCGGAAACTACCATTACAAAGTGATGCTGTTTGGTTTAAAGAATGCAGGGTCTACCTATCAAAAGATGATGACTAAGATATTTAAACCACATTTAGATAAGAGCATTAAGGTCTATATAGATGATATGGTGGTAAAAAGTAAGGTAGTGTCCAAGCACTTAGGAGATCTCGAGAACATCTTCATAATTCTGAGGAAACACAAGTTGCGCCTTAACGCTTTCAAATGTTCCTTTGGTATGGGATCAGGCAAATTTTTGGGCTAAATGGTAACCCATAGAGGAATTGAAGTTAACCCCGACCAAATTAAAGCAATCAACAGTTTATAACCACCTCAGAATCCCAAGGAAGTCTAGAAACTGACCAGAATGACTGCTACCTTGAACCAATTTATCTCTCAGTCGGCGGATAGGTGCAAACCCTTCTTCTTACTGATGAATAAATGGAAGGGGTTTGAGTGGACCGAAGAGTGTGCCTTGGCCTTCCAACAGCTTAAGGACTATCTTTCTCGACCTCCTATCATGTTCAGCCCTGAGGTAGTCAAAGTCCTATTCGCTTATATTATTGTAGCCCCTCATGCTGTAAGCTTGGTCTTGATATGAGTTGATGGTAGCACACAAAGGCCAGTTTATTATGTGAGTAGGTCACTACATGAGGCCGAGATCCGTTATCTTCCGCTAGAAAATGCTATTTTAGCAGTGGTACACGCCATACCCAAACTTCCCCATTACTTTCAAGCACACATGATTATTTTCCTAACTCAACTTCCACTCAGAGCTCTGCTTTAGAGCGTTGATTACACGGGGAAGATTGCTAAATGGGCCATAATCCTATGAGCTTTCAACATCAAATACATGCCTCACACCTTTGTCAAGGGTCAAGTCCTCATGGATCTGGTAGCTGAGTTTGCTAAATCCTCGTTAGAAGAAGAAATGGAAACACAACACATGAGTGAAAAATCAGTTGGCATGATCTCCCAACAGGGTCTCCTATTTTGAAAAATGTATGTTGATGGTGCAGCAAATCAAAAGGGTTCCGGAGTGGGGTTAGTACTATTATCCCTCGAAAGGATCACCATCGAGAAATCATTAAGATTGGGATTCTCGGCCACCAATAATGAAGCTGAATATGAGGCTCTACTAATGAAAATGGCCATGGTTCGAAAAATGGGCGAAAAGGTTGTAGATATATTCTCGGACTCCAAATTGGTCGTTGGCCAAGTGAAAAGAGAATTTGAAGCGAGGGATGAAAGAATGTAGGGGTACTTGAGTCAAGTTAGGCACCTACAATCAAAATTCAAATCTTTCAACCTGTTGTACATCCCCAAGAGCAGAAACACACATGCCGATTCCCTAACCACACTCACAACCTCCTTGGCGTAAAGTTTACCTCGAGTCATCCTTGTAGAAAACCTATGCAAGCCTACAGAGATAAAAAGAGAGGTGGTTCATGTTCACCAAGTTAGGGTGGGGTCTAGCTGGATGGACTTCATAGCACTCTTCTTAAAAGAGAATAACCTACCTAAGGAGAAATTAGAAGCAGACAAAGTACGTAAAAAGGCTCCTCGGTTCTGGCTGTCCAAGGACCAAAAGTTATATAAACACTTATTTTCTAGGCCATACCTGCTATGCATACACCCCGAGGCAACATAATTACTCCTTAAATAGTTACATGAGAGGATTTGCGGGAGCCACACCGGAGGCTAATCTTTGGCATATAGAACCATCACTTAAGGCTATTAGTGACCAAATATGCAAAGGGAAGCACAAGAATATGTAAAAAAGTGTGACCAATGCCAAAGATTCACACCAAACATACACCAACCGAGGGGAGTCCTTAATCCACTGTCCAGCCCTTGGCCATTCGCTCAATGGGGCTTAAACATAGTAGGCCCTTTCCCCAAGGCAGCGAGAAACAAGAGATACCTGCTGTTCGGCACAGACTACTTCACTAAATAGGTCAAAGCCAAGCCTCTAACAAACATCAGAGACGTGGATGCCAAGAAGTTTGTATGGAAGAATATCGTTACACGATTTAGAGTCCCTCGTACCCTCATCTCGAACAACAGCCTTTAGTTTGATAACAAATCTTTCAGGAGATACTACTATGACTTAGGAACTACAAATTGATATTCTACCCCAACCTATCCCTAAGGAAATGGATAAGCCGAGATTATTAACAAGGTCATTGTAAGTAGACTTAAGAAGAGGTTGGACGATGGGAAGGGAAAATAGGTGCAAGAACCACCATATGTCTTGTGGACATACTAAACCACACCCGCAGGTTGACAAGGGAAACTCATTTCTCAATGACATATAGAGCCAAAGCCGTTATCCCTTTAGAGACTGGCTTCCTAACACTGAGGACAAGTACTTTTGATTCGAGTAATAACAACAGATTGCTGGAATAAAACCTAGACCTGATTGAGGAGATAAGAGAAAATGCAATGATTCAACTGGCATACTACCAACACAAGCTCAAGCAAGGTTATGATACTAACATAAAGTTGAGACCATTAGTGCCTAGTGACTTGGTGTTGAGAAAGATTCTAGGTACTTCGAAAAATCTAGCGTGGGAAAAACTAGGGCCTAATTGGGAAGGACCATATCGCATCACCTTGGAGGCTGGTATCGAAGCATATTTTCTAGAAGACTTAGATAAGCATGTAATACCACACCTGTGAAATATAAACAACCTGAAAATGTATTATTATTAATGAAAATCTCTTTTGTCAATATGTTCATTTATCAAAGGCATTATACTTCTCATTATTCAATCTTTTATAAGTATTAAACAGATCTTAAGTTATGTCAGGTCTCTCAAACCACATACTTAGGTGAAATTAACACTCAATAACATCTTTTATAAGTAATTAAACAAAACCTTAATCATGTCTGAGTCCTCAGACTAGATGCATTGGGGAAATTAATACACTATGACATCTTTGATAAGTGTTAAACAGATCCTAAGTTATGTCAGGTCTCTCGGACCACATACTTGGGTGAAATTAATACTTAATGACATCTTTTAGAAGTGATTAAACAGAGCCTTAGCCATGCCCAAGTCCTTGGACTAGATACTTTGGGGAAATTAATACACTATGACATCTTTTAGAAGTGTTAAACAGATCCTAAGTTATGTCAGGTCTCTCAGACCACATACTTGGGTGAAATTAACACTCAATGACATCTTTTTAAGTGATTAAACAGAATGTTAGCCATGCCTGAGTCCTCGGACTAGATGCTTTGGGGAAATTAATACACTATAACATTTTTTATAAGTGTTAAACAGATCCTAAGTTATATCAGGTCTCTCAGACCACATACTTAGGTGAAATTAACATTCAATAACATCTTTTATAAATGATTAAACAAAACTTTAGTCATGCCTAAGTCCTCGAACCAGATGCTTTAGGGACATTAATACACTATGACATCTTTTAGAAGTGTTAAACGGATCCTAACTTATGTCAGGTCTCTCGAACCACATACTTGGGTGAAATTAACACTCAATAACATCTTTTATAAGTGATTAAACAGAACCTTAGTCATGTTTGAGTCCTCGGACCAGATGCTTTGGGTAAATTAATACACTAGGGCATATTTCTAAGAGTTAAACAAAACCCAAGTTATATCAGGTCCTTCAAACCACATGCTTTGATAAAATTAATACCCACTGCCATCTTTATAAGTGTTAAATGAGTTGAAGTCCTTGTACATTTATCCAAGTGATGAGCAAAATGAAGGTTGTCTCTCCCTCTGATTTCTCCCAAAGGTATATGTTTACTTCAGTATAAAAGATTCAATTCTCAATACAAATGTGTGTTAGACCTCATTATTACTGGAACTTAATCAAAGTACTTAGATTGTTGTCAGCATACTATTGTTAAATTTTGTTGAGGGCAGTAATAATAAGCTTCGAAGTACACAACAATAAAGGTATGAGAGATAAAAGGAAAAAACATTTTCATTAAACAGAAATGGGAATACATTATGTTTGATGGTAGATTGCCATTACAAAAATAAAAATAAAAATAAAAACATATATATATATATATATACACATGCAAAGAAAAAACTACAAAAGAAAGTCCTACATCTAGGCCTTGGCTGGGGAAGGGTCTTTCTTGGGATCGGCAATCTTGGAATGGACACCATCAGCTTTAGACTTAGCCTCCGCGTCCTTGGCTTAAGAGACCACATCCCTGATTGTAAGGGCATCCTCAGAGGGCTTGGCCTTCACTAGTGGTTGAGTCTCCTTACCCACTCCAGCCCCTTCAGGAACTTCGACCTCAGGAGGGGAGCTTGAGTATTAGGGAGTTACTCAGGAGAAGGGTCCGCATCTGGAATTTCTCGAATATCCTCCAAGAAGAAGATATTCTTAGCCCTCCTCAACTCGGAGTCTACAAGGACTCCCACCCAGTCCATCGCCACTCCCCAAGACACAATGCAGTAGTCCCTACACACTACAGCCACCTCCTCAGCCAGCCAAGTCTTTATGTCCCACACCCTGCGCTTATAGGATGCTGCCACCGCAGCCTCAGTGGCTTCCCTGGCCACCCGAGTTGCCTCCTTGGCATTCTGCAGCTCCACCTTAAGATCCAAAACAGCTTGTTTCTTGTGGCCAGGTTTATCTCAGTTATGTGCAGTTGTTGGCGCTGATCATCAGCCTGCCTTTCTGTGGTTTTTAAACCTGCTAAGGCAATCAGACGAGTTTTTTTTGCTTCTTTTAGCTTCTCGGATAGCTCGACCTACTCCTGCTTTAAAGCCCTCAGTTGCTTCTCAACCTCTAAACGAGAGTAGGCCCCAACCCTGACTTCATCATTAGCGTTCCTCACCCACTCCTCAGCTAAATAAATTTGCTGGGTAATCTGTATAAAAGTAGTAAAAAGGTCATAAAGAATATACACATATATGAATAAACGTGCAGCTTAGCATTTAACGAAAAAGGATGCCGGTTGACTTACCATTGCAAGGTCCCTCTTCAATGACATGAAAAGGTCAGGTTGCCTAATACGCCTGAGACCCTCCATGTCTCTAGGGAGGAAAAGGGGCTACTCTAGGGCCTCGGCGAGGATGCCGACATGCCCCCTTTGAGACTCCCAAATCGTGGCATCCCAAGAAATTGAAGCACCCTCCACCTTTAGTCAAGGCACCCAGGAGCGCTGCCCTCGACGCACTTCAGTCTCATCCCGACTCTCCACTAAATAGGCCCTCTTGTCCTTAGGGTCTTTAGCTTTCTTTTGTTGCTTAGCCCCCCTTTAAGGTCCCCCACCTCACCTTCCTCCAGGTCCTCAACTAGCCTCTTCTTCCTTAAGTCCGGAATGGCCTTTAGTCCGAGGTTAGCAAGGAGCAAAGCGAGAGGAGGAGGAAGATTGGGAGTCACCTGGGTCTTAGGGACTTCTTTCGAAGCTTGTCCCTTATTCCTATTGGCCATTAAGCCCTTTAGGCCGGTCCTTTGCTTTAGGTCCATGCCTTCTTCTTTGACTTTTAAGCTAGTATCGATCTGAGCTACTATCAACCTTGGAGAATGTGCAGTAGAAAGTCGGTCAAAATCAACTTCAAAGTCTGAGAGTTCTACCGGCCTTGCTAGCACTTCACCTTCCTCGTCGAAGCGGAATTAGTCAATCTTGGCCTCGAGGGATGAGTGTGTAGGAGCTATCTCCTCTCTTGGAGCAGCTACCTCTTAAAGGGTGCGTTGAATGGGCAGCTGAATGGGCGGAAGATCTCTCCGAGCCAAAAACCCCGGTTTCGAGACGTCTATCCAAGCTAATTTAGAACTTCCAGCCCTTATCGCTTGGCCTACATCCTGGAATACACAAGACAAAGGCTCATAATCCAAAATTAAGTGAGAGGTTCATAGTTGTCCGTCCTCACTTATAAATATCTCCAACCTTAGTAGGTAGTTGAAAGCCGGAACGGTGGTCAAACTAATCCTCGGAGCAACGTGGTTTTTATCTACAAAAACATTCGAGAAGGAAATTATAGTCAGACCGATGAAGGTTACCATCAGAAGAAGATGAAGCATTAAAAGTGAAAGGGATAAACCACTTGTTCAAAAGAATTGATCCTAAATGTACCCCACCTAGATCTCCTGCCCGAGTTGAGTAGGGAAGATCATCGTGCCACACCCCAGAGGCAACCAGATAGTCATCCTTCAAGCCCTTGTTAGACTTAAGAAGGCAGGATATCAACCTAACGACATTGGTCCGAGATTTGAGGTAATATCCCGTGCTAGCAAAGGAATGGCACTTGTACATATGATCGATGTCGTGCCATGTAAGCCTTAAGTTCATTTGGTCGTTCAGAGCATCTATACACCCTAGGACTCTAAACAGGTTGGGAGTGCATTGATGGGGACACAACCTAGAGTTAAGCAAGTAATCTCTAGTTATCCTACCCATAGGAAGAGTCATTCCTCCCTCTATAAAAGCGATCATTGGAATGACAACTTCACCCACCTTTCTATCAGTAAGTATTCAGTCTAGGGGATAGTATTGTAAGCCCACTCCCTGTGGGATATGATATTTGGCCCTAAACCCCTCCATACTGGCCAAAGAATTCACTAAGTGTTTAAATCTACCCATCTATGCGAATGTGAATGGCAAGGACAAAGTTTTCTAACAAGGAAGAAGGCCGAGGAGAAACAGAAAGTTTGAAGAGATAGATACTCACGAGAACAAGTGTACTAAACCCTAAACCTTTAGGAAAAATCTTTTGGAAATTTCTTAAGGAAAAGATTTAGGGAAATTTAGTGGCTGAGAAAGCTTTGTGAGTTTGAGCATTTAGGATCTTTGGAGAGCTTGAAGACTTGAAAATGAGGGAAATGATTTCTCCGGATGCTTTATATAGAGGGTAAGATTGAGTGGGAGTTATCCCACTCAAAACCCAAGGAAAAATGTCAACCATTGGATCTACGCCACGTCATTAGATGTGGGAACATAACGCCACTTAGAGCAATTAATGGTGCCTCGCAAGCCACAAAGCATCAATAGCAACCATTGGGTGTGTAAAACGACACTCCCATACGTGTGAACCAAAAAGATAAATGGTTTCCACAAAGCGTCAATAGCAATCAAAGGGCGCGTAAAATGACACTCTTACACATGTGAACCAAAGAGATAAATGGTTTTGTCTCTTAAAAATCAAAACCTCACCTTTTCTCCTTAGATGAGAGGGGAAAACCGAAGTTTTGAGAGGCTATCGTAGGGATAAGGGTCTAAAATTATATATTGGGCCTTGGGTCTTATCGGAGGACGTTGGCATGTTTGAAGAGGACAAATAGTTATAAAGGATTCCAGTTAAGAGTCTCGTAAATAAGAAATGAGTATAAGGCGGTTCGAAGAGGAATTCCTCCTCGGCTATGACAAATATAATTCAGATACGTATTCCAACAACAAAAATGACCTCTATAGAAGTTTCAGTGTTAAAAGCATGTCTTATAAACACACAAGAAGGAAGGGAACCCAAACATATCTAAGGAAAAGTTGCTACCTCCACATTAAATGCATTGCAACTACTTTTCTGGCCATATTTATGTGGAGAAGACCCCTGAACAGTGCTTCTTTAGTTACCGCAACTCACAAAGAGCCAGAAGAAGTGTCTGATGAGACGGGCACTCAAGTAGTGACTTGGACGATTAACAAAGGAAGGGCCAAGATCACCGGGGATGGGATATATAATGTAAGAGACTCCTAAAGGAAAAGAGAGAGAAAAAAGAAGAGAGGGAGGATAATGTAGCAATCAAAATTGTATTTGTACCCATTGTTATTAATTTATATATAAAATATCTCCTCAGACGGTGAATAGATCCAGCTCTATTTTCCTTGTTCTTACTTGATTGTCTTTTAAAATCCACACTAGTCGTTGTCAAATTCATTAAAGCCTAATTTTTTAATCTGCTCGTTACAAATTTATTATACTGAGTTTATTAAGCCAAGATCTCATACATCTTGGGTTTGGGCATAAGCGGGCTTGTGTGAACTGATAGATGTGTTTCATGTCAGGGATCTCGTTTGATTCCCATGCTTGGGCTTGCCGACAAAAGATTTCTTTGACTTTTTTCTACAAATAACCCAAACTGCTGGTGCAATGATTACAAGATGTGAATAATAAGGGGACTCGTACGCCACTTGTTTAGATTCATCGATTACTTTATAAAGTTATTGAAGAATTCATCACCCATGTTGTGCCATATATTGGCAACAAAGGAATAATCATCTGATCACATTTTGTCATTTTCTTGTAGGGGCTCGTTCTAAATATGTGACAAATGGAATAGAATGTTCAAAACTGAGAGCATATTATTGAATCACAGCTAAAATGTACTAAGGAAGCCTACACATGTAAGTATAGTCTTAAATTACCTATTACAATAAAGTAATTCTATGACTACACCTTTTATCATATCATTGTCCATAATTATCATGTGACAGACTGATTTTTTTGTCACTTTGACATAAATTTACAACTTTTTTTCTACAAGCATGTTTTTCAAGGTAAAGAAAGAGTTAGCACAAGCCATGTAGAAGCCTTTCTCTTTATTCCTTAAAAAAATAATAAATATAAAATAAATATGTGATTTATTCACCCTTTTGCCTAAATTGTTACGCTTGAAACCACAGAATTAGTTTTTCGATAGTGGGTTGTTGTTGCTGTCCAAATTAGTTCTAGTGTTGCAGACGAGGGTTGTTATTGAGGAAAGTTCGTGTAGAAGAATTTTACAGTTCTGAGGCCATTACAATGGAAAAGCAGCTGCATGGTAAGTTTTTTGACAATGGATTGTTGTTGTTGTTTGAAATTTCTATGTAGTGGATAAAGTTTGTTCGTGGAGAGAGTACGTGTAGAAGAATTCTACAATTCTGAAAGTTTTGAGGCCACTGCAGTAAGAAAGCGAGTAGGGTGTTGTTGAGGTTGTATTACTAGAAATTTCGAGGTTACAAAAGTTTTGTATATTATGATTGATTGTAAATTTGTAACTATTTCTTCTATAGTGAATTATCTACAACTTAGATCCCCTTGGAGTAGGGTTTCTTTTCTTTTTTTTTTAATTAAAAAAAAAAATCCAAAGAGGTTGTTAATTGGTTTTCTACGTGATTATCTTTTCTTTTCTTTTTTTTCTTTTTTTTCTTTTTTTTGTTTTTTGTCTTTTACTCTTTTGATGATTATTAGTTTTAGATCTTGTAATTATATTTGTGATTGAATTGCTAAGTAAAATTATTTTTTTGGAATACGCATTATTTGTTCAGTTAATCCAATTATTCCCTTGCTTAAGTTGTTGGGGGACTAAAATTGTATATATATTTTTTTCAGTATATATGTTACTTTGTTGTATTTGATCAGGCTACGTACACCTACAGAAAAGAGCTCAAGATAATTATGCCAGCACTAGCACTCTTTTTTTCTTTCAAGACAAATAGCAAATTACTACACACACCTCAAATGAGACTTTCCAAAACTTATACTGATCTTCCCTCTGATTCACTAACACTAACTATAGCCGCCTTCATAAAGTTGGAATAGCAGCAATAACACAGCAAAAAAAAAATGTGAATGTTTTAAGAGGCATGGACCTGTCTGCATGCCTTCAGAACTGGTGTATAGTCCATCACTTTATTCCAACTTGAAAAAGAAGGCTTCATAAATTTATTGCATTCGGATATGGAGAACTACAGATTCTGGACTATGATCCATCTCATTCTCCCTGCAATTGGACAAGTCAGGTAATCTGCCAGATTCCCTTATTCGTGTATTCTCACTCGACGATCCTTCAATAGCTATTGTTGTATGTTCTATTGGAATGTTAATGAGATTTGAGCTTGCTCTGTCTGCTTGTTGTTGTTGCTGCTGCTGTTCTGATGATTCATTCTGTGTGTGCTGGTTGGAAGTTGAGCTATCTTGCTGGAGGGGCTCGGATATGGTAGGTAGAGCAGGTGGATTGTCAAGTTTGGTTGGGGTGACCAAGCATCTACAAAGTGGACAAGTTAAATTTGAGTGCAGCCAGTGACGAATGCATTCAACATGAAACACATGTTTGCACGATGGGATTTGAAGCAATTCTTCTTTGATCTCGAATTCTCCCAAGCAGACACAACATCTGTGAAAAATATATCATAAAATCTTCTTAAATTCAGTTCAACTTACACCTCGACTGAAAAATTGCTAATACTTTTCCAAAATGTTGATCTTACATTCCTTTATCTTACTAATATGTTACAATAACAATAACAACAAAACCTTAGTCCCAAAATTTTGGGTCGGCCATGTATTTTTAAATAGAAAAGTTAGGGTCAGCCAATTCTGAGGTCTTAGTAATATGTTTGTTTAACAAAAATAGTTCTTCGTTTTTAAAAATGAACTTTTATACTTAGCATTTTGAGACTAAGTTTAATTGTTGTGGCTGTTTCAACCTTGACATTTTAGCACTTTAGAGAACTTATGCTGCAATTTGCAGACCAAGTATATAAATTGAGATCCATGAGCAGCCAGAGTTTGCTGGACTTTATACTGACTTAATCAGCCTTCATGATCATCTATACAGGTGAAGTGATAACGTTGGCGGAAAGTTATTTAAAACATGCAACAAATAGAGATAATAATCAAATGCAACTTAACATGGAGGGCAAGTCAGATCTTCCTATGCCTGAAAGAAAAACCCTGCATATAGCACATGAATGGATGTTGATCTTATCCAGATGGGATACTTTTTCTAAAGAATCTTCAAATCAATTGCACAATTCTCTTTTCAACTTTATTCATGTTTAATAACCTCCAAACATGTCATCTCTCATATATGCTACTCTCTTATCGTGTAATGTTTAAAACGCACTATTTAGGAAAATAGTGGATGTCATTAGAGATACTCGTTTGAAAAAAAAAATTGAATTCTATCTGGAAGCTGTAACGACTATAGGGGTTTCAAGGATATGTCACTATCAAGGTCCTTTGTGAAGTTCACAAAGGAAAAAAAAAAAAAAAAAAAAACTTAGTGGTCATTCTCAGTCGTTCATCTATTATGAAGAGGGCTTTTCAAGTTGACGGATGTGATATATCTTAGGCCATCGGGTGCACGTGCTGTAGTGCATAATTGATTAATAACCACGGAAAAAACTTAGCTAGACTTGGACCTCTCACAAAGGACGTGAGACCCAAGTGTGGAGCCTACTCTTTTTGTGAGAGACCGAGAGTCTTGATGATTTCTTTTAGATTATTTAAGAATTGCCCAACAACCCTATAACCTTTAAAGTCCCGATTATTTCTTTTGGACTATTTAAGAATTGCCCAACAACCATATAACCCTTACATCAATAGCAAGCTCATCAACTTTTAAATACAAAACAAAAAAAATAATAAATAGGAAATTTTTTTATTATGTTATTGGTATGACACTCACTTTGTAAATTTTTTTAAGTAAAATTGATAGTCATTTTCTAATCTTATTTGGATTAAAAGTATAGGGGAAATCTGAAAGGTAAAAGGAAAAACTAAAAATACTTACTGTGATTCCTTTGTCCTTAATTCCTCATCAAACAAGATTGTTGGAAGCTTGTCCTTGATCTCCCCCTTCAAGCCCACTTGAGAAGGCTGTAGAAAATATGAAGCAAAAGAGAATTAGACAAATATTGGCCTGAAAGAGAAGCTATATATCATGTATAACTCTAATATGAATATCTGTGAATCTCTCTATAGCCTGAAAACTTTGAAAAAGATCAGGACGAGTACTGTCAAATTTTATAGTACATGATTGACATCATCACAGTAGTGATGCCATACATGTACAATAACATTTTCTTAGTCTATGTTGGGGTAATTCAGTGAGCTTATTATTAAAGATCAAACAAAAAAGTACCTTTACTCAAAAAAAAAAAAAAAAAAACACATGATACCATACTGTAGTTGTTTTTCTATTTTTATGTGTGCTTGCATGTAGGGTATGCAATATTGTGTGTATGTGAGAGAGAGAGAGAGAGAGAGAGATCTTACTGAGGTCAAATATGCACTAGCTGGAACAGGACTTCTTGAAAGTATAGGTGGGGGATATGAGAGAGTAGAAGCTCTCCTCTTGAGGTAGAACAAGTAAAACAGGAGAAGTAGAATAATGGAAAATAGGATAGGAATTGAGAATATGAAAGCTTGGTAAAGTTTAAGTTGAAGTGCCGGAGAAAGGTGTGGAGGATTTGGAGTCTGAGGGACACCCATCTGAGTTTTTAAGATACAGAAGAAGTGCAAACGCCTTGGCCAGGGTATTTATGCAGAAGAATCTTCTAGTGTTTTTTTTATATATGCCCAACACAAAGAGAGAGAGAAATGTTGAAGGATTGCTTTACTGCTGTATTGGGAAACGCTCACTAAGAGTTAATGAAAACTTTGTTAATTAAATATGATAAACAAAGAGCACTTTTGGGATCATAGTTACATGATGGCATATATTCTCTACCTTTCTATGATGCGAAGAGCCCATGACTCTCCACTAAATTATAGGCCCCCACAGCAAGCACTTAGGCCCGTTTGTCTTCGTCCTTCATGCATGGCCCAACATAATCATGAATTCTCTTTTATTAGTGCTTAGACTAATGCTAATCTTAAAATTCCTTAGTTGATATTTATAAACAGAGAAAAAGGGTCTTGTCTGATAGATTTTAAATTAGTCAATAAAGCAATTGATAACCATGATCTAACATCTGCAAAATTGTGTCCTGTAAAGAGATATTTGGCTTGCTAAAAAGTTTGTGAAAGTGGTAAGTGAATCTTAACTGCTTTAGGCCAAAGAATATCTAGATTGATTATTCTTAACCTGATGATTATAATTTATGCAATATTGACCCTCTTAGTGGATCCATTCTTGGGTTAGAAAGGTTGGTTTAACTCAACTTCAATAAATTGACTCATTTCTACCTTATAGGTTTGACAGTTTTAAGAGCAACTAAGGCCACGAGTATATACTTTGGCGTGTATGTTCCCCCATGAACATCAAGTTTCTTGGTGTCATATATGTTTTTTCAATTATTATTATTGGAACAAAAAACATATATAACACTAAATGTTAATGATTCTACTATATGTCCAATATTTGTCAAATCACTGCAAACATGTTCAAGTGGGAAAAAAAAAAGAAAAAAGAAAAAAAGAAATCGAATAAGAATAACATATTGTCCCAAATTTAGTTAACGGTGAGGGACAGAAACATGGAAAAAGATAGGGTGTGCCCTACACTTTGAGTGGCTATTAGGGCCAGCCTTTTCTCTTTACTAAGTATAAAATAGCTAAAGAACTTATTCGTCTTGGAAATGAAAGGAAAAATTCTGCAATTCATTGCACCAAAGAGATGATGTTTTTCCTTTGAACTTTTTATCATTACATAAACACGGGATCAATTCAAGCACTGAGGCATCAATAAAGCATCGCTATCAAGTGCTCATGCGTACAACTGTGCTTATTCAATTCCTCAATCCCGCATTAGTTAATTATTTAATTCCTAAATCCAGCATTAGTCATCTAACTACTCAAATAAAGTTTGTCAGTTATTTCCAGCCATTTGTTCTCTTTATTATTACTTTTTTCCTACATTATATAACTGCTCAATAAAGTTTTCCTCCAAATCGATTAATATTCCATCCACACTGTCATTTTTATGACATAGTTATTAAGGGTGTTTTTAGATAAAGCCTATTTTACTAAAACAAAAAATTATTATTGAAAGTATTGTAGATAAAAGTAAAAATTAGTTGAAATAATACAGTGGTGTCCATAAATAGTGTCAAAAAGTGCAGTGAGGCTCATGAATAGTAGAAAAATAAGCTAAATAGTGAAATAATTTTAATTTTTCATTTCAATCCAGACACACACTAAGTTATCTAAATTAGTTATATGATTATTTATTTAATGGTCGCTATGGTTAAAGAAATTTTCTTCTAAATCAATTTGGAAGAATATTATATTTATATTCGCAAGTGAAGAGTATAAAATTAGGGATGACGGATCCATTTAAACAGACCTGACGGTACTAGATTAGTGGACGGATAGTGTTTCTACATGGATGAATCCAAGATACATGGACACGAGGTGGACAGATCTCAAGGCCACATGGCATCCACATGACTTAAGTGACCTCCAAAGAATCCTAAATAGAAACAACTTGCGTCCCACGATTAACCCTAGTCAATAAAATCCCAACATGAAAAGAATCCTAACATGGGAAGGATCCCGTAATATACACGCATTTATGATGATCTTTTATCGTAAGGAAACATCTTCTTACACAAGAAACGGAGGTTGAATCTACACCACTATAAAAACCCAAGATCCTCAGAAAATAAAGTACGCATAATTCACTCAGCTCTGACACTCTAGAATTGTGAAATTTCTCTAACTTAACCATCGGAGGGTTTTTGGCCGGTACCACACCGGTACTCTCCTAAGGTCTTGTTTTGTGTTGTGCAGATGCTGTTTTGAGCGCGTGAGGACTATGTGACTAACTGGTGATTTTCGGCATCATCAGCAAGACATGGTAAAGTTTTATAGAATCTGTGTATATTAAGAATTCAATCAACATTTTGAGTTGAAATCAACAGTTGGAGCAGGAATAGTGGCATGGAGTCCAAGTGCAAAGCATCTTGTATTGTGTCTTATGTACGAACTCATTCTTTAAATTAGCCACTTAAACAGGCAGTGCATTAAGCATCATAATTCATAGGATACAAAATTCGAGACCAACACTAACTTTTCTTACATATCTGCACTATTTTAATGTGTATCAAATTTTATTTTGTGATCCTACTTGGTGCAACTTGTTCTCTTTATAATCTTTTATATATAGAATGCCCTTTGATGTCTGAGTGTCCCAAACTTGAACTGAGGAGGCCTTTCTGTTGCTGGTGGCTTGTGAAGTCTCTATCAGAAAGTGGGTATGAGATCAGATTTCAGACAGCAGCGGTTATTCAGATTCTCTAGCTATTGAAAAAATGTTGCTGCTTAATTAACACATGTTTTAACTGAACAAAGTTCTTTCACTGTTATTTTGAAGTAATCCTTAGAAGTTAGCAACTGTGGAGATTTGTATGTGCAATTGAAAAAAAGTGAATCCAATTACCATTAGGTGGCGGCTGACGCTGAATCTACACATGCTAATGTGGCATCAAAGCTAAAAATCATTGGCAGAAGCTTACTCTAGAAGCTCTCATGATTCAACTATGATTAAATAAAAGTAGTTTTATGATTAGTGCTTGCCAAGAAGGATGAATCTTTATGAAACACTGTGGATGAAGATTTGTCACAAATTACTAGTCCAAAAAGATCAGAACTGCATATACCTTGTGAGAACTTTTAGTATCATTGCTGGCGTATGAAGATAGGATCCTTTGTTGTGGTGGGTGATGACTAGTATGTATAAGACAACCTACAAATAATTGATTTTGACAAAAACTTACATCAAATGCTAAAGATTAATATGTTTAACATCACCAGACCTCAGTCCCAACTCCAAGGCTTGCTCATATTAGCTATACACTAAAGGCCAAATAACCTAGGACACAGACAAAAGAATACATTAATCCCAACAATAAAAAAACAAGCATTCTTTTTCACTTGAGTTCAGGATTTTGTCTTAATTTTATCTTGATTTGCCATATTCCCCACACAAAAGATCGAGTCAAATCACCTTGAATTCATCAGTTTTGTTGCTCGAGTCAAATCCCCATATTGATGTGTAGCTGTCGTCCAAATAGCTTCCCCCGGTGGTCTAAGGACAAGAAATTAGATGATTATGTGACAACAAACAAATCTATTTATATATATATTTAAAAGCTGATGCTACGCTCCTGTTAAGCCACATCAGCGACTACGTTGCTCTATATATATATATATATATTTTTTTTTTTTTTTTGTGGTTTTCCATCTTTATTGACTGTGTATTGCAAAATTAATTATTTTTGGCCAATGTGATGCACTACATGCCATCATAAACTCTAATTGTCTATTGTCTATTGTCTATATTAAAAATTCCTTTCAACATTGACTCTCTCTCTCTCTCTCTCTCTCTCTCTCTCTCTCTCTCTCTCTCTCTATATATATATATATATATATATATATGTATATATTAATGTATGCAATAAATCTCACTACTCTCACAACAAAATCCTCTTCTTCTACCTATTAGTTCACACCTATGGTTACACTTCCTCCAACCTTTCCGTTCCATCTTTGCCTCTTTACCTCCCCCACTACTCTCTATTTCACCATTACACTGCATTTATCTTTTTCTCTTTCTTATATTTTAACTATTCTTCTTGCCATTTTATTTTACATAAATTTGATATCATTTCCTCCATTCAATACATATTTTTTCCACACAAAAAAAATTGTGAGCTCTCTCTCTCCTTTCTTTTGGTGAATTTTTGTTCTTTCTTATAACTCTAATTAAAAGGTTGTGGTGGGCTTTTTGTGTTGTTGGGCTTTGATCTCTCCTACGGTACCATGGCTCGTGATTTTAAGGTAGGAGCGTTGGGACTAGCCTAAGTGAAACATACCTTAGGCCAGCTTGTGCACAAGTTGGGTCATCCCAATATAGAAGCACCCTGGCAAGAGTCTTAATTGTATGGCGTGCCCACGACAGGAGTAAATGTTACAGACATTACAACAGGAAACACAATACGGCAGGATAACTATAACATTTTACAAATAATACAAACACCTAAATAACAAAACCAAGAAATCTAACAAGGTTATGGTAGAATAATACAACCACAAATAACAAGATTACAGCAAACGATTGAGTAATAAGGTAACAAATTAATCATTCATCAATCAAAAAGTAAAATTCGTCTGCCAAAGAAATGGACTTAACTATTTTGCAAACACAAGTCCGAAAAGGGAGCCGATCTCCAATGTGAGTAACCTTAGAGAAGGCTTCTATGATAAAGATTACACACTTTGAAAAAATGACCTAGATGGCTTAAACTCTAACTCTTAACTTCTCAGAGAGTGGATCTGTCAAGAGGAAGAGAAATGGGTAGCCTATTAAAGCATGCCTCTATTCTTATCACTCATACTTTTCTCTGATTTCTTTCTTCTTTTCTTTTCTCTCATTTTCTTCCTTGTTCTATCTCTATTTCTTGCCATGGTTCCCCCCTCCCCCCCCCCCCCAATTTTTCACTATTCACAACTATTGCCTTTTATACTATCTACCATGATAGGATTTACCATTTTTACCCCTCAATCGCTTTTGGCTCGTTGTAGGCGTCCTTCCAAGACTGCCCACTGGCTTGCCAGCTGTCTAGCCACTACCATTACACTATGTTGGCTGCACCACGCCTCATTCTCAGACAAAAATGACTTGTCTTTTCTCTTACCTCTCATATTGATGCATGTCTTTATTCCTATCACTCATGCTTTTCTCTAATTTCTGTGTTCTTCTTTTTTTTTCTCTCATTTTCTTCCTTGTTCTATCTCTATTTCTTCTCGTGGTTCCCCTCCCCCCCCTTTCACTATTCACAACTATTGCCTTTTATATTGTCTGCCATGACAAGATTTACCATTTTTACCCCTGAACCGCTTTTGGCTCGTTGTAAGTGTCCTTCCAAGACTGCCCACTGGCCTACCGACTATCCAGCCACTATCATTACACTATGTTGGTTGCACTACGCCTCATTCCCAAACAAAAATGGCATGTCTTGTCTCTTACCTCTATTTGTTTTCATTACTCTTATCTAGATAAAGGTTAAACCTCTCCCTCACCTACCTCCATGGCATGCATCCAATGGTTCCAACTTATACTTACTTCTTTTGGGTGAGATGATATCCCAGCAAGACATCTCTCCCCAAAGTAGTTTGAGCGAGAACTCCAAAATAGACTTCCTTTTTCTCCCCATCGCCAAACCACACCCTCTAATACTCTTGACCCATGGCCTACCTCCCATGTATTGATTGGGTACAAGTAGGTGGTGCTTGGGCCCTGTGTGTGTACTCTGCTTCCGTCTGAATCCATTACTTTTCTGGCCTTCATGCATTTGCTATTGCCTTTGTGTTTTTCTGATTCTACTGTACGTTCTAATAGGTGTTTAACTCTTACGACATGAAAGACATATGGGTCTTTGGGTTCACGTTCTCTGCCTTCCATCTCTTCTTTAGATTGGGTATTGCTTGGGTGCAGGTCCTCTCCTTCCTGCTTAACCCATCTTCTTTCCTATATCTGTAGGCTTCTTGGCTAGGGATCCTGCCATGTCACTGCATTGCTCCTGCTGTATCATTACCTCTTTTTTATTTCCTTAATAACTATGGGCTTACAGGCAGATGTTTCTGCCGTGCCAGTCCAATTTCCAGAACATGACCTTTTTTGGGCTTTATTGGCCAACATTCCCACTGTGTCAACCCACTTTTTACGTCCTTACCTTTTTTGGGCTTTACGGGCCAACATTCCTGCTGTGCCAATCCATTTCATTCATCGAGCTTCCTCGGCCCTTTTACTTCTTCTTTACCTTTTTTACTCTCATGGGCTTTTGCTAAATCCTTTAGGCTTCCTTGGCCCGATTACCACATCTTTACCTCTTATTACTTTTCAGGCTTATTGGCCTTTAAGCTAACCCAATGAATTTACTAACTCATTTCTTGGGCTTTCTCGGCTCATTTACTTATTCTTTACCTCTTATTGTTCCCATGGGTTTACTACTTCATTACTTGAGCTTCCTCGGTCCATTTATTTCCTTTTTACCTCTTATTATTCTTGTGAGCCCATTATTCCTTCCATTTCGGCCAGCTAGGCTTGCTCTTCTTACTTTCTTCATATTGTTGGGCTTCTTTTGCTATTGGGCCCTTTGTCAAAAAGTGGGCATCAACAAAGGTTTTTTTAATTTTTTTTTAATTTTTATAAATTATGTGTTTTGGTATTGTGTTTCAATTTCCCGTCACAAAGTTTTATCTCTCCCTTCTATAGCTTTGGTTAAATTTTGGTTTAGGTTAATACTTAGTTTTTTTTTTTTTTTTTTTTTGGAAATAGGAATTTGAGTTTTTATCAAAATACAATCTACATGGCTATGAATTTGAATATGCCTACCAATTGTTTAAAATTTTGAATAATAAATAATTATAAAGCCTATCTTTTATACCTTTGATTTCATTTTTAATTTTGGTTAAGATAACGTTGTAATTTTGTGATGAATTTTGATTATCATGATAGTTTCCTTATTGCTTAAGAAATTGAATAATAAATTTGAAACTGATAAAGTTTAGTTGTATATTAGGCAAATATAATACATTACAACATAAATTAGAAGGATATGGTTCACCTTAAAAAAATATTAATTAAACAAAAAAAAAAATAGAATGATATATCTGTAGGGATAAAAAGATAAAATATGCTTGTAGAAATCTTTTAAAAAAATTGACAATACTTGAAGTAAGTGTTACATTTTATATATTACACCCATTGCATAATATATATATATATATATATATATTCTCATACATTCCGTGGGTCTTCGGTTAATATATAACTACATCTTCGGTTAATATATAACTACATTTTAAAGCAAGTGGGACCAAGACCAACCCAACCTACTCAAAGCAATGAGACTACTGGCATTGTACACAGGACAAGATGGTCAAAGAAAGTTTGTTCCATGGCAAATGAGTTTACATAGTGCATATTAAATTTTTCTTTATTAAGGATAATGGTCATCCACTCAAATTGCAAAACAAATTATTCAAACTTAACTAATACTTCCACTTCCTTATTCATCTGCCTTTGAGGTACTCTCAAGGATTGCCAGGGTCTCAGGTTTTGTGAAGTAGGTGAAGAGAACAAAGATATCATCCACATATATGTTAGATTCTCCAACTTTGTTTTTCTTCTGGATGCTATAAGCAAATTAGTTGCCCAGAATTATCTCTCTGTTGAATACATCCACATACATGCCACTCTCAGCTACAAGCAACAGGAAAATTTAGCACCATAAGCATTTTAGTTTCCCAAAATCTCATATGTAAGAAATACATGGAGCAGCAATAGCAAGATTGCAACAAGCCTCAAATAAGGGGGCGCTTCAATTTTCATCCTGTCAACATGCTTTAAGCTGCAAAAATTAAAATTCACTAATCACAAACTCACGCGATACTCAGGAAAATGTAATATAATTATTTTATAAAAATATAATGTAAAATTTGTAAGTTAAACAATGCATGTGTTATTTAAAAGTATTTTCTATTTTCTTAAGTTTTATTATTTTTATGTTATGAAACATAAAATGTATTTTGCATTTAACTACAATAAAATTTAATTTAATATATATTTATTTAATAAAACATAATTCAACAACTACATATGTGTGTGTGAAAAATGTAATTTAATAAAAATATTTAAATTACACAATTATAATATTGTTTTACATAAATGAAGAAGATGTTATTAACATTATTTTTTTTAAATATATCATAATTGGTTGACTACTTTGAACAAATCCAAGAATTTTTTTTTAAGTATGCCTTCATTTCATGAAACACATGTAACATGCTGCATTAAGTTAAATTATTATATAAGTTTGAAATTGTAGCACTTTGTTTTTGCTTTCCAAATATAAGTATAATACCTATATTATTGAAACTTGAATTTTAAAGTAATCTTGTAAATATTTATCATATTTATTACTTTTTTAGGGCCTATATCTTTAATTTCTATTGCCCATTTTGTTTGTATTTTTGAGCCTAAAACTAAAGAGTTAGGTCTAAATATAATAAAATTTCATATTTTTCAACCCAAAAATTAAGAGAGAGAAAACAAAATTGATTCCAAAACTTGAAAATGAAACCTACAAAAGGAATCAATTTAAGGTTCAATTAGTCTGATTGGACCAAAATAGACTGAATTGGACCGAATTGACTAAAGTGGACTAAATTGGACTTGAACGGACTGAAGTACTACACTGATGTGGCTCAAAAAAAGCATAGTAACAATAAACAATACGCTTTAGCTTTTAGACATTACGGAGATAGAAAAATATTGCTCAAAATTTACCTTCCCTAAAATCATAGATAAGTATTAAAATGATGGTCTAGCCAGTACATCCTAATTAGATGTAAAATCTTACTTCATCCAATGTAGACCAACAAAAAGTCACACCATATATGTTTCTCAGGATCTTTATTACAACTCAAAGATCCTTGAAGCACTACTTCAGGAGATATGTGGCATACAGAGCATAGGAAATGAATGAAGCTCATAATTGAGTAGAGAAGGTATAACATGGCATGGTCAAGAATAAATAATGCATTTCTTGAGCATTAGGTTGAATTCTAAGAGACATATTGTATGAATTTATAAGTTTTTAACATAATATTTACAATGAGAAATTTGCTTATTAAGTAATAACCATTGTAGGAAATCATGCGATGACAAAAATTTTACATTCCACATCTTCATTCTCACTTATGACTCAATGATTCTCGTTACAATGATACAACAATCTAATTAGGGGACTTGTGCCTTCCAATGGTTAAAAAAAAAAAAAAAAAAAAAAAAAAAGCAGGACAAGGAGCTATTATTTTACATAGGGTACCCGAACATTGAAAAAAGAATGGATCCAAAAAATATTTTCATTCCATGAAAAGAAAAAACTTGAGACAGATAACGTGTGCATGCAATATCTAATTTCAGGTTATTAAGTGTCCGTTTAGTATAGCTTATTTTTTAACTTTTTAAAAATGGGGTTGATTGAAAGGGACCAAAGGGTTGTATATTGAAAAAACAACCAAGACTTTGTCCCAAAATTGTGGGTATAAATCCTCAATCGACAAATCAAAGTTCGCAACATCTATTATTTTCCGACATTCTATTTTATCCATATATGAAATCATACTCTTTGTCATCTCTTTATTGACATATCTTTTTTCTTTTTTTTACTTCTCTCAACGTTATTTTAGTCTTTCTCTACCTTTTTTCTATTCCCTATACTTGAACCAATTCACTCTTTGTCATTGGTGAATCGTTACACTTTGCACATGACCTAAACATCACATGCAAGTTGTACTTTGAAAAAATGTTGTTTCAAACCCTTACACCAAATGACCACTAAGCCTCCAACTTAACTGCATAGTTCTATCTCACTCGCACACTTCAATTTACACATTTTGTCATCCTCTCCATTGCTTAATAAAGCAGAAACGCTTTCCAACTTGCAATTTGTCTTAACAATGCCTTAGCATCTTCTCAAACATGTGAAAATGACTCTTACGCCTAAATAACATACAAAGCTTTTCCAAAATGTGACATAGAAGAATGAGGAACCAGACGTAGTTAACTTCTCATACATAACATAAGCCTTTTTTTAGATTGGTTCGATCTAGGGTTTGAAACTGTAAAATTGTTATTTACAACTATGTGTTTTGTTGGCTTTTATTCCGTGCCAAATTTGATTGTAATTATTATTCAATCTTTTGTACGATGTATTTATTGTGGGATTTAATTGTAAGGATTGTGTGATAAAGAGAGTGTGTGTGAAGACTCAAGCAATTAAAGACTGAAGAGTTTTCGCAGGTAGCTCACAACTAAGCATCCCGCGAAATGACTTATGTGCCTTGCACATGTTGGAATGCAAAAAGTCAGGCCAGGATGGAGACAGTTGTGTCTCACGAGTATCTCGCAGGTAAAGCCTTCCCGCGAGACATTCTGTTCTGCCAGCCTGTCTATTCTGATACACACTTTATGTGCCTACACTATATATACTCACATTACCCACAAATGTTGAGGAGTGCTTCTAAGAGAAAACCCTAGTCAAACACCTTGAGAGTTAGAGATTGTTATACCCACAATCCTCTACACATTTGCTTGTGGAATTTCTTCAACTCCTACCTCTTCATTTCCATACCATTGAGAGGTTGATAAGCCAAACACTTACGACACCCTTTCAATGTGTCAAGTGAAGTTTTGGTGCTGCTGGAAAGTATTGGAAGAAGTTAAGGATGGCAGATACAACATGGAGTTTGTTGCGAAATTCGGAGAACTAGACAAAACACGATTCCAAGAAGCTTTATTAGAGTAGGAGCTTGGAGGGCTTAAGTACATCAGGTAGATTAAGTTTGGATGGTCTCTTGCTAACCCATGTATCCCAACTAATTGTTTAGTGGATCGATTTTTGCTTGGAGGGCGGCAGAGAGGTTTTTTGCCAAGTTCTTCGGTTTCCTCTTCAAGAACACATCGGCGTATTATCTTGTGTTTGCATCTCTCTTCCCTACTCTTTTACTTTCCATTTTACTGCTGTGTAGCTTTGATTATGGATTAGAGTAGCTTGTTTGTTTATCCGATCACCTTTATACTATTCCACACTTAGTATTAAGTTAGCATAAAATCAATCAAGTTGTAACTTTTAATTTTTGGGTCTAAACAGCTATTGTGTTTTCAACATATTTTCGAGCTTTAAGAAACCAAACCTTTTTTTTTTTTTTTAAATCAACATGGAGTACAAAGTTTTATAGAATATATGTGTATATTAGAATTCGATCACAATTTTGAGTTGAAATCAACTGTTTGATGTAGTGACATGGTGTCCAACTGTCCAAGTGTAAAACATCTCTTATTGGGTCTAATGTACAAACTCATTCTTTAAATTAGCCACAAAACAAGCAGTGCTTTAAGCACCATAGGATACAAGATTTGAGACCAACACTTAATTCTACACATCTGCACTATTTTAATGTACTTCAAATTTTCTTTGTAATTCTACTTGGTGCAACTTGTTCTCTTTATAAACTTTTCTAGGATGCCCTTTGATGCCTGAGCGTCCCTAACTTGAACTGAGGAGGTCTTACTGTTGTTGGTGGCTTCTGAAGCAAGGTCTCTATCAGAAAGTGGGTATGAGATCAGATTTCAGACAACAGCACTTATTCAGATTCTCCAACAGCTATTGAAAAAATGTTGCTGCTAGTTAACACATATGTTTTAACTGAACAAACAACAAAGTGCCCTCACTTTTATTCCCAGTAATCAATCCCCAGAAGTTAGTAACCGTCAAAATTTGTAGGTGCAGTTGAAAAAGGTGCATGCAATTACTGTCAGGTGGTGGCTGATGCTGAATCTACACATGCTAAGATGGCATCTAAGTTAAATATCATTGGGAGGGGCTGATACTAGAAGCTCTCATGATTTAACTATGATCAAATGAAAGTAGTTTTATGATTAGTGCTTGCCAATAAGGATGAATTTATATGAAACACAGTGGATGAACATTTTTCACAAATTACTATAGTCCAAAAAGATCAGAACTTCATGTACCTTGCAAGAGGCTGTAATATCATTGGGAGAGGCTGGATTGTCATATTCTCCACACAAATGAGCAAGTCAAATCAACTTGAATTCATTAGTTTTGTTGCTCATTGACACAACCCTTAATGATGATTGACGGGTATCTTTTGTCTGAATCGCTTCCCCAGTGGTCTAAGGACAAGCATTTAGATGATTATGTGACAACAGGCAAATATATGACTACATTTTAAATAAAGGGGGATCATCCCAAACTAGCACTCAAAGCAATGAGACTATTGGCATCGTACAAGACAAGATGCCTTCTTGTGCATTTCAATCCAATCATGGAAGAAAGAGGAAACTAGAAAATAATTACACCCATATATAAGATGCATAATATCCACAAATATATGCTCACAACCTTGCACATCCGCAACTTCTAGCAACTGCATAGATTCTGTATTGTCACCAATCCAACTATAATTACAAAAATGAAAAATCCCAATAAGAAGGGAAAGAGAGTAAGTTCCACAGGATATGAGATTACATGGTGCATATTAATTTAAGTTTGTCTTTCCTAATGGTCATTCTCTCAAAGCTAAAACAAATGATTCAAACTAAACTAATACTTCCTCTTCCTTATTTTGAAACTCATTGATCGGATAACATCATCATCTGTTTTTAGCTTCTGCTCAAGAATTGACAGGGACTCAGGCTTTGTGAAGTAGGTGAAGAGAAGGTAGATACCATCCAAGTAATTGTTAGATTCCCCAGCTTTGTTTTTCTTCATTATGCTATAGGCCAGCGGAATTACCCCTCGGTTAAATACCTCCACATACATGCCACCCCCAGCAACAAGCAACTGTAAAATTTAGCACAATTTGCAAATTAATTATGCCCAGAATCCAAAATATAAGGCGGCAAAAGCAAGGTGTTGGAACAAGCCTCGAATGAGGTGGTGCTTCCAATTTCATTATGTCATTATGCTTCAAGCCGCAAAAATTAAAATTCATGACAAGTATTTGCTCAATAATTACCTTCCTTAGCTCCTTAAAATCATGTTTAAGCTCTTACTTGGTAAATAAAATCATGGCCTCAATAGAAGATTCTAACCATAGCCAAGACATCCTAATTAGACATAAAATCTTTAATTCACCCAAAGCAGACCAACAAAAAGTCGCACCATGTTTCTCAGGATCTTTACAACTCAAAGATCTTTGAAGCACTACTTCAGTAGATACATGGCATATGAAGCACAGGAAATGAATGAAACTCATAATTGAGTAGAGAAGTATAGCACAGCATAAAAAGCCAGAACTAAACATTGCATTTCTTGAGTATTATGGGTACATCACATTTAAGTTCTTCTATATATGAGTTTGTAAGTTTCTAACATAAGATTTACAATGAGAAATTTTCTTATTAAGTAATTACCATGGTAAAAAATCGTGCAATGACAAAAAATTTACATTCCACGTCACCATTCTCATTGATGACTCAAATATTGTGTCAATTTCAATGATTTAACAATCTAATCAGTGGTTTTGTGCCTTCCAACGTTATAGAAAAGACAAGGAGCTATTAAGTTACATAGGATATCTAAACATAAAAAAGAATGGAACAAAAGGGATTGTCATTCCATGAAAATGACCAACTTGAGACAAATAAAGTGTGAATGCAATATCCAATCTAGGTTAACTTATTACGTGCATGTTTGGTACAATTTAGTTTTTAGCATTTTAAAAACGGGTTGTTTGAAAAATTTGAACCTAGAAAAAAAGACAAAAATAACAACCAAGCCTTAGTCCCAAAATTTTGGAGTCCACTATGGATTCTCAGCAGACTAATAAGGTTCAGCCATTCCTTTCCATCATTCTATTTTATCTGAAGTCATATTCCTTAATTGAAATGTCCTTTTTCACTACTACTAATGTTATCTAGGGCTTCCTCAAACATTTTTTTATTCCCTTAGCTTGAATCAACTCCTTCTTCCTCAATGGAGCATTAATTGCTCTCCTTGCACATGACCGAATCATCTCAATACTTTGAAAAAGTGTAGTTTCAAACCATTGAGCTGGACGGGCACTGCCTCCAACTTAACTGCATAATGTCCATCTCATTTGTACACCTTAATTACACATTTTTTCCTCTACTCCATTGCTTATTAAATAAAAAATGTGATCCAACCATGCAATAAGTCTTGAGTAACAATGCCTTAGCATCTTCTGGGACATGTGAAATTCACTCTCACACCTAAATTACATATAAAGCTTTTCCAAAAATGTGCCTACAGAGGAATGAGGCACCAGACATGGTAAACTTCGCATAATTAACATAAACCCTTTTTTGGATTGGTAAAGATGAAATCGATACCTTTTAAATAATCAGAATTGAGAATTAAAAGAAGCCGTATTGACCAGCACCTAAGATACCTACCATCAACATATATAACCAGTCACAACTTAATGTAAACATTGAACTTTCTCTCGTATTGAAACAAAACCAAGTCTTACTTTCATTAATATACATGACCAGAGAAAATTCAATACAATCAAACTTTCTTTCTTGTATGGAATCAAACCAAGTCTTCTTTCACCAATATACATAACCAGCACAACCCAATACAAAAATTGAATTACCTTTCTTGCATTTGAAACAAAACCAAGTCTTCTTTCACCAATATATATAACCAGACACAACCCAATACAAATATATTAACTTCCTTCCTTGTACTTGAAACAAAACCAAGTCTTTCTAGGTCAATATACATAGCCAGACACAACCCAATTCAAAATTTGCACTTTCATCCTTGTATTGAAACACAACCAAGTCTTCTTTCTTTCAGCAATATACATAACCAGACACAACCCAATACAAAAATTGAACTTCCCTTCTTGTATTGAAACAAAACCAAATCTTTCTTTCTCCCCTTTTGTCTGAATTAAGCATTATCCTTTTCACACACACGCAAACACATTTTAAATGCTAAGAAAATTCTCAACCATCCCCCTCAAAAATTATTTCTTAAATTTAAACAAAACCAAATATCTATCTCTCTCTCTTTCTCTCTCACATTCTAATACTAAGAAAATTCCCAACCATCCCCCTCAGCAAACACAATTTTCTCAGAAACCAAAGAAAGAGTAAAACACACATACACAAACATTCTAATACTAAGAAAATTCTCAACCCACAAATATTTCTCAGCGACCAAACAAAGAGTAACGTCAAACCTCAAACTTTATAGCATAATTTACCTCTTCGTACTTCTGGGTCAGAGTCAGTCTCTCATCCTCGGACATGTCGGGCCTAAGAACCGCCATGGTCTCGTACTGTCGAAGCCCAGGTGGGCATTGTGGGGCCTCCTTCTCCTCCGCAGCCGTCAAGCCCGGCCCAGGCGGTGAAGGTGGGTCCTCATCCGACCCGAACCCGCCTTCGAAGAACGAACCCGAGAAGTCCAGAGTCTGAGCTCTGACGGGCAATCCAAGATTGGTTCTGTTTTGGTGTGTGAAAGTGAAAGTGAAGGGTTTTGGGTTTGAAGGGAAAGGCCTATGGGAATGGGAGAAGGAGATGAGGGGTAGAGATGGGAATTGGGAAAGTGGGATGGGGAAAAATGGGGAATTTGAGGAAGAGCGAGTGAGAGTGGAAGTGAGGGAAGTGGAGGCCATTGCTGCTGGGTGGAGCTCTGTTTTGGAACAGAGTGGATGAGTCAGTGATGTGAGTTGAGAGATTAGATAAGGGTGCCTGTTTTATAAAACTAGTAATCTCTTCTTGCCAATTACAGAAGCAGTAGGTGATTTTTTTTTTTTTTTTGCATTTAGCATCGTTTTCGTAACATTTTCTTTACTTATCTAGTTTGCAAAACCGTTCAGCAAATTAAAGGCTGTTTGGGAACTTTTTTTTGGTCACTTAATTTTCGTCACTCAATTTTCATCACTCATCATTCATTTTTCATTACTCATCACCCATCACTCTAAATCAATACTCGTTTGGCTTATCAGTACAATGCCATAACTCAAAAATTTTCATCACTATTCATGGGCCCCAGCTCTGTCACATGTCCAGATGGTTCTGTTTTGTTACCCGCGCCTTGCTACTCATCCCCATTTCAGCTTCTCTTTTGTCATTTCCCATTTCCCCTTCACTCTCCCAAAGCAGAAAAACCGATACCCATAAAAATGCATCAAGCTCCCTCGCCTCGTCAGGACCGTCGCCAGTGAAGAACACCGATCTCTCGGCGCCATCTCCTCCGTCATGACCCAGCGGTGCCGACGAGCATAAGAAACAGTCCCATTTCCCGATTTTGTCACGGCCGGTCTCCTCCGACCCAAGACGGTGCTACCTCGACAGTTCTGTACTCTCTCACTTTGTGTATTTAGCTGATTTGTGTGTTTTGCATTTGGATTTTGAGAAAAATGTTCTAGGTTTTGCAGGTGGGTTCTTCAAAGTTCATCTCACCGAGGTACCTAGTTGAATCCCTAGGCAGATTTCAACTCAGGCATGTAAATAAATCATCACTTTTTTTTTTATTACTTTGCTGCTTCATACCTCGACAGTTCTGTACTCTCTCACTTTGTGTATTTAGCTGATTTGTGTGTTTTGCATTTGGATTTTGAGAAAAATGTTCTGGGTTTTGCAAGTGGGTTCTTCGAAGTTCATCTCGCCGAGGTACCTAGTTGAATCCCTAGGCAGATTTCAACTCAGGCATGTAAATAAATCATCACTTTTTTTTTTGTTACTTTGCTGCTTCAATATCAATGAATACATGAATTGTGTTTACTTTTCTACTTCAAATCTCACATTCTTTACTTTAGAGGAATTAGTTTACTTTGCTTTAGAGGAATACATGAAAAATGTTTACTTTGCTGCTTCAAGTCACTATTACTCCGAGCTCTGTCGTCCATTTTAGAGGAATTAGTTTGTCCAATGTGGTCACAAGTGCATAACAAATATTACTGCTAAAAGACCATTATTGCATAAACTCATTAGAGCCCAACAGTTGGCTTTTGTACCTAATAGACAGATTGCCAAAACTAACATAATTGATCTAGAGCTTATTCATAGTTTTTGAAAGAAGAGAAATTCAAATGTTGGGATGGTGGAAATTAAAAAATTGGTCTTCTGGAGATTTATTTTTATTTTGCAGGGCAGGTCCAAGTTTAGTGTGTTGTCAACATTGGAGAGGTATTTGATGACTTCTGAGTTATAAAACAGCGTACATATTATAAAGAAAAATAACAAATGACTTGGTTATCGGTTACTCGGCATACTCTCGGGCCTGTGTGTAGGTTTGGCTCACATATGGCTACTTGGTTTGGCCTGATTACAATTTAATCAGCAACAATTATTTGTCATATTTGACCTCCTAAGGTTTAGATAAAAGTAAATCATTGAAAATGTTGATTTAACACCCAATTCAAAATGTTAGGCTACACTTAACTAATTATTTCATGTTGGGCTTTTAATTGACTATTATCAATAGTCTGGATAACATTCTAGATGATCTAAGAGTATTGATATATGCTTGTGCCAAAAAATTTGTCTATTTTCAAAACACTCACATTAAATTATAACTTTATTTTGTTAAACTTTTAATATTTTTTATTTTTGAAAATTGTTTCCCTTTATTCACATACTACAACCATTATCCAAAAACACTAAAAAAAAAAATAAAAAAAAAAAACTAAAATGCAAGACAATGATTCTTGTGTATATTTGCACAAGTGCAATAGCAAAAATGCATTTTGCATAATAAATATATAAACTAAACGTTTTGGGACTGGTTGGAAAAAAATAATTTTACATATACTTTTAGAGAAATATGATTTTGACAATATATTTTTACCAAAAGTTTTAAACAAGGAGGTTGCTAATCGGATGATAACCTAGGAAGGATATAGAATTTGTGATAAAAAAGCAGTAAGAGTTAGAAAATTTGTCAAATTTATTGCTAATCGAGGGCCTGCTTATACAGTCCAATTATCTATTTCTAGTGATTAAACATAATCCCAAAATAATCCAATGTTATGTATTAATTAGGGTTAGTTTTTCATTTTTAGGAAAATTAATTAGGACTAGTTAGAACTAAATTTAGTACAAATCTACATGCATTTTCTAAACTCAAAACCCCATAATAGGGGACACAAAACTTTAGCACTTCAACTATTCAGACACGGATAAAAATCATGAATTCCAAACTGGCTGACCATCCCTTCGTTCAATTTCAAACTTAAGCAGGGATACAATTTGTAATTCTATTACAATTGAGCACTAGTTTGGACTACGGATTATATATATGTAGATTATCTTTGCAAGGAAGTTTGTGGGATGAATTACAAAGATATGGAGAGACTCAAATGTATTCTAACTTCTCTTGCTGATTCAATCTATTACTTGCTTTTACATAACAGATTTATTCTTCTTCCTTAAATATTGTAGCTTCAATTCCAAAAGATGATATATTTGCCTTTTTCATTTTTTAATAGTATTCTCCTTTTCACGATCAGTATTTTTGTGTCCTTTTATCTTAGTGCACCAGGATTTGATGTGTCAGAGTTAGAGAACCTTTTCTCTGCAACAGTTTCAAAACCTGCTAATGCTGGAGGCAAATCTGGGGCACGACGCAAATCCGTTGGATTAAAAACTGAGAAAGTCCACCTGGTAATCTGATATAATGTTGATGGTATAGAAATTCAATTCTTCATTTGTTGTTTGTTTGTTTTTGTTTTATTTGTTTATTTTTCATTTTTGTGGAGAAGAGGGGGGGGGGGGGGGTGTTCCTGCCAATGACATGATGTCTGACTTTTTTTTTCAGTACTTCAGTTTTTGCTTCTTTGGTAGATAATTTTAAGATGCAATTTCTTGTGAAGAAGTTTCTGTATGAAATTGGTTCTAAGATCAGTATGCAATTTTTGTATTTATAATCAAATTTCTCACATACCTTATAGGTTAAGAGTGTTTGGTTCTGAAAGCTCCGGATATTATTGGGTGCTTTAAATTTCAAAAACATCATGTTTTGGAAGCATGCTATCAAGACGATGAAACAGTGGACAAACTCATTTTAGCTAAACAGTTAGCAATAGCAAATAGTGCTTCCAAGTCTTATATGAATAGCTGGAAAAACAAATATAGCTATTTGGTTTTTTTTTTTTAGTACTCAACAATTTTTTTTTTTTTTTTGGAACTCTGGTATCAAAAAACAAAAAATATTGTTCCATGGTAAGAAAAGCCTAGTGAAAACGTAAAATTATATCATTATGCCACCCACTATCTACAGGGGTCTAAGCAATGGAAACATAAAAATCCATTCCGTTGAATATCACTTCCATTGTTATGGTTAATGTGTTCTAACACTGGTTTTGTTAACTAAAGAATTAGTCGAATGATTATGAAGTGGTTCACTTGTAAGGTTGTACATGAGCCATGTTCATGTATAAATATATAGCATTGGTCAACAGAGAGAGAAATAAAGAAAAGAGAAAAGGAAGAATGAGGACCCATATATCATATCTACAACAAAACACAAGAAATCAACCATAGCTAATCCATGGTCAATAAAATCATACTGCCATTAAGGACCTCGAGATGGTAGATATTTATAAAAATATTAAATATTATAATATAGTTAAAATAAGCAGATTCATGGTGAGTCATAAAATGCTACCAAACAGCAATCGATTGGAAATGACACAAATTTATACTGTATAGTTTATTGCTTGGCTTCGGGTAACAAATCAGATGTGATAACAATACAATAGTTTGTAAGACACTATTTTTCATTGACAATAGGTTCAATCAATCAATTTTCATTGACAGTGCATTGATTATGTAGAACTATGTACTGACATTATATATATAATTATATGTGTGTAGATATATTGGAAAAAGAAAAGCCATAACCATGTCTTCTACCACTACTTATGAGTCCACCTCTACCGGCCATATGTGCGATATGGATCGGTGTGTGGAAAGGACCTCTTTGTCTATCCGTAATTTCGGTAGGAGGTTCTATGGATGTCAGCAGTGGGCGCCGATTAGTTTCTATCTTCAATTTTATTCTCATTACATATTCGACTTGTCATTTTTTTACTATCTTTGCTGACCATCTTATATATGCCTTCAATGTTGTATGCAGGACTCTGATCAGGCATGTAAGTTCTTCAGATGGTTGGACAAGAATACATGCCCACGTGGTCGTGCCACGGCACCACTTATCCACGAAAGGTTTGCGAGATATAAGGCCGACGTCGTAGCTGCAAGAAATGAAAGAGATGAGGCTTATGCAAGGGAAGCAGAAGCATGGGAGCTCCTAAGGAAAGCAAAGCGCAAGGGTGAAAAAAGTAATCTCAAACTCCGAATTGCTGAAGACAAGGTCTATAAGTATAGGGTAGCTTTATTTTTGTCTTGTACTGTATTCGGGGTTTATTTTGTGTTCTCTAATGTTTTTGGGGGTCATTGCCATACGCAACTGCGTCTGCCATGAACCATTAACGGTCACGTGTATAATGTACATTACACTTTGCATGCCCTGTTTTGAGTTCTTAAATTTTTTGCAGAATGAGAATTGTGTTTGTCAGTTGTTTGCTGTACAGGGAGGTGTTATGTACAGTAATGAATGTTTCTTGAACAAAACAGGTCAATCTATTATCATTCGTTTTATGCATTATTTTATATTCAATAATGAATACTTCTCCGTCAGTTAATATTTTTTGTACGTATTCTACCAAAAAAAAAAAAAATTAGTTGGCCCCTTCATTGTATAAGACAATAAGGTGTCTTTATCAATAAATAAATAAAAAGAAAAAGACGTCTTCGTAATTTTTCATTTTGAATAAATTTTGTTTCGTTATTTTTTAATTATATGTTTTTATCATTTTTTTACTTACTTGGAAGTTTGTAAACTTTTTTTTTCCAGCGTATGACCAATTTTTTTTTATCTCCCCATAGAATTATTTAAACCTTTCTATGTTTTGACAATTTTTAATTTTGTTATATGTTTTTTGAACCGCACATTTTGACATTTGGCCCAATTTAATGATACTTAAATAATCTAAATTGAAAACCGTAGTGCGTACATCGCATATTCGCATTTTATTTTTAATAACTTATTTTACAATGGAGGGACCGTTGTGGCCGTTTAACAAAAGTGGTCAGTTTTGTATTCATTGCCATTGGTGAGAGTCGACACATAAATAGTTGAAACTTGAAACCCTTAAGTTACATATATCTTTCAATAATTGATACAATCGATTTACGTTACATAAATATGCCAAGAGCATATCTACACATTGTTATAAGGCTCAAAATAGTGCAGTATCATTACAAGTTGAACTAACTTATACATCTACCTATCTAATTAATAAGTTTTCCGTCACTTACTAGTACATGCCATTTTCAACATATAATCATCTGACATTGCCACGGGCAACATAATCATCCCACATTGTGTCAGTGATATTTTCCCTAAATTGCCCCATTGCTCTCTTCGATGCACTTGACATTTCTAGTACATGCCTTTGGGTTGCTGAGCTTGTTGCTGCTTCAGCATCGCCACTACTTTCGTTATTGGTCGCACTACCTTCGCCAACACTCTCCCCTATTGTTCTAAACAATTCATCACTCCGATTGTTTATGCGTATGAAATTATGTAGAGCACAACACACAATAACCACGTACCGCTGCCTAATTGGCTTGAAGTTTGGCATTAAATTCAGAATGGGGAAACAGGCCTTCAGCACTCCAAAAGACCTCTCAATCACCATTCGCAAGGATGAGTGTCTGTAGTTATACAACTCTTTTTTTGATGTTATCCGTCTACGGCTTGACTGGAATTCTTGCGCATGGTACCTAGTTGACTTGTGAGGGGGGAGAAAACTAGTGCCAATTGGTAGACCCGAATCCACCAAGTAGTACGACCCTACACACACACACAGCGCCAGGCAGCACGTAATTCAGTTGTACAATAACCATACTACTTAGACGTGGAGGATAAAATAACTTTAGTTAAACTCATAGTAATGTATAGTACCTGTTGGTGGCCATGGGAATCCATGCTTCCAGTCACTAATCGCTTCCTCGAAAACCCTTGAGTCATTTGCACTGCCCTCCCACCCACCATGGACAAATGTGAACTGCATGTCCATGTCACACACACACAGCACATTGGTTGTTATAAGGCTCTTACGATCCCTATGTGCTTGAGTCGCATTTGCAGGAGGTCGGGCACTCACGTGCGTTCCATCAATTGCTCCTATACATCTCTACACATTGGACATTTTCATTAATCTTAGCAAGGACATCTACAGAATCATATTATTTTACTGTTGTACGAAGTATGTCAAGTAAGAGAATGATTTCTACCTCAAACCATGGCCAGTACTTGTTCACTTAAAGATGCTCGGGGAGGCTTGTGACGTTATGATCAAGTTTAATTAAATGCTTCGCGTAGTGGTGGACAGCCCGCAACGCCTGACAAAAATGCCGGCACACAGTTTCTATTGAGTGCTGAAACCGTCTGCAACACATCTAAAGCGGGTGTTGTGTACAAGTACGTACAGTAACATGGCCACGGCCTGAGTGGCATTCACGTCACCATGTCCATCCTTCAAGTAACCATGTGCAGCCAACTCGTCCACCAAATGCAACAGTAATTCAGGTGTCATGCGGAACATCTCATAACACTTAGCTTGATTGCCTTCAGTGACCTCCTCCATATACGCCTTGCCGGTCAACGCACTTGTTCGCATTGGTTGTTTATCATAATGACGTTGCATGTATGCAAACATCTCCCCAACTAAAGGATTCACTAAATTAAACTCTGCTTCTTCTTCACGTTCAAACTCTGAATCGGGCCAGTCATCATCATTTTCTTCAGAGTCATTGCTGGAACCAACGTTGTTGAAGTATGCATCATCAAAGTCATACTCTTGGACCGCCTGCCACCAGTCATTTCCAGACGCCATAAGTGACCTACATATTAGCAGAAACACACTATTCAGGTAGGTTATGTAAAGAGAGATATAAAAGTAAATACGTTATTAGAACAAGTACATCGCATAATAGTCACATAGAATATAAAGACCTAATTCAACAATCACGATAATAAACGTAAAAATAAAAAATAAAAATAAAAAAACTAATAATAACAAAAAAAAAAAAAAGGAACCTTATCCAAGTACGTGACAAAGGAACCTTCGCATACTATATAACATAAAAAAAAAAAAAAAAAAAAAAAAAAAAAAAAAAAAAAAAAAAAAATCCTTCACATGCTATAACACAAATATAACACAAACTATACAAAAATTCCAACTTCAAATCCAAACCTGTCACGTAATATAACATAAACCATACAAACATCCCTACTTCAAATCCAAATCCTTCGCATACTATAACACAAATATAACACAAACTATACAAAAATTCCAACTTCAAATCCAAACCTGTCACATAATATAACATAAACCATACAAACATCCCTACTTCAAATCCAAATCTTTCGCATACTATAACACAAATATAATATAAACTATACAAAAATTCCAACTTCAAATCCAAACCTGTCACATAATATAACATAAACCATACAAACATCCGAACTTCAAATCCAAATCCTTCGCATACTATAACACAAACTATACAAAAATTCCAACGTCAAATCCAAACCTGTCACATAATATAACACAAACCATGCAAAGATTCCAAATTCAAATCCAAATCCGTCACATAATATTACACAAACTAGTTTGGCATCTGAAGTTCCTAAATAACATAAACATAATATAACACAAACCATGCTTGCGGTCCCAAGTTTGTTAAATAGCATAAACCGTAGTATTATCCATACGAAACACAAACAAGTAAATAAAACAACCGGAATCCATATTACATAAAAACCAAATATTGTTCTAGTTTAAACCGAAACTACTCTCCCTCAATCCTCCTCCGGGTTTAGAATGTCATCAATCCAAGACCTCCTCCTATGCTTCGGCATACACATAAACACTACCCTATCATCCTTGTGCTGCAAAACCTTTGACATCTTGATATAGGCCTTGTTACTGAGATCCGCATAAGAATTCAACACCTCCATTGCCTTGAGAAGTGAGCAAGGATCACCGCCTACAGCAGATTGAGCGAATTGCTCGGATGAACCGCTACCCTTACCAAGTTTACCACTGAACTTATCCCTCGACATTGCGGTGTACTCCCTTAGGGCCACAGTCATTTCACTTACCCTATCCGACTTCTTTGAGACCTTCTTACCCTTGCCACTTGCATCTGTCACAGGACGTTTTTCTGCTCGTTGGGTTACCTCCTCAACCTCAGCGTCATCCACAGTGTGCGGGAAAATGTCAAAGTTAGGGGTGTAACAGTCATCATCCAGATGGGTGGGTGCACTTGCATTATCATTAGCATTGGCAAGCTCTTCCTCTAGGGCACGCTCCTCATCACTATTTAAGGGAGGAGTGTTTGAGGAGATCTGCAGGTTCCCAGTTGCGGTACTAGGGGCGAACAACTGCTGCAGTGATGGGTAGTCTGGCATCCCTTATTCCTTAAGCTATTTGCACCACGATTGCTCTGGAATGTCCTTGGAAACATTAGCACACTAAACGCAGCAAGTTCACAAGCGGCAAATTGCATAAATAAATAATTGCAATAAGTCAAAATTAATAAACAACAGTAAACATACCGCAACCACATTCTGCCACACCTCATCAGAGCAAGTCACTGTTTGGGTATGCTCGTCCCACCCCAATCCTGTGTGTCTTAGCAACTGGCTCCACTTGCGTTGTTTGGTACGGAGCCTATTATGCTTCTGTTGAACTTGGTTAGGGATAAAATCTTTCCCAGTCCTTCGGTTAAGTTCCGTTGTGATTGATGTCCACATGGAACCCTTGAACACACCTTTTGCCATGTTACCCTTAAGTTGTTCCTCTAACATTATCTCAATAAATATATGTTCTACATGGGAAGGCCACAATTTCTCCTCTTGATCTTGTGATTCATGTGCCATCTATTTGAAACATGCCACGTGGTAAGCTTATGACAGCTGATAATTTTAACAATTGAACAATAGGACTATAGGATTCATTTAAGGGGTCCAAAAACTGGAAAATCTTCCATACTTAACTCAACAAAGATACGAAAAAGCATGCACTAAATGTAAGAAACAATGGTAATATATAATAAACAGTGGTAATATATAAATCCTTCATCGAGGTTTACTACATAAACAATGTGACTAGATATACAAAAGATGGAAGATCAAAGCAATGATTTAGTAAACTGAATAGGTGGTCACAAATACTACTAGGTTAGTGCATGGTTAAGTACATAGCAATCTATAAGAAAGTACGCTACTGAACATAATGGGAACAAAATATGTCAGCAGTATATCAAAAGGAACATGCACTAAATTGCCTCGACTAGGCATCCGCCTCTTACTGCGGCGGGTCATCTGACAATCGATCTGGAGAGGACACCGGGGAAATGTTGGGCCGAAGAGATCTGTTACGGCCCACCACTGCTCTGCGATAATTCTGTTCAATACGCTTCCACCTCCTAATTACCCGCCTCACGGTAAAGGCCTTCCCCATGCGGGCATTAAGATTGTCTGTGATCTCCTCCCACACTTGCGCATTGGCATGACAACGACGCAAATTCCCACAAACATAGTGTCCAAGTATAGAGTCACACAACACATCCTCACAATTGGCATCCCATGTTGTCAACTCCGCAGCCATCTTAAAGAACAACACACATCTCATACACAACCATATTACAAGTACAATAAAGATATCTCAGTATATTTAGAGGAACAAAGATTGAGCACACGGTAGCGTGTATGATACATTTACAAATTTTTTAAAACTAAAAATGCATAGGCATCGAACTAAGGAGAATTCTAATGAAGTATTATGATCATTGATCACTGGACATAGGTTCTAGTTTTTGAATTAAATGTGGCAAATTGTCTTATGTCAAATTATGCTGATTACAAGAATGTAAGAAAAATGTTTCCTTTCTATTTTTTTTTTCCTAAATTAGGACATAGGTTTTTATTTTTATTTGTAATAGATAAAGGTTAGGATTTGAATCTAGGACATAGGTTTTAGTTTGCAAAGTATGTGCCAAAGTTGTAACTTTGTTTCAATGTCTCCTCTATCATTTGTTTTGTTGTTAAATTTGACAAAATTTAACATTAACAGACCAATTTACCCATCTATACAAAACAGACAACTAAATAGTAAATTGGTCTTTCAATGCTAAGTTATGTTTAAGTTAATTGCAAAACAGAAGGTAAACAGTTAAGTGTAACATATTTTTAAAATTAGGAGGTCAATCATGCATTTCAATAATTCATGGGTAAAATGTAATTGAGATAATAGTTTAAAGTGGAAAAGTATAATTCCTCAATGTAATATTTTATAACTCTCATTTAAATTAGTGAAAGAAAATTATTTATATTTTTAGTTATATTTATATTGCAAATATTATATATTATGAGTCAAAATTTTATAATTTATAATTTTTTTTAATAATTTTTGTTGAATTTATAATTTTTACTTAGTTGTGTATTATATAAAAGATGCCTAATCATTTGAATTGTCCGAATGATAATAAAAATGTACTATTATACATTTAAAAAAGTATATAAGTAATTGCATCAACTTTGAATAAAAGTGCTCTTTACTCAATCATGAAACTTACTTAATTCTTTATTTCCATTAGAAGCTATCTTTTGAAACTTAAGTCATCTATTGAGAGTTGTGGACAGAAATCATTGACATTAATGGTATTTTCGGCCTTGGAGTTTTTGAAATTAGCATGATTGCGGGGGTAGGACTTATTAAATACTAAATATTAAAGAACAGCTAGGTTTAGAAAATGTGGTCTGCGACTGATTTATCAATATATCAATTATGGTATTGTAGAAAGAGAAATGTTGGTCAAGTTCCTCAAAAGAAAAAAAACAGAAAGAAAATGTTGGGTGAGTAATTAAAAAGGAAAAATAAAAATATAAATCAGTTTAATTATTTACAATTCAACCCATACGATTTTTAAACACTGCTATTAACTATAATTTGTGAAAGTACATGCTATCATTAGTAATTATAAAGGGTTATGTTATGTTGAAAAAACAGTATCCAATAACAAATGGTCAACAATTTTGAAAAATCCAGAAAAGGAAATGTGAATATATATAAATTTGGTGTACGAGAAGTTTCGCAAAAGAGTGATAAATGAGAGGTTGACTATGGGGTTGACTATGTAGCCTGAGCTCTGAGGCAGCATATGGTTTTTTGAGGGGTTCAATATCAGAGATAAAAGCTATGGGATTAAGTGATCCTGTAGTCAGACCTGAGGTTGCTGTTATGGTAAGCATCTTTATTTTGTGCTAACCTTAAGATATTAGATATAATATTACTTATCCCCAAAAACCTGAAAAAGTCATATGCTATCATATATATGTTGCATAATTTAACTGTGTAATTTGTATGATTCAGGTCCTTAATGGCTTGACCCAGAACATCTCAAGTACCAAATTTTAACTTGGGAAGAATGCTCAAGAGGGTACACTGAACAGCTTGCCCAACACAACTAAAGAGGAACTACTACATGTGAGTAGATGTGTGTTTCTTAAAATAATATATAGCTGCTTCTAGAAAAATGTGGCTAAACACCATGGATATCTTATTTATTGAAGAATTGATTAAGCAGGCTGTGTGCTAGAATCAATTCTTTTTGTGTTATGTTGAACTTATTAATTGTATATTCTATGAATTTTGGTTTTTCAGTGATTTTAATATTAATAAGAAGAGTGTTTTTTGTTTCCAGCATTGGATATCCATTCAAGAATTACTGAGGCACTTTTGGTCTTCGTATCCAATTACTACATCATATCTTTATGCTAAGGTAAGTGTTGTATTTGTTAACATGGACAAGAGTCATGTTAAATACATTTATTTATTTATGTTTGAGCATTTGTTTGTGCACAAAAGAGTTATAGATAGTAAATTGTCAGCAAACCACCATAAGCTTCTTGGTAAAGTGCATAACACTATTTTTCCAATGTTAAGTAGATTACGGTGAAGTCTCATGCAGTTTATGTGACTCAAAATTGACAATTAGATATCATTTAAAAATATTTTTCATCATCATTGATTTTACCACTAATTAAACCCATTTCAAGCTCATACAATAAGATAAAGATAACATACCATACAAAGATTACAATCAGTCTCTACTCTCTACTACCAGAAACTTAATGGAGGGAACTTTGATAACAAATTCCAGGAAAATCGCACCATTTATCACACATTTCTTAGTTCCATAAATTAATCAAAAAAAAAAAAAAAAACCCCATAACCACGGGTTGCAATTTTCCCAAATCAGATGCTTACCTAAACATCAAACAAAGAAAAAAAAGAAAAAACAAAAACAGAGAAGCACAACACAGGTTCACCACGGGTTGAAAACCCATAACCACAGGTTTCAATAGACCACATCAGATGCCCAAACATCAAACAAAGAACAAAAATCAGAGAACCAAACATCACCACGGGTTGAAAACCCAAGATTCCACAGGTTTCAATAGACCACATCAGATGCCCAAACATCAAACAAAGAACAAAAATCAGAGAACCAAACATCACCACGGGTTGAAAACCCAGGATTCCACAGGTTGATACAAGTTAAATCAGATGCGAAAACCCAAACGTGAATCAAAGAAAAAAAAAAGAAAAAAATCAACAAAGAAGCAAACTCCTTGAATCGATGTAAGAGATGCGAAATCCCTTGCTATTACCAACAAATCAGATATATAAACAGCTCAACGGTGAAGAATACCTTCGGATTTCACTGGAAAAAGCCGAGAAAGAGCTCGGTGGTTGGCGCGTGAAGCACCGCGTTACCGTGACACGGCGGCGCGGGTTGGCTAAGCTTGGATCCGTGAAATGGTGTGTGAGGAGATGAGGGCAGTGAGAGCTTCTCAATGGTGGTACTGGAATGGAGAGGAGAGAAATTTGTGATGAGAGACCTCTGCCAACTGAAGAGAGAAGTGTGAAGAAGGGTGAGATGAAAGAGCTGAAGAGAGAGCCGTTGAGGACAGTATCAAAAGGCACGCCCCACATGAATAGCTCTGACGGTGGGACCGGAAATTGTAATAGTATTTACCAAATTGCCATTGAAAACAGAAAATTAAAAACTGAAAACTGAAAACAGCCAAAAGTTGTTTTCAGTTTTCACAACTCATAACTCAAAAATTAAAAAATTGAGTATTGAAAACAGAGTTATGGAAACAAAAAAATTATGCAGGCAAACGAGTATTTTGCTATGGGTCCCACCATTTTTGAGAATTGAGTTATGAAAACTAAGAATTGAGTCATGAAAACTAGTGAACCAAACAGCCTCTTAGCATCTCGAGTATTTAAAACTCGAATTCCAAAATAGAACATGAATTTCTAAAACTCGAATTCCAAAACAGAACTCGAGTTTCTAAAACTCGAGTTGCAATGATGGTATTTGATGTGGAAAAAAATCCACATAAAACTCAAGTTTTACCATTTTCTTTCCCAGTGTCTGTTCTTCTTCTTATTCTTCCTCTTCTCCAGCCAGATCATGCTCTGTTCTTCTTCTTTTTCTTCGTTCTTCCTTTTCTCTAGCCAGATCATCTTCCTCTTCTCCAAATTGTCTTCCCCTTCCTCTATTCTTCTTCGGATCTACGTTTTCCAGATCGTCTTTCTTCCTTCGTCTTCTTCGAAACTCCAAATTGTCTTCCTCTTCCTATGTTCTTCTTCAAATTTGCATTTTCTAAATCATCTTTCTTCTTCCTTCGTCTTCTTCATATTTGGTTCTTCTTCTTTTGATTTCTGTAGATTTACTTCTATAGAACTCGAGTCTAAGAAACTTAAATTCCATGTGGATAAATTGTTCCACCTCAACAGTTAGAACTTGAGTCTTTGAGGCTAGAGTTTCTACATGGAACTCAAGCCACAAAGACTCGAGATGTTACTCTCTTCAAATCTTTCTAACGCATGCTAACTAACGGCATAGTGTGGCAACATCATGCTACTCTGCAAATTACCTCAATAGTAGGTTGTCGTTTCATCCTTTTGAAAACATGTGTAGTTGAGATGGAATTGGAACTCCAACTCAAATTCATCATTATATAACTTTAACCCTTTTTTTATTATGTTGTTAGGTATGCTTGATGATGAAAATCTATAATGGAAAATTGATGGAATTTTTATTTTTATTTTAACTCTATTTTACTAATTACATTTAAGCTACACTATGGAATATAATGTAATTTTATTTCTTTTCTTTTTAGGTTCTTGGTTATATTTGATTTGGGGAAAAAATAGAGAAATAGATAGAGAGATAAAACTAATCATAAATCAAGTTGAATTGAGTTAGATTTTAACCCATAATTCAAGGCTTAGGAGTCTAGGAGTCTTGGACGGGTTGGAAGAATGCTCAAGTTAGGCCCAAGCCAAACGGCTGAGTCTGTTTCAAGTCTCAAGTTGATCTATGATCCAACTAGACTTGCTTAAAAAAAATAAATAAATAAAAAACCACAATGCATGGATCATACAAATATTTTTAGACAAAACGAGAGAGAGAGAGAGAGAGAGAGAGAGAGAGAGAGAGAGAGAGAGAGAGAGAGAGAGAGAGAGAGAGAGTTGTTAAGGAAAAAAGCACAAAATGGAACGATGAGAGTCCTTGTTCTTCTCCCTCTTCCTTCTCCAATTCTTGTGTTTTGCTTTACTTTCTCGTAAAACTTTGATTAAGTGGATCAAATGCATCCCAAGAACGAGTGGAAGATGAAGAGGTAGATCGAGAGAGAGTTGTTAAGGAAAAAAACACAAAATGGAACGATGAGAGTCCTTGTTCTTCTCCCTCTTCCTTCTCCAATTCTTGTGTTTTGCTTTACTTTCTTGTAAAACTTTGATTAAGTGGATCAAATGCATCCCAAGAACGAGTGGAAGATGAAGAGGTAGATCCATGGTATGTAAATGGCATATAGTAAATTTAATTATGACTATAAAACTCTTTAAATTCCTAAATGAACAATTAAAAAGAGAGCATTTTAATATAAAAATAAGTGAAATTTTGAAAAGTCATTAATTGGTTTATAGTAGCAAAATTTCTCAAATAGACAATTAAAAAAAGAGCAATTTAATATAGAAATAAGTGAAATTTGAAAAGTCATTAATTGGTTTATTATAGTAGCATGCAAGTCAAAACTAACATATAGTGTAACCTAAGGAGTCTCCTCATAGGTTGAAACTATCTCAAAAAAAAAAGGGAGTCCCCCCACAAACATGATTTTTTGCCTCTTAGCCTCATTAAGAAATTGCGACCATTAAACCTATACACAATAACATGAAAACAATGATTTTTTAGAAATAGTTTCAACCTATAACGTTCGCTCCTAATTGTAAGGTTGAATTTAATTTACCATCTTGTTGGCTTTATTCCGTAACAATTTGCTTGTATTTCAGCACTTAGAAACCCTGTATTTAGGTGAGATTCATGTAAGGGTAGTGAGTGAAAGAGTGTGAAGAAATGCTCAAGATTGACAAGGATGCAGGGCTTTGCAATTGGGACTCGCAGGTAACTTGCGACTAGCAAGCCGCCAAATGCAGCACACGAGTGAAGCGTGTGAGAAGATGAACAGTCGTGCCAGCTGGAGCACTACAGGACAAAAAGTCCAGCCTGGTTGTTCTGTTATCTCGTGGCTTGAACTTGCAACTCAGCCAAGTCACGAGGCCAAGCCGCCAACCAACTCTGTTTTGAAAAACCTGACTCTTCGCATTCCTATTTTACCCTAATATAAATACCCCTTAAACCCACGAAATGTAGAGATCTTCCAGAGAGAATTTTAAGAGAGAAAAACAAGATTGATTCATCCACAATCTTCACATAGAGACTCTTCAAATTTCTCTACTTTCACCCTCTCCATTGATACATCTTTAAGAGGTTCTTAACCAAATCATTTTCTCACCATACCCACGTCTATGAGAAGGTCATTTGGTGCTAAGAGAAGCAATTTGGAAGGGACCAATGGTTATTGGTTGATGCTATGGTTTATAGCGGAATCCGGCAAGCTAGAAAAGACAAAGGTTTGGCATAACCTCGTTGGAGCAAGAAGCTTAGAGGGCTTAGGTACTCGATTTTCTAGTGGATTATTGACCGCTTCGAGGGCGGCGGAGAGGTTTTACGTCGAGGGTTTCGGTTTCCTCTTCAATAACACATCGTTGTGTTATCCTTATGTTTGCATCTCTCTTCCCTTAATCTTTACCATTTAATTTATGTTGTGAATGTGATTTTAATTGGTTTAGATTGCTTATCAATTCTGATATAAGTTTGTTTTCATTTTCCACACATACTTTATTTGATATAAAGTTTGAATTGGTATTTTGTTATTTGGGGATCTAAACGTTCATAGTGTTTTCAATGCTATTTGAACTTTCACTAATGGTTGCTATTTATCATCAAACCAAAACACCAATTGGTCCTTTAGTGTAAATAGGGATTAAACTCTAGATCTCTTATTCAACGATAAAAAATTTTACCAGTTAAACTAACTAGAACTCATATGAAAATAATATTTATGTGTGCACTTGCAAGGCTCTAATAATAAATTAATAAGTATATTATTTATATTGTAAGCTAAGTGCTAACATACAAGTATGGTATAACATTTTTACTGTAGTATATGGCTTATGTCCAGTGTTTTTTTTATATTGTATACAAAACGATGTAGACATGTGTCCAAAACTAGACACATGTCCAAATCATATCGTGTTTAGTGCACAAGCTTCACCATTTATTGTAAAGGTACAAATAACACATGTTAATTAAGTAAACTGAACAAAATAAAATAAGAGTAATGCTACAAATATAAACTAGTTTACAATATTTTTACAAACTGGTGATGTGACTTTAGTAATTTTCAAATAATTATTGGTAAATATAAATGTGATGTTAGTAGCGGACCCATATTAAAACTAATAAGAACTTGCTACATCAATAGTTTGTAAAAATATTGTAAAATAGTTTGTGGCTATAGCATTACTCATAAAATAATATCTAAAACAATTGTCAAAATTAAATGGTAAAAAGATTATTCCTAATATAGATTTCTTTCTTAACTTATAGCTATATAGGTGGCGTTTTGGCACCTAAGCCCAAAGGGAAGAAGGATTCAGGCCCAAAAAACCCAACACGATGAATTTGTAAAGAGTAGGCTTAAAAGCTAGGTTTCAATGAATCATGCAACATGCACAGGGGGTTAAAGATATTAAGAAAGCGGAGAAAGACAAATTCTAAGCAAGGAAATCCTTCCTCGGCGAAGTCCGAAAAGAATGATTCTTGAATATAGTTCTTTTAGACTTGGATACAATTTCAGTTCTTATTGCTACAATATGTTCTCTAAAGATTTACCGATCCCTTCCCCCTAGAGGGTCTCTTATATTATATAGCTCCCTTTAGATGATCTTAGCACTCTATTTGTTGATTGTTCAGGCCATTTCTTGAGTGTTTGTCCTATCAAACACCTTTCCAAACTCCTTGTGAGTTGCGGTAGCCAAGGCAGCACTATTCAATGGTCTTCTCCACATAAATGCAGTTAGGAGGTTTGGTATGATGCATTAAATGTGGTGGCATCCATCATCCCTTCAGTCACGTCAGGGCTAACCCCTTCTCCGAAGCTCTTTCTCTATAGTATGACTTCCTCTGGTAACGTGCCACTAACGTGGCCTTATTGTCCGAAGTGTGGCCTCTTTGGCAAGATAATGGCCCCCTAGCTCGGCCATGGGTATGACACGTGGTGTGATCTCCTTATTTAAATTCCTATACCCCAAAATAGCCCCTAAAAACTCCAATTTTTCTTCTCTTATCCGAGGAGAAAAGTGGGGTTTTGACCTTGGATAATTAGTTCCACACATGAGAGTGTCACTTCGCATGCCCCACAACCGTTTTGGCACTTCGGAGTCCGCAACGTCTCATTAAATGCTCCAAGCAGCACTTTGTTCCCCACTTCCTACGGTGAGATGGAGATCCTACGGCTGGCATTTCTCCTCGAATTTTGGGTGAGATAACTCCCACCCAATTCTATCTCCTATATAAGGCGCATGGGGGATTCATTTCCCTTACTTTCCTAATCTTCAAACTCTCAAGACTTCCTAAATCTCCAAACTTTCAAGACTTCCCAATTCTTCAAACTTTTCGAGAAGCTCCTAAAGTGACCCTTGTCTTTTATTTTCGTAAGTTTTCTTGTTCTTAGGCTATTTTCTCCTCGGCCGGTCTCCTCGACTTTCTACTTTTTATTTCTTCTTCACAAATACTCCCTTCACTTCCCTTTAGTTTGCTCTGATAGGTAGGTTCACTCATTTAGTTGATTCCCCCACGGTTATAGAGGGATTTAGGGCCTTGTATCACATTCTCCAAGGCATTTCCTTACAATACTGCTCTCCGGGTGAGTGGCTCACCCACAAGAATAAAAGGGAGGTCGTCATTCCCATTATCGCTTTTATAGAAGAGGGAATGAGGCTTCCCGTGGGTAACGTAACCAGGGACTATTTGATCGCCCATAGGTTGTGCCCCTACCAATACGCACCCAACCTATTTAGGATTTTAGGTAGTGTAGACGCTCTTAACGAGCAAATGGGGTTGAACTTTACCTAGCACGACGTCATTTGGATGTACAAGTGCCATCTACTGGCAAACTCGAGTTACTACCTTAAGTCTAGGTCTTCAGTTGTTAGGCTCGTCTCATGTCTTCCCAAGTCCAACAAGGGCATGAAGGATGACTACCTAATCGCCTCTGGTAAATGGCATGACGGTCTTCATTGCCTAACTTGAGAAGGAACCAGGTGGGGTGCCCTAGGTTTAGGTCCTTTGACATGGGACTTAGTTTAGTGGTTCACCCTTTTTTTTTCCTCTAACACTTTGTTCTCTTCTGATTGAGGGTTTGCCTTTCTAACTGTGATTTTGCTTCTGGCTGTTTTCGCAGATAAAAGGCACGTAGCACCCAATCTTAACTTTGTCAACGTACAAGATCTCAACAAGGTGTTGAGATCTAAGGTGTTTGTGAGTGAGGACAGACAACTAAGAGCCGTCCATCTCATCCTTGACTTCAAGCCCCTATCTGACAAGTTTCAAGACGTGGGCCACACGATCAAAGCCGATGATCCTCGGCTTGCTCGGATAAATGTCTCGATGCCTAGATTTCTGGCCCAAGAAGACATCATGCCAGTTGAACTGTTTGCTCATCGCTTTCCCCGTGAAGTGGAGTTTCTAAGAGAAGAGACAGCCTTTTCGCACTTATCACTTAAGGTGGAGATAGACTAGTTCCATCTCGAGGAACAAAGAGAGCCCGTGATTCAAGTCTCGAACTCAGAAGACGAGCCTAATAGATTTTCAGGTGTTTACACCTCTAATCTCATCATTGCACACATACACAACAGCTTCAAGGAAAAAGAAGAGGAGATGTCTCTGAACAGGAAGAAGGGCCTACGTGAGCTCCTTGCAAACAGGGCTAAAGGGCCGACGCCCAAGGACACCTCAGGGTCCCAGCCTCCTCCTGCTCTCCCCCCTCCCTCCTTCTATAGTTAACCCGTTCACCGTTGCCAATTTGAAGAAGAAAATGAAAGAGAATGAGGTGGCCAAGGAAGGGGAGTTGGTCCCTCAAAATGAGCTAAGCAACAAAAGATGGCCAATGGCCAGGGGAAGGCCTCTTCGGTCAAAAGCAAGGAGGACCATGGTGTGGCTAAGGTGCGCCCTCTAAACCTAGTATGGGATCCCCGGTTGGAGCTGGAGGGGGTGGCCATACCACGGAGCTCCTCCATTAGGGAATTCTAGAAAAGGCATGCCTACTACTTGGTTGAGACCCTAAAGCAGCCCTTGCTGCTACCCAAAGATATGGCTACACTGCAAACCATGAGGCAGCAGGATCTTGTTTTGTCCTTGAAGAGGGACTTAGCCTTGGCAGGCTTCTTTTCATGCTAGGTTGTCCTTTTCCCTTTTTTTTTTTAACATAAAATTCCCTTGTTGTTTTTGCACAGATCGTCCGAGAGGTATTCATGGCTAAGAAGTAGGTGAAAGACGCTCGCAATGAAGCCAGGGTCAAGGCTAACCTTTGCACCAAGACCAGCAAGGCCTCGAGTGTAGTGGAGCAGAAGAAACAGAAGTTGACCATGAAGCTAACGGCAGAAGAGAGGGAGAGAAGGATCGCTAAGGCTGGCCTCAAGAATGCTCTAGACCAGGCTGAGGAGCAATGCAAGAAGCTCCATTATGTTGAAATAGAGCTGGCCACGGCCAAGTAGCAGGTCGCAAACTTGAAGGCAGAGCTAGGGAAGGCCAAGAAGGCTACTCGGATGGCCAAGGAAGTGGTGAAGGCTTTAGAGCAGGCATCCTATAACCTTGGGGTGCAAAAGACAAAGGTCCGCTTAGTGGAGGAGCTGACGGAGGTCCGTAGGGACTACTGCCAGGAAGTGTTAGCAGAGGCACTCAACCTGGCAAGAGTCCCTTTTGCTTCGAAGTGGAGGAAGGCTGAGAACATTTACTACCCTATAAACATCCGCGAAATTCCAGTTGCACTCCCTCCTCCTATTGCCCCTGCACTAACCTCCTCTGAGCAACCCTCTATCACCTAGGCCTCTCTTCCTCTTGCTGAGGTCATTAAAGGGCCTGGCAATGCTGGTGACCAAAGCCAGGGAGTTGAGGTGGCTAAGGGTAAGAAGGCTAGCCAGGCTGATTCTCGGTTCCAAAGGATAAGGGTAAAGGTAGGAGGTCAAGTCCCTGCTAGAGGCCAAGGGTTTAAAGGCCGCTTTCAAGCTTAAAGATGCTGCTCCCAAGGCCAAGGATGCTGCTCCCAAGGCAATTGAGGCTGATCCCAAATCCAAGGAAGTTGATCCCAAGGCCACTAACCCACTTGTCTCCCAGCCAGGCAATAAGGAAGACCCTCCTCTAGCCAAGGCATAGTTTAGGATCTTTTTCTTTTACTTATTATTTTTTGTATGTAATTTTCCTTTGTTATGGCAATTTGCCATGTTTAAGATGCATCTCCTTTCTTAATCAATGAAAGACATAGACTTTTGCTTTTGTGGGTCTTTGTTTTTCTTGCAATGTTTGTCTCTGGTTGGCTGTAATTATTGTTTTGCCCCCTGTTGAGACTATAGATTGATGATGCTTCTAAAGGTGAATACCCCTACTTTAACGAAAGCTAATTGTAATGAAGTGTTGCTAATTCAAATAAATTACTCCCATGTAAACAGTGAGAAAGTGGCTATCACCTTGATTAGGATATATTCTAACCCCTAAAGTTAACAGTTACTTATGCAAATAACAATCCAACTATTACTTTTCATGTAGTTAGCAGTGTAGTTGGATAACCTAACCTTGTCCGTATCACTTTGGCACCTAGTAACCGACCTAAAAACAAACTTTGTGTACCTCATGTAAATAGCTCAAAGGATGAAGTGCACTTTTGGATTTTCTTCTTAACCTCAAATGATAGTGAAGTTCATGTCTATCTAGGGTATATAATCCAAAAAGGCCACCATACTTTGAATTTTACCTAGCACCCTATTCCACAGTAGGCTTGTATAATTATAAGTGTTAATTTACCCAAAGCATGTGGTCCAAGGGACCTAAAATTATCAAGGTTCTATTTAACACTTAGAGAAAGAATGGGAAGTATTAATTTACCCAAGGCATGTAGTCTGAAGAGCTAGTCGTAATCAAGGTTTTGTTTAATACTTAGAGAAATAATAGGAAGTATTAATTTACCCCCAAGGCATGTAGTCCGAGGAGCTAGGCAGGACCAATGTTCTATTTAATACTAAGAGAAATAATGGGAAGTATTAATTTACCTAAGGCATGTGGTCCGAGGAGCTAGTCATAACCAAGGTTCTATTTAATACTTAGAGAAATAATGGAAAGTATTAATTTACCTAAGGCATGTGGTCCGAGGAATCATGCATGACCAATGTTTTGTTTAATATCCACACAAGTAATCAGGAATATTAATTTACCCAAGGTATGTGGTCTGAGGAACCAAACATGACCAAGGTTTTGTTTAATATCCATATAGGTAATTAACGTAACACATAATGTCACAAATGAAAACATGGCAGAGCTGCCTTTCATTAATAATAGTACCTTCGCATGTTATTTATATTCCAAGGTCACGGTACAACTTTTTCGTCTAGATCTTCTAGGAAATATGCAGCTAAGCCTGCTACTGAAGTGATACGGTATAACCCTTCCCAATTGGGCTCTAACTTTCCCCAGGCTAGGTTTTTTGCAATTCCCACAACCTTTCTCAATACTAAGTACCTAGGGGCCAATGCTCTTAAATTCACACTTGAATCATACCCCTACTTGAGTTTCTGCTAATAGTAGGCTAATTGAATCATGGCATTTTCTCTCTGTTCTTCAACTAGATCTAGGCTCTTTTCTAGTAAGTGGTCATTGCTGTTTGGAGCAAATAAGTTAGTCCTCAGCGTTGGGAATCCAGTCTCCAGAGGGATCACAGCCTCGGCCCCATAAGTCATTGAAAAGTGTGTCTTCCATGTTGACCTATAAGGGGTAGTTTGATATATCCAGAGGACATGTGGAAGTTCATCCACCTATTTGCCCTTTGCATCATCCAACCTCTTCTTGAGTCCATTCACTATGACCTTATTAACAACCTCGGCTTGCCCATTCCCCTGGAGATAAGCTTGAGTGGAATACCTATTTATGATATCCAATTCACAACAGTACCTTCTGAAAGCTTTGCTATCAAACTGAAGTCCGTTGTTTGAGATAAGGGTATGAGGAATCCCAAACCGAATGACAATGTTCTTCCACACAAACCTTTTGACATCCACGTCCTTAATGTTTACTAGTGGCTCAGCTTCAACCCACTTGGTAAAGTAATCAGTGTCGAGTAAAAGTCATCTCCTATTTCCTACTGCTTTGGAGAAGGGCCCCACAATGTCCAAGTTCCATTAAGCAAAAGGCCAGGGACTAGATAGAGAATTAAAAACACCTCCTGGCTGATGAATGTTAGGAGCGAATCTCTGACATTGGTCACACTTCTTCACGTATTCTTGTACTTCTCTTTGCATATTGGGCCACCAATATCCCTAAGTAAAGGCCCGGTGAGACAAGGATTTGCCTCTTGTATGACTTCCACAAATCTCTTTGTGTAACTCTTCTAAAAGTGGCTTCACTACTTTAGGATGGATGCATAGCAAATATGGCCCAGAAAAAGAGTGCTTGTACAACTTTTGATTCTCAGACAGCCAAAATCAAAAAGCCTTTCTTCACACTTTGTCAACCTCCTCCTTTTCCTTGGGTAAGATGTCATCCTTAAGGAATAAGACAATAGGATCCATCCAACTAGGTTCCACCCTATGTTGATGAATCTGGACCTTCTCCTTCTTCATCTCAATAGGGTTGCATAGATCCTCGACCAAGATGACCCGAGGTAAACTACGCCGAGGAGGTTGCAAGGGTGGCAAGGAAATCAGCATGCGTATTTCTGCTTCTAGGGATATAGTGTAAGGAAAAAGAGTCAAATCCTAATTGCAAGTGTCTAGCCTAATTCAAGTACTCTTGCATTCTCACAACCCTAGCTTCTAGTTCTCCCTTTACTTGGCTTACAACCAACCTCGAATCTGAAAACATCTCTACTGTTCTTCCTCCCATTTTTTGAATCATAGTCATTCCCACCAACAATGTCTCGTACTCGGCCTCATTATTCATGGCCGAGAAGCCCAATCTTAAGGATTTCCCAATGATGATCCTTTCAGGAGATACGACAACCAGCCCCACTCCTGATCCCCTTTGGTTTGATATGCTGTCAACATACACCTTCCAAGATAGAGAATCTTGCAAGGATATCATCTCAACTGATTTTCCATCCATGCTTGACCTTTCACAGTTTTCTTCAAACGAATGCTCAACAAACTCAACCACTAAATCGATAAGAACCTGACCCTTTATAGAGATGCAAGGCATGTATTTAATATCGAAGGCTCCTAGGATTGTTGCCCATTTTGCAACCCTCCCTGTGTAATCAATTTTCCGAAGTAGTGATCGAAGAGGGAATTAGGTTAGAACCACAACAGTGTAAGCCTGGAAGTAATGTGGGAGCTTCCGTGTAGTATGTCCTACAACCAAGATGGCCATCTCTAATGGTAAATAGCGAATCTCTGCCTTATGTAATGATTTGCTCACATAATAAACTGGTCTTTGCAACTCATCATCATCCCGCACCAATACCAGACTCACTGCATGTAAGGCTACAGCAATGTAAGTGAATAAAACCTCCTCCTGCTTGGGCTTGGACATAATAGGTGGCCGGAAAAGATATTCCTTCAACTGCTAAAAGGCTGAGGAATCCTCCTCTGTTCATTCAAATCCCTTCCACTTATGCAACAACTAGAAGAATGGACTACACCTATCCACTAACTAAGAAATGAATCGATTCAAAGCGGCAGTCATTCCTGTCAACTTCTAGACCTTTTTGAAATTTTGAGAAGGAGGCTGCAAGTTGTTAATGGCTCTAATCTGATCAGGGTCAACTTCGATTCTACAATGGGTAACCATATAACCCAAAAATTTGCCAAAGCCTACGTCAAAAGAACACTTAGCAACATTAAGGTGCAGTTTGTGTTTCCTCAATATGTCGAAAATATTCCCGAGGTCATCTATATGCTCGGACTCTACTTTACTCTTTACCACCATATCATCTATGTACACCTCAACATTTTTACCCAACTGAGGCTCAAACATCCTGGTCATCATCCTCTGATAGGTAAACCTTACATTTTTCAATCCAAATGACATTACTTTGTAATGGTAATTCCCAGTAGGTGTAAAAAAAAAAGCAGTCTTTTCCTGATCGTCCAAAGCCAATGGTATCTGTTGATAACCCTAAAAGGCATCCAAAAAGCTCTTTCGAGAATGACCTACAATAGCATCCACTAATTGATCTATTCAAGGCAGGGGGAAAAGGTCTTTTATGCAAGCTTTATTTAAATCTATAAAGTCCACACACACTCGCCACTCCCCAGTTTTCTTCTTCACCACCACTATGTTGGCCAGCCACTTGGGGTATAATACCTCCTTTATGGCTTTAGCCCGCTTGAGCTTGAGGACTTCCCCCTTAATAGCATCAGAATGTTCCCTAGATGAGTACTGAGGTGGTTGCTTCTTGGGGATGGCAAATGGATTGACATTTAAATGGTGGTAAATGAAATCTAGATCTACCCTAGGGGCATCGTAGGCGCTTCATGCAAATATATCAATATTTTTTCTAAGAAAATCCATCAACTCTTGCCTCTCCTGAGAAGGCAACTGAACTCCGACCTGAAAGAACTTCTTCTCATTGTCACCAATAACAATTTTTTCCAGTTGCTCACACTTAGCCCCTTTTGCCACTAATCCTATAGAAAACACCTTAATTGCTATAAATCTTACTCAGCGGACACTAAAGGTTCACCTCCAACCTGATGTCTAATTGTAGCCACCAAGCACTGCCTAGCCACAAACTGGCTTCCAACTAGCTCCTTAACCCAGTCCCTCGATGGGTACTTCACTTTCAAGTGAAGGGTGGAAGACACAAATCCCATGGTGTGAAGCCAAGGTCTTGCCACAATAGTAGTATAAGGGGAGTAGGCATCTACTATGATGAAATTCATTTCCATGACTTCTGACCTTGCCTGAACAAGCAATCTAATTTGGTCCATCGGGAAGACAATCTTCCCATCAAACCCTATCAGAGGGTAGTCATAGCAGGTTAGGTCCTTGGGCCTCAGTTTCAATCCCCTAAATAGGTCAAGATCTATGACCTCTGCACTGCTGCCCTAATCTACTAGCATTCTCTTCGCATCATACCATCCTATCCTGAGAGTAACTACTAATGCATCATCGTATGGCTGCAAGGTTCCAACTTTGTCCTCATCGGAGAAGCTCAAAGCTAGTCGAACTTCCACTCTACTCCTCTTTGAACCAAGGGGTAAGTTTTCGATAAATGGCTAAGCTATAGATAGCACCCTGGATGGTAAAGAGCCAGTTCTCCCTAGAGCAGTAAGAATGGCATTAATTATACCTAACGGTGCTCTTATAGAAGTGTCTCTCTAAGCCCCTAACCTTGCTTGACTACCCTATCTATTGGGCTGATACAAGAATTGCTTTAACTTCCAATTTTAACCAACTGCTCCAAGTGACTTCACAACGTCCTGCAATCTTCAGTAGTGTGCCCCCGCTCCTAGTGGTACTAGCAGTGAAGACTTTGGTTGCGCCTCATGGGGTCTCCTCCCATCTTGTTCGGTCACTGAAAGTATGGCTTGTTCTTAATTTTCTCTAGGATTTGGTATACTAGCTCTTAGAATGCCCCATAAAGTCTCTCCGAGGTCAGTTGTTATTGTACCTGTTTGACCTAAATTCCCTTCTATCCTAAGGGACCACTTTAGCTTTCCCCTTTCCCTGTTGCTGGTCCTTCTCAACCTACTTATACTTATCAATACAGTCCATGAGTTAATGCACACTCCTAACCGGTTTCCTGGTCAAAGACTTTCTCAGATTATGCTTAGCGGGCAAGTCAAGCTTAAAAGTCCTTATAGCCACGTCATCTAAGTTCCCCTCTATCTCGTTGAACATCTTCTAGTACCTGTCAAAATACATTTTTAGGGTCTCCCCCTCTCACATGGTCATAGACAGCAGGGAATCCAAGGGCCGAGGAACCTTACTGCAAGTCACAAAACGAGCCCCAAAGGCCCTAGTAAGCTCCTTGAAAGAGCTAATAGAACCTTCTTTCAGACTGTCAAACCATCTCATCGCCATGGGCCCCAAACTAGATAGGAACACTTTGCACATCAAGGGTTCGTTTCGGGAGTGAAAGGCCATTCTCTAGTTCAAGTGGCTGACGTGCTCCACAGGGTTTATTCTGCCATTATACATGGTAAAGGTTGGCTGAGTAAACCACCGAGGAAGCTTTCCCCCTTCAATTCTACACGTAAACGGTAATTTAAAGATCTGGTTAAGAACCCTGCTCATAACATCATTGCCCAGACCTTTACGAGATAGACTTTTACTCTTTTGTTTGTAATGCCGGTCGTCATCGTATGAAAAAGACTCACTGGGAGGAGTCCTGGACTTGGGCCTGTAGCTACCATCTCTATTGTCATCAGAAGAGGGGTTAAAATCTGAGGGAGTCCTTCGTCACTCGCGGCGTAGCCTCTTGCAAAGATGGTCAATCTCCAACTACATGCTTTTGGTATTTTCCTCATAAGAGATGTAACTCCCGCCTCGAGACTGGCTCCTGCTAGTATGCATGGTGTGCACATTAACCTCACGGTCCCTCCTTCGCACAAGGTTGAGGAACTAATCTTGACGTTGGGAACCAATAGACTCCTCCCGATCTTGCCCTAATCCTACCATGGTTGGACGTTAAACTCACTAAAGCTCAAGCTCCCCACAACACCAATTGTATGGGTGGCGTTTTGACACCTGAGCTCCAAGGGTAGAAGGATTCAGGCCCAAAGAGCCCAACACAATAAATTTGTAAAAGGTGGGCTTAAAAGCTAGGTTTCAATAGATCATGCAATACACACAGGGGGTTAAAGATATTAAGAAAGCAGAGAAAGACAAGTTCTAAGCAAGGAAATCCTTCCTCGATGAAGTCCGAGGAGAATGATTCTTGAATATAGTTCTTTTAAACTTGGATACAATTTCAGTTCTTGTTGCTACAGCATGTTCTCTACAAATTTACTGATCCCTTCCCCTTGGAGGGTCTCTTACATTATATAGCTCCCTTTAGATGATTTTGGCCCTCTATTTGTTGATCGCTCAGGCCACTACTTGAGTGCTTGTCCTATCAGACACCCTCTCAAACCCCTTGTGAGTTGCGACACTCAAGGCAGCACTGTTCAGGGGTCTTCTCCACATAAATGCAGTCATGAGATTTGGTAGGATGCATTAAATGTGGTGGCATCCACCATCCCTTTAGTCACGTCAAGACTAACCCCTTCTCTGAAACTCTTTCGCTATAGTAAGACTTCCTCTGGTAATGTGCCACTGACGTGGCCTTATTGTCCGAGGGTGTGGCCTCCTTGGCAAGATAATGGCCCCCTCGGCCATGGGTATGACATGTGGCGCAAATTTAAATTCCTATACCCCACATATAGCATTTCATCAATTTTTTTGCTGGCTATAACCATCTCATGAAAATTTTATTTTTCTAACGTAAACCTTTTGAAAATTAATGTTTCCTTTTGAGTGATGTCTTCCTCTATTAAATCTTAATTTCAAATTTAAATCTCATTTTGAATTGGTTAAATTAAATTGCCAAGGTGCAAGTCAAACATAAATTTATTAGTTAATTAGAAAATTAAGCAATTTAAACTTGCACCCACCCAAAACTCCTCATTTCCCTATTTTTGAAATTAATTCCCTACATTCATAGAATATGTTGTCGTCCATTTCCTTATGTCTTCCTTCCCAAGTCTTGCACCCAAGCATTAATTTTTAATTATTAGATTTAACTTCTCTCATTAATGTCAATCACTAAATTAGTAAAGCCGCAACAACCAAAAAAAAGAAAAAAAAATTTAATGCTATAAACACAAACTATTTTACAACATTTTTACAAACTGCTAATGTGGCTTTAGTAATTTTCAAATAATTATTGATAAATATAAATGTGATGTTAGTAGTGGACACATATTAGAACTAATAAGAATTTGTCACATCAATAGTCTATAAAAATATTGTAAAATAGTTTATGACTATAGCATTATTAAAAAAAAAAAAAAAAAAAAAAAAAAAGGCCTAATCGTTGGTTAGACATTAACTTGATAAAGAAAAAAGACATAATATATATGAATAATGCTAAAGATACAAATTTTTTTACGAAAAAATTTTACACACTGGTGATATGGTTAGTAGTTATTAGCAATTGAAAAAGTGAAGTTAATGATAGATCTAGATGAAAATCAATAAGAAGCTGATCACATCAATAATTTGTAAAAATATTGTAAAATAGTTTATGACTATAATATTACACCATATATATTACCATAAGGGTTGGAGATCTTTCCAAGATATGAAAGTTTTAAAATAATAATAAAAACATAACAACTTTTAAAGGGAAAGTTTAAAAACAAAGACAGAATATACTTATATTAAAAAAGTGAGAAGAGATACAACTCGATACCCGATGGCTCGAACCGACTCAATACCAGTCCCTAATACTTGGGTTGGGTCGGGTTCCCACTGTCAAATCCCATTTATATCGGGCCGAGTTGGGTGGATACAAACCAGACCCAACCCGATCTCAACCCTACAAGCCTATAATACTAGATGACATGATTTTGGCCCAATAGAAAGCCCAGGCCCAAATTGCTTGTCCCCGTTGAAATAAATATGAAATTTCTTGTCTTCACAACCAAGCAAGCAAAAGAAAGTAGAAACTAGAAACTAGACGAGAGGGAAGAAGAAGAAGACGAACACAACAAACAATGGATCCCAAGCTCACAGAGGTCTCTCAGCTCTTCGAACGCTTCAAAGCCGCGTTCTCAAGGAACGACTTCGATACCTGCACTAGACTTCTCTCACAACTCAAGGTTTTCTTTTTTTACCGATTCTTCACATACATTAATCTCGTTACTCAGACCAAATACTCGCTAATTGTAAAATTTCCCACGAATTATTTTCTGGGTTTGTGTTGTTTTTTTTACTATAAATCACAAATTTGTTTGTGTTTTTGGGGCACAAGGGTTGTGATTGATACTGGGTTTTTGCTAAATCTGTATCTGAAATCGTTAAAAAGAAAATTTGGGTTTTACTTTAGGGTTAGAAAAGGAAAGATCTTTTGGTACTTTGCTTTGCAATTGTATGAAAAAAAAAATCTGTAACGTGTTTGTTGGAGTTGTTAACAATGGATTTGGGATTTGGGATTTTACATGAACTTTTTCTTCAAAGTTTTATGTTTGCTAGAGTGGAGGTTGAGGCATTGAATAATTGTTTTGTGAGATGATAATAAGTATTGTGGCAACTTGGTTTAAGTGTGGAATTTTGTCGTATTGGTAGAGTGCTTGATGTGGGGGGCTAATAGGCCTTAGTTTTGAGATTCTGGAAAGCTTTTGAATGTGATTTATGTGTGCAAATGCGTTGAGCTGAAGGCCAAAGATTTAGTCATATTGTTGTTCTCTGTTTTTCAGGTATCGCTGACACAATTCAGAAGCCTACCGCCATTGTTCGAAGCAACGCCCAATGCAATTCATGAATTGAATTTAGCAAGTAACGCTCTTGGCTCGTATTGGTTAATATTTTATGATTATTTGGTTATTGGTATTGCAGTTGTTTCACTTACCTATACATTTTGGGAATATGAGTATTTCTTGTTACTTGATCATTAACGTGTGTCTTCACTTTAATTTTTGGTAAATTTATCTGCAGTAGATTTGGGCATATGTTATGCATTAAAATGTATTAAACGTCATGTTTATTTGGCTATTATCTTGATATCCCAGAGGAGGTATGAACTAGTAGATCTTAATTCCTTATAATAAGACTCCAAGAATGGATACTCTTTTTCTTTTAGCCACCAGTGTATTCAGTGGGGTTGGAAATACGAGTTGTAACCTCTTTATCAATGTTACCATAGGTTATTTGATTTACCTATCATCTGATATAGATAGAACAATTATCAAATTTATAGATAGAGAAAATTATGATTGGTGGGCTCCAAAATTATAGTGAAAAAGTAATTTTAACGAAGGTAAAAAAGAGAGAAAAATAATCAAATTTATAAATGGAGAAAGCATAGAAGTATCTAATGTATCAAATATTAAAGAATGATATTGAAATAGACCCTCAAGTGTGTATTGATATGTGGAATATATAATATAGAGCATTGGTAAAAACTAAACCCACTAACTGGTGGGCTCCAAAATTATGGTTAAAAGAGAGAACAATAACCAAATTTATAGATAGAGAAACCATAGATGTATCTAACATATCAAAAATTCAATTATGACATGAGATTGAAATCAAGTTCTTTAAAAAGAGGGTAGGTATAATGCAGGCCAAGTCAAGAGAAGGGCTTCCTTTCTTTTCTTCCATAGTAGTCCTAATGACTAATAGTTTGAAGCCTTAAGAAAAGAAACTGGTTTTTTTGGCACTTGGTTCATTCATCTTAAGTCAAGTTCAGTTCACTTATTCCATTTGGAGCCAAGAGTCTTTTAGCTTAACTAGCACCTCCTAGTGTTTACAACGTAGACTTCTAGGGTTCAAATCCCCCCCCCCCCCCCCCCCAAAACAAAAAAAATATCGAATTATTTAAAATAAACTTGTTCAATTCAGAAATCTTAGTCAAGCTGATTGTGAGATCGATTTTTTGTTTGAGGTTCAATAGAAATGAGAGGAAGAGGAAACACCGCCTAATGGGTCTTTTACTTTTGTTGTATCTTCCTTTCTGGTCCAGTCCTTCCTTAGGTTCCATTCGATGTTCTGCTAATTTGGTTGCTTGGGAGCACGAGATAGTAACCACTCGTGATATCCTTCAGTAACTTTCTGTGAAGATGGAAAGCAAAACAGTTATCAGGTTAAAGACTCAATCTTGTTCTTTGGAAGTTGCTGCAAGTAGAGTCATCCTGAAAGCCCTCTTTTTGGCTCTTGTGTGAGGGTTGTCATAACTTGTGTCTATTTGCTGTTTAATGACTTGATAGAGTCCTACGAGTAGTCTTAATGTGACACATTTCCTATCTGATCAACGGCATCAATCGGCTAGAGAGCGGAGTTATTCTTCTTCCAGGGATGCAAAGTCGTCCCCTCTACTAATCAAACCCTCAGTTCAATGGTCTTTGTCAACATGTTACAAGGCTCCAGTCTTGGGCAGGTCACCATTACTTTACTTAGAAAGGCAAAACAGTAGCTTGCTGCTCACTTGCTGTCTACTAAATGTGCCTTCTCTGCCTGTCTGGCCCTCTATCTTTAAGCTTAAGTAACATGAAGTCAAATCAATGAAGTGAACTAGACCCTCAAGTGTGTATTAAAATGTGGTATATATAGGGTCTGTTTGGGATTCGCTTATTTTACTGAAACTGAAAACTTTTTACTAAAAGTATTGTAGATAAAAGTAAAATTCAGCTAAAATAGTACAGTGAGACCCATGAATAGTACCAAAAAGTGCAGTGGGGCCCATGAACAATAGCAAAAATAAGTTGAATAGTAAAATAAGCTGACAAATATAATCAATCCAAACGCAACCATAATGTAATGAACAAGGAATGGTAATGATTTAAATGAGAATAAGATCCAAAGTTTTACTACCATGTCAAGGCACCATATTATTGAAGCGTTCTGTTTATTGTTCAATTAATCCTCTCATCATCTTGTATCTGTAGTTTTTAATTCTTTGTTTCTAAGCTATTTTCTCGTGATTTATTATTTCTGAGAACTTTCAGGGGATATATACGAGCATGCTGTTGTTCTCAGTGTGAAGACAGAGGACCAAGATGCATTTGAGAGGGATTTCTTTCAGTTGAAGCCTTATTACACAGATGCTGGGTAACATCATGTTGCCTTCATTTCAGCTATTTTTTAAGTTTTACTTTTATTTGGAAATTATCAGTCTAGCATCCACTCTATGCATGTGAGGCCAAGCCATATTCATGATAAAAAGGAATAACATTTTTTTTTAAGTGCCATGCTTTTTAAAGTAAAATATTGATGTCTGTCTCCATTCACTCAGATCCTCCTTTGGATTAAGCATTTAAACATGAGGTTACAAGAACATAGAATTGAACATAAAGCCATAAAAAGCTTTTGGATCAAACAATATACTTGCTGCTGAGTCCCTTCTGCTACTTAGCCTCTTAGACTTTTTTGGTAGTTCCATATATTATTTTAGTTTTGAAGCTATGCTAATGAATTTATTTTTCTTTTGGAGCAGCAACCGTCTTCCACCATCCCCTCAGGAGCATCCAATCTTAGGACTCAACCTTTTGAGGCTCCTTGTTCAGAATAGAATAGCCGAATTCCATACTGAACTTGAACTTCTTTCCTCCGCTGCTATGGAGAATCCTTGCATTAAGCATGCAGTGGAGTTGGAGCAGTCCTTCATGGAAGGGGCTTACAACCGTGTGTTGAGTGCTCGACAGACAGTGCCACATGAGACTTATGTCTACTTCATGGATCTTCTGGCGAAGACAGTCAGGTAGTTAGTCAATTGCTATGTTTGGTATTACTTTAATGGATAAAAATGAGACTTTAAGTGATAGGTGACAGAAAATTACAAACAAGTGAGTGATTTACTCCTTATGTAGTATTTAGATCTAAAGTGTTACATAAGTTTGATCCTTTGACTCTTGGGTTGATGTGAGTAGTGGAAGTAGTAAGCCTTTTCATCGTATTCCATAAATTTTAATTTATATGTTCATACTTACTCTCTACAAAAATGTTTAAGTTTGTGTTCTTACGAATTGATTTCTCCTGTCACTTTCAGAGATGAAATATCTGGCTGTAGTGAAAAGGCTTATGATTTCCTTGCAATTAGTGATGCGCAGAAAATGTTGTTGTTCTCTTCTGAACAAGAACTATTGGAGTACATTAAGGAGGTACTCATTATTGTCAACTGTTTATATGTTCTATTATTGATGATTTCACCATAATAAAATGACACCCTACCCACCAGCAAATAAATATACCATTTCTTTTTTCATATTATGTTCCTGATAATCTGTTTCTTGAATGCAGGAGCATTCTGAGTGGGAGATAAAGAATGGTTTCGTTTATCTCCAGAAGGCAAAAGAATCTACACCATGCAAGGAAATACCTTCTCTGCAATTGATCAACCAGACACTCAGTTATGCGAGAGAGTTGGAGCGGATTGTGTAATTGTGTAGAAGAGAGCGAAACTGGCCATGGTCATTAGCTTAAAAAATTGTTCACTTTTGTATCTTAAACCTCTTCATATTTTCAGTTATCTAGGCTTTGCATTGCCATTCATTATTGCATAATGAATACCTTTCAGTACATTTCCAATTCTTAAAAGTTTATTATACGACGATTAATTTCTGAACATGCATTTATTAGTCGCTAGGAAATTTAGGAATCACACTCCTGAATTGGAGATCATGGATGATTTCATCTCTAGTTTATTCAGACAACAATGTTGTCACATTTTATCTAGAAAAATACTAAGAATGTTTGATAACTATTTTTTCTCTTTATTTTCTGTTTTCAAAAACAATTTTCTATTTTTGAAATTAAAAAACTTGTTTGGCAACTCAAAATAGACAAAAAATAAAAACTGTTTTTAAAACTTAATTTGTGAAGGAAACTGAAAACATGCAAAATATTGTTTTTAGTTTCTAATTTTTAAAAGTTAATGAAAATATGCATTTAATTTAATAAATTTGTCTCATTTAATGAGTTAATAGTTCAAATCATAGTAATAAGATATTTTAGTATTTTTTATTTTTTTTCAAAAAACTATTTTTTTAATTTTAACTAATCAAATATGTTTTTGATTTTAAAAATACAAGAAAATTGTTTTTTCTTTATATTTTCAAAAACAAGTTTTTGAAAATAGAAAATAAAAACCGTTGCCAAACATAATCAAAATTTTTACTAATTTTATATTTTTTTAAAAAGTACAAAATAATGGGACAATGAATGTGATATTACTTTAATAATATATTAAATAAATGTTGATTTTATTTATTAAAAAAATTATGATTGGTAATACATAAGTTTGTAATGTAGTAAAATTTGTAAGGTCAAAATTTAAGTATAATACTTGAGGATTGTTCTTAGGTTTTTTTTCTTAAAAATTTAGTTATATAGTTTTTTTTTTTCCATGAAATGAAAGTGTATTTTTAGTTAAATATAGTTATTAGACAGAATTTTAAGAAGAGAATTTAAGGATATTTGGATACTGTATTTAAATTTACACTAAATATCTTTAGTTCACTTGGTATGTAAAATAGTAGATGTACTTCTGAAGAGAAGGCCCCAAATTTGTGTAATTTATGTCCTAATAAGATACCCGCAGAGAAGGTACACCCAGAGTGACATGCCTTATTAACTCAGAAAATATTTTCTAGCGGAATTCGGTGGTTAATAAAGCTCATATTACTTGGAAATGACCTCTTGCTTAGGCTTCCCCTCCTAGCTCCCCTCCCAGCTAGAATGCAGACAAAGGTGTACGACTCAGCCAAATACTAAAAAGTGAACTTAAATATTTATTATATCACGTAAATTCAACCTTCAGATAGAGAATCTCAGCTACCCCATTATTATGATTTCTAAATTAATTATGTCGGTTCCACTTACTTTTGCTTTTACAAAACAATTCCCATCTTTTCCACCAAAACAATTGGACTTATAATAAATGACCTGAAGTCTGCACCACTCAAATAGCTTGAAAAAGCAATCTCTCAACCTAAGCTCATCCACACCTCCAATACCTAGCCCCGTAACTCATTTTTGTAATTTAATTTCACAGGTGGGTTTGTTATTCCCATAAAACAAGACTCAAAATTCAATGTACTGTATAATTTATTAGTTTAGTCATAAGATACTATGTTTTAGAGCTATCCATTAATGTTCATAAGTATTTTTGCATGTGCAAGCCAAGTTTTTTATAAAGCCTACAATGATTCCACGAATGATGTAACTAACAATTAAGACTTAAGAACCAAAAAAAAAAAAACAATTAAGACTTAATTTCTTTTCCTTCAAGTGGCGGGTCCCAGTTTTGAAAATAATCACAACGATGACAAGTCCCAAAATTCAAAAAAAGTATGTCATATTTCAGTAATACTAGCTCAGCATCAATTTTGATATTTTTTACCTAATAAATGAGTGACATCTGTTTCAAAAAATCACATCAAACTACTCTAATAAATTAACCACAATTTTTCATAATATTAGAAAAATAAATTAATTATTTATTAAAATAGTCTGATCATCTGATGTAATTTTTTAAAACAAATATCATTTATTTATTAAATAAAAAATATCAAAATAGATGTTAAATTGGTATTATTAAAACCTAGTATACCGAAATACGGAATACTTTCTCCTTTGAACTTGCCTTTCTTTACCCAGGTTTTGAAGAAAAGTCATTCTCTGCCGTTCAACAAAAATAACTACTAGTATGCAGGTGTAGTTATTTTGCTTAATAGCTAAAGGTTTTCATTTACCTGTCTTATCCTCGTCCTGTTACTCGTCGTTGTCACTTCTAATAATTCACTAACTCGCTCTCTCTCTCTCTCTCACACACACACACACGCACTCACACACACAGACTGCAGCATAGAACAAAAGGTTCATAATATCTTTTTCATTCATGCTGAGAGTTCTATGTCAAAAAAAAAAAACTTTATACTATAAACGAAGCCCCATAACTTCTGTTGTGGTCTCCTTGAGCATTTGGATGCTTATTTGGAGTCTTGAGCTTCACTGTGAGGTGGGGTTTGGATTGCAGTCCCAGATCACAAACTAAGATAACTCAGGTGTTTGCTCTTTTTCTTCTTTACATCACTTCTTTTGGGTTCTCTGTTGTATTTATTTGATTAATATAGACTTCTCATCTCTGTCTTTTGAATTAAAAACACAAGCAAAAGATAGTAACACAAACTGTAGAAAATGAGTGTTTGTGTGTTTTTTTTTTTTTTTTCCTGTTTTGTGAGATGACTTCTCACCTGGTTGATCAGAAAACTAAATAATAATTAAAAAAAAAATTAAAGTTTTATGTTTTATGTTTTTGCTGCTTTGGTTTAAACAAAGTGAAAGAGAAAAAATACCTTAATTATTCCAAAAATTATTTTGAGGCCCAGTTGAGAACAGATCATTCTTATTCTGTCGACACACTTTTATTTTACCCTTGAGCCCTGCTCTCATCTAAATATGAACTTTTTATACTATCTATATTTTATACCTTATTATATGCATGTATAATTCAACAGTGTTAAATATGGAATCGGTTCTAGATGTTATATGGGTAATGATCATGAAATTAGGAGTGACAAGCATAAGAATTATCCATAAAATTTACTTATTATGCAACATTCTAAGTTGACATTTAGTATGATGTTACCACATTTTATACAAATATTTAGAGAGACATTTAAATTTTATCAAGAGTAGTAATGATTTTAGTAACTATCTTAGCATGTTAAGATGTTGTCTCATTACATTGATTAACAATATAGTTTCTAATATAATATCAATAGAAGAGACAAGCTATCTATGGTGATCTGATATTATTTAGATTTTTATAGTGAAAAATAAAATCGTCCTCTATTTATCATACTTGTCTCTAATTGTTGAATTCAATCTCAACAACCAAAAGGAAGTCTGGGAATCATAACATGGACTTTATAGGAGCAGTTGGATCTTGTCAATGAGAATAGGGTGGCTGCAGGTTTTACTCTGGTTAAAGAGTTCAATGCATGTCAAACTGATTGTAGAGCTTTGTTTTGGTATTCATTATTTTAGCAGGCCAAAAATACTCTTTTCATGGAAAGTGTGGATTCTTCCTCTTATGTTTCTGCAAAGCCAGAATCTTCCCATCATGATGAACTCTTCATGCAGCAAAGGTTGCACTTTTCAGATAGTCTCAAAGTACTGTTCTCTAACTTCCTTTTTTCTTTTTCTTTTTTCATGAACTAAGCAAATATTTTAATGGGTATGTGAAGAAATCTCCTTACTAATATCAATGTTTACTCATTGAGTTCAGGTCCCATGTTAGCGTTCTCATAACTTTATTTTTATGAACTGTGATGGCCCCATGTTAATATATTGTGTTTGGATTTGAGTTAGCAATCCTTCAATTTCAGGCAAACATATGAAAAAAAAAAAAAAAACAGATTTATTTAAAATTTTCCTGCAAATTGGATTACAAAAGTTCATTTCTCACAAATATGTTTAGGACTTGAAGAATCTGAGGAAACAGTTGTACTCAGCAGCAGAGCATTTTGAGAAAGAAGATCAAAATTACATGTGAGTCACCCCAAGGTTTTTTTTTTTTTGTTTACCAAATAGCAAGTTAATGCTCTATTTGAGACTTGGGGAACTTCTCTTTTTATCTAACTTTTATTAAAAATAAATTTGCGTAGAGTTGTGGAAAGCTTGAAAGATTATGTCATTAAAGCTTTGGTCAATACCGTGGACCACATGGGTTCTTTGGCATACAAGGTTAATGGATTTTTGGATGCAAGTATCTGTGAGCTATCTAGAACTGAGCTTAGGTTGTCTTGTATTGAACAGGTATTCCTTCTGTTCAGTTTACTATCATTCAGCATATGCATATTGGTTGAGACTTGAACATCATTTCCTTTACCAAAAAAAATATGTGTATTATATAAACCTACTTGTAACAATTTCAGAATGCAGGATTTTCAACCTATTTCCTGTATTTTTTTTTTTTTTTTACACTTAAAAAAAAAATGTTTGTTGGAAATCTTAGAGAATTGGAACATGCCAATACTTCGTTGATCATGGGGGCCTTTTTCAACAATCATCAGCACTAAGATTTCCAAAGCATCATAAGCAGTACATCCTACCAGGCAAATATGTTCTTCTCTGCTATTTATTGTTGCCTTAATTTAAAGCTAGCAATGAGAACTACATTCTTACCTATTTGGAAAATTTACAAACAAGTGTGTGTGTGTGTTTAAATTTACCTGGTCACCCCATTGTTTTGTTCAGCTGGGGCAACAACGGATGCTGTTGACCAGTCTCAAGCTATGCATCACATTGCTAAAGAGGACTTCTGTCAGTTTAGAAGTGGTATTATATTTCATCTACCCTAATGATGCATGTGGTGTTAATAAGCATGACATCCTTACATTTAATGCCTAGTTAACATTTTAATTATTAGAAAAACATAATGAAATTCAAGATTAAAGCCTCATTTTTAATGGCCTAAAAACATCTCAACAATTTGAGAACCAGCATTACTGGTGCCCATCATACAAGCTATACTAGGAGAAGGCTAATATTTGTCTTTGTGGATTTTGGCAAAGCTGTTCGGGAAACAACCAGTGAGATCTCTCCAACAACAGTCAGGTAAATGTTGGCACTATGGTGGATTTACTTGTGCCTAAACATACACAAGCTCACACTCTAATTATAAAATAAAATTCTACTGCAGAAAAGGGCACTCTGTGATAAGGTCTGCACAATCTTCCTCAAGACCTGGAACTTTTCAATTCACGGAAGTTGCATCCAATAAAGCACTCGGTTTGTACAAATGTGTTTTGTTCTATTATGGGAAGAACGTTATTACCACTATTACCTCACAAGTTTATTGGTGTACTTGTTATATATTCTGTATTGATCATAATTTTTTGTTCTCCTACTAAAACAGAGAATCGAGCAGTCTCACCATATCGCTTTTCTTTCTTACGTTCTGGATCACTTGTTAAGAGATCAAGTGCTATAAACTCATATACTGCCAATCAACGGGTAAGCATATAAAACCATGAATGCTGAATAGAGTATGCTGGCAGCAATAACAGTAGACCGCATCATATGACAGCATTCATGGTTCTCATTCACTGTTAAAAAGCAATAAACTTCTAAACTTTTTTAAAATATCTATGTTCTTTGCAGTTCCCATCTGAGCCCCGGAGACAAATTTCATTGCCTGTTCGTGTTGAACGAGTTGGGACTAAAGATATTGGACAGCATTCTGGAAAAAGCAATCGGCTGTTTAAGGCCTTGCTTAGCATGAACAAGTCCAAAAGGGAAGGTGTATTGTACAAATACTCGGATGAGAATTGAAAAAGGGAAGAAGAACATGTTAGGAAGTAGAATGACTTAACAATGTATAATTGATGGTCTTGCCCTGCATGTCTTGCCACTAGTGCTTCTCTTTTGTAAATTGTACAAGACATTTTCCTTTCTGTTCAAGTCTTACATTGATAAAATATGATATGTACATTTTGAGGGACTGCATGTATAAACTTTAGTTCATGAGGACTTTGAAATCATATCATATTGTACAATATAGCAAATATAGTCGCAGTGGGCATCACTACATGGCAATGATACAATTGGGCTTACATCACGTTTCATTGAGATTTCTCTTCAGCTAGTTTAAAGACAAATAAGGGCAATCTTACATGCAAGACATTCAATTTTCCATGTTCATGTTTTGAATCTTTTGATGATCATGACGTTCAAGCTGAATGATTAGAAGAAATGCAGTATGTTAGATGATTGCATGTACAATATATTTACTGATTCAAGATAACGGGGCATCACCATTATTGGATTTGGAATAACAAATGTACGAGTAATATGACACATTGCTACGTATCAGCCACTGTTTGAAATCCCAGATCAAAACCAGGGCCATTTACTTCCCTTGCACATGTATGCACCTCAGGAGTCTTTCTAAAATTATCATTAAATTGCATAAGCACGAGCATTGGAATTTGATATGCCAAAAGCAAAAGGCTATATAAAGCTTTCATAAAATAAAAAACAAAAGGCTATAAAGGCCATGTAGTGTCAGCTTCCACATTATCTGAATTAGGTTACACTAAACAATTTGCAGCAGGCATTGTTCCTAAACCAAGGCAAAGAATTTGCAACAGGTAAAGTAAGATGGAATTCACTGAACAACATATAAAGAAAAAATAAGCACCAATACTGAGAGCTAAAGAACAATAAAACGTCCAGTACTGTTTTGCATGTCTCTATTTTTGAACTCAACCAAACCAGGCACTATCCTCAGTTGAATTCCGAGAATCATCATCTGGAGTTCTGGACTTTCCAGTAGCAGTTGAATCTTGCACATGATTTAAGAAATTAGGATGACTATTTTATTCTGGTTTTAGGCGTCAAGACAGTCCAAACTGATTTTTGAAGTTCAACTTGGTTTTAATTATTTTAGCAGGTCAAAAAATCAACTCTTGGAGAGCGTGAGTTCTTACCCTTCCAATTGTGCCTTGCAAGGAGCTTCTCACCATGATGAACTCTTCATGCAACATAGACTGTTCTTTTCAAATCGTCTCAATGAATGTTCTCTCCATATTTTTTTTTTTTTTTTTTTGGGTGTTGACATGATAAACGTTAAATCAAGAAGAAAAAGTTATTACATTATCATAAGGTTCAGACTTAAACCATTACTCATATTGGGTGTGGCTAATTTTCATCAACTGCAAACCTTGATAAGCCAAACTCAAGCTTCAGTTGCACTTTGACACAACCTTGTTTAGCCAGTCCAAGCTCAACAGCTTAATACTTGATTCAAACCCGTTTGGATTTGTGAATAGTGAATACTGCTGCAAACTATGCATTTGTAAAGGTATCATATCATCATCAACTTCTTGAAACTGTCTTGCCACAATACAATGAGATTCCCCCCTCAGATTCATTGGGATTTCCCCTTCAGAGATGTAACCAACCAAAGAAAATTGCAACAACCATGTAGCAAGACATTCAATCTTTCGTGCTAATTGTTTTAATTATCATGACATTCAAGCTGAATAATCATATTTTTATAAAATAAAATAAAATAAAGTGTATCAGACAGTTGGAAACCCAACAGTTGGGGTTATTTTGGTCTTAATACTGCCTCCCATGCATGTACAATTGTGTGAATTATGTGACAATATATTGAGTAGGCTCTATGTGAGTGATTAGCTCATTCAAGATAACAACACATCACAGATATTAGTATTCAAAGACAGATATATGGTACATTGTTATGTATCAGATAATTTTCAAAATCCTAGATCAAAACTAGGACAGTCATCTATTTCCCTTGTACATGTATGCTGCATAGAAGTCTTCCTTACATCATCAATAAGACCATGAGAAGCAGAAGTAGTCAAGCTTGATTTACCAAAAGCAAAATCTCCATCACACCACTTGGCATCAGCTTCAACTTTGTCTGAACAAGGCTGAAACAAACCATTTGCAACAAAAATACATCAATTTTAAACCAAGCTTAAGGTTTCACAAACAAGAACTATAAAAATGAAAATCATAAAAGACAACAGAAAAAGAAAGAATAACTGTACACCAGATAAACATTTATGTAGTATGGTGAAAGCATAACTGACAAATAGCTTAACTATTTGGATTCCAGCCAATACTCTAAAATAAAAACATTTTAAAAAAAAAAAACCAACTGTATTTGGTTACATTAATCTTTTTCCACCATTGAGAGTTCAGACTTCATATTCTTAAAGATCTACTACACTATTAATGTAGGGCTTCACCTATTGTAACAACTGGTATTTTGTGCTGGCATCCCAATTGTACAAAAAAGACAACAAAACTGTCTTAGGACAGGATGTATATACACAAGTTTCTATAGAGAGTAGGCTTAGTGATGATCTAGGATCTAAATGGAAGTTGAAAAGTGGCAAATAAAGATAATAGAGAGAATTATGGCCAGACCTGGTGGGAGTTTCCATGGTTGACACCCTTGGACAATTCACTGCCATTACAACTAGATATTGCTGCAAAATTCGTTCAGGTAAAGCTTTCTATTTAGTTAAATATTAAAATTAAAAAATAGAGAAACGTAGATGCGCAATATTATATTAAAACTTGCCTTCCCAAGACATAAGATCAGGGGAATTCCCAATGCTTATATTTTTACTTGATTCTTCCATGCCTAAATTTTGACTTGATTCCACAACACCTGCATTTTGATTTGATTCATGACATTGCAAAGATGCTCTCACTATTTCACCATCTTCAGGAAAATCCAGTACAATAACATCTGAAAATTGATGTCCCTTAGTAGAGGAAGCTGGTTCAATTTTGCAGTCGTCCATATTGCCTACAACATTGCTTCCCCAAGCCATAGGTTTTTGGAGGAAAGACAGGATTTTATGGGCTGCACAAATGGAAGCCATGAATCACTGGCAGATAGATTTAATGCAGCAATGAGTTGAGATCAGAAATGAAGTTTATTAGAATATTTAATTATCTTTAAAGCAGACCAAAGTTTAACATGACAGATGAACTGAGCGTCTCTAGGACTGATGCCATTAGCCATTCTATGGTAGGAGATACGCAGACCAATCCTCAATTCTGTTGAGTGTATAACATAACTAATGGCTATTTAAGAAGTGAAAGGCAGAAACTGAAGCGCTAGGACCTCATATTTTACTAGCACATTCATTCCCTCACAAACTTCCAAAAGCATTAAAGAAAACTAGAGATGTGTCAAAAATTTTAAATGGGACACCCAAAAGAGTACCGTTTTGCATAAAATCTACAAAGTGTGACTTGGCCAACATTAGTTGCATTAGAAATCATACATCTAGCCTTGGGCCTGGTGGCAGGACATTCACCATTTTTTACCTTCTAAAACTTTATATTATGTAGGATGGGAAGATATAAGGAAACTTGTATTATGTAAACAAAGTTAATGTGCCACCAAAAAGAAACAAATGATAAAAAAGAAAAGACTACTTTTTAAAGTTTATAATGTTGCTTTATGTGATGCAGTGCAACCTTTAACTCACCATCACGCAAAGGCTTTTCTGTAGGTACTCTGCTGCTTAATTTGATCTCATCTAAACTAGAGATGCTAAATTTTGAATCTGAATCTTTTTCTGTTTGCAGTGCCCCTGTACATTCTGTCCAAAATATTTTCATGAGGGAAAATCAAGACCTGGGCAAACATCGAAATGAAAATACAATGAAACAGGACTAGAGCCAACAGCAAGACTCAAATTAATCTCCTCATCACATGACATAGGTATTGATGAAACTAGTTTAATTTACCCTTTGACAATTGACACCCCAACAACATGATTTATGAGAACTCAAAAAATTAGCTTCCCACAACAGAATCATACCTTCAGGACTTACATATGGCTCACCAACCTCCACCAAATATTTTGGTAGTTCCAGCATACTTCCCGTGCTCATATCTTCTGATAAACTGAGGAATTTACTGCTCAGGATGGTTTTATCTTCATTCAGTAAGGTAACCTGTGATACTTAACAGTATTACTTTTTCAAAGGATGATAGCCTCTAATTACCATCTAAAGTATAACCTGCATCCCTACACCCCTATGAAAGGAGCTTAAATCAAGTTTAAACGAACCTGCATCCGGAATGAGCCACAAAAGGCAATTTTGAGGATTCCATTGTGATATTTCTTGGCCTTTTGAGTTATCTGACTAGTATATAGAGCATGCCATTCTACATGGCAAAGGAAAAGTGGTTGGATAACACTCACAAGACAATCAAAAGGAATTTTCTAAAAGTGCAAATTTAAATGCAGGTGCCACTCAACTATCCCTGTAAAATAAAACAAACAAACAAAATATGCCCACCATTGCCTGTATCAGTAACCTAATTTCCTGAACCATATGATGCTGAATTTCTAATTTGTAGATTGACAAAGACCTGTCTTCAAGACTATTACAAAAAAATCATAATTATTATTTCAGACCCTAACCATTTAAGTTTTGTTTTGTAGCAGCAATGAACCAACACTGTAGGAAATTCAGTTTTAGGGCCATAAGAAATGTCAGAAGGTGAATGCTCACCGTCTGAAAAAACACAAGAAGGCAAATAAGGAGTAATACAGGTGTCCAAACAGATATTTTTAATTAAAACAATTATAAGAGATGAGAAAGTATTTGTTACATTTATAATAACTGATGGTAAGCAATTACAGGCAAGATGGATAACTTACAAGAAATCAGATGAGAGTAAAAGAGATACTGGGAATAGATTTATCTTTATTTTTTACATATTTTATTTATTCCAGGAGATGACTATTATTTAGAAGAGTATTGAGTTTTTTTTTTTTTTTTTTTTGATAAATAAATTAAAACGTTTTTAAAACAGATAATAAACAATTAGAAGAGTATCAAGTTGATAACAAACAATTACACTTACCCTTTACAACGGATTTTCTGTCTTTATGACAATCCTGTTGCCCATGCATTAATCCTGATTTTTTAATGATATTTCCATCTTTCCCTTGAATATTCAAATGAATCAAATCTGCTGGAGATTTATAGTTTCCTTCAGGTTCTCCAATGTCAATCAAATGAGCATCAAATGCTATTGATTCACCACATCTTATAGCTTCACCTTTCTTCAGAAACCTGCTATCTATAAGTTTCCTGCTTGCATCATATAGCAACACCTGAAAAGGGACCCAAAAAGGAAGCTTCTGCATCAATATGGACAGAACACCAGTGAAAGAAGAAAATAAAAGCAAGTCAATCTAGAAACTAAATATATCACTTTACAGGGGATGCTTAATTACATTGTTGCTCGGTCAGTCATGCAGTGGGTGACAGGGAAAAGTAAAAAATCAATGATATGAAAAAATTAATTGAACAGGTCTCCACCAAAGCCAACAAACAAGATAATTATCTTGAGACTAAGACAAACTATAGTTCTGAAATCGACCTGCCTCCCCAGGGAGCCACAAATTGCAAGTCGCAAGAAACCGTCATGATACTTCTTGGCTTTTTGAGTTAATTGTGTAGTGTACAGGACCTGCCATTCTATATGTAAAAAATATGACATATTAACCTGGGAAAAAAAACAGAAAAGAAGATAAAACAACCAGGACAATATGTAATAGATCCCAAGGGAGATCTGAGATTCCACTGCAATGTAAAAATAATAATAATAAAAGAATCCTAGACAAGAAACAACAATCAATTTTTGTTCTGTTATTTTGACTGTGTTGATTATTGAACTAATTGATGAAATTAGGCAAATCAAGTTTCTGTAAATGCACACGAGTTGCTTTAGAATTATAAACGTGGAGACTTTAGAAAAGCCAGTTTTGTTGCATTATTCTCATTCATATCGATCTTTGACATGCTGCAATGCCAATGCATGACATTCACAATTATGCCTGTATCAGAATATGGTCTTCATACATGACAGCATAGAAACAGCTGTAAGCTTCAAGCATATCACAAGTATTGAAATTCCAATGGGCTTATAAATAAAAACTATTGCATTTGATGAATATGAACAGCTCAATTACATAGCATTTTTTTATTCATAAAGCATTCCAAATGAAAATATATACATAACGTACAATCTGAAACACATATGGGGACATGCTAGGTAAAATATTTATTTTATTTTAACTTCTTTTTTTTAATAATAAGATCTGAACTTAAGGCTCATCCCATGATTCCCTTTACAACCTGATCCAAGGTACGGTTGACAATGTAGCAATGACTTTGAGTTTCTCAACCATTTTTAGGACCAAAACTTCAGCTTGTGAGCTAATAAGGGTCACGAAATGGTATTAATGCAGTAGCAAACTCACAAACTGACCTGTTAAACTAGTATTTTCTGTATCCTGAATACTCTTTGGTGCTCCATACTTGTCCAGTTCACTCTTCTTGAACTCTGAAATGAAATCAGTAACATTTTGAGGATGAAGTATCATGCTAGCAATCATATGTCAGGGACAAAACTCCATTTCAACTCCCAAAACAAGGCAAAAGAAAGGGGGGCTGGAAGGCCCTTGGAGCACAGATATTTGAAACACAAAAGTATGCAAATGCTTCGAAATCCCAAAACTAAAGCAATATATCAATTGTAAAGGCATAGAAGACTAAGGAAGAGAAAAAACAAAAGGTGAAAATACTTTAAAGCGGCTGAGGAGGTAGAATACATTAAACAATCACTGTGAGAAAGCAAAAATTTGAACAATTAACGTTGATAAATATAGGAGCCAACCTTGGCCAACAGGTTTATTGAGGTTAATATAGTTCTCTTGTCCATGCATTATCCCATTTTTCTTAACAACATTGAGATTGTTTCCTTGAACATTCAAATCCATGAGAGGTTTATGGTCTCCATCAAGTTCTCCAACTTCAACCAAATGACCATCAAAAGCTACCGATTCACCAGATCTTATTACTTCATCTTTCTTAAGGAACCTGCTATCTAATAGTTTTCTGCTTGCATCAAATAGCATCACCTGAATAGAGACCCAAAAAAGTCAGGTATGCAATCAAAATAAATTAGCTTGGAAAAGGACATAAAGAATGAGTGAGTTATTGAATGGTTTTTGGTTTTTTATTTTATTCAGAGCAACAAACAAGATGAATGGCCTTGTAAAAATAAATTCAATGACAATAGCAAAGTCAACCTGCCTCCCAAGAGTTCCGCATGTTGGAAGTCGTAGAAATCCATCATGATACTTTTTGGCCTTTTGAGTTACTTGTGTAGTGTACAGAACCTCCCATTCTATATTGCAAAGGGGAACACTTTTTTTTTAATAAGTAGAATTGCTTTATTAAAAAAAAAAAAACACTTTATGTTCACCATGGTGAACACAAAGAGCCAAAAAAATTATAAAGGAAAGCTTGCAAAGGGGAACAAATTAAACAGCTAAAGCAAAACTAGGAAAAAATAATTAACAGAGAAGAATGCAATAAATCCCCTGGAGCTGAAGCAACAGGAAGCAACAAGTATCAATTTGACAATTAACCAACCCTTTGTCATTATAGCAATGAAAGTTCTGTAATGCTTTAGCATTTCATAAGACACGTTGCCCGAAACAAAAAAGTCATATTCACAATGCAGTGAAAAAAACTTGTGTCCATCAAAGGCACAGCAGCAAATTAACAATCTAACCTGTTGCGCTTGGTTTTTTTGTATCTGGACTACTCTGTGGTGCTTTATACTTGTGTAGTTCGCTCTTCTTAAACTCTGAAATGCAAGAAACTTTTAGAAGCTCACCAGGACCAGGTGATAAGGCCATACATGCACTACACCAATGTTAGGAAAAATGCACTTCTTTTGTGGGGAAATCCTTGAATGCTGATTGACTCAGACAATTGTTGTCTTTAATGAAAAGTAAACAGTAAAGCTAATTACATCTGAACTGGATATTTTCACCAAAAATTTAGGTTGCCCAGTAGCATTAGTCTACACCAGCTTAAATATGATCCATTACTTTATGTGTCAAAAACCCAATATCCTCTTATTCTAGTGATAAACTACCACTTGTCCCAAAATAGTAAATGGTGAGTTTAATCAAATAACCATTAATCTGAGACTCTGCCCCACATGTGGGCTGAGACTTCCCCTCAATAAGTGAGGCCTAACAAGCGAAATTTTTAACTTTAAATATGAGATAGAGTGGAAACAGGCTTCAAATCCTAGACCACCAGCTCTACTCTAATACCATGATAAAGTACCACTTACACCAATATGTTAAGTTGATAGAAAAGTGAGAATTTAATCACTTAACCATAAATCTAACAAATAACAACTAGCCTCGAGAAAAAAGAAAATAAAAAATAAAAAAATTGACATTGCCAATGTTGTATGAAACTGCAAATCAAATTATCTAAGTCATTATCCTAACCTCTAATAATCTTCTGTGATGGGCTCAAAGTTGGCCGTGCTTTGTTCATCTCCACATTGTTCTTTCTATCTTCGGCACGGAAAGCAAAAGAAATAAACAAAACTGAAAACGTGACTGAAAACTCATTAACTGAAAAGTTCTTAAGCAAAACATCATAAGGCTAAATACCAAAAGAAACCAAATGATTCCTAAACTTTTGTCCACGCCAATGACTCGGTTTCTCAGTGATTTTCTCATCTCTTCCTTGACAATTCAAACCAGATATTGTAGGCTTATGATCACCCTCAGGTTCGCCAACATCAATGAGATATGCATTGAATGTCAGTGTTTCGCCGCAACTAACTGCTTCATCTTTCTTCAAGATCCTGCATTCCAATAGCTTCTCGCAATCATCGTAGAGCATTACCTGTATACCAAACATCAATCCAATATCAAATTATAATTTCTTCATAATTTGCTTTAAAAAAAAAAATCATGAAAGATAAAAGCATAACCTTCAAGTAAAGCAAGCCTAATACAACAAAAACACCTCGAGTAAATCAATTTCGGGTCTTAATTTTGATCCAGAAAATGCACGAGCCGGTTTTTGTAAAATTAAAATTTATAACCACCTTGAATAACTTTATAATTTACTAAAATTAAAACTTTCATGAAAGATAAAAGCATAATCTTCTAGTGAAGCTAGTCTAATACGACATAAACACATTGAGTAAATCAACTTGGGAAATAAATTTTGATCTAGAAAATGAATAAGCCGGTAATTATAAAAAATAAAAATAACAGTCACATTAGCTTGAATTTATAAGATCATAAATTACGAATTTATATACAAATTTGATCGTTCGAGCTCAGAATTTTGCAACATTTCCGTTTAGTTTGTCTAATTTAGAGAGTGCTTAACACGAAATTTCAATAATATTTGCTTAAGTGAAAAATCCAAGTAAAATTAAAATTTCTCGTCAATATTAGGGCTGGAAATAGAAAAAACGAATAGTAGTAGAAGAAGAAGAAGAAGACCTTGTTGGTGGAGAAGTGGAGGTCTAAGAAACCGTCTTGGTAAACCTTGCGCTTCTGCTTCACGTGCTTTGTGTATGTCACGCTCCACCGCTTCACCTCCGCCATTTTCAGAGTCACGGACTTTCAAATTGTCACCAATGAATGGAGCCCCGAAGCCTAGTCTCGAAGATACAGTGAAAATATGCCAGTGGCGGGACGCGGGAGCGAGTATGTTTATGAATTGCTCTTTTTTTGTTTTTTTGGGAAGGGGTTTGAAAATGGGCTATTTGCCTATTTGGTCTCAACTCTTAAACTATCTATTTTAAATTTTAATTCGGAATTTTTTTTTTTTAAATAGTCTTTGAATTTTTTTTTTTTAGTTATTTTATTACGAAAAATAGGTAAATCCATGTGTCATCATTTAATTGGGTCAACTAGCATATGTGATAAATTGATAAAGGAAAATCTAAATTCTAAAACTTTAGAGTGTTAAACCTTTATATTTAGCAAACAAGACAAACTTAGGCTGCGTTTGAATCGGGTGAAAAGCATTTCTGGAAATGCTTTTCACCATTTCCGGATGTTTGGTTGCGCACAGAAAACGCATTTTCCGGAAATTAATTTCCGTTGACCAGTGGTCAAGGCTGAAAACGAATTCCCCTTTCATTTTCACTTCAAATCTAATTTTCCGGAAAAGAGAAACAGAGCACGAAGAGAGAGAGAGAGAGGAAGGAAGAAACGGTGAGCCCAAGCGCACTCCACCTGAAGCACGTCCTCGCCGGTCAGATCGCCATCCTCGTCGCCGTCGCCTCCTTCGTCTCTGATCTCGTCGCCTCCTTCGTCACCGATCGCGCAGCCCTCTCGATCGCACCGCCCTCTCGATCGCACCGCCCTCTCGATCGTGCCAAGATCGCGATCACGGCGCCAAGTTCGTGCCTGCTCGATCACGCCGAGATCACGCCGTCCTCCTCTGGGTCAGATCATCATCTCCGATCTCGTCGTCGTCTCGATCGCGCCGCCCTCTCGATCTCGTCGTCCTCCTCTGATTTTTTTTTTTTTTTTTTTCTGTTGCGGTGGTGTGTATGGTGGATTGTCCGTGGGTTTTGTGTTGCTGTTGTTTTTTTTTTTTTTTGATGAATTGATTGTTGTTGTTGTTGTGGTTGTTGTGTTGTTGTTCTGGAATTTGCTGCTGCTGTTGTTGTTGTTGTTGTGTTGTTGTTGCCGGAATTTGTTGCCGGAAATTGTGAAAAAATGGTAGGAAAATAGCATTTTCCTAATAGAACCAAACACATAAAAATATTTTCTACAACAATTTTCATAATACAACCAAACACTTGAAAATATTTTCCTTTTCCGGAAAATGGCATTTCCGGAAAATAAGTATTTTCCGGAAAATATTTTACGGGAACCAAAAGGACCCTTAAACCCAAATGTAAATTTCACTATTAAATGAGTCAGGTTTAAACATTATAATATGTTTGTGAATAAACTCAAAAGCATGAGACTTGATTTCTATTTTTATTTGTTTACAATTTGTACATAACACCACTAAGGCATGGGAGAATACGTAAGTGGTTGAATCTGGACTCTACACATGGAGTGGCTGTGAGCAAAGGGAGAGGAAACATTGGTTAAGGGTCTTGTCTTGGTCCATGCTAAAGGTGTGACTACCTTGGGAAGGAAGTAGGATTTACACTTGATATTGTACTCAAACACTCACAAAAATGGAGATTGTAACTTTCTAAGGTCAGAAATTATAAGGACACCCCTTATTGGTTGAATGTATAATGAGTCACCTTAGGAACACATGTACCAATCACAGTACTCCTGATGTCCCTCTCAATGTCCAACACTTGCCTCCCAAGCAATGGCAAAGCTACCTATCTAGGGGTTCCAGTGCCACATTGGCTCCTTAGTTAGCAAATAATATCACAGCTATGAAAAGATTCAAAAGAAAGAATATAATGACTTGACACCTGTCCTTATAATTAGCCATATTCCTTAGAGTATAAAAGGAACATGTAACTATGCTATTAGGGCAAGAACACAAATAGATATTTTGAGATGAAAGTGGAGAGTTGGTAGGAAGGAAAGACAACTTCATTGTAAACTGATCTCTTTTTCATACATAATACAAGTTGAGCCGAGCAAGAATGTTATGTTCTTGCTCAAATTGTAGTTTTTTATCCCTTCTCTAGGGTTTTTCATGTACATCCTATGATGTTTTGATAATCTGTTTCTTCTTATTGTTTAAATGTGCATCTTTTTCAAGTCCTACCATCATTTTCTTTATTTCTTGTTTGAGTGTCATATCAAAACTTGCATCTTTTCAAGCTTTCTCATATAAATGTACTACTAACTTATTTCACTCCCATAAATAAGCTCAAATTTAACTTGCACATACACAATTTAATAGTTACAATTACAACAACAAGGGAGGAGGATCCAAACCCTAATTCACCAAATATAAAAACATTATATATTCACATGTAGACTAATGCATAACAGAATCAGTAGGCTGGACAACTCGACTTCGATGGGCTGAAAGTGATAGCGAATGCCTGAAAAATAAACACGCTGTTAGAGGGGACTGGGGTGGATCGGCCTAGGACCCTCCGATGACTAAGTTAGTATCTTCTCCCATAAATGGAATTCTAAATGTGTTGGAGTAATGTCAGAATACTCTCATACCTTTGCTTGATTCAGACTGGTCCTTATATAGAAAACCCTGGAGCAGTTATTTGGTTTAGTAACTTCCCCCAGATTCGTGGAAGTCTGAAATTCCGAAAATAACTTCTCTAACGGCTATAGAGATTGTAACTGCTAATGGAAGTTACACACTTAGGAGAAATTGGTGGCAATGGACACGGGTTAATTAACCGCTCCAGGATTTGCTAAGTGTTATGTGGTCGTCTGTGTGCTTTTGCTCATGGACCATTCCTTGTTTATAGACTGTTGTATGGTCGTCCATGCGCTTTGCACATGGATGACTTTACCGTCTAGGTGGTCTGTGGTCATTTAGTTCACGGACGATCCCCATGGACGACTCTTTTGCTCAAGCAATCCGTTTAGACATTTTGGCTCAAAGCTCATGGATGAGCTCTATGGACGAACCAAAGATGTTAATTTTGCTATCCCATCATAGACATTTATAAAAACATGCATATATAATTGATATTGAATTATGGAAAAGGATTTGTTGCAAACTAAGTTGCAACAACTCCTGAAAAAATGCACACATGTCAATGCCTTAAATAGATACTTGTCTAGACTTATATTTAAATGAAAACTTTATGGTCAAGATTGAATTTTTCACCAAATAGCCACTTGACACATGTGCATTTTACAAAAGTTGCTACAACTTAGTTTGCAGAAAATCCTTGCTCTTGAATTATCTCAGTAAAAAATTTCACAAATAAATTATATTATTATTTATAAATTTAGTTATGATATAATAAGTTAGTTTTGTAGTAAAAATTAGGTGAATCTCATCTGTATATATAATAATAAGTGAAGCAGAGAGAGTGTGAAATTGAATTTCAAATTAGAACTCTAATTGTGTGCCACGTGTACAGACCAAATTAGAATTCTAATTTTGTGCCATGTGTCTAGAATCTGAAATTGAAGTTGAATTTTGTATCATGTGGCTAAGTGTATGTAAGCTTATTCTCATTTAAACCACTTCTATGTATCAGGTCAAGTGAGTTACTGTGCTAATTAAGTTTTTTTTTTTTTAATTTTGCAGTTAAACATGAAAACCAAAGAGATTAATATCAGTGATAAGAACTTGGTTTGGGTAAATTGAAGTTGAATTTTGCATCATATGGCTAAATGTATGTGGACTCATTCTCATTAAAACCACTTCTATGTATCAGGTCAAATGAGTTATTGTGCTAATTAAGTTTTTTCTTGATTTTGCAGTCAAACGTGAAAACCAAATAGATTAATATCGGTGATAAGAACTTGGTTTGGGTACATTGCATAATTTCCCAAAAAATAGCAAAGCCAGAGTTTGCATCTTTGTTATAAATTGCTTACAAAGTTTGCATCTTTACATTTGCACTGAGTTTCGGATTAAAGTGTTTTCTTCTTTGTTCGACACTGAGTTTTGTTTACTATTCACTTACAAAGTTTGCATCTTTACATTTGTTATAAATTGCTAATATGTGATTAGATGCACATTATGCCTAAAATTCACTATCCTTATTTGTTCAGGTTTGGCACTTATAACAATGAAGAAAGCACTATTGTGGACCGATAGATAATACTTTTTGCAGGCTGTAAAAGAACTTAGTGATCAATGGAATCTCATGTGAATTGGAGAGGAGCCGGCTGTAAAAATCTGGATGGCAGATGTGAGTCACTATGTTTTTAAAATTTTCAGTGAAGGTAAAGGTTATGAACAATGTAAATTTTCTGGAGAGAGATTTATTATTCTATATTTACACAAGTTTGGTCGCCTTCTTGGAGTGGATCACTCCACCCTATTTTTCTACTGGAATTTTTTATTCAGATTGTTACAATCTAATCCGAAATTTTATTTAAATTTTCCTATTATTGTTATTATCATTCCAATTGTTCAATTAGAATATGAAATTGGAGTCCAATTTTACTATACACGTGTACAATTTAATTATTTTTAATTTTGCTGTCATGTGCAGAAGCCAATAAGATGAAATTAATAACACATTAAACACTCATGCTTTGGGAATCGGGATTCGGTAGTACCAATCTAAATCCATTGGACTTACTTCGTGATAATACAACTATGAAAGATGTATAAAAACACGCACAAACCTATTTCTCTATAAAAAGAGATTGAAGAGAATTTCTTTTATCAGCCATGGAACTTCAGAAGTTTTTTCTTCACACAAATGTTTATCATGTTACAAAATGACTCATTATAAAACTACAAAATGAGTACAACTTTGAGGGTTTTTTTTTTTTTTTTTTAATTTAAAATTTTTTAAGCTACAAAAATTTCAATCACCAATAGAGATTGAAGATTCAAAAGCATGAATAGATCTTTTGGATAAAAATTATCACCAAGGTTCATCTTTCTGTGTAAAATATATATACTGCTAAGTTTTGTTAATGAAATTTTCTGGTTAATAATATGAATTTAGACTTAACTGAGCCTTTTAAACATGAATAAACTCATGATTAATAATATATCCATTCTCGTGCAGTAGCATAGGATTACATACTAGTTTTCATAATTTCATAAGCAAAAATATTCTATCTAATTATCTCAAACATAATAATTTCAATTATAATTTAGTTCTTAATTATAAGTATTAATTTGTGAAAATTTTGTAGTTGAAGCATTTATCAAATATGAAAAAAAAAAAATCAAAGTAATTCATGAACAAACAAGCTTGAGCTTGTTACAAAAAAAAAAAAAAAATTTGAATTAAGTTTGAATATATTAATTTAGTTTGTTTTACAGTTCCGTCGATGACGATGACCAAACCAAACCCTCATGAGTTGGGTTTTAAACTTGTAAAGGTAATATGGATTGGGCTGGATTGAAAATTCATCAACCCAAGAAAAATACCACAATTCCAACCCAACCGATCCATGATTGATTACTACTGGCTGCACGAAGGCTGTTTTGACTTTTGGGTGGAATTGACTGTTGTCCAAACGAAGTCGTTTAATTTAAAGAAAACGTAAATAAAACCCAAAACTCGTTCTTTCTTTTTCTTCTTACTTCATTAAAAAAGGAGCTCTCAGAAACTGTAAGTTTAACACTCTCCCATCCCATCCCAAGTCAATCCAATTCTTATTCTCTTCAAAATTATACGCTATTTTCTATTTTGATTTACTTTTCTAATCCTCTATTTCCACTTTTATCGTAGACTCAAAAATCTGGATTTTGTTTATAAAAAAAAAAAAAAATAAATAATCCAAGGAGACCCCAGATAATGGTAATGAAACTTTCTCCTCCTTATTTGATTGAAATCAGAGATGGGTTTTACTGGGTTGATTTTTTTTTTTTTTTTTTGGTATTTTAATTAAATTGTTGATGGGTGCAGTCAGCGCTTTTTAATTTCCATTCGTTTTTGACGGTGGTGCTGCTCGTGATTTGCACATGCACTTTTCTGAAGATGCAGTTCCCAACCTTTCTTGAGCAGAAAACCGGGTTCGTTGTTGCTTTATCTTTAATTTTTAGTCGTTTTATTAGTTGGGCATAAACAAAATTGGCAACTTATTTATATTGTGCAATTGTAATTTTGTTTTGGGTGTAAATTTTGCTTTGATCTGTTGATTATAATTAGTATTTTATGGGGTTTGACTTTTGAGTGGCCTAATTCTTTTCTACATTGTCTGGGTTTAGCAGTAATGTTGTAAGCATTTTAAGTATTTGTGATTTTCCTATGGATGTTCAATGGTCTTATTTTTTTCTAATACCATCCACTACATAAATCCATGGATGGCGTTTTGAGTTTAAAATGAGCCTTTGTAAAAAAGTTACGAGGAGTTGCTGTTACGAAACAGCGTTTTGGGTTTTAAAAACGCACTTTTATGCTCCCAAATCGCCTAACCAAATGGTCTCTTGATTTCACTGTCCAGCCCATTATTAGAGGATGATGTGTCGTTTGAGGTAGAGCTCATTGGGATTCTGGGGGCATCAAGTCCTCAAAGCAGCTCTATCATAACTAGTATGTATACAGCAATTCTTAGTATAGTTCGACCATTGTGCTAAGAAATGCTTAAAGACAGTCCTTATCAGCACGAGTTTACTGTTTAGGCTGAGATATAGTATTTTATGTTAAAACATGATTTTTTTTGGGGGAATATTTTTGAGTTTATTTTGCATTGTTTGGAGCTTGGACAGCTATCTCTTTGTTGAGATTGTATAGAGTGACATTTATAAGATGTATAATTATTCTGCTTGGCTGCTTGTTTGTTGTGGATAATAGGCGTGGACACATGTATGCATGTTGTGAAAATGCTAGGTCATGAATGCTAATACTTGACTCTTTAAGTGTTGTGGATAAGTATATTACTGACCTGTTATTCCCATCCTAGTCAAGTGTATGAGGGTTCTCTCCACAATTTGTTATTCTTTAACATTGTTTCTAGTAGTGTCTGTTCTGTTATTTGATCACTTTTATCTTCTAAAGAAATTCTCTTCATAACATTTGTATTTAACTTTGTTTGTGTGTGCCTGTGTGTATAAGATTTGGTAATGTACAAATCAAAATTTCCCTTATAGTGTGTCTTCTACTGGCAGGTTTCGGGGATTCTTTTGGAAGGCAGCTAGAATTGGTAGGTTTATCGAGTTCTTTTCATGCATGTTTGCTATTACTATACATGGATAAGGCATAGACTGACATTGAAACATTGGTTGGATCTTCTAGCAATGGTACTCTACATATGTCTTTTAGTAATGCTGATTCATTCCATGCATTCGGCCTTGTCCATGATGACGATAGAAACCCATAGTCCCAACTGCAGAACCCCACAACCTGGGAGAAGAGCTGAAGAATAGACAAAATAATTAGCGGTCAATGTTTTTAGATTGAGTATCAACTATCAACATTTGACACAAATAAATGGATATATTTTTATAAATGCTTGGCTGGTGATTTTTGAGCCAGCTACATACTGACTAACCTTCAAGCAATATATCTGCCTACCCTTGTAGTCTGCTTTCTTTCAGATACTACATGTCAAATCTGCTACTAATGTTCTGAGTATCTGATGCCTATCAAAAAAAGAAAAAGTTCCGAGTGTCTGATATATCTGGTCAACCCTTTAACATTAGATGTTGTTCTTTAGCCTGCATTAGATGGTCTAATTGTCCAGTAGATGACCTGTGCGATCTTCTTAAAACAGGTGAACGTTTGAGCCCTTGGGTAGCTGCAGGATGCTTCACTATGGGTGTTTCAATCATATTTTTCTGAATAGGGACATCTCTTGTACATGTGGAAGTAATCCCATTTTTTGGTTCATACGGCCGACCTTTTGATCCATTTGGTGCTATTGATCGCTTTTATATGATAAGACATTCTGGTTTCAATGATTTCGACATGTCATCTGTAATAGATAAGTATATGGCGACTTTTTGCTTGACCTTGAGCAGTCATCATCTTTAAATGGGATATTTTTACATTTCATGTTTGTTGGCGCTTGTGTGATATTTTTTTTTGTGATGAAAGCATGTATGTAATTATGTATTATATATTAACCGCCAAGAGCCTTATACTCAATTAATTGGTATTTTTTAGTATTTCTAAAATATCTAGGGTTCAAATCTCTCCTCATCTGTTGTAACTATTGAATTATCAAAAATAAATAAATAAACATTGTATGAACCCTATACAATGTTGCGGGAAATATTTACCATCCAAAAAAAGAAAAAAAAAAAAACAGCCTTTGTCTAAAGAAATGCCTTAAGAAATCACTTAGCTCATGTTAGGTAATTGTAAAATTATTGGTTGGTTTCCAAAAAATTTTCATTGTGATCTGAAATGACCCTTCTCAGAAGCAATCAGAGGTTATTGAATTCCCGGGTGACAGGAGTTGATTAAAAATTAGCATTTATTTTGAAGGAAATTGATGAAGAGAAATAACGTTCTGATGCATTTACTAACTTATACCTTTCTATTAATCAAACTTGATATTTTGTTCAAAAGGTTACAAGAATAACTTCAAAAAAAATAAAAAAAATAAAAAAAAATAAAAGTAGAAGGAATTTTATTTAAAAAAAAAAAAAAATTCCTACTCTATACAGCCGGGATAGTTGAACTCCTAAACGTTGAATCCCAAAAAGGCCCAATAAAGCATGACAACCAGGATGAATAGAAATTCTCTATCTTGCTCTTTGTACTCCACCTTTAGGGTTTGGAGGAATAGAAAAGTAGGAGGATGAAAAATTAGTGGGAGAATAAAAAAGTGGGAGGATAGAAAATATTTAGTTTTCTCTTGTGCGTGTTTGGTTGGAGGGATTGAAAAGTAGAAGGGTGGAAAACTCTTTTGTTTAATTGAAAAGAAAAGTGAGAGGATAGAAAATATAGTTTATATAAATTGACTATTATACCCTTGTTACATAATAGGTAAGAAATATATTTATTTGTACTCATTAAATAATATAAAATTTACCAACAATTATATTTTTCAATGAGAAGTGGTACGTCCATAACATTTTTCGCAATATTTTCACAACAAAATTTATGTAGAAAGTTGTTACTAGTTCTAATTTGAACCCACCATTGAAAGTATTTTTTTACTCACCAATATTAACTAATAACAATCTATTACTTAAAATTTATTGTGAAAATATTGTGATAACATTTCTCAATTAGGATTTTTTATTCTTTATATTATTTATTCTTTCTTAGCCTTCATTTCATCCATACGTTTTCTTTTTCTTTTTTACTTGTTTTTCTCCTCCACACACGTTGTCCTTATCTCTATTCCCCCCCCCCCCCTCTTTTTATTTTCTTTTTATCCCTCATTCAAGAACGTTCTAACACTAGCAAGCGCAATTCTCATTTTTTTTTTTTTTTCTCCAGCGCTCTCTCTCTCTGTTTTTTTTTTTTTTTTTACTTGATTCCAAAACATTCGTCCCTAACGCAGTCCAAATGGGTCATCTTCGTCCCAAAGCATTTGGAAGTCGTCGCTCATCTTGATCCCCATCGTGGTCCAGATGGGTCAGATGGCTTTTGTCTTTTGTCTTTTTTTTTTTTTTTTGGCTTTCATTGTTATGATTTGATTAATTTTAAAATTGTGTTTTTGATTTTGTATTCTGATAATTTGATTGTGCTTGAGTTTAGAGATGTTTGAGAGAAAAATTGTTATGTTTGTAGTTGTTGTATCTGTAGCTGTGAGATGAGAGAGAATTAGGTATTTGTGGAAAACTGCTAAGCACTTTTCTCTCCAATCTTTTCCTCCCAATTTGGGAGGATGAAAATTGTGGGTTAGGGAGAGAAAACTTTCTTCCAGGTTTTCCTTTTTCCCCATTTTCCTTCTTTTGCCAAACAATGGAAAATACGGTTTTCCACCCTATTTTCACCTCAACCAAACACAATGTTAGTGTTTAATCTTATATGCTTCACCAATCATGGCTTGTCAAGTGTTTTATATTTTTTCTCCATTTTAAACTCTAATTATTTTATAAGGAAGGGAAAAAGAATATGTGATAAAATTGATGGAGAACAAATTGGAACACTCAAAAATATGATTTTTTTTTTCCTTGTTATGTGAGGAATAGAGGATTTTTATTCCAGATGGTATTAAAATCTATTTGGAAAGGTACTGGGCATAATGTAAGACAATGGACTTGGAAAAATTTAGCTCATAAGTCATAATTCGGTCCATATATATACACACCATTGAGTTTCAGCCACAAACAACGAACCGCGATTAGGACAAGTTTGACAGTTTTTGGCATTAAATCTGTCCTCCTCCAATGAATGAGCCTTGAGGGATGAAAGGGCATCACGAGTTCTCAATCCAAAGCATAGACATAGAGCTTAAAAGCATGAAAATTAATCCACCTTCTGCCAATACCATATCCAGCATTCCTATTGAAAGCAAAGAACGAAGACCACTAATAAGTCTGGTCAAAGTAGTAGCACTAACGATATCTAATCCACTAACAAGAAGTCTAGAAGACTAGAACAACTTTGAACATAGCCTTAAACTTGATCTCCCAATATAAAAAATAAATAAAATAAAGAGTAGTGCTATGGATATAATATTTTCACAACAAAATTTATTTGGCCAGTTGTTATTGATTTGTTATATGAGTTTACCACTGACAACACTTTTTTACCTAATATTTACCACTTATTACCTAGAATTTATTGTAAAAATATTATATTTGTAACTTCATTCCAATACGTATTTCTTAGAAGAAGATCATCTAAGAGAGCTATGTCAACATGAGTCTAAGAAATTTGCCACATTACCACAATTTAGATGACCAAAACTTCCTTAACACAATGTTTGGAAGGACTACTAGCTTGCTCCTAGAGCTTAGCTCGTACTATGCCATGGACATATACTTTTTCATAACCTATAGAAGTAATAAATTGTACAATTTAGATGATTTGGGGCTTCTAAAGAGATTCACTCTCAGAATTGGGCTCAAGTTATGCTCTTTATACAAACATTTTTTGGATGGTAAATTGTAATTAATTTAATATTTCTTTTACTCGGGTTTAAAATTTATTTATTTTTAATAGATACGATAAGATTTGAACATGTAGATCCATGATAATTGTTTTTTTTTTTTTTTTAAATTATTATCAAGCAAAAAATCAAATGATTTTGGTGTAGGTAGGATTTTAACCCAAATCCCAACAAATTCTATCAACTAAATTAACTAGAACCCACCTCAAGTTCATAATTAATATAAATTTTTTTTACACCTAATCATCAATTGCCACCTTGATAAAGTGTGAAATTACATGTAAATAAGTGGATCAATAATGGTACATATATTCCCTCCACACACAAAAATAATAATGGTACGTATTCAACATTTTTAAAAATAAATTTCATAAGTACTAGCTAACATTTATACACCGTCAGTTTTCTCACTCACAGCCAACCAAATCAGTAATCTTACTGTAAGTGGATATTCTTACACATTCTTTTGCTTTTTTGAGAAACGTTCTTACACATTCTATGTGGATCACAATCATTACATAAGTAACCAATCTTTTTCTAACGTTCAGCAACTTTCTCAACAGTGTGTCCTTTCCGAGAAACAATCCCAGTTTTTAATAAAGAGACAAACTACAAACAAAACACAAACACAAACACAAACACAAATACATATACATATACATATACAAAAACACCAACGACAGTAACAGTTGGAGAGTAAAGGAAACCAAAATGGCCGAACCGGAGAAAGAGAAGAACTCGGCCTTCTCAGCTAATCAAAAGTCAACGGATCACCAAAACATAGAACCGTTCATGGACTTCGAAGATCTTGATATTGGTTCCTGGCCGTTGGATCAAATCTCCTTCTTCAACGAAATTAACGGTAACACTAACGACCAGCTCCAGCCCATGTCACCGTTCTTAATCTCGAACTCTGACCATAGCTACTCTTCTCTCTGGGCTTTGGCTGATGAAAACGAAGACTTAACGCAACCCAGCTCAGCTCCCCTGGAGCTCTCCTGTGAGTTTCTGATTTTGCCTTTTTGTTTGGTTATTTATGAAGGGAGATGTTGTGCTTGAAAAGTTATGATGTGGGTGTTGCTTGTTTTTTAGTTTTAGCTTCAATTTTCAGATTTGGGTGTGTAAAAGTTTCGTTCTTTGTGTGTGGTTGTGTGTTTGTGTTACTTTTAACTTCAATTTTCTGATTTGGGTATTTGTTGAATACGTGGAAAAGTTATTTTTTGAACAAATTGTATATTAATCTGAATTAGTGAATTGGATGATGTTTGATGATCTGCTCGGCCACCCGGGGGATTTAACTCAAGAGGCTTTGTAATCCTCTGCAATTGTTTTGAATAGATTGGATTAAATTGGTTTGTATTGTTCAATTATAAAAATTCAATAGTTGATAATAAGTTCTAGCTCAGATAGCACTTTCTTGCTTCAGAAAGAATGGGGTGGAGGGTGAGGTCATGGATTCAAGATTCACTTGGTGCGTTGATAATTTACCAATAGAAGGAAAATCAAATGAAACTACTGGATGGGTTGGTAACTTGCATATTGAAGAAAACTCAATTGTTTTGCAGTTTCTGTGTAAATTAAAGAGGTTTACTCATGTGAGTTCTGACTTTGAAGTTTTATTGATTGAAGGTACTCCCTATTTAGAGACTGAAAAGCCAATGGAGAAAGATGATATCATGAGGTTTCCATCTCCACTTGTAGGACAGTTGCCCCTGGATAACCCAGATGGGTATTTTGTATCCAAGGAGAGGATGATGCAAGCTCTTCGGCACTTCAAAGATATGACAGAACAAAATGTTCTAGCTCAGATTTGGGCACCTGTAAAGGATGGAAGTCGGTATGTGCTCACAACTTCAGGGCAACCTTTTCTTATTGGTACACTTGGCAATGGACTTCATCAGTTTAGGGCGGCCTCTGTAATGTATAAATTTGCTGTCAGTGAAGACGGAGCGCTTGGGCTTCCTGGCCGTGTGTTCCGGCAAAAGTTTCCGGAATGGACTCCAAATGTGCAGTATTACTCCTGCAAAGAGTATCCACGTCGTGTTCATGCCCAGTGCTTTAATGTTCAGGGAAGCTTGGCATTGCCTGTGTTTGAGCCTTCTGGCCAGTCCTGTGTTGGTGTAGTTGAGCTCATCATGAACTCATCAAAGATCAACTATGCACCTGAGGTTGATAAAGTGTGCAAAGCACTAGAGGTTGGGTCTCTTTTCCCCTTCTTGCTCATGCCAGATTTCATACTATTTTCTTCTTTGTGATTGCTAGATGATGATTCTAATGTATATGAGATTCTTTTGGAAAATGTTGTTTTGCCTATTAGACTGTTCACCTTGCAAAATATTGGAACTTCAAACATTTCAAGATTCATCAGTCACATAATTTCAATTCTTCTGCAGGCAGTCAATCTGAGAAGTTCTGAGATATTGGATCATCCAAACACACAGGTGATCTGCAAGTATCATGCATGTCAAATTTGTATATTTTGGAGAACAAAAAAATAAAATACAATGTTTTTATTTCATTCTGTTTCCTTTTCTCACTGATATATATATATATATATATATATATATTTGGCAATCCTTTTAAACCAGATTTACAATGAAGGTCGCCAGAATGCACTAGCTGAAATTTTGGAGATATTGGCAGTAGTGTGTGAAGCACACAAATTGCCTTTGGCTCAGACCTGGGTTCCATGTGAGAATCACAGTGTTCTGGCCCATGGTGGTGCTCTGAAGAAGAGCTGTGCTAGCTTAAATGGTAGTTGCATGGGACAAGTCTGCATGTCTACAACTGATGTGGCAGTCTATGTTGTAGACCCTCACATGTGTGGTTTCCGGGAGGCCTGCATTGAGCATCACTTACAAAAGGGCCAGGGGGTTGCTGGGAGAGCATTTTTATCCCATAACTCATGCTTCTGCGAAAACATTACCCAATTCTGCAAAACTGAGTACCCCTTAGTACACTACGCACGTATGTTTGGGTTAACCAGCTGTTTTGCAATCTGCTTACGGAGCACTCATACTGGAGATGATGATTACATTCTAGAATTTTTTCTGCCCCCTAGCACCACAGACTTGTATGAACAACAGATTTTATTGGGCTCCCTATTGGAAATGATGAAGCAGCATTTCCAGAGTCTTAAGATTGCTTCTGGTATTGAACTTGAAGGGGAAGTATCTGTCGAAATTATTCAAGTTTCTACAGATGGGATAGTGGATTCAAGACTTGAATCTGTACGAATAACCCAATCTATGAAATCACCACCTGGTCCTGACAGCTTGCACATCGTGGAAGATATGGTGCAGCTAGATTCATCAAAACAGCAGTTAAGGGTTCACTTAAATGACACGAATAATAAAGGGATTGTTGCTAGCAATGCGGGTGGAAGACTTGATCAATTTTCTTCTTTAGAGAATGAAGACATGAAAAAGATTTCAGAGAGGAGACGCAGAAAATCTGAGAAATCAATTAGTCTAGAGGTTCTCCAACAATATTTTTCTGGGAGTCTTAAAGAAGCTGCCAAGAGCCTTGGTGGTATGTATACTTCTACACTAAAAAATTGTTGCTTGCAATTTTTCTTATATGATTCAGCTATTTATTGTTCTTAGAAATATTCTTGCTTTGCAGTTTGCCCGACTACAATGAAGCGCATTTGTAGGCAGCATGGAATCTCCCGATGGCCATCTCGTAAGATCAACAAGGTCAACCGTTCCCTATCTAAGCTACAGCGTGTAATAGATTCTGTTCAATGTGCTGAAGGAACATTTGGTTTAGGTTCTCTCACCACAAGTCAAATACCTGTATCTGTTGGCTCTCATCCTTCCAGTTTGAACAGGTCCAATAAACAAACATCACCAAGCTTTAAAGTCTCTGAACCGCAGGAAAAGAATGGATCATCCACTTGTAAAATGCTTGATGAACAGGCAGCAATTGGTGATCAATTGCTTAGAGGAAGAATGTTGAGTCCACAGAAAGTTAGTCATGATCAAAGTAGATCTCCACCAGAGCATGGTAAAAGCTCAAACAGTTCCAAAACGAGGAGCCGTTCATGTGAAGAGAGTGCTGGGACTCCCAATTCCCAAGGTTCATGCCAGGGTAGTCCCCCAAATGAAAGCACACTGGTGGGGCATCCATATGTTTCTGCCATCAATGAGCAATGTGTTAATGTGGAGGGCTCCCCTGAATCGCCATATCAACTCACAGCAGCGCCAAATATATCACCTACGAACTCAATACCTGATGCTTTTTTGATGACCGAACCTCAAGAATTAATTGGAGGAATTCTGATTGAGGATTCTGGAAGTTCAAAAGACTTGAGAAATTTGTGTCCTTCAGTAGCAGATGCTATGGTGGATGAGCAGGTCCCAGAATTTTGTTTGACAAACCCTCCATGTCCCAGTATGGCTTCTAACCAACCTATTCCTTCTCTTGTTCACAAAATGCCTCATGTTACAGCTAGAAATGAGATGAAGAGTGTGATAATAAAGGCAACATATGGAGATAATATTATTAGGTTTCGGATCTCTTTGAATTCCGGTATGTTGGAATTGAAAGAAGAAGTGGCGAAAAGGTTGAAATTGGAGGTGGGTACATTTGAAATCAAGTATCTGGATGATGATCATGAGTGGATATTGATAGCCTGTGATGCTGACCTGCAGGAGTGCATGGATATCTCAAGATCAGCAGGCAGCAATATGATCAGGCTTTTGGTTCAAGATGTAATGCCCAATCTGGGTAGCTCCTGGGAGAGCTCTGGGGATTGAGGAGTGAGGATTAGATTGTACATATTAGTCAAGTTTAAAGCCCCATTCTTGTAGTGATAGGATGCTGGGTTAGTTGTAGATATTGGTTTTGAGTATACTAAAGTTGTAAGAAATTTTCCATCAAATTAAAGAAGTGGAAAATTGTGCTAGTGGCTGAGAATCATTTCTTTTCATTTATGTACTGATAGTCACAACTAGGAAGTAGGAACCCTCATAAACCTCCAAAGATTAATCTGCCATGAAACCACCTTAACATATGTAAAGATTCTTCGCATTGGAACTTGTAAAATTAACATACAAGTCAAATCTCAAAGCATCTAAAACTGTATGTGCTTGAAAGTAGGGTAAGATCTGAAATCATAAAACTAATATTCCTCCAAGTTGGAACCTTAAATATTAATTGCTCAAAAAAAAGAAAAAAAAAAAAGAAATCAAAGGGAAAATAACAAAATAAGATTAGCTTGTAAGGAAGTATGATAGTTGGTTGACATGCCACTCATTGTAACATGTGAACTACATGATAGTGAACACTGAACATAGAAATAAAACTACATTTTTTTTTAGTTTGATATTATTGTGGGAATAGCTAGGCTTATATTTCTGGGGTCATTTCATCCAATCCAACAATAGTTGGTGATGGGAGAATCTCTCATGGACGACCATTCTGAGGTGCACTGCCTACCTTCCTAGAGTCCTCTCCATCTACCACCATCACCCCAGACAAGTCCACCTCTCCTTTGCTTTTCCTTTCTGCAATCTGTCTTTTTGTTGATTTGTAGAATAAGGCATAGAGAATCAGCTGGGCCAGACCAAACAATGTTCCTATCCCATTTGGTACCTGAGACAAACCCACAGTCCCGTTTATATGAGACCAATATTTCAAATGAAATGAAGAGAGTACGTATGATGATTAAGATTTTGTTTATTGTAATTAAAGGTATGCATGCATTGTGTCATGTCATTTAAAACTTTAAATAATGACATTAAATACATTTTAAAAATAAAAATGGTTATATTAAATATAAATTATATATGAAATTGAATTCCATATGGAAATCATTATTTTTCATGAATGTAATGATATGGTTAAATTTGAGAGAGAGAGAGAGAGAGAGAGAGAGGAATATGTGAATTACAACAATAAAGGGGTCAAATCGGATAAGACCATAAGCAAGCCAGATAACACCATTGGCAAAGCAAGCAAGGGAGAGGAAAAAGGGCATATACTCCACACTTTTTGTGGCAAGAACCAATTTCTGCACCAAAAAAAAAAAAAAAAAGAAAGAAAAAATCACCCTTAGCTAAATAAGTTACAAAGATAAATTCATTAAAAAAATAAAATAATATATAGAAGAAGAAGAATAAATGATAAGCTTAGCTTCTTTTTATTTTTACAACTAAGAGATGAAGATTCAAATATTAGTTCTTTTTTATTAACAAATTGGGTAACGGTACTAAACCACAAAACTCTTTTTTAAGTGGTCAAGTATACTAAGTTTACTTACAAATAATCAAATATTGCAAAGTCTAACATGTAATATATGTTGAAAAAAGTTTACCTCCAAATCAATTTGAAGGAAAATTCTTTCAAATCAATACATGATGATTGATAAGACAATTTACGCATACTTTTAATCATATGATTTATTTAATAGTCATGTAATTTATTTAAATAATATACATAAATAATTTTATATATAACTCCTCTCCCATAAGACGTTAGAGGATATTCCTCTAAATTGGATTGCAAAATATGTACAAGTTAATTTGTAAATTTGATGAGATCAAATTGGGGATATAAAAAAAAAAATAGAATATACCAAAATTAACACCATATATATATATATATATATATATATGAATTTTCATGGTAATAGTAGTAGAGACTAGAGACTAACCATAACAGCCAGTGGTGAAGCATACATCATGATGTTGAACATAATGCACATGATGCCGACAATCATACTACGCTCCTTGAAAGAACCGGATACAGTTAGAACTAAAACTGTGAGAACGGTAATGAATGTGGCTTCAATAAGCAGCACAATCAAAACTCTGAGCCTCTTTTGCCTCTCAGCAGTGTAGATTAAGAAGATGATTATGTACACTATCTCGATACCAGTGCCTGCCCCATTAATGGTCAAGACTAGTAAGCTATTAGGGTGCACAATGGGCAGCCCATACAAGGCCCACATCATGCAGTTCACTAGGGTTGCAAGATATGGTACTGGTGAGTACTGCTCCACGGCCTTTTTCTTCCATATTTGAATAAAAGTTGGCCTGGATAAAATGTCATTCAAAAAAAAATAAAAAATAAAACAATTTTAGTTTGGTTATTAGTAATGATACTAATGAATTTTCCCAATTAGGTAACCTTTTTTAAAAAAAATTTATTTATCGAGAAAAAGGTAACCCTTTTAATTATTTTTAACTACTAGTGGAGCCAAATGCCCTTCAATCTTTATATCCAAATCAAATTATTCTTAATAAATAAATAAAAAAATGTTCCAGTTGGACTCATTGAAAAGAGAGAGGAAGAAAATAATACAATAATTAATGTCTTCAAGAATATTGTAACTCACACTCTAATTTTGAAAATAATTCTCTTATATTTGAAATGGATATGTTCTATAATTCAAATAAAATATTAAAAATTTAAAGGTTTACTTAATATAATAGTATCAACTAAAATTTTAAATATCATTCTCATAAAAAAAAATTAAATATCATGATATTATACATACTTAAATCTGAGAAATAAAATCTTAATCATAAAACAAAGGTAATCCTATTTCATCTACTCTATTGATTACTTAAGGTCTGTTTGGATTGAGAGAAGAAAGAAGAGAAGTGAACACTCTAATTTTGAAAATAATTCTCTTATATTTGAAATGGATATGTTCTATAATTCAAATAAAATATTAAAAATTTAAAGGTTTACTTAATATAATAGTATCAACTAAAATTTTAGATATCATTCTCATAAAAAAAAAAAAAAATTAAATATCATGATATTGTACATACTTAAATCTGAGAAATAAAATCTTAATCATAAAACAAAGATAATCCTATTTCATCTACCATATTGATTACTTAAGGTCTGTTTGGATTGAGAGAAGAAAGAAGAGAAGTGAAGGAAAACAGAGTAAAGTTAATTGAAAATATGTTAATATTAGATCAAATCTACTATATTTTACTCCACTTTTCCTTCTCTCTCTCTCAATCTAAACAGACAATTATTGTTAGTGGAAAAAAAAAAAATTTAAGAAGATGTCGATTAAAAAGTGATAGTGGTGGGAAAAGTTTTCCTTTTTCGTCTTCTATTTCCTTTTTCTCCAAAAGTTTTTGTCATGTTGAAAAATATACGGAGTACCAAAATCAAATCAATGCTACTAGTACTAGTAGATATGATCGAGGTTAGCTTACACTGGGGATAGGAACACACAGAGTGAGATAATGTTTCCTGAAAACAAGCAATAGAAACCACATGATCAGTTTCAGATCAAGCTAGCTGCAGCTTGAACAAGAAATGGGAAATGAGTTCTAAATAGTAATAATCAACCAAGCTTAAAGTACTCAAAAACTTTGATGGGGGAAAAAAGAAAGCTAAAACATATCTTTTTCTTAGAAATCAAACTAAACTAAAACTCACCTAGAACACCAAGGATTGTTCGAGCAGTATCTGCAGAAACCATGGCCATAGCTGAGGAAGAATGAGAAAGAGAGAGCCGAAGAAAAAGTTTATTTTCAGAGACAAGTTGAAGAGAGACGAACGTAGATAGAATGCTATATATTTATATTCACGTAGGGGTAAGAAACTAAGATGGCGGTTGTTCGGTGGGGGTGTGTCTCATATAAGCCTCATATGTTTTTACCATCTTTGAAGTAACTTGTTGCATGCGTAATAAAAGTAATGTTAACTGTGAACTTAGTTTAAATAATTACTTATAATTAACTAATAATAAAAGTGATGTTAAACTTAGATAAAATTGATGTTATTTTAATTAAATAAAAATATGTCAATAATTATAGAAAGTATTGTCTTTTTCAAGTCTTAACATCACTCATAAACCTATACTATAGAGTATAGAGTCATAGAGGCAATGTCGATTCTAGGATTTTCGTTGGTCAATAAAAAACATAAATTATACAAAATATATTAAAAAAATATTATAAATTCATTTGACATATTTTTTTCTAATGCAATAGCATATTAATTATTGTTGTAAGTGTACTTCAATTATTATTACTTAGAATACTTTAGTTTGTTAGTTTATTTTTTTTACTCTACCAATTTTTTATGAATTTGCAAGACATTTTGATAAATTATTTTATATTTTCTTTACAACTATTCATTTAAGGTAATGACCCACCCACACAGCAACAACCACTCCCACACACTTAGGTCAAAGGCTCAAAAGTGCAAAAGACAAAACTCATAACTCAATACCTTATGTCAAACACTACAAAAACTTAGAAGTACATATGTATAGAAGGAGAAAGTCGATGGCGGCAGATTGTTTGTGGGTGGGGTGGCTACCTTTTTTCTTTGAGTTTGGAGAGTGAAGAGGGACAATGGGAGGAGACTGTTTTTCTCTCTTAGGTTTGGTTTGGCCCTTTCTTTCTTTCTTTTTTTTTTTTTTTTTTTTTTCTTTTTTTAATTTATGATTTATTTAAAATTGATTTATGGGCTTTTTTTTTTCTTCTGAGATTAAAGACCAACAATTTTCTATTGGACTTTTTTTTTTTTTTTTTTTTTTTTTGAAGTTTAAAGCTGAATTCAATTGGGCTTTCAGGGTATGCAAATGTTTATAGTAGGGGGTTCAAAACAATTTTTTTTTTTTTTAAATATTATATATATAAATTTTGTTTTTGGGTATCAAGAAACGAATGGGTCATGGGTGACTTGCATGACATGTATTGGCTTGTGCAACATAAAGCAACACATGGAAAGGAATGCCTTAAATGAAGGAGGAGATACTTGGCATTTTTGCTATGTTCACCGAAAGAAATAGTGAGAGAGAGAGAGAGAGAGAGCTAGAGTTGGCACTGCCTTCAAGATTCTCAGTACTCCTAACGTTACAGGTATCAGAAAGTGGCTTCTCTTTATATAAAGGGAAATACTAATGAGTGTCCTTAAATATAGGAGGAAATACTTGGCATTTTCGCTATGTTCATCGAAAGAAATAGTGAGAGAGAGAGAGAGAGAGCTAGAGTTGGTACTGCCTTCAAGATTCTCAGTACTCCTAACGTTACAGGTATCAGAAAGTGGCTTCTCTTTATATAAAGGGAAATACTAATGAGTGTCCTTAGGGCACTGGTTAATAATCAATTTAAAAAAAAAATTTATGAGAAATGGAAAAAAAAAAGTAATTAATATTTTGACAGCTTTTTTCATTTCCCATAAAAGTGGTATCAAAACTTTCTTAAAATTGATTATTAATGAGTGCCCTAAAAACACTTGTTAGCATGACCCTTGGATAAATAACTTTTTTTTGTCACTTTTCCTCAATTCAAATATGATCCTATCTGAAAAGCCATGAAAGGTGAAATTTTTTGGATTCAGTTTTCAGAGACAAAGAGTCAATTAATTAGCTGCCCATGTTGAGAATTGTGGTGCCCCCTCTTGATTTACGAACACAAATTGACAAAATACACCTCTATTGCACTGAGAAATTAAGAACTCAAAGAGAATGGTGTTTTTGTGATGGGCAACATTGGGTTTTTATTCAAGTCAATAAGGATGGCTCATATATCAAACATGAGCTAAAGAAGACACATATGCATGCATGGTGCAAATGTTTGCACTTGTGATACAAATGTACAACATGTAGAGATCAATCCCTATATGGCTTTTGATGATATCTCTAATGGGATTATGGGATCTTATTTCATGATTCGCACACTGCCAATGAGAGTTGATACGAGCCTGATTCCATTGATTGCGATCATCGTGATAGTGGACAGGTTTGTCATGGTTAGAATGTGAGTTTTTTTTTTTTGTTTTTTTGAGTGGTTAGAATGTGAGTTGATAAAAATGTTTGCACTTATGATATCAAACATGAGCTAAAGAAGACACATATGCATGCATGGTGCAAATGTTTGCACTTATGATACAAATGTACAACATGTAGAGATCAATCCCTGTATGGCTTTTGATGATATCTCTAATGGGATTATGGGATCTTATTTCATGATTCGCACACTGCCAATGAGAGTTGATACGAGCCTGATTCCATTGATTGCGATCATCGTGATAGTGGACAGGTTTGTCATGGTTAGAATGTGAGCTTTTTTTTGTTTTTTTGAGTGGTTAGAATGTGAGTTGAGCATGCATCTAGCATTTCATTTTGGATATTATATCAGGTTGTCAAAAAATTAAGGAGATTTGTTTGATTGAGTTCTTTATATATATAAGCATGCAAGAGGTTTATATAAAACTCTCACTATATATAAAATAAAATAAAAAACTGCATAAAATAGTAGTTTATGCATGGAAATGCATAAGCATCATCATGATCTCTTCGTGTTTTTCAGTCCTAATCTCACAATTTTTTATTTTTTATTTTACATTCTATCAAGAAAAATAAAAATTAAATTATGAAAGGCTCATACTTTTGTGTCCAAATGAAAATGCTTAAATCTTCCACACGAGAAGAAAGACAAATTAATTAGATAATTGACATTATGCTAACCAAACTCTTTCAAAGGCAGGTTACTTCTTCTTTCTTTTTTCTTTTTAATTTGAATAATATTTTTAATTATTAATAAATTTATTACAAAAAAATTTACATACTATCTTCATATTAATATAATTGATGTCATATTAACAATATAATAAAGTTCATAATTACTTTTTTATTTTGTTGACACATAAGACGGGTATAGTAAAGTTTGTAATGACTATAGAGAGGCATAATAATAAATAAACTTCTTTTTGTCTTGTTACATGAACTTCGAGTGTGTTGGAAAGGAATTAAGGGCCTAAAGAGGCTGAAAGCAATAAAACAAGAAATAGTTAGATGGTCGGTTCGCTTATCCGGCATCTTATAGATAACGTGACCTTCGTATCTTTTTGTAAAAAGCCGTTCCATGGTAGTGAAGTCTCATCTTGTTTGTTGGTTAAATGACAATAACCACATTGAACACTCGAATGAGTTCAAAAATCTTTAAATGTCTTCTGGTTTTAGGGATAATTCGCAAAACTATGTTTCTATTCAGAACTGTAATTCATCTAGAGAATCTAACAAAGACATTATAGTCGTGATTCTATCCAAAAAATAATATTTGAAATTTTTTATTACGCATGCATAAAAAAATGTGTCCTGCTTGTAACAAGGAAAATGATCTTATATAGATCCACATAGATTGATTAAAACTTGTCTAATTATGTTTGTTTACTTGACTATATCATTACCTTTAATCAGTACACAATGTGTCACATTCATTGATTTTATTAATCATGTATATTTGAGGTATTTTCTCCTCTAATTAGTAATAGTGGATTATAATCCTAGAGTTCTTAGAGTAATTATATCGTTCAATTCTTAAAATCTTATTCATTGATTTTGAATTAATTAATATTATTTTTTAACTAATTACGTGACAAAATTTAATTTTGTCATTTCAAAATAGACATATATAGGATTTTGTGAACTTTAAGATGAATTTATTCTAAAAATTCCAGAGGATCTCAACCCAATCATATATAACCATATCTTCTTCTCGTGAATATTTTTGAAACTTTTGTGTATTTATATGAATTTTTGCGAACATTATTATGGAGCATAAAGTGAAGATCCGTTTATAAATTACTGTAATTAATTTGTCAAAAGTTTTCCCACCATAAGATCAAAACCAATTTTTTTTTTTTTTTTTTGGGGGGGGGAACTTGTTAGTGTGCGCTGTATGAGTACCATTGTGAGCAAAATTGGCTTTTGATCCCTAATTGTTGACTACAAGATCTTAATCCTGTCCACCCTAGCTAATTACAATTTTTGGAGTGGTGGCTGACTTGGACATTTACTAATCATTTTCACAAACAGTAATTTGTTGTTTTCAAAGTATATGAACCTAGCTATCTTTGTAATCTTTGTTTAATTTTTGGATAATTAAAGAGCGATTCCCCATTTTACTTGGGAATTCTTCTTTTCAGGAGTGCATGTCACCATTATAACATCCCAAATCTTCTATTTTTGATATTCCATAATCCATATATATGCACCATTATAATATCCAAAATCACTATTTTTTGATATTATTCCAAACAACCAAATACCGTCCATCTATGCATTAACACTAAACAGTTCCTAGCGTACTTGCCCATGCAGACCAACTATGGCCCCCCCAACTCACTGTCGACACTAACTAGTGGTAGAAGAATTAAGTCCCTATCGAATTATAGGCATTAATTGTTCAAATCAAACACAAAAGCCTAACGAGGTACACGAACATATTCCTTACCTAAGGAATCACATTAATTTGCTCTATGATGAATCAAATTCTGATGAGACTTTTGCTTTAATTCCATAACTGAAATTGATTATTGAGATTAAGAGAACGATGGGACATTTATGTGTAGCCTGTACCGAATTTAGACGCATGTGCTTTTATTTTGTCAAACATAGAATTGGAAAATATAGAACATGAATGGGCAAGGACAAAGGTCACGGTACAAAGTAACTCCGCTATATAGTGCATTATTGTTGTCACAGTTTGGTCTTAATGTTTCAAGCTAAAACACGCTAAACACTAAGTACTGTGTTCTTGACTATCTTCTTATATTTTTCTGAATTGGGGAAACTTTTCTCTCCAATACCTGACCTATTTCATGGAAAGTTGTGTGGATATAAATCATAATGCAAAACAGTTCTGTTTTGGCTTGTGCTTCTCCATTTTGAGATGAGAAAGAAAATCGATGTCGAAAGTTTGAACCAATGGGTAACGACTTAGAACCGTCGGCTTGACCCTAATGAACAATGATTTTTTTTTTTTATTCCATTAATCTCCATGTTGAATATATGGTTATCAGACGACGTAGATGTCATACCCTCTAGGAAAATGACGTTTTTTTTTTTTCGTTTTTGTTAGAAAAGGAACACTTTCATTAACTAAACAAAAACAAATGATGTAATTACGAAGGTGGTCCAGCTAGATGAAGATTAATGACATTGACTACACACTATCTACAATTAAGGTGCAGAGGTTTTGCAAAAGAGGGGGTAGAGATGATGGAAGAATATGAATTGAAGTGGAAAGAGGAAGGACACTATAAGATAAAATATAGGTTTAATTAATATACCTAGTCAATAACCTTTGCCCTATGTTTAAAATGGTTCTTATCCTTTGAAATGTTTCATCTTAGTACTTAAATTTGTGTCAAAAAGATCCGTATATACCCATTAACTTTTGCTTTGATTACTGTGTCTCCAAACGGATGTGAAAGTAGGAAACAAATTATTTGAATAACTAATCCCTTCCCTCCTTCACTATTATCCATAGAATTCTGTTTAACAACCTCAACTCAAAATTGAAACAAGAGTTAATGACATGGGTGTTTTTGACACAAACTTAAAAGTAGAGACGTGAACTGTTTTAAAATATTGAATAGAAGTTGAATAAAGATGTATAATTAAACCTAAAAATATAATATACCAAGCACATCAATGGAAAACCAATTGAAGTTTAGTAAGTTATCAATGGGATATAGATAGATTTAGGATATCTTTGGATGGAGATACGCGAAGGAAGAGGAGAGAGGAGATGATACATTCCTTTTGGCTAGGGATGTAAAAAATAATTTACCCTATAAGGTGTCCTGTCCCGCTCTTCACATGGGTTTTTCTCAACTTGAATATTATTCCTTAAAACACTCGGCTCTCTTATATTCACCATTATCTCTCACTTTTCTCTTCCATCTTCATCTTATCAATGTCAAATTCACCTCATTATAAATTGGCAAAATTTTGTTTAACAACCTCAACTCAAAATTGAAACAAGAGTTAATGACATGGGTGTTGTTGACACAAACTTAAAAGTAGAAGGACTAAAAGGAACATTTTAGAGGACATGGACTGTTTTAAAATATTGAATAGAAGTTGAGTATAGATGTATAATTAAACCTAAAAATATAATATACCAAGCACATCAATGGAAAACCAATTGAAGTTTAGTAAGTTATTAATGGGATATAGATAGATTTAGGATATTTTTGGATGGAGATACGTGAAAGAAGAGGAGAGAGGAGAGGATACATTCCTTTTGGCTAGGGATGTAAAACATGATTTACCCTACAAGGTGCCCTATCCCACTCTTCACATGGATTTTTCTCAACTCGAATATTATTCCTTAAAACACTTGGCTCTCTTATATTCACCTTTATCTCTCACTTTTCTCTTCCATCTTCATCTTATCAATGTTGGATTCACCTCATTACAAATTGGCAAAATATTCCTACTCCAGCTCACTTGTCCCAAAAAGGGGAGAGGGCAAGGATGAGAGACACCAATGATCTGATCCCATTCCATTCCTTTCTCATCAATCTCCCTCTTTTCCTCCTATCTTCACTTTCGCTACACCACTGTCCACACACGTACGTAGCACTTTGGAATAAAACCCCTTTGCTCTAGCCGACCTTTGTTTTTCTTTATTTCTTTATTTTTTTTCTTTTTGATAATCTAGCCGAGCTTTGTTAGATTCAATTAAAACTTTCTTGTCCCAACAGTTTTATTAAAGTCAAAACCAGCTTGGTTGCTCCATACACAACACACGCACACGCAGATAGGGTCAGGATTAAGTATTACTTCATGTAATTTTTTCTTAATTTTACACTAATTAATAGTTTTTTATTAAATCAATATTTAGAAAATCTTAGTGCTCTCTATGTTCTATGCATCTCAAATTATATACTCTATATAAAAATTGAGCTTAGAAATCATGATTGTGCCAAATGACTTAACCAAGTGGAGAGTTTAGAGACACTGTTTACACAACCTTAAGGAAGATAGACTCTTAATAAAGGCACGGGATATGCTCATAGTTGGTGGTGCATTTTGAATAAGCAAGACACCGAGGCTCTCACAATGAATAGAACCACACTAAATCCTACACAATATATTAAATTCTTAATTAAATATACAAATATTAGAGTCAAGCAAGTAACTCTATATTTGAGGCATGTGTGTGAAGTCGTTGCTTCAATTTTCTTCATGCTCTTCCAATTTCGGAAATACTATGTTCAGGTTTTTATTTTAATTCTTTCATTTTATGAAATATTAGCTGTGCTCCTTCCCTTATAAAATCCTAAATTTTTTGTTTATAATAAAATCCTAACATGTTACCATTTGAAATTCTTCATCTAATGTAGTTCTTCCAAGTTTATATATCCTTTTTTTTAAGTGAAACTCACCACAATATATGAACCCTCAAGGCTCAAATGTCACTTTCTTATCACTACACACCCTTAGTGCGATGGTCACTCTACAAATATAAGTGTTTGTGGGGTAAGGGCTGTGGTTCAAGTCTCTAGGAGGGAGCTTCACACACATATACACTTAAATTAGACTAGAGTAGAATTCTATCTTGTATATAAAATAAATAAATAATAAAATAAAAAATCCAATGGAGCTCTCTCTCTCTCTCTCATATTTTACAAATGAGAGTTAGAACACAACCCAATATTATTTAAGATTTGGAACATTCCATATTAAGATATGATATTTTATACTCCTATTGTCTAATAAAAAGTGTTTCTGAAGGATTACCCTTTGGGATAAATTTATAGAGGTAATTAATGAATATATGTGCTTTGATGTATCTATGCCAACTACTACAATTATTACATCAAAATAAGACATATATGAGTAAACATTTTTCTTTTAAAATATATTATTTGTCTTTAAAAATACTAGTTTTTGTGTAAATTGGATTTTTTTTTCTATTCAATCTATAAAAATAAAATAATCTTTTATACATAATTTTAAAATTAAAAAAAAATTAAATTTTTATAGATGAAATGGTTGTTGATCTCCCAAGATTTTGAAATTTTGCATGCATTGAGGATTTGTAAAAATACGTGTGTTTGTGTGTGTAAGATGAAAGAGTGCAATTGCAATAATGCCATTTTTTTGGAGTAGCACAAAAGATTGTGTTTTATCTTCTGGTCACAATCAAAATAAAAAGAGGGAGTGCTAATATGATATTTGATAATTGAGAGAGAGCTCATATTTGGGGTTTGGATTTCATGAAAGAGCTTTTGTGTTACTATTGTACCTTCTTTAATTTTATCACGAAAGTTTTTTTTTCTTATTGTTGCTTGTGGAGTTAGGCATATATTCAAATCAAAATTCAAAGTGTTATTTATATTTTGCGCTTGTTGATTAGTTTTTTGTTTTCCTTTCTTTTTTGTTTTTATTTTTAATATTACTGGTTTGAACTTGAAGGTACTATTTGCAAAACATGAATGGTAGATAAGTTGTTTGGTAAGCCATTTAGAATAAGATATCACTTCGCTTCTTTCTCTCACCTCCTATTAACATAGAGTAACCATCGTTTAAGAGGGTGATGAATTTGCTCCATGGGGAGAATAATATTACACCTGACACATCTAGCAAATATGAGACAGCAGCTGCTTCTTAGACCTCTCTCAAGAGGCGTGTTTATTTGTGATTAACTTATTTAGATTTTTGCTAATTTTTTTTTTATATTGAAAATAAGCTAAAATATATTTGTACTTTGAAGAAGTAAAGTTTTAAAAAACTATAAATACACTGACTTATTTGTTTAAAATGCTAGTCAAAAAGTGACATTAAACAAATACACTAGCTTTAAATAAATAAGTTATCCTATTTACTTAAGTCATTTTTTATCTCATCTTTAAACAAATAAACTTGCAAGTGCCACATAATGCAGGAGCTGTCTAGTGATCACAATAGTGCTACCTGAATATTAAGTTTAATATGGGTAGGCAAGCTTGGAAGTTCTTCCTTTTTGTTATGAATTAGTTAAAGCCAATCTGTCAATTAATCATCCTAAACTGGATCCAAAAGGTAATGCTGTATGTGCAGATGGATCTTAGAAGTATCAAGATTGAAGAAGGAAGATCAGGAACAGCCCATTGAAAAATCGTTAGCAAAGAAAGAAAAAAACCATTGAAAAATGAAAACTGAGATTTGTCCAGAGAGGTTTGAGCAAGAGATAAAGCACAAATGACGAGGAACAAACATGGATATAAAATTTATTCACTCAAATGGGCATTTCCTTTTAGTGAACAACTTCAACAAGCTCACAAGACATTCAACGAAAAGCAATTAACATATCAAAATAATCGGGGATTTCAAAGCTCAAGAAACACAAAACCTCGCCAAATTATAACTTCAATCCTATACATGATTTTCTATGCTACAGAATGTGTACGTGTAAAAGAGTTGCATGACATTGAAGCACAATCTTTTTTTTTTTTCAAATTCTAAAACCCAAGCCAGGCCACCTCTTTGTCACCTCTTTCTTCTTCTTTGAGCTGGGATCAATGAGATTTTCCAGTGATTTCGCTTTTCTGTCTCGGGTCCTGCCTGCTTCTTTCAGGAGCTCGGCTAGCCTTCTCTTCTCATCTTCAAAGTCCGGATTTGCAATTCCAAGCTTTTCTTCTCTTAATTTAAGAACATACTCCAAGATTTCAATTGCATCATCAACTCTGAAATATATGGATAGAATATGTTAAAATAGAAGGATCACATAGGAGAAAATATTCCCACTCTTGGTTTAAGTTATCAACAGAAGCGCTGAGACAATATAACAAATTATATTACTGTTGAATGTCTTAGTTATGAATCATCAACCATGAGCATCAAATTATGGCAGTTGACAAAAGAAAAAGAATACACAGGCCAGTCTGAGCCAAACTATAAAATCGTGGAATATACAATGATCTAAGTCTAACCTAAAACAGACGTCAATGATTGAGGCAATCAATCAAATACACCTGATTCATCATGAAGTTTCAGTCTGAAGTTATAAGCATGTAGTGCACAGGTGATTACAAAACAGAACCAATGAGAATCCACTCAGAGATTGAGCTGCAACACCCTGTCTAAATAGATTAATCTCTTAATAGCATAAAAAAGAATGGTCAAAGGTTGGACATATGCAGAAGTCACTCCAATGATACGAGGAAGCAAATCACCAAAAAAACAAAGAAGAAGATAAGAAGTCAACTACAACTCAATAAAGATTTAAGAATATATATACTGTTGAATTACTCCAACTGTTAAAACAGCAATTAAACTCAAAAAGTAAGAACACAGGAAGAAATAAGATTATATGCCGGGTTCAACTCCTCTAAAATGATAACAAATTCTCAAATGGGGTTTGAGAATCAACAAGAACAAATAAAAATAAACCTAAGAATCTACACTAATTGTTGCTTGTAATAAGCTCTGTGGCAGGATATAAAATCTGTTAACCAACATCTAGCTGAAATTTTATTAAAACCTAATCTTAATTGACTTCGGCCAAAAGCCCAATTATTGAATAACAAAAATAACCTTGACTCAAGGAAATTAAACAAAATATTAATAACTTATTTAGCCAAGACTTGAAATAAAATCTAATGGGCCAATACTAATACTAATACAAAAGACTTCTAAAATTAAATAAAAATAAAATTCTTTGGGTTCCGTACATCACAAGAAAGCTAGTCTGCCAGGACAACATGATAACTTTATAATAGGGACCATGTTTGTTTTTCTGGATATATGGGCTACTCAAATATCCAGGATCACTTCTGGACATCATAGGTGGCAGAACACAATCCTTACCATGATGTTATCAATGTTAATTACAGCCTTTGAATTGTAAGGACAATTTTGCAGCTGTATAGAGATGAACCCTGTAAGGCAGGGTTCAAGCCAAAATTTGAAACTCAACTTTTGGCCTAGGGAACAAGGGGCAGCAGCTGGCACCAAAATGCAGGAAAAATAATTGAAATGATATATTACCTCCCCATGGCATCATAGGTAGCAGCAAGATTGCTATATAATCCAAGGGTATCTTGATGGCATGGGCCACACTCCTGTTCCAGAATGCCCCTTGCTTCTTCAAACAATTCAGCTGCCTCGTCTATCTTGAACAACTGTACACAAGCCAATCCCATTTGGTTCAACACAACACCAAAGAAGGCAGACTTCCTCTCCCCACTTGCTCTAAGTTTTGTTATGGCACTCTCAAAAGAGTTCCTTGCTTCATCATACCTCCCAACCACATAAAACATCACTCCCATTCGTGCTTCAATTCCTGCAATCGTGCTTTGCTGTCCTGGTTTATCCTCCAACATTTTTATTGCCTTCTGCAAAAGCTTCAGTGCCTCCTCAGGCTCATCCACAGATTCATAAATGGCTGATATTTCAGTCAACCCACCAGCAATCTCTTCAACTGTGGTGCCAGGCACGGGCTTCGCATATATCCTCAGGGCATTTTCACAATAAGACTTGGAGTCACGAAGCTTTCCAGTCCTGTGATAGAGGTCAGCAAGACGTACAAAGACACAGGCAACCGAAGGGTGGTTGTCACCCTTTGAGGATTTGAAGACAGTAAGTGCCTTCTGGTAGGAAAAGAGAGCCTCGTCATAACGACAGAGAGACATGTAAATATTGCCGATGCTGACATCAATAGCTGCAACCTCAGTGTCTTGTGCATTTGCAATCATTGCCATGCTGGCAAGGACAAGATGCTCAAGGGCTGATTCATAATCTCCCTTCGCCTCACATATGAGAGCCATCAGCCGGCGGTCAGATGCTTCCTCAAGCGATGCTGGCTCACTGTGCGCACGGTGAATTTCAAGAGTTTTCTTGCACAACTCTTCTGCTCTATCAAACTGCATTGCTTGAACATGGGCCTCAGCTAAGTACCTGCATTTTCAATATCAACAAACTAAAAGTGAGTTCATCCGCTAATCCAAAGGAATTAGGTCATTAACTAATATTTTTAACAAACATAATGAGATATACTAAAAATTTGTAGGTACTTAAACCTAAAATCAAACTCATAAATGTGATTTGCACTTTGAAAAAGCCACAGTTGACAAGGAAATCTACCTTAATTCTTTGAAATATCTCCATGCCTTTAATTGCACATTCATTTTATTGCACCTATTAACAAGTCAATAATAACAACCAAGTCCTAATCCCAAGATTTTGAGATTGCCTATGGATCCTCAATAGACAAAAGTGGTCCATTCATAATAAAGTGTCAAAATTTTACATTAATCGTCAACCCATCACAACCCCGCTCCCTGTCTTTTGGATTTGGGACAATGACGCAAGTGGATTTATTTTCTGCAATTATTAAAATAAAACAAAAATTCTCGTACCACATTGACATGTGCACATGCAACAAAAATTTTCAATAGTTCCATGGAATTAATCATAGAGAAGCCGATCTTCTATTTTCTAATAATTACCCAACAAAATTCAGTTTTTTTAAATTTATTAACAAGTTCCAATGCTTCAATATCCTAAAAATTAACCACCATACCAAAATTAGAAATTCCCACCTTCCTTTAATTGCACAGTCATTTTTTTCACACATCAACATATCAAATAAAACAAAGCAAAACAATATCAAATTTATTAGAAATTGTTTATGCTTCAATCTCCTAAAAATTAGCTACCAAAATTGGCAAATACAACAGCAATGCCACTCAATCGAATTGATTCAAATTCTAACACATTTCTCTATAGCAATCCGACCTACATTTAGCAAATCAAAGGCACGAAAATTCAAACCTGCAAGTTTCGCCGACGCGTGGATCGGTGTCGCCCAAGGCTTCGATCTGGATCTTAAGCCCTTCTTCATAGCAAGCAATTGAGCGATCCACCTGTCCAAGCATCGAAAACGTGTCGCCGAGTTGCATGTGACCGGAAAACGCCGCGAGCGCGTGATCGGCGCCTCTGGGAGGATCCGGAACCTGAATGGCCCGCTCCAGAACCGGAATCGCCTCCTCGAACCGCCCTAAACTCGAGTAGATCGCCGCCAAAACGTGAAGGCTCATCGCCAAGTCCAGACTCGGCTCGCCGTCATCTCCACCAGAGCACCGCTCGAACGACTTCGAAGCCCGGAGCGCATAGTCGAGAGCCTTGTTCGGTCCCTCGCCGGAGGCGATAGTGTCGCGCGCGAGCTTGAGGAGGAACGGGCCGAGATCCGGGTTGTCGAGAGCCGCTTCGGAGTTCGGGTTATCGGGCGGCGGTTTTCTCGGCGAGAATTTGGATCGCGACGGAGACGGCGAAGGCGGTCGTCTCGGAAGCGGAGAGGCGGGTTTGGAGTTCGAAAGAGAGTTTACGGGTTCGGATCTTAGTTGGGTCGGAGTTTGGGCCTGGGCATGGGTCGGAGTTTCGGAGACGGAGATTCGGAGCGGTGGAGTTTCGGGTGGAGTTTTAACGGAGACAAGGCCTGGCATTTTTTTTCTTTTTTCTTTTTTCCCCTTGGATCGAGAATTTGGGATAAGAGAAAAAGAGTGGAAAGGTGAAAGTTGTGAATTTCAAGGTACAGAAAATGATAAATACAAGAGAGAGAGAGAGAGAGAGAGAGGGAGAGAGGTGTGGGGATTAAGTTGAGATTAATGGAGTGATTAGAACTTGGTACCAAACTCAACTTGGTGTGTTTGGGATTTTAGTTGATTGATTGATTGCAGTGTGAGTTTGCAGATAAGATGTCTCTGCTGGGCTGGCACAAGTGTGATGGAGGTTTCAGTTTCCAGTTTGGTTCTGCTTCTGATTCAGTGTTGTCTTTGAGGACATTTTTGTCATTTTACTCCCTACTCTTAATTATATTTTGACATTTTTTTTCTTCCAACTCAATTGAATAATTATAAATTTATAATCCCCTTTAGATTATCAAAAGAAAAGAAAGATTCTCCTTTAAATATTTTGGTTTTTTTTTTTTTTTTTCAAAGGTAAACTTCTCTTAAAATATTTTACTATTTTCTTATGTATATAGTCCTGTGATAAGAGTTTTTGAATTTGGAATCTCATAAATATCATGAGATTTTAGCAATCACTTAACCTTAAAATTTGAGATTTAAGACTTAAAAATTACTTAAATAACGCTTTAGTTTGGGATTTAGGGTCTTATTTATTGAGAATGGAAAACTTAATGCAATGAAGTTACTTTTTATTATAATTAACCCAGTTTTATTTTTTTTTTTTAAATTCCTATTTTGATTAAACCTTGTTCTTTTTACTACTCCACTTTCCAATAAAGGTGTGATTTAATCAATACTTTATTAGTATGTGCCTAAGGACATTGGGTAACACAAGTAATTATTAGGTATTTTTAAAATACGGTAATATGATGCTCCTCTATGTCATATTTAAGATGTGTTTTATTAATTAAATTTATTATGAAATTCATTATAAATGTAAGATGATGAAATACCATGTTATTATATTACGAGAGTATCTAATAATTTTTCATTAACACAAGTAATCTATTTAAGTATATTAGTATGTGATTTTCTAACCTTTTATAAATAAATAAATAAATTTTCTATTATGTAATTATTTAAATGATTAATCATTATGGACAACATACTGAATTAAATATTAAAAAAAATTTAATGATATTTTTTAGTTTTTCTAAAAGAAATAGAGAATCCCTCCCATAAATTTTATAAAAAGGTGCATTAAATCTAGTCTTCCCATTCATTACACGGTGGATATATAAGTTATATAAATAAATATATTACATGGGGTATTTAAAAATTATAAAATCATATTAAAAGAAAGTTTAGAATTTTTTTTTTTTTAATTCTCCCATGGTGGGTTCCAAGGAAATGATTAACTTAACCTTTTTCTTTCTTTTTTTTTTTCCTAAAGTTTTTCGTTTTTGGGTAAGAGAATTGACTTGAAAGCTGGCTGGCGTGTATAGTGCGGTACTGTGGACTTTGATGCGAGTTCTAACTTAAGATTCCACCTTGTTAATTGTTGATAATTGAAAATTGAATTGAAAAAGAATAAAGACTGGTCCTAATTGCATGGAGTTGTTAAAGTATTACCTTTATCTTTTTATTTTAATTTTAAATAAATAAATTTGGTGCTGAAATTTGCAGTGTAACTTTACCAGAAGATACTTTTACCCAGATGATTTTGGTAGATGAAGGGTAGTTAAACCAGCCAACTGTTTTCTTCGCATATGGTCAAAATGTGAGTTACAAAAATCAGATACTTCCTTCTAAAGAAATAAAAGTTTTAAAATCTCGAGGCAAATTGATCAGACGGTTAAGAGAGCTCCCCTAAAGGGAAAACTCCAAGCCCAAAAAGTAGTCCAATAATTCCCGTTGATCAAATTTTTGGAGAAAATCAGAAAAACAAAAATCTCATACTACCCACACAAACCACCCCATTTTCAGTTGAACCAAACATGGTCTAAGATTATTATAATTTAACAAATACTTCTTTTATTGTTTATTTGCTTTTGAGCACATGTTTGAAAAAATTGTTGAATATTTTGAGAGTACTATAAATATGTACTTCCTTCTCTAACATAAGTTGTCACAGGTAATTATTGGGTACTTACGGAATATCATAAATGTATATTCTCCACTTTTACATAACTGTGTTCCCACTAAACCCATAAATTTATGTGAGATGAGAGAGTATTCAATAATTTTTCTTAAATAATACTAGTATAAAACTATAAATAACTATCAAACTATCCCAAAAAAAAGTATTATTATTATTATTATTTCGATTTAAATACTGCTACAATTTTATTATACATGACCATCAAAATCATATCCCACTTCGTTTGCATTTAGAAAACTAACACTAATAGTGATTACTATTTTATTTCTTCATATTTGATGGCGAGGGAAAGCTTTATCAAAAAGGTAAAAACCTATCTAAAAGCCATTATCGTTTTTTCTTTCTCAGAGTTCTATAGGGAACGCCATCATTGTATTTAGAAAACAAAATGGTGTTTTTTTGTGACACATGACCATCAAAATCATATCCCACTTCGTTTGCATTTAGAAAACCAACACTAATAGTGATTACTATTTTATTTCTTCATATTTGATGGCGAGGGATAGCTTTATCAAAAAGGCAAAAACTTATCTAAAAGCCATTATCGTTTTTTCTTTCTCAGAGTTCTATAGGGAACGCCATATTGTCTTTAGAAAACAAAATGGTGTTTTTTTGTGATATTGGTACAAAATTTTTTTGTTGTTAAGCAAAAGTTTAACAGAGTGGGGCTGAGGGTTTTTGGTTGTCACATTAATGAAATTGTTGAGTTTAAATTATAAAAATTAAAAGTACATGATTTTTCTATAAAAATATTATAAAAAGAAGTATATGGTTTAATTTTCCACCGGTATAATATTACAAGGATTCTTTTAGATTTTTTACTTAATTTTTTTCATATTGTTTTTTCACAATTAATAATATGACTTTTTATGCTTAATGTATAATTAAACTGATGTTAGTGATGAACACATATAAAAATAATATTACTCCAATTAAAACTTATCACCTTAACAAATGGTGAAAAATGTTAAGAAAATTTTATGTCTTTAGCATTGCTCAAAAGTAACCCATTAAATATTTTTAGATTCCCACCCCCTCCCCCCCTCCCCCCCCAAAAAAAAAAAAAAAAATGCAAAGAGGATATGCATTAAATAGGTACAAGTCTACTCTAATAGGTTCATCTTTGAGAGGAAGAATTGTCTCTTGAAGTAGGTATATATATATATATATATATATATATCAAATGTCTCATAATATATAAGTTTCATATGTGTATAGACCCCTCCAATTGTAACTTGTGAAACAACAAGTGATAAGGGTGGTCATGGGTTGGGTTCAGTTAGATTGAAGACCAACAACCTAGATGACCAATTAGGTTCCAAATTTCGTGACCGATGTTGACCAAAACAAAATGGGTCTTTGACCAAGTAACTATTTCTGGTTTTTTATAAGACTCAAGTGATTTCACTAAGTGACATTGTTGACAGTGAAGACGGACAGAGTCAAGGCTTTGATACTAAGCAGTTTTAGGATGTAACATGAACTCATTGCATGAGTGATCATCGTTGATAAACATGTCTCTGAAAATAGTTACAAGCTAATTTATCATGTCCAACTAGGGATTCTACTCTTAGGGTATGTTTGACATTGAGGAGGAGGAGAATAGAGGAGAGTAAAAGGGAAGATGAGGAACATGCTAAAATTTAGTACACTCAAGTCACCATTCCTCCTTTCCCTTGTCTCCCTCCATAGAAACATAGGATGGAATGTGAGCTAAATTTTCTATGACATTTAGGAGGAATGGTGAAGTTTACCCTAAAATTGCTTGATACATGTTTCACTATTTTTTTCTAAGTATGATATGTTGGACTAGTATGTAGTTAAAGATGGCAACATGATGAGTTTCCTATTCCCTGCTACTACCCAATGCTCTACTCTCAACCCTACTCTTGTCCCACCTCCACTTCCAGCATAGCCTGTGGGTACCCGTCCTACCCACTCAATATAATTTATATTTTTATAATTGATTAGAATTCTACATTAAATTAAAACTCATTAAAAAAAAAAACATGTTCTAATTAACATTACAAAACATTCCCAAAGCTTAATAATAATACAAAATTTTAAGTATTAGAAAACTAAAAAACAAACTAAATATAACAAAACAACAATTTAAAATTATAAATAATTCAAAACGTAGAAGATTACAACATAAATTCAATAATAAAACACTAAAAGACATCATAAATTCGAAATTTGAAGACTAAGGAGCATATATATGCCTTATAAAACAAAGTATTATATACATACCTTAACTTTGAGGGAAAAACTTAACCCTGGTTCCTACCCCATTTGCTATATAGGGCAAGGTGGGGTGGTTTAAATTGTCATTCCTATCTTTAACAAAAGAAAAAAGAAATTATAGGTTAGACTAATACTTGGGAATCTTCAAGAACTTCCAACCATGGGTAGACAATATCAATTGGTCAATGCTTGAGTTTGTGTCATGATGTGCTCAAATTATAGTGAAATTATTCAGTGCACTCAGTATATTACGCCCTTTTCTCATTTAAAAGCAAACCTCACATATGCGTTTTCCATGTAAAACTCTCATTTATATCAGGGGAGATTGTAGCTTACCGGGTGCATTGAATAATTTTTCCACAGTTGTGTCTAATTACCCTTCATTGGAAAGAATGCTAATGATTATCTTTTGGCAACCACCCTCTAAATTAACCATGAAAGAAAAACTTGGCCCTATCCATGTTTAGCGACATCCCCTATATAATGTGGTCATGTCTCTTGTAAAAACGAAGTGAAAAGAGGATATTTTGGCCAAAGGAGACGCCTTACTTCTTCTTCTTCTTCTTTTTTTATTACTTTTACAGGACAGTAGCTTTTACTGCTTAATGGTGAAAGTGTAAAACAAGCTTAAGGCATTGACAAACCAATATTGTGCCTCTCTCATCACAGTTCTTCTATCTTTGTTGTAAATTCAGGATACAAAATGATTTTTTAGACAGGCTTATGGATGTGCCCTGATTTTCCTGTGTACTTTGAGAGCATTCTGAAATTTGGTTATTATTATTATTTAATTATTAGATAAGCATATGGATTAGGATTTGAATTGTTACTTCCCCCATATGTCCTCTTGTCTTATTGTTTCTTTTTTTTTCTTTTTCTTTTTTTCCTTTTTTCTCTCTTCCTCTTTATTTATTCACTTTTTTTTTCTTTTCTTTTTTTTCTTTTTTTTTTTGGTGATAGAACATTTAAACATCCTCAATCAATCTTCTATGGCCAACTTTAAACGCAAGGGAAGTTACATATATACTATTCACACCTAAAATTTGTAACAAACTTACAGGAGGATTTTACTCAACATGCCTCTCTATCTCTCTCTAAGTGACATCAATCTCACAGAAGCTCAAAAGGATATAACATGAGGTCTAAGTTGCTCAAAGATTGTTGCCTCCTTTAGCCTTTATAACCAGGGCTTCCTCTCTTTGGCGGCTCATGTGTAGGATTGGCTACTGGGTCTTGATAATCCAACATTGCACCAGCTCTTATAAGCTTTCTTATCTTCATTTGGATTATCACCTTCATAAAGGAAAGGGTAATTAAAACTCAAAAGCCAACCAAAATAAAATAACAAGAAATAAGTAGTACATAAGTAAAGCACACATTTGGCATAACTCTTCAAAAATTAACCTTTTTCAAATGGTATTTGCACCAGATCTTCTACTTTTCCTATATCAATTCATTTATAGTGAGGACCTCTTTCTTTTTAAAGTATAATTCTTAAGAACCAATAATGATAATCAAATTCACCATGGGTGCACTGATTTCGCCTCTCTATCAGGAAGGTAGCTTGTATCTTTCATCTCTAGGACTTTATTATAGGTATGGCATCCATGAATTGAGTGGACATAGCACAGAAGCTACATGTTAACTCATTTATAGAGAAGAGATTTATGCACATGCATGTGTACAACTAAGCTCACCTCACCAGGTTGGTATGTTTGCTCCATACCATAGTTGAAGCTAGTAGCTCTGCCTACAAGGAAAAGAACAAGATCATGCATGTTAATCAGCTGTTGACCCAACATGCAGTTTTTGGAAATATTTTATGCCATCAAACTTGTATATATGATGTACCTGAAGATGAGCAAATAGGGACTAGGAGAAGGATGAGAATAAAGATCTTGATCGAAGGAAGCATTGTTGATTTCTCCATTGTTGGGATGTGGTTTTTGTGTTTTAGAGGGGATTCTAGCATATATATGCTGATATTTCTCAGTGCTAGGCAATGCAGCCAAAATAGCTTGTCATGCCAAAGAGCTTGTCATGATGAACTTCTACAAAAGCCTTCTTGGAATGATTATGAAAATGCAACACACATTGATATCCACCAACTAAAAGTCAACTATGTTACATCAATGTTCATTGTCTTCTTTTTATCTCCCAGCAGCAACATTGTGAATGTGGGACTATTTGTTCCAACTTTTAGAATTCAATTCCCCTTTGATATCTTCTTTCTATATGCGTCCTTGCAATACCATGGGCCGCTTTCACTTGTTAGGTATCATACCATTCATGGTCAATGCACTCACGTCCTAGTAATTAGTGCCCCTCGATCATCAAATACAGTATAAGACACTTAATAGATGTTGTTAATTGTCCATCTAAGCAATGTAGTGAAAAATAAAGAGAAAAATACAAGAAGTCAACAACTTTTAGGCAGTGGCGGCTCTAGGAATTTTGTTTAGGGGTTCATTAAAAAATTTTAATAGAAAGAGATATTGAATATATCGAATTATCAACAAATAATAATAATAATAATATGTGAAGTTTTATAATTTTATTTTACAAGTTTTCACATTTTGAATGTTACATGATAATTCATTACGAGTATCTATTGCCAATGTGGATAGCTATAACCCTATGACCATTATATTTTTTTAAGTCTGTCTAAATTTTTTTTTTCTTTATACAGTTGTTATTATTTATTTGACTTTGTTTTTATAAAAATATTTTAGACTAAATGTTTAATTTCAACTCATTGACTCCGTATTAATTATTAACGCACACAATTACACTCATTCATACATAAAATTATACATTACATGTTTACTTAACCAATCAAATGCTTAAACAATTACTAACTTTACAATTTTTTTTCTTAAATTTTACTAACTTTATAAAAAAAAAAGTTATTATAATATGATAACAATACACACACAAATAAAAAAGAAAAAAAACCCTCTCTATTATAAAGTTACATTAAATTTATATTGTATACACAAACAACCACATACATCATAATTTACACAAATAATATTATAACAAAAAGTAATGTACACAATAATATCAAACACACTCACACACATATAATAAAAATTTATAAAAAAGAATCACATTTACAATTCACAAACATGTACTCTTTACTTTTGAGTCAAAAATACTTGTAATAAGAGTGTACAAGATTTAAGTTAGGGTGTGCAAAAAAATATTTTTAAAAATAAATTAAAGTATTAAACTAACAAAAAAAAATATTTTACATATATATTAAAAAAAAAATTGAAGTCAGGGGGTTCATTTGAACCCCCTGAATAAGCTGTAGCGCCGCCCCTGCTTTTAGGCGGTCTAGCAATGTGCCCACATCCACAAGAGCTTCGGGTAATTTTCACTGTATTAAAATAAATATTTTAAAAAAGAAAGAGAGAAGAAAAAAAAAATAAAGAGTTTACAATATATATTACTTCCCCAGTTAAAACCCTAATTTAGTAAATTGAAATTCTCAATATATCCTTATCGTTAATGTTTGTTACACAGTTAGTTGCACATATTCATACACAGCCTTGAAAATCATGCTTCACAGTTTTAGTTATAATTTTGAAATCATGATTTGAAATTGGGAAAACACAATTTCACAATTTAACTGAAATTGTGTTTTAAAAACACGATTTCAACTTATGTTATGCGCATACTCCATAGACATTAGCGTGTAACAATAATGCTCTATCCTTATTGATCCCCCACCCCGACCTATTATTCATCTTCAGCCAAACAAACTTAATCAAGCTGCATTAAGCCTCATGAGCTCAACTTAACGCGCTTAAGCTCCACTTATGAGATCTCTATGCTAAAAATCATTGTTATTTTATTATTCAAAATATGAGTCAACATCTCTAACAATAAATTAATGGGGGAGATGAATATAGCTATTGTTGTATACATGAAATCATTGTGAATGCTCTTATGTGGTTAAATTACGTGTGAAACCACAGTGGAATCTGTTGAGAAAGTATGCAACACTAATGAATTCTAGTAATAGAATATATTACAATTGACAGATATCAATTAAACCAACCCTTCCAGGTGGATTGCATGTTGATGGTGTTTTTGTACAGCTATTTGTTTCTTTTCTTTTCTTTTTTTTGATGAGTGTACAGCTATTTGTTAAGGATTTCAAATGATGAAGATTCCATTCCCTATGCTTTATATACAACTTGAGGTTGTCGGCAGACATAATAACAAAGGATTAAGCACAGTTAACATATAAGCTTTCAAAAGATTAACCACGTGCTTAACCCCTTGAGAAACAGACTGAAATGTTCTTCTTTTGACTTCTGAATAGGTTTTCTGCTTATCTTAATATATCTTAACCTTTTTATTCATTTTTCAATCTTCATGCATCTAATAAGAACTCTTTTTTTTCGTTCAGAGGCCCTTGTTTCTTTCTTATTTTATGCCATTCTTGAGGGGATTAAATGACAGATAAAACTTAAAAGGAGGGGCAAGGGAATCTGAAGCAAAAAAAGGTGTATGTAGTACAAGTTACATCCTCTTGTCAGAAAGTAAATAATTGTACTTTGTTGTTAGACAACAAATCTAGCTTACTTTTCATAAAAAATTTTCGATAAATTAAGTGCAAAAATAAATATATATTATTAATTTTGATCTCCATATCATGTTTAACTGTTAGAGCATTCACACCAGCTCGTATAAATTTATCATCTATTTTACATGAAAAAAGCTACTTTTTGTATTTTACACATCTATTTTTACAAAACACCCACATCAATTCATATATTATACACTACATTTTATATAAATAATTTTTTTATATTCTTTTTTTAATATTATTTTACCTACTCGTTTCTTTTTCCAATACCTTCTTTTCTTTCTTCTTTCTTTCTTTTTCCTTATCTCTACCATTTCCCCTTTCTTTTCTTCCTCTTCTTTCTTCTTCTTTCTCTCACGATCAAAACCCAAAAGCACTAGAGCAAGAACTCTATCAAAACCACAGCCATCACAAGCACCACAACGCCTCTCCAATCCACCGATCTTCGTCAACCCAGAAGCACCATCACAAGCCTCCATCAACGCCGATCTCCGTCAACCCAGATGCACCATCACAAGCCTCCATCAACGCCGATCTTTGTCAACCCATAAGCAAGACCCATACTCGTGACCAGATCAAGCACGACCAGATCAGGCAAGACCCATACCCACGACCAGATTAGGCAAGACCCATAAGCTCCGATCAAGCGAGACCCACGAGCTCCGATCGTTCCAGTCAAGCACCGATCGTTCCGATAAGTGCCGATCTCTCTTTGTTGTTTGTCCGTTTAGGTCTATTTGTGTGTGGGTGTGTTTGTGTACCTCTATGTTTTTTTTTCTCTGATCAAGTGTATCTTTGTGTTGATTTTGGGTTAATTTTCAGTTGATTTTGGTTAATACTCTGTGCTGGTAGCGCTAGGTTTGGTGGTTATTCTGGCGCGTTGGGTGGTTATACTGTACAATGATAATATTATTTTAATGTATACACGAGCTACAGTACCTGTGTAAATATACACGGGTACTATAGCTCATGGAAATATATACACGTTTTTACACAATTTTACACCCACTGATGTGGGTGTCTTTTTGCTCAAAATTAATGTGTAAAATTTGTACTATAGTTCTATTTTAGAAGACTTTAGCCGAGCAGATGTGAATGCTCTTAATCAATGAGCAACGTCTAACAACCTTTTGGCCACATGGAGCTAGAAGCTCAAGTTGATTTGTTGTGGAAGAAAAAAATATACCAACAAAAATCAAGTATTAGTCCCAAATTTCGAAGGATGTTTATGGATTTTTAATATATTAATTATAAAAAATAAAATAAAAAACATTTATGGTAGGTATATTTATACTCATTGTAAGGATACAAAAATCTAGTCGTCCAAGCTCACTTAAAACATTGAAGTTTGTACAGCCCAACTAGGCCCAAATCAATAGATATTTGTAAGAGAGTGGGTTAAAACAAAGGAGAGGGGGATTAGCCTGAGAACAATAATAGGGCCAGAATGACTGAAGATCAAAGTTTATGTATATATGAGGTTTATTACAAGCTTACCCGAGGAGACAATTCTTACACAGAATGGTACACTGTTCACTTTATTTCTCTCAATATTCTTGTTCTAATTTCTATACTTAGAGTATTTGTTTCATCTCCCCTCTTTGAAAGTTCCCTTCCTCCTATATATTCCCTAGCTTGTTGCATCCTGGCCTTTCATTTCCTCTCTTCCCGATTCTCCTTTGAACACTTGTCCTCTTAAACTTCAGGTGAAGGTGGTAAAAGGAGTTGCTTAGCTGTGAATTCCACTATTCAGGTCATTTTCTCTTTAATGCAGCTGATAAACCTGTTGTCAGTCATTCAATATGGAGGAAATAGGTGAACTTTCACTGGAAGCTTCCTTCAACCACTCTGATCCTCAATCTAAACACTATTCCCTCCATTCGGACTTCTAGGAATTATTTTGTCTCTTCTCCTCCTATCCTCAGGCAGACCCTCTCCTCGGACTTTAAGTGCTCCTCTAGTGAGTGCTACGCCTTATTGCATCCTTCCTCGGTCCTTAGGCACCCACAATAGCCCTCTAAAACCTTGCTATTAACCCTAAGGTAAAAAGTAAGGTTTTAGTCATATATCTTCTACGTAATATATGTCAAACGCGTTCCCACGTGATAACGTCTCTTCATATGTCTTCAACACGTTCTTAACGCTTTGGAATCCACGATCTCGTATTTATTGTGTCAGGTGGCTACTTGTACCCCCACGTTCAACGGTACGATGATAATCCTACAGTCCTCATTTACCCGTAATTATGAGTGGGAATCTTACCGCTTATTGTTTACCTCTATATAAAGAGAGGGTGAGGCCAAATCTTCTCCTTTTATTCATTTGGCAATTTTTGTTGAAGCAGCAATCCAAGGAGAGACCCTTTCATTGCTTATAAGTGCATCTGAATTTATTTACTTTTATACACAGACTCCTTGTTATCTACACCATAAGTTTCCATTGGTAAGTTTGCTAGGCTAGTAGATACCCCCGAAGGCATAGCCACCTTTAGGGCTCAATATAGGATCCCTAACAGTGTTGAACTCCAACAATGTGAATTGGGCAAATGGCTGATTATGACCAAACCTCCTGGCTCAGTAGTGATTTTGATGATCGCCTTCATAAAAAGCGAGATGGAAATTCCCATGGGTAGGGTCACTAGAGACTTCTTGATGAATTATAGGCTAACCCTCACACAATGCTCCCCCAACATTTTTAGGGTCCTCAGTAGCATAGATATGATAAATCGTAAAATGGGAACTAACCTTACATGGTATGATGTGAACTGGGTATACAATTGCCAGAAAGGGAAGGAAACCAAATACTACATCAAATGTAGGGTCCCATCCGTTAGGTTAATATCTTGTACGCTTGAGTCAAATAAGGGTATGGACAAAGACTTCTTTATTGTCTTGGGAGACTAGTATGATAGATTGTATTGTCCCACCCAGGTCGGGAACCAGGTAGGGTTCCCACAAATATTAGACCCGCGTAGGATTTTTATATTTACATAAAGAAAAAAAAAATTACAAGGTTTTTTCTCTAACCTAGGACTTATGTTACTTCTTTCTTGGCATATGAATACCACACTATCCTAAACAAGAACCTTGTGAATTTTCCTAACCTAAACCAGATCCTTATGTCAAAATTTTTTTTGCATAAAGACGGTCAACTCCAGACGGTGCATATAATCCTCAGGTTTGAACCCATCTCTAAATGCTTCCGAAGCCCGAAGAACATAATTAGAGCTAAAGACCGACAATTAGCTTTAATTGATGTTGCAGTTCTCGGTTTTCTATTAACAGATCCTTCTCCGGATGGAACCTAAGACGCTCAACTTCCAGCCCTACTCATAACCAGACTCCTTTACTCTCAAGAGCTGCTCATACCTTCGGACAACAAAGCTGAGGAGCCCACTCCCGAGCCCGTACAAGAAGTGACAAATAGAGACTTTAAGGTCTTCTATTAGTAAGAGGAACCCCGAAGGCCTTTCCAGTACCTCCCAACGCCATTTACTTCCTGCCCAAGTTAGCACCAGCCAAGAAGAGGCTAATATCCTTGAAGGAATGGTGCTCGAGGAAAAGACTCCAAATCTCCTAGCATTGCTTACAGCCCACATTGGGGGCACTCCCCTAGTAGTTTCGATGGTGTCACGACCACCAACTCCTACTCCCACGTGTGTGTCTTTTGGTGATGTCGCACATAAAAAGAGAAAAAGGGGCCAAGGAGGCAAGGGCCCTGAAGGTGCTGAGGAAGGAGAAATCGTTCGTCCTTCACAATAACCCCCAGCCAAAGAGGGCCAAACTACCAGGACCCAACAGAAAAAGAGTGCTCCTTCTAGGACCTCTAAAAGCTCTAAGGGGGAGCAACAGCCAAAGCCCTCTGCCTGGAGACCCTCATTTACTCTGAGCTTGAGAAGTCCTGTCATGGATGATGCCAACCTAAAGGACCCCTAGAAGGGTAGGTAGAGCATTGTGGAATCTTATCTGGAAAAAGCTCTTTGCTTACCCGAGGATATGCAGGAGCTAAGGTCCTTTCGAAAATGTGAAGTCTTCCTGTCATTAAAGAGAGACCTTGCCAAGGTATATAATCACTCTCTTATTTTTCATAAATTTATACAACACATGTATAGATACTAACCCATAACAATCTTACAGCCTATGCAGATAGTCTTTGTGGCTGAAGAATGGGTGGACCACACCCTGGGTTAGGCTTGCGAGGCTGAAGGCAAGCTGGAAATAGCTGAGAGGGCCCATGTAGAGGCTGATAAGAAGCTCAAAGAGACCCTTTTCCCAAGTAGCCAAGGTAGAGAAGTCTTGGAAGAACGCCGAAGCTGCCCTAGCCAGCTATAAGAAACAAGCTGTAGAGTCCCTGAAGGCTCAAAAGAAGGTTGAAAACCAGCTGGCCTTGACCATGGTGAAGGTCAAACAATAGCAAAAACAGCTGGGGCAAAGGATGCCGAGAAGGCTATGGCCGAGCAGGCGGCCTATGACATGGGCATGACTAAGACTACCTAAAGTCTAACTGCCCAACTTAGGGACGTTGCTCAGGCCTTTTACCTTGAGGTATGGGGTCAGGCCCTCAATATAGCTAGGGTCAATACTGAATCAGAGCTTAGGGCTCCTGATAAAGTATATTACCCTCCAGTCTTATGCCTGGCCCCTAGCCTCTCTCAGCCTTCAGCCTATCCTGGCTCTACCCCTGCCTTTACCTCGGTCCTGCTTACCACTACTCCAACTGCCACACCTGCTATAGAGAAAGGGAAAGAGCTACCCCCTCCAGTAGCTATTGTGGACGTGGAGACAGAAGAAGCAACTAAAGTGGGTCAGCTAAAGAGAAAGAAGAAGGAGAAGGAAAAAGAAAAAGAGGAAGGGAAGGAGAAAGAAGCATCAGCATAACTTAATCCTAGGTTAAGAGACAACTAGTCAATTTTGTAACTAGGCTTAATTTTAGTTGATGCCCCATTTTCCTTCTATTGTAATCCAACTCCTGAACTTCAATGAAACAATCAACCTTTATTTTATAATTTTTCATCTATTTAAGTTTAGTTTGTCTAAGTATACCTCCTACTATTTCCCTTTTTTTCATATTATTTGTAACATACTAACCTTTGACTAACTTAATTAATTTCCCTTACTATCCTATTCAATCTAACGTGAACTATGAGAAAATTACTAGACTGACACTTAGGGAAATTTTTAACCATATTTTGACACTTAGTAAAAATTTCAAGCAACACTTGCCTTACTTTAGACTTAGAATGCTAAAAGACCAATCTGCCTTGTACTTGTAACCTAAGGAAGCAGCAAGATTTATGACTTTATTCAATACTTAGAAATTTCACATAAGTGTTAACTTGTCCAAAGTTTGTGACCCGATGAGCGAAACCAAACCAAGATTTTGGTAAGCACTTAGAAACCTCTTACACATAGGTTACTTTACCCAAGGTTTGTGATCCGAGGAGCCGAACAAGACTGAAGTTCTGTTTAACATTTAAATATTTCTTACATAAAGATTAATTTACCCAAGGTTTGTGACCCAAGGAGTCGAACAAGACTGAGGTTCAATTTAACACTTGGAAATTTCTTACATAAAGGTTAATTTACCCAAGACTTGTGACTCGAGAAGTCGAACAAATCTGAGGTTTTTTTTAACACTTGGAGATTTCTTACATAAAGGTTAATTTACCCAAGGTTTGTGACCCGAGGATTCAAACAAGACTGAGATTCTGTTTAACAATTAAAAATTTCTTACATAAAGGTTAATTCATACAAGGCTTGTGACCCAAGGAGTTGAACAAGACCGAGGTTCTATTTAACACTTAGAAATTTCCTATATCAAGGTTAATTTACCCAAGGTTTGTGACCTGAGAAGTCGAACAAGACCGAGGTTTTGTTTAACACTTAGAAATTTCATCATTGAGTAACTACCACATAACTCACAACCACAACAGGGCGCAAATGAACCATATATGAATAAAAAGAATTTCATATCATTAATAGTAATAACGTCGTAGATTATTTAGATTCCTAGGACGTGGAATTACATTTTCATCCAAGTCTTTCAAATAATAAGCCCCAATACCAGCCACTAATGTTATTCTGTACGGGCCTTCCCAGTTAGGACCCAACTTCGCCCTGGTTATGTTCTTTGTTGTCCCTACCACCTTTTTTAAAACTAAATATCCTAGGGATAGTGGCCTTAGCTTCACTCCTTTGTCATATCCTTGCTTAAGTCTCTACTGATAATATGTCATCTTCACTATAGCCACTTCTCTTTTTTCCTCAACCAAATCCAAGCTGGCCGAGAGCAAGTGATTATTCTTCGCAACACTTAACTGATCAGTTCTTATAGTTGGGAACCCTAACTCATCCACCCATCTTCCCTTAGCGTTATCCAACATTTTCTTCAGCCCAGACACTCTGGCCTTATTTGTTGCTTCAGCCTGACCATTCCCTTGTGGATAAGCTGGTGTAGAATACCTATTCCTGATCCTTAACTCCCCACAGTATCATCGAAAGGCTTTACTATCAAATTGAAAATCATTGTCCAAGATTAACATGTGTGGGACTCCAAACCTGGTGATGATATTTCTCCATATAAACCTTTTAGCATCCACATCCCTATTATTGGATAGAGGTTAAGCTTCTCCCACTTAGTAAAGTAGTCTGTCCCGACAAGGAACCATCTTCGATTTCCTGTGGCTCGAGGAAATGGCCCCACTATGTCTAAGCCCCACTGAGCAAATGGCCAAGGGCTAGAAAGTGGGTTTATAACCCCTCCTGGTCGGTGAATATTTGGGGCATATCTCTGACATTGATCATACTTCTTCACATAATTCTGAGAAGTTTTCTACATGCTCGGCCACCAATATCCTTGGGTAAAGGCTCTATGGGCCAAAGACCTCCCTCCTGTATGACTCTCGCATATTCCCTCATGCAACTCTTCTAATAAGGGCTCCACTGCCTTAAGATGTACGCACAATAAATATGGCCCCGAATGAGAGCATTTGTACAACTTTTGCTCTTTGGATAACCAATAACGGGGAGCCTTCCTACATATCTTCTTTGCCTCGCCCTTATCCTCATGTAATAATTCTTGTTTCAAGAAAGTTACCAAGGGGTTCATCCAGCTTGGCCCAACCTGAATACTATGCACACCCACTAAGGGCTTCTTCACAAGACTGGAATTAGCCATGTCTTCAATAATAATGACCCGAGGCAAATTTAACCCTAGAGATGTTGCCAACATGCCAAAGAATCGGCATAAGAGTTCTATCCTCTTAGGATTTGCTTTAGAGTAAAGCTCTTAAAGTGGACCCGAACTTTTCTAACTCTAACAAGATACCCCTGCATGCATTCATCCTGAGCCTTAAACTCTCCATTAACTTGGCCACCACTAGCTATGAGTCTGAATATACCTCTACGACTTCTCCTTTCAACTAATTAACTATTGCCATTCCAACCAACAGGGCCTTATACTCAGCTTCATTGTTTGTAGCTAGAAAACTTAATCACAATGATTTTTCCATCACCAACTTGTTAAGGGTAATCACCACAATTCCAACCTTGCCCCATTTTTGTTAGTCACTCCATCCATGTACACCTCTTAGGTGGGAACAACAGAGGCCAAGACTGTCATAGTGTCAATTATTCATTTTCTATGACCGGTCATGCTTTCTGTAAACTCCACTACAAAAATTGCCAAGACTTCTCCCTTTATGGCAGTATGAGTCATGTACCTAACATCATAGGCACTCAGCATGGTCCTCTATTTAGCAATCCTGCTTGTGTAGTTTAATTTTCGTAAGAGAGCTTGTAAAGGAAGCTAGGTAAGCACCACCACGGTATGTGCTTGAAAATAATGTGGAAGCTTCCTCATGGTGTGTATAATGGCCAACATTGCCTTCTCTAGGGGTAAATAGCATGTATCAGCTTCTTGCAAGGACTTACTAACATAGTAGACAGGTTTTTGTACCCCACTCTCATTTCTGACTAGAACTAGACTAACTGCATAATCCGCAACTACCAAGTATGCATACAAAACTTCCTTTTTCTCAGGTTTAAAAAGGACTTGGAGGCGAGACAAATATTGTTTGACCTCCTCAAAGGCCAACACACACTCCTCAATCCATTGAAAGTCCTTCCACTTATGGAGGAGCTGGAAAAACAAACGACACTTATCTGCTAATTAAGAGATAAACCTATTCAGAGTTGTTGCCATCCCTATTAATTTTTGTACCTCCTTAGGATTCTAAGGAGGATGCAAGCTATTAATGGCCTTAATCTGATTGGGATTAACCTCAATTCCTCGATGTGTTATCATATAGCCTAGAAACTTTCCAGAGGTGACCCCAAAAGAACACTTAGACGCATTTAAGCACAGCTTATGTTCCCCTAACACCCAGAACACCTCCCCCAAATTTGTTAAGTGCTCTACAACTTGCTTGCTCTTTACCACCATATCATTAATGCATGCCTCCACATTCCTCCCGATCTGTGGCTCAGACATCCGTGACACCATTCTTTGATATGTGGATCCTGCATTCTTAAGGCCGAAATGCATCACCCGATAATGGTAATTTCTAGTGGGATCGCAGAAAGCATTTTTTTTCCTGATTAGCTAATGCTAATGGTATCTAGTGATACCCTTGGAAGGCATCCAAGAAACTCATCTGAGGATGTCCAACTGTTGCATCCACCAATTGGTCAATCCGAGGAATGGGGAAATGATCTTTTGGGCAAAATTTATTCAAATCTGTGAAGTCCACGCACACACGCCATTTCCTATTTTTCTTCTTTACTACCACGGTATTAGCCAACCACTCGGGGTAAAAGATCTCTTTGATTGCCCCTGCTTACTTAAGTTTGTTTACTTCTACCCTTATTGCCTCAACATGCTCTTTTGATAACGCCGATGAGGTTACTTTTGTGGGATCACCTCTGGATTCACATTCAATCGGTGACATATAAACTCAAGATCAACCCCAAGTATGTCATAAGTACTCCAGGCAAAAAAATCAATATTATCTTCCAAAAATTTCACCAATGAGGCCTTTTCCAAGGATGGCAATTGAGACCCCACCTGAAAGTATTTTTCTTCATCTTGACCAATCAAAACCTTTTCCAATTTTTCAAACAGTACCCCTTGCAACTCAATCCCAAGTCCTACTTTGGGACCCTTTGATTTCTATGGGATTTGCTCCTCTTTACTACCATGGTATTAGCCAACCATTCGAGGTAAAAGATCTCTTTAATTGCCTCTGCTTGCTTAAGTTTGTTCACTTCTACCCTTACCACCTTAGCATGCTCTTTTGATAAGGCCAAGGAGGTTACTTTCATGGGATCGCCTTTGGATTCACATTCAACCGGTGACATATAAACTCAGGATCAACCCCAAGTATGTCATAAGTACTCCAGGCAAATATATCAATATTATCTTCCAAAAATTTCACCAACAAGGCCTTTTCCAAGGATGGCAATTGAGACCCCACCTGAAAGTATTTTTCTTTGTCTTGACCAATCAAAACCTTTTTCCAATTCCTCGAATAGCACCCCCTACAACTCGATCCCAAGTCCTACTTTGGGACCCTTTGAATGCTATGGGATTTGCTCCTCTTCCACCATGACTTGATTTGTGGGTTGTCGTGTAATGGCTGCTATCAGACATTGCCTAGCCATTGCTTGACTTCCTACTAATTCCCCAACACTACCCTGTGTGAGGTACTTAACTTTCAAGTTTAAGGTTGACAAGACTACTCCCATAGCATGAAACCATGGTCTGGCCAGGATAGCTGTGTAAGGGGAAAAAGCTTTAACTACATTGAAGTCAACTTGCACCTCCTCGTCTCTAGCCTGTACAGGTAACCTTATCATCCTGCGAGGAGTTACCAATCTCCCATCAAAGCCCACTAGTGGTGAATCGTACTACTCCAAGTCCTCGGGCTTGAGATTTAAACCTTTATATAAGTACGAGTACATAATCTCCACCCCACTTCCCTCGTCTACCAGGACCCTTCTTACATCATACCCCCCGATCTGAATAGTTATCACCAAGGCATCATCATGTGACTGGAGCATCCCCTCCTTATCTTCTTCTAAAAAACCTAAATTGGGCATGACCACCATTTTGGCCTTTTTGCAAGTCTGGCTTCTGTCTTCCAAGTTGATTTCCAAGTTAGGACTCGAAACCACAAATATAACCCCCGAGCAGGTTCTTGCATCGCATCTGGGCTTAGCAAAAATGACTTTAATTGTGCCCAAGCTGGTCGAGGAGCTCCATCTCTCTAATACCTAGCTTCTGAATGCCCAAACTGATCTGTAGATTGGTGCAAGAACTAACTCAATTTCCCTGCCTTCACCAGTTGACCTAAGTGATCTCGCAAGGTCCTACAATCCTCTGTTGCGTAACCTTTTTCCTAATGATAATGGCAGTAAATTACATGGTTTCTCCTATACGAATCCCCACCTATCTTATTGGGCCATTTGAAGTATGGTTCATTTTTTATCTTCTCCAGTATCTAATAGACTGGCTCTTTGAACAGTGAATCAACCACTTGAGCCCTCGCAAATGATGTCTGATTCTCTTTGAGGATGGTTATTTTGAAATCCTCCTCCCCAAGGATCTCTTTTCTCCAGGAAAACCTTAGCTTTGCCCTTTCCCTGGGTCTGATCTTCCTCTACTCGCTTATACTTATCAATGCTATCTATAAGCTGGCGCATACTGAGGGCAAGCTTCATTGATAGTGACTTCCTCAATTCATGCTCTGTCGGGAGCCTTACCTTAAATGTTCTCATTGCAACGTCCTCGACATCTCCATCTATCTCATTGTATGTTTTCTAATATCTATCCGAGTAGGTCTTGAGAGTTTCTCCTTCCCTCATGGCCATGGACAAAAGAGAGTCTAAGGGCTTGGGGACTCTATTACATGTTACAAATCCTGCACCAAATTCTCTTCCAACCTTGACCCCTTTTGCAAAGCATCAAACTAGCGCATAGCCACGGGCCCAAGGCTGGAAGGGAATACCTTACACATAAGGGCTTCATTGCCAAAATGAACTGCCATCTTCTAATTGAAATGGCTTACATGCTCCACAGGGTCAGACCTTCCATTATAGATGGTGAAAGTTGGCTGTGAGAACCGATAGGGAAGCCAGGCTTTGTTGATTCTCCTAACAAAGGGTGACTTCAAGATTTGCCAAAGTGCTTTACTCATCACGTCATTCCCCATGCTACGATGAGATGTCCTTTGCGCCTATGCTTGCCCTTTTCCAGTTTATCCTGGTGTGAAGATGCTAAGAAGGACTCACTAGATGGGGTTCTTGACCTATGGCGATACGAGCGATCCCTACTTTCCCCTAATCCATCGCTTGATAGGGTTGATGGATTCCTTCTGTCATGCTCCTTTCACCACAGCTTCTTGCTCAAGCAATCTACCTCAAGCTGCAATTTTTGCATCTCCTGATTGTGTGAAACATGGCAACCAGTCTTTGGGTGACTCCTTTCTATGCGTTCAATGTGGTATGACTCTACCATAACACTTGGTGTATGGTGTCTATCTCTCCTTTGCTCCAGATTGACAAACTGGTTTTCCCTTTGTGAACCTACAGATTCCTCCCTATTGTATTCCAAGTTAGCCATGACTACTCAGGATATAGCCGCAACAACACTTTGTTCCCACAGACGATGCCAATTGTAAGGACACAAAAATCTGACCATCTAAGCTCACTTAGAATAGTGAAGTTTGTGCAGCCCAACTAGGCCCAAATCAATAGATATTTGTAAGAGAGTGGATTAAAAAAAAAAAAAAAAAAAAAGAGAGGGGGATTAGCCCGAGAACAATAATAAGGCCAGAATGACTGAAGATCAAATTTTATGTATATAAGAGGCTTATTACAAGCTTGCCCGAGAAGGCAATTCTTACACAGAATGGTACACTGTTCACTTTCTTTCTCTCAATGCTCTTGTTCTAATTTCTACTCTTAGAGTGTTTGTTTCATCCCCCCTCTTTGGAAGTTCCCTTCCTCCTATATATTCCCCAGCTTGTTGCATCTTGGCCCTTCATTTCCCCTCTTCCCGATTCTCCTTTGGGCACTTGTCCTCTTAAACTTCAAGTGAAGGTGGTAGAAGAAGCTACTTAAATGTGAATTCCATTGTTCAGGTTATTTCCTCATTAATGCGACGGATAAACCTGTTGCCAGTCATTCAATGTGGAGGAATTAAGGTGAACTTTCACTGGAAGCTTCCTTCATCCACTCTGATCCTCAATCTAAACACCATTCCCTCCATTCGAACGTCCAGGAATTATTTTGTCTCTTCTCCTCCTATCCTCGGGCAGACCCTCTCCTCGGACTTTGAGTGCTCCTCTAGTGAGTGCTACGCCTTATTGCATCCTTCCTCAATCTTCGGACGCCCACACTCATTATGCATGATTCTTCCCTATGGCTCCTTCTATTGTCATGTTTGTTAATTTTCTTTTACCAGTCTTGATTGTTTCATATCAAATGGTTTTTTTTTTTTTTTTTTTTTCCATCCAATGAATTCAAAAAACTGTTCCCTTTTGTTATGTTGATAGAAATAAGTGATACGAATAAGAATTGTGGTTGTTGCACCATTGAATGAATCCAAGATGCTTTTTCTGAAGTCAACATCTAACTTTAACAACTCCATTGTGGAAAACTACAGTTCCTTCAATTCACTATGCTTTAATGCCTAATTGTTTGTTAATAGCACTATTCGTGATTAACTGTCCCAATGGAGAAGCCAATTACAACATGTAACGTAAAAAACCTACTCTCTGTCACAACTCAAGAAAGTGCTAGCTATATGTAAGAACTGGTCAAATTATAATTAGAGCTACTCATAATCATTTATATAATCCAATTCAATAATAAACATTTCTCAACACACTCTTCCACAGCACACACTAATAAAGGAAAATAGAAGAATATAATAGAAGTAGATACATGAAAGGAAGCATCATACTAGTACAGATTCATCTTCTCTTTTGACAAGCAGGGCTACTGGCTAACACATAATTTATTAGTATTGCATGAAACAAACCCAAAATAGATGCACAACCACTGAACCTGTGGTTGGGTTTTAAGCTCACCCCTCTCTCCATGGAAAGAGTCACATTTATTATACATAGAACTTAGAGGCATGGAGGTGAAAAAAAAAAAAGGCAGGTCTAGTTAAATCTGCCAATACCAGGAGGCTTTCCTTTGTAATCTACATCATGCCTTGGCTCGGGTAAAGGTTTTTCATAGTCACAAGCATCAACTTCTATAAGCTTCCTCGTTTTTATTTGGATTTTAACCTTCAAAATGCACAAGGTATAGGTTAGCAAGAAAATGTGACGTGTGATTAGGCACATTAAGTAACTAAGATACACATAGTAGCTTCTTAACTACGTTTACCTTCTAAAATCTTAATTTGCATAGAATTAATTCTGGTCTTATTTGGAGATAGAATAATTATTTTCCTCTTCTTTTTTCAGTAAAATCTTATTCTAATATCAGATTATCTGTTTACCTCAATAATACATCACAATTACTATGATGAAAATCAAGGAGTTCTTTTATTTAGTTATGAAATGTTTCAAATGCTTCTGAAAATTCCTGCACTCATTAGACCATTTGTATCTACTAGCATTGCACGGGTACTTTTCTTTATTATTCATCTTTAAATACTTTGTTGACAACCCTATTGATAGGATAATGCATTGGATTATACTTTTGAAATCTAAGACTAAATTTAAATGTAAACTAAAGTACAAACATTTCATTTGTTGATAAACTTCTTATGACTCAAATTTTCTTGTTTTTATTAATTGTTTCTTTGGCAATTACACGAACAGAACCAAAAATACCAGTTTCCACTAAATCAAAGTTGCACCATAATTTCTAATAAAATTGCTATTGTTATAACTTGAATAACATGATGATGTCGAAAATATCACCAGTGAGCTGCACAATGCTTATACTCTCGAAACGACACCTGCACAACAAAAAAGAAAAGACCTAACAGAGAGCACCGATGTGGTGCTAGCCAAATACCCTCCGAAAGTCAAGTTAGAACTTATTACAACTCTAGAGTGCTAGAGATGAGTCAATTATACGTACCTCAATTTGTGTGGGTATTGGGGGCTTTTATAGTAGTAGAGAGTTGACCTCTTTGCCTTGAAGTAGAAATCTTTTCCTTGTAGGAATTCTTTTGAGCATAGATTATGGAATCCTTTCCTTATAGGACTCTTATATTGAATGTGGACTACAAGTCATCATTTTATAGCTTATGCGTGGTGGCCAAGTCAAGTTTCTTACCAGGCCCGTCAGCTTTGAGACCGTCAGTTTGTCCCAACCCCTTCAATTAGGAGGGGTCGTCAGTCTCATAAGGGAGTCAGCTCTTAAGGGTTCTCCGTGATCCTTCAGCCTATCACGGTTCGTCAGTTTTAGGGCCTTCAGCCTTCTTTGTAACTTATCCCGTCAGCATGAGCTGAAGGATTCAAGCCGACGAGTTGAGCATGGGATGCCTTGTGGCATACTTTTGCCTTATCATAATGAAAATTATGCTTACCACCAAACCAAGAGGAAACACTAGCAAACCTATTTCTATTTTCAATTTGATTTCACAATCAATCACTTGCCAAACATATTTATATATTAGTGTATAATCATAGTAATACTAAGAGTAACTATTTGAGGGAATCAAATATTCCTTGATATTCACTACAATTGTACGTCATTCATAGGCTCAAATCGTCAAGGACCTCAGGCAAAGAAGATTGCAAGACTACCTGAGTGGCTCTTGAATTAGATATTGAAATGTATTTTGAAGTAGCTAGTCTTTTTTCTTTTTTTTTTTAGGTTCAAAATTTCAAATCCCTCCCAATTGTTTAAAATATAAATTTGTTAGTCAAGGAAAGAATATATGTTAAAGAATATCTCCACGCCCAATCTTTTTAGTTGTGGTTTCTTATTAATTATACTAGTTATTCTTTAAAGTTAACTCGGTTTTATATATATAAAAGATATCATAGATATTAGATATGCATTAGGATCCTGATTTATGGATCTCATGGTTTGAGAAATAAAAATAGGATAGAACCATTTCTTCTAGTTCTATTTCAAATATGATAAATATTGGTTGATTGTATATTTCATTATATACATTATAGCTCTATGATTAAGAGTGAAAATTATGTGGCAATGCTTATTATCTCAAATAGAACTTTATAGTTTATACAGTAGACTTGTATTTTGCATGCATGCAATTAACTTAGTTTGTAGGATTCACACCACCCATAAAGCCTTTGACTCCGCCTACAGGAGAGTAAATTAAAAAGATAATATTAGTTACCTAAGCTGAATATTCTTTCTTTTTTAATAATGAATATTTACATACTTGAGTAACACACAATGTGAACTTGTTGACCTGGAGGCATATAAATAAAAAGGATGATGAAGATGAGAACAAAAATTCTGATCTTAGAATTCATGGTGGATGTTTTGGTATTTAGTGTAAGAATGAATCTGATAGGTTAGGGAAGTCTGCTTTTATAATAGGTATGAGGTGATGAATTCATGAAAATTTTCATGGTGCAATCTAATCAAATGCTTTGTAGAATGAGGAAAATGATGCAAAAGAAGTACCCATTAGCAATTATCCACACAAAGTCACTAAACAAACTTATTGTAACGTTGAAACCTAAATTGACTTCTATTTTATTAAAAGCGACTCTTAATTTGGATGGAAGTAGTCAATGCTTGCATGGCCTAAGCTTTGCATATTATATGCATACACGTCTCAAAACTCAACCATATCTTAGCTTTAGATCACAATACAGAGTCAAGGGAATCATTATCATAAACATGAGCTATTGGCACGATGCAAGTTTCAATCCATCTTTAATTGCTAATTGCATGGTGCTTTCATGTTTGAACATATTAGTACTCTTTAGTCCTTATAGAAAAGTACTGTTACTGCGAATGTACTGAAATGTGGTATGAAATCTGAAAGCACGAAATCAGAGATGATGGATATTACATTTTAAAATTTTATTACGTACATCAAATTCAATAGTCTAATCTCACATATTACTCTAGTATGTATCTGTTGGTTTTTTAGACCACAAAAACACCGGTTATCCAATATTAAGGCTAAGTTATTAATTAATTCAATGATACACTGCCTCTAATTAACATTAAATAACTAATATTGTGCAATCAAAAATAAATAGCAATGGAGAAAAATAAACAAACAATATGATGACCCCAAGGAAATTCAATAGAACAACATTTCCAAAGTAAAAATCACTAGGAGGGTTTGACCTTACCAACCCCAAAGTAAACAAATCCATTAATTGAATCAAGGTTTATACAAGATAAAATTACCCAACACTAAATTGGCTAGTAGTACTTATTGACGTGATCCAATATAGCTTTGAATCCATAAACTTCTTCAGTTATGGGAGTTTGTTGTACGCAAACCTCCATCTACGACTTCAAGTACCCACTTGAAGATTCTAGTCTAGCACACGATCTTCTAGAGTTTGAGCAACTACACACAACGGTTCTTAATAAAGCTTCAATCTTGAACATTGTAGTGACTTTTGCGAGCAGGAGACACAAAACCTTGATATCTACAATTAGAAGCTCTCTCAAAAGTCTCATTTACTTGCTCTAGGATTTTCTTATATATCATAAGCTTGGATGCACGAAACCCTAGTGACTTTATGGGCTAAATGGACTAAATTTATGTTTTTTTTCTATTTCATGTTGATCAATCCAATTTAAGCTCGATCGATTGAAATCTTCTCTTTTCAATCAATCAAACAGTTATCGAAAGCTATTGAACTTCAAAAACTGGGAAATTGAAAAGTGAAAGTGGGTCGCTGTCATGTCTATAAAAACTCACTTCTAAAACAAATACAAGACACATTTTATTCATGGTTTGCCAACCTAATTTCTAAACTCAATAGTATCTATATATTTGGTTTTTATCACAGAAAAAGTTTAAGCAATCATTATAGCATTAGCATTGGTGGTGCTGAAAAGTCATATTACTATTTTTAGTACTACCAATACTTAAAAGCATGTTATAATGGTGGTGTCATAGCTAAAAAATTTTAGCTTCTTGCTACAGTGCAAAGTCATCTATAACTGTGCACTGGAGCAAAAAAAAATTGTATTTTATTACACTCCCACACTCTCTTTCTCCCGAGCATGCTCTCATCTTCTTCTTTTTTTCTTTTTTCTTTTCCTCTTTCTCTCTTGCATGCTGTTTTTTTTCTTTTTTTTCCTTCTTTTTTTTTTCTTTTTTTATTTGCCTCTTTCTCCCTTGCCCGCTATTTTTCAGCTAATGACCCTCTGCTCTCTTCAGTTTTCAGATTTATTATGTTGGGTTGTTTTATGGGTTTTGCAAATTCGAATTTTGTGAATTTTTTTGAATTTTTTTTTTTTGGCAAATTTGTGTGTTAAGTGTGTTCAAATCGAAAGAAAAATAGAAGGCCAAACTCACTATAATAGTGGTTGTGATGGTTGTTTATTGTAGTGAATATATTATTTTGTTGTTGTGGATATATTATTTTATCGTGTTTTTTATATTATTTTATTGTGTTGAAAGCTAAAATAAAACCATTGATGTTGGATGTTTTATAAAGTGAGAATGTAAAATAGATAAAGTAATTTTTTGTAATACCAAATAGCTAAATTTATAGCTCCACCAATGTGGATGTTCATATAAATTAATATACCATTCAGTGTGATGTCAATAGATAAGTAAACCATCTTTATTATTATTTATTGGGCATGTGAAAACCTTATTAAAACCCTTTGATAGCAAACACATCACATGCACAACGATTAGCCCTTCAAATTGGGTGTGATGTATTTGTGCAAGTAATGTGTGTTATTGGAGGTGTTATTGGAGGGTATTGACGACGTTAGCTTGAGAGTCTAGACACATTTTATATATATATATATATATATATATATATGAATTTTTTGTTAATTTGACGGAGAAATACCAAAGAAGAGGATAAAGTGCTCTTAAAAAACAAGGAGAGGCAGAGGGGGCATTGTAAGTTTGTAACCTACTAAACTAGGGAGACATTACTTCTGTCAGTCTAATACTAATGGAGGGAAAGTACAACTTTTCCTAGATTTCTCACCTAAATCAAAGACACTAAAAGCTTAAGCCAACATAACTTTTTTCAGTTAATTGGAGAAGAAAAATAGTTTGGAAACTCTGAAACTACTTAATGCAACTGTTAAGTGACTTAAATACAAGCCCTACATCTTCCTAGACATCTTGAGGTTGCTAGTTCACTGAACAATAGATGTTTAGCAAAACCCTGCCATTTTGTTTGAAAAACTTTAACGATTATATCAGATGGCATACATCTTTCTTGTTTTGTGTCAAACTATAAATCAAAACATCACAAATTAAGTTAATCTTAGCTTTCCCTTCAAGAGGCCATGCTAAAAAATGATAAAGCATGGTGGATAAGTGCAAAATCCGATAGTCAAACACTAGGTAAGTGCACATAATGTTTGCTGTTCATTTTGCAAGCTTACATAGTCCTTACAACAGTATTTTTCCTACCTTTGATTCTCCTTTTTTTTTTTTTTTATCTTTTTCTAATGTCATATTGTATGGTAAGGAACAAAGCTCACCTCTTCCATATGAGCAGGCTTCAAGAGAATAAAAATGTTTGGCTCCAAGCATATTACACGACAATTTATAAAACTATTCATATGTATTATCTATACAATCCACGTGACTCATTAACAAAGTTATGTGACTAAAACTACACATAAATTGTCTCTTTAATCATCAAATCATGGATTAATGTAATATAAACTCTAAACATGTTTAGAGCTAAACTTTTTCCTTAAGAGAATGGAAATGAAGACTCATCCAACCTCTTAACTTTGTTGGCTTTTAAATCATACTCTAGGTATTGTGCAGTCACATCATCACAAAAAAATCACAGAACCTTATACAAAGTTGACCATCCAACTTTCCCATTTCTTTCCTTTAAAAAAATGTTAACGAATCCAGCTTAATACACCTCTGAGCCCCCTATATGTACTAGGCGCAACACTATCACCTTGAGTGGCTATAAGCAGCGCAAGTTATTGGGGACTGTCCCATTCGGGATAATTTAACTGTGCAAGGGAATTAATTTTAATTCAAAAAATCTAGGACTCAGCTAGCTGAGCTTGTCAAGCTTTTTGTTCTTGCTATGGAGAGAGATGATCACCCAGACACTGAAACTTTGCAGACCGACTTTACTCAATTGGGAAAGTTTATTTTCATTGGCTTATTGGGCTTAAAAAATAAGTTTGACAGAAGTATATATGTACCTAAAATTGAAAAATAAAACTTTAAAGTAGTTTATACATAAGCTAAACAAGCAGAATACCTAGCTGAAGAATTAGCCATTGTCTGAGAACTTTTATATGCTGAGATTCTTAGTAGTTGAGAAAGAATATAAAGGTTGTACCCTACAAATGGAAATTGGAAGGCGTGCCCAACATCCTATTAATTGAAAATGCTAGGTGACCTAACTAAGGTCACACAAAAAATGAGTTTCTGTAGGAAACGCAATATACATCTTGATGGGAAAAGGCAAATATGCCTTGATGATTTACAAAATTTTGTGCAATCTAATCAGTCTTCATGATATTCTATAATTGGTCCAAGTGCTGTGCTATGTACCTATCACATCTATCATGTTGAAATATGCCACCACAAGGTAGTATGTAACCTGTGTTCATGGCTGAATGTGATGCTGTTACAGAGTTCAGACATACATGATCACATATTCACATTCATTGGAAAAAATAACAAAGATAATTTAGATCAGCATGCTTTGTCTGTATGTCTTGATTATGAACCCTAAGCTTATCTGCAATAGGGTGTGTAATACCATTATATATATGATATATGTAATCAAAAGGGTACAAGACCTGAGGCCAAGAGTAATGTCATTTCTGTCAGACCAAAGGGTAGATTATTGCTCTGAAAAGGACCGAGTGGAGAAGTGAAGGAGTATTATTTGGTTGAATTACTCCTAGCCAATTGACATTACACTCAGTCAAATCTGCCATCGATATTAAACTCATTTTATACCAGAAAGGCACAAAACTTTCAGATATGGTAAAAGGTAAAAATACTCCAAGATTGGTTAAAGGGTAACTAAAATTCACAGCCCTTAGTAGAAGTGAATCCTTCTTAATTGGTTTCTACAACCGTCTGCATGAAATGAGCTGAAGCAGAATTGCATGACCCGGAGAACACAAACTTTTTATCCTGTAAGTTATTTTCCTTAGTAGCAATATTCAATTGACTGGATAACACATTTCAGGACTGTTTGTCATTCAACTTGACACAGCATCACATTATTGAAAGTAACAAAGATTACCACAAATTGTACCCAAGAAGCATAAGTTGACAGTAATTAGCCCACCGTTTTAAAAATATGGGAAGGCAATGTATTATGATACACAAAATAACTCTTCATCAAAAAAAAAAAAAAAAAAAAAAAAAAAAGAGGAAAAAATAATTAAAAAATTTAGGCATTACTACACATTTCACAACAGGAGATCAGAGAGGTCATCGAATTATGTATAAGGTATTCACATCAATTGTTGGTAAAAATATTTTCTTTTTCTGCCTTGATGGTGCGAACAGATGAAGCTGTTCAAGAATATGCTAAAGCCAAACCAACTTTCGTAGCATCCAACATAGAAGACAGGTTTATATCACCTCCTGAACTTAGGTTGGCACGAAAAATATTGGCATCAGACATTTGCCTCACAAAACGAGTAAAACGAACCCAGTTCTGATATTCAAACATGTTTTTGTCCATCCTCATAAAGTTAAATGAGAAGGAGGGCTTTTCTAGACCATTTGAATAAAACTTCGACATCTTTAGCACCTGTTGAAACGAATCATCATCCAAACTGGTTGCACAGTTTTCACCTTCTAGGGGTATATCACAAACCCTAGCAGCCAGTAGAAGCTGTCTAAGAAAACCTTCTGGGCTACCGACCGGGTTCATCTGTCTTTCTAACTCATCTTGCATTTCAAAACACGTGCAGCACATGGTAAACCCATACCTACCAAACATGCGAGCTATTGGTAGATATCCATCTCTAGTTGAAGTATTGTAATAGCCAGCTGTTAACTCTGATGGATGGGATTCTGTACCATAATGCCAATGGATACCAGCCACTTTTGCTGATGTATTAACTTCAGTACCCCTGAAAACAGTTTCAGCTTCCCTACATATCCTGTCTCCATGCAGCAGCAGCATTCCCGAGTACCATTCAAGAAAAAATTGACCATATGGTCTGGTCCAAGACCCATCCTTGCTTCTGAAAAACTCAGTGTGTTCAGGATTTTGCATTAGATTACCTGCACCTATGGGACCCCCATCTCCCCATTCACGCATCCCTATCTCTCGTGCACAAGCATTCAAAGATGCAAGCATATACTAGCAGGAGCAATTTGAGAAAAAGAAAAAAGAAGCAGGGGAATCAAATCAATACAACAGATGAAAAAATAATAGAAAAAATTACATTTTAAAGCCTATGAGTTTAGGAGTTTAAAAAAATAAACCCTATAGTTTCAAAAGTAACACATTACACGTGAGGTTCTAAATTAGAAATTAAACCTAAATCCTTTTAAGTGGAATGGCATTGGGCTTATGAGCCGAGTGTATAATTTGTTACTTTTTCAAACCTCAAGGTTTAATTTATTACTTTTGAAACTATAAGGTTAAAAGTGTAAGATTTTCAGACTAATATTAAAGAACAACTCTGTAAAGAAAGACCAAGCTTGTAAATAAAGCTGAAGTTTCTACCTACCTTATCATAGCACTGAAACTCTCCAAGTTCACGTGTGCGCCAAGCCCATGTTAGCTTCTGTGTAGGACATGACGGGTATCTTAGTTCACCAGCAGGACCCATCCCAACTTGAATTCCCTGAAAAATGAACAGCCAATACATTGAGCACCTAATTTAATATCAAGGGGCATCTATGACTATGCCAAACTTCACGGCATCATCTTACTGTTATGACAACCCCAAGAAATGGCCTAAATGTGTCTCTGAAGTTCCTCATAAAATCTGTATATGCTTGGATTGGCGATCGCCCCCGCAAAACAGGAAGAATATCACATCCAAGTGAAATATATTCCATGTTCCTTCTTCCAAATCTGTCAGAATACGCTAAATCTGGATCTTTGTCAATCTCTTGAAGTACCCATAGAGGAAGAGGAATCCTTCAATTTTATAAGGACAACTCTCAGAGTTAGCAACCACAAACAACAGCTTTTGAATAAAAACATCAAGAAAGACCCAACATAAAACTTAAGCGATTAACTCCTATTTCAGACTAAACATCAAATAGGATCAACCGCGAAATATTACATGGAAAAATGACTAACTAGATTTATAATTTTGACACCTACTGTCAAATAGAAGTCATGCTTTAAGGATTTCCTCTCACTCTAAAAGACAAACGACAAAAACATGGAGATGTCAAATATAAAACTATTTGCAGATATAGCGGCATTAAATTTTGAACATGAATAGAGAAATCTCCAAGTACCAAATTAGATTAACCAAAAGTAAAACTGTAAAAGCCAAAAAGTTCCATACTGACAATATGCCCCCATAACCAGCAATAATTATCTCATGCATTGGATATATGCATTTATCCTCTAATAACGTGTGGGCTCCACAACAGTGAGAGACCCATGCACCATGAGAGTGTAAAATGCATATATCTAATGCATGAGATACTTTTTCCATAACAAGAGGTAAGATAGCCCTTCAAATATTCTTAAGTATTTAAATCATCCAGCTTGACAGCTAAATCAATGCATCTGGGTTCTTAAATTAACATACCACCTCAAAAGTCTAGCGATAAAAGCAATCAGTGTTCAGCAGGCCTTAAAAGTGTCATTTGATTTCACGAAAATTAAAAAGCAGTGCTGAAAGTAAGAACCACACTAGGAAATTGTTTATATATCAGAATTCAGCATGATGACATGTATTACTCCAGCAAGCCATCCAATACAAGAAAAAAAATAATGACGTGTCCTGTTAATGGATGCCCTTATGGACCACTAAGGTAGAATTTTATTAGCTTTTGCTATTTTCCAATACAGGTAGGAACCTTTTGAAGCTTCCTTAATGAGTGCAGGCACCCATTTCAAGCGCCAAATATGGCACAAGCTCAAAAAGTCATGTGGAAAAAATTACTTTTTGTATTAGCGGTACTACCATGCATCTAATACTAATTTTCTGGATTTTTAGACTATCCAAAACGACCCACAATTCAAAACCTTCATGAGAACCACTATATCTAAATTAGTTCTGAATTGGTTCTAGTTGGGGATGGGCCTAATCTTCATGAGCTAGTGGAGATTTTGGGCTGTAGGAGTCGGCTCTTCCGCTGAAATATTTAGGTCTTCCGTTGGGTGCTTCTTTTAAAGATAAGACAATTTGGAATCCTATCTTGGAGAAGATGGAGCAAAGGCTAGCTGGTTGGAAGAGGTTGTATTTATCTAAGGGGGGTAAGGTTAGCCTTATAAAGAGTACTCTCTCTAGTCTACCTACGTATTTCCTTTCTCTTTTCCCTATCCCAGGCAAGGTGGCTAAGAGGATGGAGAAATTACAAAGGGATTTCCTTTGGTCTAGAATGGGAGACGAGCATAAAATTCACTTAGTAAATTGGTCTAAGATATGTAGGCCAGTGAAGAATGGAGGGATGGGCATTAGGTGTTTGAGAAGGTTTAACTCTGCCTTATTAGCCAAATGGTTGTGGCACTATGGTTTGGAGAATGATGCCCTCTGGAGAAGGGTCATTGAGGCGAAGTATAGGAATGAGTGGGGTGGTTGGTGCACAAAATATGTCTGAGGCATATGGTGTTTGCTTGTGGAAGTTCATTTGGAGTGGCTGGGGGAATTTTTCCAAGTTCATTCGACATGAAGTGGGTGATGGAACTCGTGTGAAGTTTTGGGATGATGTGTTGTAGGGATCGTCCTCTTAAGGAGGCGTTTCCAAATTTATATAATAGTAGTAGGACAAGGGATGCTTTGGTCTCTAAGGTTATGTGCTTTGTAAATGGGAGAGTTTCTTGGGACATTCAGTTTCGTCATTTAGTGAATGATCAAGAGTCACAATCTTTGAATTCGTTTATGGTTTTGATCTATTCCACAAAGGTGCGGGGTGTTGGTTCTGACAATCTTTGTTGGAAGCCAACCAGCAGTCGAGGTTTCAAGGTGAGTGGGTATTATCATTCTATTTCCCCTTCTATTGGCATTTCTTTCCCTTGAAAAATGGTGTGGCAATCGAAGGTTCCTCCTCGGGTAGCTTTTTTCTCTTGGATTGTTGCTTTAGGCAAGATTCTAACTATAGACAACCTTCGGAAGAGGCATTTTGTTGTCCTTGAGTGGTGCTTTATATGCAAAAGGGGTGGGGAATCTGTAGATCATCTCCTCCTTTACTGTCCTATAGCCTTTGAGATGTGGAGTTTGATCTTTTGCTTGTTTGGTATTTGTTGGGTGATGCCTCAAAGGGAAGTGGATTTGTTGGATTGTTGGACATGCAAATTCAGGCATCATCGTAATGTAGTTATTTGGAGGCTTGTGCTGCACTGTTTGATGTGGTGTTTCTGGCGGGAACGGAATTCTAGAAGCTTTGAGGGTCGTGAACAGTCCATGATTGAGTTTAAATCTTGGGTAAAATATCATTTTTATCCCTAAACTATTACAAAAGTTTATTTTTCGTCCCTAAACTTTCAAAAATTCTATTTTTGTCCCTAAACTATCACAAAAATTCATTTTTCGTCCCTAAACTTTCAAAAGTTCTATTTCCGTCCCTAAACTTTTCCAAATGTATTGATTTTCGTCCCTCCCACATCAGCACTCTGTCAAGCCACGTCAGCACTCCGTCAGATGGAGGGACGAAAATCAATACGTTTGGAAAAATTTAGGGACGAAAATAGAATTTTTGAAAGTTTAAGGATGAAAAATGAACTTTTGTGATAGTTTAGGGACGAAAATGATATTTTACCCTTAAATCTTTCTTCTTTTTTACTCTTCTCCTATGGTGTCTTGTTCTACCATCTTTTTCTTGTATTTCCCTTCCTGTGTTGCTAGATCATTGTAATTTGGTTTCTTGATGTTTTTGCCTTTTTAAACATTTCCTATGTACTGGGCTGTGTGTTTTTTAATAAAAAATTTTGTTACTTATCCAAAAAAAAAAAAAAAAAAAGTTCTCAAATCTCAACAATGTATATTTCTCAGGCATTCTCTCCTTGGAATCATTCTAGACAGAAGAAAATAACTTACAAAGATTAAGCTTTTAACATTTAAAGCACACATTAATCAATGGGGGCACATTGCAATAATAAATTCATAATCGAAACACGAAAAATAAATTTTAATTACAAAAAAAAAAAAAAAAAAAAAAAAAAAAAAATCAGAGAGAGTTTAGACTGACCAGTGAGGATCGTCAGGCCCAGTGGCACACTGATGAAAGGCCATGACAGCACGGACCTTCAAACCGCACCGTTTCGCTAAGGCAACGAGGTCCAAATACCCTTGCCAATTGTAAACCCTAGGTTCGTCTCTCTCCACTAGTCCCCACCAGACCTCGACGACGACGCCTTCGACACCGGCGGCTGATAGAGCTTTGAACGACTGAGCCATGACCTTGCGACGCCGGACTTGGCCGCCGGTACTAACGGAGTCGACGGGGAGAGTGACGAACACCGGCGATCCTAGCCTCCGGCGTTGTGGCGAGGAGAATTTGTGGTAGAGTTCATACTGGATGTGTTCGCTTCCGCCTCCGTTGTCCGGAGAGATGAAGCCGCCGGCGCCGGAGGGTTTGGAGGAGTTGAGACGCGAAGAGATGGCGAGTCGACGAGTTAGGGGAGGGTGAGGTTGGAGTCGGCGAGTGAAGGAAATGAAAGAAGGGGAACGAGTGGGGGAGCGAGTTGACTCGGTCCAAGTGCAGCAGAAGGAAGCTGAGAAGCTTGGCGTTGAAGGAGATGCGATCGCCATTCAATGAATTTCACTGTTGGTTAGGGCTCTTTCCAAATATAACTAAATTTCGTATTTGCCACAAACTGAGAGAGAGAGGAAATGACTCAGTGAGGAATGAGTGAGGATACAGTGAAAGAAAGAGAGAGAGAGAAACTGGGATCACAATTTGAAGATCTGACACCTTTTTTGTGTATGTGGCGGGGTCCATGGAATTGTACGGTCTGGATTCGATGATTAAGTGTGGTGAGATGGGTTAAAGAGCCGTACAAGCAAGCTGGATGCTTCGAGGACTGACTTTGACAGATGCAAATGCAATGGCCAATGAATTTTTTTTTAACAATACAATGGCCAATGAATTGTGCGTTTGACTCTCTATTTGCTTAATTTGATCACTCGAAGTGAAAAAGAGTGCCAATGAGATTGTATACAAAATGGGAATGATTGTGAACCTGTAAATGACCCATTTACCATATACAGAAAGAGAATTATTGTGAATCTATAAATGATTTATATATATATATATATATTATTCAATAGTTAGAATAAATGGATTAAACTTTAAACAATTTCATTAAAAACACTAAGAAATACCAATTAAATTATAAGCATCTTTTCAATGGTTATTATTAGTATTTAGGAATTGTAATTAAAACTTTATTGGATGATACATTATTGATATACGAGAATTTGGGAAGGAAGCAATGTTGATAGAGAATCCATCACACGTTCCATTGTTAATACTTTCATTTGTTTTAAAATAGGCATAATCTATTTTAAAGTAGACTTTTAAAATGACATTTTAAATGATACACTTTTTGTACAAAAATTAGATCTCATCTCTACCATAAAGTATGGATATTTTCTCAATTTCATAAACAAATAGCTAAGCATAATAGTCAAGGATATTATAGGGAGGAACCATACCAGCTGATAATCTTTAAAATAGTTTATTATCATTATTATTATTATTATTATTATTATTATTATTTCTCTTTTTTCCCCGAATAGTTTATTGATTAAAACGACAATAGAAGAAGCAAAACATAATCTGGGCATCGCAAATTAAAATCGTGCGACAAACAATGGGATTTCATTCTACGTGTGTATACATTACAAGGCTGAAAAGGAATTTTAGGCTAAGCCCAATCTACTAGTAGCATTACACTAAGTCATTGCGTTTGGGATGAGAATAAATTTTAGGCATGCAGGCCAGTGTTCTAACTGTCAGTCTGTTCAAACTACCTGAGAACTAGAAACTACACCAGAGTCACACCAGAAAAGGGAATGAAACAAGAGTCTCAACCCCAAAACTATTCATCTGTCAGTCTCTCTCTTTTTTTTTTCTTTTTCTTTTTTTTGACAGATAACACATACAACAGCAGTCAGATAATAAGATCCAAGGGGGAAGAGACATTACAGAATTAATGTTCAGCAATACACAAAAGAAACTTCAAAATTAGAAAACTGTAAAGCTATACAAGAAGAATAGCCACAATAAGGCATAAAAAGAGCATATAAAAAGCATGCTATTGATCATTGACTAAATAATAAAAAGGTACAGTAAATATAATGATGATAAAATATGACTAATGCATGATATGAATGTCCTAATATTATGTTGTTTGTCACCAGTCCCACATAATGAGCAAGTATACATGAGTACAAATGGCAAGAGACCGAACTATATGAAAATTGACATGTAACAGTGCCATGCTTTCAGACACCAAATTTCGGTGAGGGGAAGAAAGGAAAAAGAAGGCCAAAAGATTAAAAAATGCAGGCTTTTACATTGCTGCTAAATTACCCCCAACCCAACGCTTCAGCACCATCGACTCCCAACAAATGGAACTGCTATCACTAGCACATTAGACGCATCAGGGAGCGATGGAGTCTCCTATCTCATTCCTCCCATACCATTGACTTCCTTTTTAACTTAGTAATAGTTCGACTTTTTCTGCCAAGCTAGCAGAAATGTATGGGTCATCACCGACTTCTTCCATGGCAATGCAAAACTAAAATGAAAAAAAAAAAAAAAAAAAAAAAAAAAAAAAAAAAAAAAAAAAACCGACTCCGAGCTGCTGAGTGAAACACTGACAGCCGACCGACCAAACATCTGCGCCCAAAAATGGTGACGACCTGACTCATTGTATGCAATCCCAGACCCCACTCAACACACCCAAATGCATGCAAAGAAGAAGAGTATACGAAGCAGTTGCCTCAAAAAGAAATGGCTCGACTGATGGCCAACTTGGCCCATTCGGCAGATTCCCTTATCAAATGGTCATCTGATGATAAACATTCACTTAGAAAGTCTTTGCTTGACACAGATTGCTGAATCAAGGGACCTGCATTACTACCCAGGGTATCAGCTAGATCTCCAAGGACCCCAATCGCCGTCTTAGACACCGCATCATCCCTGAAAGAAAACAAATAAGGAGGTAAGAAACTAATAATTGAGATTAAAAAAATAAAGAAGAAAAAATTAATAAACAAGTCAGTAAAGATTCCATCATAACTTACATGTCCTTCTCCATATACAAACTATCCAAGAACTGAAGAACATGAGGTGCAAAAGGCATCAATAGCTGGGTCTTTGAAGAACCCTTAAATCCCTGAAAGATCCCCGAGTATGCCTCTAGAATTCCATTTCTCAGAGAATTGGTGTACTCCAACATGTCATCGTCAGCACCGGAAATATGGGCAGATAGTTCTGCTGCACTTTGAAGCATGGGCATAGCATATATTAAGTACTTCTCAAAGTTTTCTCCAATTGCCAAAGCAATGTCACCAAAGCATGAAAATATCGGGGGCTTTACAGATCGGTGCAACTGGTTGCTTGACAAATCCTTGAGAAGCTGGGTCATTATTCCATCACAGTAAGGCAATATCTTATCCTCCAGCGCTCTGCATATATCCCCAACTACACCAACTGTAATGGCACAAACCTGGTAGTCCTCGAAATTTTGAAGACCCATTTCCAAATACCTATAAAATTCTGGCATGTATTTTACAAAATCGGCACCTGTTGCATAGGCAAGAGCTCCAATGGCAAGCATAGCCTCCTCGTGAGCTGTGGCACTTCGAGAAGCAAATACTCTTAAGAAAAGGGCCATCATCTGGTCAGCATACTGCATGAAGACATATCTCGATTGCTCGGATGACCCAAGTTTCTGTATAATGACCTGCAAGCAACCACAGAGCAAACCTTGTAATTCATTCTGCTTCTCTCTCTCATCAGACGAAAGCTTCTGTGCCTCAAGAGTTTGGTGGAGTTCCATCATAATGACAGGAATTAGTTGCAGCACCATTGAAGCTGTCTCATCAGTAGAACACCTCACAACTTCGTTTAAAGTCTCATAGGCTGCAGTGCGGAGGCGTGACTCTCCAGCATCTTCTCGGTGAGTCACAGTGAGAAGAGCTTGAACAATTTCCTGGAAGAATGGAGTTAGCGGAGAAGATGAAGATCCTGCATCCTCATAACCCTGGGCCAAGAAATAGAGAGCACCACAGGCTTTCTCCGCAACATTTGGTACATCTTTCATGCTCTGAAGCAGAACATTAATAATCTGTTGAATATTTGCCTGGGTAATTATGGGGGTCTCCAAAGCTGATCCATGCAGAAATTCAAACATTCTTCCAAGAGTCCAAGCAGTAGTGTCCTTCACATGGTTATTTGGATCATTCATAAGGGCAGTGAGCATGAAGTTCAAGGCAATGTTAACAAGTGGTATGAGTTTGTCTGGGGATGGACCTTCCAGAATGGAACCAAAGGCATAAGTAGCAGCCTCCCTTTGCCTCCAATCTGGTTTTGTTATATTCTCTTCAATAAATGGCATTACAAGTGGGACAACATCATCTCCAACCGTTCGTGCAACCAAACCCAGGCATGTGCCTCCAGCCATTGCAATGTTCCAAGCCCCTTCATCTTGATCTTGATCCTCATCCTGCTTAAGTAGTGTCTCTAATAACATGGGGACAAGAACAGGGAGAGCCTGCTTAACAAAGTAAAAGCAGGGAACATCAGAATCCCCAGTAAAGTCACCTCCATATTCTTCTAAAATGTCTATCTCCTCATCACATATTGAACTCCAGAACTCAATGGCTTGAAGAGCGACTGGCTCATCATCTTCCTTAACAGCCTTTGCAGTGATGTTAAAGATATCGTGTATGTAAGGAGCCAACTTCTCATAGTAGGTTGAAGATATGGCAACCAAACACTCAAAAGCAGCTTGTCGAATCCTCAACTCTGGAGAAAGGGTAGCCTCACAAACAACTCTCATTATGTAATCACGTTCCATATCATTGGAAAAGTTTGCCTGCGCAAAACCTAAAGCATTGTACAAAGCTCGAGTAGCGGCAAGCCTAACATCATTGTTACTCTCGGAAGAGTTCATACCCTGAACTACAGCAGTAAGAATCTTGTTTACATGATCCTGTTCTACTGCATCTGGGGATACTTCTTCACAAATGTACCCAAGAGTTTCCAGTGTTGCCTGCCTGGTATTACCCGGAAGCTGGTGAATATTAGACAAGAGCGACCCTATCAGTTCAGGCCACTGTTTATGTGGTAACTCAATACCTGCAACCTTTGCAATGACTTGTGATGCAGTTGATCGAGCATCCAAAGCAGGAGAAGAGAGGGTCTTTAACAAGCATGCCTTGATCTGAGTCTTCACAGAGGGGTCCAATGACAACCATCTTTGCACAAGCTCAAGTTTCCTATGTTGTTCTTTGGCATCCAAGGCATTCTTCAAAATCAAGCCTGCTAATTTACGACTCTCAACAGGCTTATCATCATTCGACAACTCCCCAGCAAGAGAAAACAAGAAACTTGGAAGATTTTGCTCTTGAAATTGTTTTAGATTTTCTTCTGCCTGCTTGCGCACGGTACCATCTACTGCTTGTGCATTTAAAAGAACCTGAGTCACCTCCATTGCCATTTGAATCTGGGATCAACAAATTAAACCCACTAATTAGACAAGAGATAATTTATATGTTAATGTATCCAACACCACCCTTAGACATACAATCAAAAAAACAAAAAGTAACCCACATTTGACGTAACTCACCAAGTTGCTTTAAATCATTAAGAGTAACAATGTGTTTGGAAGTTTGGCGGGAAAGGAAATTAAAGGATAAGGTAGAAGAGGAGAGGGGAGGGGAATGATTACCCCTTCCCCAGTTCCCCTTGTTTGAATATTTTAAAAATTAAATCAGGGAAGGGGAATAGATATCATTCCCCTTAGTTTGGATGTATTAAAATTTAAGTATGGGGAGGAAAGGAAAGGCGAATGGTCATATAAGTTGACTATTGCAACTATATTTTGCTAATTTTAAAGAGATTGATATATATTGAAATCATATGGGAAAAACTGACACCAAATTGTCCCAATTTGGGTGAATTAAAAGTGAGGGTTTGGAGGGTTAAGATACTGCTCCCCTTGTTTGAGTATTTTAAAAATTAAATCGGGGAAGGGGAATAGATACCACTCCCCATAATTTGGATGTTTTAAAAATTAAGTATGATGAGGAAAGGAAAGGGGAATGGTCATATAAGTTGACTATTGTAACTATATTTTTCTAATTTTAAAGAGATTGATATAAATTGAAACCATAAGGGAAAATTGACAGTTTAAATTTTTTTAAATATAAATGGAACCCCTTCCCTCTCCTCCCCCTCCATTCAAAGTGCAAATCTACTTAATATATAATATGAAAGTCCACAAATAATCATTACGAAGAAATAAAAAAGGCAAGATATTGAGACACTTGAAGATCATTCGAGTAATAAAAAAAGTGCTCTTTGGTTTCAATCCTCACAAAAATTTACTCAACAGACCAATGGGAAGAAAATTAATGCAAAAATAACAGCACACCAATCAGTTGTCATTACAAGCCCTAAGTATCTATCAACTGCTCATCACAATCGGAAAGAAAGCTAACCCATCCAGCAAATCATCATCACGATCAATATTACCAAACCCTAAATCCACTATTCTGTTTGTTTACTACAAAAACAACAATATCCAAGCCTTAGTACCAAAATTTTGGGGTTCCAAAATTTTGGTGTCAGCTATGGATCCTCAACAGACTCATTAGGTTGGCCACATGAATTCTTTTCCATCATTCTATTATATCCAAATCCATACTCTCTGTTTGTTTACTAGGAAAAATTAATAAAATACAAAAGGAAAAATAACATCTTCTATGTCATTCTCAGTATTTCCAAAAGTAAAAGCTATGGATCCTCAACAGACTAGTCAAGTCGGCCCCATATATTCATTTCTGTCATTCTATTATATCCGACCTCATACTCTCTGTTTGTTTACTAAGAAAAATTAATAAGATTCAAAGGAAAAATATCATCTTTTGACATTCGCAATATTTCCAAAAGTTAAAGCACTCTGCTAAGTAAGCAAGCACTAATTTTCTCAACTCCACGAATCCAAACATTTCTGATAAACACTTACAGAATCGATTCCGTTCAATTTTAAGCTCCGAGGCCCCAAACCGAAAAATCGGATATCTAAACGTTTATCAAATCGGGAATTACCCGTGTTTTCTCGGCAACCAAACAAGAGTAAAACGAAATTCGAGAAATCTAAATTCGAAGTGAGTACTAAAACACTAACAAAGTTGTTCTGATCACCAAAAAAAAAGGAACTCAATGCAAAACCCTAGAGATAAATCCTAGATCAGATCAGGGATTTGAAAGTGAAGAATCGGAGCTCAGACACAGTGAGATATGTAAGATTGAAGAAAAAGTGCTTACCGAGTTGGCGAGTTGACTCGGAGACCGAGCGAGCGAGCGAGTGATCAAAAATCCGAATAGCGAAACGAAGAAGAAAGAAGAAAGAAGCGGCGAGTCTGAAACCCTAGCAGAGAGTGTGGGCAAAAGGCAGAGACGCCAATGTAAAGCTGGGATTTACAAAAATAAACTATATCTCTCTGATTTTCTAATTGGTCCTCAGGTGAGTCCACGCTATTTTTTCAGCGCGTGGGAGCGTGGAGTCAATTGGGCGTTGTGATTGGTTCTTGTTGCGGGTCCAGAAGCGGCTTTTCTGGGGGTTTGATTTGGGGATAGAGTGTGTGATTGGTTGGAGATTTCACTCGCTGTGTGGGTGTGAGTGGCCGTGGTTCGTCCGAGTATTATTATCGCCGTTATCATTACAGTTGTTCATTTATTTTCTATGGGTTTGATATGCTGTAAGCCTATAATTACTGTTTTTTCCTTTTTCGCTGTGTTTTTCTATTTTTCTCACTGGTTTGTAGCCTCTTGAATGTTTTTTAAATTTTGTACCGTTAGTCAATCTATCATACACAAAAATAAATAAATAAATCCCCTTCCTTCTTACATCGTATCATGTATGATGTTGTTGCAATTAGGGATGTAGATTAGGCAGTGCAACCCATATAATTGGATTAGATTTTAAATGAACCAAATTATTTATAAATAGTCCAAGCTTGGCTCAAGAAAAAACTTGTTTATGTTTATTTGTTTATAAAATAAGTTAAGTTCAAGCCTAAAGTCTAGGCTCAATTATTAAATGAATCAAGTTCAACATAATAATGTAATTGTGAATATGAAAGCCTTTTTTCTTTTTTTCTTTTTGATAAGACAAAAGCTTTATTTAACTATAAATAATATTATATTTTTATATGTATACCTGTTCAAGTATATATTTATATAAACTTGAAATTGGATTGTATAAGTTTTTCATTAAATTCATATGATACTCAATCATTATTTTAACTTATTGGTGATATAAACAATCTATTTGTATTAAAATTTCATATAATTTTAAAGTAGTGACACATTTTAGTCATAATTTTATAATATATAAGAAAATAATAAGTTAACCAGCTAGCTCATGAACAAGTTTGATCTTGCTCGACAAGAAAATGATTCAAACTTTAATATATAATCTTGTTTGGTAATGAGCTTGAGCCTAGCTCGTGTTTGAAAAAAAAAATTAAATGAACAAATTTGAACTTTTAATACTTGACTCAACTTGTTTACAACCCTAAATTAGACTATATTGTTACGTAATTCTCAAAAGCTTCTATTGAGTTGCACTATAATGTTGGTCGATTGACCGCATCTAGTAAATTTTGTTATGTTGAGTGCAACCTTGGTCAGTTTAGGTCAATCATACGAATTTTGACATCATTAACTTAAGGGACACCTATAAAATAAAGTCGAACGCAAGGATGCAACATTAATCAAGATCCTTGATGTCATAAATTTTGTTAAAGGCAAGGATAAGCAGGGGTGGGAGATGGCAAGGTAAAATCTAGTAAGGTTAAATCAATGGGAATGAGAGATGGGATGGAATGAGTTGGTAAGGGAATTGAGTTCAAATTTTAAGGTTTTGCCAATGCTAATTAGTTTTGTCAAGGTATGTTGATTTATAAATGACAAGACTTAAAAACAATATTTAGGTACTGTTCTTTATGTTTCCTTCTTAAAATTTTGCTATCTGGCTTTTTTCTAATGGGATAGAAATGTATTTTTTTAGTTAAATAGTCACGTAGCAAAATCTTAAGAAGGGAACCTAAAAAACAGTACATAAAATTCTATACATAAGTTTTGTCAATGTATAAAACCCTTATTTGTTGTTTTTTGTATACTCCCTATCAAAAATCTTTCACACTTGTTTCTTCCTACCTTTGTTGCAACATTATTGTCAACTTATACTTGAGTTTTGTCATTGACAATGAAAAGTGAGATACTATATTATAGTGATGGTTTTGTTCCTATTTAATTTTTTAACTTATTTAAATTATTTGATTATGAACAATTTTTTAAAAATTTACTGTAGTTTTTTAAAATAACACTATATTTTTACCTAATTTAATTTTTAGCTACTTAAAAAAATTTGTTGAAAAAACTCAAATTATATTATATTATTGTGCAGTAATTTTAACTGTTGGTTTAGCGATGCCTACCATGGTACAAAAGCAATTGACAAGTGTACGGTAAATGTTTAGCTCAAAAAAGTGTACGGTATTTGCAAATTTATAATCATAATCTTTTATTTTTCGGTAGTAGTCTATAATCACAATCATTGTCCTATTTATGACAACACAACTTTTCTTTTCTTTATCTTTGGGTGAAGATTGCAACGATCAAATGAAATACAAGATATATTAAAAAATTTGCATATTCAATGTAATATAAATGGCTTTGACAATGAATTACTAGAACTAAACTTGAAAAACACGTGATCATCATTTGCCTGCATAATGATTAATAAGCATAATTAATATATATATATATATATATATATAATTAATATATATTAGCCTTAGCTTAATGACTTGCATATAATCACAATTAATTTTTATTATGGGCTAATACAATCCATGATAGGAGATTTGAATAAGGAACAGATAATTCTCAGCTTTATAAAATTGTGTCAAAGACTTTATTCATACGATTATTTCTCTTAAATTTTTCACCATGTGTTTCGCTCCTCTCTTTTTCTACTTACTATCTTTATCTTTCACTGTCAATAAAAAAATCTGCTTTGTTTATTTGTCTTCTTTCTTTATCCTTCCTCTTTCTTCTTCTTTATCTTTATCATTTGTTTAATTCTCTTCATTTTCTTCTCTAGCATGTGCCAGTGTAGGTGCTGTCCTGGTATAGTTGGGCAACCATCTATCCTTTTAGACTCTTCTTTTCTTGAGGTTATAATAAACAAAGACTTTTAGAACCTTTTGTTGTATTCTGATAAGTTATATGTTGTATTAAATGCAACTGTGTCAAGTGGGTTGCTGTGGAATCATCAGGAAGATCCTATAGACTTTTACCTTGGGCGACTCTAGTGGTTTACTCATGCTCGGGCCCGAGGTAATGGATCCTATTAGGTCAGATTCTGAGGTTTGAGATCTTGAGGGTGTTTATGATGACTTCTTGTTCAACCTTTGATCCGCACTCTCGGGAATAAGTCTTCGTAGAGGGGCCTCATATCTCGAAGCGATATGTTCTGGGCTTGTTCTAATTTAAGGCCTAGTACTAACTTGGGTTTTATGTGCCACTTTCTTACATTTTTTTTTAGAGAGTTTCAACCTATAGCGTCCGTTCCTTATAATAGCTCTTTATTATTAGACTAAAACACCAATCAGTTTTTGGTATAAACGGGGATTAAACCTCAGATCTTTTATACAACCATTAGAGACTTTACCAGTTGAGCTAACTTGAACTCACACCACTTCCCTACATATATACATGTATGCATACTTTCATTGTTTGCCAACATCATACATGTCTTTTTCGCTATGAGATAAAACTCTATTTTAATTTGATCTAAGTGTAAAAAACATGCTCTCTTCAATCTCAGCCTTTATTCTCCACATTCCATTAGTATTTATACTTGTGGAGTGATTATTGCGCCAAAGGTGCGTGATGGTATCATACATGTCCTTTATTTCGGTTATAGATGCATAGACATAAATTAAACAATGGTTATTGGTAAAGTTACTTAAATTTAAGATACATTGCATGTAGAGTATAAAACTATACGTGAAGAAATTGTTTCGTTGTCTAATAATTTAATTCAAGCTCAACAAAAAGTTGAGCTTGTACCGTACAGTTTGAAACCAACAAAGCATTCTTTCAATTCAAAACCATTTTCCATCATAATTTGAAACCAATCCAATTTTTTATCTATATATATATATATATGTATGTATGTATGTATAACTGAAATCTTTGACTTTTTATTGACCTCTATAGAACTTGCCACATTATTATCATTTTTTTTAAATAAAATAATTTTGTTTCATCCAAACTTAATAAGGAGTGAAACTCTATCTCTCTAACAAGTCCAACTTAAAGTCAAACTCATTCCAATTAATGTATTTCCAAATAAAAATTTAGGTGGAAGGGTAGAGAATGAGTCATTTTTAATCAAACTCTTAAATGACTGACTTTCCAATACCCCTAAGAAGTCGTACCATATAACATGATGTCCATGTAACTGATTTTTTTTTGAAGAAATACAAGTGGAAACCGTGGAATTAATAGTTTACATTTAAGGGCATTATATATATATATATATATATATATATATATATATATATATATATATAAGCCTTTGACTTTTTATTGATATCTCCTGAGCTTGCCACATCATTATCATTTTTTTAAAATAAAATTATTTTTCTTTAGTCCAAATTTAATGAAGAGTAAAACTTTATCTCTCTAACAAATCAAACTTAAAGTCAAATTCAAATGTTTATAATTTATCTCTAAATTTGTGAGATTAATTATGAACACTATAAAAACAGTGCAAACCCCAATATATTTGTTAAAGCCGAGTAGATGTATGAGCTCTTCTTCTGTTATTTTTTTTTTTTCTCCTCTACTTTATAAAAAAAAAAAATACTTTATGGTTTTTCATGTATTTTTTAAAAAGTAATTTCTGTACATGAACCACCAAATTCTTTTTAGTCGTTTTTTTTACAATATAAAAAAAATAAAAAATAAAAAACTTGCAATAATTGAAATTTAAGGTTGCTGCTACTGCATATGTCTTTGCTTCACCTCACGATATGAAAGTATGTTAATTTCTTGAAAAGAAAGGTTATATATGATATATTAAGAGGAGGTATGGCTTTCATTATTTCAATGCGGGCTTCTGCTCAACATTTTTTTATCGTGGGCCATGTGCTGATAATGTTCGTTTAAAGTTTAGACCTGTTAAAATTTAAAACTTATTGCTTTATGGGTTCGTGTACTTTTTCTTTTTCTTATATTTCTCTTTTGAGTAGTCATATATTTTTTGAATTATTTCAATAACTTATTCTTTAATTATATATCTTTTTTGGCATTGGGGAAGTTTTAACATTTGAATTTGTGTAATTCACACGCGCGCGCACACACACACATATTATCTATAATTTGTAAGTTTTGAATCTTTTGATTCCTTTCAATAGTTATAGTCATGGATTATTATTTTGAACGTACCCCATATTTCTCTATTGTTTAGTCATATATATATATATATATATATATATATATATTGTTTTGTTTCAATAATTTCTAAACAGTGAATAATCTGATTCTTTAATTTTTTTTGTCTTTTAGAAGTTTTAATATTTGAATTTTTTAGTTTTTTTTTGCAGTATCTAAAACTCTTTGACAAATTTGAAAGTAATTGCACGTTTAATCAATGAATTTTTCATCAAATTGTAACACAAATTAAAGTCATACAAGAGCAAATCATACAATGGTATAGTTTCTTAATCAATTTAAGATTTTATAAAAAAAAAAAATTTGTTTACCTCACAAATAGGTAGGTTCTCGTGCATAGCACGGGTTAGCGACTAGTTGCTAATAATTCCAAAACTCATCATTTAATTTGATCTAAGATTCAAAAAACAAATTATTGACAACACTGCGATCTAAAAACAATAGTTGTACATTTTAAATATATTTCATAATAACTGGATTTTAATAACTTGATTGTAAAATGTAAAATATTATCAAAAATCATTCTATCACGATTAGGGGTATTTGTGGTGTGATTCGATGAGGTTTTGGGTGGTGTAATTTGGCCAAAATTATAACCACACCGCATCTCAATTTTGTTGTCATAGGTGTGGTGCGATGTAGAAGGTGCTGTTTGAACAGTTTTGGGCTAATATATTGGTCACACACTCCCACAAATTCACCTTCTCTTTTTGTTCTAAAAAAAATGCAAACAACTCAAATTCGAAACAGAATCACAATATATCATCTCATCCATAAAGCTTCAAATCAATGTCAAAATAAAAACCTTAATAAACACAAAAATCACAAAAAGATATTATTGAAGTAGATCTAACCTTAGATTTTGAAAGGCTTTAGCTTTTCCCACCTCTTTTCCTCTTCCTACACCACACCCAATCCAAATATATATATATATATATATATATATTTATATATATGTATATACTCAAACAAAAATTAACATACATAACATAGTAATCAAAAAAGAGAGTGTGTGAGACTTGAAAGAAATAAACCTGAGAAAGATTGAATGGCTTAACTTTGAGATTGAGGAAGAGATCGTGAAAGTGATATACACTAATAGTTTGATTTAGATACAAAGAAATTGAAACATTCACAATAACAAGCACCACATTAAGAAATAAAAACTAAATATACAAAGAGGTCAATAAATTACCATATTTTATTACTATGATGGAACAATAATTTGCATATTTACGAATGATATTCTTACAAGATTTTTCCCAAAAGATTGCAATATATATATATATATATATATGTTTCGCCTTTTGTTCTTAAAATTTTAAAAGTTTGTTTTTCGTTGATAAACTATTGAAAATGTAAAAAATTTATTTTTTCATCCCTAAACTAAAGTTGTTAATTCTGTTCTAGTTATGATTTCAGTTGACATAATAGAATGGAATATTGTAGTGTTTTTTTTTTTTTTTTTGAGAATGGAATATCGTAGTGTTGGTCTATTCAAATGTACTGGTTCGGGGTTATTACTATTATTATTGAAAAATAAATATATCTAAATCCTCGTTACATAATGTCACACCATATCCAATTATTACTTCAAAATCAATTAACATATATATTTATAATATTATTGTGGGGACAATTTTTGCTTCAAGCTCAAGGGCTAGACCATGTTGTAACCTAGGCAATTTTTGTTGTCCCACATGGGAAAAAAAGACTTCATCTTCACACCTTATAAGGGATGAGCAAATGAATGAAGAGTACCACTAGGGGTAGAACCTCCTCAAGGAATATAAGGTTTTCATGAGGCTGATCTTGAGCCGCCATCCAAGCATGAATGCCTTCATTTAAAAGAATATTTTTGGTGTAGAACGTCTCAAATTCAGGATCTTCCGCTGCACGGATTTCCTGAGAAACGAAGTCATAGGCGCGTAGGTTCAGAGCCAAGCCGACTACTCCAAGAGCACTCATCCATAAACTAGTTACTGGTACAAATAATGTAAAGAAATGTAACCAACGTTTATTGGAAAAAGCAACCCCAAAGATTTGGGACCAAAAGTGGTTAGCGGTGACCATTGAATAAGTTTCTTCCACTTGAGTTGGGTTAAAAGCACGGAATGTATTTGCGCCATCACCATGGTACTCTTCATCCACTTGCTCATTCCTTATAAGGTGTGAAGAGGAAGTCTTTCTTTCTCATGTGGGACAACAAAAATTGCCTAGGTTAGTGGATGAAGAGTACCGCTAGTTTGGTTAACCAAGCTAGTGGTACTCTTCATCCACTTGCTTATCCCTTATAAGGTGTGAAGAGGAAGTCTTTCTTTCCTATGTGGAACAACAAAAATTGCATAAGTTACAACATGGTCTAGCCCTTGGCCTTGAAGCAAAAATTGTCCCCACAATCATTATTACATATCATGTCATGTATGAGATTATAAGTGAATAAAAAAAAATCTTAATAATTAAAAAAAAATTCATATGTGAGTAAAAGTAAACAATTTTTTTTTTCTTAATGAAAATAATAATAATAAAATTTCATATGTGAGTAAAATAATGAAATAAATAGGTTTAGGAAACAAAATAATGATTTGTTTACATACTAGCCGAAATCAAAATACATATCAAAATTTAGTGGAATGAATTGAAACGAGCGAAATGAACCGGAGTTTAGAATGAGATGGAACAGAGGAGTTATTCGTACCAGTTCACTAACCATGACATAATTTTTCGACCATTTCAAGAGAAACATAATTGAATTAATAACATTGCCTTAAACTATAAATAAAATATCTTTAAAATGTTTAATGATGATTTTCTTTTAAAGTTTAGGGACGAAAAGTGAAATTCGAAATTTTAAGGGCTAAAATTATATTTTCCCATATATATATATATATATATATATATATATATATATATATATATATATGTATATTTGTATTTATGTAAATAATTTTTTTGAAAACCTGGAGAAAATGGGTAAATTTCATTTTTGCGTAAATTATGTAGCGTTTTGCCCCATTTCCCAAACTAATTAGAGAAATACCCCTTTTTTGAAACTCGATTTGAGATAAATCGAGTTAGGCCCTATAACAGCATTTTTAAGAAGTCTATAGTGACGTTTTAAAGACTTATAGTGGCATTTTGTAATTCGACCTCCATGAAGTTGAGTTATAGGTAAAAAAAAAAAGAAAAAAAAAATTGCCTATAACTCGATTTTATGGAAGTCGAGTTACAAAACGTCACTATAGGTCTTTAAAACGTCACTATAGATTCCTTAAAACGCAGCTATAGGGCTCCAGATTTTTTTTTTAAACTCGATTTATCTCAAATTAAGTTACAAAAGAGGGATATTTTCCTAATTAGTTTGGGAAAGAGGGTAAAACGCAACAATTTTTGCTCAAAAAGGACATTTGCCAAAATTTTCCTTGAAAACCCACATATTTCGCATCATTATTGTAAATTTTTTTTTTTTTTTAAGTCATATCAATTGAACCCAATTACTAATTACCCAACAAATGAACAAGAAATGAGGGAAAAGTACACAAAACCGTCGTAGTTTTTCCGTAAAATACAAAAACCTTTTGAAGTTTTGAGCAATATACTCAAATTCTTTTGGTATTGTTATACATGAAAATGGTGGTGAATTGCTATAACACTTGTACATATTTATAATTGTATTTTACACTTGGACTTTTGTGTTACACTAAGAACAGCCATAGAACCGACGATATAGATTTTTTTTTTTGGAGAATGACATAATAGATCTATCTTTAAAAAAAAAAAAAAAAAAAAAATCCGTGGGATTAAGTGTTACATATTGTTAATGCATAAAACAATCCATATTAGATAAATCGATACACTCAAAACTTCAAGCAATTTCGTTTTGCACAGGAAACCACAGGGTTATTTTTTTTGTGTCTCTATTTTTTATTATTATTTTTAATAAAAAAATGTCGTTAAACGGAGGGGCTTCACATTAAAAGCCTAGCGATTCAAGATTGTCGTTCATTAAAAAACCCAAAACGGCAGTCGTACAATATCCAAAAAGGGCATATCAGAATATCTATCAGCATCATCTGAAGGAAAAGAGGAAAGAAACTATGCTGGGTTTGGTGTAGTGTGGGACACACAACAGAAGATCAACGGCTGATATCATCCCAACACAAGAACAAATCTGATTGGACAATGGAACCCGTCCTCAAATTTTGATTGGTCCACGTCACCCCCGATGACATGTTCCCTCTAATTGATGACTCACACTAGCCAATGCGTGCACTCGAAAGTTCGATAGAAGCGGAGACTTGCGCAAAAGCCAGTCTATATATAAAGGGCTCGGACCCTCAGGCACGCGCGGTTCTATTAAGAGAACGAAGACTTAGCCAAAGCCAATCTCCGAAACCCATTTCAAACTCTTATATAACATTTTCATACAGCTCCACTCTGAATCTCACAGAGAAAAAACACAGAGAAAGCGAGAGAGAGAGGGAGAGAGAATAGTTGTTTGACGCGACGAAATGGCTGGCTCGTGGAGAGCACGCGGGACTCTTGTTGTACTAGCAATCGTTTTCTTTGGTATCTTCTTTTTTCTTCTTCTTCTCCATGGCTTAGATCTGATTCTCTTTAATGGTTTGCGATTTTGTGATTGAAAATGCGGTAGATCCGGCTTTGATTTGGTCCTTTTTGATGTGTTTGAGCGAACTTAATTGTTAATTCTAGCTCGAAAGCTTTATCTTTATTGTAGTGACTAGTATTAGATCTGATCGGAGTTTAGTGGATTTTTGTGCGTATTAGATCCGAAGTTATATCGCTATGATCTTATAAAGCGTAGCATTTGAAATTTTTGTTTGAATATGCATGTATGAAGAAAATGTGTGTTTGAATTTTTTTTTTTTATTTTACTAATTTTTAAAATTTTGAAAATTTTCGTACTTTGTGATTATTGAATATTAGTTTGTAAACACTTACCAGAAAAAAGAAAAAAGACAAAGAAAATTAATTTATGGAGAAATTGGATGGGACTGAGATTGATTAGGATTGTTAATCAAGCTTAGTTTGATGGGTATTGATCAATCAAGAGAATTAGGAGATGGTGATAGAGTTATTATAGCAATGGTATTAGTATTGAGAATTCAATCCTTTAATCAATATCTTCTTAGGATTGATTGGGTAAAAGACGTGATGATCTTATGGATGGCTTATGAATTTAAATAAAAGCACATGTAGCCAATGAGCTTTGGCTCAAATGTCATTTTCGTTGTGGGTTCTGAATCCACCAAATGCATGTAATTTACGTGAATAAATACAAGCACGTGTGATTTAATATTGTGCCATGTATGTGTTTGAGTGATATGTGCTTGTGTCATGAAATGGTTATTTCTTGCTTTGATTTTTGTTGTGATTGAAAGTTATGGTTGAAAAATGTTGGAATGTGTATTTAAATTGGTAATTAACAATGTTGCTTGGGGCATAACAGGATGTCTCTTTGCAATTTCCATTGCAAAAGAGGAAGCCACCAAGTTGGGAACTGTTATTGGCATTGATCTTGGCACAACTTATTCATGTGTTGGTGTTTACAAGAACGGCCATGTTGAAATCATAGCCAATGACCAAGGCAACCGTATCACCCCATCGTGGGTTGCTTTCACCGACGGTGAAAGACTGATCGGTGAGGCTGCAAAGAACCAGGCAGCTGTTAATGCCGAGAGGACCATCTTTGATGTCAAGAGACTTATCGGAAGAAAGTAATGCATCTTTTACTCTGTGGTTTACCATTGTTTGAGTCGGTAAGGAATCATTGTGTAGTAACTGATATTTTCCCCTCTTTGACAGGTTTGAGGACAAGGAGGTTCAAAAGGACATGAAACTTGTTCCATACAAGATTGTGAACAAGGATGGAAAGCCTTACATTCAAGTAAAGATCAAGGATGGTGAGACCAAGGTTTTCAGCCCTGAGGAGATCAGTGCTATGATTCTGACTAAGATGAAGGAAACAGCCGAAGCATTCCTTGGGAAGAAAATCAAGGACGCCGTGGTCACAGTTCCTGGTGAGTAATGCTTAATTGTAACCTAGCACTTTCCCCAATTACCATGTAGTAATTTATGATTACGACATTTGTTAATTTTAGCATTACCCATTGGTATTTTGTGTTCAATATGCAGCATACTTTAACGATGCCCAGAGGCAGGCTACCAAGGATGCTGGTGTTATTGCTGGATTGAATGTTGCCAGAATTATCAATGAACCGACCGCAGCCGCTATCGCATATGGTTTGGACAAGAAGGGTGGTGAGAAGAACATCCTTGTCTTTGACCTTGGTGGTGGGACATTCGATGTCAGTATCTTGACAATTGATAATGGTGTTTTTGAGGTTCTTGCCACCAACGGAGACACCCATCTTGGAGGTGAGAATTTGCCTTCTTAATCAGTGTTTTATTCTTTTATAAATTTTCATGTGGTAAAACGCATGCACTATGTAGGAGAAGTATATTATATCTGTTCTTGGATATGTGTATATAGGGTTTTTCTTCAATTTGGTAGTGAATGTGCCTCTCTTAATTTATATGGAAAATATGATTACTTCAACTGCAAGAAATACGTGGACTTGGAATGAATAACAAAATTCAGAGTGACTGATATTGTGTATAACTAGATGTTGAAATATCTAGAATATTTTTTGGGTGGTGCAAAAGAAGTTCATGTTTTGTGTGAGAAAAAAGCCTTGAAATTCTGAAAAGTTTTTATAGTAAGTTGTCTTGTTGCTTTGCTATTATCAGTAGAAGTTGAATTGTGAGCTAAAGCAAGGTATCCCTTGCAGGTGAGGACTTTGATCATAGAATTATGGAGTACTTCATCAAATTGATTAAGAAAAAGCATAACAAGGACATCAGCAAGGACAACAGAGCTCTTGGGAAGCTCAGAAGGGAAGCTGAGCGTGCCAAGAGAGCTCTTAGCAGCCAGCACCAAGTCCGTGTGGAGATTGAATCACTTTTTGATGGTGTTGACTTCTCTGAACCATTGACCCGAGCTCGGTTTGAGGAGCTGAACAATGATTTGTTCAGAAAGACCATGGGACCTGTGAAGAAGGCTATGGATGATGCTGGACTGGAGAAGAACCAGATTGATGAGATTGTTCTTGTTGGTGGAAGCACTAGGATTCCAAAGGTACAACAGCTTCTTAAGGACTACTTTGATGGGAAGGAACCAAACAAGGGTGTGAACCCAGATGAGGCAGTTGCTTATGGTGCTGCTGTACAAGGAAGCATCTTGAGTGGAGAGGGTGGTGAAGAAACCAAAGGTATTATTTTTCATTTTCTGTTAGTATCCTATCAAATATGGTATCTTTTGAAGTGGTATTATACATTGCCAAAGAGACTTTAGATGAACTATATTGGAAGCATTGACAAATATTTCATGTGGTATTCTGGGTGCAGATATCCTTCTCCTGGATGTGGCTCCCTTGACCCTCGGAATTGAAACTGTTGGTGGAGTGATGACCAAATTGATTCCAAGAAATACTGTTATCCCAACAAAGAAATCTCAGGTTTTCACTACTTACCAGGACCAGCAGACTACTGTCTCCATTCAGGTATGGTTCTTTTTATGCTCGTTTGCTTGTCTTCCAATTCTTGAAGTTTGGAATATATCACCCCAAATTAAGTGTTGCTGTCTAGAACTGGGTAAATCATACGAGATGCTCCTGTTTTGATATCAGGTCTTTGAAGGTGAAAGGAGTCTCACAAAGGATTGTAGGAATCTTGGGAAATTTGATCTTTCTGGAATTCCTCCAGCCCCAAGGTTTGCTTTCTGCCTTTGTTAATCTTACTTTAAAGTATGCCTCAAATGTTTGCCTTGGCTTAACGTTATCTCATTCTTTAACAGGGGAACCCCTCAAATTGAAGTCACATTTGAAGTTGATGCAAATGGTATCCTAAACGTCAAGGCAGAAGACAAGGGCACTGGTAAATCAGAGAAGATCACCATCACAAATGACAAGGGTCGCCTGAGTCAGGAGGAGATTGACCGTATGGTTCGTGAAGCAGAGGAGTTTGCTGAAGAAGACAAGAAGGTGAAGGAAAGGATTGATGCTCGTAACAGCCTGGAGACCTATGTCTACAACATGAAAAACCAGGTCAACGACAAAGACAAGCTTGCTGACAAGCTTGAGGAAGATGAAAAGGAAAAAATTGAAACCGCTGTGAAGGATGCCCTTGAATGGCTTGACGACAACCAGAGTGCCGAGAAAGAGGACTATGATGAGAAGCTCAAAGAGGTGGAAGCCGTTTGTAACCCAATCATTACCGCTGTTTATCAGAGGTCAGGTGGTGCCCCAGGAGGTGAGTCAGAATCAGCGGAGGATGATGATTCACATGATGAGCTTTAAACATCTATGATTTCATTTTAGTACTGCTGAGGAAGCAGGAATGAGAAACTGAGATTGAGGATATAGGCTTAGAACAACGAGACATTTACTGTAATTTTTCTGGTGGTGGGAAGTTGAGGGGGGAAGAACGAAATTTTCCCCTACTTCGCTTGTTTTTTGAGGTGAAGATACTTTCAGGTCTTTCGGTAGTAGTAATTTTACTTGTATTTGTTTCTTTTTATGTTTAAAAGCAACCTTTTCTAAGTCTTCTACTTGTGATTTCTCGTGCCTACGTTTGTGTGAGTTCGGTTTGTTTTGGTTTTTGGGACTGATCTCAGTTGAATCATTCTCGGACCTCATTAATTTGGGTCTGGCTATATATGAAATCAATCTATCCAAGTTGGGCCAAAAGGTTTATGAAGGACAAGGAAAAGATAAGATTAAAAAAAAGAAAAAAGAAAAAAAAGAAATGAAAAGAAAAGAAAAAAAGGAACGAAGGACCAGAACAAGGTCTAGAAAGCTTTGGTTGCTACCCTGCAGTCTGCATCTCTCTACCTGATGACCTGCAAGAAAACTCATTTCTCCGCAGAGCACTGAAAAACCCTCATAACCTCCATGAAAATTCTAGAGATGAATTATGCCTTTGTTTCTACCCCAGCAACGGTTGCAGCCAGTTGTGTCAGATTCTTTTTTTCTGCACACCAATAAGAAGTCTCCAACGGACAAACTTCAGACCACTATGGCTTGCTAGTGAATTGCAATGCGCAAGGAAAGGGTGGCTAATTTTAAATGCCCAGAACCGGTAGGGTTCTTGAAGAGATCTCTCAGAAGGTAACTGGTAACACATGCAATGTTGGCTGTAGATATCGGCCGATGGTAGTGGGGACCTTGAAATTGTGAAGTGACAAAGGAAAGTTTTACTTGCTGGTCAGTTTGGAATAATGTTTTTTTTTTGGGTGGAAGAGTTTCCATGGAATCTCCTATATCAATCATAAGGATTGCATCATTCTCTTGCTAGAGAAGAATCAATCCCATTGTGCTGTGAGGTGTTGATTGAATCTTTCTTATCTTTTATTTTTTTAATAGAAAAAAGTAAAATAAAATAGAGCTTACAAGTGTGATCATTACTCTCGGCCCACTTAAATTTTACTCATGAATGGCTTGGAGACCACCCGCGCCATAATAGGGCTTGCTACTACTCGAATCCACAATCTTAAACTCGCAAGATAATGGGTCACAATAACTTCCTACCACTAAGCCAGTTTTGCAGGTGATTATATTGATTAAATATTGTAAGCAGAGTTGAATCATTTTTGCATCTTTTACTCAGTTAAATGCCAAAAATCACCCAGGTCTTACTATAGCCCTTGATTACATAGCTACATTTGCTCCCAATTCCATCGTTTTTCTATATTTTTGGTAGCAAAAAATTTGGACTAATGTTCACTATTTTTTTTTTTTGGGTAACACACTTATAACACTAACATAACTAAGTCCTTACAAACCAACTCGAAAGAGTATCAGAGTTATCAAACTCCAACAAAAATAAAACACCAGGAGGAGGTTCCTTATACAAAATAAAATCAGCCACTTGAAAACAGCCTCTCTTGGCAAAAGCATCAACACATCTGTTGGTTTTACAGAGAACATGCTTGAGATTCCGGAAATAGAAATCTTGGTTGATATTCGTACAATCAATTATGACATTCTGGAATAGTAAAGGTCCGTTTGATACGTATGTTTAAACAATAGTTTTCAGTTTTTTTGGAAATACATATGAGTAAAAAAGTGTATGAAAATATGTGTAATGTTTAAAAACTAAAAAACATCTGTTCAAGTTGATATACCAAACGGGCCCTAAATTGGATGATTGCTTATTTTGGAGAAGCAAAACAAGCTTTTGTGCATTGCGTTTGGGATTTAAGAAAAAGTTAGCTTATTTTCCTTTGTAACTTATTTTTCCTCCTAAAGTGGGTCTCATTGCTCTAAAAGTCGGTTTTTAGCCTTTTTTTTTTTTTTTTTTTTCTTTTTTTTTTTTTTGCATACTAAGTTTTCAATTTAGCAAAATAAGTAGTTTCTAAAAATAAGACGAATGATTACTAGATCTTTCCTATACCAAGACCGTCTAGCAGTGCCCAAATTTCAGCTAAGCTTTGCCAATGGACCTTGAGAAACCTTTCACCCAATTACCCCAATCATCTTGAATAATTCCTCCACATCCTGCTGGGCCAGTATTCCCATAAACAGTCCATTTAGTTTGAACCAGCCCAGGAAAGGTTTATTCCACTTGACTTGAATGACTGTCCGAGCTGGAGAAGAAAGAGTACTAGGCAGCGTTTCAGAGCTTTATTGCTAAAAATAATCCCGTTCCTGTAGATCCAAAGGCTTCATAAGCCGGTTGGGAAAACAAAATGCCAGGGAATGGAAGTAGGGACATGAGCAATGGAGCAACACCCATTTCTTTTAAACCAAACCTGCAATGTTCACAGTTCACTAAGTGCTAAAGTAGCCTTTGAGGCTTTGACCATAGCCAAGGCAGGGCTTACAACAGACCTGTTTTGAAGCTGCTAGCTGAATTTGGTTAACTTTTACCCTTTGTTCTTTGTGATATATAGGGAACCAGATACAACTAAACCACAATTCCAGTTGTCAATTACATGAATTTAAATCAGCTCATTCTAGGTTTTTTCAAAGTTTCTTTCATTTGAATCCTGATACCTTTGCAGGATAAGAAAGACTTGGAATTGGTTTTATTTAAATCAATGAATAAATGTACAATAGCCTTGAGGTGAGGCAAAATCAATACAACTGTTAGGGGCGGCAATTACCCATGAAAACGCATTAACTGGTCACAATTTCATCATGTAAACCAGTGTATCAAGAAATAAAATGGACAAATCTATTTGTACCAATTTAGTTCACAAGAAGGTTTGTTTCAATTAAATACCAACATTTGGATTGCCTGAGCCTGCTGCAGCAACTCCCATTCCACCTCCACCATGTGATATAGCTCCCAACTTTTCATGGTCTTCTTCAATGGCAACTTTGTTGCCATCTAACTCTTGCACAAGTTCATCAATCTTGCGGAATTGATATGGCCATCTTGCGTTGTAGAGAAATTGGCGAAGGTCAAACCTATTATCCTCTGGTGAATAACTCTGCATGTAGTTTAGAAAGGTGTAAGCTCTTACTGGATTAAGATAAATACAACGCGGTTTTTTACTAGAAGTTTCCAAGCTGGAAATATATAACTCTGGACCTTGCTCTCTTAGGTCAACTTACCTCAGCATGATATGAAGGTGTCAAAACTGTCATTTTGTGTCGGTTGATGGAATAGTACTTGAAGAAGTGTTTCACTTTATCAGCCACCTCCAATGGAGTTAATCTTGCACCCCATCTGTAGCAGAGGTTCTGCAATAAGAAAAATAGTATCAAAACTGATGAGTGCTTATGGGCATCAGAGATAAAAATGTCAATTGGATCCAACAACCTTATAGATTTGGTAATATGACAAGTCATCCAATAAAAGCACATATAAAGAAAGAGGACTCATAACCAACACTATTACTCCAATGAATTTTTCATTTTATTCTATCTTTTCTTTAAAGGTACATGTATCAAAAGATTATAAGAGGGCAATTATAAAAAAAACTGGAAAACCACCTCAGAGAAAAGCCAAGAAGGTTTGGTAACAATAAAACTAGGAAATGAAATTGAGACATAGCGTCAAATCTGCCACCCATGTGAAAAGAAATCATGTAAAAGAGTTTTGAGCTCAAGATTGGAAAATTCAGCTTATTTAGATATCTGATTATTTCCTTCATCCAATGGCATCATAAACAAGCATAACAGAGGGTCTCTGCTAGTGGCCAGTAACTCTGCCTGCCAAATCTCTGGTCCCATTTCTAAAGAACTAAAAACACAAAAATTGATCAAGGTAGAATCCAAGAAAACTTAATGAGAAAATCACAGAGTGCAGGATCCAAGCCCCTGGTATGATCTTGAAGATGTTTAACTTATAATTATACATAATTGTTAAGATTATTATTTTCAAGTAAATATTCAGTGTATTCATATTGCACCTTTAGATCAGATGAAGTTATTATAATAATTTTTATTTTACCTCTAAAATTTAGACATCACCACAAAATCTGTTTAAAGACAACTTAGAATAGGAGACACCATAAAGAGTATTCCTTGATGTACCAAAGCAAGCAAGAAATTGAGTCATGGTATCACAACACTTCTAGTTCCTATCACAGATTAATTTGAGAGAAGGAAAACCAATGAAGCTCCGTGAGATTCATTTATGAGATAAACAGGGAAACAAAAACAGACCTTGAACATAGATACTGGACCACATCGGAAAATTTTCCGCAACCTTCCATAGACAGAGAGTTCCTCGTATGTCATTCCCATGTCCACTTCATCTAACTGTTTTATAGAACAAAGAATTAGACTTACCAGAAAGAAAAAAAATGATGATGAGAATGACTTATTCATCCCTTTAACTTATATCTTTGACCCACTGTTTTCAATATTATAAAAATGTATAGGCAGATGAAAGTAAATCCATTACCTGACTGTAGTTGGCGCGTATAGGCTCCAGTTCAGCCGTTGGTGGGGCTGCCTCAATATCTGCCAAAGATGAGTATCCAAGATGGGTGGCAGCCCATCGGAGAAATGACCGAAGATCCTGCTTACTAATACTTCCAATTGGATTAATATCTGCAGAGCTGCAATCATACTGTGTGAAAGAGATAGACATGAGTTCATATAATTGAAATAAAACAGAATTGAGATAAAATTGAGTTCTTATATGATTGAATTGTAAAAGCATCTAGGCAAATCAACATTATACAGAATAGAGGAATCCCTCACAACTAACTCTTTTGTTTCATATGTCACAAAGTTGGCTTGCTCCCTCTGAGATGGGAGGGTACAAAAAAACCTGGTTTAACTAGATCCAGCCAAAAGTTTGGGAAATAAAAATATACTAACTATACAAGAGAGACTGCTGCACATTTTTTTTAGGCGAGGTGGGGGGGGGGGGGGGGTGTGGGGAAGGGGGTAGAGAAGTTGAAAGAAGAAGAAACGGACATCACAGTTTAGACATAGATGAGTTAAAAGTAAATGCACACTGACAGAAGGTTGACTTGTTAACAAGTTTCACTATTAGAAAGAAGGTTGTGTAATTAATATCTAACTTTTAACTAAAGTTAAAATGAATATTACCTTCGTTAGGTAACCACGCAATGCTTCGTCCACATTGGAGCTACCCAAAACAAGATAAAATCCAGGTTTGTTGTGCACCCACGGCAAGAGTGATGCTAACATAAAAGCTAGCACCATTCTGATTCGAGCTTGAATGTTCTGCAAACCTAAGTTCTCAATGTTAGATCCGCCATCTACCTATAAAAAAAAAAAAAAGAAATAGATTGAAGAATAATTAGAACATAATTACTTACACTCTGTAAAGTGAATTTGCTACAAAATTTCATTACTCCCCAAAGCAGAAGGCCCAATATGAAAAGCATAAACCAAGCTCTCAAATCCCCCCAAAAAAATTGTACAACACAAAAGTATTAAAAACACACACACACACACACACACATTCTCTGTATGGCATTAAAAAAAATTTCATTGGAAAGGTGTAGCCAGGCAAACATAAAGATTTGATTGATGACCGAAAATTATAGTGCATTAAAAAAGAAACATAATTGGACCTAATGGATTATATAGGACTTGTAACAATGTATGCCAGAAATGGCACCTTTATTGATGATCCAAAATCTTTTGATAAGTATTGATGACCCAGAATTATTATGTATTAACAAGCAATATAATTGGAACGAATGGATTATATAGCAACTATTTTTTCTTTTTCTTTTTTTGATAAGTGGATTATATAGCAATTGTAATAGTCTTTCACCGCAGCCACCATAGCATATCAGAAATCCTTTTACCTTATAGCGCAGTCGCTTTCCTGTAAGAGTTTGAAACAAAGATAGAAGTGCAGAAACAACCCCATCTATGGAAACATCAAGATGCCATGAGCCAATCTCATCTGCTAGTACCTTTGCTCGTGACTTTGTGGCTTCAGAACTGCAAAGTTAACACAATTTCAACAAGAGCAAATGACACTATAAGAACCATTCTATTCTGTACATGGACCAACCTGTTTTCAGATCCCATAAACACTGTGTAAAATATGCGCTTTGCAAATTCTCTGCTGTCAGTAGGAAACTGTCCATCAGTATAATTCCCAATTCGTATAGCATCAGCTTTGACTTTTTCATCCCCATTTGCTATTTCTGCAAGCACATGTGCATTACCATTTAATGTATCATAATCAGAAGATACAATACTTGGTTCAGGGTTGTAAAAATAGGTCAATCTTTCTCTGCCTTTGCTGCAGTCCTAGTAATCATTGCAGTAGCCAGGGAAGATACTTAGATACTGCCAGGAACACACCCGCCCCCCCCCCCCCCCCCCCCCAAAAAAATAAGTTACACTTTCTGAGCCCTAGACCAATGGTTTCATGATTGAGAAAGCTGGAAGACAAATTGATCAATTCAACACAAATATCCTCTCCATGCAATAACATGTACTTTTTGATACAAATCTTCATATTATCACTTTTTTATCTACCTAATTGCATTCAGCTTCTTGCACTCAGCAATCTATGGCATGTTAAATCGCCCTGGCTGCTGAATTGGCTCATTGGAACCGTTTATAGCTTTTCATTAGTTTTGTATGATTATTTAGTGTTTGTTCAGAACAAGCCTTTTCTTTTAGCATATTTACTTAGGTACAATTTTTTAAAGCCTCACTTTTTCTAGGTCCAACTATACTTTAACCAACTTTCAGCTAAAAAAAGGCTACATCCAAAACTCAATATCAAAGGAAATGAAATCGAGAGGTTAACAATCTACACGTCTAATGTTTAACAGAAGCATGTAAATGATCACATACCGCAGTCACACATTCCAAATAATGGTCATTTTACACCAAATGTAGTATGTAGTGCCTAAATTATTTAAATCAAAAGTTGAGAGGGAACACATATATGAAATGCATCATACAAGATTGCAGCATCAATGTGCTATGCTTATTAAAACCGACCTTTTACGACAAGCTGGCACATGCAACCAACTATTGCAGCTACAGAGGAGCTATCTGCTCCACCAGAAAGAGGAAGCAAAAAACCAGAAGCACCGCTCCTTCGTAAATAATCCCATAACCAGCAACTAGGTCCAAAGGCTATTTCCTCCTCAGGACAGTGATACTTAATCTGAGTCATGTTCAATTTAGTAAGTGCTTGGTTTTAGAATGATCATGCAATGCTTGTTAAAATAATACTTCTTACAAAAATTATAAAACTACAAGTAATATAAAAATTAAAATTATATTTTCAGAAAATCTCCAAGTGGGTGCAAGACTGCTAAATGCAAACTATTTATGAGTAAAGCCTTCATCCCAATACATGAGATCAGTAAAATAAGTCCTTGCTGGACCAGGAACAAACCTCAAGTGGACTAGAAGGACACATTTTCAGGTTAAAAGACTGAGAAAGCTTGTATGGTACTGCCACTGAAGGAACTATGGTTTTGCGACTTGCTTGCTCTTGAAAGCTGCTTATAGATCCTCTAAGACTAGCAACCTGACATCAAGCAAATAAGTTAAGGAAACAGAAGTTAATTATTTATTTACAACAGAAGGTTATAATCACAAGAAATGCCACAAATTTGAATCGATAGAATGAATATCAGATTAACAGCATGATTATCCAAATAGGTGCCTATTTTCACAGACCTGTTAAGTTGTTTGTATGGCAAATTTACTTAACAGTCACCAATAACAACCAGTTCATGCTCAAACAGATTATACATTAAAAGGGTGACAGGAAAATATAAAAGTGTAATAGAATTGATGCAACACACGAATGTCTGTGAATATTTAGGAAGAGCATCAACGGGTGATTCATTTTCAAAGTAGCAAATACAATGGTAAAACCAATCCACACTATCAAATGTATGTCATATAGTGCCTTCTGATATGCTTGCGCTTGCACACGTGAGCGCGCACACACACACACACACAAGATGTTGCATACCGCATCTAGATCAACTTGAGCAACCACAATCTCAATATCCTTCAAAGAAAACTGTGAGCCTTGAGCAACCACATCTCCATTTACAACAATGCAAGAACATCCATCTGCCACAAATAAGGTATGTATCAAGTAGTGGGTTTACAAAAGAAGGAAACCAAAATAAGCATCAAACAGAAGATAGAATGTCTACATATAAGAAAACAAAGTCCAATATGTATTTCATATTAAGTAGTAAGTGAATGAAATACAAATGTCAATTCAACAAAGATATAGTTATGTACCATAGTAAAGACGACTGCCATCACATCCTTGGTGATTGCTGTACATGTAAACCCCTCCTCGAGTATGGGTAGCACCTATAATAGCACGAAGGCGAATATCAAGCTTCCTTAGTTGATGGTGACTTCCACTTGCATTCATAAACACTTCAACCCCATTCAGTGCAAGGTCAGCATGAGGAGGAACAGGACTATAAAGCTCTTCACAAACTTCAGCCGCAACAGCTCTAACAAGGGAAAAAAATGCTTGACATTTAACTTTCAATTTCTGATATAAGTGAGAAGCTCATAAAAATTATCAATCTTCCATACATCCTGACATGCATAAAAGCATACAACAAAATTATATGTGGACCACACAGATCCTGCATCCCCAACAAAACTTTTCTAATAATGTTCATCTGTTCATGAGTTTTGTAATTAGTTGATGTTATACTTATAGAAAAAAAGGAAAAAAAGAAGAAGTAATTAGTTGATATTATGCATCTATGGGATTTCCCAATGAGAGAACTTCTATAGGGAGAATGTGGCATTGAAATTTTCCATCTAATGTCTTCATAAGAAAAAGTGGAAAATAGGGGCTATGTGAAATGACACTACGATCTATTATTCAGTCTTGCTTGACCACGTAATTATAAAAGCAACAGGTGGCATAAGTTCTGACAAAAGACTAAATACTCTAACCAAGACCAGTGCTAGTAATGTTGTCACTTACGTGTCTAGAAACTGAATGAATCCATTACCAAAAGGCACTGACTTTTGTGATATATGCTCAGAAATTTCAATTGGAAGCTGAAAGTCCACAAGTTGGTCTTTTTGCTTCCATGCTGTGAACCAACGAAGCTCCCTGTAATTTCCATCATTTGCAAGCCACATCTTCGGGCGAATCATAATAATTTTTCTGTTAAAACATAGAACTTGACAATTGTAACGCTCCGATCCTTTGATGACAGGCATACCAATGCTGCACAATATGCCATCAGTCCAATCGCCCAGTAAAATATCTTTCAAACACTCCCATCTGCAATCACATCAAGCATTGCCATCAGCAGTTAACCAAAATATCTTCTTACAAAAAGAAAACGTTTTTACATATCAATTATCCAAAGAAGAACATGATGGTCAGAATCTCAACAATTTGTGTACGCTGAATCAGCAAAATAAGTATGGCATCATTCATCAATAAAATTCAATAACACCCTCTTCTATTCATGGTTTTCCAATTCTTTACCCCACCACTTTTTTTTTTTTTTAAATAAATTTTTTATAAGCTTTACCCCACTACTAAATATTAATGATTCCAATATAAATTCAGTGGAAGCTTTTGTTCTTACCCCATCTGCCACATCAACCAACAAACTAATTCGATTTAACACATAAATTTACTCACTCAAAGCCTATGCTCCACAAAATTCACACCCTTTTCCATATACTTCCTTCTAAACTGACCAATTTTAATACTTTTCTAAACAAAAACTAAAGAATCAAAAGCAATGCAAACACACTCAATAACTTTCTATTGGTTTTTTAAAATTCACTATTGGATTACATCATCTATATATACCCTGCATGCATGCAAAAATATGAAGATTATCATATATCAACAACTTCATTCATAAAATGTTTAAATTTCAAGTTTTTTGAACTTTAAAATTACATACAAAAATGGGTTTAACAATCAAAAAATAAAAAACATCCAAATTGACACAGAAATTGGCATGTGTGTTAGCACAAAAAGTGTATGTAATCCAAATTTTAAAAATATCAATCCAATAAAAAGTTATTATGTCGTGTAACATTAAAGAAAATTTACACTGCGTAAAACTGAATCTTGACCCACCAATTAACAAAACATTTGGCACGTGTGTTAATAACATAAACAACATGTAATCCAACCGTAATATTTTTAAAATATTAACGCAAAGTGATTAGGCGATATAACATTAACAGAAAGAGCTAGACCAGCTGTAACTGACCCATGATAGTATAATATAACAGTAACAAAATCACACCATTTTCCACACACTTGCTTCCAAATTGTGCTCCAAGTTTACTTCTTTTCCAAACCAAAAAAAAAAAAAACCAATAATTCAAAAGCAAAACCCACAAACAATATATACATATATATCATATGTGTGTGTTATATTACAGTAACCAAAAGAGAGAGAGAGAGAGAGAGAGAGAGAGAGAGTTACGCATGAGAAACGGTATCGAGCTCCAAGAAATGGTCTTCGCAGCCATAACCAGTAACCTCGAGCTCGGGACCGAGACGAATGACTGCACCGGCTTGCTTGGCCATGGATATGGACTCCTTGATTTGCTTCAAGTTGCAATCGAAATCCATGGCCCATTGGTTCAGATTACACGTTGCCACCTTCAACAGCCTCATCTTCTTCTTTGTCTCTAAACTCAAACTCTAAAACCAAAGCTTAAGGAATTCAGAAACAGTGTTCGGAAATTGAATTTGTGTGTGGAAAAGACTGAAACTTTTTTGATATGCTGAGTTCGGGACTTTTGTTTGTGAATGAAATGAATTTCTTTGTGGAATTCTCTGGAATTGGGAATTGTTTGTTTGGGATTTATATGAAGTTTTGGGATTTGGATTCTTTTTTTTTTTTTTTTTTAAAGGGTGGGAATTGGATTTTCTGAGCAACTTGGGCTGCTTCTGCAGTTGCGTGGTAAACGCAGAGTGTCCAACGGGTTCCTCCTGGACCCTTGGACGGGTCAAATACTCAAAATAGTGAGGAAAAAAAAATTTGCGAAAAAAATAAAATAAGTATGTCTTTTTGTTTTGTTTATGTCTATGAATTAACCAAGTTGTTTATAAACTGTTCAAACTTAATTTGAAAAAAAGGCTTGTTTATGTTTATTTATTTAATAAATAAGATAAATTCAAGTATAAGTTTAGGGTCGACTATAAAACGAGTCAAGGTTAAATATAATAATGTGTTTATGAACTAGGTTTTGAACATTATTCTCAATTAAACTGTATATGATATTATTATATGATTATATGTATGTTTATCTTTAAAAATATATTTATATAGACTTGCAATTTGATTGGGTAAGTTTGTAAATAGATTCATATAATATAAAATTATTATTTATAATTTATTGGATGATATAATTTTGTCTATTTTATTGTAAAAATTCATTGATTTGTGAATAGAAACAAAAATTTAGACATGATTTTATTACATATGAGAAGAGAATAAATTAACTAAGTAGCACATGAATAGACTTGAGCTTGTTAACAAGAAAATAATTCAACCTTAAATATGTAATCTTGTTTAGTATAAGAATCTTGAACTCAGCTCATGTTCAAAATAAAATTAAATGAACAAATCTTAGCTTTTAAGACTTGGCTCGACTCAACTCATTTACAATCTTACTTTGTGACAAATTGAACCAATTTTTTTAATTTTAAATTGGACTCTCTTAGTAATTGCAATCTAATCCCTCCATCCATGACTAAAAACTACTAAGAGTCTTAAAAAAAAAATGTAGCTTATTTTACTTGAGGAAAATTTTCGTGGGTATCTATTATACACAAACAACAACATTGTCTTATGACCAAGATACTTTATAATGTTTCAATTGAGATGTTCATAGTTCAAATCATCTCTCCCCAATTATCATATTAATATATGTATATATTGATGTGATTGATTTGGAATACAAAACACGATAAATATAAGAGATAATATGAGAGAGAGAGAGAGAGAGAGAGAGAGAGAGAGAGAGAGAGAGAGAGAGAGAGAGAGAGCCTTTAGTAATGGTTGTTATTGAAAAATATATATATGAAGAGAGTGAGTGAGAGTGTTGTAACTTAAGTAGCACATTTTGATATTTTTAACTAAAACATTCAAAGTTCAAATCCTCACTTTCCAATTATTGAATTAGCCACAAAAAATAACATGGAGAGGGTGATTAGATTATATGCCAAGAGTTTTGTAACTTAAATGTCACTTAATATTTTTAACAAAGATGTTTAGGGTTCAAATCCTTCTAATCCAAGTTGTTTAATTTTTTTTTTTAAAATGGTTTGATTATAATGAATATAAAATATCAGGTTTAAAATTGTAAAATTAAAACAGTTAAGGATTAGTTTCTCTGAACTTTGTCCTAAATTGTATAAAAGGAATAATAGGGGCGATATGGTGGGTTATTACAGCAACAAAAGTCTGTGCAGCGGTACTTTGGATTGGACGTCAACATTTTTGACGCTTTTATAAGTCTCAGTTTTTTTTTTTTTTTTTTTTTTTTTTTTTTTTTTTGAGAATGTTTACAAGTCTCAGTTGATAATATATGACTTCTGACTTCTTTTTTTAATTGAATTTCAAGTAACTTTCCTAAAGTTGTTTTTTAGTTAAGATTCAAAGTCTTTTATTTCCAAAATGAATTGTGTTGAAAAGACTATGAAACTTTCCAAATGGTGAATGAATTGTGGAATATCAAATATGGAATATGGAATAGATACCTGCTTGAGTGTTCGGCAATGACTTGTGGCCGGGTAAGCGTAAGTGTCCGACGGGTTCAGATTCTTGGAAAAGCAGCAAAAAATATTTTACCAATAAAATAGAGGCGATTTTTTTGGCTATTTAATGAAATTAGCGAGTGTAAAATTCGTTACCAAAGATACCATTATTGCAGCGATGCTTTGGATTTCATCTTAAAAATGCAAATTACTTTCTAAACCCCATATATAATATTTAAATCATTTTAAAGTTTAAACCCCGCATTGAACAATTGGTTTTAAATTAAAATCTCTATTTTACTATAAATTTCAGTTAGTTCAATATGATAACGTCTCTGATAGTTGAATAAGAGATATCATTAAGACTATAGGAGCACTAGCTAAGGCACATGAGAGTGCTGACGTGGCTAGATCTAGACCCTACACGTGGAATAATTGTGCAAAGGAAAGGAAACGTTGACTAAAGAAAGGGATCTTTGGCCCAGTCCAATGGCGTGACCATCTTAGGGAAGAGTAAGATTTGCACCTGACATGGACACCCAGTACTTGCACAAAAGGAAGATAGTGACCTTCTATGGTCAGATGTTGTAGAACACTCTTTATTGGTTGAGCTTGTACTGGATCACTGTTGAGGACATGTGTATCACTCTTAGTATCCCTGATGTTCCTTTTCCTTGTTCAAGGTTTGCTCCCCACGTAATAGTAGAGCCACCCATCGTTCCACTACCATGACATTGGTGTGCTTTCTCTTTATTCCAACCATAGTATAGTACAATAGTATATTAGGGTTTGAAATCAATGAATAAGGGTTTGACACCTGTCTTAATGTACCTCACAACATTCCTCGTATTATAAGAGGAACATGTTGTTGAACAATTAGGGCAAGAACCTAGGGAAAACAAGAGAAAGAGCAAAAAGTTTGTGTAGGAAAGTGAGGTAGAAAAAAGGCTTTCTTTAGGAAGAATATCACCCCTATTTAAAGGCTTTCGTTTTCACATAATAGAGAGCTCTAAAGAGTAAGGGACAATCTCCCCTTACTCACTTGTGGTTTTTCGTCCCTTCCAAAGGGGTTTTCATGTATTTTCTTATGCCTTCTTTACTTTCCATGTTATGCTTTACATTTCTCTATATGTTAAAGTGACAAAACTTTCATTTTTATTGTTCTTAAGCTTTTCCACTTAAATGTATTGTTAGATGCATCATCCTCTCTCTCACATAGTCTTAAAAATCTAACTTACACGTACAGATGTCATAGGTTGAAACTCTCTAAAAAAAATCCCCATTTTACTCAATCCAAAAACTTTTTAATTCAAACTATAATCAAATATATGAAGAGGCTATCAATGAAATATTCTTAAAAGAAAATAATAATGTATAATTATTTTTATGGATGACAAAAATTCTTTGTAGATGGTAATTTAAACCCACACTAGTGGGTACCCGTCGCACCCGTCCTTACTGGACGGATTTTACCCACCCCATATAACAAATTGGGCGGAGATGGGGGTTAACATTTTCCTCCGCACCTGCCCTGTTTATATTTAATTAATTAAAAATTATTTTTATAGGTTTGTTATAAGACATATGTATGTGTTTTTAGATTTCTAACTTTAAATTTATGGGTTTTTTTTTTTTTTTTTTTTTTATATATATTGTACTATTGGATTTATAATTTTATGTTTTAATATTTACGTTGTTTATATTTTTTAATTGTTGTATTGCTATGTATGAATTGTTTTTGTATTTCTTATTACTTGAATTGTTGTATTGTTAGAGCTTAAAAAAAAGTTTTATGAGTTTTAATTTAATGTGTTTAAAATAAACTTTTAATAAATTATATATATAAAAATTTGGGTGTGGCGGGATGGGTACCCACAACAAGGCGGGGAAAAAACTCTGCCCAAAAGCGGAAGTGGGGCAGGGGTGAGGAATAGAATACCTACCCCATATCCGCTTTGTTGTCATTCCTAGCCGCGCTTGACATGCCCTATCTTACTCAAGTTTATTTATTTATTTTTAGAGTTATTTTTAATGAGGCAACTAAAAAGTTGCCTCAATTAGATTGATTTTTTAAACATTTGTTGGTTTTCTTTTCAAATGGTTTTTAAAATAAAGAAGGGGCATAATAGGAACAGTAGTAAATTAATGACTTTTAATTTTATAAATAAGACAATATTTTGAGATATCCCAAAATGGAATAGAGAATAAACAAATTGGGACGAATATAATATATTTTTAAGTCATACTTTAATCTCTCTTATACACATTCTATATATAATTTTTTTGGCAATTTCTATTAATATCCTTTAAAACATTTGCTCTTTGTGTAGTATTATTATTATTATTATTTTGAGGAGTATAGTATTATCTCAATTGTCTATCTACCTGTTTCTCAAAAAAAAAAAATTGTCTATCTACCTTTTTTTTCATCTCTACCTTATTAATATTGAAACTATAAGTATGACCAAATACTTTCAACTTGACTCCAAACCCACTATACCTCACATAGATTTTTCTTGCTCTTAAAAGAGAAGGAGGTACTCATGAGTTTATGATCCTACCCTATCCATCCTCATTGTCATCCCTAATATTTTCAACACACACATATACATTGGATATTATTTCATTCCAATCGACACAAATTATATTTAGAAGCATATACTTTATTTAAAAACTTGTGAAAATTGAAAAACAATATGGGGTTTAATTTAAAACCATTGCTAAATTATGAGATTTGATAAAAAGAGAAAGAAAAAAAAAGGACAAATAGAATTAAGGCTATAAATTGTAATTATAAAAGAAGTAGAATACTCGTAGGGCTGTAAATGAACAAAGTCATTCATAAAAAAGCTTGGGTTTGATTCAATAAAAAGATTTTTCATGTTTATTTATTTATTTATAAATAAGCCAAGTTTGAGACTTAGTTTTAGGCTTGTTTAATAGACGAGCCAAACCCAAGTAAAAAAAATTGTGAGCAAGTTTGCGAACAAAAAGACTTGATAAAAAACAACACAAGCCTAGACTCGTTCATGCCTGGTAATAAACTTGACATGAGACTGAAAAATAAACTCATATCTCACAAATAATTTAATTAATTGGGATTTGGGGCCATTTGATCAAACCAAATGAGCTTAATAACATGCTTATTATGAGCTTGATAATGTATTTATGCTGGATCTTGACATTAAGAGCTTGATGTCGAACTTGTGCTCGACTTAATTCACTACTCAAGTCGAGCTAAGTTGAGCTAAAGGTTTTTTATTTTTTGATGAGTTCGAACATTATTTTAGGCTTTCAACGTTTTATTTTTGATGTCAAACCGAGCTTGAGCATTTAATACTCGACAAAATTTGGGATTTTTTTTTCCAATTAACCTTAAATTCCTAACAATTTCATTAGTTGTCACGTTTCAAAACTATCTGGGAAACTAGCATCTCGAGTTTTTAAAACTCGAGATCAATGTAGAACTCAAGCTACTAATACTCGAGTTCTGGATTTTTTCATACAGTGACGTGGACAAATTTTCCACGTGGATGGAGCCACTTTACCACATAGAAATCGAGTTTATAATACTCACTTTTAAACTCGAGTTATAGAAACTTGTTTTCTGATCGATTAAAATCAAGCTTTCAAACCTCACTTGTCACTCTCAAACTTTCAAACCTCACTCGTCACTCTCAAACTTTCAAACACAAACTCACTCTCAGACACCCAAATTAGTCACTCTCACACTCACTCTCAGACACCCAAATCAAACACTCTCATTGTCAAACACTCTGCTTCCTCAGACACCGAAACCCACCCAAATCACTCACTCTCACACTCAAACATTGAAACACTCTCCTCCTTCAAACACTCTCCTCTTTCAGACACCAGCGGCCACACATTCGACACCCAAACACCGGAGACGCTCACTCACTCTACTGGAGAAGCTCTTCTCATCGGTAGCCCGAAGATCCTTAGTCAAAATCCTCATTTCAACATCCCACCAACGAAAGTTTAGATTTTTTCCATAGAGTTTAAGGTATGTTTTTTCATTTCTATGTTCATTTATAATTGGACCCAATTTCTTTGTTCTTCTAATGGATTTTATTTGGTTTGTACCAATTTTTGTTTGGCTGTTGTTAATTGGTGTGTTTGATTGATGAAAAAAATGCTGGAAAGAAATGATTTTGAGTTGGGTATTAGAGTTTCTTAGGGTATAGTATTGAGTTAGCTTTTTAATTTTCATATTCTTTATACTTTTTAATTAAATTAAGGTTTTGGTTGATGAAATATTGTAGGAAACAAAAAGAAAATTATTTAGATATTAGATTCTTAGGGAATAGATGCGATTCTGGGTTAAGTGCTAAGTATTCAAATAGATTGGAATCAGCTTTGAGCAAGACTACAAAGCTCTACTCTGCTAAAAAAGAAAGCTAGGATTTTTGAAGTGGGTTATGCTAAGACAATGGAGTGCATGAACAGGAGTTTATGTGTGGTGGTCTGTATTGGGTTGGTGTTGATTTCACTGCCACATTTTGTGTTGGGTTCACTGACCCAATTGATGGTAAAGTGCAAAATCACATTTTTCTATTTATGTTTGTTTATAGTGTTCTTTTAGTTTGTTTGGTTCTCGGGAATGTGAAAAGGAAAGTTACTTGCAGAAAGTTATCTGCAAGTAAGCATAGAAGCAATTTACCATGTGGGGATCAAGAGAAACTTAAGAATTCATTGTGGGAATTGCAAAACTAACTCAAGGATAGTAGTTCAAGATGTGAAGGAACATAAAAAAAAAAAAAAAAAAATCTATTCAAAGCTGAGTTTTATGTTCCTTGTGGAGAATTCTCTTCTTTGTGTTTGAATCCTAAATGTATAGAAGCAGTTTGTTGCCTGATAAGGTAGGTCTGTAGCTAGTGCTGCTTGTTTTTGAATATTTGTTGCTTTATTGTGTTGTATGAATAAAATTTTTTTAATATAAAAAATGTCTACATTGATTTGCTAAAATGCCTTTATGATCCATAATATAGTAAACATTACTATGAATTTCATGAGTTACAATTGCCCAACTGCTGTGCAGAATAAATTAGATGCTTGCAACACGAATCTTATTGTTTTGCATGGAAGAATCTGGGCAACTTGACTAAAAATAGAATTCAGAACAACTATCATAAAATGTAAGTCATACTTTATTCAATATATCCGACAACTCGAGTAACTTGTAATCAAGGCACACAAGATTTCTCCTTACAGAAAAGTTTAGTATTTAGCACGTTGAGTTCCCACATTAAGCTTAACCATTTTTCCTCTACATAAGAGTACATCTCTTTAAATTGATGTAATTAGCATAGTCTTTCATCTTTTTAGACATTCTCCTTACTTTGTAAAATCATCGATCATTAATGTTACGATATGTTTATATGATCTCACACTAGCACTCTTTGCAGTACGGATCCTTGGATCAGTGAAGAACCAAAGATCGTGCACCCTGGTCCCATTGATGCCTCAGCTGTTGGAAAAACATGGTTTGTATCTCATACAAAACATATGCAGTGGAAAATTAACAGATCTACTTCATTCGCAATTAATAACATGTAGTATGTAAATTTTAGAATATAAGAACAAGAAAGTGTACCTTGGTGCGGTGAAATTCAAAATCAAATATTAGAAGTACTTGTGAACACTTTTAATCTTCACTCCAATTCTGCTTGTGCTTAAGAAGTGTGGTCTCTCAATCAGTTTATATGTGTGTGTTCAAGGGAGAATAAGAGAGTGTCCTACACTCACATACAAAACCATTTCATTTTCTTCTAAAATTCTGTATGTTTCTCTCTTTATAACTAATTATCTAATTAGACTAGCCTTTTAGACTATTCCAATTGGGCTTTTGTATGTGGCTTAGAGTCGGACCAAAAGGAAACAAATAAGACACTAGCTCTAATGAGTTTTAGGTTTTTCTGTCAACTATTGACAAATCCAAAATTACCATTAATTATATTTAATACCAGTATATAAATATAATTGCACTCTAAGCCTTATTAAAAAATTATATCCCAAAACTTTATTATACATACAACTCCTTCATAAAATATTCGTAATAATACAAAATTATGAATGTAGACTGCTACTTTGAAGATTATTATATCTTAATCCTTGATAACCCGGTTTAATCTTTTAAATTATTCATCATATATTTATGAAATCTAATTTCATAAATATATACTTTTATAACTTCTTACTAAAGTAGTTAGACCTAATATTCTGAATAACCAAACTTATTAAATTTATCTTAAGGGAATATTTTATATATCCATTAAGAGATTATCAATTTCATCTTGAGAATATATGTTCCATTAACGCTAAATGTGGTTGTCCAATATACTAAAATTTTGATCGTAACTTTAGACCTCACTCTTGATATATCAAAACAACCTACACTTCATGATTAAGTCCATTATTCTCTCAGGATTAAGAGTTCATGTAAATAGAAGTCGTGATATTTATTATTCATTTGACAGTAGTTAGGAGAATAATAAATCTCACAACAGTCCAGTTCAATATATCTTAACTCTTAAAACATATCAATATATCAACTAGAAGTCTCCACTTCTATGATCAAGACAAATCATCTTAGTTGATATGTTATAGTCTTCGCAGATGAAATGCCCAATTTCATCACTGACTACGAATTAAAATTCCGAATTTACAAAAAACTTGTGATTTATATCTTCTGTGACTAAATCACATAAATCACATACTATACATCTCATGAGCTATATGATAATATCCAAATATTCATGTTACCATTATTTTAGATAATAATAAAACAACTTTATTAATTACAACATTAAGTCATACATAATATCATACATAACATCATACAATAGGATTTAAGGACATTAATCCTAACAATCTTTCACTCGCCCTAAAGACTATTATGCACTAATCTAACTCCCATTCCCTCCAAATGTGACTTAAAAGTCCTTTGGGGCAAGATTTTGGTAAAGGGATCTGCTAGATTATTTGCATTATCAATCTTTGCTACTACTACATCTCCTCGAGCAATAATTTCTCGAATGATGTGTTATTTTCTTTCAATATGCTTTCCTTTTTTGTGATTCCTTGGATCTTTGGATTGTGAAACCGCTCTACAATTGTCGCAAAACAATGTGATAGGGTGAGATTATGGGTTTAAGACTATGGGCATGTGCTTATTTACTAATTTATAAGAAGTTGGGGGGGGGGGGGGGAGGTTGTAAAATGGAAGATGAAACCATGGGTTTCAAGAGAAACCTGGTGCATGTGTAAACTATTATTAAAGAAAAAAAAAAATCTATAAATGTAGTAATAGAATTTTCCCTCAAATATTTTTGGTAATGAACCCATTAATGATAGGAGTGCATATAATGTTGATGCCTTGTTTTCTTGGTGTATCTACTGCCTATTAAACTATAAAGTTAAGTTGGTATTCTATATCAATATATGTTAGATTTTTAATGTAAGTTGTGATTTAGGTCATTGGTATCTGTCTTCTTAACCTGCCATATGTTTGCTTACATATGCCATTATGTCATCATCTACATCTACAGCTAAAAATATCCAAAAAATTAGAAAAATATCAACATTCTCAATGGGTTTCTGATTCAATTCTTCTATCCACACCTTTTGTAGAATATCAACATACATACCTTTTTTACTCAAGTGCTTATTGCCATAGACGACGAAGTTTACTGTTGCATTTTTTTTTACTGAATTTTGTTTCACATTTTATGATGTTATCATAATTGTTTTTTTTTTTTTTTGTTTTTTTCTATTTTAGGTTATGTGGTAGCCATATGAGGCAAACTTAGGCCACCTTCCTGCCTTCTGTGTTGTAGGGAGGGATATGTGGAGGGCAAGGGTGCTACTTGTGTGTTTTTACATAGTAGAGACACATCACCCAAATTGTGTCCTTTGACAGTTTGGATTGGTGCAGGCGGAGCCCGTTCATGTTGACACCAGTGCAAGACTCCATGCAATAGACTTGTGTGGGAAGGTGGACAAAAATTGGAGGGAGGTACATGCAGCGTATATCCAAGAATGGGATACTCGACAATAACGAGTATCCCATGCAACTCCTCAGATTGGTGAGATGCCTAGCGGTCGAAAGTATGTCGACCGCAACAGCCCTAAATTAGATATAATGGTAATGTGTTCTAATTAGATTTTATTGCCTTTTTTTTTTCTTCAGTAGATGTAGAACGTAGAATCAATTGATTTGTTTCTTTGGATTTGGAATATTACCAATATTATCAATTAATAAGTACTAATATATACATTCTGTAATTGATATATAAATCTTTCGAATTTGATCCTACTGGTTCTTTTTTTGTTTCAAATTAAAAGCCACTTAGCATTGTTGAAGCTGCTTCCTGTAGGCAGCCCAGGACACATGCACGTCCTGGATGTCCTAAAGGCTGTGGATGAGCTTGGCTGTGTTGTTGTAGCAAATGCGCAGGCAAACAATGGGCATGAGACTGAATCAATAGCTATTGCAAGCCTAAGCACAAATGCAGCACCCGTAAGTAGGAGCCATGGTTAACGTGCTATTGCAAGCCCAAGCACAAGCACAACACCCATAATTATGGGCCGTGGTCGGTAGGACTGTAAATGAACCAAGCTCAAGCGAGTAGTGCCTATTTGAGCTTGGCTCGTCAGTAAAAATAAAATGCTCAAGCTTGGCTCAAGCTTAAAACAAGCCTAAATATAATGTTTGAACTCGAGCTCGTGGAAAAACCCAAAAGCTTGATCTCAGCTTGGCTTGGTTTGATAAATTAATCAAGCCAAGCTCGAGCTTAATATCAAGCTCAAGTCAAGCTTTTTTGCTTGGGATCTAACAAAATTGCATTATCAAGTACTCAAATCTGCTCAAATCTCCAACAATCAAGTAAACAATAATAAGAAAATAATATAATATACTCATTTGTTCATGCTTCTAATTCCACCTGTGATTAGCAATTGCTCAAATTAAAGCTTTACATAATTAAATCTATCCATTCATACTTCCTTGTCTCTAGCTATAATATTTGTTCAAAATACAATTCATAAATATAATCTTCATACTTCCTTTACAAATATACTTGTCATCTGTGCAGCTATATATAATCTTCAAACAAAAAAAGAAAGACCCTCTTGACATGACATTTCAAAAGTATGCATATCACCATATGCTAAGTTATCATATGCACCATGCCATTAACAAAAAGAATATTTAGTTTTTTTAAAACAAATGACCATCTATCATTCACAAATCTAGGTCTTTCACTTTCTGCACCAGATCAGAATATATTCCACCGCAAGGTCTTTAATGTCCACTAGATCAGAAAACCAACAACCTACATACAAAACAACCAAAAATAATAAAAAGGACATTAAAAATTATAAGGGAAGATGATAATTATAGTTAATATTCAGTAAATTAAGAGTAAATCAACTTTACATTATTATAGTTGTATTATCAATAAGCACCATATCAACATAACATGCCATTTACAAATATAAGAAAATCATAAATAAAAAAGACTATTATCAAATAACAAAGCACATACCTTACACCCTCTTGCAAATACAAAAAACTAACATCCACAACAAAAAATCCTTCAACTCATTATACTTCCAATTGCATGTAAAAGCAAATATAAGCTTTCAAGAACATTATTAAAAAAAAAAAAAAAAAAACTATAAAAAAACATTTAATGAAAAAAAAAAGACACATACATACTAAACAATACACTTAACATAGCATCATTTTGGAAAAGGTATGGCTATCTCCATGATGCTAGTAGACCCTAGTTCAACCTACAAAAAAAAAAAATTAGAAGCTTTAGATTCCAAGTCTTTGTTACAATAGACAAAAATTAAAATAAATTTAAGTTGTTTTTCGGAAAAGAATTAATAAATGTGATGAACACTTACTTTTGATTGTTTCTTAGCTTTGTTGATAAAGAAGCTCGATACACATAAATTACTCTACCTCTTGTAGAGAATGCAGATTCTGAAACTACTGTGGTGATGAGAATGGAAAGTATGTCAGATGCCATTTTTTAGAGAATACGAAATTTTAGGCTGTTAGCATTCCACCACTCTAAAGCATCAAAGTCTGAGTCTGTATCATCCGAGCATAAAAGGACACCTTCTCCAAGTACACATCCAAATCTGATTTTGCTGGTTGTATGTTATCAGCATTTCTAACAAACTAATCAAATTCCATCCTACCTCTAGTTTTAAACTTTGAATTATTGCCACCAAAACTTCTACTACCTTCAGTGGATTTAGATGTACTTTGTCCAGCATTACTTGAAGTATAATCCACAACATATTGATTATAAAGTTGATATAAGGCATCATGAACACGATCAATGTTTCTAGCTACTTCAAACCCTTAATAAATCTTTGAAAAGGAAAAGTTTATCAAAGTCATTTTGAACCAAGGATCTAACACAGCAGCAATGGCCATTACAAAGTTGCATTCACCCCAATATTTGTCAATCACCCCAATATTTGTCAAACTTTAACTTCAGCTTACATGCCATAGCACTAATGTAATCATTTTCATCAAGTGACTTCTCATTTAAAACTTCTTTTATCTTCCAAATATCAGGAAGGAATATATTTGCAGTTGGATATTCACTTCCTGATATGACATTTGTGACTTCTTCAAAAACAGATAAAAAATTGCTCACATGTTCTGTCCTATCCCAATCTTCATTACTAGGTAGCCAATTATAACCCGCATCTCTATTTTTGTACCTAGGGAACACCCCTCTAAACTCCAAGGCAGCAGCCAACATTGCATATGTTGCATTCCAATGTGTGGGACAATCTAAGATCAACTTCTTGGACGGTAATTGCAATTGCTTTGCAATCTCACCAAACTTTATAAGACGAGCTTTTGATGCAATTAGATACTTCACACTTTCATGGACATTTTCAATCACCGTTTCAATCTCACTCAATCCATCTTGTACCAACAAATTAATGACATGTGCACAACAATTTACATGAAAGATCTTGCCACCCAACATGAGCTTCCTTTTGATAGTATCTTTCAAAATTCTTATAGTTGCATCATTGTTGTTAGCATTGTTCAAGGTTATTGTACACACCTTGTTTTCAAGCCCTCAATCAAGTAAAGACTTAAAAAATAGCACCAGAAATTACAACTCCAGAATGTGGAGGTGGTATATTACAAAAATTTATAATTCGCTTTTGTGATTTCCAACTAGAGTTAACAAAATGATAGGTGAGACACATATACCCAATTTTTTGTCCAAATTTCCAAAAATTTGCAGTAAGGCTAACTCTATTGACATTACCAAGCATAGTCTTCAATTTTTTTCTTCTCTAACTCAAAAGTAGAAATGCAATCATTTCTTGCAGTATTGTGTGAAATTTTCTGGTAATATGGAGTAGCAGTTTTCGTAAAAACATTAAAAACCTCATGCTCCACCATGTTAAAAGGGTATTCATGCACAAGGATCATATGTGAAGCCTCTTCCCTGACCTTGGCATGGTCATTCTTAAAGTTTGCTATTGCCACCTCACTTTCCACCCCACCTTCATTTATAGCTAACAGTTTTTGCTTCTTATTAGCTAGTTTACGACTTAAACAACCTTTCAAGTGCTTATGGTATTGTGTTGTTGCACCATTATTACTGTAGGCAAGTCTTTTAAGGCAGTGAATACATTAAACCTTTTTTGTTCCATTAGGAAGAATAATTTCATTTAAGTCATTCCAAATCACAGAAGTCCTTTTTCTTTTCTTTTGTTCGAATGGATTTTCTTCAAGTTTGACATCCTTATTTTTTATAGATTCTTCATTCTCATCAATATTAATTACTGCATCTAGATTTTCACTAGCAGGAGCATCCATTTGTTGACTCTCCACTTTACAAATCTAAATAAATTAACATTCCAAAACATATATGAATAAACAAGAAATCAAATTTGATATCCAAAAACACATAGCACATAGCACAAAACAAAGCTAAGTACAAAGAAACTATAACATTTTTAGTAGCTAACCACAGAGGACTCTGCACCTTAGGAAAAGAAAAGTACAAACCCATTCCAAACTGCATACCAGACTCCATAACCACAATCCACTAATTACAAAGTTAAGTTACTATCAAACGAATTCAACCAATAAGATTTTTCTAAGTTATATAGAAATTTCATAAACAACCATAACTTGGAAATCAAACGATTTTGCAATGTCAAACAAACTACAGTGCAAACAACTATAAAAATATATAGAAAAATTTTAAATATGAAAATTTACCTTTGGTGAGAGAAGGCTATAAATGTTTTGGAGGATGGAGGTAGAGAGCGAAGATGGTAGTGATGCCAAATACTACACCAGATCTAGAGTTGTTGTCGGAGCTCTTTGCACACCCACTAGAACTCTTAAATTACATGGTGATTCGGTAAACACAAGACTCTAAATCCTCTTTGCTAGCATCTAACTCTTCCAAATCTAGGACTTGTTCATTTGTTGCAAAGAGAAATAGGGCAGATTTGGTGGAATTTTTTGGCCTCATGAGAGAGAGAGAGCTGATCAATTCTTTATGAAAATTTGTGGAAAAGAAAGAAACTGATGGGAAAAGAAAGAAACTGATGATAAAAGAGAGAAAGATTGAAGCTTCTCAAAGAAGCTTCAGTCTTTCCAAGATAGCCTACGAGTTTTAGGCTGCAGACTGCATAGGATTGACATGGACTCATTGAGTGACAACTGAAAATTTCAGTTTGAATAAAACTGAATTGGGTTTTTTTTTTTTTTTTTGTTCAATGATAGAACTAAATTGTGAAGTTTTGGTAGAAAGAACTGAGAAGAAACTAAACTGTATTAAGATATAGAGTATTCAGATGGAAACGAGTAACTAAATGACTAAACTAACACATGAAAATAATATGAAAAGACAATAAAGGGATAAGATAGTGAAGTCCAGTTGTATATGAAGTATTGAAGCACTACTGTATTAGAGTATTTAGAGAACTCTAAAAGGTAGAAGTGGAGTGAAGTCCAGCTGTATGCATGAAGTACTACTGTACCAGCTAGAGAACTCTAGAAGGTAGAAGTGGAAATCTAAAAAAGCGTGAATTACAAAGTGAAGTCTCGGTCTTTTTTTTTTTTTTTTTGCTAAAAATGTTTTTTTTTTTTTTAAAAGGGAAAGAAAAAAAAAAACTTAAAGTAATGGGTACTGAAAAGTTATCTCATGTGGGAAATTTTATAATTAAAATATGTGTAATGTAAAAATATTTAGTTTATTTAGTAAATATATATCAAGACTTTTATCAAGCTATATACGAGCTTAAGCTTGGCTTGTATTGTATTGAGCCTAATTGTTCACGAGCTTGTTCACGAACAAATTTTTTTGCTCAGGCTCGGCTTGTTTATCAAATAAGCTGAAAACTAAGGTTCAAGCTTGGCTTATTTATAACAAACAAACATGAACGAGTTTTTTATCGAGCCGAGCTCGAGTTGTTTATAATCGGCTTGGTTTGTTTACAGCCCTAGTGGTCGGCGTGTTGCAACCCCTCTGGTTGTAACTAGTCCCTGGATCCTTGCACCCATCCCGCATGCATCTCATCAGCTCGAGGTCCCTTCACCCATCCTAGATGCATATCCTCAGCTCAAGGTCCCTCCACCCACCCCACCTTCACAGCCCAGTTTTGACCTTGGTATTGAATTCAATTTAACCCCTCCTATGCACCCCGAGACACCTTCATACTCACCCACCAGCTCCAGTGCACCCACTTTGCCCATAAACCCACCTCGTACTGAACCTATGACAATGATCCCCTCTTTTGGCTTCTATACAAAGCTATATGACCCACCTACCTCATCCTTAATCGACCCTCTAGGACCTCTAGTTGGGACTGACACTCTACAACCAGAGATTGATGTACTGGACAAGCATCCCCCTCATTAGCCCTCACCCCCACAAGGTAAACCACAGCGCCTTAGAAGAGCACCCACTTGTGGGACAGGTGGACATAAAATAAGACATAAAGACAGCTCTATGGTATGATAACATTAATTACAATGTAATGATATATTCTGTAGTTGATATTATTGTTACCATTACACCAAAAATTGATTGTATGCACTAATGTCTTTGCAACATGATGATGAGGCTGAGGATGATTCCTCACAGCCTCCTCCACCGCCCAAACATTACACAAGGCTTAAAAAACGCAAAATTGGTTAGTCTACAATCTAAGGTAAGGATTCATAGGTATCACATCCCTTATCGTATCTCTGAGGCATTCTAAAAACCACTTTCAATTGGACCCTGACTCACAATTCACAACGGTAAAGGAGAGAGGGAATACCTTGTTGTTAGCATTGGTTGCCATTGTGATCAACAACTTCCTTAATATTTACCATACAAATGGGTCCCATTAATTTTGATAACCGATTTGCAATATTTGAATCCATCAATGCATGAACCGAAAGATTAAAACACATAATGCAAAAATCTAGTGTCATCTACACTAGTGGGTATGGTATGATAGAACACCCAGGTATCTGGATCTTGATCAACATATGCCAATAGCAACTTTTGCAACCTTTGGTAAGACTCTTTCCAATTTTCAAATATCTTCCCAATCGCCTTTTGTTTCGTATCCCATACCTTATAATAAGAAGACTTATGGCCATCATATTTCGACTCCATCATAGATTTGAGATGCTTACTTGGGGTAGTGTAATTCTCACCTAACTTCTTAAGGATGTTTGATGCAATAAAATTAGAATCCATCATTCTACCATCATTTTGCAACCTAATTCGGTATACATGTGTTAGGACCCACATACATGGTGATCATCCATAGTCTGTGGAGTTTGGGCTTCATGACTGCCACAACATACCACTTGCATGACTCATCCATGCATTTCACACAAAGTTTGACCTTCGTCGACCTACTGATTACAAAATGTTTATTTTCCTTGTGGGCATAAATTGTTAATGCGTGTTTCACCTCCACTTTATTGTCAAAAGTCAACCCTTTGCTAGGATTCATCCCCTCTTTCCAAGTAGACACAAATGGTATCTCAATATTTGAGAGATTAACCATATTTGCCCAAGTATTTGTAGAGAATGACATGGCAGGAGGTGTGTAGGCATGATTGTGTTTGTAATGTTTTGTACACTAATAACATTGTCTGCATTAGTTTCACTACGGTCAAATATCTCATTGTCATGAATGTCTCTCTCAAAGTCCCCTTGTTCAATCCTTTCTTCATACTCATCTCTATTGAAAAAATCTTCACCATTAATGGCAGTCTCATCAATATAGTCATCATCATCATCATCATCATCATCATCATCATCCTCTACATGTGTAAAATACTTATATTGAGCATTTGGAACTGTAACCTATAAGCTTGTGGTTGTTTATTGGATTTCCTCGACATTAACGTCTGCACGCGGCTCCAACTTTATGTATAACTCAATAACACTTACTTGGTTATTCTCTCCATCTTGTCAAACATGATCTTTACAAGTTTGTCTGCTTTTATTGCCATATACTTGTAATTAATCCAGTGCTTGAGGACTCCATGTGGAGAACGATAAGTAATTTGTATGTTGCGCATAACAGGATTCACACACAATTCTTTCATAACTATCATCTTTAATTTATCAAGAGTTTTCAACCTACGATCAATTTGAGTATAATAGCACTTTATACCCGGCCTTTCAAATGGCAATCCATTGTTCGCATTGGCATTGTTAAGCGGCCCACTGTGATATAGGATTATATCAATTATAGTTATTGTGAACTTGTTAGAGTCAACTATACTCTGTTAGTTACAAAACATTTTATCTACTCAAAGTATACAACATTTTCTCTACTCAAAGTAAAAATTCCAATTCATTCAAAGGGCATGAATTTCATTATACATTCGTACGTTAGACAAAAAAATGTCTTTAAATTAGTTCTGATAAGACTACATATTTCATACCCAATACAAAAAAAGCCATTTCATTACACATTTCATACCCATAACATTTCATTACACATTTTATCTAGTTACATACCTATTTCATACCCAATACAAAAAAAGCTATTTCATTACACATTCAAAGGGCATGAATTGCATACCCATTTCAATACAATTCATTCAAAGGGTATGAATTTCACTACCCTTTTCGTACCTAATACAAAAAAAGAAGAAGTCAAAAACCTTGTAAGATCATGATAAAAATACATTCTTGATAAGAGCCTAGAAATGATGAATACATTTTGCGAACAAAAACCGTGCAAATAAATAGTCAAAATATTTACACTAACAAAACAAAGTTGTATATATTCATAGTATCATGGTATCTCAACTAAGTTAAGTATCTACCAAATAATAGTCAAAGTCTTTAACCCATACCTAACAACGAATAATACCCAATTACAATGACAATAAAATCCCAACCCTTACCTGAGATGTTAATTTGTTGAGAGGGAGGAGCAGTGACAGAAAGAGGCAATGTGGTGTGAGATTAGTGGGTGTTATGGGTGAGTGAGGCAATGAGTTACTGAGGAGTGTGGGGAGAGTTAGAGGCCAGGAGTGTTATGGGTGAGAGTGTGTAGTCTTACTGAGGAGCGTGATCTATGTTTATAAAATTTTGCCTGACGAAAATCGAGTCTTAAAAACTCGGTTTTGCTTTTTAGAACTTGAGTCTATAAGACTCGAGATCCATGTGGCATTATACTTCCAAATTAGCAAGCTAAAATCGAGTCTTTGAGTCTCGATTTTTAGATGAAAATCGAGCATATAAAACTTGAGAAGCTAGTTTGCAATATTGTTTCAAATGCATGTTAATTTTTTTTTTTTTTTTGAGAAGGAAATGCATGTTAACTTATTATATTCTTTCCCTCACGTTAGCTAGCCTGCAAATTACCTCCAAAATTTGGCTAGATTAATGCCTTTGATAGAATAACCTTGCCCCTGCAAACAAACAGTCACCATTGCCCAACGCTTCACCTAAACGCCGTCGTTTTCGTATTCCACTCCTTCACTCACACAGAAACAAAAGGTGAAATCGGAATTCACAGAGCCAAAACCTTTGCTTTCTTCTGGTTCTTCTAATCTCTGCGAAAACACTGCCCTATATATAAATTGGAAAGCCTTTATAGGGAGGTTGTGAAGAAAATGACGGAGGTGGCGAGCTCAGTGGTGCACGAGGTCCTGGGCCAGAGGGCTGAGGACGTGGATGAACCTATCATCGACTACATCATCAATGTCCTCGCCGACGACGACTTCGACTTTGGCCTCGAAGGTGAGGGCGCTTTCGATGCCGTCGGCGAGCTTCTAGTCGCCGCCGGATGTGTCTCCGACTTCAACGAGTGTCGCTCGGTTAGTTCGCTCTCTCTCTTCCATTTTTGTGATGGATTTTCTCTTTTGCTATGTTTGGTTGCTTGGGAAGTTTGGGAAATGATGAGAATCTATATGTTTATGATGATCGGATTTCGAATTATTTGCTCTTTTATGGTTGTTAGGATTTCGCACATTATAAGAAACTATTAGGTTTTATGATTATCGGATTTCACACATCGTTCGACTCATTTTTGCTTTTGGTCCGTTAGGTTGCTCAGAAAGTGTAGGAACGAGCAAGGAAATTGGATTTAGGGATATCGAATTTCTGTGTGTTTAATCTTTTGCTATTGGTTCGTTTGGTTGAGAAAGATAAAGAAATTATAGGTTTATGGATTTGCTCAGCAGAGTGTAATCTCTCTCTTTTGTGTCTGTTTGGTTGCTGTAGTAGAGAAGGAAATGAAAAAAAAATTGAATGGTGAAATGTTGGATAACTCATGATTTTCGCTATTATGGGCTGTCTTTCGCTTTTGGCCAAGTTTAGTTGCTAGGAAATTGTAGGAAGATGAAATATTCTTTTGCTCGGTTTTGGGTCAGGGGTGGCGTAATTTTCTGAATACTATGTCCTTTTGCTTGGTTTCTCAGATGGAAATAGGGGATTCCTTTGATTATAATTGTATGGTTGTCCTTGCTGGGGGTCTTAACTTTACTTTTGAGCATGCTATTCAACACCTGATTCCACAGGCAATTTTGTCCCTATATTTTTTCTGTGAAACTGAATTGTTGTTTTTAATTTGAATTTTTGGCTCTATATTTTTTTCGCTAAGTCAAAATTTTGTTGTTAAGTGCAGTTAAGATTATGCTTTTTTTTTTTTTTTCTTTTTTTTTTTTTTGTTTCTAGTATGGAATAATTGAATTTTCAGGATTCAGATTTCTAAGTTATTTTTTCATTGTCTATGATTTCTTAGCAGGTATATGAAAATAAAACTTATTGTTACAGTTGTTCTGTTGAGCCCATGAAGAAGTTTTATACTTTTCTTTGTCATTCAATATTTTGATTTAACTTTTGTGGAAGTTTTTGATAGGTTTGCAGCACGCTGTGTGAAAAGTTTGGAAAGCATGGGCTGGTCAAAGATAAACCAATCATGCGAAGCCTTGCAACACCATTAAGAATGAATGATGGAATGGATGAGGAGGAAGCGCCAAAGAAGAAACCTGAGCCAATAGAAGGTCCTGTTCTAACAGAACGTGACAAAGCGAAGATGGAAAGAAAAAAGAGGAAGGAAGAACGCCAAAGAGAGGTAAAAATTTAATATTAAGATACAATTATGTTGATCTAACTATTCTTGATTATCTTATTGGCAATGCCTGGTTTTGGTATTGTCTAGGCAGAGTTTTGGCCACATTTTTTAGCCTTGTTGACACAAATTGGGTTATTAGTTTTGCACTTGTTCTAATTCTTGTGTCCTTAATTATCCAGTCAGAATTCCAAATGCATTTAGCAGAAATGGAAGCAACCAGGGCAGGGATGCCTGTTGTTTGTGTAAATCATGATGGTGGTGGTGGACCGGCTGTCAAGGACATCCATATGGAGAACTTCAATATCTCTGTGGGTGGTCGTGATCTCATTGTGGATGGTACAGTCACACTGTCATTTGGAAGACACTATGGTGAGTTCTCTTTTGCTCCCGCACAACTCTTTCTGTCATTATTAAGAGAAAAAAAGGAAACCAAAATAGAGGTATATATACATATATGCTAGTATCTTAGTTATTGCTAACTTATTTGTAATTATGTTAGCAAAGAAAAAACAAAACCTACGTCCCCAGATCTCACAATTTAAATTGATCCGAATGGGATGTGTAGTTGAACTCAGTAAAAATGATTGCAGCAGGAACTAGAACATGGGATAATGCTGGGAATTTGATACAGGTGACTGTGAAGGAGGAAATTAAAAGATTCATATTTTCATTGAATGGTAATGACCATTTCAAACAGATTAATCTGGTGTAAACCAGTTGCAGGAAATGTGGACTTAAGAAAGAGAAGGAGATAAGAGAGGGAAGGGTATCTGTGTGTGGATAAACGAGACTTAAGAGAGAGCACCTGTAATTTTGGGAAATAAAAAAGATTTATGACATGGTTGCTGCTTTCTTTTTTAACCGTTAGATCTAATTAGATCCAATGCTGTAAAAAGGGTGTAACTCTTAAGAGTTATATCAGTTGTAACTTGAACCTATCTCATATTATATATATATTCTCTCCCAGGTCACAACTGCAAGTTGATTCTGTCGGTTCTTTATAGTGGTATGGGGTACGGTCAGCCAATGGCCAATTTATTTTTTTGTGTTCGAGGTGGGGGCTGATAAAGCTAGTTCCAGCTTACCTTTGGTTACATGACAGTTTTCTTCTGTATTGTTATTGCCAGTTAGTGCATTGCTAAGATCAGTTTACAGTCACTCTTGAAGAGTTGACATTTTTCCTCTGAGATTATAAGATTGTTTTCAGTTTCTAAGATCTTGTCCATGGAAGATTAACACAGTTTCTCTTTCGTTTTGAAGATTTGTTTAGGCCCTGTTTGATGGAAAACATTTGGGCTATTACCTTTTAAGTTGATATCTCAATATCAACTGTTGTGATGGTGTTTTAAGCATAGTTATTAGAATTGTGACTGGATTGTAGGATAGTACAATCCTACAATCCCTCTTTATCCAAATGATCCAAATTGCATGAGGATTGGCGGAGGAGTAGAATCGGAGGTTGGAGCAGGATCAGTGGGATTGCACTGATACTATCAATCCACACCTTTGTGGGCTTCTTCTTTGGCTTCGGGCTAAATAAATTTTGGACTGTGTTGACTAGGTTATACTTATTCAGGTGATTTTAGCTCAAATACAACCCATTAAACATTTCTTAAACAAAAAAGAGTCATGGATGAGATCATCTTTAGCCGATCATGGAATCTCACTTCATTTTTCATCTTTGGTCTTCTGCCTCCACAGTGCAACTCCTCCAGTTTTAGTTGATTGAATTTTAGCTATGCTTTTCTTCTTCTTACATATTTCTAATTACAGCCAAAATTTTTTTGTTAATGGGTTTGGTCAAAATTCCTTAATTCAGAGTCGATTCTTTTGTGGGTTTGGGATAATTCAATGTTTATAGTCAAATGCATGTAGAATATGAGCTTATTTACATGTGGGTTTATGAGTTTTCTACTTTTCTAAAGTTTCTTTATGGTGACTGCACAAATTTTTAAAGTTTGAACTTTTATGTATTTGGCTCAATAATTTGTGCAATATTTTTTCTGGCTCCTTTAGGTCCTCGTTTCATTTAGATGAATTAATATATAGGTGCTCTCAAATTGGGTTATTCTGCTATTTTCCACTGATTGTTTGGTGTTTATTTTTCCCTCATATAAATCTATTTTAGTCCAATTTTTCTTATAAATTTGGTTAGGCATGTAGTTAATTTGAAATATATTTTCCTTTGCTTATGTATTGGTAATTTGGCACTTTTTTGGTAACTAATGACCTTTTGGCTAATTTTGTTTCCTAAAAAACTGTAGATAATTTAGTTAATAGAAATGTAGTAATATAAAGTATACTTTTGGGCTTATCAAAAACAAAAGTATACTTTTCGATTTTTTTTTTTTTTTTTGGTTTAAAAAAAGTATATCAATTTATATCTACATTTCTATTAACTAATTTTTATAGTTGTAAAAAAAGTTAAAATTTTTCAATGTAGTCATATAAAGTGCCTATCAAAAAATGTAGTTATATATAGGCGGAAAGTGGTTATTGTGGATTGGTGTTGTATGTGTAAGAGGAACGGGGAGACTATTGATCACCTACTAATACATTGCCAAGTAGCCCAAGAGTTATGGAATATGGTGTGCTCACTTTTTGGGGTATGTTGGGTCATGCCACGTGGTGTTGTGGATCTCTTAGCAAGTTGGTTAGGCAAGTTTCGCAGACACAAAACTAAGGTGCTTTGGAGTATGATCCGTCATTGTCTTATGTGGGTCATTTGGAGGGTAAGGAATTTACACACCTTTGAAGGGAGTGAAAAGTTGATTCATGAGTTGAAGCTTCTCTTCTTCCAAACTTTGTTTCACTGGGCAAATGCTTCGGGTGTTTTTACTTTTAACTCTCTGCCTGATATGCTTGATTTTTGTAATTTTTTTGTTATTTAATTTTTTCTGTTTTGCCTCTTAGCATACTGCCTGTGTGCTTTGTTTTTCCTTGTAATTTCTTTTAACAATTTTCAATGAAGTTTACTACTAATCAAAAAAATAAAAAGTAGTTATATAAAGTACAAAAATACTCTATATTGAATTTGAAATTTTTTTTTATGGATAATTTAATGATTATTTAACATACATAATTATTACCAATCTTCTTTTACCTTTTTCTTTAATGAAAAATCGGATCTTACGATCCTTGATCTGATCTGTAAAGCCACTCCACCAATTCTATGTAGAATCCCGATTCTAACAACCTTAGTTTTAAGTTCTTTTTATTAACTTTTCTTCCTAATGTTGTTTTTGACACAATCATGCAAAGCACCTGCACCGATGCAAGCCATATCTATAATATCTGATTTATGGGTTGGACTCTATCTTGCCTTATTCATGACCTTCTACCTTTAGTGAAGTTCACCAACAAATTTAGGATTAGAGTATTAAACCCAAATCATGTGAATTAGTGTTGCATTAGTGTGGTTTATGGTTATGATTTCTTTCCCATCTAATTTATCTTAACATTACAACCCTAATTCTGAAACTTATCATGATATGGATGCTTTAAAAGGATGAAAATATCATGATTCATAGGCGGACTTCTTGGAACATGTCTGAGGCATGTACCTTTATCAGAATCCATTTCAATATTTTGAGACAAATTTTACAAGAAAAAGAGAAAGGAAAAAGAAATTTAAGAGAAATCCAAAATTGTTCAGATTCAGTTATTGAAATAAGAAAAGAGAAATATACTTGTAAATAAATATTTGATGTGCCTACAACCTTTGGAAACTGTATTTGAAGTAATATTTTTTGATAAATATATTTGAAGTAATATATAACTGTTGGATTGCAACTAGTTTCTTAACTCTGAGTTTGTCTGACATTTTTTCTAGGTGTAATAATTATTAAGCTTTTAACACTTCAATTTGGATGCAGGTCTTGTTGGAAGAAATGGCACTGGGAAAACAACTTTCCTTAGATACATGGCTATGCATGCCATTGATGGTATCCCTAACAATTGTCAGATATTGCATGTGGAGCAAGAGGTGGCTGGTGATAATACAACTGCATTGCAGTGTGTTCTTAACACCGATATTGAGAGAACCCAGCTTTTGGAAGAAGAAGCTCGATTAATCGCCCAGCAGGTTGAATACATACTGTTTCAATTTCGAGACCAGCATTAGTTCTGATTTTTAGCTTTATAACTGCTGTTTCTTTGTTGCTCTGTTTGCATTGAGGTTTTTGTTCTCCTGTAGTGGACCTACTGACAAATTGTGGTTGTCTTGAAGAGAGAATTGGAGTTAGAGGATGCAACCAGAAAGAGCAATGAGGAACTGAATGGGGTGATGGACAAAGATGTTATGGCACAAAGGCTTGAGGAGATATACAAAAGGCTTGACGCAATTGATGCTTATTCTGCAGAGTCACGTGCAGCCACCATTCTTGCGGTCAGTTCACAAATCTTTTGCAATTATCATTGGCTTTATTTTTTTGGGGATGAGTAACACATTTATTGAATTAGAGGTGTATAGCCCAAATACACAGGATGTGTACAATAAGTACACCCACAATTAAACAATTAAGTTACATTGATCAATCAAATCTAATAATTAAGTTTGAAAAAAGAAAATAATCCTGACACGTCCATGCAATTATCATTGACTTAAAAAAAAATCCAGATTGACCTAAGCTTGAACTAATAGCTGGGCATATTTGGAGCTGGCTTCAGCCCTACCAGAATAGAAAAATGGACGCAGTAAGGCATGTTTTGGACAAACAATATATATATATATATATATATTTTTTTTTTACTTAGCCCCTTCGCAGTGAAAGAGCAAATTAAAAAAGGATAATGATTCAACCTCAAACCCACTTAAATGTAGCAGATAACAGCAGGGCCCGACTATTAATAATGCATATTCAAATCATAGGAGTTAGTAATTGACGATATGCAAGGTGAAAATTGAAACCAGGCAAGAACAGTAGGTTAAATATATGTATAGATAATGAAATTATGAAAAAGTAGTGGGATGTGGGGTGCATAGTTGCTGTATGTGCCTGGATGAGAGAGAGAGGAGTTGGATCAAGCCATTGTTGTTGAACTGTGGTGACCAGATGAGTCACTTGAAATTCTTGACTTTCCATTAAAATCTTATGGTTGCCAGGTCTGCTAACACCTGATTAGTAAATGACCAGGAAGATCCTGCCTTTTGGTAGATTAAGCATGCCATTTAATCCCATATGATCCTGGAAACACCTCATACATTTATTACATAGAATCTTTACTATCTATCAAAAAAAAAGATTAAGCATGCCATTCAAATTCAATTGGCTCACTAGGTGGTTGGGAAGCAATAAATACATGTGTGTTTGTGTCCGTGTCCATTTTTGGTGTGTTTTCAATGTTTTATTCATGAATTATTCTCCTATGGCGAAAATGCACTTTTGTCCTTACATTTTGGGCCGATTCTCGATTTGGTCCCTAAAAAGTGCATTTTCTCCTATACAAACCTATTAAATATATATATATATATATATATATTCTCCCAAACAAGCTGGTTACTCAAACTTCTGTTTCGGTATATTATCAAGACCATCAGCTCTTTTTGTCTGAGATACTATAATTTTTATATATACTATTTCAGGGCCTCAGTTTCTCTCCAGAGATGCAGCAGAAGGCTACAAAAGCTTTTTCTGGAGGATGGAGAATGCGAATTGCTCTTGCTCGTGCACTGTTTATAGAGCCTGATTTGCTGCTACTAGATGAACCCACAGTGCGTTCTGTGTTATGTTTCTCTTTCATGATATTCATTCTGTTCTGTTGGATTTGGGACATACTTATTAGTTAAATTTAATTATTTTTATTTCAGAACCATCTTGATCTTCATGCGGTTCTATGGCTGGAAACTTACCTGATGAAATGGCCAAAAACGTTCATAGTTGTTTCTCATGCAAGAGAATTCTTGAACACGGTAGTACACCAGCACACCTTGTTTCTTCTCATATTAAGATATTTCTATAATTAGTTAATCTGTTTATTCTGTGTAACTTGTATCATACAATTGTTTGAGGTGTCTCATTTTAACATCACTATATTCCCAGGTAGTCACAGATATTCTTCATCTACAAGCGCAAAAATTGACCGCTTACAAGGGGAATTATGATACATTTGAGAGGACACGGGAGGAACAGCTTAAGAACAAACAGAAAGCATTTGAGGCAAATGAACGCTCCAGATCTCATATGCAGGTATTTTCCTGACTCTGATGATATCTATATATGTATTTGTGCTTGTTGGGTTTTGTTTGTTGGTATGTATCTGTGATTGTGAAGTTTTAATGATGTCTGTAATTATTATATCAAGTTCAAGTTATTCTTTTGTATCCATCTTACTATTTCCATGTGCCTCTTATTTGCTTTGTGTTGATGAGAGCTAGCCTTGTACTTCTCAGGTAGTCAGTCTATGTTTATTGTTGAACAAACAGTTCTCTGTTCCATTTGTGGTTTTTGTTTTATATAGCTCTCTATTCTGTTACTCTGTAAATGGACCTAATTATTAGTTCAAGAGACATTCACTTGTGTAAAAGATGCATCACCACCATATTACCATGTCATGGCCAGTTGATTGCCAACTTACCCTTCTGACAGGTGTTCACCTTGATTTTTGGTTAAGTTGGAAAAATTTTCAGAATACACTGCATCAAACTTTCCATTTATAGCCCATTGTTGCTCTCTCTCTCTCCCTCCTGCCTGTGTTTTCAAAATTAAAGTAGCCATTGTTTGACTTGAAAATTATTTTCTTTTCTGGCAGGCCTTTATTGACAAGTTCCGCTACAATGCAAAGAGGGCATCTCTTGTGCAGTCAAGAATTAAGGTACTTATTATCATTACTAGTATCCTGTCTCTCTTTAGTCTCTCTTTAAATCAAATTCTGACTCCTTTTTTTCTTTTACTTTATTTTGTTGGGCCTGGCGCATCACTCAAACGGTTTCAAAAGTTGTTTGTCATAATTTCCTTATGTTTCTTAGTCCATTCATCTTGGTTTTAAGCTTTTTGTGTCTTAAAGAATTTACATGTCTACGTTCTTTCTGTTGGATTCTACAGGCATTGGATCGGATGGGTTATGTGGATGAAGTTGTCAATGACCCTGAGTATGCACATCTGTCCTTTTATAGTCAATTTTCACTGATGCATGTAGAATCAATCTTTATATGAGTTTGCTCTATATCTCTTTGTAGCTTTGTGTGCTTAAAACTTATTCAACATTTTTTGTCTGCAGCTACAAATTTGAGTTCCCAACTCCAGACGACAGACCTGGCCCTCCTATAATAAGCTTCAGGTTTGCTCAGCTCATGTCGCAAAGTATTGAATTTCTGTTTTAAGTGATAACTTTCTGGGTTGTGGATTGCCTACTATGTAATTATTGTCCACATTAAATCCTTTGATTCAATATTATTGAAGTGTTTTTAATACAATTCTGTTATTTATCAAAAAAAAATATTGTTATAGTATTTTAAAGATTAACTTTAGATTATATAGAATGTTTATTGTATAACCTTCGGAGATTGCCACTTAATTAGATAGAATTATTGTTGAATTGTTTTGATGTTTCTCCAATGTTATTGCAGTGATGCATCGTTTGGTTATCCTGGAGGGCCCTTACTGTTTAAGAATTTGAATTTTGGAATTGATTTAGACAGCCGCATTGCAAGTAAGCATGCTAATCCTAATGAATGCTTCTATTTCTTCTCTTGTACCTCATCTATTTATGCATTTTATGGGTTATTTTAATGGTATTGTTATTATTATTATTATTATTATTTGTGGTGGAAGATGAAAATGCCATTCTGATGTTTCTCTCTCTCCCTTATCATTTGGTACATGTAGACATTTTTGTCTGAGTGTGATATAATTATGATAAATTAGGGCCTTCAGTACAATGATAAGTGCATCATTTTTCTGCTATATTGTTAATTCACATTCTATATTGTTTGTTTGACAAGTTACTCTCTTTGATTGGTTTTCCAATTTGTTATGCAGTGGTTGGTCCAAATGGTATTGGCAAATCAACTATACTCAAACTAATTTCAGGGGAACTACAACCAAGCATGGGGACTGTTTTCCGTTCTGCTAAGGTACCTTACACTCTTTTTCTTTTATCACCAGTAGTAATTAGTAAATGCCAATCTTAAATTCTACCAACTTCAGGTTACAAATAACATATAACAGCATTACTCATCAAGTGATGGTAATAAAAAAAGGTCACAAATAGGATGTTTCCATGTATCCATAATCCATGTTGCTTTATTAAAGTTTTATTTGATTTGATTTTTGTTATAAACAGTTGTGTTCTTCTCATCTTTATCACATTCTTTGTAAGGCATAGAATACCCTATATTCCTTTCTGCAACTTCTTGCAAGATTGCAGTTAAGTTTATCTGCCTATATCTAATGGGGACTAATGTTTTGTTTGCAGGTTCGAATTGCTGTTTTTAGTCAGCACCATGTGGATGGGCTTGACTTAACTTCAAATCCTCTTTTGTACATGATGCGCTGCTACCCAGTGAGTTCTCAGTAAGCTTTATTTTTTTTGGGGAGCACTTTAGTTGTTTCCCTATGGGGGGTGTTTGTGGATAATTTTTGGTTATGGGAAGATTTACATCTTGAGTATTTCGTCTTATTTTATCTTATTGCATCCTTCCCTATGGGGGGTGTTTGAATTTTTGGGTATGGGATGGGTTACTTGGAAAATTGTGATATTAGATTTTAATGTCCATTACAGGGGTCTCCAATCTAAGCAGACTATGGTAAATTGCTTTCTTGTTCTAGTCTCTATGAATTAACCAAAGACTTAAGGTTAAAAAATGAATTGTATTATCCAAGGGCACAATTTTCTTTTGTTAGTGTTATGCAATAGACGTTAGGTTTAAATTTAGACTGTAGATTCATTCCAGACTAAGCTCAAGATTGGGTTTGGGTGGGTTTCTGGTGGGTTTTGATCAACCCTTGATATGCTTTAGAGTTCCTATAGAAATCATTTTTTTTTGGTTCTTGCTATTCAGAATATCCATGCTTGCAATCTTAAGATCAAATTTCTTATTTAAAGTTTTCTTCTTGCAGGGTGTGCCTGAACAGAAGCTCCGATCTCACTTGGGTTCTCTAGGTGTTACTGGAAATCTTGCACTTCAGCCAATGTACACGTTGTCTGGTATCTTTCCTTTTTCTATCTTTGTTTTTAAGATAGATACTATAGTAGTGATGGGACTTGATCTTCTAGATCCTAGATTTGACTTCGACCTCAAGTAGGTCTAACTACTGGTTGATTAAATTAAAGACCTGCAAAACAAGCATGTGAACTTAATGCTAATTTTGGACGTTGGTCACAGAGCTAATCTCAACAGTGTCCTAACCATTATTCCCCAAATACTAACTTCTGTAATTGATCTGAATGAAATATTAGGTGGTCAGAAAAGCAGAGTTGCATTTGCTAAGATAACTTTTAAGAAACCACACATACTGTTGCTTGATGAGCCATCCAATCATCTGGTAAGTAAATGTCTCTTTCTTAACCTGATTTGTCTTTTCCATTCTTCAGAGAAATATGTCATTAACAAGGTATAATGAAATTGTGATGATCATACATGTAAAACAGCATGAAAGCTTTGTTTTCCAGAAGTTGGTTTTCTTTGAGATAAGTGGAATTTCTTGGTACGTTTTTGTAAAGGGGAAAGTTAATTTAGGAAGAAATCCCAAGGATTTTGCTGTAGGATAGGTTTCCAGCAAAAGGAGATTAATGCTTTAGTTAATGAAATTTGCAATTTTTCTTATCTGTTTTGTGAACTGTAATGTTTTTTCTTCATGGTAAATAAGCTAGCTACTTATCTCTTGTTCATATATCATGCAAGTGATCAATTATTAAACATGCCCTAGGTCACATTTTAATGGTAGTATATCTCACTGAACAGCATATTATGCACATTTCCTTGATTTGAATTTCTATTGTAACAATTGAGGCCTCGTAAAGCAAATGCAGTTATTCTGGATTCCAACTTTTGAGTCATACGAAAATTCCAACAGCTGACCGGGGATTTGTTTTTAAATGAACTGTAGGATTTGGATGCAGTGGAAGCACTAATTCAGGGTCTTGTTTTGTTTCAAGGAGGCATTCTCATGGTATTATACATCTGCCCTTCATGACTCCCATTTGCAACTTCTAAGTTATTTAGTAAGAAAATATGAATTTTGCATTTCTATCTTTCTTGTGGGTGTAAATTCTATGTTTGATTGCTTGCTTACAGGTTAGCCACGATGAGCACTTAATCTCTGGTAGTGTAGAGGAGCTATGGGCGGTATCGGAAGGAAAGGTGACACCATTCCATGGCACATTCCAGGATTACAAGAAGATGCTGCAGTCATAGAAAAACTTGTCCAATTCAATCTTTTTTGAGATGTAGTCCTTTAATTGATTGCAGCAAATTATAGGGATGTGAACACGTTCCAAAAATTGTAGGAACGATTTTGAAGTTTGTCCCAGTCGTCTAGTTGGGAATCTATAAAGATAAAAAATGCTAAAAGAATGAGAGATGTAGTTAACTGGCCAGTGTATTTTGATTGTACAATATAATTATATTGGCTTCAATTTTCCATGAATTAGCATACCCATGTACTTTATGCATTATTTTTCACCAATAAAACTTATTATTTATCTGAAAAAATATTATGTCTACACAGGATGAAAAAAATGGGCAGAAGAGCATGCCAAAATAAAACTTTTATAATTTTTGTTTGCTTTTCCAAGCATAGTTAGTATTATACGGAATGGAATATATATGGTACAGAATAAATGTATGTTTTATTCGGTTTAGGATTTGAAAAAAAAAATGTATTCTTAAAATATGACATAAAAAACAGAAATGAAGAAAAAAAAAATTTATGTACAAGTATAGTACAGATTTGAACAAAATAATTGACAATAAAAGAACGGTTGTATAAATTAAGTTATTTCTTTTATTATATTTCAATTTAATAGTTTATTTATTTTATTTTAATATAATTTTATGAGATGTTAGTAGCTAATTGAGCATATAATATATTTAAGATATATATATATATATATATATATATATTTTTTTTTTATAAAAAACATTTAGCCATGTTTTTAAGCAAAATACATTACAAGTGAATGAATGAGATAAGGTTTAATATAGCAAAAATAAAAATGATTTATTATCTCATTTATTATTATTTAAAATAATTTTGTTGTGTTTATTTTATTTAAAATTTAATACACTTACATATTGTGTATGGCAATAAGAAGCAATCATTTAAATCGTAGAAAAATCTTATTAGATATAAAAAAATCATATTATAATTAAATAATGAAAACGTTGCTGTTTAATAAATAAATATATATATACACACACGGAATTAAAAAATTGATGTTGAAAATTTCATTGTTGCTTATAAAGAACTATATTGCCAGTGAAAGTATTGAATTTAATTAAGTTGAAATATTTTTATATAAGTATTATAGTTAGCTCTATGCCCTCGTGTTATTCACATGAGTTTCTTATCCATTCTCATTTAACCAACGATAGGAGAGGAAGTTAAAAGAATGTCAAAAAAAAAATCAATCACGTTTAATTACACATCTAATTTTACAACTTATTGATTTGTGCGACTGGAGTGGTGGACATTTTTTTGCCCATTATTGATTTTTGAGATCCACCACTTTTATTTCTGATTACTCACAATTGTACAAATTAAGAAACTGTGAATGGGTATGGGAATGGTTATGTTCGTAATATCATTCCCAAGCTAAATTAGAACCAAAAAAAAAAACCAATATTTAGATGGAGTGGATATAGAATATTGAGGTTGATATATTGGTCTCCCTAAGTCAAGCTAATTTATTTATTTATTTTTTTTAAAGAGCATATATTATGCTCTAAGTACTAAAATATCCAAAACTCCCCCACCCTCTCACGTCAATTTCAGGACTTCACGGTAAATTTACAAAGGCAGGCCAAACCCATACCCAAAACCAAAAACTAGTGCTCTTCTTTCTACCTCTTCGCCTTCCTCTCTACCCAACCCGCCAAATTAACAAACTCCTCCATTTCATTCCTGATTCCACCCTCTCCCGCCTAAACCATTCTCAAATCCCAATCGTCCTTAATCCAAAATCCAACGGCCGATATTCAAATTCCCCATACGATCCGCGTGCTGGTTACAACAACCAATCAGAGCTCACCTCTTGGTTGTGTCAACCAATCAGCTTATCACCTCTTGGCATTAAGTTCTGTGACTGTAACTAACAAGTAACAACCCATCCCCAAACCGCCAAAACTAACAAACCCCTCTATCCCGCACTATATAAATCCCTTCCCATATTCTCTCATTTTTTCTCAGAGTCACAACAAATTTCCAATTCTCTCGAATTCCAAAAGCAGAGCAATGGCTGGTGCGAACGAAAGGGTTTACACAAGGTGCCTGCCTCACGAAGAAGACACTGGTCCGGTGACCCCAGTGTGCACCTACAACTACATAGGTGAAGTCTACAATATTTACGTTGAAGCTGCAGGTGCCACTCCTGTAAACACCACTGTTTCCCTCAACAATGTAGCGCCGTATGAACTGACTGTCGAAGCCGTCGTACAACGTCCCAACAGGGGAGACCGCCACTACCGCGCCTTACTTCCGATGCCGCGCCTTTTCTACCTACCCCGCAGATACTTTGGCACGAGTGTTTCCAATGGCCTCATCCATGCCTGGTTTCCTTTCCAACTCCTCATTAAGGTATCCATCATTCTTATCATTTTCAAGATTGCTTATGCTGTATGGCTTGTTCACAGGTCATGTCTTTGAAAATTTTGAGCTTTACACTCTTCAATGTTAACTTATAAACAAGTTCAGTCAATAAATTTGTGGGTCTTTAATTGGCATTTTTGTTGTGCAATTTCAATGTGTATGGAACTATGCATGAGCAAGGTTAATAAGTGTTGTTCTTGCAGAGGACAAGCATTTTTTTCCATGTAAGTTTCTGTCATTTTCTTTTTAGGTTACTGGCCGGTTTGTCTTTTGATTTACGAATCTTGCTCACGTTTTATAAACACTAGAATGTGCCCTGCCCTGTAATGCATAAGAATAACATGTTAGACTGTGGCTACAAGGAATGCCAATTTATGTATAAGATATTGACTACAGTACAGATGTGTCTTCAAATTGGAGTAGATTCTTTCACTGATTTTAATACATGCTATCTCTCTTGGTGCCATCCAAGAAATTAAGCTTAATTAGGTGCTGACTGTTCTCCATTTTAGGAACCTATCAGCAGCTTGACTTAATGCGATCCAGATAGTGCATCGATCATGAGGAGAATATGCCGCACCAGTAACAACAGCAGCGCAGCATCAACATTTGGTTCCAGACAGTACCAGTTTATTAGTAGAAGTTTTGTATCTTTTTTTTCTTTTGTAATTGAAGGTTAGAGTCACGTGCTTATTAATTGATTTCGTCATGTGCTTAATTGTTGATCAGTTAGAAGCCATGTGCTTAACAGTTGGTTAGTTAGTTAGTTAGTTAGACTATTAGATCAGTGTAGCCAGCTGGCAGTTAGTGCGTATTAGTTGTGTCCAAGGCATGCAATGAGAATTCAGTCTGTTCTTAATCCTATTCTTCTCTAATACCTTTATTTTCTCTCAATTCTAGTATTAATAAAAGAATGATCAGAGATGAAGTAGTTAACTGGCCAGTGTATTTTGAATGTACAATATAATTATACTGGCTTCAATTTTCAATGAATTAGCATACCCTTGTACTTGATGCATTATTTTTCATCAATAAAACTTATTATTTATCTAAAAAATATTTCATCACTGCATAAGATGAAAAATGGGCAGAAAAGCATGCCAAAATAAAAATTTTACAATTTTTTTTGGCAGTTCCAAGCATAGTTAGTATTATATGGAATGGAATATATATGGTACAAAATATGTATATGTTTTATTCGGTTTAGGATTTGAAAAATATACATTTTAAAATATATGACATAAAAAACATAAATGAAAAAAAAAGTTATGTACAGTATAGTACAGATTTGAACAAAAAATTTGACAATAAAAGAACAATTATATATTTTGAGATATTTTTTTTATATTATATTTCAATAAAAAAATTTGACTATGTTATTAAGTAAATTAAATACATTACAAGTGAATGAATGAGATGAGGTTTATTATAGCAAAAATAAAAAAAGTTTATTATCTCATATTTATTATTATTTAAAATGCTTTTATTGTGTTTTGTTTATTTGAAATTTAACATACATACATATTGTGTATGATACGATGCAATCATTTACATCGTAGAAAAAACTTAATAATAAAAATTTCATATTACAATCAAAGTATAATGTTAAAAAATATACATATACATATACATATATGTAAGGAACGGATTTGTAACCCAAGCCCACAAATCTGGACCAAAGGTCCAAAGAACCTTGCACAATAAATTTGTAGAGAGTGGGTGAAAGGGCTGGACTGGGTTTGATATAAACAATGACGGACGGGATCACATTGAACAGAAGAGGGACATAAAATAACACCAAGGAAACTCTTTTGTCAGTGTCCGAAGAGGTGTTTTATTAAACGATCAATGGTTACAAGGTTTAAGGCTACAGTAAGATTATTCTTTTCTTTGTTTTCTTTTTCCTTTTTCGATCCCCTTCTATTAGGCTCTCTTCTTCTTTATATAGTGCCCTTCCCCCCCATCTTCATCGTCCACTTGTTCTTCATCTGTGCATCTACTTGAGTGTATGTCACATCATGGGTATGCTTTAGCTATCTGGGAGTGACGGTAGCTGAAGGTGCACTGTTCAGAGGTCTTCTCCACATAAATGCGGCTAGAAAAGCTGTTGTAATGCATTAAATACGGTGGCAGCAGCCTTTATATTAGATATTTCTTCATTCTTATTGTTCTCATCCCTCGTTCTGAGCTTATCTTAATCTGATAGAGTCCTCGGACAACCACTGGTTTTTCTCGCACCCAAATGGCTCGGGGCCTCCTGTTGGAGTGATGCGTCATCCTCGGACAAGCAATACTCTCCTCGGACAGGAAATGCCTTCCTCGGATGGAGATGATCTTTCATGAAGATCCCATTCCTAGATAGGCCTCGCTCTTTTTCTCCCTCTCTCTTCGAATGCAAGACAGCCGTTTCGTGGGCCCTTGGTTCATAATGTTGGGCCCGGATTCTTCTCCCCCACATCAACCCCTCAAAATTTTATTTCTTTCCCACGCAAGCGGGAAGGAAAAATAATTTTGACTAGATAGGCGGGACCAACAGAAAAGTAAAACAGAAAAAATAAATAAAAACTAAAGCCAAATGACATAAGTACCCCTGCTTATACGCGCGGGCTTATGGAGACGCGCGCTTCATCATTGTGGCTGTAGATCTTCCATTCCCAAGGCGTTACATCAATTACTCCAGGCGGCTCCGTCTATTGTATCCAACGGTGGATCGCGGATCAGACGGTTGGGGTTTGTCCTCGCTATTCGTGTGAAATGAATGATACCGCTCCGTTTGTCCCTACATATAAATATCCGCAGGCAGTTTATTCTTTTTACTTTACACATTCGTAATATTCAGAGCATTTTCGAAGTTCCCAGAGAGTTCCTGCCTTCCAAAGCACTTCATTCCTTCTCGGATTTCTGCTTCTTTTGCCCTCAGGATCCCTCTCTAAAGCACATTTCCAATTAGCGAGTTCGTCTTGTTTGTGATATAGTAAGTCTTATCATACCCTGAGTCCTTATTTTCTCTTCGGTCACATTTCTTTCATTATTCTCTCCATTCCCTTACAAAAATGGGTAAATACAAATACCTCGTAGATAGCCCGGAGTTAATAGAGGACTTCAAGAGAACCCACCATATCCCTCAGGGGGTAAATCTGAAGTATTGTCCCCCAGAGGGATTATTACTAGACCGAGCGGAGGGGGAGGTCATAATTCCTATGATCGCCTTTCTCGAGGGAGGAATGACCATTCCAATGGGTCCCGTGACCCGAAATTATTTTATCAACCATAGGCTTTCCCCCGAGCAGTGTGCACCCAACACCTTTAAGATATTAGGGGCTATCGACGTCGTAAACGAGCAGTTAGGCTTAGAGCTAACCTGGCACGACTTAGCATACATGTATGAATGTCGTAGCCAAAGGGGAGGGGGATACTACCTTAAATCTTGCTCCGACGTCGTGAGGCTGTTCTCCTGCCTTCCCAAATCCAATAAGGGGATGAAAGATGACTATTTGGTTGTCTCGGGCGAATGGCACGACGGTCTGCATTGTCCGACCAGGCCAGGAGAGCCAGGTGTGCCCTCTCGGACTTAGGGTTTCTAACCATAGCTTTAGGATTTTTTTTTTCCTTCTGCAACTACTTCTTGGTTTGTATTCGTATCTGATCTCTAATTGGTTTGCCTTGTTTGTTTTACAGATAAAGCACATACCGCGCCTCGGCTGAGCCTTATCAACGTACAAGCCCTCAACTACCTACTGCGCTCGGAGATATACGTCAGCGAAGATAGGCAGTTGAGGTCCATTCCGCTGATACTCGGCTACACTCCAAAGCCAGCAGACATCCAACCAGCGGGGAACGCCATTATTCAGGGCGATTACCGACTGCGGCGCATAGACGTTGCACGGAAGGCTTTTCTTGCGCCCTACGACCTCCCACCAGTTCCACACCCTAATCCCCAGGGTGTTCCGCTGCTCGTCCGCCCAGTCCAACAAGTTCCTCCCGCTCAGCCGGCTGTGAGAGAACGAGTCGGGTCCTCGTCCACCTCCTTGGACGAGCAAATAGATAAGTTTAAGTTTGAAGGTGAGAGTGAAGGAGGGGTCCACGTCATTCCTTCGGACTCCGAAGAAGAGGCGGACAGACAATCTTTTGTCCGACCCCCCGTATTGTTAACAACAATACCAGAAGACTCCTCGGAGGAAGAGATGTCTGACTTAAGACTTCTTCTTAGGAAGAGGACAAACAAGGTGGAGATCAAAGAGACGGGGACTTCCCGTCCCCCCGCCATTGTGCCACCACCTCCTCCTGTTGTACAGGTTCCTGATCTGGCTTTTAAACCCCTTCCGAATCTGAAAAAGAAGAGGCCAATGGAATCCGAGGACAAAGAAAAGGGGCCGCCACCCAAGGCTAAACAGCAAAAGGTGGCTAAAGACTCTCGTCAAAAGAGAGGCTCCTCAGTGGAAAGCCGAGAGGAACCCAACCAGGCCGAGGTTCGCCGAGGACAACGGATATGGTCCCCTCGGCTGGAGCTCGACGGGGCTCCGTTCCCCTGGGAGACCTCGATCAGAAACTATGACGGTGGTCGGGCAGCACTGATAGCTGAGGCATTGGAGCAGCCCCTTCTTCTGCCCAAAGACATGGACTCATACAGGCGTTTTACCCAGTATGAACTCTTCATGTCTCTGAAAAGGGACTTGGCCATGGTAAGTATATCCATTTTGCTTCCCTATTGTAGCGTTGGCTTTTATGTTTGTACACTAACACTGTAACTTGGTTCAGATCACTCAGCAGGTGTTCGTGGCCGAAGAGTGGGGCCGCAAGGCCAGTGTGCAGGCCCAGGCCGAGGCCCAAGCCCGAGCTGAAGTCGAGAGAGTCATGGGCGATTTAAAAGAAGAGACCTCGAAGCTCTCGGATCAGCTTAAAGCAGTAGCCCAGGAAAGGGACAGCCTGGATGCTGGCTTAAAGAACGCAGAGTCCCAGGCCGAGTCTCAGCGTAGGCTGTTGAACGAAGCCCAGAAAAAGCTGGCCGCAGAAAGAGAGGCTATCAAAGGGCTTCGTGCCGAGCTGCAGAAGGCCAAGGCAGCTACCGAGGATGCTCAGAAGGACGCCCAGCTGGCTAAGGAGGCCATGGAAACTGAAAAGAAGGCGTCCTATCAACTGGCAGTGGAGGTGACAGAAAAAGATCTCACTGAGCAGTTTGCCTCGGTTGCCCGGGACTACTGCGATCTGACATGGAGCAAGGCGTTAGATGCTGCTGGAGTTCCTCCGGAATCAGATCTTCGACGGCCAGAGAACATCTTCTACGGCGAGGATATCCGGCAGTACCCCGACGATGATGCTCCTCCTGCACCTCTTCCTGAGGCCCCTGAACAACCTCTGGGTGAGCCGAACCCTCTGGTTATTCTTGAGCTTGACCAGGGTCTTCCCCCGCCGTGTGGCCAAGTCCCACCTGCTGAGCCACCTCATGAGAAGGGTGGATCTTTAGAGGGGGAGCAGCCACCCTCGGGTCCTTCTTCGGCAGCCCCATCATAGACTTAGGATCTTTTTTTTTTTTTTTTTTTTTTTTTTTTTGAGAACATTGTAAACCAATCCTTATTAATGAAGTAATTCTTGTTCAAACAATAGCACTTGCAATTTTAATATTATCCTTTTGTGTCACAGATGGTTTGACTTGGCAATTACAGTTATGGTTTACTTTCCTCGGCAAATAACTTGTACAATTAGTATTGTGTATGAAAGGCAGCGTTAACCATTTAACCAAATAAAGAGTATCAACTAATCCGAGATCGTGTGGTCCGAGGACTACAGGCATGACCAGGTTTAAATTTAAACACTTAGAGAATGAATAAATAGTGTTAACTAATCCGAGATCATCTGGTCCGAGGACTACAGGCATGATCAGATTTAAGTTTAAACACTTAGAGAATGAATAAATAGTGTTAACTAATCCGAGATCATCTGGTCCGAGGACTGCAGGCATGATCAGATTTAAGTTTAAACACTTAGAGAACAAGTAAAGAGTGTTAACTAATCCGATATCATCTGGTCCGAGGACTACAGGCATGTTCAGATTTAAGTTTAAGCACTTAGAGAATGAATAAATAGTGTTAACTAATCCGAGATCATCTGGTCCGAAGACTGCAGGCATGATCAGATTTAAGTTTAAACACTTAGAGAACAAGTAAAGAGTGTTAACTAATCCGATATCATCTGGTCCGAGGACTACAGACATGTTCAGATTTAAGTTTAAACACTTAGAGAATGAATAAATAGCGTTAACTAATCCGAGATCATCTGGTCCGAAGACTGCAGGCATGATCAGATTTAAGTTTAAACACTTAGAGAACAAGTAAAGAGTGTTAACTAATCCGATATCATCTGGTCCGAGGACTACAGGCATGTTCAGATTTAAGTTTAAACACTTAGAGAATGAATAAATAGTGTTAACTAATCCGAGATCATCTGGTCCGAGGACTGCAGGCATGATCAGATTTAAGTTTAAACACTTAGAGAACAAGTAAGGGGTGTTATTATAGATAAACAGGAAAACAATTCGATTAATAGTAATACCTCTTGAGGTTATTTACATTCCACGGACGGGGTATTACATGACTGTCCAAGTCTTCAAGAAAATATGCTCCAATACCAGCACATGACGTGATGCGATATGGGCCTTCCCAATTAGGTCCTAATTTTCCCCAGGCTGGGTTTCTTGTATTGCCGACCACTTTTCTGAGCACCAAGTCGCCGGGTTCTAAGGGTCTTGGTTTGACCTTGGCATCATAGCCCTGTCTAAGCTTTTGTTGGTAGTGAGCCAACCGAACCATAGCGTTCTCTCTCCGTTCTTCGATAAAATCCAAACCAGCCTCCAAGAGCTTATTATTGTTGTCCGAGCAGAAGAGACTGGTTCTCAGAGTTGGGAAATTGGCTTCCAAAGGAATTACAGCTTCGGACCCGTAAGTCATCGAGAAAGGAGTCTCTCTAGTGGACCTTCGAGGGGTAGTTCTGTACGCCCAAAGCACATGTGGCAATTCTTCGACCCATCTTCCCTTTGCGTCGTCCAACCTCTTCTTTAAGCCGCTAACTATAACCTTGTTGACTACTTCAGCTTGGCCATTGCCCTGAGGGTAGGAGGGAGTAGAATATCTGTTCGTGATCCCCAGTCCGCTACAATAATTCTGAAACGAGATACTGTCGAACTGCAAACCATTATCCGAAATAAGGGTATTCGGAACTCCAAAGCGGGTTACAATGCTTTTCCATACAAATTTTTGTACATCCACATCTCGGATATTAGCAAGAGGTTCTGCCTCGACCCATTTCGTAAAATAATCGGTTCCGACCAGGAGATACTTTCTGTTCCCTGCTGCCTTAGGGAATGGGCCCACGATGTCCAAGCCCCATTGGGCAAACGGCCATGAACTGGACAATGGGTTAAGGGTTCCTCCCGGCTGATGTATGTTTGGTGCGAATCTCTGACATTGATCACATTTCTTCGCATAGTCCCGAGCTTCTTCTTGCATGCTCGGCCACCAATATCCTTGGGTAAGAGCCCGATGTGCCAGTGATCTGCCTCCAGTGTGACTTCCACAAATTCCTTCTTGTAACTCTTCAAGCAGTGCCTCCGTGGCTTCCGGATGGACACACAATAAGTACGGCCCCGAATAAGAACGCTTATATAATTTTTGATCTTCGGACAACCAGAACCTCGCGGCCCTCCTTCGGATCTTGTCAGCTTCCTTTCGTCCCTCTGGCAGGATATCATTTTTCAAAAATTCGATTAGGGAATCCATCCAGCATGGACTTTTTCGAATCTGGTATACTCGAGTTGCGTCTCCCCCTGCTCCGGTGGGTTCATGAAGATCCTCCACGATGATGACTCTCGGCAAATCTTGATCCGAAGAGGTGGCTAATGTGGCCAAAGAATCGGCGTGTGCATTTCCACATCTGGGAACATGCATGAGAGTGAAAAACACAAATTCCTCTTCCAATCGCTTGACTCTGCTCAAATAGCCTTGCATCCTCTCGTCCTTGGCTTCGAATTCTCCTTGAACCTGGCCCACAACCAATCTTGAGTCCGAGAACACCTTAAGGGCTTTTCCTCCCATCCTTCGGACCATGACCATTCCCATCAACAGGGCTTCATACTCAGCTTCATTATTTGTGGCGTTAAACTCTAGCCTTAGTGACTTTTCGATGATGATTCCGTCTGGGGATGTCATGACCAGCCCAATTCCAGAACCTTTCCGATTTGCGGCGCCATCTACGTACAACTCCCAATGAGCAGGACCCTGCTGAGAAACCAAACCAACCGATTTTTCATCCATGCTCGGCCTTACCCCTACATCTTCCAAACTGGGCTCTGTGAATTCGGCCACCAGATCTGCAAGTACTTGGCCTTTAACTGATGTGCGAGGCATATATTTGATATCGAAAGCCCCTAGAATGGTGCCCCATTTAGCTATCCTCCCCGTATAGTCCGCGCTTCGAAGTACTGTTTTGAGTGGAAGCTGGGTGAGCACCACGACAGTGTGGGCTTGGAAGTAGTGAGGCAATTTCCGTGTTCCGAGCACCACGGCCAGGATGGCTTTTTCCAGCGGCAAATACTTGACCTCTGCTTCGTGCAATGATTTGCTTACACAATAGACCGGCCTCTGTACCCCCTGATCCACTCTTATCAACACTAAACTCACAGCGTGTGGGACCACTGCGATGTACGCAAATAAAACCTCATCGGGTTCAGGACTGGACATAATCGGTGGCCGAGATAGATAATCCTTGAGCTGTTGGAAGGCTGAGACACACTCTTCGTTCCATTCGAAACCCTTCCATTTGTTAATCAGAGAAAAGAAGGGTTTGCATCTGTCCGCAGACCTGGATATGAACCGGTTTAACGCGGCCGTCATTCCCGTTAGCTTCTGCACATCCTTCGGATTCCGAGGAGGCTGCAGATCCTGGATAGCCCTAATCTGATCAGGATTAACTTCGATTCCCCTGTGCGTAACCATGTAGCCCAAGAATTTGCCTGACCCAACTCCGAACGAGCACTTCGAAGCATTCAAGCGCAACTTATGTTTTCTCAGGATTCCAAAAACCTCATCAAGATCGCTTAAATGGTCAGTAACAAGTTTGCTTTTAACTACCATATCATCTATATAAATCTCGATGGTCTTACCTAACTGTAATTCAAACATCTTGGTCATCATACGCTGATAAGTAGAACCTGCGTTTTTTAGACCGAATGGCATTACCTTATAGTGGTAGTTACCAATGGGGGTAACAAAAGCAGTCTTTTCCTGGTCGTCTGAAGCGAGGGGAATCTGATGATACCCCTGAAAAGCATCTAAGAAACTCATCCGAGAATGTCCGACAGTAGCATCCACCAGCTGGTCAATCTTCGGCATAGGGAAGGGGTCTTTAGGGCAGGCTTTATTTAGGTCCGTGAAGTCTACGCAGACCCGCCATTTTCCACTTTTCTTCTTTACCACTACAGTGTTTGCTAGCCATTCGGGGTAGAAAATTTCTTTAATAGCCCCGGCCTGCTTGAGCTTTCCTACCTCCTCTCTGACTGCTTCAACGTGCTCTCTGGATGGTCGCCGAAGAGGTTGTTTCTTTGGTATGATTAGAGGATTAACCTTCAAATGATGACAAATGAAATCTGGGTCTACCCCCGGTGCTTCATAAGTGCTCCATGCGAAAACATCAATATTTCTTTTGAGGAAAACAATCAGCTCTTCCTTTTCTAACTGAGGTATCAGTGCCCCGATTTGAAAATACTTTTCAGGGTCGGATTCAACCATGACCTGTGTCAAGTCTTCACATTTTGCATCCTCACCCTGCCCGTCGGCAGGTGACATCCGCTCCTTTAACTGCTATAGGTCTTTGATTACCCCTACTGAAGATTCATCTTCGGACCCGTGCCGTATTGCCGCTACTAGACACTGCCTAGCCGAGGACTGATCCCCGCGGATTTCACAGACTCGCCCTTCGGAAGGATACTTGATTTTTTGATGTAGAGTGGAAGAGACCGCCCCTAGTGTATGCAACCAGGGCCTAGCGACAATTGCTGTATAGGGAGAGTATACGTCTACCACCACAAAATCAACCTCGACAATTTCTGTGCCCGCTTGCACGGGCAGTCGGATCTGTCCCCTCGGAGTGACCATCCTCCCTTCGAAGCTGATTATAGAGGAGCTATACGGAGCTAAGTCATTGGGTGTGAGATTTAATCCCCTGAAAAGATCAGGGTACATAATTTCCACCGCACTACCTTGGTCTACCATGACTCTCTTCACATCATACCCCCCAATCCTGAGGGTGACGACCAGTGCGTCCTCATGGGGTTGAATAGTCCCAGCTTTATCCTCGTCCGAAAAGCATAACATGGGGGACATGGCATTCCTAGAGATCCTCGGATTTGCGACAACATCTTCTACCAGCGAGCGAGCCACAGACATAACCTTCGACGGACGGGACCCAGTCCTTCCCGGGGCTACAAAAATGACATTAATAACCCCTAGAGGGGGTTTTGTAGAATCCCCCCCTTCGGATTCCGAGGACGGTCGTCCCCGCCCACTAGAGCGATGCAAAAGGTGCTTCAACTTGCCCTCGGCGACCAGCTGGTCCAAATGATCCCATAGACTTCTGCAATCTTCGGTCGTGTGCCCATGATCCTGATGATACTGGCAATAGACATTGTGATTGCGTCTCTCCGGATTCCCCATCATTTTGCTCGGCCATCTGAAGAATGGTTCATTCTTTATCTTATCCAAAACTTGATGAACAGGCTCTTTAAACACGGTATTAACTGTCTGGGCATTTGTTGAACTCGAGTGCCCAACGAAGTCTCTCCTCGGCTTATTGTTGTAGCGATCCGATTTGAAGTCCCTCCTATCCTGGGGGGTGGCTTTATCTTTACCCTTCTCCTGTTGCCTATCTTCTTCCACCCTCTTATACTTCTCGATGCGGTCCATAAGCTGGCGCATACTGTCAACAGGCTTGCCGGACAAAGACGTTCTCAAACCATGATCAGTGGGGAGACCTAACTTGAACGTCTCCAAAGCCATGGCATCAAAGTTGCCCTCCATCTCATTAAACATCTCCCAGTATCTGTCCGAGTACGCCTTCAGTGTCTCCCCCTCACGCATGCTCAAGGATAGAAGGGAGGATAGGGGCCTGGGTACTCTTCGGCAGGTGACAAATCGTGATCCGAAAGCTTGGGTAAGCTCTTGGTAGGAATCAATGGAATCGGCCCGTAAGTTGTCAAACCATCTCATGGCTACAGGGCCCAGGCTCGAAGGAAATACCTTGCACATCAGTGCCTCGTCCCTGGCATATACAGCCATTCTTTGATTAAAATGGCTGACGTGCTCCACAGGATCTGTCCTGCCATTGTAAATGATAAAGGTTGGTTGATTGAAACGCCGAGGTAGCTCTGCTCCTTCGATCCTTCGTGTAAAAGGTGACCTAGAAATTTGATTCAGGGCTTTACTCATGGCATCGTTACCTATCCCTCCATACGGTAGTTCTCGTGGTCGCTTCTCACGAGGGTGTTCGGCTTCATACGAAAAGGCTTCGCTGGTTGGAGTTTGAGAGTTCTGCTGATAAGTAATGTCTTGTTCATCATCCAGGTCATCGTCAGGATGTGGTGCAGCACGTTTCCTCTTCTCCATCCGTAATTCCCTCTTCAACCTTTCAATCTCTATCTGCATGCTGTTTTTCTCTGCATGGGAAACATGACTCCCACCACGAGGAGGGGATCGTTCAGTGTGTGTGGTATGTACACTGCCTTCTCGATCCTGCCTACGCTCCAGGTTAAGAAAGGGATCAACATGTTGGGAGGCCCCAGATTCTGCTGGTTGTTGCGCTTGATCAGCCATTACCGTTCACTGCTATTCTTCCCCAATCGTTTAAGCCCTTCCCACAGACGGCGCCAATTGTAAGGAACGGATTTGTAACCCAAGCCCACAAATCTGGACCAAAGGCCCAAAGAACCTTGCACAATAAATTTGTAGAGAGTGGGTGAAAGGGCTGGACTGGGTTTGATATAAACAATGACGGACGAGATCACATTGAACAGAAGAGGGACATAAAATAACACCAAGGAAACTCTTTTGTCAGTGTCCGAAGAGGTGTTTTATTAAACGATCAATGGTTACAAGGTTTAGGGCTACAGTAAGATTATTCTTTTCTTTGTTTTCTTTTTCCTTTTTCGATCCCCTTCTATTAGGCTCTCTTCTTCTTTATATAGTGCCCTTCCCCCCCATCTTCATCGTCCACTTGTTCTTCATCTGTGCATCTACTTGAGTGTATGTCACATCATGGGTATGCTTTAGCTATCTGGGAGTGACGGTAGCTGAAGGTGCACTGTTCAGAGGTCTTCTCCACATAAATGCGGCTAGAAAAGCTGTTGTAATGCATTAAATACGGTGGCAGCAGCCTTTATATTAGATATTTCTTCATTCTTATTGTTCTCATCCCTCGTTCTGAGCTTATCTTAATCTGATAGAGTCCTCGGACAACCACTGGTTTTTCTCGCACCCAAATGGCTCGGGGCCTCCTGTTGGAGTGATGCGTCATCCTCGGACAAGCAATACTCTCCTCGGACAGGAAATGCCTTCCTCGGATGGAGATGATCTTTCATGAAGATCCCATTCCTAGATAGGCCTCGCTCTTTTTCTCCCTCTCTCTTCGAATGCAAGACAGCCGTTTCGTGGGCCCTTGGTTCATAATGTTGGGCCCGGATTCTTCTCCCCCACAATATATATAAATGGAATTAAAAAAAATTAATTTTGATAATTTCATTGATGCTTATAAAAAACTCTATTGCCAATGAAAGTATTGAATTTAATTAAATTAAAATATTTTTGTACAAGAATTATAGTGAGCTCTATACCCTTATGTCATTTCCCATGAGTCTCTCGTCCATTTTCATTTGATCATTGCAAGAAAGCAAGTATAAATTTAGAGACAACTAATCGCACACCCAATTTCACAATTTATTGTTTTGTGCAACTATGATTAGTGGACATTTTTTTGCCCATTATCAACTTTTGTGATCCACCATTTTTCACTGATTACTCACAATTGTGCAAGCATGAGATTGTGAATGAGTGTGGGAATGGTTGTGTCAGTAATATTGTTCAAGCCAAAATAGAAAGAAAAAAAAAAGAGAGAAAAAGATTCAAGAATAATCCAGCTTTAATGACATCTACCATATCAACGAGTTATATAAAAAAAAATGTCAGTGTATATTTTATACATCTAATTACAAAAAAACACACATTTTTCATAATAATTTTATTTCAAACAATAAACAGTAGTTTTTAAAAATCTATACCTAATTGTATATATAATTATGATTATGGTATAATAATAAGCTTATTTACTAATTTTGCCTTTCTCACTGTCACCTAAGCTAAGCTAAGTTCACAAGAGATTAAAAATTCAATCCAAGCCAAGCTAGGTTTACAAGAGATTAAATTCAATCTAAACTTGGTGTAAAAGGTCTTGTTTGTACCTCCAATAATAACATGACGATTGTGAGTCTAACTCACAATTTCAAAATTAAAAAAGTGAGTTAAACTTGTGATTTTAGTGTTATTTAATACTTGTGTTAGCGGTGTGCACACACACTAGTGTGTAATAAGTTTTACCCTAACATGACATATTAGAATTTCACACAAAGAAAAATAGAGTATGATATACAATCACATCTTCATAAATACATGTGTGCATTTGGGATTAAATTATAAGTTAGCTAATAGTTTTTTCTACCCTACAGTTTGCAGGTCTCACCAAAAAAGGATCTTTTTTTTGGTAGTTTATTTTTTGCGGATCTCACTTCTATGTTTTTGGTGAAAAATTCAATACAATTAACTTAATGTGGGTTCCATGCTATGGTTTTTCTGAAAATGCCAGTCACTTTTTACTTATTGCAGGTCCCATTTTATTTTATTTTATTGCTACAGCCTACAGTATGTTTAGCAAAAAAAAAAAAAAAAAACCTAGATAAATTGTTCTAAAATGAACACATAATATAATAAAAATGAAAAAAATTTGAGTACGATACTATGTGTATTCCTTAGATTCCCCCCACTTAAATTTTTAGCCATGTGGACGGTTAAATCAGCACAATGCATAAAATGCCCAAGGACTCGCCGTCGCCCACCCTCACTCTTAAATTCAATGCAAGAGCCTCATGGTAAATTCACAAAGGAACCATACCCACCACCGGAGAATCTGAGAGAAGCCAAAAGCCCAAAGCCCGTACTCTTCTTTCTACCTCTTCGCCTTCCAACTTCCAACGCCCAAACTAACAAACTCCTCCATTCCATCCCACCCTCTCCCGCCTAAACCAATCTCAAGTCTTAACAGTCCTTAATTCAAAATCTAACGCCCCATAAAAACAAACATGGAATTTAAAAAAAAAAATTATTTTGATAATTTCATTGATGCTGATAAAAGAATCTATTGCCAATGAAAGTATTGAATTTAATTAAGTTAAATATTTTTGTACAAGTATTATAGTCATTCCGGTGCCATCATGTCATCATTAATATGAATCTCTTATCCATTTTCATTTGATCATTGTAGGAGCTCAAGTCAAAAGAATAAATTAATTTAAAGACATGTCTAATCACACACTTAATTTTACAACTTATTGATTTGTACAATCATGAGTAGTGGAATTTTTTTGCCCATTATTAACTTTTGTTATCCACCACTTTTTGTTGATCACATACCAGTCCAGAAATTGTGAATGAGTGTGAAAATAGTTGTTTTTGTAATATTGTTTCCCAGCCAAATTAGAAAAAAGAAAAAAGATTCCGAGTGGATATATATAGAGTATTGAAGTTGATATAGTAGTCTCTCTAAGCTAAGTACACAAGACTAATTCTATTATCCCACAAAAAATCACAAATTTTGCTATAATTATCATACGCACTTTCAAATGAATCCATTATTATTTTTACCGTTCATAGTTTACCGCGTAGATAATTAAGACAAAATGATTTTTTCCACGATCGATTCACCAGGAAACTAAACTAGTAAAACCACCAGAAACGCCAAAAGCCGAAGCCAGAACCCCTACTCTTCTACCTCTTTGCCTTCCGATCTACACAACCCAACCCGCCAAACTAATAAACTCTTCCACTCCATTCCACCCTCTCCCGCCAAAACCAATATCTCAAATCTCAACCGTCATTAATCCAAAATCCAACGCCCCATATTCAAAATCCTCAAACGATCCGCGAGCATGTTACATAAACCAATCAGAGCTCACCTCTTCGTTATATCAACCAATCCATCTCTCTCACCCCTCGGATAATTCATTTCCCTCTCACTCACACTTTATATAATAATATATACCCCTTCCCAATTCTCTCATTCTTTCACTCACTCACACAAAAACAAAAATCGATCAATCTCTCAATTCCTTTCTTCGATTCCAATTCCAAGAGCAATGGATGTGAATGATTATGTCCACACGGTGTGCCTGCCTCTCGAAGAAGACACTGGTCCCGTGACCCCCGTGTGCACTGTGCACCCACAACTACGTAGGTGAAGTTTTCCATGTTTACATTGATGCTCCGGGGGTCACTCCTCAAAACACCACTGTCACCATCAGCAATATACAGCCGTTTGAAGTGACTGTCGACGCCGTCGCACAACGTACCAACAGGGGAGACCGGAGCTATCACGCCCTACTCCTGATGCCGCGCCATTTTTACGAGACCAGAAACTTTGGCAGGAGTGTTTCCAATGGGGTCATCCATCTCTGGTTTCCTTTCACAACAAGAATCACAACCACTTCGGCTACGAGTACGATTCAAATTCCGCGGGTTATCCAGTAAAGGTATCATCATTATTATCAATTTCAAAGTAGCAAATACAATGGTAAAAGTAATAAAACCAATATCCACACTTGCAAATCTATGCCTGCTGATATATATGCTTTGAAATTGGCTAGATGAATGAATATAAATATTGCAATGTCAAATTTCCCTCCTCCCAATTCAACACTTTCTCGTGCAATTTAGTTTGAGTCCCACATATTTTTGTCAATAAGTTCACCAAACAACTACATAGATTGCATGCACACGCGCACACAAGAAAACTGTGAGCTTTGAGCAATTAACCACATCTCCATTTACAACAATGCAAGCACGTACACTGTACATCTGCCAAAAACAAGCTACTGCATCAGGTAGTGGGTTTACAAAAGAGGCAAACCAAAATAAACGTCAAACAGAAGATGAGTAACTGAATGAATGTTTTACCATAGTAAAGTAAAGAGGCAAACCAAAATCACATCCTTGGTGATTGCTGTATATATATGCAATCCCCTCCGCAAGTATGTGTAGGACGAATTTCAGACAAACATCAAGCTTCCTTAGTTGATGGTGATGTGGAGGGAACAGGACTATAAAGCTCTTCACAAACAAGGGGAAAAAATATATAACTGAACAAGTTCAGTTAATAAATTTGTCAATTAATGGCATGTTTGGATGTTTAAAAAAGGAGGGGGAGTAGAGTAGAGGGAAGGAGAGTAATCTAATTATCTTATTTGGAAGTTTTTTAAGGAAGGAGGGGGAGGGGTTTAGAGGGGTTTGGAGGGGTTTCAACTCCCTCTGCCTCCCTATTTTTAATTCCCCCAAATTGGAGAGATTTGGAGGGGGAGTAGAGTACATAAACTATTGACCAAGTAAATTACCTAATTTACCCTTATTATATTAACAAAATTACACAAGGGGAAGGACTAATTATTTCATTCACCCTTACTAATTTTAAAAACATCCAAACAAGGTAGAGGAGAATCATTCTCCTCTACTCTCCTCCCCACTACTCCCCTCCCCTCTATTCTCCTCTACTCTCCTCCCTTTCTAAACTTCCAAACAAGCCATTATACTCTTAATTGACATTTTTGTTGTGCTTGTATATGATAAAGTTGAATATTGTGTGCCTCGCATTTTCTTTAATTTTTTTTTTTAATATTTTATTATTTAAGCTGGTCGCCTTTAAAACCTTAGGTTTCTTTTAGTGTTCCAAGTATTAAAAGTCAAAACCATGGCATGCATGTAAACATGAAGCGGATTGACCAACTTACAGATGATAAACTAAATGGTTCAATGAAAACGTTGCTGTTTAATATATATATAAATATACACACATGGAATTAAAAAATTGATGTTGAAATTTTCATTGATTCTTATAAAGAACTCTATTGCCAATGAAAGTATTGAATTTAATTAAATTCAAATTCCCCATACGATCCGCGTGCTGGTTACAACAACCAATCAGAGCTCACCTCTTGGTTGTGTCAACCAATCAGCTTATCACCTCTTGGCATTGAGTTCTCTGACTGTAACTAACAAGTAACAACCCATCCCCAAACCGCCAAAACTAACAAACCCCTCCATCCCACGCTATATAAACCCCTTCCCATATTCTCTCATTTTTTCTCACAGTCGCAACAAATTTCCAATTCTCTCGAATTCCAAAAGCAAAGCAATGGCTGGTGAGAATGAAAGGGTGTACACATCGTGCCTGCGTCACGAAGAAGACACTGGTTTCGTGGCCCCAGTGTGCACCTACAACTACATAGGTGAAGTCCTCCATATTTACGTTGAAGCCGCAGGTGCCACTCCTGTAAACACCACTGTTTCCCTCACCAATGTAGCGCCGTATGAACTGATTGTCGAAGCCGTCGTACAACGTCCCAACAGGGGAGACCGCCACTACCGCGCCTTACTTCCAATGCCGCGCCTTTTCTACCTACCCCGCAGATACTTTGCAAGGAGCGTTTCCGATGGCTTCATCCATGTCTGGTTTCCTTTCCAACTCCTCATAAACACGTTTCAAATTCCGCAATATATCTGTAATTAGAGGTATCCATCATTCTTATCATTTTCAAGATTTATCTTTAAGATTGCTTATGCTGTATGGCTTGTTCAGAGGTCACGTCTTTGAAAATTATGAGGTTTACACTCTTCAATGTTAACTAAACAAGTTCAGTTAATAAATTTGTGGGTCTTTAATTGGCATTTTTGTTGTGCAATTTCAATGTGTATGGAACTATACATGAGCAAGGTTAATAAGTGTTGCTCTTGCAGAGGACAAGCATTTTTTCCATGTAAGTTTCTGTCATTTTCTTTTTAGGTTACTGGCCGGATTGTCTTTTGATTTACTAATCTTGCTCACGTTTTATAAACACTAGAATGTGCTCTGCCCTGTTATGCATAAGAATAACATTTTATGTATAAGATATTGACTACAGTACCGATGTGTCTTCAAATTGGAGTAGATTCTTTCACTGATTTTAGTACATGCTATCTCTCTTGGTTTCATCCAAGAAATTAAGCTTAATTAGGTGCTGACTGTTCTCCATGTTAGGCACCTATGAACAGCTTGACTTAATGCGATCCAGATAGTGCATCGATCATGAGGAGAATATGCAGCACCAGTAACAACAGCAGTGCAGCAACACTTGGTTCCAGACAGTACCAGTTTATTAGTAGAAGTTTTGTATCATTTTTTTGTAATTGAAGGTTAGAGTCACGTGCATATTAATTGATTTTGTCATGTGCTTAATTGTTGATCAGTTAGAAGCCATGTGCTTAACAGTTAGTTAGTTAGTTAGACTATTAGATCAGTGTAGCCAGCTGGCAGTTACTGTTAGTCAGTTAGTCGTGTCCAAGGATTGTAAGAGGCATGCAATGAGAATTCAGTCTGTTCTTAATCCTATTCTTCTCTAATCCCTTTATTTTCTCTCAATTCTAGTATTAATAAAAGAATGATCAGAGATGAAGTAGTTAACTGGCCAGTGTATTTTGAATGTACAATATAATTATATTGGCTTCAATTTTCAATGAATTAGCATACCCATGTACTTGATGCATTATTTTTCATCAATAAAACTTATTATTTGTCTAAAAAATATCTCATCACTGCATAAGATGAAAAATGGGCAGAAAAGCATGCTAAAATAAAAATTTTACAATTTTTTTTGGCAGTTCCAAGCATAGTTAGTATTATATGGAATGGAATATATATGGTACAAAATACGTACATGTTTTATTCGGTTTAGGATTTGAAAAATATATATTTTAAAACTATGACATAAAAAACATAAATGAATTTTTTTAAAAATTATGTACAGTATAGTACAGATTTGAACAAAAAATTTGACAATAAAAGAACGATTATATATGTTAAGATATTTCTTTTATTATATTTCAATAAAAAAATTTAGCAATGTTTTTAAGTAAAATACATTACAAGTGAATGAATGAGATGAGGTTTAGGGTTTGTTTGGATACAGCTGAAAAATGAAATTTGAAAAATACTGTAGCAAATAATTTTTAAATGTGTAAATAGTACCGTGAGACCCATTTTCAATGAAAAAGTTACTGAAAAGTAAAATTTGTGGGTCCATAAACAGTAAAATTTGTGTGGAAAACAGTAGCCGCAATAGTAATGAATAGTAAAAAAAAGTGGACTGAAACGCGTGAAAAAAAAAATTGCGTTTAAAAAGAAGCAAAACGCAACGTAGACGCAAAACGTGCCAGCCAAACGATCTCTTACTATAGCAAAAATAAAAAGTATTTATTATCTCATATTTATTATTATTTAAAATGCTTTTATTGTGTTTTGTTTATTTGAAATTTAACAAACATACATATTGTGTATGATACGATGCAATCATTTACATCGTAGAAAAAACTTAATAATAAAAAATTCATATTACAATCAAAGTATAATGTTAATATACATACATACACACACATATATATATATATATATGGAATTAAAAAAATTAATTTTGATAATTTCATTGATTCTTATTAAAAAAACTCTGTTGCCAATGAAAGTATTGAATTTAATTAAGTTAAAATATTTTTGTACAAGAATTATAGTTAGCCCTACACCCTTATGTCATTCCCATGAGTGTCTCATTCATTTTCATTTGATCATTGCAGGAGAGCAAGTATAAATTTAGAGACAACCAATTGCACACCCAATTCCATAATTTATTGATTTGTGCAAATGTGATTAGTGGACATTTTTTGCCCATTATTAACTTTTACGATCCACCACTTTTCATTGATCGCTCACAATCGTGCAAGCAAGAGATTGTGAATGAGTATGAGAATGGTTGTGTCAATAATATTGTTCAAGCCAAAATAGAAAAAAAAAAGATTCAAGAACAATCAAGCTTTAATGACATCTACCATATCAACATGAATTATATATATATATATATATATATATATAAAGTCAGTATATATTTTATACATCTAATTACAAAAAACACACACTTTTCCTAATAATTTTATTTCATACAATTTTTAAAAATCTAAACCTAATTGTATATATAATTTTGATTATGGTATAATAATAAGCTTATTTACTAATTTTTCCTTTTTCGCTGTCACCTAAGCTAAGCTAAGTTCACAAGATTTTAGAAATTCAATCCAAGCCAAGCTAGGTTTACAAGAGATTAAATTCAATCTAAACCTAGTGTAAAATGTCTTGTTGTACCTCCAATAATAACATGACAATCGTGAGTCTAACTCACAATTTCAAAATTGAAAAAGTGAGTTAAACTCGTGATTTTAGTGTTATTTAATACTTGTATTAGTTGTGTGTACACACACGAGTGTGCAATAAGTTTTACCTTAACATAACATATTAGAATTAACCACTAGTGGTTATGGTACAACTGGTAGGTGACTGCTAAGACTTCACATCCCAAGTTCGAGTTCTTATGGGGACTGTAATTGCAATTTCTGGTAAGTCCCAGAAATCGATAAAGCCTGCAGTGTGTGTGAGTTCGAGGTTTCTAAGCTCCGGTTCGAGCTGGTGCTACCCATGGGCTTACCCATGTGGATTGAATTTTGCCACATTTCCTACACCTGATAAGTGCTTACGGTGCAAGAAACGAAATGTATCTGCTCAGCTCTTGGCATTCATTTCCCTCTCGTATATAAACCCCTTCCCATGTTCTCTCATTTTTCTCAGAGTCACAACACAAACACAAAAAATTCCAATTCTCTCAGATTCCTTTTCTTGAATTCCAAAAGCAGAGCAATGGCTGGTGTGAATGAAAGGGTGTACATAACGTGCCTGCTTCACGAAGAAGACACTGGTCCCGTGACCCCAGTGTGCACCTACAACTACATAGGTGAAGTCCTCCATATTTACATTGAAGCAGCAGGGGCCACTCCTGTAAACACCACTGTCACCATCAACAATGTAGCGCCGTATGAACTGACTGTCAACGCAGTCGTACAACGTCCCAACAGGGGAGACCGGAGCTACCACGCCCTACTTCTGATGCCGCTCCATTATTAATTACGTGACCAGAAACTTTGGCAGGAGGGTTTCCAATGGCCTCGTCCATATCTGGTTTCCTTTCCAACTAATCACAAACACGTTTCAAGTTCCGCAATATATCTGTAATTAAAGGTATCCATCACGTTTTAGACTGTGGTTAAAAGGAATTCCATTTTATGTATAAGATATTGACTACACGTGTCTTCAAATTGGAGTAGTTTCTTTCTCTGTTTTTAGTACATACTATCTCTCTTGGTGCCATCCAAGAAATTAAGCTTAATTAGGTGCTGACTGTTCTCCATGTTAGGCACAGCAGCTTGACTTAATGCGATCCAGATAGTGCATCGATCATGAGGAGAATATGCAGCACCAGTAAGTAAGCACCAGTAAGAACAGCAGTGCAGCATCAACACTGGGTTCCAGGTACAGTACCAGTTTATTAGTTAAGTTTTGTATCTTTTTTTTTTTAATTGAAGGTTAGAGTTTTTGAAAGGTTTAGGGATAATCTAGCTCAAATAGATGACGTCTACCATGTCAAGGTGATGCTCTATCTTTAAGCCATATTGAAAAATGTTATATATATATATATATATAATTTATATATTTAATTACAGAAAACATAATGTAGTTTTCATACGATAAACATAGGGTTTTTTCAATAAAAAAAATACACAAGTGTAAATATGGTATATTCAGCAAGATGAAAAAGAAAAAAGTGTGCATATTGTATAATAAGCATAGTTTCCTAATTCTGCGTATTGTCTTTCACCTAAGCCAATCCCATCTTTTTTGGCGGGCGTTAGAAGTTCAGTCCACATTCTTCCAATGCTTAATTAGCTCCTTTTAGGCAGAGCATATGCGCAAAGTACCTAAAGTACCCATAAACTCCCCTACCTCATCTGTTCAAAGCCAGGGACTTCATGGTGAATTCACTATGAAACTATACAGCGGCCATTTACAATCTCAACCTTTTTGGCATTTCTCTGTAACAAACAACCAATCCCCAAACCGCCAAAAACTAACAAACCCGCCAAAACCATTCTCAAATCTCCACCGTCCCTTAGTCCAAAATCCAACGCCCCAAATTCAAATATCCTCCAAACGATCCGCGTGCTTGTTACATCAACCAATCAGAGCTCACCCCTGGGATAATTCAATTCCCTCTCAGTCACTCACACCCCTAGCTATATATATATATATATATATAAACCCCTTCCTATATTCTCTCATTCTCACTCTCACACAGTCACAACACGAAACCAAATATCTCATATTTCTTGAATAATTCGAAATTCCAAAAGCAATGAATGTGAATAATGGTGCCCAACAATATACTCAGTGTCTACCTACTTCTTTTGATCAGGATGCCACTGTTGCTGTGACGCCAGTGTGCAGACACCTCTACATCGGTGAAGTAGTCCATTATTTTGTGGAAGCTGCAGGGGTCACTAACCAAAACGTCACTGTCAACATCAATCGACGGCCGATGGAATTGATCATTGAGGCCGTGGTACAGCGTGAGCACAGGGTAAACCGCGAATACTACGCGCGAATAAGAATGGATAGCCATGACTACTTACTTGAAAATGCGGGCTGGGATGTTTCTGACGGGGAGATTCATGCCTGGTTTCCTTTTATATCATCATAGTTTCATACTATTAATTCATGATTTGAATTCTCAGGAGCAAACTCTCTCTCTCTACAGTTCATATTTTTAGAAAGAAAATGAAAAACAATGAAATAAGAATGTAATTTTTTTTTTGGCTTAGTCCAATCACTCTTTGTAAGAAAGCTGGATAAATGAATGAATGAATAAACGTTAGATGTTTATGATTGTAAATGTACTTTGAGCAATTTATCTCATGTGAAGTTAGATCTGAATCTGATATTAAATTATATATATAAGTTGTAAGATTCTTGGACTTATTTACCGTGGAATTTAAAGTGTAACGGTTATTAATGGAGTGACTTACATTAGGTACTGTTAAATCAGTTACTTGCATTGTTAAATGGTTATGGCCTGTTGAGCTAGTGTAATTAGTTGCACAATTAATCAAATATAGCACTCGATTGATTCAAATTGTTGAGTTTGAAATGGTGGCCATTATTCTTGCTACGATTTTGTACTTAAAGCTACGTTGTATGAATTTGGATAGCATGCCCGTTGCTTTTGAGCCTATAGGCTAAAACTGGTTCAAAGAAACAAATTATTGTAAATATAATCTACTATATGGCCTTTGCAGTCTACTGTACCCCTGTTGAGCCTTACATATATATGCATATATAGAAGGATATTCATAATTGTTTTATATGCTTATTGCTATCTAAATTGCAATACCATGGTGTTGTAAAACTTCTGATATGCTTTAATTTTCATCAATTTATTGGTAATGTACTAGCTAGACCTATGTACTTGACTGCTTGATGAATTATTTTTCATCAATAAAACTTATTATTTATCTAAAAAAATTCTTTACCACTGCATATATATCATGAAAAACGGGCAGGAGAAATTAAGAGCACACTAAAATAAAAGTTTTATAATTTTTATTTGCAGTTCCAAGCATTTTTAATATTATACGGAATGGAATATATATGGTACGAAATACATACATGTTTTTATTCAGTTTAGGATTTGAAAAAAAAAAATATATATATATATATATATATATTCTAAAAATATGGGAGAAACTAAGGCAATGAAAATGAGAAGCCATGAGCTTGGAGTCCTGGATTAAGTGACTGAAGCCGGATAGGGAGTGCGCAGGACTTCGTAGCTCAATAGCATAGCTGAATCCCCTTCAAGCATATATATATATAGCACGGTATACATGCCAATTTCCAATGCGAATTCCAATTTATCAGCGTATTTATTTTATTTTAATATAATTTCATGAGATGTTAGTAACTAATTGAGCACATAATAATATATTTAACCTATAAAAAAAATATATTTAAGATTTTATTTTAAAAAATTTAGCCATGTTTTTAAGGAAAATATATTACGAGTGAATGGATGAGATGAGGTTTAGTATAGTAAAAATAAAAAGTATTTATCATCTCATATTTAGTATTATTTGAAATAATTTTATTGTGTTTTTTTTTTTAATTTAAAATTTAATGTACATACATATTGTGTATGACAATAAGATGCAATCATTTAAATCGTAGAAAAATATTAATATGTAAAAAAAATCATATTATATAATTAAAATATGAAAACGTTGATGCTTAAAGAAAAAAAAAATTGATTTGACAATTTCATTGATGCATGCTTGCCCAAAAAAAAAAAAAAAAACTTTATTGCCAATGAAAGTATTGAATTCAATTAAGTTAAAATACTTTTGCACAAGTTTATTGTTAGCCATACACCCTCGTGTCATTCCCATGAGTCTCTTATATGTATACATTCTCATTTGATCTCGACATGATATCAAGTCAAAAAAATAAATCTACAGACACATTTAATCGAACACCCAATTTTATTTTATAACTTGTTGACTTGTGTGATTTTGTAGTGGATATTTTTTTGCTCATTATTGACTATTGAGATCCACCACTTTTCGTAAATCACTCACAATCGTACAAGTCAAGAAATTGTAAATGAGTGTGGGAATGGTTGTGTTTGTAATATTGTTCCCCCCCAAAAGAAGAAGAAGAAGAAGAAGATTCAAGAGGAAAAGTAATATTTAAATGGAATGGATATAGAGTATTGAGGCTGATGAAGTGACCTCTCTAATATAAGCTAAGTTCACAAGACTAATTCTAATACCATATAAAAAGTCATAATTTTTGCCACAATTATCCTATATGGCAGATTGTGAATGACTGTTTGTCAATTTTAAATAAACCCACCACTCATAATCTACCACACGAACAATTATGGTAAAAATTGTGGTTTGTTATGTGATCTAGAATTTTTTAGTTCACAATCCTCCATTTTATGGCTTTTTTTTTTTTGTCAAATATTTATTTTTGTAAAAAAAAAAATAGAAAACCTATGCTCAAAGTTATTTAATTATGTAGTCTCTTTTGAAACTTGATTTTGCTAAAATTGAGTTCTTAGTAAAAATTGAGTTTTGTGAACTTATATTATAATCAAACAGGTGCTCATATAGATTGTTTGATGTCGCATTTTTCGTGGGAAATTTTCATTTACAATGCTAATAAACTCTATTTCACTACGGATATTGGCTTTTCAATTTTCAGTAATATTTGTTTGCAAAATCTGAATATTTAAGGGCATATATTATTCCTAATTCCTATAATAAAAAAGAAAAAAGAAAAAAAAAAAAAAAGAGCATATATTATGCAATAAGTACCCCGGCGCTTCAAAATCAAGACTTCGTGGCAAATTCACAAGAGGAAACCAAACCCATAAAAACAGATGAAAAGGCCAAAGCCAAAGCCAGAAACCGTACCCTTCTACGGTTCTACCTCTTCGCCTTCCTCTCTATCCAACCCGTCAAACTAACAAACTCCTCTGTTCCATTCCATCCTCTCCCGCCTAAACCATTCTCAAATCTCAACCGTCCTTAATGCAAAATCTAACGGCCGATAATCAAAATTTCCCCAAACAATCCGGGTGCTGGTAATATCAACCAATCAAAGCTCAGCTCTTGGCATTTCTCTGTAACAAACTAACTATTCATTCCCAAACCGCCAAAACTAACAAACTAACAAACCCCTCTATCCCACACTATAACCCGCCAAAGCCATTCTGAAATCTCAACCGTCCTTTATGTAAAATCCAACGCTCCAAATTCAAATATCCCCAAACGATCCGCGTGCTAGTTACATCAACCAATCAGAGCTCACCTCTTAGATTATTCAATTCCCTCTCTCACTCACACTACTATATAAATCTCTTCCCATATTCTCTCATTCTATCACTCACAGGCCACAGCACAACACAAAATCAAATATCTCATTTATATATACATATTTCTTGAACTATTTCAGATTCCAAGAGCAATGAATATGAATAATTTTACTCCGTGCCTACATGCTACTGTTGAGGATGGCAGTGTTCCCGTGAAGCCAGTGTGCATATACACCTACATTGGCTCCGTCCTCCATTTTTTCGTGGAAGCTGCAGGGGCCACTCTACAAAACGTCACCGTCAAAGTCAATCGAGAGCCGACGGAATTCATCGTTGAGGCCGTGGTACAGCGTGAGCACAGGGTAGACCGCTGTTACTACGCGCGAATACGATTATGGCATACCAATTTCTACAAATATTCATATGAAAACATGGGCTGGGATGTTTCTAACGGGGAGATTCACGTCTGGTTTCCTTTCGAATTCATTGCGTCTCATCCTCAAATTCCTCTACGTGGTCTCCTTTAATTTCTTAAAGGTATCTATCATCATATGTAATATATAGTTCATACTTGTTAATTCATCACTCATCGCACTAATATTAATTGATGATTTGAATTCTCAGGAGCATATCCATCACTTGCAAGATCAGGAAACAACTCTCTCTCTCTCTCTCTACAGTTTATATTTTTAGTAAAGAAAATGAAAAACAATGAAATAAGGATGTAATTCTTTTTTTGGCTTCATCCAATTACTCTTTGTAAGAAAGCTGAATGAATGATAATGGAATTTGATGATTGTGCTCTTAGATGATGTAAATGTACTTCAAGGATTTTATCTCATGTGAAGTCACACAATCTAGCATGTGCGTGATGCTAGATGTGTAAGCTACAAATGATATATGTATCGATTAATAATCGGTGAAAGTGTTGATGTTCAATCGGCAAGTTTGGTGTTCCCCTAGATTTGTAGATATTAAATTTTATAGGTTGTCATTAAGATTCTTGGAGTAATTTAATTTAAAGTGCAACAACAGCTATCACTACAGTGATTTATATTGCTGTTAAATCAGTTACTTGCATTGTTAAACGGTTATGGCCCGTTGAGCTAGTGTAATTAGTTGCACAATTAATCAAATAAAGCACTCGATTGAATTAAATTCTTGAGTTTGAAAGATTGGCCCTTCTTGATACTGTTTTGTACCTAAAGCTACGCTGTATGAATTTGGATAGCATGACTGGTGACAATTTCTGTTATATCTTAGATTCCATATTAGGGAGTAGGAGAATAAATCTTGTACCTATTTGTAGAACCCTGTTGGGTCTTGTTGAATACAGTATAGGATTTTGGAAGATCAATGCAATCTGCTATATATATCGCATTTGAACCTTTCTGTTTCTTGAACCTATGTTTCATTTGCCAACTGCAATATGTTGCAGCTTTTTCATTCGCTTTAGTCTCAGTTTGATTTTTATGAACTGGTAAAAATTTCTATTCAACAAATATCGTGATTTTGTTAAATCAAATTGGCCGCTTGTGCTACTATGATGTGAGACACTGGGGGTAATAATTAATAACCAGTAGTGTGTGTGCATTAGTAAGGAAATTCAAAAAAGGTGAGTTTTTTTTTTTTTTTTTTTTTTTTGTTTGTTTGTTTTTGTATGGCTAAGTATTGCAAAAATTTTCAATAAGTTGATATGGGAAAACTCATAATGTAGACTAAATAATTGAGAAAGAACAACCAATAGTATTCAGTGAGTGAGAGAGTAGTGACGGAACAAATTAGGGTGTAATTAATAAAGTATGGAATTGGTGTGCTAGAACAAAATACAAGTATCATATAAGGTTGAGTTCGTTTTGATTGAAAATATTTTTTGGAAGATATTTTCTCTTTTTTTAGGTGTTAGGTTGACTGTGAAAATATTTTTAACTTGAAAACTACTTTTAGATTGATTGATAATTAACCTCCTTAGAAGCGTAAAACAGTTTATGCCTCACCACCACAACTTAATTGACCCATTAAGATACCATTGGAGTTATTGCGAGCCACCTTGGCCAATTTCCAATGGCCATTCCGGTTCCTTCTGGATATTACGACCCAGGAAAGTTTGAATTTGGTGCTAGAGGCTCCCTCATTCTAGTCAACTTCCCATTTATTTCAGAAGAACCGGTCAAAATTCCACACCTAGAGTTTTAATTATAGCTATATGTAGGGTTATCACTTATCATATTATGTGGAAACCTTAATCAAATTATCAAAGTACTTGGTTATATAAATTTCACTTTATATTTTAATGGGTGTGATGAATTTGGCTATGTTTTTTGCTGTTTGTTTTGAATTTGGAATAATGCTGTCTCTTTGATGGCTTTGCCTGCTTAATAAGAAGATACAATAATATTGTCTCTAAACCAATAGAATTTAGTTGGTTCAAATGCCGGCTTAAGACACTGACAATAAGTAAAAATATATTCCCCTGTTCGAAATAGCCGGGATAGGTCATAGATCATTGAACCTGGAACAATATTGTCTCTTTGCTGGCTTTGCCTTTAGCAACATACCAACATAATCAAAGGTCGTTTATAATGTTTAGGGATCATCGTGACTGGTATATATTTTGTTGGTAAATTATATGAGCATACTGTCTAGTTCTTTGGAATTATTAAATCTCATTTATGTTAAGCACAACATCATTTTCAATTTGATTTTAAGGATTTGTATCAATTGAAATGAATAGAAGCTAGTTACGGCTTTAGTTCTCTTAGAATGGAAATTTGATTTTATTTCCTTTTAAATTTGGTAGTCCATTGGAATATCAAAATGAACATTACTTTGAAAGGAAAGGAAAGGCATTGAAATTCTTAATCTGCCATTGGTATATTTTGATATGGTTAATTGTTCATGTAATTTTGGTATTGCTCAAATCCCCTGCATAAAAATCGATTACTGAGTCATTATATAAGCCCAAAGTCTAGATGAGATCCACCCATTTGATAATTAGGCACTTGTCCACAAGTATACTCCATTATATAAGCCAAGTTTCAGTTTTGATTCTACGGCTAGGAGGTAATCATCCCTTGCTGTTTGGTTTGCAATGCTGAAAACTTCACTTGTTTTCTATACTATGTGCTGACTTGCCACCCCTTTGGAATCATGTAATCCTGTAAAAGCCCTTTAGTTTAGCCATCATAATGCTGGGATTCAGCTTTCATACTTTCACTTGTCGTGGTACGCTTCTCTGATGGCTATGGTTAATTTTGCAGCTTAAAGATGCAGTGCAACTCTGCAAAGAAATTGCCTTCCAGTAGAAAAAGAGGCAATATCACATGTAATACTCATAAACATTAGTTCACATCGTTTATTTTGAACTTAAATTTGGTTTACATGTGGTCATGATGCATTTAGCAGAATATATTTTCTTTTTATCTGTATTTGCTACATATTCAACTGTTTGCATTTCTTAAGAATACTATTTTGAGCACTCATTGTTTTTGTTTCTGAGTTGTAAGGTGCTTAAACACACCTTACTAAGTTGATAGGTCTGACCAAGTGTTTGCATTCCACAATGACTTGATTTTTTAATTATAATTTCAAGGCTTCTCAGAATACTGTGTTCCCCACCTCGCCTCCTTTCTTTTCTCATTCTGTCCATTTGTGAATACCTCAACAAAGATGATCCAGTAACTATCAGTGACAACTGCCCCCTATTTGAATATTCTTGCAGCTTTATTACCATTGGGGAATCTTAGGTCTTGTTCTTTGTTTAGGAGTTTCCCTGAGCATGCCCATCCTAAATTCCAAATCCATGAGAAGCCATTAGATCAGAGGAAAAAAGTACGTCATATTTTTCTTTAAATGATTATTAAAGACCCTTAATCCATAGAAAACTGTTGAAAAAGAAAGGAGTAACAATATTTAAACAGAGAAAATTATCTGTATTAGAGTGTAGGGTTTTTCAATTGAGAGGTTTCCCTTGGTTGATGCATGCCAGATACTTCATGTTTCTTATTTGCAGTTTGCTCTTTTATCCTGCTTTAGTCTGTTTTCTAACTATTTATGGGAATTCATAACAATGATTATAGGAACAAGATATGTTACATTTTTTCTTTTCCTTTTTTTTTTTTTTTTTTTAATCTTTGTGGATCATTCAAATGCTAGAGATTAATCTCTTTTATGTCAGATATTTTTTTTTTTACTCAAACTAGAATTAGTGTAATAAAATCCAGGAAATTGTTACTTTTTGGAGTGGATAAAAATTGGTAACATCTTACATTCGGTGGTCAGAGATATCTGTACTCAAAATTCAATGCATGAGTACTTTTACCTTTTTTTTTCTTATCATTGTTGGTAATGTCCTGTCTTGCCTCCATCAGAGTGAGTACCAAGGAGGAGTTAGCGCCTGGAACTTTGATGTTGAGGATTTGAAAGCACAAGAATCACTGAAGCAACATTTTTTAAATATTTATCAATTATCAAGTTAATTCATATTGACTGCTGGGAATGAAGTCATTCAATATGCATCAAAGATTTTCATCATTATCGTCATTGCTGCTGCTGCTAACAATAGACTGCAGCTTTACAGAATTTGTTGCATTAATTGTTTTTCTCCCCCTAATAGGGTTTAGAGATTATTTAGATGACAAATTGAAGGCTAATCTGTTGCAAATTAAAGGATGATTTTCTGTAACATTAGAACTTGCACTTCTGATTCTGGAGTACTGAATAGGGTTCAAGGGCTTGGCTCATTGTTTATTAACTGAATTTATGTAATATTATGCTGCAGTAACATTTTACTGGTTTATTCATCCCAAAAAAAAAAAAATTACTGGTTAAATTTTGAAGTAAACTGTGTACAGAATAGTGGCATAGTGCCTTATTATTAGTGGAAATTATTCAGCTGACAGACTTTATGCCCAACCTCAGAGCTGCCGGGTTTTGGGTTTACTCTACATGAATTTTATAAGACTTGGGAGCAACTATGAGTTGGACTGAGCCCTCAGATCCCCGTGTATTGTTAAGAAATACTTGCTCACCGCACCCTTACATATATGTGACAAAAATTATGCTAGCAGATAATGGAAAATGCTTTTCCTAAAAGAGGTGGACGTTGGAACCGTGAAGTACTGGAAGTTGATGGAATGACACTGTCAAAGAATTTTTTTCCAACCATGTAATCAGAATTCAATTTACCCATTTGGTTAATAAATCCTGAAGTTATTTTGATTTTTGACCCCCAAAACATTCCATTTCCAAACGCTGGAAGTGGATTCCAACTTCCAAGCCAAGAGGCTAGGTTCAATTGTTTCAAGCCAAAAAGAGTTCAGAGGATTTTGCTACAATAAAAAGGGACAGTTCATGATCTTGGAAATGACTTATTATTTTACTTTAATACATTGCTAGAATTTGGGCAACATCAATCCGGGACATACCATTTGCTACATTTCAAGTAACCTATATATGCCATTGGCTTATGAAATTCAGCTCAGTTTGCTATTCACTGTAGATGGTAGTGAGAGTTGGTTGAAGTCACTCACTTTTCAGTCCTTTGCCTAATGCATCAAAGCACTTAAGCAAATACTCCACAAGGCATTCTTTACCATCTACATTTTCTTTTTCAGTTATTGATTTGATCCTCAATTAAAAGGGGAAGGAAAACCGGAAAAGGGAGTAACACCTTTTGGCCGCATCTAACAAAAGTTTCGATCTACCAATAAACTGTAATTATAGATCATTGTATCACTTAGGATCCAACTTGTAAGATATTTGGTTGAATTGGAGAAAACAGAACTCATTAACAATCAAAAGCACAACTACAACGAATTCTGAATGGTTGCCACATTTTATAAGACATGAATTTCGCATATATTACATATTATAGCTTTTAAGTTTGATATATCTAGCATATATGGACATTACCTTGAAATTGATTTTTTGATAGGAAAAGGACTAAGTAGCTTCATCTTAAAACAATAATCTAGACCAACAGAAGCAAAAACAAAAAGGAAAAGATTCTCAGACACATATACAGCTCCATCAAAAGCATGTGATAAGAAGCTTCCAGTATTTAGTTCCAAAGGTGGTCCACTACCCAGCATGGCAAGACCTGCATTGTGAATTCATTTTTTAAATCAGAACCTGAACTACCTGGTGTCTGAACTCTGTAGTACCAAGTTTTGAAAAATCATACAAGTTCCTTTTACTCAAAACTATATACATACCTTTAACAAATCCAAAAGCTGCAGATGTCCCTGTCTTAAGCTGGATATTGTCCAAGTCCCTTCTTATTGTGTATCGAAATGTTATTCCAAACAGTGCGCAGCTGATAAAGTTAATTGTAAGAGGAAGTATGAGTTCTGAACTGCTTGTTGCTTGGGTTAAAGAGATGGGCAGGCCTGCAAGGGTGCCAACAAGAGCAGAAATCAAAGCTGCTTTTATGGACTCCACTCTCTCCTCATTTCTGTCAATTTCTTCGCTTTCTTTCTCCAAAAAAGCATCTCCATCTTCAATTCCATCCACATTTAGCCCTAGTGAGCGCTTTGCTTCTTCAACCATTTCTCCTGCTTCTAATATTTGCCTTTGACATTCTGCAACCTTAGCGTGCACCACGTTGAACACCGTTAGCAACAAGAAGTCTCAATAACACAAATGAAGGAATCAAACAAAGAGCTGTCAAAGAAAGTAGGTAGTTTGTTAGACTGACATTTGCCACATTCCCTACACCTGCTTACGGTGCAAGAAGGGACAAATCCCCATGAAAGGAAATGTATGTGTTTATGAATTATGATGATAGACCAAGATCATATTGTTTCAGAACCATCTACTTACAATCATCTTTTCAGAAGAAATTTCAAAGCTGTACCATCTTCACCTCACAACAATTTTAACTACAAAGACAAACTAAATGTCAAAAGAGCAGTCCTAATTCTTCAAAAGCATGAAATTGCAATGAAAACCTCTTCTAGACCTTATATATACAAACAAACTCAAACCATTTCATTCACTGGTCCAATGCTCTTTACATGTAAATTTTAGTTTTACTACCACAACAATATCAAAGTTGAATTTGCACTTAGCACCATCCAGACTGGTTTTCAAATCTGTCCAATTTACAGCATAAAACACAACAAATTGTCTAAAATCAAAATTGCCCACATAATGAAATCATCCAAAACGTCCAATTCTCACATCAGTAATCATTTCTTCAACTTAATGAAATAATAACATGAAACATTGTCTAAATCAAAATTACCCACATAATGAAATCATCCAAAATGTCCATTTCTCACATCATTTGTCATTACTTCAACATAATGAAACAATAACATGTCCTCCAATAATTAAAACAATGAAGCATAATAATACTAGAAAGTAACAGACCTCAGAAGCTTGGCTCTCAAGCTGGTTAATGTAATCCCTCATCTGCTTCGCCTCAAGTTCTTGTTTTTCAATCTCTGCCAGCTCTTTCTTGGCCATCTCTACCCTCTGTGACGCCTTGTCCAACCCATCAAGCAAAACCCTGTTCTCTTCTCTGTTCAACAGCTCCCCTACTTGCTTGTCCACCATACCAGCCAGTGCATCCTTCAGATTACCACCGCTACCTTCTATCTGGCCCGAGTTGTTGCATTTCACTATTAGGATTCGAGGCCTTGAACTTGAACAGGCTCTGCGAGAGATTGGAGATGTGATAGGAAACGTTACCGGGGAAAGAGTTTTGGGGTTTGGAAAAGGAACCAAAGTGAGCTTGATTGTGGTGGGCATGGCGTTCAAGTTCAACCAATGCCTTTGTTTATCCTTTATTCCTTTTAACGGTTTGGAGTATACGTTTCGACCAGAAAGATAGTCAAAATACTTGAAAATTTGAACCTTTTTATTTATTTATTTTTGTTTCTATATGTTTTAAAATGATAAAGTCAGAGTGGAAAATCTGATGTCGAGTTATAATTCCAGTTGATTTTCCATGTGTAATAACAGAATGTATGTAATATACACTATTCTTTTTTTAAAGGGATTGTTAAAAGAAAATGATATATATATATATATTTTTTTTTTTTTATGGGAATGATAGATATTTTATTTGTTAAGTAATTCACAATCCCCAGCCCAAACTACAAAATATACCTATGTCCTCTCTTAAATATTGGAATTATGCAAATACCCCCTACCATCCACTTACTATTATAAACAACTAGAAAAATCTTTTGATTCCTTAAAATTCCATACCAAAGTCACTAAAATACAATTCTCAAGATTGACACTAGTCTTGGCTTTCAAGATGTCTTTCGCTACACAAAGCTCATACATCAAATTCATACAATGTACAAGACATTTTATTTATTGTGTAATTCAATCTAAATTGACTAAAATGATTATGTCAAAGGTTAGAGGATCATATCCACCAGAGACTCATAGGGTCGAGTCTTTTGGCTAAATATTGCTAAATTTAAAACATATTTGCGTTATAGGTACTGTTCCAAGTTATTTAGGGAAATGAGGAGAGAGATTGAATTTCGGCAACACTGTTGCCGAAATTCAACAAAAAGTATTAGAGAGAATAAGAAAAAGGAGGAAAGAGAAGAGTGAAACAATAACCTTGAATTTCGGCAACAATGTTGCCGAAATTCATTTGCCCAATTTTCCTGTGCTGTCCGAACGTGTGAGTGTGAGAAGTGCAATAATGAGTGGGTGTCCCAAAAAAAAAAAGTAATTGCGGCAATAGTATTGCCGAAAATGGTAGGAAAAAAAAAGTGAATGCCAAAATTTGGAGAAGAATTAAAGAAAAATATAATGTGCTACGTACACAATATTTTCATAACAAATCACAGGTAACTGGTTATTATTAATTCAAATTTAAATTTAACATTGAGATTACTCTTTTAATCCAACAATAACAATAAGTAACAACCTAACACTTAGAATTTATTGTAAAAATATTGTAAAAATTATGTGCACTTCATTTCTAAAAAAACAAAAAAAAAATTCCCAATTGTGGCAATGGTATTGCCGAAATACCATTGCCACAATTGAAAAAAAAAAAAATTGCCGAAATACCATTGCCACAATTGAAAGAAAAAAAAAAATTCCCAACTGTGGCAATGGTATTTCGGCAATACCATTGCCACAGTTGGGAAATTTTTTTTTTTATTATTTTTTTAGAAATGAAGTGCACACAATTTTTACAATATTTTTACAACAAAGTCTAAGTGTCAGGTTGTTACTTATTATTATTGTTGGATTAAAATAGTAATCTCAATGTTAAATTTAAATTTAAATTAATAATAACCAGTTACCTGTGATTTGTTGTGAAAATATGGTAAAAATATTGTGTACGTAGCACATTATATTTTTCTTTAATTCTTCCCCAGATTTTGGCATTTACTTTTTTTTTCCTACCATTTTCGGCAATACTATTGCCGCAATTACTTTTTTTTTTTTAGGGCACCCACTCATTATTGCACTTCTCACACTCATACGTTTGGGCAACACAGGAAAATTGGGCAGATGAATTTCGGCAACAGTGTTGCCGAAATACTGTTGCCGAAATTCAAGGTTACTGTTTCACTTTTCTCTTTCCTCCTTTTTCTTATTCTCTCTCTTACTTTTTGTTGAATTTCGGCAACAATATTACCGAAATTCAATCTCTCTCCTCATTTTCTTAAATAACTTGGAACAGTACCTATAATGCAAATATGTTTTAAATTTAGAAATGTTTAGCCAAAAGACTCCATAGGGTCTGTTTGGATACAACTTATTGTTGCTTATTGTTGCTGAAAACTGATTGTTGCTGAAAACACTGAAGCAAAATAATTTTTAAACATATGAATAGTACTGTGGGACTCATTTTTAATATTTTTTTTAATGGGTGAACAGTGTTGCTACAGTGCGTGAACAGTAATAAATGTTTCCTGCACAGTAATTTTACTATTCATGCGTTGAAAAAAAAAAAAAAGTTTCGAAACATAAAATTGGAAACGCACAACTTTGAGTGCTACCCAAACTGGCACATAATCAATATACACACTTAAAGATCTCCATTTTATTCTTTTTTTTATTCAAACATAGGATCATTTTTAGACAAATATCTCGAACTAAAGTTCATTTAATCATCTTAGCATTCAAAGACTCCTCATCACGTCTTGCCCAGCAGCATGACCTTCTTCACCAAACATCTCCTTTCTTCAAACTCAACATGATGTCTAACTCAGTACTATCCTTTAAGCATTAGCATCAGGTCTACTAAATACTAAATTTTTAGCATTTAGCACACCAAATAAAAAAAAAAAAAAAAAAAAAAAAAAAAATCACTTCATGAGACATGAACGTTCCAACAATAGAATTGTACAGATAAATATGTTATTAATATTTTAGATTTTTTTTTTTTTTTATTTATACTTTTTCTCTCTCTGTTGTCATATCTATTGACTAATAGGGCATTACTCAAGTTTGCTCTCTCTTGTGGACGTTGGGACTTGGGAACCAAAAAGAAATAATAATAAACAAAATTAAATTTTTTTAAAAAATAAAATGGTAAAAAAAAATAGAAGATATGATATAGGGTGTATTATAAAATGATGTGTTAAAATAGATAAAATAACTTTTTAATGTGTTAAAATAGCATTTTTTAAAACATCTGATGCTAATGCTCTAATGCTATCAATGGAAATTGATGCCAATATATAGCACTTTGTTGTCTCATTGGACTTTTGCTAGCGATCATATCGTTGTTGATCCTCTAAGGATGCATCGTAGTTGATCCTCTAAGGATGCATTGTGTGCAGGAAAATTTGGATAATGGTAATTTAGAACATATTTGTGTCCTTAAGCTACAAGCACTATGTTCAGATTCCTTTTTCCAATCAAGCTAATTTTAATTATTAATTAGGTTAAAATTTAATTTGAGAGGGCACTTAAGGAATAAATTGACTTAATTTTGAAGGTTAAAGGACTAAATTGACACACCCAATAGTTGAAGGACTAAATTTAACTTTTTCAATAGTTGAAGGATCAAATTAGTAAATTGTTCTTACTTTTATAATTAATTATAACACATCACATTACATTGTGAAAATATTTGGTTTGGTAGACAGTGTAAGAAATAAGCAAAATGTTAGGGTTTTTTTGTTTGTTTGTTAGAGATTAAATTCTATATGGATGTGATATTAAACTTAAGTTTTATACCATCCAATCCCAATATGCCACATCATACCATATCATCTTATTACATATTAAAGAATAAACATAACTACACACAATCAATTATAAAACTCATTTGAAAATCTAACCCAATCGAGAATTTATTAAGATGTTATTAGGTGTGGTAAGATATATTGAGCTTTAAGTAAAAGGTTGACAATTCAATTTCTTATTGAATTGTAAAACATATTTTACACTTTATCTTTACCAAATTCAGACTATTTTTGTTATTAGTAATTAGCTAGTTGGGGAAAGGATATTTGAACACTAGACTTCTTCGTTGGAAACAATAAAAATATCATTTGTACTACAAGATTTTTGACCTAATTGTTAGGAGGTTTAGTGGTCAAACAAAAAGTAGTCGACATTCACGACACTACTACAACTCAAGTGTGGTTTTAAAAATTGGACCATCCAAAAAACAGAAAGGACAAAGGTTCCCAGATTTAAGGTGCAATTGAGTTTAACTAGAAATCAAATTATGAATACAAAAAATAAGACATTTATAAACATTATCACATTTTAGAAAAACAATACCCAAAAATCCTTACGGATCCAATAAAGAAAAATAATATAATAGCCTTTGTAAGTCAATTGACAACTCCTAATATTTTTAAGAAATACATTTAATATTCAAATTCCTCCCCCTGTTAAAGGAAGAAAAATAATAGAATGAATCTCCACAAGAACAATATTTCTTCTAAATCAATTAAAAAAAAATAAAAATAATAGAATGTCAAAATATTTGTATTTTTTTTATTTACCATTTATTTAAAAAAAAAAAAAAAAAAAAAGTCTAAAACATAGCACGTTTGCTTTGTATTGTGGGTGAACCGTATCTAGCTTTAGAACTATACAACTTATTTATGTTTCGGCAATGCTGGCACAAATCATTACCAGAGGCTTAAACCAGAGACTCTTCACTTTCCACACCCAGTTCACTCCTCTTCTTCTTCCTCTCATGGCTACTAGGGTTTCCGCTTTCTCTTCCGCCGGTTCTCCCAACCACGCGCCCCTAAAGCGCGTTGGCACTCACAACGGTAGCTTCCACTGCGACGAGGCCCTTGGTTGTTTCATGATTCGCCTCACCGATAAGTTTTCCAACGCCGAAATCGTTCGCTCTCGCGACCCTCAGGTTCGTTTTCTTTCATCACTTTCCCTGTTTGTTTCCCGAGAAAACCGAGGAAAATAAAACCCCATTAGAAAGAAAATGAAAAAGTTTCCATTTTTACTTATTTTTTTCTTTAATCTGCTATTATATGATTTTTATTGTGAATTTCATGGGCTTAACGTTTACTCAGTAGCTCAATGGAGAGCATTACTTTCTTCAAAATCAAGAGGCCAAAATGCACTGCTTTATTTTATGCGAGGTTTTAGTCCTTTTTAGAGTTTAAAGTAATCACTTTTAGTCCCTAAAATACTCAAAGTGAATGCTTTTAGTTCCAAACAAACTTAAACTGATCGATTTTAGTTCCCTATGGAGTATTGTTGTGTCAATTTTTAGTTTGGCCGCGGTATTTGCTCTACTAAAAGTAGAAGTGATCACTTTAAACTGTAGGGACTAAAATCACTCATGGGCTAAAATTTAGAGACCAACCACATATTTGAGCCAAATCGAAACTTGAAATTCATTCAAAGTTTTCTTTTGTAGTGGGTGTGTTGTATGGATGGTGATGAAGTTTTGTTCAATTGGGGTTGTTATAGAATTACTAGTTTTTGATGAGGTTGTCTATTATAGAGGAAATGGGGGTGTTTGTAATGTATGAGTGGCTGGCTTTATGTGAGGGTGATGTTTGAGTTGGTTTTGAGTTAGCAGGTATTGGAGGGCCTTGATGCTGTTCTTGATGTTGGAGGTGTCTATGATCCGAGTCGGGATCGGTATGATCATCACCAGAAGGGGTTTGATGAGGTTTTCGGGCATGGCTTCTCAACGAAGCTCAGTAGTGCCGGTCTTGTTTACAAGGTAATCCTTTGTTTTAACAATGGTTATTGTTAGTTAGTATGTGGTAATTGAAAGTGTTTTAGGTTTTGTTTAATTTTGTTGGTGCTGATGATTTGGTTGTGGTTTGTGTCTTTTGTTGGTTAAGAATCTAATTTGCATCTCTCTTTTTTTTTTTTTTTTTTTTTTGGGGGGGGGGGGGGGGGGTGGGGGTGTTGTAGCATTTTGGAAAGGAGATAATAGCTAAGGAGCTTCAAGTTGACGAGGAGCATCCAAATGTGCATCGATTATTTTTGGCCATCTACAAGAGCTTCATGGAGGTACTAAATGTTACCTGTAGGATAGGGTCATTCCCATTCCCAAATTTTGACTACTTTCTCAGTTTAGGCTAATGTAGTCATTTGCTGACAACTAAGTTAGTATTTTTTTTGGTTCAATTCATATAAACTGGTGTTTAGTGAGATTTCCCTAAGATTCTTATTTAAGCTTGCAGGCAATTGATGCTGTTGACAATGGGATAAATCGGTATGATACAGACAAGCCTCCTAGATATGTGAATAATACACACTTGTCTTCAAGAGTTGGAAGATTAAATTTGGATTGGATAGAACCTGATCAATCACCTGAGAAGGAGAATGAGGCTTTTCAGCGAGCAATGGCTTTGGCTGGCAGTGAGTTTTTAGATGTGAGCATTTCTTATAGTCACTGGATATGCATGACTTTGTTCCTTTTTCATTAATTTATTTTCTTTATCAGAGACCTGCAAGTAACTAAGATTTAAATATAACAATTCTTTTTCGTTTTTCAGAGTGTTCGGTATCATGCAAAATCCTGGTTACCGGCACGATCAATTGTATTGGATTGTCTTACAGCGAGACAAGATATTGATCCTAGTGGAGAAATTATGGTTTTGACTACATTCTGTCCTGTAAGTTGGCAATGCTTATCTTCTTTTGGGCCTACGGAATATTGTTAGTTTAAAGTTGCTTCGTTCCCATGTTGAATAACATCTATAGAATGCTTTCATTCGTTTAATCTTTTCTATACACCTTTTTTTCCCCTCCTCTCTATTATGTATGTTTGAATTTATCTAATTCTTTTATCGGAAAAGTTAAGGGGGCATTGGTTTATGAAATATTTTTAGAAACTTTTTATGGGAAAAGAAAAGCAACGGACTCTTTTGATACCTTTTTATATTTCCCATGAAAGTGGTTTCAAAACTTTCCTAGGACCTTTCTTTTATTTTGTATCCTATTTTTATCTGGTAGTTGGTACAGTGATTTAATAACTTTTGCAAATGATATGCATTTCATTTTCTTTGTATAAAAGCATGCTGGTTTCTCAAAAAAAGTATGCTGCTTAGGATATCAGCTATATTATGCTGATTTATAATGTCTGCATCAATGATGTACTTGATGTTATGAAGATTTTAATCTGATATATAATTTTTTTCCCCGTACAGTGGAAGCTTCACTTATTTGAGCTTGAGGAGGAGATGAAGACTGAACCCACCGTCAAATATGTTCTCTATCAGGTATTTATATTTTATCTTCTGCAATTTTTGTCATTTTTTTTTTGGATCCTTCAGATGGATGCAGTTTTTTCGTTTATAAATAGATTGGGTATCATGGTAATCTTATATATATATATATATATATATATTTTTTTTTTTTCTTCTCAAAGTAAAGTTTGAAGTTAAAGATTTTAAAAGAAGAAAATATTTTCTATTTTTCCATAGGAAATAAATTGTCAATCATGAGAGGATGTGTATGTGAATAGAGTTGGGTAATTTACTTGCAATGTCAGTATTTTTTTTTTTTTTTTGATAAGTAATAAGTTTATATTGATATAAAAAAGGAACACCCTAGTACATAGGGAGTGAACAAGGGAAAAGAAATCAAATACAAAAATTGCAAGAGTCTAGGAAATATTGTTGTTGCAAAGCAAACGACCAATCCCTTAAGGTTCTAAAAAAGAGTAGCTTGAGGTCCGGAATAGATCTCTCAATATCTTCAAAACATCTATTATTTCTCTCCCTCCAAAGACACCACATTAAGCAATGAGGAATGATGGACCAAATGTAACCATTTCGATGACGACCAAAGCTGCCTTGCCAACATCCTAACAGCCCCAAAACAGTGTGCAGCATAACCGAAGTTACTCCAAATAGACCTAAAACCATAGATCATAGATCCATAGCAAAAGGACAATGAAGGAATAGATGGTCAACCGATTCACCATTTCTCTTACACATGTAGCACCAATCCAAAATCCACACCTTCCTTTTTCGTAAATTATCAATCGTCAAGCATTTCCCTAAGGCAGCAGTCCAAACAAAGAAAGCTATTCTAGAGAGAATCTTCTGTTTCCAAATACTTTTCCAAGGAAAACCAAAGGAAGTGTTGCCAACTAAAATTCTATAATAGTCTCTAACCATGAAGCCCTTATCTTTGTTAGGTATCCAACACATTTTATCCTCACCTAGCCCCCTTAAAGGAATAGATGGTCAACCAATGTCAGTATTCTAGTGCTCTTCTACACATTACACTTGTTTACTTGATCTTAGCCAAATTTTTAGGACACTCCTGTTCTTTGGTCCCAGTGGTTAAGAAAGAAATGCATTTACTTCTAATGGAAGGTTGCTGTGATAAGTTTTAAGCATGCCCTCTTCGGTTTGGTGGTAGTTCTGTGTTGTAAAACTGGAGTGTGTGTATTTTTTGTCAACTAGTATTATCAGCCTTTTGTTCTTGGTCTCTATTGGGGTCTGTCCCCTATACTCAAATTAATCTCTGTTTATCATCAAGAAATGTATCAAAAATACTGTTTCTAACCAGTTTTATTTACAACATCTCATAAAAACTCATTTATATGTAAGTTTACTGGTAAGTCTCCTGAATCCTGATCGCATATTTTTCATGAGGAAAGTTCTGAATATACTTGTATAATGTCCAGGATGACAGGAGCAAACATTGGAGAGTGCAGGCGGTGGCAGTATCTCCTGATAGTTTTGAGAGCAGAAAGCCTCTCCCTTCTCAATGGCGAGGTCTGAGGGATGATGAACTCTCAAAGGAAGCAGGTATCCCTGGTTGTGTTTTCGTCCATATGAGTGGGTTTATTGGTGGAAATCAAAGTTATGAGGGTGCATTGGCCATGGCAAAGGCTGCTTTGAAGCTTTAACTGAAGAAGAGCAATATGCTATGTCTATGTTATTGTCAGTTTGAATAACAAGATTTTTACAGCCATTTTAAATTTTAGCACAACCAATATCAATTCCTCATGACCATTCTTCCATTTTTGTGCCTCAGGGCATTAGTTTTGTAGCTCCTATAGTTCTTCTCAGATCTTGTTTTAGCTGGGATTCTCTCATATAAGATTGTTTGGAAGATTATATATTGAAATACTGAGTCAAAATACACTGGAAGCAGATTGGTAGATTACTTTTTATCCATTTCCCGTTTAGAAAGATGTATAACTTGTTTAATTGTTTTGATATACTCTTCTCAACAGAATTTTCTTCAATCATATGTATTTTGTATTAACACGAGCTGTTATTCTTCTGGAATTAACAATTTCTGCTGTCATACTCATGTTGCTGTTACATAACATAAACATTAGGCAGTTTGTCAAGTTCCTTTCCTTTTATCTCTTGAAATAAAAGGACTATCAAATGCTATAGCTAAGTAGCACCAAAGCATTAAGACAGAACGACCTTGTTTCATCATGCTGGAAGCTGTGCCTTCTTTCTTCTCTAGCTAAGAATTGCCAAAGCTTTTGGCCATTATTTAGGTTCAAGTGCATGGCTACATAGGTAATATTAATTTTCACTTTCATGGAAAAGCATGGATAAAAAAGGGTAAAACTTCTTATAAAAATGAAAAAAAAGGGTAAAACTTAGAAAAACATGGATTGCATGGCTTATGAAAATAAAATGGTATAACTTAGAAAAATGTCAATACGAGTATAGAGAATACAACGCATTTCGAATTTTCTCTCTCCCAAAAAAAAAAAAAAAATCCCGAATTTTACAGTAACCTTCAAAAGGATCACTTTTGTCCCAGATTTCAGCCAGATCATAAGAGTCCAGCATGCACGTGCACACGTGACGAGTGAGGTAGATTCCCATTTCTTATATCCCTACTCAAAAAAATTTGCAATTTACTTAGTTTAGTAGTCCAATTACTTTTGTGTGTGTGTGTGTGTGTGTGTGGATCAATGGTAGTCCAAATAGTATTAATTATTAACTTAAAAAACTATTAATTATTAATGAAAAACCTAATAATCTTAACTCTGTTTGTTTCGGCATTAACATTTTTTAGAAAATGATTTATTTTTCGGAGAGTATTTTTTGGAAAATTATCTTTTTTTCTTATATTTGGTAACAACCTTAAAAATGAGCTTGAAAATGTTTTTTGGTATTCACAATTTTATAACATTTCTTGTATAATTTAAAACATGTATAATATGTGTATTGTGTGAATCCACCTAATGTAATCAATATAAATAAATAATAATAAAAACCAAGAATGAATTTGGTTTTCAAACTAAAATTTTGATAACGGATACAATCAAAATTAGCTATCCAATTTTCATGATCTCAAATACTCATCTTTCTCATGTATATAAATAGTAACATTGCAACCAACTTGCCAACCCGCCAAAACCGACCCAACCCGACTAGTTGTGTTAGGTTAGATTTTAGAGCTTGGTGGGTTGGATTAGGTTACAAATTATATAATTAATAAATTTTTTAAAATAACTAGCTTTTTCTATCTTATATAAAATCTAATTAGTTCACACAAATCCTAGTAAATTACTATTGTTGTTTAGTTATTAGTGTTGTTTGCCTTTAAGGAGTTACATTGATACTAATCTTTAGGTTTTTTTAATATATTTATATTTATATTTTTTTTCTACTCAATTTATTAATAATAATAAAATATTTGTCCAACCCATAGGTTTAACCCAACCCAATTCAACCCATGTGGGTTGGGTTGAATTTTTTGAATTTTTTTTTTTGACCAATTATGGTGAGTTGGGTCAAAAAATCCCCTTAACCCAACCTAACCCGACCCATGCACACCTCTACATAATATATATATATATATATATAAATCATACTTCTCATAATTCAAAATAACCATTATATCCTTAAGTTCCATTTTAAATAGTTCAAAATGCCACATAGGCCAAATGGTTTTACTGGCAAACTAAGAATCGTTGACCAATTGTGAGGAGAAAAAAAAAATACAAACCTTATTAAAGAATGATGTTATAGAGGGGAGAACAAATAGGGTGAAAAAAGAGAAGAAAGGCAGATAGAGAGAGAAGTCTGTGGGAAGAGAAGAGGCCAAAGGGGATGATAGTGAGTATGTGAGAATAGAGAAAAAATAAAGGGAGGAGAAGAAGTGAGAGAGTTTATTATGAGAAAGGCTAAATGAGGGAAATAAATTTTTTTTTCCTAAGTTATCAGAAGATAACATTTATAAGGACTATGCACTGTGTAAGAGAGATTGTTTTCCAAATTTTTTTTTTGGAAAACAACTTATAAAAAATAAGCCTTATTTTTATAAGAGTTTTTTGTTAACTAAAAATAGTTTTTCATTGACCAAATTTTTTTTTTTAATGCTACTAAACACTAAAAAACATAAAAAAATTAGTTTTATAGAAGGTTTTCAACTAAACAAAATTATTTAGGGGTGTTTAGTTTGTATTTTCAAATAACCATTTCAATTTTTAAATAACATTTTATACATTTTTACATATTTTTTAATCACACATATTTATACAAATATTTTTAAACACCAATTTTTAATTTTTAAACACTTCTACCAAATGCCCCTAATTATTTTAATACTAGAACTTTATGTCAAAGTCATTAAAGTTCTCTTCTCGCCTTGAAAAAGAAAAAAAGAAAAAAAAGAAAAAAAAAGAGGTTCTCCTAAAACCTCAGTCTTCAATTAAATTCAACATTCATCGAGGACTCCAAAGTCTCAACCCTCAAAGACACAAATCATGGCTTCTCTCTATCTCAGCTATTCCACCACAACCACCACCATTGCCTCTCTCTCAACTCTCAGAAAGCCAAAGCCTTTGGCTTTCACTTCCAACATTTCCACCAAATTCCTCAAAACCCAAACATTCAAAACCTTAACCCCTCTCAAATCCAAACCCACCACTACTCATTCAGATCTCTCCCCCATAGACTCCACCACCACAGTCGCTAACCCAAACACAAACACAACCAACAACCTCAAAAACCTCAAATCTCGTCTCCACAACAACGAGACCTTGTACGGTATCTTCCTCCTCTCCTTTTCCCCAACCTTAGCCGAAATCGCCGGTCTCTCCGGCTACGACTTCGTAGTCGTCGACATGGAACACGGTCCTGGTGGCATCCCCGAAGCGCTCGCGTGTCTCCACGCGCTCGCCGCAACAAACACCCCAGCGATCCTGCGATTGCCAGAGAGCTCCGCTACATGGGTCAAGAAAGCCCTCGATCTCGGCCCACAAGGTCTCATGTTTCCCATGATCGAAAGCCCAATCGAAGCCCAAGAAGCCGTCTCTTATTGCCGGTTCCCGCCACGTGGCGTCCGAGGTTCTGCCCACACTGTCGTCAGGGCTTCGAACTACGGAATCGACGAAGGGTATTTGAGTAACTACGAGGACGAGTTGCTGGTCATGTGCCAGGTGGAAACCGTAGAAGGCGTGAAACACGTCGATGAAATCGCGGCCGTTGATGGGGTCGACTGCGTTCAGATGGGGCCGTTGGATCTGAGTGCTAGTATGGGGTACTTGTGGGACCCAGGGAACAAGAAAGTCAAAGACATGTTGAGAGTAGCTGAGAGAGCTGTGTTGAATACTGAAGGTGGGAATGGTGGGGCCTACCTGTCTGGGTTCGCATTACCTTACGATGGACCTGATGATCTTAGAAAACGAGGGTACCACATGGTTTCTGGTGCAGTCGATGTGGGACTGTTTAGGAGTGCGGCTGTGGAGGATGTGAAGAAGTTTAAGATGGGGTTGGAGATGGACGGCTCTGATGATGAGCAGGACGATCGTCAAGATGGTGATGAGAAGTACTGGAGCGAATGAGGGCTGGGCTTGGGCCTGAACTTTATGTTTTTCTTTTATGGATTTAGATGTTTTTTGTTTTCTTCTTTTTGGTTGTTTGTAAATAATAATGTATGAGGTGGGTTTCTTTTTTGCTCTCTCTCATTGGTCTTGGTCTGGCCGATTGACTAGAGGGAGTGAATTAGTGATGTAATTTTCACCGGCCCTCGGGTATTTTCTTATGGAGAAATGAAGAGATTGGACTTTGTACTTTGGGAGGTCTTATGCTCTTTTTTATTTTATTTTATTTTTCAATATTTGAACTGAACCGAGAATGTCCATATTGAAAAAATATTAGGAATCAATATTAGGAGGTGTTAGTCCATATGGCCACTTCATGTGCGGCTTTGTTATATTCTCTACTCACCCACACTTGAAGGAGGGTTTGAAAGAGGATTTTTTTTGCTGAATAAGACAATATATTAACACAAAAGAAGAAAGCAAATACAAACAGAAAGGGAATGGGAGAGATTTAGCCTACACCTCCATCCACAAACCCGGAAACAACAGAGAGAGGGGGGGGACCCAAAACTATTACAAAAGTAAGCCCATTGGGCAAGGGAATGAGCTACAACGTTAGAATCTCTAAAAACAAAAGAGGCATTCCAACATGCAAAGGAGTCTAGAGTCATACAGATATCCTCTATAATAGCCTTGATGGACCAGTGAGGAGTTGTAGATGGTTTTAGGATAGCTTTTATCACTGATTGGGCATCTCCTTCTAGCACAACTCTAGCAAAGCCTTCTCTACGAGCCAAAGTAGCAGCTAAGAGAGCTGCTTTAGATTCCACCCATAAGGGCTCACCTGGGCATTCTTCTTGAGACTCAACTGCTACTATGGATCCGTTGCTATCTCTGCAAACCACTGCCAGCACCACATTGTCAAGCTTCATTGCTGCATCAAAGTTACATTTGATCCATCCAAGAGGAGGAGGCTTCCATGAGGGAGGGTTCTCTTTTTCTCCAAGAATCGATTGCCAAGCTTGTTTGTGCTGAATAAATACCTTATTTATTTGGATGGAGAGCTTGATTGAGTCTACTGGTTGGTTTCCCCACACTGTTTGGTTTCTATTCTTCCAAATTTGGTCACAGAGAACTGCTGCAAAAAGAGTAAACTCCTTTGCTTCCTTGCCTTGGATCTTCAACATTTCTGTTGGATTTATTATAATTTTTATCCACTAATCAATATTCATATCTTTGAAAACAACCATGTTTAAGGGCCAAACTGAGTTGGCCCAAGCCTGAACTGTGATGGGGCAACGTATAAAGACATGTTCAACAGTTTCAACCTCTTCCCCACAAACAGGACAGCTTCTGTTAGGAATTGGAAATCTTTTACTAAGAATCTCCCGGACTTGAAGAGATTTGCAAACTATTCTCCAAAGAAGAAGCTTCAGCCTCTCATGCATTTTACTCTTCCACAACATCTTCCAATACTCTTCATGCATTGGCCCCAGTGAGGTGCTATTTTGTTGCATTTTTAGCAAATATGCTAATTTTACAGTAAACTCACCTGATGGACTTAGTCCCCAGCATAAGGTGTCACACTTAGAGGAGGTAGGAATGTGGATATTGAGGATCCTTATAGCTGACTGAGTCTCATATAAGTCAAAATTTTTCTCTCTATCCCATTGTCTTGAGTCATGGTGGATGAGCTCGGCTACTAGCAAGTTGTTTGGAACCACCTCAGCCTTGAGTCTTGGTCTAAAATTTGGCTCTTTAGGAACAGAAGGGTCATCCCATATGTTAATACTTCTTCCATCTCCCACTTTATAGCACATGCCTTTCTTAATGAGCTTGTTACAACTAAATAAGCTCTTGCAAATCCAAGACGCTTGCTTAGGTGGCCTTGTATTGGAAAAACTTCCACCTCTTAGATATTTTCTTTTAAATGTTTTTACCCAGTGCTTATCCTCATCTTTTTGGACCTCCTAAGCTAGTTTGGCTAGTAGAGCCTGGTTGAAATCTTCACTTTTTCTAAGGCCGAGACCTCCCATGGACATGGGTTTGCAAATAGAATCCCAGTTCTTCAGGATGCAGCAGCTAGAACCATTCTCCTTTGAACCCCACCAAAATTTCCTATTTAAAGCATCAAGCTTCTTAGTTGTTTCTTTTGGGAGTCTGAGAGAGGACATAACATATGATGGCATGGCTGAGGTAACTGTGCGAATTAGGGAGGTTCTAGCAGCTTGCGAGAGTATTTTAACTTTCCAGCCTTGGTACTTCTTCTCCACTCTTTCCATCACCTCTTGAAATGTACCTTTCTTTGACTTTCCTATCAACATTGGCAGCCCCAAATATTTTCCTTTTGACCCTTCAATTTTCAAACCCATACTCCCAGCTAGCAAATGTTTAGAATGCCAACTAGTTAGGCTTTTGCTGAAAACAATGGTAGATTTGTGGGAATTTATCTTTTGCCCTGATCAAGCAGAATAAGTGGATAGACATTCTTTGATGGACTTTATATTCTCTTCCTCTGCCCTCCCAAAAATAAACAAATCGTCTGCAAATTGGAGATGAGATATTAGTTGGCAGCCCTTAGCAAGCTTGATACCTTTTAGCTTATTACTCTCTTCAGCTTTTTGCAAGAGTTTGGATAGCACTTTTGCTGCTACAATAAATAGGAATGGGGAAAGAGGGTCCCCTTGTCTTAGACCTCTTTGTGGTTGGAAGAATCCATATGGGGAGCCATTTATGAGTATAGAAAAAGAGGTAGTTGAAATGCATTCTGAAATTCAATTTATCCATCTTTCATCGAGTCCAAAATTTCTTAAGACATTGAGAATAAAAGGCCATTCCAATCTATCATAAGCCTTTTCCATATCAAGTTTAATTGCCATCCACTTTTCCTTACCTTTTTTCTTTCTCATAGCATGAATGATTTCATGGGCTATTATGCTATTATCTTGTATTTTTCTACCTTGAACTTGATCTCATAAATATCTTTTACAACTTGAGCGTTGGATCTATTCTTGGGACTGTCTACAACATACATTACAGTTAGAGCATCTCCTTCTGCACTCCTAACTCCTGTGCCCATCTAACTCCTTGAGTTTCATCCACTAAAGCAGACACAGTTGAGAACGTTCTTATCCATGCTTTCAAGCAATCATCCACATAACTTCTCACCACTACCGCAATGTGCCATTACCATTTAACCAAGCAACATCAACATTTGCTTTCTACCAAAAATATGGTCTTTCCCACTGGAGCTGTTTAGAAGTTTGTTTGCAAAGTTAGGTATTCAAAGCCATATGTATAACTTCAAGCTTCCATGTGTGCAGAGCATCACTGGATTCGTCTCAAAATTCCGGGTCATTAGCATACACATCTCGCATACCTATCAAAGCTATTTGAAATCATTTCACAACTTCAAGTGTTCTCCACCGTATTAAAGTAGCTCAGATTTTAACCATGCAGTGTAATCCTGTAACAATCTGATGAGAAATAATGTATCTTTACCATTCAAGCACAGAAAAAATTGTCACAAACAACCAAAATTTCAATAGTCCAGGTGAATTTTGCCACTCGGATGAGTGTTCATATAGGCAGTCATATGCTGTCATACCCCTTGAATAATTTTCTTGTTTATTGTCCCACACTGCTTAGATTACAATTACCATATAACTTTATAATAGGTACCACGTGCCCCCTAGTGCACCGAGCTGGGTAGCGCTGGCTTGTAACTCGAGCGAGGGTATCAAAGAGATGGAACAGTGATTGGACTCACTTGGTAGGGTCAGTAGGCACAGGTTCCTGGCTCGCCCGTTCCAAGTTGAGAGTTGAACCGTGTGACTTGGGCGAAGGCCTGGGTCTTGTGGTTCCTAGCGTGGAGGGCACAGCGTGAGGCTGGTTTCACAGAGCAGCGAAAACCTCCCGCTCTCAACAGTGGAAGGATAACGAGCTGGTGTGTTTCTGAACCCAAATTGCCTAGTGAGTCGGGTTCGATTGAACCATCTCTTTTTATTTTTTTTAATCTTTTGAATTTTCAATGATCCTAATATTTTTCTGTTTTTGAGAAACTATGGGAATTATTCAATAGGTCTGCTGCATTAATGGGAATGCCACTCTGGTTTCTGCGAACTCTACTGCATTAATGGGACACGCATTTGCATAAAAGAATTATTTACCACGAAATAGGATTTAAACATGTACCAAATGCAACATGTAATTTATCTAACTTTTCTTTACTTTTTTAATCTCCATTAACTTATGAATTGCCTTTGCTGCTGCAAGCAATTTATTGATTTCTCGACTCTATTTGAAGTTATCTTTTCTTATAACAAGCATTATTGTTATAAATATTATATTTGCACTTAAAATAGTCTAAACTTAATATATGACCTTGTTTGCTATGACAATGATTTAAACTTTACATCCTTTCAATGCACATTCATGATGTACGTTATAGATTGTTAAATTGGCAGGGCAATGTTTTTGATTATTTGTTGTCCTAGTAGTTTATCTAAGAGACATGATAACTCATATGCATAATTTTGGTACTTAAAAACTCCTAAGTCAAGGTGGAAGACCAGGTCATAATAACTGAAGTGGATCTGATTACTCATATGCATCATTTTGGTACCTAAATTTATCCTATCACTTCCTAAAAATTAGGAAAGCTCTTTTATTGATAATTCCTGTCCCTAAAATTAGGAAAGCTCATACAGACCAAGCCAGTCTTCATCACTTATCCCAACAGGTGTCCTCCAGACAAGACCGGGTCATAACAGAGTCGGTATTGGTATTCACAGCAATATGTGAATCTTCAAGCTTCCATGTGTGCTGAACACCCAGCTGCAAAGTTTAAATTTCTGATAATCCAAATGGATTTGATGAATCAGAATCAGACTACCTGCATTAACACAAGTAGTTATTGCTATCAAATCAGAATCAGACTACCTGCATTAACATAAGTAGTTATTGCTACAAGCTGATATTGAATGATGTATTCATTGTTTAAGTTTGTAAAAAGTAGTGTGAATAGCAACTGAGAAATTTTTTTTTGAACCAAGCAACTGATAATTGGTCTTCATAAATATTGGCTAATTAATTTATCATACTTGAGTGTTTTTGGCATTTGGGGACTTCAATTCTAGATACATACTTTTCTCAAGGGTTTTATTATGTTGCCATGGTCTATATATTAACAAGAGTGGTGCCGGTGATAAACTGTGGTTGAGTAAAATCTTGAAAATGATGTACTAATTACAACAATTGTGATTCTAAAAAAAAAAAAAAAATTTACAACAATTGTGAAAAAAAAAAGGGTAAAAAATGACATTTTTTGCGTTACTTCAAGAAAAAAAATTATTCTGTAAGAGCAAAACCAGATATTTAAACACACAAAAACCCACCATTCATTGAAGTTCATATATTCCAATGCAACATATAAAAATGTTATTTGGATAATGTTTATTACAAAGTGCTTATTACATATTACATGTATTTAGTTTTTGAACATAAATCATGACTTCACAATTTTAGTTCAAAAATTTACGTATGTAAGTGCAATAAGGTGTGTGCATTGACAATTACTAATGTTTTTATCCTGCGTATCCCAGACGGCAAAATTTAAGTGGTCCAAGTGGTCCTATTATTATACATAAAAAATGTATTCATTCTCAAGTGATCAAGTCTTGCCTGCCCCGGTTACTACCTCACAAACTGAAATCGTAAAAAATACCAGGCCAAATTCAAATGACCGAATGAGAAAATAGAAATACTATAATAGGTAAAAAAAAAAAAATGGCGTATAATTTCGAAAATGTAGTAAAAACTAAAACGATCGTGTACGTAACTTCACTCAATCCAAATTATCAAACTTTTTCACTTGCGAACTACGCACCACTTCCTCTCATTCATTATCGGCTCGCACACACAGTTCACTACAACATATATAGCACCCACACCGTACACCACACCACATTTCACTAAACAAAGAAAAGAGTCACAACCATGGCCTCCTCAGACACACCCAAAACACTCAAAGCTCGTCTAAACAATGCTAATGAAGAACCCCTCTACGGTCTCTTCCTCCTTAGCTTCTCTCCACTAGCGGCTCTACTTGTACGTGAGGGTGGTCCTGGACCACCCTCACTTGTAAAAAATAAAAAATTATATAAAAATTTATTTTTAAACTAATATAGTATGGGACCACCTTATCTTGAAAATATTGTGTATATATATATATACTTTAAAAATATATATATTATTTACTAAATTAATCTATTTTGATCACCCTAATAAAAATGTTAAACACTTTTACTTGAGGCTCATAAGAATTTAAGTTCAATAAATATAAAACTAATGTTACATCCACAATATTTTCACAATAAATTTTATATAGTAAGCTATTACTAATTCTAATTTGGGTTCAATATTGACATGTTTTACCCACCAATAACTTGTTACATAAGATTTGTTATAAAATTGTTGTGGTCACTTAATTATTCTCATATCAGCATTTTCAACTTGCACTTTAGCTTTTATTAGTCTATTTTTTTTTTCTTATTCTCTTTGTTAATACAAAAAATTGTAATATTTCATGTATTTGCGTGTTTTTTTGCGACATTATTATATTCAAATTGTCTTTTTATTAAATTTTGTATAATTTAAGTTTTTTAGTGAACACCCTAAAAATAATTCCTAGAGCCACCACTGCTTCTCTCCCACCCTGGTTGAAATTGCAGGTCATGCAGGCTATGACTTAGTTGTCGTCGACATGGAGCATGACCATGGTGGCATCTCCGAAGCTCTTCCTTGTCTTCAAGCCCTGGTTGCCACTCAAACCCCAACTATCGATCCTTAGACTCCTTGAGAGTTTTACAGCATAGGCCAAGAAAGCACTCGACTTAGGACCACAGGGCATCATGTTTCCCGTGATCGATGACCTAGATTTGGCCAAGAAATCCATCTCCTATTGCTGGTACCCTCCAAACAAAGTACTTGGAGTAGCCCACCCTGTTGTGAGCTATGAAGCACGGGTGCATTTTCAGATTCGGGTGTGGTGCAGGTGTGAGTGCGAGACTCGGCAATTTTTGAAAAAGTAGGATGCAGTGGGGTGCAGCGATTAAAAAATTATTAACAATATTTTTATTTATATATTCTATATATTTTTACTATTAAAATATTCTTAAAAAACACATTACTATGCCTTGATTCACAAAATAAAGAAAGAAAAAGGCAAGAAACACAAAATAAAAAAGAAAACACAAAAGAAGCAACAAATATTTAGAATAAAATTGAGGAATGACAGATTTAGGATGTTTGGGCCTCATTCAAAGTCGATTTCAGCTGTTCCGGCATAATTCAAGGTTGATTTCGGCCGTTTCGGTTGCGGGTTGATACTACCTGATTCGGTTGAATTGGCCCGGTTCGGCGCGAATTCGTGAAAAAAAAAAAAAAAAAAAGCTTGGACACGGCACTGATGCATGGCAGCCGTGTCGAATGCCGCACCTGGCGTTGGGCTGCAGTATATAAACAAGTGTGAGAAAGAGTTGTTGATTATGTGCCAGGTTGGTTTATTTATTTTTATTTTTTTACAAAATAAAAATATTTAATTTTTTAATTTAATTTCCAGAAAAAAGGTTATTTAAGAAATATATATTTTTAAAATTTGTAATACTGAACTCATCTCTTAAAAGACAACCAGAGAAGATAAATGTTTTTGTAAAATACTGCTCATGTTTTCGGTAGAATTCTTGTCTCTTTAAGGGAAACATTATGCAATATTCCAAGGTATAATAATTTTATACTATCTATCTTCACAGTCAAAAAAAATAATACTATTTTCTCAAAAAAAAAAAAATATACTAACTTTTCTCACATAAATACTTCAATAACAATTCCATTAAATTTAATTAGTGTGATTTACTGTATATTATTATGTTAGATGAGAAAGTACATGGTATTATACTCTTAAAATATTAGTATATAATAGAGTAATAGAAAAAGTTTTCTTCCAACTTATTACACGACCAAAAGTCACATGACTTATTATTAAATAAACCATGTATTAATTAGAGATATTTACCCCAAAACTGGAGTGGAGAAACTTTTATTCTTATATAATTACTGCTGGTCATGATAATACTTCTAGAGGGGAAAGGAATGTATCCCCCAAATACTTTTTTAAACCAATTGAATTAACAAAACAACTTTTAAAAATAAAGTTATTAAGCAACAACTAGCCTGCTGCAGGTTGAATCCGTGGAAGCTGTGAAGAACATTAAGGAGATCGCGACCGTTGAAGGGGTTGGTTGTGTTATGATGGGACCGTTCGATTTGAGGGTCGGCATGGGGTGGTTGAGGGACCCAGTGAATGAGAAAGTGAAGTAGGTGACAAGGGTTGCTGAGAAGGCTGTGTTGGATTCTGATAGTGAGACCTACTTGGCTGGGTGTGCAATGCCAAATGATGGGCCTGTTGAACTTAAGAGACGTGGATATCATTTGGTGTGTGGTGGTGCTGATGTGGGATTGTTTAGGAGTGCCGCTGTTGATGATGTGAAAAAAGGTTTAAGATGAATTAATCACAGACTACATAATGATCAGGGCCCCCAGTTCTTTGTTTTCTAGTTTATGTGTTTTGCTTTTATGTTTTGTGTGTGTAATTTCTTGGGTAAAAAGGTTCAGAAATCCTAGATTTCCAAGTTTCGGACTTTCTGCCATGGGCCATGGTAAGTTTAATTTGTCAACAAAACTAACATGAGAAACTAAGAGTTATGTCAGAATATTTTATTGAAATGATGTGAATATACAATAAGACCCATGAAATGAAAGGTCTGAATCAATATCTTACCAATAAAGAAAGGAAAATGGTCCATCAATGCTAATAATGTAGTCTTGTATTTATTTTGCTTGATTAGAACCCTTTTCTTAACTTTTGTAAGTTTGTCATTTTCCTCAATTAAGATTCCATTTTAACTTGGACTCATGTATTTTCTACAACTTAAGCTAGCTATTTCCCAGCTCGATCTATTTTTTGAATTGTTCTCAACTTGTATTACAGTTAGAGGCTTAGAGCATGTAATTCTATAATACTTTTTTTTTTTTTAAGGAAAATGTCATTCTATAATACAATTGTAAAGTTTGGCATCAATAGCACACTCCACAGCCATCTAACTCCGAGTTTCAGCCACGTTGAGAATGTTTTTCTCAAGCTTTCAAGCAATCATCTCCATAACTCCTCACTACCACCGCAATGTACTATTACCATTTAACCAAGCAGCATCATCAACATTTGTTTTCCACCAAAAACAAGTTGGTCTTTCTCACCGGAGTCGTTTAGAATTTTGTGGTGTTTAGGGGTCCTTCAAATCTTTGATAGTCCAAATGTATTTGATGAATCATACTACCTGCATTAACATAAGTTGTTATTGGGTAGAATCAGATATTGAATGATTCAGGCCGCTGGCTCAATACATTTTAGAGCCTAAGATAGGCAGATTTTAACGAATTTTTTAATATTTAAATATATATATATATATTTTTTTTTGAGATACAAAATTGCTAATATAACTTTTGTATATAGATTTTATTAATATATCTTTTACGAGAATGATAATACGCTCATAATAAACTCATAACAATTTTTATTTTTGGTGTAAAACAATTTAGGGTTTTAATTGTGTTGGATTTCTATTGGCTCAATATTTTAATGGCTTTCTTGAAAATTGGGAAAGAATGAAAAATCCACATATTTTTTCTTTTATTTTTAAAAAAAATAGTTTTCATTACAAAATTTTGAATTTTTTAAAAACAATTTTGAGACCTTTTTGTTTATTTAATGAGTGCCTTAAAACCTTTAAATCTTAATTTTTTTTTTGGGGGGGAAAAGTGAAGGCCTAAGTTGTAGGCCTTGAGCTAACACTGGAATGATGTATTATTGTATTAATCTTTTGGGTTTGTAATAAGTATTGTGAATAGTGTTGTGGAAAATAAACTTACTTACACAAGATTAAAGAAGAGAGAATAAAAATAGAAATAGAGAATTTATATGATTTGGTAATTTGCTTATGTTTACAGACGACGACAAAGAAAATTTCACTATAAAATAAGAAGATTCCTATAGTAACACACAGGACTCTAAATACACCATTGGCTCTCTCAAACAAAAAGTTTATATTTACACTAATCTTGTAGCACCACACTTTCTCACACGTTACAATTGACAAAGCCTTAGCACATTCACCATATATATACATATAAGTGCAAGTTAGCCAGAAGAGTCCTATTACTACTTGGCTTATACTTCTTGCAGGACACCTCACTATTGACCATGTAAAAGTCATTGATTATCTCCACATTGCCTTGAATTAGTCAAGTCCCATGAACTAACACATCTGCTGCCGCCACTATAGCCCCTTAGGGCTATCACAAGCTACAAACATTGACTGCGTCCAACCAATGCTTGAACTTTTGTTTGTTTAATGAGGGCCTTAAAACCTTCTGATTTTTTTTTGGGGGGAAAAGTGAGGGCCTTAAGTCTTAGGCCTTGAGTCGACACTAAAATGATGTATTATTGTATTTATTTTTTAGGTTTGTAAGAAGTATTGTGAATAGCAATTGAGAAATATTTTTATTTTAGCTGAGCAAATGAATTTTATTATAAAAGACAAAGCCAGGTTCCCTTTTCTCTTCCTTCCAGCAGAGAAGAGGGAACAATGGAGATGGGGATGGTTACTTCAAGGCTTCAGCACAAGAGATAAGACCCCATTTCGCAACATTGAGCATAGCATTTGAGCATTGATCCTTAATTATAAATTTTGGCTAACCAATTTATTATACTCGAGGGATTTTTACATTTGAGAACTTCAATTTCATTTATTTTCCTCTAGAGTTTTTGGCATTCCTTTTAATAGAACTAATAATATTCAAAATTTATGGAATCCGTTTTATGATAATTACTTTTTACCATCATATCAAGATATCAATTAACTTCTGGTGTAGACAGAAATTGAATATTAAATTTCTTATTTGGCAATAAAAATTTTTATTAATTAAGCTAATTAAAAGCCCAATCACTTTTGTCGTTTAAGGATTTCATTTCTAAATACATATTTTTCTCATAAGTTTTATTATGTTAACATGGTTTACTAATAAAAATGGTGATAATAATAAGCTATAGTTAACCAAGTAAAAACTTAAAAATGATGTACTAATTAGTAATTGCCAATATCCTGAAAAAGGAAAGTAAAAAATATTGCATTTCTAGCCTTACTTATTAGAAAACGTTGCATAAAAGCAAAACCAAAAAAAAAAAATTAAAAAATTAATCACTATTCATTAAAGTTCACATTTTCCAACATATAAGATAAGAACGCGGTCTTATCATGAGTAGACATTTTATTTTCCATCGTCAATAATATGTCACGCGTATTATTTAAAATTTTTTTTTCAAAGTATTGCTCATTTTCTGGAAAACGGAAAAAATGGATGTACGGCCGCGTGACGATGATGATAACAACAGCAATAAACTCTATCCAAAAAAATATTCTTTCTTTAGTAAATGCTCAATAAATTAATTAGAACCCGCCACGTAAATTCTTTATTTATTTATTTTTGGATAGGACCGGCACGTAGATTCTTTCTTTAGTAAAAGATGTACCATGAATATCAATAATAGATCCATCTATAATAAACTAACTAAATTTTATGCTAACCATTCAATTTACAACCAATCTACTGTGACAACATGGTGGGAGGACAATAGGCACTATTTTTTTTTCGTTCTCAAGTCTCGCCTGCTCCGCTACAAAATAGCTCCCCACTACACCACTGACCACACCACATTTCTCTAAACAAAAAATTACTCACAAGACAACCATGGCCTCCTCAGCCACCCCTCAAACCCTCAAAGCTCGTCTAAGCAAAGCTAATGAAGAACCCCTCTACGGTCTCTTCCTCGTTAGCTTCTCTCCCACCCTAGCTGAAATCGCAGGCCATGCAGGCTATGACTTCGTCGTCATCGACATGGAACACGGCCATGGTGGCATCTCCGACGCTCTCCCTTGTCTCCAAGCCCTGGCTGCGACTCAAACCCCAGCTATCCTTCGAATCCCTGAGAGTTCTGCAGCATGGGTCAAGAAAGCACTCGACTTAGGCCCACAAGGCCTCATGATCCCCATGATCGACGACCCTGAGTTGGCCAAGAACGCCGTCTCCTATTGTCGGTACCCACCAAATGGAGTCCGTGGAGCGGCCTTCAATGTTGTGAGAGCCTCCAAGTACGGTATCGATGAAGAGTATATAGACAAGTGTGAGAAAGAGTTGTTGATTATGTGCCAGGTTGGACTCGTCTCTTGAAATCTTATTTCAAAATTTTGAGTTTAACTATGAATCTTTAATAAATTAATTAGGAAGTGTGTATATATATATATATATATATATATATTTTTTTTTTCATTCTATTTTATCTAAACTAAAGTAATTTGCATATACGATATAAATCTTTTAGTGAAGTTTAATTCATATTTTCAGTGGAACTTGTCTCTTGTCTCTTTAAGGAAAAAATTATGCAATACTTTAGGAATATAATAGCGCTGTACTCCATTTTGTCATTTGATTTGTGGAGTTCACAATAATTAGTGGAATCTATTATTACGTGAAAAGAAAATTATATAATTCGGATTTGATGGGCCCATAAAATTACTCATTTTCAAGAGAATAGTTATATTTCCAAACACCTTTTAAACAATCCTAATTAAGCAAAATAAAAATTTTAAATAATACTATTATTAACCTAAATTAGCTTGCAGGTTGAGTCCAAAGAAGCTGTGAAGAATGTAAAGGATATCGCTGCTGTTGAAGGGGTTGATTGTGTTATGATAGGGCCGTTGGATTTGAGTGTCAGTATGGGGTGGTTGAGGGAGCCCGTGAACGATAAAGTGAAGGAGGTGATGAGGGTGACTGAAAAGACAGTGTTGGACTCTGAGAATAAACCCTACCTGGCTGGGTTTGCAATGCCAAATGATGGACCTGATGAGCTTAAGAGACGTGGATATCATATGGTGTGTGGTAATGTTGATGTGGCTTTGTTTAAGAGTGCTGCGGTTGAAGATGTGAAAAAGTTTAAGATGAATTGATCAAAGACTGCCTGTTAATCAGGGCCCGAGTTTGTTGTTGAATAAATCTAGAGATACACTTAAATGGCACGTTTAATTTCACAATTTATTGACATGTACAATTGTGTGTGATGGATAGTTTCTATCCTTTATTAATTTGTACACAAAAATAAACTAATTGTGAAATTAGACAATAAAATAATTTTACCCATGTTTTTGTTTGTGTGTGTGTGTGTGTGTGTGTGTGTGGGGCTTTTGTGTTTTATGTGTGTTTTATTTTGATTTGGGGTGGTTTTTGGGTATTTTGGTTTAGAAATCCTAGCTTCTGTTGATGTGGGGTTCTTTAGCAAACCAGGGTCGAAAATCGAAGTTTTGGACTTACAGCCATGGGCGGCCATTGTAAATTTTGTCACCAAAACTGTGAATAGATGAATAAATAAGAGTTGTGGTTGTATTGACTATTGATTGAAATGATGTAAATATTCAATAAAACCCATGAAATAGAAGTTCTTTATCAATATCTTACCATTGAAGAAAGAAAGTGGTCCATCAACACGAATAATGTAGTCTTGTATATTAGTTTGCTTGATTGGAACCCTTTTCTTTACTTATGTCTTTCTCCTCTCATTTCAGATGGTTCGTAGTTTTTCCAGTGTGAAAATTTATTGAAATGCAAATTAATTGGATGACTTTTTTTTCCTCTTTATTTATTTTTTTTAAAATCATGCAAATTGGAGGACAAGCATCTTATATTGTTTCGGGTAAAGTATAATGTATCTCATTTGGTTTGGTGGTGTCACAATTTACTTCACAAAAGTTTCATTTGCATTATCTATATCTTTAAGACTTCAAGAGAACTCACATTGGCAAGTATATAATAGAAAAATGTGTAAAATTTACATAAATGACACATGTTAGTCGGTGTATATTTGTGTAAATTACACTATAATTGTGTAAATTGCTTTTTCACCTATTATAGTTTTTGTGTAAATTTACACTAATACTATTCATTTTACATTTAATTTCTTATCATTTTTTTACGTATCTTGATGATAAAAGAAGAGAGTGGATGGTGGTTGTTATGTATAAAAAAAAAATAAAAAAAAATAAAAAAGAAGATTTGATATTTTAATGAAATATAATATAAAATTGATAATCTGATCAGGGGTTTTTTAAAAAGTGAGTATGTAAAATAAATAAAACGTAAGTTTTTATGCTAAAATAGACAGAAATTTGTGTATGAGCTAATGCAAATGCTATAGTTGAACTTAGACATTATTTGTTTCAATGAAAAACCTTATATAAAAATAGTTTTCCATATTTTTCTATGTTTTGTGGTATCGAAAAAAGTGAGTCAAAGAAAAAAATATCGCTTAACCTCTTTTATTTAGTTTGAAACAAAATATGGTTGTTTTTTGTTAAAATTTTCTTGAAAACAACTTACTCTCATGTGAATCTAAATAAGGAAAACAATTTTATCTCATGCAAAGCTAAATTAAAAAGTTAAAAGATAATTTTTCAACTCATTTTAAAGTCATTGCTAAACATAGAAAAATAAGATAGTTTTCTAGAAAATGCTTTTTGGAAAGAGATATGTTACGTCCACAACATTTTCACGGTAAATCTTAAATGATAAGTTGTTATTGGTTCTAATTTAAATACACCATTGAAAAATTACTTTTTTTTTTCTCACTAGTAACAACCAATAATAACCTATTAATTAGAATTTATTGTAAATATGTTGTTCACATAATATTTATCTTTTTGAAAAATGATACATTTTCTAGAAAATATTTTACCTAAAGCCATAAATTACTTGAAACGATGATATTCTCTTTTTTTTTGAGTAAATGAAATGATGATAATTAACAATTCAATATTGCTTGCTTCTAGCCTACTATTAATTAAGACAAGCAACACGTCAGATATATAACCAAAAGTTTTTAATTAGAAGTGATTGCAAATCTGCAAAACATGTTTTAGAAAAAGTCCAAAACATTGCATCAAAATATATTTTTGCATGATGTCAAGCCGTTCTCTCAATTTTTGATTTTAACATAGAATTCATAGAAGGAACCCAAAACAACATCCCCAATTTCCTTACCCGTGAACTCTTGCAAAATCCAGCCCAAAATGTCCAGAAAGAGGCTAGCACAACAGCCCCAACCCCCAAAGCTACCTAAACAATCACCTCCCAGTAATACTAGTCAGGCAAAGAACCATAGTCCCAATTTCCCTAGTTTCCTTGGCCAATTGCTATGTGGTTTCTACAATCCTAAAACCAAATTATGAAAGGCCACTCCTAACCTAGCCCAGTTTTAGTTCTGCCTTAGTATCCCCAGCACCTAGGGCAATAACCCCATACACAGTAGATGATCCCTTTAGCCCCTTACAGTCCCAAAGATCATCACAACCATCCAACAGGAAAAATAAGTCTCCTTACATTGAGAAACCTTACATCTAGCACATCTTTTATATTGAACCGCACATGATCCATATAAAAGATCCATTGGCCCTAGCAATGGAAGTTTTGCCACCAAATTGGCACTTTCTTCCAAAAGTCCTAGAAAAATCCATCAAGTTCTATAAGAGTATTCTCACCCAAGAAAAGTTTGCTTGGATAGAAGACATTAAGTAAAAAATGGACCCCTCAGTCATCCTTTACCACAAGCTCATCATCACCAGGTTCATCAATTGCAAAGAATGGGGCTAACACCCCTCCTTGCTCAGAGCAATAGAAGGCACAAGAATTCAATATAGTTATTATGACTATATTGACACATTTGAAAAGATTTTATTTTATCAGAAAAAGAACTTTGATCATTCATGGTTCTTAATGCCTGACAAAAATTTCAATAGCCAAATTCCTGAATGGAAACATACTATTTGTTTGGAGAATTTGGACTAGTACGTTGAAGGAGAATGCCACCATAAACAATGTTAGAGGCATTTGTCTGGACAATCTTGAAGGAATTTAATGAGGGAATTCCTAAACAAGGGAGAGTCTTGATATATTTTTTGATTTGTTGGACAACTGATGTATGAGTTGGGGTCTAAGGATGTGGATTGTTTCGAAGTTTATCAAAAAGTGGTTTGCATTGCTGCCTAAGATTTTGATAGAAATCCGAAATATAATTTAAAGATCCTAAAAATCTTTGGAGCTGGGTTTTATCTAGGATTTGATCTGAAAATTTATTCGCAAATTGAATGGCTCTATCTATGGGTTTGATCAAACCATGATGGATGTCAAAACCTAAGAACCTAACACATGTTTGGAAAAGTTTGATTTTTGGGGCTGAAACCATAAGACCTTTGAGCTTGACTATATTGAAAACGATCTTAAATGTTTCCAATGTTGCTCAATAGATTTTGAAAATATGAGCACATCACCTATGTAAACAATAGAGTGACTATAGAATGGATTGAAAATCTCATTCATGATGTTTTGGAATTCACTAGGTGCATTATTTAGATCAAAAGGCATTACATTCCATTTGAAATATCCAAAGGGTGTAGTGAACGTTGTTTTATACCTATCAGACTCTTTGATTTGAATATGCCAAAACCCACTTTTCATGTTGAACTTATTGAAAATGATTGCCCTACTAAGCCTATTAACTAGGTCTCTTTTATTTGGGATAGGATATCTAACCCATTCTAGAACTTTCTTAAGGGGCTTGTAGTTGATGACTAATTTGGGTACACCTTTCTCAATCTCAGTATTTTTCTGGACATAAAAGGATGGACATGACCAAGGTGACTTAGAATTTCTAATGATTCCTTTGCTAAAGGGGTCGTTATCTCTGTTTAGCAAAATTTCCTGAGTTCTTGGCTCATTTGGATGGGTCGAGCTTTGGTTGGGATATCATTTTCCTTAAAATCTTTGACATATGGGAGAGTTACTTCATGTCTCTTTCTATGCCAAAAAGCCATGGATAGATCGGAGCAAACTTCATGTTTGAGTTTTTCCTCAAGCTCTCTAATTTTGCTAAGACCATGTTGGTTGTCAGATTGGTTGACTCATCATAGACATTTTTTTCTTCACTGTTTGAAGGGTTTTGGTATGAGAGGCTTGCCTCATTATGACCTTGATGAAAGGTATTATCTTGATTTTCAATTCTCTGGTTAAAGAAATTGTGGTCAATCATAAGAACGGTTAAAGCCTGGTCAAGCTTTTTAACTTCTTCCTTGAGGGTTTTAATCTCAGATTTAGTTTCCTTGATTTCATGTTGGAGGTCATTAATTGTGATTTCTTTCTTAGCTTTGGTAAACCTATTGAAGATTTTTTCAAGGTTAACTGGAGGTTCGGGGTGTTTGGGTTTGGTTTTCTTTTGTTTCTTTGACTAAATTGCTTTGAAACTTGCTAAGGTATTGGGTCTTAATAACTGGGTCTTCAACTTTATCTATTAAGGTGAGGAGAAGCTCCTATTGCTGGCTAAGAACATTGATTGATTTGTTTTTGCAACAATTTTCCTTACATCCTATTCTGATGTCTAGACTATTAGACATACTAGATGACTCTCTAGAAGATGAGGATTGGTTTATCTGAAAGATTTCATTGTCACTAAAACTGTTAGAGGCTCACTGTTTGTGTGGTTGAGTTCTAAGAGCTCGAAGATTTCATCTTTGCTAGTTTGGTCACCTTGGAGGGTGTTGAAAGCTTTAGCTTTGGATCGACGCTACACTTATAACATTTACTATTTTTCTTATTAAATGTTTTCCCTACTGAATCTTTCCTTTTACCATTGACTTTATGGTAATCTTTAGATTTCTTGCTTTTCTTATAGAAATCATTTTTGCTAAAGTTACTGGGCTTCTTATGACTTCTAGATTTCCTTTTGGATGGGGCTATGGAAGGGAGAATATATATATATATATATATAAAGGAATGCATCAATATGTATATATATTTTTTTAAAGAAACAAATACATATACAAGGAAGAGGAAAAACGATTCTAACACAAAGACTCACTACAAATTCCATTCAAAAGTTATAGTAACTTTTAAGGGAGTATATTAATAATTTCTATGTAATACTTTCTCAATGCAGCTAACTTTTTATACTTGCTTATTTAGTTCTTAACTTTATTTTTGAGGATAAACTAAAAGTTATTAATTTACTAATGTTCCTATTATATCCCTACTTTATTTTCAAAACTATTTGAAAAGAAAACTAACAAATATTAAAAAAAAAAAAAATCAACCTAATTAGGACACCTTTTTAGTTGTCTCATTAAGAATAACTCTTAGAGAAAAAAAAAGCTAATAAATTTATTTAAGGATAGTTTTGTAAACTTATATATTTTTATAAGGTAGACAAGACAATAAATGACGTTCTTTTAAAAAGTTTGACTTTTCAAACAGGACAAACAAATTAGGACGAAGGGAGTATATATTTAGAGAAATAGTTTCAAATTATGGTGTCCACTTTTGATGATGGAACCCAATTAATACATATAATTGACATGTGATTCAGTTCACTAAATATATCATATACAATTCAAGTGCTTTCTAATTTATTGATATTGTCAGATTCTCCCCATAAGCAAAACCTAGGTCTAAATTCCCCTCTTTCTCAAAAAAGAAAAAAAAGAAAAGGTCTAAATGCCCCTCTCTCTGCAAGTCACCATACAAATTATGTGTTTCTTGAAAACATAAATCACATTGATTAATACAAAAAAGAGAAAAGGATAACTCTAATAAATTAGGAAAATGATATGTTCTCAACATTTTTATAACAAATTTTAAGTGGTAGGTTGTTATTTGTTGTTATGAGTGGGTAAAAAAGTAATTTAAATTGTAAGATTTAAATTAGAACTAATAACAGCTTATCACCTATATTTTTTGTGAAAGTGTTGTGAATGTAACACCCTTCAATAAATTATTATTTTTGAATAGTCTTCTCAATAAATTATTAGCATGTAATTAAGGTATATCTAAGTTTTATGACTCTCCTTTTTGATACCTATTTTATCTATATGTTACTCCAAAAAAAAAAAAAAAAAAAACTATATTGATATGATAATATATAAAAGAAAAGTTTTCGATTTTTTAGTTTTTAATTTTTATTGTCTTTTTGTAAGTTTTTTTTTAAAGTTTTTCCTCATAAATATATATATATATATGAGAGAGAGAGAGAGAGAGAGAGAGAGAGAATTTCTTTTTAGAATTACAAATAATACCAAAGTATATTACTTAATTAATTAGATAAAATTACTCAATATTAATTTTTTTATTAAATTATATTTTATATTTTCTAAATAATATTAATTAAAAATATAATTATTAATAAATATGTATTGTCAAACTTTTAGTCTTTCACCTACATCCTACGGTCAAGGACATTGTAACTTAATTAATATCTTTTTATGTATAAAGTGTTTAGGGGTCTAAAAAAGAAATAATTTGAGTTATGAGGCTTGCAACGTATTGTAACTATCTTAAATAAAAATTATATAACTAGTTGTCTTATTTATTACTTAAATAAATATGTATTGTCAAATTTCCAAACAGCTTAATAAAATTTCTTATTTCAATTTTTATAAAAAAAAAAAAGGGTTATTTCTCATTTATTATTTATTACTATTATACATGGAAAATGGAGAACCCGGGAAATCCTAGAATTGAGGGTCTAAATCTAAATCTATTGAATTAGCCCATTGCCTTTTTGATTCCACCAAAAAATGAAAATCCGGCCAACCACGAAAACGACATTCACGAAAACTCTGTTTTAACAACAATTCCACCTTTCTTTCCTCACCTTCTTCTGTGACTACGCTCTCTCTCTCATAGATATTGATCTGCATAATGGAGCTCTTCTTCTTCTTGTTCTTTGGTTTACTCGCTGTAATAGTGGCAGCATTGGAGCTAAGCAAATCCAGCAAAGATCGCATCAACACCACCTCTGCTTTCAATGCCTTTAAGAATAACTATCTCGTCGTTTACTCTCTCATGATGGGTACACTTTTTTTCGATCTGACTCTTCGTTCTTTTTTCTCATCTGGGTTTTGTTTATTCTAGCTAAATTCAATGTAATGTGGTCTTTTCTTATTGTTTTTTCATTTGGCTTTTTTGTTTTTTCTAGCTAATTTCAATGTAGTGTTGACGTTCTTATTGTTTTGTAATCTGGGTTTGTTTTGTGTTAGTGATCTATGATTTGGTTGGATTGTCTTGCTAATGTTTGCTTTTTCTGTGGGTTGGTTTTGTTGTTGGCATTATAATTGTGATTTTGGTCTGTTTCTTTGCTGAGAAAGTGGAGGATGAGAATTGAAAAGAAAATTAAATTAAATTTGAGATTAAAGTGATAGAAAGAGGAATAAGAACCCAAATACGCTAAAAGGGCATGTCAATTAAGGAAGTAACGGATAGAATACAATGGCAGAAATGATACATGTAGCCAACTTTGACTAATTTGTTGAGGATCCATTGCTGACCCCAAAAATTTGGGACTTGGTGGTGGTTGTTGGATTAAGAAATGTAAAACTAGAGATTTGCTATCATAGTTTCTTTGTTGTTTTCCCCTCCCATCTTCATTTCAATTGTGGATAATGTTTTGGCTATCAAATGGGGTATCAAAGGTTGGGACAGTGAATGCCTTTTTGTTTTAGTTGGTGTCAGGACAAACCTCTAGTTACTGTTTTGTTGTTGCTTCTGCCTTGTGATGCTGCTTTATGTTAATTTACATTCATTAATACTTTCATAATTGTATTTTCTTATTGTGTGTGCTTTGATCTGTTGGAAACTATGAAATGTATTGTTTATATTCTAAGAAAAATGGTTGATGATCATTAGTTGTCATAATTATTAAGGATTGCTTGAATTGACAACAACTGTTGGTGTTTGGAATCTTTGACATCTTCTACATTTTCTTGAATCTGATTTAATGGATTGCGGCAATAGCTGGGGATTGGTTGCAGGGTCCATATGTGTACTACCTCTACAGTACGTATGGGTTTGGAAAGGGGGACATTGGACATCTCTTTATTGCTGGGTTTGGATCCTCTATGTTGTTCGGGACAGTTGTTGGATCTTTAGCTGATAAACAGTAAGATCTCATAATTGATTTGTTTTTATTTGTTTGCGATTGAATGATTAGTCTGTAACAAATTGTAACACCACATTCAGGGGTCGGAGGAGGGCATCTGTTACTTATTGCATTACTTACATTCTAAGCTGCCTCACCAAACACTCTTCCCAGTATAAAGTTTTAATGTTGGGACGAATATTGGGAGGCATTGCCACTTCTCTTCTTAACTCATCTTTTGAGTCTTGGCTTGTTGCAGAACACAATAAGGTATGTTACTGCTTTACTGATGTAGCGTAGTTCTGCATATCACATACACAACTGGTTTTAATATCTTGTTTAAAGAATATTGTACTGAGTGCACAAAAGTCTCACTTCTGTGGGGCTTGGGAGGTTTTTATATCTGGTTTATGTTACAAAAATATTGATTAACATATTGTTGAGCATAGTTTTGTGGATAAACATATCCTGGTTGCCTGTTCCATAATCTGTGCATCATATGTGGGGGAGCCTGTCATTGACTCATTGATAGGCTCCAAAAAATGATGTCATCTCCTGCTATTACTTGCCAATTTTGTATAAAGATGTGGTAATTTAAATGGGCTTTTCAATGGAACATGGGATGTCAGACCTTTCACTGTAAACTTGACAGATGCCACAAATTTTTGCTTGACAGATGCTTTGGATTTTTGCTTTCAAATTTGCCTTCTCTTATATGTTGTTTGTAACTTATAAAAATACTTGTTGATATTTGCAGAGGGGTTTTGATCAACAATGGCTTTCGGTAACATTCTCTAAGGCAATATTTTTTGGCAACGGTTTGGTTGCCATTTTATCTGGGTTGTTTGGAAATTTACTAGTAGATACACTAGGACTTGGCCCTGTTGCTCCTTTTGATGCTGCTTCATGCTTTCTGGCAATTGGCATGGCAATTATATTGTCATCATGGAGTGAAAACTATGGTGACCCTTCAGAAAACAAAGACTTGCTTTCTCAGTTTAGGGGTGCTGCTGTGGCCATTGCCTCTGGTGAATCCCTAAATTTGTGTTTTCATTTTGTTTTAATACTTTCTCTTTTATAATGGAAGTTAGCTGCATTGGGTTTTTTTATGGCAACCCACATAATTGATGCAGGACAAAAATCTCCAAGGATATTTCAAGGAAAACAAAGCACAGAGAAAAAGAAAACGAAAAAGAAAAACTAGGAACTAACACTTAGACTTGCTTGGAATCAGTGCCAAGCAAAAGAAAACAAAATCTAGGAACCGTTGCCTAGGGTGCCTGGAATTAGCACAAATCTATTGAAGGAAAACTCCAACACTAATTGTATTATTCAAGCAATCTGTAAACAATTCTGAACTATAGGTTCTAAAAAATAGAGTTCCAAATTTATTATGCTAGTAAGGAAAGGAAACAATTCTACTTATCAAAGAAAGGGAAAGGAAGCAGTTTAACCAATTACATAAACTAAATAAAATATGTCCTAGATTGATTAGGCCTTATGCCCAACTAGTAGCAGGCTCCATCCGTAAAGCCACTAGCATGACTGTCTTTTCTTGCAACCAATTTCATAAGTATGCGTAATTGGGGGATTGTATGCACCCCTACACCACAAAATTACATCATTCATGTTATGAATTAATGAAAATATTAGTACATGAGATAAAGATTAGTAGAGATGTGACAGTGCAACTTGTTGCTTTACCTCCCCCTTGGTTCCTTTTCCTGAACACAAGGATTTGTGCCAATGATCCTTAGGTTAAGTGGTACTTGGTGTTTCCAATGGAGATTTCTAGTGTTTAAATCCCCATCCTCCACTTAAAATTTATTCAAAATACTTAGAAAACACACACACAAGGTTTGCAGACTCCTAGGGCTTTTAATGGCCAAAAATTGAACAATTTATGTTGATTGCAGTCATGTTGAACAAAAAAAATTGAAATGCAGATAAAATAAATTGACTTTCTTTATGCTCTATCCATGAATGCTTGTTCTCTTACAATGTTACATTTAATGTGGGATCAGACGAGAAAATTGCATTGCTGGGTGCTATACAGTCCCTATTTGAAGGCTCAATGTACACCTTTGTATTTCTCTGGACTCCTGCTTTGAGCCCAAATGATGAGGAAATTCCACATGGTTTCATTTTCGCGACATTCATGCTGGGGTCAATGCTAGGAAGTTCCTTTGCTTCTCGATTAATGGCACGCTCATCTATCAGAGTTGAGAGCTACATGCAGATAGTTTTTGTAGTCTCCTCAGTTTCCCTTCTGCTCCCCATTATAACTAGTGTATGTTGTGGATTTTGATTCCCATATTTCTTTATTTATATAAATTCTAACACATTTTTTTTATGCATATGGTATTGCTTATTTTCATTGGCTTATTTTTCTTAAAAAATATGTTGGGCTAAAGTACAATTGTACTTAGAAAAAGTGAAGCATTTAAAATGTGCACATAAACCAAAAAAGCTAGAAATAAGCTATACCAAATGGCCTCTTAAGATCTGGTTACGGTGGAAATACTGGTTGCTTTTGTTAATTTGTTTGTGAATTTGGAACAGTTCCTGGTACCACCTTCCAAAGTGAAAAGTGAAAGTATGTCATTTGCGGGGTGTATTCAAGTTGTTGGCTTCTGTACGTTTGAGGCTTGTGTTGGGATATTCTGGCCATCTCTCATGAAGATGAGGTCCCTATACATTCCTGAGGAGTCAAGAAGCACCATAATGAACTTCTTTCGCATTCCTCTCAACATCTTTGTGTGCGTTGTGCTGTACAATGTGAGTGACACTATTGTTTATTTGATTTCTTCTAGAAAATAAGTGTGAAGATATTTTTTGGGGAGGGGGGCATTGATAATCTCTACTTGAAATGAGTCTACCACTAGTAGGTGACTTAATGAATAGATCAAATTGGAATATGAAAGCACCATGTCCTATTACTGGCCTTCTCTTAATCTCTCTATTACTAAGAATTAGTTTGCATGGCTTCTCTTTGGAAGGTTGATGCGTTTCCCATCACCATCATGTTTGGCATGTGCTCGATTTTTCTCTTTGTGGCTGCTTTACTGCAGAGGCGGCTAATGGTAATTGCTGACAGTCAAAAGCCAACAAGTAAGTTCTGCAATTTGCCCTAAAATGTTACTATATACTTTTGAGTTAAAATGGGCTAAAACACAAGTTATTTTATGTATTAAATATCTCACTGTTTTACCTAGAGGCTGTAAGTTTCTGACAATTTAGGTTCATTTAAAACCCTATGTTTATGAAATGATCATTGATCATGAATGTGTTTCATACAGAACCACAAGACTGGACAGCACTTGACAGGGACATGGAGGCGGAGCCTTTGAATGTTGATTGATGTGAATAAGAATAACCTCTGGAATTTTTGAAGGTTAAAACCAGCTACTTTGTCTTTCTTGGAATTGATGGAGGTGAACTCTGGTTGCTGTCTGGCTAATAAGGAAAGGGAGAATGTGGGTTAATTCCTTCTTGAAAAGAAAGCATAAATGATTTTCAGGGGAGCAATCAGCTGGTGACTATAACATAAAGAAACTTAGGTAAAAGAATGATAGTGTTAGTACTTTTAGATCATGTCTTCTGCAATTCCTCTAAAATGGTGCCACATAAGCTCAGGCAATTTTAAATTCAGTGTTTACGATAATATATAACGATGGCTGTAAAAACATTATTATTCCATTTTTTTTCCCTATTCTTAAATTCATTTCTAAATTTTTATTTTATAATTTCTCCCCCTTCTGTAGCACCATATTTTGTTAATATAGTCTCTTGCAATTGTCAAATGTATCTATCTGGATGAATAAGATATTACTGGAGTTATGTTACTTTAATTCCATTGCTGTGTGTGCTTGCTTTTTTTTTCCCCCATTAATTTTTAAACTGATAGTCTCATTATTGCAATTTATGAAACTTAAAATGAATTGAGTTAAGATTTGATGATATAGAGAAGATTGATTGAACGTCTAGGACATTGAAGTAATTTTGTTAATACAAGTAGTTCTGGTTTCATACGTGATTTCAAAGAACCTACCAAATTGCTTACATATAATAATTTGTAAAAATTGTTCCATGAAATGGCCCAAAAGATTCGATTGCTGTCATTGTTGGTGGTAATTTTAAATTATCAAGTGTTTTGTTTTTGTTTTTGTTTTAGTTAAGAAATAATAAAACAAAGAAAAGAAAATCTTATGAAACTGCAGGAGCTTGAGGAAGAGACAATATGGCTTTGAATTTGGTTTGTGACAACATTCTTCTGACTTGGATACCTTAACCATGAACTCTCGCTCTTGACTAGATGCTGGTAACTTTCTTCTCATATTGGACCAGTTCTTTTGATCAAGAGAAAAGTAAACTATAGAGCTTGCAATACAAATTCTTAGCCCCAAAGCAAATGAAATCATGTTTCCTGATTAGAATTTACACGTTACCAGCAAGCAAGATTTCTATGGCTAACCTGTTAGCTTTAATTCTACTATTTTTTTCATCAATTGCAGCTGGTTACCAGTTAGTGAAGATCCTTGTGAGGCTTGTACCACAAAGTTCCCACGCTTTCATAAACGTGCATACCATCTTGTCCACGTAGAGATAAATTGTTAAAAAAAATGGTTTTACCACGGAGAACTCAAAAATATTTCCATTGGCAAATTACATATAGAACAATATTGGCAAGAAATATACAATGAGACAATGAAGTTTAAGCTGTATCTCTTTCTGTTCATTGGACTGGTTTTTGTTCAAAATTGAAAGGGAAGTCGAAATCGCAGAAGACTAAACCATGTGAGAGGAGTAGACATGGCAAAACGGGTCAGAATTTTCTGACCCGACCCGACCCGAAAAATACTCGACCCGAACCCGATTTTTTTTGACCCGAAGCAAAAACGGGTTGACCCGTGACCCGACCCGTGTTTTTTGCGGGTCAACCCGACCCGACCCGCGACCCGACCCGAACCCGAACCATTTTTTTAAAACTTTTTTTTTTTTTGGTAAAAAAAATAGTAAAACTAAGACAATATTGGTTTAATTGTTTATTGTGAACTTTAAGGAAACAATTGATACATTTACATAACTATATGCAAATTAATTGAAAGATTAATGGTTGAACATTCTGTAATGAGTGAATATTTTTAGATATCAAATAGTAAAGTACATGCCACGATAATTTGGTTACAGTAGAGTTAAAAACATAGATTTAAAATTGTAGACATGTAAGAAATATTCACAAGTGTGAAAATAGTGAAGCTAAAGTATCAAATTAGCATAAATTATGAATACTTAGACCTATTTTTTAATAATTTATGTCCAAAATAAACAGTTTTTCAAAATAAATTATGATATATTCTAGAGTGTGTGTTGCTTAACAATAATATGATATTCATAAAAGAGACCATATATGAATAAGTAAGCAATCAAATTTTAAAGTATATCTCAAATTGAAATAGAGTGTCAACCACAACTGATAATAGATTATAAAATTAATTTTCAAGATTGTAAATTTCTTATATATTTTTATTCTTTATCAAATGAGTTATCCAATAAGTCATTTGTAATTTTGTTTTATATTTGGAATGTTGATATTGTGCAGAAATAAAACTTGTGTATTTGTTTTACTTATCTTTGTGTTATTTTGTTTTTTATAGTAATGTTAGGATTTGTATAATTTTAAAATTGTTGAATAAGTATTAATAAGTTTAATTGAGTTCATTCTTGATATAAGTGGTGAATTCAAAAAAATACATTTTACATTAAGTAATTTGTTGCATAACTTTCCAAATGACAGATACATGTTGTTTTCTATATAAAAATTAAATAATAAAAAAGTTCATGTGAAAAATACGGGTCAACCCGACCCGACCCGACCAGCAACCCGATTGACCCGAACCCGATTTTGACCCGCTTAAAGTGACCCGTTTTTGACCCATGACCCGTTTGACCCGTAACCTGATTGACCCGACCCAAACCCGACCCGACCCGCCCGTTTTGCCATGTCTAGAGAGGAGACAGGAATCTCTTGTCTTCTTCACGTGATGATGTGATTATAAAAAAGTGAATTATAGTCCCTCTTCCACCTTCAAATTGCAAACCCATTCTGAGCTGCACTTGACAATATCCAACTGGCCATGTGCCATTATTAGCCTCTTGATTGACTCTCTTTCTCAGTTGTAACCTTCTAAAGAAGTCGGGTAAATGTCCTTCTATCCTATGTCTTTTGGGTATGTATAAAGTATAACTAATAATGGCTGAGAGCTAAAACATAATTTTTTCACCGTTTATTAATAAGATCAATTATGATTAGAAAATCATTTTAATATGGATCTATTATTGACACAATTTTATTTTGTATCAACTACAACAATTTTTTGTTGATCCCAGAGGACTTCCTCAAATAACCAGGACAAGTTACATCTTACTAGGAAGAGGGGCATTCAGGTAAATTGACTCCAACTCAGTTACTTTTGCTAAACCCATCAGTCTACAAGGACTAGAACCAATAAGATTTAGTCTACGCTGTCCTGACCCCTTTCAGAGTCATAAATATGAGAGAGACATAGAGACAGAGAGTGTGAGAGGATCTAAGATGGCTAATCTTAAAAGTAGCGGATACTACTTCTTGTTGGCTTTCCAGTTCCTTGTGTTAATTCAAACCAAAGTTTTGAGCTACCAGTACAAGGTTGGAGATTTGGATTCTTGGGGAATACCCACTTCAGCAAATCCACAAGTCTACACCTATTGGTCCAAGTATCACACTCTCAAGATTGGAGATTCTCTCTGTAAGTTTCTTTCTTTCTTTCTTTCTCATATCCTTCATTTTGATCCTTGAAAAAAACAAAAAATCATAGCTTTTGACACTTACGGGTTCATTTTCTCTCTCTATTTGTTCAGTGTTCTTGTACCCACCAAGTCAAGATTCATTGATACAAGTCACGGAACAATCCTATACTAGCTGCAACCTTACAGATCCAGTACTGTACATGAACAATGGCAACTCTCTTTTCAACATTACCGCTTATGGGGACTTCTACTTCACCAGTGGAGAGAAGGGTCACTGTGAAAAGAATCAGAAGCTCCACATTTCAGTGTTATCTGCTACTGCGCCTGCATATTCTCCTTCCAATGGTCCTAGTGCATTTTCACCCTCTTATCCCACTAATTTTGGTTCAATCCCACAACCACCTTCTTCTGCTTTATCTGCTTCTTCTTCACATTCACTAAGCATTCCAGTCTTCATGGCATCTCTTACTGGATTTTTGGTATGTGCATTAGTCGGTGGCATCATGTGAAGAACATGATTATTTATTCTTTGTTTCCCACTTTGGTATTGAATTTTTTTTTTTTTTTTTTTTTTTGGTTCCATTCATTTTGGTTCATAAGTCTTATGGCATATTGGAGTATTATAGTTTGGATTTCTTTGTAATTCTCTAAAAGCAATTAAATACAGTGGTTCGAATTTGATCTGGTATTGTTGTATATGACTGTTATTTCAATGTTATGCATTCTCTCTTTTGAAATTCTAAATGAGAGTATCGATGAACTGTAAAAAATAAAATAAGATTTTCTGTTTTGGTCTTTTCTAAAAAGAAAGAAAATATAACATTACTTTCTACTTTCGATGTAAAAGAAAGAACAAAAATCAATCTGTAATTGTATGGGTCCAAGACAACACAACACGGCCCGATATTATCGCTAGTGTCCAGGATCCCTGTTCCATTAATTTATGTATTTGCCAGCTGGATCCTGGCAGTGCATTTTGCCTCCAACAGTTTCTCTTCCTGTGGGTCACATATTCACAATATATAACAAATTTTTTTATTTTTTATTTTTTAATAAAATTTCTTGGTTGTAATTTGAGTAGGTTACAGAAGCATTTAATCATGGAAATTTTCGTTAAAAACGAGAAAATTAAGTGATAAGATTAAGAATACCGAGAATCATGCTGTATGATTCATATGAATCACAAATTCACAATATACCATTTGGACCTTGGAAACAATAATGGTAAAATTTGTGGTATGCTAAAGCAGTTGGTCACAAATTTTCTGAAAACTGTGACCAAAAAAAGTGGAGGAAAAAGAAAAAAAGAAAAGGAGGGGGTGGGCTGGTTTGTAACGGTGAAATTGGAATTACCCCATCAAAGTGCTGACTATGATGCAATGGCCCAAAACTTGTGAAGCTCCTAATTTCACAATGCATATGATGTAATCTACTAAAGAATATGCTATGAAGATGTTGTGGATGTAGCACTTTTCATATACTATTATATCTTTCACATTCTACTAAAAAAAAAATAAAAAAGTCTTTCACATATGAGTGGATTCTATTGTAGGTGGGCTACACAAAATTCACCATCGTTGTGAGGGGATATAGTACATTAAATGCGTATTTGGATATCGTTTATTTTATTGAAAACTGAAAACTTATTACTGAAAATATTATAGCAAAATATTTTTTATTACTCAAATTTACTGTTCATCTGCAATTTGCACTTGGCTGGTCCATGAATAGTGCCATGCACCAGCCAAAAACACAACTTACCAAAACGTAAACGTAAACGTAAACGCAGCTTACCCAAACGGAGCTTAAATATACAAAATAATTTCTATGATATAGATTGGTAATAATATAGAAATGGACAAAGTTTGGCTTCAAATATGTTTGAAGCAACATGCTTTAACCCTTAAAAGGACTATGACATTTGTCTTAATACACATGATATAAATAGATGTCATTTTCTGATTAGGGGATTAATATACAAGATTCTAAACATGTTTGGAATCAAATTTTTTCCAATAGAAATAAATTGCAAATGATTTATGATATTGGTCAAATCTATAGTTATATATATCTAAAAGTTGAAGCGTAACATTTATTGTTGATACGTTCTAGTTGAACCACATTGGCAGCCATGAATTAAAAACTCTATTAATCTTATTTTTAACTATTCTTCTTATTATTAAATTGTCAATTTATTGTTACACTTTCTCCAATCTTTTTCATTACTTTTACATTTTCAGTTTCCCACTGCTTTCACCTTAATATTTCTATTTCTCTATCCTCTTATCTTCCTTTATTTTAGTTCTTCTTATTCTCATTTTCTTACTATAAATTTGTCATTTCCTTTCCCATTCTATGCATAATTTTCTATTTTCCCATACAAAAATGTTCTCTCTCTCTCTCTCTCTCTATATGTTTTTGGTGGATTTTTTTTCTTGCATCTCTAATTTAGATTAACGAATTTTCGTATTCTTTAGAATTCTACTTTGTGTTTTAAGTTGTTATCTTTTTCATTCTCTTTGATGTTACATGTTATCCTATTGCATTATAAATATAATATATAAGAATATAATATTATTCTATTACATAGCATAACTAAAAAATTTGGTGTTTATTGCTATACATTTAATTTTTACTATTTTTCTTCTCATCTTATTTTATTCAACATTTAAATTCATCCACATCCTCAAATCATTTATATTTTCCCTCATTTTTTATTTTGAAAAATTAAATATATTATAATTTACTTAAATTCAAATAAATAAAAATTGTTCTCATAAAATCTTCCCAAGAAATGTTACAATGCATCAATCAAAAAACTTGAAATTTTCATAATTATTGAAAGAGAATTGCCAAATTTTTTAGGCAACATCAAGATAAGGTAAACAAATTTAATTTTTAAGTAGCAAAAATTGCCCACATTATTTCAACCCTTATGGAAAAGAGGATTTACATGTAACATGCAAAATGTGCTCAATTTACCTGGAGATATACAAATTAGTCAACTGAATATGGTAGACTTAAGGTTTCAAAAATTAAATAAAACAATTCTACAATAATAAAAAAATATTTTGCAATAAATATTGTAGGGTTAGGATTTGTGGCCTAAGCCCAAAACAAGAAATTTGTAGAGTATGGGTGAAAGAGCTAGGTTAAGTATGAGATTAACAACAACGAATCACAACCTTCAAGCACAAACCAACTTGAATTTACACGTAAAGAATGGATATCCGAAGAGCTATATTATTGATTATCTGATGAACACAGATCTTAGGGTTACAGTCAAGTCCTTCCTCTCTCTTTCTCCCCCCCCCCCCTTTTTGTTAGGAGCTTTTTTCCTTTATATAACCTCCCTTCTCTTCATCTCTATCGTCCACTTGTACCTCATCCGTGAGTCTACTTGAGTATATGTCACGTCAAGCATCTTCTTTAGCTCTGTGTGAGTGGCGGTAGGTAAGGATACACTGTTCAGAGGTCTTCTCCACATAAATGCGGCCAGAAAAGTTGCTTCAGAGCATTAAATACGGTGGTAGCAGCTTTCCCTTTAGATATTTCTTCATCCTTATCGTCTCCCAGTGTACTCAGAGCTTATCTTGATCATAAGGAGTCCTCGGAAGATCATCTTGACCTTTTATACGTTCAATTGATCCATACTATTCGCGTCAGAGGAATGTAACCTCTTTGGACAAAAGGCGACCTCTTCGGATTGTAATCACTTCTCCCTCTGTGGGTCTCTCTTCCAGATGGGCCTTGCCCTTACCATCTCCTTCTTCTCAATCGCACAGTAGTCCTTATATGGGCTCTTAGTCCACTATGTTGGATTGGGCCCTTTTCCCCCACAAATATGATTATGAGATTTGATCTGAAATTTGAAGCTGATATAGGCGGAATCAAGAAGCTTTCAGTGGGCAGAAACAATGACTTATCCACCATCAAATTATTGGAATTGTTTTACAAGCTATTTGTTCGTTTAAAATAGGATGATGGATTTATAATAGGAGTATGAAACTTCCACTGGGTAGTTTACAATCATATCAATTATATGCTTTTATAATAAAAACATGTGTATCTAACAAATCATAAAAATGCTATTGAACTAGTTAAAGACCCGATAAACAATAATGAAATAAATAATTATTATATTGTATTTGTATAATAATAATAATAATAATAATAATAATAATAAGAAGGAAACCACCCTTAAAAAATAATCACGCGCAATACTTAAGTCCTTGACTAGTTATATTATAAAAGAAAAAAAAAATGAGGCAAATAGGGTGGCTCTTCAATCTGACTTAATAATTTAAATTCTATAGGGAGAGAGATGCATCAGAGAATCATGAATCTTCCATATCAACAAACTTAACCGATTATTCAAGATTATAGTCACCGAGTATTAATTCTAAGGATAAAAGTATAATAACCAAAAGTATAAGATAATCCACCCTCCAAAAATAAAATAATAAATGACTTAATTATTTTTATTGAAAAACTAAATTAGCAAATCAAGAAGCAGAATGAAAAAACCTTGCTGTATGCATTATAGCAGAATCAAGCAAAATTCGTTATAGGCATACATACATATATCTATGAGTAACAATGGTAAATATACAGCTCACGAACAGTTAAGTGTGCATTGAACACTCCTAAGAAATTAGGATCTAAAATTCAAAAGATCTAACTCTAGATAAGAAAATTACACAAAGAAAGAATGTACAGTGATCTCAACATAACCAATAATGATCTAGACAACATCCAGATACTCAAACTCTTGAATAGCTACGTCTTGAATTATTTTGGCTAGGCCTTGAGCGGTAGGTACATATATGAAGATAGTTGAATTTCTAAACTGTTCGTTCAGAGGCAAACAAGTCAAAAAAACCCACAGGAATTAGGTAAATCAATTTACAATGAAGTGGAGCTCGCTTAAGGTTGTAACGTCCAAAATCGGGTTGGTTAATCTGAGCTTCAACAAGAATATCCATTGACAATGGATTAATGTGGACATCGGATCCCGTCACGACAAGGAAATAGCCCTATTGCACCAAACAGAAAACAAAACACATGCCAATTTAGAAGCATTAAATTTATTATAATAATAATAATAATATTATTATTATTAAACCAAATATAACATGAATAAACTAATAGTTATGGATATATTAACTTAATGGCAGCAAAATAGAATGAAAAAAAAAATGTTACAATTCATATTTAGTATATTAGAATTATCATCAAATTTGGGAAAACAATAGGATGTCAACGAAGAAACAAAGAGAGAATGAGAGATTTATGGGTAATAAAGAGTATATGGAGAAAGGAAAAATAAAAAATAAAAATCAAACATCAATTAGTAACCATTAATTGGAAAACAAAGTGGCTGATAGGAGGAGTAAAAATAAAATAGAGATGACCTTACAAATGTCATTAAAAACTTTACAATGCAATAAAATCAATCGTTACTTTTGCTTAATTAAATTATATAATAAAAAATTAAATACAATTATACAAAATTTAAACTCAAAACTAATCAAACTCTAATAAGGAAAACCATATTTCTTATCATAACTAAAAATAAGATGTTCCCCTGTAATAATAGAAATATATAGGAAACAAAGTAGGAAAAATTTTAAATCCAATTTTTGACATTTCATTTAACTTTATTTATAAATAATAAAAATACAAAACAAAAATATAAAAGAAAAAAACCTTAAATGTTTATAATCTTCAATCTTCACACACCTTAACTTTTAAAAATTTAATGAACGGTTCTATGGTTTTACCTTTCATTTAATGTCTCTATTATGCAAATAATCCACCAGTAAAATATGATAATGGTAAAAACGTTACAAATGAGTTCATGAAAAAAAAAATGATAAAAATAATTAGTTACTATCATTACGGAATAGATGTCTTTGTTTTTATGTATCTAAGGAAGTGAAATGTATAGAGGTATTTTTTTTTTTTTTTTTACGAGAAATGTAGAGAGTTTAAGGTATATATATATAAATTCACATTAAAAAAAAAAAACAGTATAGGTAAATGCTTAAAAAGTATATGTAAAGGTTTACAAAAAGTATATGTTTATATGTAAAGGTTTTTATTAACTCAAAAAAAATTGTTAATGAATACAACAATCACTACTCCATAAAATCACACACAACACTATATTTAATATCCTAAAAAACTTATAAATTACAACACAAATCCATCATAAAAATACACAATCAAAACATAAGCATACAATATGAATTTCCTTTTCAATTATTACTTGAAATTTTCACAATTATTGATGCCAAAGTTTTTAGGCAACATCAAGACAAGGTATACAAATTTTAATTTTTAAATTCCATAGTAGCAAAAATTGTCCACGTTATTTCAATCCTTATGGAAAAGAGGATTTACATGTAACATGCAAAATGTGTTCAATTTACTTGGAGATGTTCAAATTAGTCAACAGACTATGGTAGAATTAAGGTTTCAAAAATTAAATAAAAAAATTTTACAATAATAAATTTTTTTTTTTGCAATAAATATGATTATGAGATGCATTACTCTTCATTAAATTAATCAAAATTGCAAAATAATAATAATAATAATAATAATAATAATAATAATAATAATAATACCACCCTTTAAAAATAATCACACTCAATGCATGAGTCTACAATTTGTTAAATGTAAAATTCACTTAATTAGCATAATATGGATAAACTTCGTGAATTATATTGATTATTAAAACAACCTGTGTTTTTTTTAAGAGCATCCGCAGCCCAAATGGTATATGGTATATGGTGAGATATTTTACCATCACAGCCTTCAAATGTTGCTCTAGTCGGACTTGCAAAATGTGTCAGTTGTAAAAAATCTTATAATATTGCTACAGTACCATCTTATTGAACCATTGTATAATTAAAAATTATTATTATATTATCTCTGATTCTTCTCTCTCTTCCTTTTCTCTCTTTCTTTCTGCTCTCTCTTCTTCTTGCTCTCTGATTCTTCTCATTACCTTCACTCTACGCTGAACTCTCATCAACCTAATGGAAACGCAACGCAAGCAGTCATCATCCTCTTCATCTCTCTGATCAGCATGATAGCGCGGTCGAGTTGGAGATCGGCGTGGGGGTTTCTAGATCGGCGGTGGTGGGTCTTTGCGTTTTTCCTTCTCCAGCAACTCTCTTTCTCTTTCATTTTTCCTTCTTTGCGTGGGTCAACAAAATCAACTTCCTTAAGCTTCCTAGCAGTGAATCCGCTTCCTTCGAGCTTCAACAAAATCAAGCTACCCAGCGGTGAATTAAGCAATTCGGTTTTCATAAATTTTTGTTGTGTTTATGGGTGAAGATTGTGTGGCTTCGCAGTGGTTAGCGATGGAGATCGTAGTGGGTTAGTGTTGGGTCGCGTGGATTGTGTGGGTCAGGTGGGTTGTGATCTGTGTGGGAGTGGATTTTGGGTCAGTGTGTGGCGGTGGGTTGATTTCAATAGGTGTGATTTTGGTGGGCAACAGTGGATGCAGCGGCGTGGGTTTGGTGGTGCAATGACTTAGGCAGTAGGTGCAACGGCGTGGGTTTGGTTTTTGATCGTGGTTTGCACTGTGTGTGTGTGTGTGTGTGTGTGTGTTTTTTTTTTTGGTGTTGATGGTAGATTATAGGTTGTCGATGGTGGTGTCAAGTGTGTGTGGTGCAGCGGTGGTGGTGATTGTGGTTCTTGAATAGAAAGAAAGAGAGAGAAAGAATAAATAATGTGTTGTATTGTATGAGGGTGATTGTGGAATATATTATTATATTGTGTAGAAATATTATTTAAATGAGTAGAATAGGAAAATAAAAATTGAGATGTTGGAGTATTGTAAAATTATATTGTATAATTGATAAAGTGACTTTTTGGGATGGTAAAATAGGATGAGATGAGATTTCCGGTTGTGGATGCTCTAACTATCTGCTTGTTCATCAATTTAGAGACAATCAAAAACTGACAATAAAATTATATATTGTATAAAATAGAAATTGAAAAGCAATTAAAAAGTAACTACGAGCTTTTTAACTGCAACAACTTAAATATACGCTATTGGAGCTGGAATTACCGCGGCTGCTGGCACCAGACTTGCCCTCAAATGGATCCTCGTTAAGGGATTTAGATTGTACTATTGTTATTTATTGTCACTACTTCCCCGTGTCAGGATTGGGTAATTTGCGCACTTGCTGCCTTCCTTGGATATGGTAGCCGTTTCTCAGGCTCCCTCTCCGAAATCGAACCCTAATTCTCCGTCACCCGTCACCACCATAGTAGGCCACTATCCTACCATCAAAAGTTGATAGGGCAAAAATTTGAATGATGCGTCACTGGCACGATGGCCGTGCGATCCGTCGAGTTATCATGAATCAGCAGAGCAGTGAGCAAAGCCCGCGTCGGCCTTTTATCTAATAAATGCATCCCTTCTAGAACTCGGGGTTTGTTGCACGTATTAGCTCTAGAATTACTACGGTTATCCGAGTAACAGGTACCATCAAACAAACTATAACTGATTTAATGAGCCATTTGCAGTTTCATAGTCTGAATTAGTTCATATTTACACATGCATGGCTTAATCTTTGAAACAAGCATATGACTACTGGCAATATCAACCAAGTAGCATTCCTCGTCGATGCCAGCGCCGCCCGGAGGCCCTGGCTCGCCCGAGGGCAAGGAAGGGCGCAAACGAGCACGGCAATCGTGCGGGGTAGAGCGACGACGCTCACTTGGTACATTGGCAAAAGGGGTCGGAAGCCCCAAACCCATATGATGTTCTGCATCTAAGGCCACGAGCATGCCCTCGTGGTCCACATCAGTAACGCGAAGGCCGTAAGGCACGCATGGGACACGAGGACGGCTTCGAGGTCCTGCCGACGCCCCGTGAGGAGCGTCGACTAGGAACAAATCAACTAGAGGGACGAGTGCCTTCAAGGCAGGTATGCAGAACAGGGACCCGAATTGCGTTCGAGCGACGCTCGAAACAACGCTGATTGGGAGCACGCCGGACAGTTCGATGCGCGAGCACGAAGCCTGCCAAGCCATGCAACCCTGCCCCCACTCACACACTATCACGTACGCTAGACCGCAACACCACCAA